>CM066033.1:838283959-839678381 GCA_033557465.1 Ichthyophis bannanicus
CTTCACTTGCTGAGAAAGGTGTAAATCTTGAAGGTCTAGGCCTTCACAGCAACCAGGCCTTGAGATGAAGAGACTGAGGATTTGGATGCCACAAGGTTCCCTCCTCCTGGGAGAGGAGATCTGGAGCAGACCCCAGGTCCAGGGAGGGAGCTTGAGAGAGATGCAGAAGTAGAGGGTACCACACTTGGCGTGGCCAATGTGGTGTTATGAGGATCATAGACCCTTTGTCTCTCTGAAGCTTGAACAGAGTCTTGGGGATAAGGGGAATAGGTGGAAAGGCATAGAGGAAGTCTTGCCCCCAGTGGAGGAGGAAGGCATCCTTGGCCTGAACTTCCTGACACGGAATTCTGGAACAAAACCGGGGAAGTTTGGCATTCCACGGACTTGCAAATAGGTCTATGTCTGGGGTACCCCAAATCCGAAAAATCCTGGCTATCTGGTCCCCATGGAGGGACCATTCGTGTGGAAGCAGAACTCGACTGAGTCTGTCTGCCCAAGAGTTTTGAACCCCTGGAAGATACACTGCCATGAGATGGATTTGATGCTCTCTGGCAAAGGCCCACAATCTCAGAGCTTCGTTGCAAAGTGACAGAGAGCCCGTCCCCCCCTGCTTGTTCACATAGAACATGGCTACCCGATTGTCCATATGGATGAGGACTGTCTTGTAGCTGAGCAGGGTGTGGAAGACTCTGAGAGCTAAGATGATTGCTCTGAGCTCTAAGAGGTTGATATGGAGAGATGTCTCCTGTGGAGACCAGATGCCTTGAGTGGAGAGATCTTGTAGATGAGCTCCCCAACCCTTTGGAGAGGCATCTGTTGTAAGGATTGCTTGGGGAAGCACCTGTTGAAAGGGGGACCCCAACAACAGATTTTGAGTGGACTTCCACCAGTGGAGGGACCAAAAGAGGCGACAGGAGGTTGCTATTTTGTCTGACAGGCAACCTGATACCTGGGTCCATTGGGTGGATAGAGTCCACTGAGCTGCCCTCATGTGAAGGCGAGCGTAAGGAACCACATGCACTGTGAATGCCATGTGGACTAAGAGTTGTAACATCTCCCGAGCAGTTAAATGGGATTTTGACTGAATCTGGGAGGCTAACTGCACCAAGCGTAGGCAACGGGCCTGGAGAAGATAGGCTCTTGCAGTTGTGGTATCCAGTAAGGCCCCTATGAACTCTAGAGACTGAGTAGGGGTGAGATGGGATTTGGGAATACTGATTACCAATCCCAGATACTGAAGAACATGCTTTGTGCAGGCCAGGGAAGTCTGGGCCTCTGACTGGGATGGAGCTCGGATGAGCCAGTCGTCCAGATATGGGAATACGAATATCCCTAGAGTGTGTAAAAATGCAGCTACCACTGCCATGCATTTTGTGAACACTCTTGGAGCAGAGGCCAGACTGAAAGGAAGCACTCTGTATTGGTAGTGCTTCCCTTGGTAAAGGAGCCGAAGAAACCTTCTGTGTGTTGGATGGATGAGGACATGGGTGTATGCATCCTTGAGGTCTAGAGAACAAAGCCAGTCCTGACTCTGGAGGTATGGAAGGAGAGTACCAAGAGAAATCATCTTGAATTTCTCCTTGCATAAAAACTTGTTCAACTCTCTGAGATCTAGGATGGGTCTGTAGCCCCCTGTTTTCTTTGGGATGAGAAAATAGAGGGAGTAGAACCCTGAGCCCTGTTGAAGAAGGGGTACTTCTTCTATAGCCCCTTGGGCAAGAAGGGTGGCAATCTCTTGACCTAGAAGGTCGAGAAGAGACGTTGGAGACTTGAACTGTTTCACCATGGTGTGGGGAGGAAGGTTTAAGAAATGTAGCTTGTATCCCTCCCTTATGATGGAGAGGGTCCATTGCTCTGCTGTGATTTGTTCCCATCTGGGAGCAAAGTGAGCTATCCTTCCTGGGATGGTGAGAGGCTCTGGATGATCTAGAGCCAGAAATGGTAAGTTCTCTAGTGGAAAGTCAAAGGCCATGAGGAGGCTGAGGCTGTTGGGCCGTAGCAGTCCTCGCAGCCTGAGGCTTGGCCTGTTTTGGTTGTTGCTGTCTCTTTGTAGCAAAACGACCGTGAGAAGAGGCCTGACCATAACCAGAAGAACAACCTCTTTTCGAAAGGAGTAGTAGTAGACTTTGAGAGTCTATCTAAGGCAGAATTTTCAGCATACATCTGGGTGGCTTTTGCCTGCCAATCTTTGCCAAACAGATTTTCCCCTGTACAGGGAAGGTTGCCTAGACCATCCTGTCCCAGGATTCCAAATCAGAGGCTTGTAACCAAGCTACTCTGCGTGCGCCTATGGCAATAGCCAAAGCTCTACTAGCACCCTCAAAGGAGTCAAAGGCTGCACGGTTGGAAAACTTGGATACATCCTGTGCATGTTTAAGCCAGGTAAGATATTCTTCTCTCTTATCTTCTGACATAAAAGGAGATAAGGTGTGTAGATGATCTGTAACTTCTTTCAGAAACATCCCCATATAGAGACTATAGGAGTTGATTCTGGCTACAAGCATACTGGCCTGGAAGATTTTCCTGCCAAAAGCATCTAAGGTTCTGCATTCTCTTCCTGGAGGAGCAGAGGAGTGTCTTTGTACTCTTGATTTTTTTCATAGCAGACTCTACCACAATAGAGTGGTGAGGAAGCTGAGTCTTATGAAATCCAGGACAAGGAGGAACACGGTACATGGTGTCCAACCTACGAGAAAAAGGAAAGGTGATAAAAGGAGTTTCCCATATACCCAACACGTGGTCATAAAGAATCTCATGTATTGGTAAAATGGCTGCCTCTTTAGGAGCCTTAGGACATTGAAGAATATCCAATTTTTTGGCTCTGGGCTCAGTTTCAGAGGCTACTGCAATGGACAGGCCTCTGACCACCTCCCTGATGAAGTCCTGGAAAGACAAGTCCTCAGGAGGAGACATTCTCCTTTTTGGAGAAGAGGGTTCCTGAGGACGGATCTCCGATGCTTCGATGGAAACCTCTGATGAATCAGATTCTTCAGAGGAATTGAAGTATCGACTGTCTGGATGCTCTCACAGAGCCCGATACGAGTACCGAGGGGTATCGACATCAGGAGTCATTGGTACCGAATCGGTACTAACAGGTATCACTGGATACCGTATCGCTGCTGTCGATGCTGATGCCGAAGCAAGCGGTACTGGTATCGGAACTGGAGCTGGATCCGGAACCGGAATCGGTATCGACAACGGAGTTTGTTATTGTACCGTGGGCGTCGCAGCTTGTATGAAGGCCGTAATGGCACGTTGCATGGAAAGAATATTCTGATCCATCGACGCCACCAATGTCTGGATGTCGGTACAGAAACCGTCGGTACAACAGAACATTGTAACAGGTGATCGGTCGAGGCCGTGCCATCGATGTCAACCTGTGACCCCATAGATAATGCTTTGGAAGCCGGAGCCTCCCACCGGGGTAATTTTGTCAGTGTGGATTCCTCAATAGTGAGCTCGGGTACATCTCGATACTTAGAGGGAGATGTACCCTTTGAGGACCGACCGGACTTACGTTTTGTTACCTGAGATCCATGGGATGAAGAAGCAGCTCTGTAAGACGTTGATGCTACAGAAGCTGCATCGGAGGGAAATAGTGTACTGAGCTTGGCTGCCCGATTCTGTAACCCTCTTTTAGGCATCATGGAGCAGGACTCACAATCCGCGATGGAATGATCAGGACCTAAACATTTTAGACACCAGTCATGGGTGTCCGTGACAGAAATAGTGCCACTGCACTTTGTGCATTTTTTAAACCCGGAGGCGGGCTTTTCCATGGGGAAAAAGACTGTAGGCCTAAGGCCACAGAAGAAAATGCACTGAAGCAGAAAGAAAGTTTTTGGGGTTTTTTTTTAAAGAAAGAAAAAAGACCGGTGGTACCGGTACTTGAGACGGCAGCACGCGACTAAAGAAAAATAAGAAATAAGAAAATAAGAAATTCTTCAGCGGTGACAGGAAACACGACCTGCTGGCTCCGCGGAAAAGAAGAACTGGAGCGAGGCAGTTGGGAAAGGCGGGAAGGCAGCGCACAGGCGCTGTGGGATGCTCTCAAAAGCTTTCCTTTTGGACGCTGGGGAGCGTTCCCGCGCAGGCTCCGTCAGTACCGACGATACCCATATGTGAAGACTCATTCCTGCTTGTTCCTGGAGATATAAGAGATGCAGTTCCCCAATACTGTGAAAAATATAAAAATAGCACAAAGTCCAATCACCAAAATTAAATAAAATTATTTTTTCTACCTTTGTTGTCTGACCATTTTATTTTCTGATCATGCTGGTCCCAATCTGAGGTTTCTGCTTTCCTGTCTTCTCTTAGCTCTCTTTCTGTGGTCTATGGTCCATCTGCCATTTCTTATCTCTTCATTTGTTTTCTTCATTTCCTTCCATCAGCCCATTTCCAGTTTCAGTAACCCTCCCCAGTATCAGTCCCCTTTCCAGTCCTCCCCTCCCAGTACCTTCCAATGTCAACCACCTTGCATTCCCTTGACTGCCACTTGTGTCCATTCCCTTCCAGTCCCCCTTCTTTCCCACTGTCCAGCCCCTTCTAGTCAAAATACCATCCCAGGTATCAGCTCAGGTTCACTCTCAGTGCCACCCCCCAATCAGCTCCCTTCCAGCCACCCTACCCTCTGTCCATCTCTCTTCTAGTGCCATTCACATGTCAGCTCCCTTCCAGCCTCCTCCCTATTACCCAGCTACCTACCACTCCTATCCCCAAGTGTCAGCTCCCTTCCAGCCCCCCTTCAGTACATTCCAGGTGTCAGCTCCTTTCCAGCCCCCTCCTTCCCTTCCTGCCCCATCCTTCCCCTGGCAGACCCTCTCAGTATCCGCTCCCTTCCAGTCCTATTCTACCATCTCCCCGCATCAGCCCATTTGTAGCCCTAGCCCTTAATTTTCTTCCAGGGCCAGCAGCATTCTCCTCCCCTCCCCTATTAGCCCATTTCCTGTCCCAGCCCATTTCTAGTCCTATCCCCTTTATCAGCCCACCCCAGTCCTAGCCCCCCAATCAGCCCATTACCAGTCGTAACCCTCCAATTAGTCCATTTTCAGTCCTAGCACCCCAATCAGCCCATTTCCTGTCCTAGTCTCCCCCCATAGCCCATTACCAGTCCTAACTCCCCCATCAGTCCATTTCCAGGTCTAAACCGCCATCAGTCCATTTCCAGTCCTAGCCCTCCCCCGATAGCCCATTACCAGTCCTAGCCCCCTCCGATCAGCCCATTTCCAGTGCTGAGCCCCAATTAGCCCATTTCCAGTTCTAACCCCCCCAATAGCCCATTATCAGTCCTAACCCCCCTCCTGATCAGTACATTTCCAGTTCTAAACCCCTATCAGTCGATTTCCAGTCCTAACCCCCCCATCAGCCCATTTCCAGTTCTAACCCCCCCATAGCCCATTAACAGTCCTAGCCCCCCTCCTGATCAGTCCATTTCCAGTACTAACCCCCCATCAGTCCATTTCCAGTTCTAACCCCCCATAACCCATTACCAGTCCTAACCCCCCATCAGCCCATTTCCAGTTCTAACCCCCCCCGATAGCCCATTACCAGTCCTAGCCCCCCTCCTGATCAGTCCATTTCCAGTTCTAAACCCCCATCAGTCGATTTCCAGTCCTAACCCCCCATCAGCCAATTTCCACTTCTAAACCCCCAATCAGTCCAGTTCCTGTCCTACCCCCCCCCCCATCAGCCCAGTTCCAGTCCTAGACCCCTCCCTCCCAAACCCAGGGAAACTGAAAAAAAAACAAAAAACCAACAACTCCGGCATAAGAAGCAGCTGCTGCTGCTGCTCTAGCGGCGGCAGAATGAGGAGTACCGCAGCCGCCCGCCCCCCCGAGAGCCTGCTGGTTTCCCCGGCTCCGCTTTGCAGAGCCGCAGCGAAGGGACAGTGTTTCCCTTAACCGCGGCTCTGTTAAAGCTGAGCCCACGGCACTGATGGGAAACAGGAAATCCTGTTCCATCTGCAAATTAACAGGCTTAATGATGTACTTTCTAAAGAGTAACAAGGAAAATCCAATAACTGATGATTGCCCATCCTATAATTCACTCCTGGCTTTTACCATTTATCAGGCTGTCAATGAAGCTACAGGGTAGCCTATTTAAGACTAATAAGAGAAAATATTTTTTTCACTCAACTCACTCTGGAATTTACTACCGAAGGATGTAGTAAAAGCTGTTAGTGTAGTCGGGTTTAGCACAGTTACTTACCTGTAACAGGTGATCTCTGGGAACAGCAGGAATAAGTCTTCACATATGGGTACATCGGCACCGACGGAGCCTGCGCGGGAACGCTCCCCAGCGTCTCAAAAAAAAGAAAGCTTTTGGGAGCATCCCACAGCGCCTGTGCACTGCCTTCCCGCCTTTCCCAACCGCCTCTCTCCAGTTCGAGTTTTAAAGCTGAGACAAAGAGAGAGAGAGAGGAAAGGAAAGATAGATAGAAAGATACAACTCCTAGGGGAGGTGGGTGGGTTGTGAAGACTTATTCCTGCTGTTCCCAGAGATCACCTGTTACAGGTAAGTAACTGTGCTATCTCCAGGAACAAGCAGGAATGAGTCTTCACATATGGGGACTCCCCAGCTAGAGATGCCTGGGAGATCCCCAAGGTTGTGAGACCCTGAGAAGGGCTCTACCTCCTCCCATAGATCTCAGGCATCCAACCAGGGATGGAGGGCAGGAGTTGATCAAGCATGGAAAAGGTGTTTGAGAACAGCCTGACCAAACAAGGCATCCCGGCGGGAGTCCTTGTCCAAGCAGTAATGGGCTGTGAAGGTATGAACCGAGGCCCAGGTGGCCGCTCGACAGATCTGGTCGATGGACACAGAATTTAGATGAGCCATAGAGGTTGCCATGACCCTCACATTGTGAGCTGTGACATGGCCCTCCAGAGAAAGATTCTTGCTCTGATAGGTGAAAGAAATACACTGAGCAATCCAATTGGACAGTGTTCTCTTAGAGACTGGAAGTCCCAAATGAGAGGGATCAAAAGCAACAAAGAGCTGAGAACTCTTTCTATGCTGCTGTGTCCTTTGTAAGTAAAAGGCAAGAGCCCTCTTACAATCCAGGGTATGAAGATTCCTTTCTGCACTTGATGCATGAGGACCTGGAAAGAAGAAAGTTAAGTACACCTCTTGGTTAAGATGAAAAGGTGAGGGAGGAGTGGAGAGTGATCCTGCCCGGCGATTCCTTCCTGCCCGTGTGTTCGGCGCTGATTGCTGCACCTGATTGAGCCCTATTTCACTCTGGGCTACACCGCGGGGTTTGAGGAGTGGAGAGTGATCCTGCCCGGCGATTCCTTCCTGCCCGTGTGTTCGGCGCTGATTGCTGCACCTGATTGAGCCCTATTTCACTCTGGGCTACACCGCGGGGTTTAAGGAGTGGAGAGTGATCCTGCCTGGCGATTCCTTCCTGCCCGTGTGTTCGGCGCTGATTGCTGCACCTGATTGAGCCCTATTTCACTCTGGGCTACACCGCGGGGTTTGAGGAGTGGAGAGTGATCCTGCCCGGCGATTCCTTCCTGCCCGTGTGTTCGGCGCTGATTGCTGCACCTGATTGAGCCCTATTTCACTCTGGGCTACACCGCGGGGTTTGAGGAGTGGAGAGTGATCCTGCCCGGCGATTCCTTCCTGCCCGTGTGTTCGGCGCTGATTTTTGCACCTGATTGAGCCCTATTTCACTCTGGGCTATACCGCGGAACGCGGTCGCGGGCGCGTGCCCGAAGGGGCGTGACCAAAGGGGCAGGCCACGCCCCTTTGGAGCCCCTTCGGAGCTTTTCGGAGTTTTTGAGCTGTTAGGGCGAGTGCTTACTTTGGTATGGGGAAACGCCGGAAGAAAAGTGTATCGGCTGTTTCTATAATGAAAGCTTCTAAATCAGAAGGTCCGATGGACAAACATCTGATTCGTCAGTCGGTGGAAAATTGCAGTTTGGAGCTTTCGGCTTCAGTGAGTACTTTGTCTCCCCCAGCTTCTTCTCCGATTGGGGGTTTTACCTTACCCCTCCCTTCGTCCGAGCAAGTTGTGACTCTCGACCAGGTCTTGGGAAATGTAGGCTTGGACTCGGAAGCCACATTGGTTCCGGTAGGCTCCTCGGAGCAGGCCTGCCCTGAATGTAAGGTTGTTCCAATGCCTAAAGTGTTTAAAATCCCGTCGGTACTAGGAGATGTTACTGATATCTCCACGTCCCCTCAGGAGGTAACATTAAAAGATATATGGGCGGCCGTTACCCGCACCGAGGCTGCCCTTACCGGAACCTTGTCTCAAATAGAAGAATATACTCGAGACTCGATAGCTAAGTTTTCTGATTATGATGACCAATTTTTGAGTTATGATGCACGTTTGAAGCAGATAGAGAGTAAAATTGATGTTACTCAGGTTGATTCGTTTTCTGTAGTTAAGGATAGTCTGTATTTACATAGGCAGTTGGAATTATTAGAGAATGCATCTAGGTCATAAAACCTGAGGTGCTTAAATTTTCCACTTACACATTATATTTCTCCTTTGATTTTGTTTTATAAATATTTAAAGGAGGTTTTGAAATTTGATCAGCCTGAAGACATCAAGGTTTCTAATCTGTATTATGTACCGAGATTTTAAAAGAAAGTGGAAGGTAATGGGGGAGGTGATGAACATGTTCAGTCACTTTCCCCCATCAGTTTGGATATATCAGAATTCTTGGAGTCCTCTGATAATATTTTAAATCGTGCTACTTTAGTTGTTACTTTTTTGACAGAGATGGATAAGAATTCTGTATTGAAAACGTACTTTCCGCAAAAGAATGTACTTTTTTGTAGTCAAAAGATAACTATTTTCCCCGAAGTGTCCCGTGTTACACAGAATCGGCGTAAAGCCTTTCTGGAGTTGAGAGAGCGCACTTTAGCATTGGGAGCTACTTTTTTTTTAAAGTTCCCATGCAAGTGCTTAGTGGAACATCGAGGGAAACGATATGGGTTTGTAGGTCCTGTTCATTTGACTGTTTTCTTAAAGAATCATGAGTCTCATGTGGATGAAGGGATAGTAGTTAAAGGTATAGATTGAATTTTGGGGTCCTGGGTATGGTTTTGTTTGTTTTTCCTCTAAATTTACTGATGTGAAAATTCTCCACTCCCCCCTATGATGTGGACTGTTATATTAATGTATGTGTTTGGTTTTGGTTTTGGATTTCTTATATTCTGTATTCCCTTATATTTCTGCTACTTATTGTACAAATAAGTTTTCAATATTCAATAAAATATTTAAAAAAAAAAAAAAAAAAAAAGATGAAAAGGTGAGACCACTTTAGGCATAAAGTGTGGATTGGTCCTAAGGACTACCTTATCATGATGGAACCTTGTATAAGGTGGATTAGCCACTAAGGCCTGCAGCTCACTGATGCGGCGAGCTGAGGTGACTGCAATAAGAAAGATAACTTTCCAGGAAAGAAATTTCAAGGAGGTAGTGGCTAAGGGTTCAAAAGGAGGCTTCATGAGCTGACCAAGAACCAGATTCAAGTCCCATGCCACTGGAGGTGGTCTAATGGAGGTTTAGTTAAAAGAAGGCCTCTCATGAATCTTGCAATAAGAGGATGAGAGGAAATAGGTTGTCCATTGAGAGGTTTGAGAGATGCTGCAATAGCACTCAAATGGACCCGTACTGAATTCGTTTTGAGGCCTGCATAGGAAAGATGCAGGAGATACTCTAGTAAAGAATTCAAAGGTATTGCTAGAGGGTTAAGACCCCTCTCAGCACACCAAATGGTAAACCTTTTCCATTTAAAAGCATAGGAACGCCTTGTAGAAAGCTTTCTGGAAGCATGAAGGACATCCCTCACTTGCTGAGACAGATGCCAATCTTGAAGGTCTAAGCCTTCAGCAACCAAGCCCTGAGGTGGAGAGATTGGGGGTTTCGGTGCCACAACGTTCCCCCTTCCTGAGACAGGAGATCTGGAGAGAGATACAGAAGTAGAGGGAACCACACTTGGCGTGGCCATCGTGGAGCTATGAGGATCATAGTCCCTCGGTCTCTCTGAAGCTTGAACAGGGCCTTGGGAATTAGGGGAATGGGTGGAAAGGCGTATAGGAAGTCTTGACCCCAATGAAGGAGGAAGGCATCCTTGGCCTGAACTCCCTGACACGGAATTCTGGAACAGAATCGGGGAAGTTTGGCATTCCACGGACTTGCAAAGAGGTCTATATCCGGGGTTCCCCAAATTCGAAAGATTCTGACTATCTGGTCCATATGAAGGGACCACTCGTGTGGAAGCAGAACTCGACTGAGTCTGTCTGCCCAAGAGTTTTGAACTCCTGGAAGGTATACTGCCAGAAGATGAATTTGATGCTCTCTGGCGAAGGACCACAATCTCAGAGCTTCGTTGCAAAGCGACAGAGAGCCAGTCCCTCCCTGCTTGTTCACATAGAACATGGCTACTTGGTTGTCGGTGTGAATGAGGACTGTCTTTAGCTGAGCAGGGTATGGAAGACTCTGAGAGCCAGGAAGATTGCTCTGAGCTCTAAGATGTTGATATGTAGAGAGGTCTCCTGTGGGGACCAGGGCCATGTGCCCATGAGGGAAGGGTTAGGACAGCCATTATAGTTGGTGATTCGATCATTAGGCATGTAGATAGCTGGGTGGCTGGTGGACGTGAGGATCGCCTGGTAACATGCCTGCCTGGTGCGAAGGTAGCGGACCTCACGCGCCACCTAGTTAAGTTCTTAGATAGTGCTGGGGAGGAGTCCGCTGTCTTGGTACATGTCGGTACCAATGACATAGGAAAATGTGGTAGGGAGGTTCTGGAGGCAAAATTTAGGCTTTTAGGTAGGAAGTTGAAATCCAGAACTTCCAGGGTAGCATTCTCCGAAATGCTTCCTGTTCCACGCGCAGGACCCAAAAGGCAGGCAGAGCTCCAGAGTCTCAATGCGTGGATGAGACAATGGTGCAGAGATGAGGGTTTTGGACTTGTTAGGAACTGGGGAACATTCTGGGGAAAGGAGGGGCTCTTCCGAAGGGATGGGCTTCACCTTAACCGGGATGGAACCAGGCTGCTGGCATTAACCTTTAAAAAGGAGATAGAGCAGCTTTTAAACTAGATATTAGGGGAAAGCCGACAGTCGCCCAAGAGCGGATGGTTCGGAAGAATGTATCCTTGAAGGATACTACCAAAAGCAGAGAGGTTCCACAAAAGAGTAAAGTAGCCCAAATGCCCTCAAGTATGGAGCAGACAGAGCTTAAAGATCCCAATTTACCCATGTCTAACAATAGCCAAATTAACATGAATAAAATACATTCTCTAAAATGCTTGTATGCAAATGCTAGAAGTCTAAAGAATAAGATGGGAGAGTTAGAATATATAGCATTAAATGAAAGGTTAGATATGATTGGAATATCAGAGACATGGTGGAAGGAGGACAACCAGTGGGACATTGTGATACCTGGGTACAAACTATATCGTAATGATAGAGCTGATCAAATTGGTGGAGGGGTTGCGCTCTATGTTAGAGAGGGCATTGACTCAGAAAGGATTAAAGTTTTGCAGGAAACAAAATGTGCTGTAGAATCTATATGGATTGAAATTCCATATAAAAGGGGGAAGGCAATGGCAGTGGGGGTGTACTATCGAGAGCCTGGCCAGAATGACCAAATGGATGATGAAATGCTCAAATAAATCAAGGAAGCTAACAAAAGTTACAGCGCAGTAATAATAATGGGTGATTTCAATTACCCCGCTATCTACTGGGTCAGTGTCAAGTCAGGACATGCTAGGGAGATAAAGTTCCTAGATGAAATAAATGACTGTTTCTTGGAGCAGCTGGTTCATGAACCGACCAGAGGGGAAAACATATTAGACCTAGTCCTTAGTGGAACACCAGATCTAGTGCAAGAGATAAGGGTGTTGGGGCCACTTGGCAATAGTGATCATAGCATGATCGCCTTTGATTTAATTAGTGGAGGAGGGATAGTAAGGAAATCCACAGTACTACCTTTTAACTTTCGAAAGGGAGACTATGATAAAATGAGGAAAACAGTTAAGAAAAAACTAAAAGGAGCAGTTGCAAAGGTTAAAGACGTACATCAAGCTTGGGTGTTGTTGAAAAATACTATCTTGGAAGCCCAGACCAGCTGTATTCCACGCTTTAAGAAAAGTGGAAGGAAGTCCAAAAAACTGCCAGCATGGTTTAAAGGTGAGGTCAGAGAGGCTGTTGCCAAAAAAGCATCTTTCAGGAAATGGAAAAAAGAGCCAAACGACGAAACCTGGAAACAGCACAAGCACTGGCAAGTCAAATGCAAGGCATTGATAAGGCAGGCAAAGAGAGAATTTGAGAAGAAGCTTGCTGCGGAAGCAAAAACGCGAAACAAAGACCTTTTCAAGTACATTCGTAGCAAAAAACCTGTGAGAGAGTCAGTTGGTCCATTAGATGATAAAGGGGTTAAAGGAGCACTAAGAGGCGACAAGGCGATAGCGGAGAGACTGAATGAATTCTTTGCTTCGGTCTTTACTGAGGAAGATGTAGGGATGTTACCCATGACTGAAGTGGTATTTAAAGGTGCGGAAGAATTGAAGGAAATATCGATACATTGGGAAGATGTCTTACAACTATTAGATAAACTGAAGAGTAGCAAATCACCTGGGCCGGATGGTATACATCCAAGGGTGTTGAAAGAACTGAAATATGAGATTGCAGAACTGCTATCAGTAATCTGTGAACTATCATTAAAATCATCTCTAATACCTGAAGATTGGAGGATCGCCAATGTAACACCAATTTTTAAAAAGGGTTCCAGGGGTGATCCGGGAAACTACAGACCGGTGAGCCTGACGTCAGTACCGGGAAAAATGGTAGAAACCATCATAAAGAATAAAATTACTCAGCATGTAGATAGTCACAACCTAATGGGAGACAGCCAACATGGCTTTAGATAAGGAAGATCTTGTCTTACTAATCTGTTATGTTTTTTTGAAGGAGTGAATAAACAGGTGGACAAAGGTGAGTCGGTTGATATTGTGTATCTGGACTTTCAGAAAGCCTTTGACAAGGTCCCTCATCAGAGACTTTTGGCAAAACTAAAGAGTCATGGGATAGGAGGCAGTGTACTATTGTGGATCAGGAACTGGTTAAAAGATAGAAAGCAGAGGGTAGGGCTAAATGGCCAATTTTCCCAATGGAGAAAGGTGAATAGTGGTGTACCCCAGGGATCTGTGCTGGGTCCGCTGCTTTTTGACATATTCATAAATGACCTGGAAAGTGGAATAACGAGTGAGGTTATCAAATTTGCAGATGACACAAAACTATTTAAAGTTGTTAAAACCCAAGAGGATTGTGAAAAAGTGCAAGAGGATCTTGATAAATTGGAAGACTGGGCATCAAAATGGCAGATGAAATTTAATGTGGACAAGTGCAAGGTTATGCACCTAGGGAAGAACAACCCAAACTATGGCTACACGATGCAAGGTTCCACATTAGGAACCACCACCCAGGAAAAAGATTTAGTCGTCATTGTGGATACCATGTTAAAACCCTCGGCCCAGTGTGCAGCGGCGGCCAAGAGAGCAAATAGAATGCTAGGTATGATAAGGAAATGAATGGAAAATAAAACAAAAGATATTATTAATGCCTCTATATCGTTCCATGGTGAGACCGCACCTTGAATATTGTGTGCAATTCTGGTCGCCGTATCTTAAAAAGGATATAGCGATTTTAGAAAAAGTACAGAGAAGAGCCACCAAAATGGTAAAGGGGATGGAAGGATACTCCTATGAAGAAAGGCTAAAAAGGTTAGGGCTCTTTAACCTGGAAAAGAGACGGCTGAGGGGAGATATGATAGAAGTCTATAACTTAATGAACGGAGTGGAACGGGTAAACATAGATCGATTGTTTACCTTATCAGAATATAGAAAGACTAGGGCACATGCAATGAAGCTACAGGGTAAACTATTTAAGACTAATAAAAGAAAATATTTTTTCACTCAACGTGTAATCAAACTCTGGAATTTGTTACCGGAGGATGTAGCAAAGGCTGTTAATGTAGCTGGGTTTAAAAAAGGTTTGGACAAGTTCCTGGAGGAAAGGTCCATAAACCATTATTAAAAAGTGACCGAAGATATCAATGCTTGACCCAGTACAAGCATTGTGGAACTTGTGTCTCTTGGGGAAACTGCTAGGTACATATGACCTAGATTGGCCACTGTTGGAAACAGAGTACTGGGCTTGATGGACCTTGGTCTGACCCAGTATGGCATATCTTATGTTCTTATGACCAAATGCCCTGGGTGGAGAGGTCGTGAAGATGAGCTCCCCAACCCTTTGGAGAGGCATCTGTTGTAAGGGTTGCTTGGGGTAACAACTGTTGGAAGGGGGACCCCCTGCAACAGATTGAGTGGACTTCCTCCACTGGAGAGACCAAAAGAGGCGCCTGGAGGTTGCTATTTTATCTGACAGACCCCCTGATGCCTGGGTCCATTGGGTGGACAAAGTCCATTGAGCTGCTCTCATGTGAAGGCGAGCATAAGGGACCACATGCACAGTGGATGCCATGTGGCCTTGCAGTTGTAACATCTCTCGAGCAGTTAATTGGGTTTTTAACTGAATCTGGGAGGCTAACTGCACTAAGCGTAGGCAACGGGCCTGGGGAAGATAGGCCCTTGCAGTTGTGGTATCCAGCAAGGCCCCTATGAACTCTAGAGACTGAGTAGGGGTGAGTTGGGACTTTGGAATGTTTATCATCAGTCCCAGACACTGCAGAACACGCATTGTGCAGGTTAGGGAAGTCTGGGCCTCTGACTGGGATGGAGCTCGGATGAGCCAGTCGCCCAGATATGGGAATACGAATATTCCTAGAGTGCGTAGGAATGCAGCTACTACTGCCATTCATTTTGTGAACACTCTTGGAGCAGAGGCCAGACCAAAAGGAAGTATCCTGTATTGGTAGTGCTTCCCTTGATAAAAGAACCGAAGGAACCTTCTGTGTGCTGGATGGATGAGTATATGGGTATACGCATCCTTGAGATCTAGAGAACAAAGCCAATCCTGACTCTGAAGGTATGGAAGGAGAGTACCTAGAGAAATCATTTTGAATTTCTCCTTGCATAGAAACTTGTTCAATTCTCTGAGATCTAATATGGTTCTGTAACCCCCTGTTTTCTTTGGGATAAGAAAGTAGGGGGAGTAGAACCCTGAGCCCTGTTGAAGAAGGGGTACTTCTTCTATTGCCTCTTGGGCAAGAAGGGTAGTAATCTCTTGACCGAGAAGGTCGAGGAGAGATGTTTGAGAATTGAACTGTCTCACCATGGTGTGAGGAGGAAGGTTTGAGAAATGAAGTTTGTACCCTTCTCTTATGATGGAGAGGGTCCATTGCTCTGCTGTAATTTGTTCCCATCTGGGAGCAAAGTAAGTTAACCTTCCTGGAATGGTGAGAGGCTCTGGTTTTGCTAGAGCCAGAAAAGCTAAGTTCTCTAGATGCAAGTCAAAGGCCCTGAGGAGGCTGAGGCTGTTGGGCTACAGGAGTCCTTGCAGCCTTAGGCTTGGCCTGTTTAGGTTGTTGACGCTTTGCAGCAAAACGACCTGCAGAAGATGTCTGTTGACCATAAACAGGATAGTATCTTCCCTTCTTGGGAAAATATGGCTTTTTGAACAACCTCTTCTTGACAGGATTAGAGGTAGACTTTGAAAGCCTATCCAAAGCAGAATTTCTGCATTCATCTGTGTGGCCTTTGCTTGCCAATCCTTGCCAAAAAGGTTTTCACCTGTACAAGGAAGATTTCCTAATCCATCTTGGACCCAAGGTTCCAGATCAGAAGCTTGTAACCAAGCAATTCTGCGTGCACCTATGGCAATAGCCGAAGTTCTGCTGGCACCCTCAAAAGAGTCAAAGGCTGCACGGTTGGAAAATTTGAAAACATCTTGGGCATGCTTAAGCCAAGTGAGAAACTCTTCCCTCTTATCTTCTGGAAGAAAAGGGAGGGAAGTTTGCAGATGATCTGTAACTTCTTTTAGAAACATCCCCATATAGAGACTATAGGAGATGATTCTAGCAACAAGCATGCTGGCTTGAAAGATTTTTCTGCCAAAAGCATCTAAGGTTCTACATTCTCTCCCTGGAGGGGTAGAAGAGTGCCTTTTTGCACTCTAACTTTTTCATGGCAGACTCCACCACAATAGAGTGGTGAGGAAGCTGAGTCTTATGAAACCCAGGACAAGGCGGGACACGGTACATGGTGTCTAGCCTACGAGAGTGGGAAGAGATAGTAAGAGGGGTCTCCCATATGCCCAACATGTGATCATAAAGGATCTCATGAACTGGCAAAGTGGCTGCCTCTTTAGGAGCCTTGGGATATTGCAAAATATCCAACTTTTTGGCTCTAGGCTCTGACTCAGGGGCTACTGAGATAGAAAGCCCCTTGGCCACCTCTCTTATAAAGTCCTGAAAAGACAAGTCCTCTGGAGGAGACATTCTTCTTTTTGGAGAAGAAGGCTCTTGAGGAAGGAGGAGCGATGCTTCGACAGAAACCTCCGATGCATCAGAGTCTTCGGAGGAATCGAAGTATCGCCTGTCTGGATGCTCCTGTAGAGCCCGATACGCGTACCGAGTGATATCGACATCGGGAGTGATCGGTACCGGTTCGGTACCGATGGGCATCATTGGACAGGGTACCGTTGCAGTCGACACCAAAGCCAATGTCGATGCAATCGGTATCGGCACTGGAACCGGTGCCGGTACCGGCAACAGAGCCTGTTGCGGTACCAGCGGCGTCGCAGCTCGAATGAATGCCGTGATGGCCTTCTGCATGGTCAGAATATTCTGATCCATCGACGCCATTAATGTCTGGACATCGGTACCGGCAGATTCTACCGGTACCACAGAACATTGTAACAGGTGATCGGTCGAGGCCGTGCCATCGATGTCAACCTGTGACCCCACAAGAGGAGCTTTGGAAGCCGGAGCTTCCCGCCGGGGTACTTTTGCCGGTGCAAGATCCTCGAGGGCAAGCCCGGAGGCATCTCGATGCTTAGAGGGAGATCTACCCTTCGAGGACCGGCTGGATTTATGTTTGGTTACCTGAGATCCATAGGAGGACGTCCATGCCACCGAAGCTGCATCAGAGGGAAACAGGGTACTGAGCTTAGCTGCTCGGTTCTGTAAACCTCTCTTAGACATCATGGAGCAGGACGCACAATCCGTGATGGAATGGTCAGGACCCAAACATTTAAGACACCAGTCATGGGTGTCGGTAACAGAAATGGTACCGCTGCACTTAGTGCATTTTTTAAACCCGGAGGCGGGCTTTTCCATGAGGAAATTTCCCCTAGGCCTAAGGCCCAAAGAGACAAAAATATACACTAAAGTGGAACGGAAGAATTATATTTTTTTTAAGAAAAGAAAGAAAAGACCGGCGGTACCGGTCCGACGTCGAAGAAGGCAGACGCGCGACCAAAGAAATAAATAAAATAAAGAACTTTTTCAGCGGTGACAGGAACACGACCTGCTGGCTCCGCGGAAAAGAAAAACTGGAGAGAGGCGGTTGAGAAAGGCGGGAAGGCAGCGCGCAGGCGCTGTGGGATGCTCCCAAAAGCTTTCTTTTTTTTGGGACGCTGGGGAGCGTTCCCGCGCAGGCTCCGTCGGTGCCGACGTACCCATGTGAAGACTCATTCCTGCTTGTTCCTGGAAATAAAAAAGGTTTGGACAAGTTCCTGGAGGAAAGGTCGATAAACAAAAAGGTTTGGACAAGTTCCTGGAGGAAAGGTCGATAAACCATTATTAAAGTGGACCCAGAATATCCACTGCTTACCCAAATACAAGCATTGTGGAACCTATGTCTTTGGGAAAACTGCTAGGTACTTGTGACCTAGATTGGCCACTGCTGGAAACAGCTTGATGGACCTTGGTCTGACCCAGTACAGCATATCTTATGTTCTTATGCTCTTAACAACATCCTTAAAAATGCAGACATTTTGAACATTTCTGTTTTATATAAAAAGTGAGAACTCTTATGAAAAATCTTTAAAATCATAAAAAATAGTACACAATAGGGCATGTTTATTAAACCATGCTGTTAGTGCGGGGCTTGCTGCAGGCTAAGCACACCATGCTGTTAACATGAGACCCCTATGGTAAAAATTCTGCACTAACCAGTTAGTGGCTGATTAGATGGGGGCTGCAAGGGTTTAGGGATGTAGCATGAGTGTTGGTGGTAACTAAATCGGCTTTCCTGGCCTTATGGCAATTTTCATAGCATTCGTTCATTTTTGAATCACCCACCCAGATAACCGTGCATTTACACACTGTGATACAGAGACTTGACTATTCCAATATTGTTTATCTAGGCCTTCCACAGGTCCATCTCCATTGCCTCCAGAACATTCAAAATACGAATGTACGTCTCGTACGTCTCTTCGCATACTCGCTCACGCACGCACGCAAATTCGATCATATTATACCACTAGTCATCAAATATCATTGGTAATCTATAAATTCTCGGATTCTTTCCAAGATTCTTACGCTGACACACAAAATTATTCATGACACAATTCCGGATTACTTGTCTGTTATTGTCTCCCTACATGCCCCAAAGACTGATCTTTTACCAAACGATAAGGTCAAAACTCCAAACAGTTACAAAAAATCGTTCATGTATCTATATGCCCCAGCAAGATTTCTTTGCTTGCTCCATGATTTTCATTTACACCTCCCCTCCTAGCGGGAAATAAAGTTTGAATCGACAAGAAAATGAGCTTTTTCTGCTACGGTTCCGGCACATTGGAATGGCTTGCCAGGCCACCTCTGCATAGAATTAAATTTCAAGTGCTTCAAAAAATCTCTGAAAACCTTCCTTTTTAGGACTGTTTTTAACTAACCTAAGTAACTATTCTGATATGACGGCACGGTATGGACAGCCCTATAGTCTAAGGGAATTGTGTGTATTTATATTTATGTCTTCTGTTTGCCTATCTTTTCGATGCTGCTCCTATCTCTCTATACTGTCCTGTCTACATTATGGAATTACTTTCACTTCTTTTCTTTTTTAATTATTGTACACCCCATAGACTGCTATGCAAAGTTGTGGTATATCAAATAAAATATAATCATAACCATTATAAGCATTTGCTAGCTCTGAATGTTTCTGTTAGTGCAGGTGTACTCAAGGGGTTGCAGTAAGTATACCTGCATACCAGTTAGTGCGATGCAATGCGTTACCAATGCATTAACAGCAGGAAGAGAAGACACACACTCCCAAATGTTAGCACAGGTTTCCACGCTAGTTTTGTGGCTCAAATGTATGCTAATAGCATGCCCTCTAGTAAACATGGTCCAATCTGACAAAGGTAATAGAATAGTAATGCAAGTATAGACGGACTATACAACAGAAATTTAGGAACAACTGGAGAAGGCAAGAGTGCTACAAAAAATTGCCTTCAGACCTAAAATATGATTTCTAAGGAAAACTGGACTCTACAATAAATTTGGCTCTGAATAAAGTAAAGCTGCTTACCTGTGACAGGTGCTCTCTGAAGAAAGTAGAATGACCAATTACATATGTGGATTATTTCATCCAATAGTGCTGACATACAGCATCTCTCAGAGACTTCTGGAAAAAGTTAGAACACCTGCATGACTGAGTTTGTTCATTCATAAAAGACTAAAAGATTTTGAGTTTGGCCTTTACTATAAAAATTAGTGGAATTTCAACTTGTCATATTCAAAATAATTTTAGAGGACCTACAAAATGCGTAATTAAGCTCTAGAATTCTTTGCCAGGGGATATAGTAATAGCTGTTAATGTAGCTGGGTTTAAAAAAGGCTTGGACAAGTTCCTGGAAGAAAAATCTATAAACTTTTATTAAAGTGGACTGAAAGAAATCTACTGCTTATCCCTCGGATAAGTAGTATAGAATCTATCTACCTTTTGGGAACCTGACAGTTACTTGTGACCTGGATTGGCCACTACTAGAAAAAGGATACTGGGCTTGATGGACCTTTATCTAAAAAAAAGTATGGCAGTTCTTATGTTTTTAGGTATAGATGATGCTCATTTATTTGGATAAGATTACAAGACCAAACTCAGAAAGACAGTCTACAGATGGTAAAAGCTGAAGATTACAGTGACTCTACTCAGAGATCCTAATAGAGATCTTTGCCAAGACTCCCCCTATATGCAAACCAGAAAGTGTAGTTACCTACCTATAATAGGTGATCTCTGGGACAGTAGGAATCAGTTTTCACATATGGGTATCATCGGTATTGATGGAGCCCGTGTGGGAACATTCCCCTGCATCCAATGGGAAAGCCTTTGGGAGCACTCCAAAGCACCTGCACATCTGCCTTCCCGCCTTCCCAAGTCCTCTCCTCAGTTTGTAGCTGAGTGATAGAGGAAAAGAGAATACCCAACAACTCCTAAGGGAGGAAGGTGGGTTGTGAAGACTGATTCCTGCTGTTTCTGGAGATCACCTGTTATAGGTGAGTAACTAGGCTATCTCCAGGAACAAGCAGGAAAGCATAGTTACTTACCTGTAACAGGTGATCTCTGGGAACAGCAGGAATAAGTCTTCACATATGGGTATCATCGGTACCGACGGAGCCTGCGCGGGAACACTCCCCAGCGTCCAATCAGAACGCTTTTGGGAGCATCCCACCACGCCTGCCTGCTGCCTTCCCGCCTTTCCCAACTGCCTCTCCTCAGTTGAGTTTTAAAGCTGAGACAAAGGGGGAGAGAGAGAGAGAGAGAGAGAGAAGGGAAAGAGATAGATAGATACAACTCCTAGGGGAGGTGGGTGGGTTGTGAAGACTTATTCCTGCTGTTCCCAGAGATCACCTGTTACAGGTAAGTAACTGTGCTATCTCCAGGAACAAGCAGGAATGAGTCTTCACATATGGGGACTCCCAAGCTAAGATGCCTGGAGGAGGCCCCAGCATGTTGCAATCTAAAGATGGGCCATGCTTATCCCTCAAAACCTCAGGCATCCAAGGGATGGAGGGTAGGAGTTGAACTAGAAAAGAAAAAGAGATGCTGTGGAACAGCTTAACTAAACAAGGTATCTGGAGGGGAGTCCTTGTGTAAATGATAATATTAGGACAATGTGGATCTCACTCAGAAATATTGCAAAATATTTGTTGAGGGTAATAAGGGTCTGTGGTTGAGAGCCAGATCATTATCCTCAGAGAAATTCCCCTAATGTGAAGTAGAGGGAAAAAAATAATTTTGCAATATAGGAAGAGATGAGAAGTCCTTATGGCCAGAACTAACCCTAGAAAAAGTACTGGGGGAGTTCAATGAGGTTGGACTTTGGAGGATAGGTAAAGGTTCTGTAAAGTCCAAAAATTGAACTTCTTGTCCTTGGAGCAGAACAAGGTCCTAGGAAGAGTGGAGATAATCTGACTGGTTTGGATGAAAAAGTAGAAATACCCTTTGCAGAAAAAAGGGGATAGGTCTTTAAGACCCCTTTTATTCCAATGAAAAAGAAAGATATTTGTACTAGGTGTTGAGCCTCCAATTTTTTGAAGATCAGTAAAAGTCTTTGTAAGTGATGTCACTTATGATGAAGACTTTACATGTAGAGCTTCAGGTGTGACTTAACCTAAAAGGTAATGGTAAAAGAAGGTATTTGGTAAAAAACCATATAAATTGGTTGCCCACTGAGTTTATGGTATGCTGGGGCAGCATTAATATGGACAGTAGACAAATCTTTCAAAGTCAGATGATGTATAGAGATTGACGCAACAACAAGAAGGATTAAGACCTACTTGAGAATCTTGATGGAGAATCTCTGTCTGGTTAAATATGGAAGAACTATAGAGAGAGTTTCATGGAAACTGGTAATATGTTCTTCACTTACAGGGATAGGATTAGACTTCTTGAAAAGATCTAGCCCTTGAATAACCAGGTCTCGAGACGCACGTGAATGAGTGCAGAGGAGATCCTTACTCTTAAGACAGCAAGTCTGGATCCTTCTACAATTTCAATTAGTAGCTGGAGAAAAAGACGCAATATAAGGGGATACCATGTTTGCCTCTTTATGAGGGCAATATGAGTATCATGTGCTCCCCTGTTTAACAACAGCTACCACGAAATATAGGAAATTAGGAGGAGTGTAGTGAATAAGGACCAACTGCAGTGAAAAAAATGCATCCCTATTGAGGAAGTTCCAGTGAGATGTGGAACAACCAGGGAATTGTGCAATTTTCTACACCTTCACGTGGTCTAATCCTGGTTACCCTTTCTTAAAAGGAAATTTTAAGGAATATGGTAAAAGTAAGAAAGAACCAGTCATGTAGGAACATGACTGGTAGAGTCTACCAGCTGAAGCCCTTATTAACTATCTGGCCAGCTACCTATTAGGAGTAGCTCTGAGGCTCTCTGGCAAAGGCCCACAGTTGCAAAGCTTTGTTGTAGAATTACAGAGAGCATGTTATAGGTTGCTTAGATCTGGCTGTTGAATTGCCAGTGTGCAACCTAATCTATTCTGTTGGAGCCAAGAGAACTGAACGTGGCTAAGAATAGTAGGCAGGCCTGATGCCTGCAACAATAAACAGTCCAAATGAGTTGTGGATCTCCTTTGGACTTTTCTGTTAAGGCAGCATAAAAGTTAGGTCCCATAGGTTGGAGAGGACCGACAGACATAATTTTGAGTAGTAATACCCAATTTCTGTCCGAAAAGCTGCCTTAAAAAGATATGTGAGAAGGAGATGAACTGCAAAAAGGGGAGACAACTCTGTAATGGAAACTAGTTACTGGAGTAGATTTTGAAGAAAAACCTATGGCTTAGAAGATAAGCCCTCCAGTTGATTAGTAGTACTCTTAGAGACTGAATATCTGGACTAAGAGGGATAGAAATTAATACAGAGTTGAAAAAAAAACCTTACAATTTAGTAAGTCTTTGAAGGGATAGGGTCCCCTTGCAGTTAAAAATATGAGATATCCTCGTAAAACTGACAAGGTGAAAGGTATAGTTCACCCTATTAGTTGTTAGTTCTCCTTTTTCTTTTAAAAAGAGAAACCTGTTATCTCTGGGGTATGATAGTCCTTAATAGCTCTTAGCTAGAAGGATAGATTTCTGTTGTAGCAAGAGATTCATGCCAAGAGTGGAGGACTGAGTCAATGTATGACTGATATCTCAGTATGGATTAGATGACTTTTAGATGCTTCTGTTGAAAGAAGTAGGTTCAAGCTCTAAATCTCACACAGAAAAGTGAATAAAAAATCAGAAACCCTGCGATTGCTGGGTTTGCTGAGCCTGTTGAGGTTTTGATTTTCTTAGTCTGGTGTGGTGTTGCCCATCTTTGGAAACATCTGTAGAATGGGTAGAAGATGGATAAAACTTTTTCCCCTTGGGGGAATAAAGCTTTTTATGAGATTTTTTATTAGCTGAGATAGAGGAGAGTTTGGATAATCCTCTGAAAGTAACAGCATCATTGTTCAACTGATTAGTTTGAAATAAAGCCTCCTTGTTGAAGAGATTTTCACCAGTACAAGGCGTATTTCCCAGCCTTTCCTGAATCCATCTGTCCAAGTCAGAAACTTGGAGCCAGGCTAAGCGTCGTGCTCCTATGGCCATAGCAGAAGTTCTGCTAATAGACTCAAAACAGTCCAGGGAAGCACGATTAAGAAACCTAGAGATATTTTGAGCATGATTGACTAATAAGGAATAGTCTGCTCTTTTATGCTCTGGAAGAAAAGGGTTCAAAAACTTTAAGTTGTTTGTGACCTCTTCAAGAGATAATCCCATATAGAAAATATATGAGATAACTTTTGCTGAAAGCATGGATGCCTGGAAGCATCGACGTCCAAAGGACATCTAAAGTCCTAGACTCACGACCTGGCGGATAAGAAGAGTGCTTCTTTGCACTCTTAATACGCCTCATTGCTGATTCTACAACAATAGAATGATGAGGAAGTTGAGTCTTCTGAAAACCTGGAGAAGGTGGCACCTTGCACATAGTATCAAGTGTCTTGGAATGTGGGGATACCGTTAGAGGAGTTTCCCACATTCTTAACAGTAGATCTTGTAAGATCTGGTGCACAGGAAGCATGATGACCTCATTTGGAATCCAGGGAAATTGCAGTGTCTCTGAATTCCCCAGTAAGGATTCTTTACCAGGTATAGAAATGGCAAGTAGCTTTGCCATATCAAGCAGAAAAGCTTGAAAATAAATCTCCCTCGAAGAGGACTCTTTAAAATGAGGGGTAAAGGCTAGACTTGTAGAAAAAACAGCCTTGGTACCGATGGATTCATCCCAGTCATCGGGATCGGAAGACTGAAAAGGATGAAGCATCAGATTTTCTTTAAAACGATGTCTTTGGTACCGCCTGAGGTCGGTACCGAAACGAGTCGGTACCGAATCTTCCATGCTAGAGATTGATTCCAGACTCAGCATCGAGGGAAGCGATTCTGTCGAAGTAAGCGTGGACGGTACCGACACCGATGCCGATACCGGTACCGAAGGCGATATCGATACTCGAGGAACGGTCTGCAGCAACTCTAATGGTACCGAAGAAGCCAAGAGTGCTAGACTACGTTCATCGGTGAAGAGTGTTTCATCCATCACTATAGCCAATGCCGGGGTGTCGGTACCACTCGAAGTGGCTACAACCACCGAGCATGGCCCAGGTTTGTTCATCGAGGTAAGAACCTCGGGAACAACCCGGAGCCCCATTAATGCTTTGGAGCCCGAAGACTCCTGCTGGGGCTTTATTGCCAAGATGTCCTCGAGGGCAATGCCGAAGCCATCTCGATGCTGGAAGGAGATCTACCACTCGAGGACTAGCTAGTCTTTACAGACTTTTGTTTGGTTACCTGATCCTGTGAAGAAGAAGATATTCTAGATGGTAACATCAAAGGGGATGTGAACCGGGTATCGAGTTCTGCTCGATTCTGAAGACTTCTTCTGTTTGAGCTCCAGCAGGAGAGACACTCCAGAGGGCAATGGTCAGGACCTAAACATTTTAGACACCAAGTATGAGTGTCTGAAAAAATATCTGTACCGCCACACTTTGAACATTTCTTAAGGATAGTGGCTGGCTTCTCCATAACGGAAGGGTGGAGGCCTAGTGGCCTAGAACCATGAGGTACTAAACAGGAAAAAATTTCTAAGGAAAGAAGAAATTCTTCAGGAAAAAGAAAGAAAAGTACCGGCGGTACTGGTAGCGCTGAGGAAAGGCAGATGCGACCACAAAAAAAGTGAAAAATAAAAAGAAGAATTTTCTGCGGTGACAGGAATACGTCCTGCCGGCTCCGCGGAAAATGGAAAACTGAGGAGAGGCAGTTGGGAAAGGTGGGAAGGCAGCACGCAGGCATGGTGGGATGCTCCCAAAAGCGTTCTGATTGGACGCTGGGGAGCGTTCCCGTGCAGGCTCCTTCAGTACCGACGATACCCATATGTGAAGACTCATTCCTGCTTGTTCCTGGAGATTGTTGTCTTCACATATGGGACTCACTAGCTCCCAGGTCCAGAATGGATTAGGAGCGGTATCCCCAAGGCTAAAGGATGGAGCCAGAGGATGTGGATACAAACTGGCCCCGTTGGACTTGATGACAGTAGGCAAGAACATTGACAGGGAAGTCAGGTGCCAGAAAAAAGTCCAGCACGGTGGGTAGGAGTTGTAGTTAAGTCCCAAAACGTTAATGGAGGACAGCCTGGCCAAAGACAGCATCCCGATGGGAGTCACTGTCTAGGCAGTAGTGAGCAGCGAAAGCTTGAATGGAGGACCAAGTAGCTGCTCAGCAGATCTCGTCAATGGAGACAGAACGAGGGTGGCAACTGAGGTTGCCATGGCCCGCACGTTATGAGCAGTGACGTGATCTTCAAAGGAGAATCCTTTGAAGAAAAGAAGTCTGCAATTCAGTTTCAATACTGGAAGTCCAAGGTGACTTGGATCAAAGGAAATGAACAATTGGGAGGATTTCCTGAAAGTTTTGCTTCTGTTCAAGTAGAAAGTCAGTGCATGCTTGCAATCTAAAGTGTGCAGCAGTGCCTCAGCTCTAGACCACATTGACATCCCAAGCCACTGGTAGTAGTTTAACTGGCAGCTTAGACAGCAGGAGACCCCGCATAAATCATTGTGCCAAGGGGCGAGATGAAATAGGATGCATGTGGACTTGCCTGTGATAGGCTGATATGGAACTAAGATGAACTCTGAGTTAGTCTTAAGACCTGTCGATGACAAGTGGAGGAGATATTGTAAAAGAAATTCCACTGGACAGGCAGAGGGGTCAAATATTTCAGGGTACACCAGAGGATGAACCTTTGCCATTTCAAGGCATAAGAACGTCTAGTAGATGACTTGCAAAATGCAAGTAAGATGTCCTTGACCTGTTGAGGAAGGTCGAGGCCAGCAAATATCATGCTCTCAGAAACCATGCCATGAGACGGAGGGCTTGTGAATTGGGATGGAGAAGTGTCCCATGATCCTGGGAGAGGAGGTCAGGCACATGTCCCAGACTGAGGGGTGCAGTCTGTAACTAGCCGAAGCAGCAGAGGAAACCATGGCTGACAGGGCCAGTAAGGGGCTATTAGAATCATGGAGCCTCTGACGGCCTGCACGCTGAACAGGGTTTTGGGTATTAAGGGGGTGGGAGAGAATGCATAAAGCAGACTCTTTCCCCAATGGAGAAGGAAGGCATCTGTTGCCTGACTGTTGAAGGAGGGAAGCCTTGAGCAAAACAGCAGCAGTCATGCATTCTCCTGGGTGGCGAACAGATCTATTCTGGGGGTCCACCACAAGTGTAAGATCCAAGATTCTGTTTCCTGATTTAGAGTCCATTCATGTGGACACAGGATGTGGCTGAGCCTGTCTGCTAGGAGACTGAGTTTGCCTGGGAGGTACACCGCTCTGAGAAGGATGCGGTGTGTAATGGAGAAGAACCAGAGATGAAGGGCTTCCTAGCAAGGGGATAGGAACCCATTTCCCCCTGTTTGTTCACATAGAACATGGCCACCTGGTTGTCCATCTGGACTAAGACCTGTTTGCCTGAAAGTTGGGGACAAAATCCCGAAGGGTATTCGTGAGAGCACATAGCTCCAGCAGGTTGATTTACATCTGAGACTCCTGCTGTGTCCACTGACCTTGTGCAGTGAGACTGTTCAGATGTGCCCTCCACCCTAGTTTTGAAGCATCCACTGTCAGGGTGCATTGAGGTGGTGGCATTTGAAAAAGGTGACCCTCCGAGTAGGTTTTGAAGGGGGCACCACCAGCGAAGGGAGTTAACAAGAGGAGGAGTAACGGAAATCTTGTCTGAGAGATGCCCGGTTGCTTGGGTCCACTGAGATGACAGCATCCATTGTGCTTGTCACATGTGCAGTTGGGCATAAAGGACGAAATGGATTGTGGAGGCCAAGTGTCCTAAAAGACGTAGCATTTCTTGAGCTGTCATGACACTGTGACCCCCCTATAGCTTGGGTGAGCTCGATGAGATGGGCAGAGCGATCCTGTGGAAGGAAAGCTCGGGCATGACAAATGTCTAGAAGTGCTGCAATGAATTCGAGGGACCAGATGCAACTTGAGAAAGTTTAAGACAAATCCCAGGTTTTGTAGCACCATAATGGTCCAATGAAGAGGAAGTTTTACTTTTTTTGGGGATTCCCCCCTGATTAGCCAATCATCTAAGTAGGGGAAAACAAAGATCCCCAACATATGAAGGTAGGCAGCTACAACTGCCATGCATTTTGTGACACTCAGGGTGCAGAAGCTAAACCAAAGGGGAGCACCCAATATTGGTAATGGTTTGCTGGCACCGAAAGCATAGATACGGTCTGTGTTGAGGATGGATCAGCAAATGTGTGTATGCCTCATTTAGGTCTGGAGAACATAGCCGGTCATTTCTCTGAAGATATGGCAGAAGTGTATCAAGGGAAATCATTTTGAATCTGTCTCAAATTAGGAATTTGTTGACATCCCTTAAATCCAGAATGGGCCTGAACCCTCCTGTCTTCTTTGGGATAAGAAAGAAAGGAGAGTAGAAGCCCTTGCCCTCTTGGATGGGAGGAACTCTTTCTATGGCCTCCTGAGCTAACAGGGTGGACACCTCGACTGACAGGAGATTTATTTATTTATTTAGCTGTATTTATATCCCGCTTTTCACCGGGTCAAAGCGGTCAACTGGGAGATACATTTAACACGAGGGGATATGACACACATACGCTAATACTTACAGGGAACATGGGCAATGGAGGGTTAAGTGGCTTGCCCAAGACCACAAGGAGTGCCTATAGGACTAGAAATCCCAGTCCCTCCGGCCTGAGATTGCTGTCCCCAGGTGGGACTTGAACCCCCGGCCCTCCGGCCTGAAGTACCTTGTCCTAACCACTAGGCCACTCCTCCCTATTGACCTGCAAGGGATTTTCAGGATAATCTTTTGCGCATTTGATGGAGGGTAAGCTTTGGAAATTAAGCAGATAGCCCTTTTGGATGTTTTGTCACTCACCACTCACCATTCTTTTAGAACTGAAGACAAGGGTCTATGATAGCATCAGTATCCAGAAGCCTAAAAAATATTTGCATGGCATGGAGAAACACATTTAAGAAATATGATTGTGTTTTTCTGTAGTGGTGAAAGCTCTTGATAGGGACTGAAACGGTTGTTAGCATAATCAGTTAAACTACGTCGTCATTTGCACATATTGCTACGTGCTGGGTAATACTCCTTGAGCTATAATGGGAAGGCATGGATAATAATTATTGTTATTTGTTGTTAAGTGCCGTCGAATTGGTGTCAACTCAGGCCAAGCCTTTGGATAGTTGTCCTAAATTGTGTTCTTCGGTCAAGCGGATCATTGTTTACAATGATGTTGAAAGTCCAATGCTCTGAAGTGATGAGGTGCCATCTGTGGGCATAGGGACAAAGTCTGCTTCCTATGTGGAGGGATGTGGACCCTGCAGAGGCAGAGTAGCTATGCTCTCTAGAAAGGAGTCAAAAAGCTGGTGACAACTATAGCTGTGCCGCTGGTTGTGGATTATTTATTTATTTAACCAGTTTTATATACCACCTTTTCCTTCAATCAAAGTGGTTTACATGTTGCTAGGTATGCGTTTGGGTTAGGTGGGGATAGGTGGGGAGAGGTTATTGGGTGGGCACTTGGGAAAGAGGTTTGTGGTCTGTGGGGGTGCCTTGAGTTGCTTGGTTGCGATTGTGCTCATATGTTGGTTTGTAGGTTCTGGGAGTGTCCATAGTACTGTATAAATAGTGTGGTTTTGAGCATAGTTTTGAAGTCCTTTATGTCACTCGTGGATCTCATGCTGTCAGGCAGAGTGTTCCACAATTCTGGTGCATAGAGCGATGATGCCCTTCTGGATGTTGTGTGAGTAGTCCTTTGGTATTCAGGTGGGGTGGCTATCTTGTTATCTATGCTACTTCTCAGTGCTCTTGCGCTGGTGTGTCTGGTTATTAGGTTCTGTAGGACATTCGCTGACATGTTGAGGATTTTGAAAATGTTTATAATTGCTTTGTATCTTGCGCGAGCTAGTATAGGCAACCAGTGGAGGTTTTGGAGTACTGGAGTGATCTGTTCATTTCTTGGTGTGTTCGTGATGATTCTAGCTGCTGTATTCTGCACAAGTTGAAAGGGGTGCGTGGTTTGTTTGGGGAGACCGATATATAATGGGTTGCTATAGTCTAGAATGGGTGTGATGAGTGCCTGACAAACTGTTCTGAAGTGGTCTTGGCTTAGGATTGGTTTGAGTCTTCTTATGATTTGGGGTCTTCTTATGCCTTTGCTGCAGCTTTTTTGATATGCAAGTGAAGGTTTAGTTTACTGTCCAGGGTGATTCCAAGGTATTTCACCTCGTCCTTCACCTTGATGGTGTTGTCTCTGATGCTGATTGTAGGTGGTGGGTTGAAGTTGGTTCCTCTTGTTACGAACATGGCTTACGTTTTGCTATAGGGGTCTTAGCCTTCTTAGCCTGACGAGGACCCTAGTGTATCTGCTGTTGCTGCTGAGGTTGATAAGCCACTGCAGGTGGGTAAGAAAGATAAGATTTCTTCTTCTTGGGACAGAAAGCCTTCTTTAGATTGGTCTTTCTCCTAGAGGGGTCTGGTGTCTTCCTGGAAAGACGTTTGAGGGTGTGATCATCTGTCTCAATATCTCCTGCCTTCTCCCTCCAACTTTTACCAAAGAAATTCTCTCCAGAGCAGGGGATATTGGCCAGTTTATCTTAAGAACATAAGATATGCCTCACTGGGTCAAACCAAGGTCCATCAAGCCCAGTATCCTGTTTCCAACAGTGGCCAATCTAGGTCATACGTACCTAGCAGTATCCCCAAGAGAGACAGGTTCCACAATGCTTATATTGGGTCAAGCATTGATATCCTGGGCCCCTTTTTAATAATGGTTTATGGACCTTTCCTCCAGGAACTTGTCCAAACCTTTTTTAAACCCAGTTACACTAACAACCTTTACTACATCCTCCGGTAACAAATTCCAGAGTTTGATTACATGTTGAGTGAAAAAATATTTTCTCTTCTTTGTCTTAAATAGTTTACCCTGTAGCTTCATTACATGTCCCCTACAATATCTATATTTTGATAGCATAAACAATTGATCTATGTTTACCTGTTCCACTCCATTCATTAATTTATAGACCTCTATCATATCTCCCCTCAGCCGTCTCTTTTCCAGGTTGAAGAGCCCTAACCTTTGTAGCCTCTCTTCATAGGAGTAGAGTTCCATCCCCTTTACCATTTTGGTGGCTCTTCTCTGTACCTTTTCTAATAACGCTATATCCTTTTTAAGATACGGCGACCAGAACTGCACACAATATTCAAGGTGCAGTCGTACCACGGAACGATACAGAGGCATTATAATATCCTTTGTTTTATTTTCCATTCCTTTCATTATGATACCTAGCATTCTATTTGCTTTCTTAGCCGCCGCTGCACACTGGGCGGAGGGTTTTAACATGTTACCCACGATGACGCCTAAATCTTTTTCCTGGGTGGTGGTTCCCAATGTGGAACCTTGCATCGTGTAACAATAGTGTGGGTTCTTTCCTAGGTGCATAACTTTGCACTTGCCACATTAAATTTGATCTGCCATTTGGATGCCCAGTCTTCCAATTTATCCAGATCCTTCTGCAGTTTTCCGCAAACCCCTTGGGTTTTAACAACTTTAAAAGTTTTGTGTCATCTGCAAATTTGATAACCTCACTAGTTAATCCCTTTTCCAGGTCATTTATGAATATGTCAAAAAGCAGCGGACCCAATACAGATCCCTGGGGTACTCCACTATTCACCTTTTTTCCATTGGGAAAATTGGCCATTTAGCCCTACCCTCTGCTTTCTATCTTTTAACCAGTTCCTGATCCACAATAGTACACTGCCTCCTATCCCATGACTTTTAGTTTTGCCAAAAGTCTCTGATGAGGGACCTTGTCAAAGGCTTTCTGAAAGTCCAGAAACACTATATCAACTGACTCACCTTTGTCTATCTGTTTATTCACACCTTCAAAAAAACATAACAGATTAGTAAGACACGATCTTCCTTGACTAAAGCCATGTTGGCTGTCTCCCATTAGGCCATGACTATATACATGCTGAGTAATTTTGTTTTTTATGATGGTTTCTACCATTTTTCCCAGTACTGACGTCAGGCTCACCGGTATGTAGTTTCCCGGATAACCCCTGGAACCCTTTTTAAAAATTGGCGTTACATTGGCGATCCTCCAATCTTCAGGTATTACAAATGATTTTAATGAAAGTTCACAGATCACTAACAGCAGGTCTGCAATCTCATATTTCAGTTCTTTCAACACCCTTGGATGTATACCATCTGGTCCAGGTGATTTGCTACTATTCAGTTTATCAAATATTTGTAATACATCTTTCCGGTGTAGCACTATTTCTCTCAATTCCTCTGCAGCATCACCTTTAAATATCACTTCTTGGGTAACATCCCTACATCTTCCTCAGTAAAGACCGAAGCAAAGAATTAATTCAGTCTCTCCGCTATAGCCTTGTCTCATCTTACTGCCCTTTCTACCCCTCTATCATCTAACTGTCCAACTGACTCTCTCACAGGCTTTTTGCTACGAATGTACTTGAAAAAGTCTTTATTTTGCGTTTCTGCTTCCATAGCAAGTTTCTTCTCAAATTCTCATTTTGCCTGCCTTATCCATGCTTTGCATTTAACTTGCCAGTGCTTCTGCTGTTTCCAGTTTTCGTCGTTTGGCTCTTTTTTCCATTTCCTGAAAGATGCTTTTTTGGCAGCAACAGCTTCTCTGACCTCACCTTTAAACCATGCTGGCAGTTTTTTGGACTTTCTTCCACTTTTCTTAATGCGTGGAATACAGCTGGTCTGGGCTTCCAGGATGGTATTTTTAAACACCCAAGCTTGATGTAAGTCTTTAACCTTTGCAACTGCTCCTATTAGTTTTTTCTTAACTGTTTTCCTCATTTTATCATAGTCTCCCTTTCGAAAGTTAAAAGGTAGTACTGTGGATTTCCTTACTATCCCTCTTCCACTAATTAAATCAAATGCGATCATGCTATGATTACTATTGCCAAGTGGCCCCAACACCCTTATCTCCTGCACTAGATCTGGTGTTCCACTAAGGACTAGGTCCAATATGGCTTCCCCTCTGGTCAGTTCATGAACCAGCTGCTCCAAGAAGCAGCCATTTATTTCATCTAGGAACTTTATCTCCCTAGCATGTCCTGCCGTGACACTGACCCAGTCGATACCGGGGTAATTGAAATCACCCATTATGATTACCGTGCTGTGACTTTTGCTAGCTTCCTTGATTTCTTTTGAGTATTTTATCATCGATTTGTTCATTCTGGCCAGGCGGTCGATAGTACACCCCCCCACTGCCATCACCTTCCCCTTCATACATGGAATTTCAATCCATAGAGATTCTACAGCAAATTTTGTTTTCTGCAAAACTTTAATGCTTTCTGACTCAATGCCCTCTCTAACATAGAGCGCAACCCCTCCACCAATTTGATCAGTTCTATCATTACGATATAGTCTGTATCCAGGTATCACAGTGTCCCACTGGTTATCCTCCTTCCACCATGTCTCTGAGATTCCAATTATATCTAACCTCTCATTTAGTGCTATATATTCTAACTCTCCCATCTTATTGTTTGGACTTCTAGCATTTGCATACAAGCATTTTAGAGACTGTATTTTATTAATATTAATCTGGCTATTGGTAGGCATGGGTAATTTGGAATGTTTACACTCTGTCTGCACCATACTCAAGGGCATTTGGGCTACTTTACTCTTTTTTGGAACCTCTGTGCTTTTGGTAGTATCCTTCAAGGATACCTTCTTCCGAACCATGCGCTCTTGGGCAACTGTCGGCTTTCCCCTACTTTCTAGTTTAAAAGCTTCTCTATCTCCTTTTTAAAGGTTAATGCCAGCAGTCTGGTTCCATCCTGGTTAAGGTGAAGCCCATCCCTTCGGAAGAGCCACTCCTTTCCCCAGAATGTTCCCCAGTTCTTAACAAATCCAAAACCCTCATCCTTGCACCATCGTCTCATCCACGCATTGAGATTCCGGAGCTCTGCCTGCCTTTTGGGTCCTGCACGTGGAACAGGAAGTATTTCAGAGAATGCTACCCTGGAAGTTCTGGATTTCAACTTCCTACCTAAAAGCTTAAATTTAGCCTCCAGAAACTCCCTACCACATTTTCCTATGTCATTGGTACCGACATGTACCAAGACAGCAGACTCCTCCCCAGCACTATCTAAGACCTTATCTAGGTGGTGCATGAGGTCCGCTACCTTCGCACCAGGCAGGCATGTTACCAGGCGATCCTCACGTCCACCAGCCACCCAGCTATCTACATGCCTAATGATTGAATCACCAACTATAACGGCTGTCCTAACCCTTCCCTCATGGACACATGGCCCTGGAGAAATGTCCTCAGTGCAAGAGGGTTTTACATCACCCGGAGGACAGGTCTTAGTTACAGGTGATGCTCTCCTGTCACGTGACCTCTCTCCTCCATGACAACCGGGATGCTGCCAGACTGGAGGTGGGACTTCAGAACTATATCCCTGTAGGTCTCGTCCATGTACCTCTCTGTCTTTCTTATGTCTTCCAGGTTTGCTAATCTAGCCTCTAGAGAACAGACTTGTTCCTGAGAGCAAAGAGCTGCTTGCACTTAGTGCATACGTAAGACCTCTAACCAACTGGGAGAAAATCATACATGTGACACTCAATGCAAAAGACTGGAAAGCCCACATCTCGCTGCTGGACTGTCGTCTGCATCTTAGTTTAAAGCTTGTGTTTAGGTCTTTAAATTCTGTACTTACTAAGGGTTGGTGTGGATGCTTATACTGATCAAGGTCTGAAGCCTGGAGCCAGGCCATTCTGTGAGCACTGATGCAGACTGCTGCAGCTCTGCTAGATGACTCAAAAGCATCGAAAGATGCTTTGGCAAGAAATTTTGATGCATTCTGATTTTGCCTAATTAAGGCCAGGAATACACCATGTTTGTCATCAGGAAGGATGGGAGCAAGGTTCTCCAGATCTCTGGAGATATCCTTGAGATACATGCCCATATAGAGCATGTAAGAGGTAATCCTTGAAGTGAGCATCCATGCCTGAAAGCAACGATGCCCAAGGCATTGAGAGTTCTGAAGTCCTTGCCTGGAGGCATGAACGAATGATTTTTAGAACTCTTGATGCGACACATCGCTGATTCCACTACCATGGAATGGTGTGGTAATTGAGGCTTTTGAAAGCCAGGGCATGGTGGGACTTGGTACATGGTATTGAGTCATTTGCTGATAGGTGGAACTGTTAGCTGGGCCTCCCACATATGTTGCATTAGCTCCTACAGGATGTGATGCACCGGTAAGATGGCAGCCTCTTTGGGCACCAAGGGGTATTGTAGAATTTCTATTTCCTCTGCCCTCGGTTCCATCTCCGGTGTCACAGTAATCTGCAGCCCTGCTGCCATGTCCCGAATGAAGTCTTGGAAAGACATGTCTTCTGGCGGGGACAGATGCCGCTCATGAGGAGGGGAGTTATCAGAAAGGAGATCTTTGATTCTCCTGGAGTCCTCCAATACCTCATTGGAATCGGAGGAAAAAAAAGAGTCTGTTGATGTTGATGCCGATACCGATGTTGAGGCGGTACAGTATCGGGAACCTGTTGGGTACAGACTATGCCTGTCTGTTCCAAAGCAGGCATCAGAGGAAGAGGAGGAGCCTTCAATAAAGGCTAGAGGGCTGGCATTGACCTCGTAGGTATCGGCGTCAAGCCGGAGGTCGATGTCTACATTCCTGGGGCTGTCAATACCGTCAGTACCAAGGCCGCCAGAAGCACTGCCAAGCTCCTCTTGATAGCCAGAATGTGCTGGTCGAGGGAGGAGGCTGATGCCTGTGTGGATTCCCATATGGGGCTTTGAGCCACCATCCCAGAGCATGGAACCAGTAGCTCTCCGGAGGTCGAGGCCTTGGGAGTGTCCTGAAGCCCCTGTGGTGCTCTGGAGGACTGGTTTTCCCGCCTGGACTCTTTGGCAGGCTGATCTGAATCAGATGTACCTTTTGATGAATCCCAATGATGATGAATTTGCATCATTTTTTTGATACTGATCACTTAGACTTAGTTTTGTGCTTTGAGGAGACCTGAGAACCAAGAGAGAAGGCAGACGTCCACGACGATGACAAATCTACTGAAATCGAGTCCAGGACAAACAGAGACTCATACTGTCTGGCTCTGTTCTTTAGGACTCTTTTTGTCATTTACTGGCATGAAGGACAATCACATGACAAATGGTCTGGGCTCAAACATTTTAAACACCAGTCATATTGGTTAGTAACTGAAATTGTACCAGAACACTTGGTACATTTCATAAAGCCCCTGACATGTTTTTGACGGAAAAAAGGTAGGCCAAGGCCCAATGTGGCAGTGAAACCACCAAAAATAGAAAAAATGAAAGAAAGAAAAAGAAATACTAAAAGAAAAGAAAATATCGGGGCCAGTATCAGGGATGTACCAACGTCAACAGGGAGAAACAACCTGCTGGTTCCACAGAAAACAGAGAACTGAGGAGAGGACTTGGGAAGGCAGATGCACAGGCGCAGTGGAGTGTTCCCAAAGGCTTTCCTATTGGACACTGGGGAGCGTTCCCATTCGGGCTCCATCAGCACCGACAATACCCATATGTGGACTGCATTCCTGCTTGTTCCTGGAGATAATAATCTATGAAGTCACAAATAACCTCAAACTAACATCTAAAGATCTGCAAGCCTCTATCACTGTGACTGATGTGACTATTCATAAGTCACATCAGGAAAAAACTGAATAGGGATGGTGCTCAAGAGAGGACGAAACCACTGCTTTCTTAAAAGAATGCGTCTTACCATTTCAGGTTTGCCAAAGAGCATCTAGATCAGAGGTTCCCAACTCCAGTCCTGGAGGGCCCAACACCATTCAGGTTTTCAGGCTGTCCCTAATGAATATGCATGAGATACATTTGAATACATGGGGGCAGTGCATGCAAATACATCTCATGCATATTAGGGACAGCTGACAACCTGAATGGTGTTTGGCCCTCCAGGCCTGGAGTTGGGAATCTCTGATCTAGATGAACCATGAGACTTTCACAGTCAAAATGTGGACTTCTGGATTTTCAATGATTCCTCAGAGCTCAGTTACGACTCTGTCTCCTTGAGCCAATAGATGCCCTGTATCCAGGAGTGTTACTCATGGGCTCCAGCACTGGAGAGCCCATGGGTAACAGACAGGACGACCCAACGGGGTCCCTGAATGGGGTGGTGAATTTGGACCCCCCTTCCCTCTTTCTGCCCTCTGCTTGTTTTGAATTATTCCTATTTTTTCTTCTTTTGCTATTTCAGTTGACTTCAATTTGGCTCTTTGTTGCTTGTCAAAAAGAGAAGGGAATATTCAATGCGATTAACACAGTTAGCAGGCCTGCTAACCATGTTAACCACAGTCACCAGGATATTCAGTAGCATTAACATGGTTAGTGCTGCCGAATAGCGTAGTTACACACCTGTAACAGGTGTTCTCCAGGAGCAGCAGGAATCAGTCCTCACATATGGGTGACGTCGGCGCCGACGGAGCCCTCGCGGAGCAATTTTCCCAAGCTTTCAAAGAAAGCCTTTGGGAATTGCAGCGCGCATGCGCGGTCCTCTTCCCGCCCAAGGATGCCATCTTGCTCAGTCAGATGACATAGCTAAAAGACAGCAAAAATTAGCAAAAACGAAAGCATATAACTGCAACTCCAAGGGGAGGAGGGAGGGTTGTGAGGACTGATTCCTGCTGCTCCTGGAGAACACCTGTTACAGGTGAGTAACTACGCTTTCTCCAGGACCAAGCAGGAAGTCAGTCCTCACATATGGGACTCCCAAGCTTAAGGCTACCGGAGACCCTAAGCACAAAAATGAGCTCCCTCGAGGTCAGTAGCACAGAAGGAAGGAATCTTCTCTGAATATGTCTCCAACCGGTAGCCCAACATCCGGGACGGAGGGTAGGAGTTGCCTATACCTCGAAGAGGTTACGGAGGACTGCCTGTCCGAAAGCACTGTCCCTGCGGGACTCCCTCTCCAGGCAGTAATGGGCTGCAAAAGTCTGGCTTGAAGACCAAGTAGCGGCCCGGCAGATGTCTGCCAATGGAACAGAGCGGAGGTAAGCTACCGACGTAGCCTTCGCCCGAACACGATGAGCCGTGACTCTACCTTCCAGCACGAGGCCGGCAGCCTCGTAAGCCCAAGCGATACAGTCCGCAATCCAGATGGACAGAGTACGCTTGGAGACAGGGAGCCCCAACTTGTTGGGGTCATAAGACACGAAGAGCTGAACAGCCTTCCGGTGCTCCCGCGTACGGTCAAGGTAGAAGGTCAACGCCCTTCTACAGTCCAGGGTATGCAGGACCATTTCAGCTCGGCTGGAGTGTGGCCTGGGAAAGTAGGTCGGAAGTACCACCTCCTGGTTGATGTGAAAAGGGGAAACCACTTTGGGAAGAAATTTAGGGTGAGTCCGTAGGACTACCAGGTTCTTGTAGAACCTAGTGTAAGGAGGATCAGAAACCAGGGCCTGCAGCTCACTAACGTGTCTAGCCGAAGTGAGGGCTACCAAGAACAAGGTTTTCCACGAAAGAAAACGTAGCGGACAGGTAGCCATAGGCTCAAAAGGCGGACAGGTAATCCGCTGCAACACCACATTAAGATCCCAGTCCGGGGCTGGCGGGCACAAAGGTGGCTTAAGGAGGAGGCCGCCTCTGAGAAATCGAGCCACCAGAGGGTGGTTGGAAAGAGGTCTACCATCCACCGGCATGTGATGCGCAGAAAGAGCACTGAGGTGGACCTTTATCGAGTTGGACTTAAGTCCAAGGTTGGAGAGAGAGAGCAAGTACTGCAAGACCACTGATGTTGAACAGGAGAAAGGATCTTGAGACTGCTGAGTACACCAGACGGAGAACCGACGCCACTTGAGAGCGTAGGCCTTTCTGGTGGAGGGCCTCCTGGAGGCCAAGACGACCTCCTCCACATCTGGAGGTAGCTGCAGAGGAGCAAGGACTACCCTTTCAGCAGCCAGGCCATCAGATGAAGGGACCGGAGATTGGGGTGTAGGAGAGTCCCCTGATCCTGCGACAGGAGGTCGGGCTGAAATCCCAGTGGAAGAGGAGTGTCTACCGCTAGCTGCATCAGAAGCGGGAACCAAGGTTGTCTCGGCCACCGGGGAGCCACTAGGATCATCGATGCTTTGTCTCTGAGAACCTTGAAGAGCGTCCGAGACACCAGTGGCATGGGAGGAAAGGCATACAAGAGGCCGGTGGACCATGGAATTAGAAAAGCATCCGCCGCTACCCGAAGAGGATGCGGCTGTCGTGAGCAGAATCTGGGCAGCTGCCGGTTCAGAGGACTGGCAAACAGATCCATGGTGGGGAGGCCCCACTTGAGAAAGATCCGCTGAACCACCAGCGGATCCAACCTCCACTCGTGTGGCTGGAGGATCCTGCTGAGCTTGTCGGCCAGGTAATTTTCTTGACCTGGGAGATAGACAGCCTTGAGGATGATGCCGTGGTGGACTGCCCAAGAGCATAGTTTTTGTGCCTCCTGACAGAGAAGGAAGGAGCCTGTTCCACCTTGTTTGTTCACGTAGAACATTGCAACCTGATTGTCGGTCTGTATCAGCACTGACTGGTGAGAAACCAGGTGAGAGAACGCTTTGAGCGCTAGGCGGATGGCTCTGAGCTCCAGGAAGTTTATCTGCTGAGCAGACTCCCAAGGAGTCCAGAGGCCTTGAGTACATGTCCCTTGGCAATGTGCTCCCCAACCCAGGAGAGAAGCATCGGTCGTCAGGACCTGAGAATGCATAGGGGACTGAAAAGTCACTCCTAGCACCAGGTTGGGCAGATGAAGCCACAATTGTAGAGAAGAGACCAGCTGGTCGGAGATCTGTACGGAGTCCGCTAGGCTCCCCGTGGCCTGATACCATTGATTGCGAAGGCACCACTGAGCAGGACGCATGTTCAGTCGGGCATTGGGGGTCACATGGACCGTGGAAGCCATATGGCCGAGCAGTCGCAGAAAGTGTCTGGCTGAGACCAGCGCATTGCTGCGAAAGTGGCCGGCGAGATCCATGAGCCGCTTGGCCCTGTCCAGAGGGAGGAAGGCCCGCGCCTGAAGTGTGTCCAACCGGGCGCCGATGAACTCGAGATTTTGAGAGGGGAGCAAAGTGGACTTTGCGAAGTTTATGACAAAACCCAAGTGCTGGAGCAGAGCCACAGTGCGATGAGTGGCTTGAGTGGCCTCTTGGGAAGACTGGGCTCTGATGAGCCAGTCGTCCAGGTATGGGAACACAAACAGACCTTGAAGTCTTAGATAAGCCGCCACCACTGCGAGGCATTTGGTGAACACCCTGGGTGCGGAGGACAGGCCAAAAGGCAGCACTCTGTACTGGTAATGATTTCCTCCCACAACAAATCTGAGATATTGTCGGTGGTCCAGATGAATGAGGATATGAGTATATGCAGCTTTCAGAGCCAAGGAGCATAGCCAGTCTCCCTGCTGGAGGTAGGGCAGCAGGATTCCAAGGGTAAGCATCTTGAACTTTTCCTTTGCAAGGAACTTGTTGAGGTTTCGCAAGTCCAGGATGGGTCGGAGGCCTCCTGTTCTTTTTGGAATCAGGAAGTACCTGGAGTAAAACCCCTGGCCCTTTAGGTGGTGGGGCACCGGTTCCACGGCTTGTTCCTGAAGGAGACTTGCTAACTCCTGAAGTAGTAAGTCCCTGTGCAAAGGTAGTCGGGGAGGCTCCCCTGGATAGTAGGAGGGAGGTACCTGGTGAAAGTGAAGAAGATAACCCTTTTGAACTATGTGAAGTACCCAGGTATCTGTGGTGATGTTGGACCACCTTTGGGCAAAGTGGACCAGCCGGCCTCCTGTGCTGAGGGGGAGAGGCTATGCTGAGGAAGTCAAAAACCCCCACCCTGCTGAGCAGGGGCTGGTGGTGCAGGCTTGGGGGCTTGCTGCCTACGGGATCCAGTACCCCGTCCCTTGGCCTGCTGTCCCTGTGGGGGAGCCGCTGAGGCCTGATATTGAGGGTAGTATTTATAGGCAGCACCTTTCCTCGGGTAAAAGGGCTTTTTCCCCCGAGGCCTTCTTCTTTTGAGAAGGGGCAGAGGTCTTCCTCGAGAGACGAGTCCTGGTAAGAGTCTCCGTCTCGATTTGTGCAGCCTTCTCATCCATGGGCTTGCCAAAGAGGTTATCACCTCGGCAGGGGACATCGACCAACTTGTCCTGTGTACCCAGGGCTCGAGGTCGGACGTCTGAAGCCAAGCCTGGCGGCGTCCACCGATGCCGGCCGCAGCTACTCGAGCCGACGCCTCAAAACCATCGTAGGCTGCTCGAGAGATAAACTTGCAGCACTCTCGAATACCAGTAGACAAGGATTGGAACCTCTGCAAAGGTTCGTCGGAGAGACCAGCAGAGAACCCGGCTATTTCCTTAGCCAGGTCTCGGAGATACATGCCCATGTAGAGCTGGTATGTCTGGACTCGACAAGCAAGCATAGAGCCCTGGAAGCACTTCCTACCGAGGGCATCCAGGCTTCGGGCTTCCCTACCAGGGGGCACCGAGGAGTGCATTTTTTGACTCTTAAGTCTATGCATGGCCGATTCCACCACCATGGAATGGTGCGGTAGTTGTGCCTTCTGGAAGCCGGGGCTCTTGCGGACTCAATAAATGGAATCGACCCGCTTGCTTAACACCGGCGAGAAGTCGTTCCAGCATCGGAGGAACCGGTACAATAAAGGCCTCCTTCGGGGGAGAGTCATATTGGAGGGCATCGAGTTCTTCGACTCGAGGCTCCTCCTCGGGATCCGCAGGGAAGGCCAAGGCCTTGGCCATATCCCTCACGAAGTCCGAGAACCGGGTATCCTCCGGGGGGGACCGTCTCCGAGGTTCGGACTCGGGGGAGTCCGAAGGGACACACCGAGTCCGAAAGGAACCAGGTGACTCTTCGTCCTCAGATTCCCAGGCCGACTCCTCGGAGGAGGAGTCGATCGGCTCCGATCGGGCGGGCACCGATGCTATCCGCTCTGACGCCGAGGGAGTCGGCGTCGATGACCTCGGTCCCGAACGGGAGGCCTCGACCGAGGATCGACTCGAGCCCTCATGGACTCGAGGATCGGCTCGGTCTCCGTGGTCGATTTGGAGGTAGACGTCCCGGCGGTCAGGGCAGAAGCACCGGCGAGGCCAGCGATCAATACCCGCTGCTGGTCCAAGAAGGCAGTCAGACTGCTCTCCAAGGCCGTCAACCTGAGTCCGAGCTCAGGAGACCCAGCAGCCCCCGACTCGGGCCCCGACGGCGTCGGGCCCGACGTCGGGTCCTTCAGAGGCGAGTCAACGAGGACAACAGTACTCACGTGAGCGGGCAAGTCCACCTCGAGTCGAGGATGTTTTGACGGCCTCTCCGTCTCCGAGGACCCGAGACAGGAATCGGGGCTATGCGACCTGGCCCTCGAGGAACCAGGAGCGTCCACCGATCCCGCCCTCGCGGGTTTCTTCTTCCGATGATGTTCCCGGGTAGGAGACCCCCTTTCAGAGGAACTTCGACGATGCTCAGGACCAGAGTCCCGAGACGTCGAAGCCTCTGACGAGGTCCGAGCCCGGCCGGAGTCAGAGAAGATACGCTCCCGCTGGTGCTGCCGACTCCTCAATGCTTTTGAGGACATTTTGCCGCATGGCCCACAGATCATGGAGTCATGATCTGGGCCGAGGCAGCGGAGGCAGAAGTCATGAGTGTCTGTAAGAGACATGAGTTTCTTACAGAGATCACACTTTTTAAAGCCGCTGGCAGCCATCGGGGGAAAAAGGGCCCCTGCGAGGTCGAATGACCGGGCTGCCAGGGAAAAAGGAAAAAGGCGCGAAATCTGTCACGAAGGACAAAAAACCGAAAAATAAGGGACGGACTCGCAACCGGCGTCGCGAGTCCGGGCGGGAAAAGAACCGGCATCGAACCGAAGAAAAAAGAGAAAAATAGAGAAAAAAATCAACTTTTCTGCGGGGATTCACAGGCAACGTCTGTAGAGCTCCGCGTAAAAAAGAAGACTGAGCAAGATGGCACCCTTGGGCGGGAAGAGGACCGCGCATGCGCGTTGCAATTCCCAAAGGCTTTCTTTGAAAGCTGGGGAAAATTGCTCCGCGAGGGCTCCGTCGGCGCCGACGTCACCCATATGTGAGGACTGACTTCCTGCTTGGTCCTGGAGAAATCCACGGATGCCGCCGCAGAACATCCTGTTACTAGCTAGCTAGCATCAGGATGTTCCTGGGACAGGATGGAGGCAGCACTCAGCAATAACTGGGCAGCTGCGATATGCAGCTACTGCCCTGTTATCGCTAAGCAGTGAAAGTTAGGCACCTTAAAACAGGCCTTGACAAATTTTGTGCGGATTTAGGAGTCAGTCCTTGTCCCCCCCCCCCTCCCCTTCTGGTTCTCTCGTGCTGGTCTCATGTTCTTATGAGACCAGCATCAGAGTTCCTACATCATGCATCATCTTTAGATAACAATAGTTATAGCTTCAGATAGCAAGTGTCTCTGTAGGTGTGTGCTGCCATGGTGGTGTGTCTGTCTGTGTGGGATGTGGCAGTGGGTACGGGGCTGCGGTGTATGTGTGCGTGTCTACTGCAGAGCTGGGGACCCTCTCTGTGGGTTGCCTGTGTGTGCGTATGATGTGTGGTGCAGAGGTGAGGTGTGTATATATGTGTAGTGCCTCTGTGTATGTCTGTCATCCAAAGGTGGAGTGTGTGTGTGTAGTGGGGAGGGGTGTGGTGCTTTCGTGTATGTTCTAGGGGGGGAGGCTCCCTTTGATATATACAGATTGTCATTTCTGTCTCCATGTAGTCATCCTTCTCAACAAATAGGGGTGTCCTACATGGAGTGGTGAGTCCACCCCTAAACAAAGACATGGGGAGGGGTGACCTGCACAGAGCGTCAGGTGCACCTACTCTTGCCGTATTGCTGGGCAGACTGGATGGACCATGCTGTCTTTATCTGCCGTCATTTACTATGTTACTATGTTATCTCTTAAGTATATATTTAAATATTTCCTTTTTTATGATTATTGCTAATATTTTCCATTTCTTGATTATTTGGGATGCAAGTCTTGAAGGACTACCCAGAGGGACTACTACAACTGGAAATAGATCTGCATTTGTAAGTATTTATCTTCTGGAATATAATCTAAATCTTGGGGAAAAAAGGGTAATCTTGGGATAAGGCAGATAAATCTGTGTATTTTAGAATTTAGTGTGTTTGCTGAGTCAGTCAGGTCTTAATACCACCAGAGAGCTTTTCATTTAAATTAAATCATAGTATAGCTTAGCATAGAAAGAAAAATAGAGTAAATAGTTACTGAAATAACTCTGTTTCTAGAGAGCTTTTTTATTTAAATCAAATCAGAGTATTGCTTAGCATACAAGTAGAATAAATCTCTGAGTACAAAGAACTAGACTTGTTTCTAGTGACCTTTACAAAGAGGCCTTCCAGTTAGGAAGCAAAAGATCTGTGAAGCTGTCTCAAATAAGTGTTACAAGCAAGTGACAGATCAAAGGGGCAATTTGAAAGGCCTTCTCTATCAAACCAAAGGTTGTGTGAATCATCCAGGAAATTGGTAAGACTTTATCTTAGAGGCTCAGGTCGGGGCACTGTATAGCAAGCCAGCTTGTAAGTCTTCTTTTCCTCCCTTCCACCCGCCTCCCACCCACCCCATAATCTTGGCTTTATAGGCACTTAAACCTACTAAAGGGGAGAAAGTGCCCATAATCACTTTCAGGTGCAGCTGGTTATCCTCATCAGGAAAACATTTATTAAGGGCCTGAGATTAATTATTCTTGAGGTCAATAAATTACATTTAATATATAAGATATAGTTGCATTAGTATAATTATTCCCCTGCAAACCTAAGTAAGCAACTTTAATATTTGAACAAAACCTTAAAATAAAGATGCAGACAGCAGTCCAGCAGCGAGATGGGGGGGGTGTTCTAGTCTTTTGTACTGAGTGTCGCATGTATGATTTTCTCACAGTTGGTGAGGGGACTTACGTGTGCACGGTGCAAGGAGCTCTGTGCTCTCAGGGAACGAGTCCGATCGCTGGAGGCAAGAACAACTTGGAGGACATAAGGAAGAGAGAGAAGTATATAGACGAGACCTAAAGTGACGTATTGAAATCCCACCTCCAGTCTGGCAACCTCCCTGTTGCCATGGAGAAGAGAGGTCATGTGACAGGATAGTATCACTCTGGTCATGGCAGGAAGTGATCCTGTACCTAGGACCTGCCCTCCAGGTGATGCAAAACTCTCTTGAATTGAGGAGATGGGAGAGTTAGAATATATAGCACTAAATGAGAGGTTAGATATGATTGGTATCTCAGAGACCTGGTGGAAGGAGGAGAACTAGTGGGACAATGTGATGATACCTGGGTACAAAACATATCACAATGATAGAGTAGATCAAACTGATGGAGGGGTTGCACTTTATGTTAGAGAGGGCTTTGAGTCACACAGGATTAGTGTTGCAGGAAACAAAATGGTAAAATGTCTATGGATTGAAATTCCATGCAAAAAGGGGAAGGCAATGGCAATGGGGATTTACTACTGACTGCCTGGCCAGAATGAACATATGGATGATGAAATGCTCAAAGAAATCAGGGAAGCTAATAAAAGTTACAATACAGTAATAATAATGGATGATTTCAATTACCCCGATATCGACTGGGTCAGTGTCACGACAGGACATGCTAAGGAGATAAAGTTTCTAGATGAAATAGATAACTGCTTATTGGAGCATCTGGTTCATGAACTGACAAGAGGGAAAGCCATTTTGGACCTAGTACTTAGTGGTACACAAGATCTAATGCAAGAGATAAGGGTGTTGGGGCCACTTGGCAATAGTGATCATAGCATGATCACGTGTGATTTCATAAATGGAGGAAGAACTGCAAGGAAATCCACAGTACTGCCCTTTTGACTTTCAAAAGGGAAACTATGATAACATGAAAAAAAGATTTACATCAAGCATGGGGGTTGTTTAAAAATAGTACCTTGGAAGCCCAGACCAGCTATATTCCATGCTTTAAGAAAGATGGAAGGAAGTCCAAAAAACTGCCAGCATGGTTTAAAGGTGAGGTCAGAGAGACTGTTGTAGCCAAGAAAGCATCTTTCAGGAAATGGAAAAAGGAGCCAAATTATGAAAACTTCAAAAATAAGCACTGGCAAGTTAGATGCAAGGCATTGATAAGGCAGCCAAAGACAGAATTTGAAAAGCTGCTTGCTGTGGAAGCAAAAACGCATAATAAAGACATTTTCAAGTACATTCATAGTTAAAAAAAAAAAAAAACCTGTGAGAGAGTTACTTGGACCATTAGATGATAGAGGGGTAAACGGGGCAGTAAGAAGGGTCAAGGCCATAGCAGAGAGACTGAATGATTCAGACTTTACTGAAGAAGATGTAGGGAAGTTAGCCATGCAGAAATGGTATTTAAAGGTGATGCATTGGAAGAATTGAAAGAAATATTGATACATCGGAAAAATATAATACAACTATTTGATAAACTAAACAGTAGCAAATCACCTGGACTAGATGGTATATACCCAAAGGTGCTGAAAGAACTGAAAGCGTAGTTATTCACTTCTAACAGGTGTTCTCTGGGGACAGCAGGAATCATTCCTCACATACGGGTGACATCGTTTTTGACAGAGCCCTCGTTGAATCATCTCCCCAGTTTTCAAAATAAACCTTTGAGAGATGCCAGACATGCGCGGTACCCTTTCCCACCCAAGGCTGCCATCTTGCTCAGTCAGATGACATAGCTAAAAGATGGCAAAATGTAAAAGATGGTAAAGAAGCAACTCCAAGGGGAGAAGGGAGGGTTGTGAGGACTGATTCCTGCTGTCTCTGGAGAACACCTGTTACAGGTGAGTACACTTTTTCTGGGAACAAACAGGAAGTCAGTCAATCCTCACATATGGGACTCCCTAGTTACAGGCTACCACAAGCCCGTAGGGAAAAAAAACATAGTCGCCCCCAAGAGGAGCCGTGAGCAGCAGCAAATGAGTCCGCAGATACAGACTGCAGTAGGACCCAAGTGTCCGATGGAAACCAATGCTCCAGTAACCTGAACTCAGACGAGTCGGAAGGTAGAAGTTGCCTAGACCCTGAAAGTTTACGGAGCATGGCCTGTCTGAAGTTGTTTACTCATTGGGACTCCTTTTCCAGGCAGTAATGAGCTGCAAGGGTCTGGAATGGCGGCCCGGCAGATGTCCAGCATTGGGACAGAGCACAGGTTTGCAACAGAGGCCGCCATGGCTCGGACACAGTGTGCCATGACCCAGCCATCCAAAATGAGCCCAGCTTGCTCATAGGCCAGGGCAATACAGTCTGCCATCCAAGTGGACATTTTCTATTTGGTCACCGCTTCCCCCAGTCGACTGGGGTCATAGGAAATAAAAAGCTAAGCAGCTTTCTGCTGGCTTTGGGCACAATGAATGTAGAAAGACAGGGCCCTCTTACAGTCCAAGGTGTGAAGGACCGTCTCCGCCCTGCTGGAGTGAGGCCCTGGGAAGAAGGTGGGCGGCACCACCTCCTGGTTGAGATGGAAAGTAGATACCACCTTCAGAAGGAATTTTGGATGCATGCGTAGCATGACCCTGTTCTTATAAACCCTGGTATATGGCACCTCTGCCACTAGGGCTTGGAGCTTGCTGACCCTGCGAATGGAGGTGAGCGCCATCAGGAACATGACCATCCATGAGAGGTATTTCAGGTGGCAGGTAGCCAGAGGCTCAAATGGTGGGCGAGTGAGCTGCTCCAATACTATGTTGAGATCCCATTCCATCGCCGGAGGGCGGCCGGGGGTTTTGGACAGCAGAAGTCCTCTCAAGAAGTGGGTCACCAGAGGCGGGACCGAGAGGCTGGATGGTGATGCACTGCCAGGGCACTGAAGTGCACCCTAACGGAGTCTGATTTAAGCCCAGATTGCGAGAGATAGAGAAGTTACTGCAGTATCAGCTACACTGGACAGAGAACAGGTTCACCTGTTGCTCTGCGCACCAGACTAAGAACCTGCCCATTTGAAGGCGTAAGTCAGAGGTACTCAAATCCAGTCCTGGAGGGCTGCAAACCAGTCAGGTTTTTGGGATATCCCTAATGAATATGCATGAGATATATTTGCATGCACTGCCTTCATTGTATTAGAATCTATCTTATGCATATTCATTAGGGATATCCCAAAAACCTGACTGGTTTGCGGCCCTCCAGGACTGAATTTGAGTACCTCTGGCGTAAGTTCTCCTGGTGGAGGCCTTACAGGAAGCCAGCAGGATCTCTTCCACTTCTCCCGAAAAGTTGAAAGGGGCTAGGGTCACCCTTTCAGCAGCCATGACATCAGTGATAGGGACCCTAGGCTGGGGTGCAGGAGAGAGCCCTCCTCCTGCGCCAAGAGCCCTGGGGAGCACCCAAGTGGGATTGGAGTCTCCAGTGACAGTCAGAGGAGCAGCGGGAACCATGGCTTCCTGGGTCGCCGAGGGGCCACTAGGATCAGTGAGGCTCTGTCACGAAGAGCCTTGAAGAGTGCTTTGGCAATCTGTGGCATGGATGGGAAGGCATACATAAGACGTTCTGACCATGGAATGAGAAACACATCTGCTGCCACCCGCGACAGGTGGGGCTGCCAGGATAAGAAGTGAACACACTACGTTTATGGTCCTGTTATGAACGATTAACTACAATATATAGTAATAATAAGTCGTTCAGTATTAACACAATGAAGAGTGGAAATAATCTTAATAATTTCCTTTCAATCAGGAGCACTTGCTACTAGTAAGAAGGTCTCAGACTTATTGCGGCTATACCATTCAGACTCGCGTCAAACTCGCATCTTAAACCGCGTCTTATAAATGGCTATTGAAATGAAGGTGGAGAGAGACATCTAGAGGATTGGCTATTGGTGAAGGGGAGGAGTTATGAGAGATCCAATAGTAATATCGGTAGCGGACCATTTAAATGTGGTGTTTAACCTTACCTCGCATGCGCGGCATCTAGTAACCCTAAAGGCACGGACAGTTGTTACAGAATGATAGCGTGATTAGGGTGTTCTAATTTCAGGACGCGGGCAGCATGTAAGGTGGGAGGAGATGTTGTTTTTAATCTTTGTTAGTTTTTCCGTTTAGTAGTAGGGTGAATTGTGATTCACTAATTTTTGTGTGTGGAGTTTGAAGCTATGTGTTTTCATGTTTTATACAGCACTGCTAGAAAGCCTATTATAGGATCCCCTGAGGAAACAAACAGCGTGAAATGAGTAAACGGTACCTAAGACAGGCGTCGGGATCGGGATCAGCATAAGTCTGTGTGCCAGAGGAGCTAAAAGTTCACTAGCTGAAAGCTAAGTGTTTATTCCCTATTTTGGACTTTGTTGAAGCTGTTGAAGTTGTTAAAGCTGTTTTATGAATTGCAGCACTGGCTTTCCAAAACTCTCTCAAGCCCCCCATCGAACCTGACTCAAAGGGAGGCCGAGTCAGAGCGTCCAGCACCAGATTTAAGTCCCAAGCCGGCACCACCGGCCGTACCGGCGGCCGGAGAATCTTCACCGCTCTAAGAAAACGCACCACATCCGAATGAGACAACAACCTCCTACCTTGCACTGTCCCTCTATAGCACGCTAGAGCAGCCACCTGCACCTTCAAGGTGCTAAGAGCCAAACCTTTCTGCAAGCCCTCCTGAAGGAAAGCCAAAATCTCGGGCAAGGCAGCCGCAAATTTATGAACGCTACGGCCTGTACACCAAGACTTAAACACTCGCCAAACACGAACGTATGCTAGAGAAGTCGATCTTCTCCTAGACTGCAACAGAGTGTGCACCTCTGCCGACGAGTAGCCCTTGCGTCTCAACCGCTGCCTTTCAAGAGCCAAGCCGTAAGCAAGAAGCGATCCACCTGCGGCATGAGAATGGGACCCTGCTTCAGCAGCCAGCCCCGAGACAGAAGCCGCCAAGGGGAATCCACGAGAAGCCGCCTCAGATCCGCATACCACGGCCGTCTGGGCCAATCCAGTGCAATGAGAATCACCATTCCCCTGTGAAGAGATATACGCTGAACTACTCGACCGATCATCGGCCACGGAGGAAACACATAAAGAAGCTTGTCCAACGGCCACGGTTGCACCAGGGCATCCAGACCCTCAGCCATGCGCTCCCTGCACCTGCTGAAGAAACGAGCCGCCTTCGCATTGCCGTGCATGACCATGAGATCCACCGCCGGCCGCCCCCAGCGCCTCGTAATGTCGAGAAAAATCCTGTCGTCCAACTCCCACTCTCCGGGATCGAGAACATGGCGACTTAAGTAATCGGCCTGAACATTCTCCTTGCCGGCCACATGCGCCGCTGACAGAGCCGACAGATGACCTTCCGCCAGAGCATCAACGCTTGACTCTCTGCCAACAACAGGGCACTGCCCGTGCCTCCCTGGCGATTGATATACGATACCATCACGGCGTTGTCGGAGAAGACCCGCACCGCCCTCCTTTCGAGTAGCGGAGCGAACGAGAGCAGTGCCAAATGAACCGCCCTGAGCTCCAGAAGATTGATCGAGAAGGACTCCTCTGGAGACCAGCGCCCCTGAACCACCTGAGACTGACAGTGGGCTCCCCAGCCTGATAAACTGGTGTCCATCGTTACTAACATCCAAGACGGAAGCGCTAAAGGCATTCCTGCCCGAAGATGATCCGGATCGAGTCACCACATGAAACTGTCCCTCACCACCTCCGAGCAGCTCAGTTTCCTTGACAAAGGATGAAGCTGAGGAGACCATCGGGACAGCAAGACCTGCTGCAAGGGTCACATATGCGCTCTGGCCCAAGGGACCAGATCTAAAGCCGCCGCCATGGAGCCCAAGAGCTGCAAATACCTCCACACCGAAGGCGCCTTGAGTCAAAGAAACGTTCTCACCTGAGCCAAAATCTTTAATACCCTGCTCTCCGGCAAGGAGACCAATCCATGCTCTGTGTCGAACTCTGCTCCCAGATACACCAGCCGAGAATGGGGCTGTAGCTGACTCTTTGTACGGTTGATTACCCAACCGAGCTGCTCGAAGAGCTGAACCACTCGAGCGGTAGCCCTGACAGACTCCTGTCGAGAACTGGCCCTGATCAACCAATCATCCAGATAGGGATGAACCTGAATACCTTCCATCCGCAAGGCTGCGGCAACGACCACCATGACCTTCGTAAACGTCCGTGGAGCGGTCACCAAGCCGAAAGGTAATGCTCAGAACTGAAAATGTCCCGCGGGGACCGCAAACCTCAAAAAACGCTGATGATCTGGCCTGATCGGGATATGCAGATAAGCTTCCGTGAGATCTATGGCCGAGAGGAACTCTTCTGGATGAACGGACCCAATCACGGACCTTAGCGTCTCCATCCGAAAATGTGGCACTCTCAAAGCCCGGTTGACGTGTTTGAGGTCCAGAATCGGCCGAAAGGAGCCCTCCTTTTTCGGAACCACAAAATAAATCGAGTATCGACCGGAGCCTAACTGGTCTGGAGGAACCGGAACCACCGCCTCCAACTGCACCAAGTGAAGTAGCGTGTCTTCTACCGCTTGCCTCTTGGTTCCGAGACCACAAGGAGACACCAAGAAGACCTCCTGAAGTGGCCGGGTGAACTCCACCAGTCTCGGATGATCTCCAGCACCCACTGGTCTGTAGTTATTGCGGTCCAGGCAGAGAGAAACCCCTGTAAGCACCCCCCTACTGGTATCTCTACCTGGACCAGCTGACCTTCATTGCGGCTTTTTGGGAGCCGCTTGCTGAGAGGAGAAATAGCCTCTACCAAAACCTCTGGTTCCACGAAAAGGCTGAGCCCTAGGGACAAACCGCCCCCTGGGATAGGGAGAAAAACGCACTCCCCGAAATCTACGAAAATCCTTTCCCAGGCCACGCTGCATAGAGGACTGCTTGAGAAGCCTAGGGTGATCCTCAGGCAACCGCCCTCCTTTGGAATCCCCCAGATCCTTTACTATCTTCTCTAAGGCCTCCCCAAACAGCAGCTTGCCCATATGCTTTTATACTTTTACTTTCCTATCCTATTTTGGCATTCCTTTTCCTTGTCTTTGCATTGCTAACCTTTTATTGTACACCGCTTTATGTTTCGACTGAAAGCGGTCTATCAAATTTTAAATAAAGATATAAGGAAGCTTACTGAGCCGTGCCTTCGAGGAGGCGTCGGCCGACCAATTTCTTAGCCAAAGGAACCGTCTAGCCCCGATCAAGGAAGCCATGGCCTTAGCTGCAATACGAACCAGGTCATAAAAAGCATCAGCCTGATAGGCCGCCGCCGATTCCAATTTTGCTCCCTCCGCGGAAGACTCCCCTGTAGAATCGGAAGAGGAACCCCCCTGGAGCCAACAAATCAACGCTCTAGAAACATACGCTCCACAAATAGAAGCCTGAAGCGCCAGCGCACAGGAATCGAAGGCTTGCTTAAGCAAACCCTCCAGCTTGCGATCTTGCAGGTCCTTAAGTGCAGCTCCGCCCTCTACCGGGATCGTAGTCCTCTTTGTCACCGCCGATACCAGCGCATCCACCTTAGGCATCTTGAGCAACTCCTTCACTTCCTACGGAATTGGATAAAGACGACCCAGAGCGCGACCTCCCCTTAGAGAAGCCTCCAGGTACTCCCATTCAGACTCTATCATCAGCTTTATAACCCGGTGGAGCGGAAAACAAAGTTGCTCTGCTTTAAAACCCTGCAACAAAGGATCCTCCAGTGGCTCTTGCTCAACCGCCGGAAGAAGGATGTTCAAGGCCACCAAAGACTGCCCAATTAGCGCCCCTAATTCCTCTTTGCGGAAAACGCGAAAGAGATTTGGGTCCTCTCCCGGAGTCAGCTCGCCCTCTTCCAGCTCAGCTGACCACGGATCAAAACTGGCCTCAGAAAATTCCTCAGTGTCATCTCTCTTCTGAGGCTCCGAGAGCTGCTGCTCTAAGCCATCCCTAACAGGAGCTAAACCTGCCATTGCACGGGAGGACCCCTCTCCAGGGTCTGACTGAGGATCCCCTAAGAGACCCCCATCCCCAATACTGGAAGGCAAGGGATCTCTGCTGACCTGCGACACTTTCAAAGTATAAGCCCTATGAAGGGCTAGAATAAACTACGGGGAAAATAAGGCAGCCAATGATTCCTGAGCCTCAGGAAGCTGGCGCTGCTCCTTTACAGCAGATGAAGTGTCTCTCACAGACTTTGCTTTTCTCTTCCCTTGCTTGTGCCTGCCCGCGGGAGAAACGGCGTTCTCATCTAAAATGGCCGCCGTTCCCGCCTGATCTACCACGCTGATAGGCTTCTGCGCCTCCATCTTGCTATCCATGCCCCCGTTAAACGGAAACGCCTGAGAAAGCTCCCCCCGACAACTCCAAACCGCCGGAGAACCGCGTCCAAAAACTGAAGGAATTAATACTCCCAACACACACGCCAAGCTCCTGCCGCCCCAGAAGAACTGACCTGATTGCAGTCCTGAACGGCCGCGATGCTTCGGATCCCGCTGCTAGCACGAAACTAAGAAGCGCACCTGCAGACAAGAAGAGAGATGAACCTGGGGCTCCCAGGATGAATCCCCCTGCAAAAACGGAGCGAATCACAGTAGGAGACAGGCTCTGCCTCAGTGACCGCTGCCGCAATCGATCCTCCACGAGGAGACACACTAGATCCGCATACCATGGTCTCCTTGGCCAATCTGGAGCTATGAGAATCACTTTGCTGTCGTGATGCTCTATCCTCCTGATGACCCTCCCGATCATCGGCCACGGAGGAAACACATAGAGCAGCACTCCTGCCGGCCAAGGCTGAGCTAACCCATTGAGTCCTTCCGACATGTGTTTCCTGCTCCGACTGAAAAACCGGGGCGCCTTGGCATTGACAAGAGTGGCCATCAGGTCCATGACCATCCACCCCCATCGTACTGTTATGTAGTGAAAGACTGCCTCGTTTAATTCCCACTCCCCGGGATCCAAAATATTTTGTCTGAGGAAGTCGGTCTGGACATTGTCCCGTCCTGCCACATGCCCCGCCGACAGCGCCATCAGGTGTTTCTCTGCCCAGTGCATCAACATTTGACTCTCTTCCAACAAAACTGCACTGCCCATACCGCCTTGGTGATTTATATAAGACACCGTCACCACACTGTCTGAGAAGACGCGCACTGCTTTCCCTTCCACCAGTGAGCCAAACTCCTGAAGGGCTAAACGCACTGCTCTCATCTCCAAGCGGTTGATCGACCAACCGCCCTCTTCTGCTGACCAGGCGCCCTGTGCTATTTAAGCCATACAGTGCGCTCCCCAACCGACCAGGCTGGCATCCGTAGTCACCAGAATACAATCCGGTTGTTCCAGTGCTACCCCTGCTCGAAGATGCGAGACATCCAGCCACCACTGTAAGCTGTCCCTGACAGCTTCAGTGATGACCAACTTCCGATCCAATGGATGATCCTGGGGCGACCATCTGGAGAGCAAGGCCTGTTGAAGCGGTCGCATATGCACTCTGGCCCATGGCACCAAGTCCAGCGCTGCCACCATGGACCCCAGTAGCTGTAAGTAATGCCATGCCGTCGGAGCTTTTAAACCCAGAAAAGCCAACCCTTGTTTTAACAGCTTTTGAATCCTGTCCTCTGGCAAAAACACCGATCCCACGACCGTGTCGAACAATGCTCCAAGATACACGAGCCGCTGCACCAGAACCAGCTGGCTCTTGGACTGGTTTACCACCCAACCCAGCTGTTACAGTAGGCCTACCACATGAGCCGTAGTGGAGATCGATTCCTGAACCGAACTTGCCCGAATCAGCCAGTCGTCCAAGTAGGGGTGTACCTGAATGCCTTCCTGGCGCAGCGCTGCTGCCACTACCACCATCATCTTCGTGAATGTGTGCGGTGCCGTTGCTAGCCCAAAGGGCAACGCACGGAACTGCAAATGCCCCATGGGCACTGCAAAGCGTAGAAATCTCTGATGCTCTGGCCGGATAGGAATATGGAGGTAAGCTTCCATTAAATCTATCGACGACAGCACCTCGCCCGGCTTCACGGATTGGATCACCAACCGTAGCATCTCCATGCAAAAATGAGGCACCCTCAAACAGTGGTTCACGTGCTTGAGATCTAGTATAGGCCGAAAAGAACCTTCCTTTTTGGGAACCACAAAATAAATTGAGTATCGACCTAATCCGCACTGGTCTTTTGGAACTGGAACACCGCTTGACGCCACAACAAACGCTGAAGCGTAACCACTATCGCATTCTGCTTTGTTGGCAATCCACAAGGAGACAATACGAAGGTGTCCGCTAACGGACGAGCGAACTCCAGAGCGTAACCGTCGTGAATAATCTCTAGTACCCACCGGTCCGCAGTTATGGTGGTCCAGATGGAGTGGAAACTCTAAGCGTCTCCCACAGGAACCTCCGCCTGGACCAACACGTCTCATTGCGGCTTCTTTGAAGCATTCTGCTGGGGATTGAAATATCCCCTGCCGAACCCTCTAGCCCTCCGAAAGGGCTGTCCTCTGGCCACAAAGCATCCCCTTTGATAGGGAGTAAATTGAGACCCTCTGAATCTGCGAAATTCTCTACCCTGCACCTTTTGCAGAGCCCCCCGGTTTCTGGCCACTCGGACAATCCTCTGGAAGCCGACCCCCCTTGGAGTCCCCCAGATACTTAACAATCTTCTCCAGGGCCTCCCCAAAGAGCAGCTTGCCCTTATATGGGAGCTTACTAAGACAAGTCTTGGACGACGTAACTGCCGCCCAACTTCTCAGCCAGAGAAACCTCTGGGCGGCAATTATCGACGCCATGGACTTCGCCGAAATCCTTACTAAATCATAAAAAGCATCAGCGAGGTACGTTGCTGCCAACTCTAGCTTCGCCCCCTCTGCTGCTGTACTGTCCTCCCCTTCCACATTAGCCTCCCCTTGAAGCCAACGAATGGAGGCTCTTGACACGTACACTCCGCGGATGGAGGCTTGTTGCAAAAGCACACTGGTATCAAAGGCCTGCTTAAGAAGAGATTCTAACTTTCTGTCCTGTAGATCCTTAAGGGCCGCACCGCCCTCAACTGGAATCATCGTCTTCTTCGTTACCGCTGAAACTAATGCATCCACCTTAGGCATCTTCAGTAACTCTCTTTCTTCCTGCGGTACGGGGTAGAGTCTCCCGATGGCCCAACCACCTCTCAGTGTGGCCTAAGGACACTCCCATTCAGACTCCACCATCTGCTTAATCACTCTATGGACTGGGAAACACTGCTGCTCCATTTTAAAACCCTGAAGCAGCGGATATTCCAGCAGTTCTTCCTGTGCTGCTGGAACAGCAATATTCAAGGCAGCTAGTGACTGGAGAATAAGAGACCCTAGCTCTTCTTTTCTAAAAACCCTAAAAACATTAGGGTCCTCACCTGGTGCAATTTCACCTTCTTCCAGCTCACCTGCCCAGCACTCCTGCCTGGACTGTGAGAGAATGTCTCTCTCCTCAGTCAACCGATGCTGTGAAACGTGCTGACCGACAACCTCGGCCCCAGTTTCCTCTTGTAACACACCTTTTGATGATCCTTCCCCAGGATCTCTGAGTAAGCTATCACCTTTTGGCAGCCCTAAGGCAGCCGAAGCAGAATCCTTGATCTGTCCCCGCTCCATCTTTAAACAATACGCCTTATGCAGGGACAGAATGAAATCTGCCGAAAAAAACTGATTCTAAACCCCCCCTGCAGCCCTAGCACAGGTACCTGGGATCCAGTTTCTGCAGGCAGAGGCTTCTTAGACTTAGCCCTCTTTTTCGCCAGCTTCTCCTGCGCCGCGGGAGCAATGGCTGCCTTTTGCAACATGGCCGCCGTTCCCGCCTTTTCCCCCGAGTTCAAATGGCCACCCATTGCTTCCCCGGTCTTTACCTTTTCGTCCATGCGATCTCCTATCAATCGGGCGACGCTACTGCCTTTTCTATAACAAAACCTACAAAGCCCCATGTCAGATAGTCCCCGACAACTTGTGCACTGGGCGCACGCCGCCGGCTTCAGCAGCATGCATTCCTGCTACCACCGGCCGCACAGTCTCCTATGGAGCGTTACCCCTCAAGGCCTGTACTCCGGAGTTGAGCGCTCTGCTCTTGCCGGCCCTGCACGCCACTGAGCAAACTAAACCACTGCTAGCGGCAGAGTGAATCCAGAGACCGGCGACTGACGGGACTGGACTCTGGGGCTCCCAGACTCTCCCTTTTTGCCCCTTGTTAACTGTGCTGCAATCCGAAGCAGGTTCTGCCTCTGCAGCCCTTGCCTTTCAACACAGCAGCCGCGCGTTGCGCTGAGGTCTCTCTCTTCTTATTTTTTTTTCAAAACCCCATTGGTAATTGCGCTCTCCTGGTAAACGGACTCTGCCAGAGCCCTTCAGGAACCACTCAACCTTTAAGCCTATCAGCCACTACACCTTTCCTCTTTGCCTCCCTGGGAGCCTGTCAGAATTAGGTCCTATCCAGCTGCTGAGGACTGAAAGACTGAGCCTCTGACCCCAGGGGGAGCTGGGTAGCCTGTTAGCAAGACTTGGATCATTCAGTCCTCAGCGGCTGGAGAAGGTTGACAATCCTACAGTTTCCTGGACTGGCCCGGAGAGACGAAGAAGGCTTGGTTGTATTTGGAGGCATTTGGGGAAGAGGGGTGACTAGGGGGATGGAGGATGTATGGGGAGTATTTGTTGCTGCTGAACTGTGTTTGACATGCCTATATTTATTTTGTAAGCCACTTTAAGCTCCTGATTGGACATGAGTGGGGTATCAAGTATGTTTTAAATAAATAAAGTCACACTGAGAATCAGTGTCCAAATAGTCATAGCCTTGCAAATCTCCATAAGCCTGATCAAAGATGGACCATAGATGATGCAATACATCAAATATACAAAGTATGGATTACTTCAGTAACAAGAGCTAACCTCACACCCTTATGTAACCACAAGTTTCCACCTCACCTCACTACAACCACGCACAATTTGCCTCTCTATCTCGATCCTAGGTTACATTAAAATTTAGATCTATGTTATGTTAAAGTTAGAGCTATGTGTTACCTAGTTGCAGTTTCATCTTAATTAAAATTAGAACTATATGTTACCTAGTTGCAGTTCTGTTCAATGTAAAGCCACTTTGAGCTATTTGTTCTTCAATCTGTAAACCGCTGTGACCTGTAGATATAGCGGTATATAAAGATAGCTAAATAAATAAAATAAATATTTTCCTGTGCTAGTGCATTGCTACTGTGGCAGATTCTGTCTCCTTGTTTCCTACTATATGGAGGAAAAATTATTTCCCTTGATGTCAAAAATGCTGATCACTGTAATAAAGCAGCATGTCTTAGGGATATGTTTACTAAGCAGGGTAGTTAACCTGTGCTATTTGCAACTAGGTTCCATGCTAATCAAGGGGATCTAGTTACAAATAGCATGGATTAACCACTAGCCCAGCTTAGTAAACATACCCCTGAGTACATAAATAGGAAAAAAAAATAGTTGCACTGGTTCCTGTATCACCTCACCCACTGCCGATAACACAATGCTCCAGACATTTATTGCTGCCTTTTGACTTCCATGACTTATGTTTATTGGTAACTTTCTCCATTGTAAAGCACTCTGATGCCCTATGAAGGGCAATCAAATAATGTTTCAGAGTAACTAGTTCAATATATACTAATTTGGTAGGAACAAAACTATAGAAAAAGAACAGTAAACCAGGAAATGGAGGAAGCATTGTCCTCCCACCCCTTGCCCCTGGGGCTAGTGACTACAGGAATAATGCCCTCATCCAGCATCAGTAGCTTGAGAAAAGAAGTACTTCTTGTGCTGTCTTGAATTTGGAAGGGGGGGGGGCCCTCAAGATGAATATGCCAGCCTGACCTACTTATTCTACTGTGGTAACCCGGAAATGACTCTATAATTGTATTTAGGTGATCTGTACTGGTTCCCAGGTAATTGCACCCACTGCTGCAAGCATGATGCTGCAGATCTCTAACTGCTGTGCGCTGATGACTGCAGTAACATCCTTGTGAAGGCATACTCCAAAAGGACACATCCTTTGAGTAAGCTAATGAATAAGACATGGATCTGTTTTGGCAGTTAGGTTTGATTCGGTGGCTAATAGTTTGTTTCCTTCACAACTCATCCTTGTGGGCATAGGATGATTTAGTGTTTTTTGTACAGTTTGGGGTTCCTGGCTGAGTTTCATTTGGATTCGGTTGGGCTTTTGGTTGTGTGGGAAACAGAAGAGGTGAAGGCAGTGAGAGATTGGGGATGGTTTAGAGAGAACAGAAAGAAATTGCTATGTGAATGTTTTGGCATGAATTGTTCATCTGAGGTACTATAATCAGCGGTTCTTAAAAAAGAGGCAGGATGTGGTGGATAGCAAGGAATCTGCCTTGATTATTGGCCTTCTTAATGTTAAATCAGCAGGTAACAAGGGACACTTAATTCATGACTTAATCGTGAACTGAAAGTTAGATATTCGAAGGGGGGGGGGGGTATCCTAAGGCATTTACAAGATTTGCAGACCTGCAAACCATGTAAATGCCTCTCAGCTGGATATTCAGTGGCATTAACATAGTAAATGTAACATGGTTAGTGCCGCTGAGCATCAGCAGGTGCCACCACTACATACCCCAATGCTAACCAGTTGGTATTAGAACACGATGGGGCGTTCTGGGGTGGAGCAGAGGTAGCATCTATTGCTAACTGGGCAGTAACAATACTGTGCCACTATCTGGTTAGCAATACGCAGCGAAAGCCAGGTGAAGGAAACTCTAGCCTATCTTTCACCACATGTTGCTAACCGGGTAGCAGCTCAATATCACTGCTGCCCAGTCAGCAATCAGCAAATGTGACCAATCTGGATATTCAGCGTCAGGGCCGGGAATATCTCTGTTTAATGTTCAGTATCAGCAGCTAGCTGCTTTAGCAGAAGTAGCGCCGGCACCGAGTATCAGGCCCTCTCAGCATTGCAAAGACTTGAATGTGGGTTGGGGATTATATTGCTTTCCTCGGCTGTGTTCTGAAGGATTTTCTTTTCAGGCAAAAACTCATGAAAAAAAGGGGGGGCAGTCTTTTTCAGCATCTGTGAGTGTAACAAAGTTGGAAAGTAGACAATTGAAGAGTTCAGAGTGTTTGAGGTTTAGACTCCTAGATAAGGATCCTAACCATTCGTTTGGCTACAGGGTGGAAACTTGTAGATTTGAGGGAATGAGTATATTGCAGCCAGCAGAAATGTTTGCTCAAAATATTTTTAGTAAGGGATTTTTTCTTTATCTTTAAACAATTTTACAATAAATCAAATAAGAGTAAATTAGACTTACCTGCTAATTGTTGTTCCTTGCGGAACTCTAGTCCAGTCCCGGAACCATAGAGTTGTGAACCTCCACCAGCAGCTTTGGAGACTGGACATCTTCATCTCTTTGATCATCCAGCTATATGCAGCCCCAAGGACCGCCCACACATCAGTACCTATTGACAAAGCATACTAAGCAGAGCAACAAATAAGTAGATATAACAACACAGTGGAAAAAAGGATCCTGACCCTAAAGTTCCCACTACGAGCAAAAACTATATATTTTTTTTCCAATTGCGTATGAACAACCTCCCGCCTACGGGAAGGCGGACCAGAACGGCCGTGGCGACCCTTGTGCAAAACGCATGCAACAAGAGGCACCACCGCTCACCCCCAAGATTTGACCCCGAAAGGAAACTAAGGCGTGCTGCAAGCAGAGGAGCTCTGACCGAAAACAGAGAACAAAAACCCTGGCAGACTCCTATAATGAATGTACCTTCTTGGCTGGCAGCGAGAACAGATAGACAGGGAGGGATCCGGGACTGGACTAGAGTTCCGCAAGGAACAACAATTAGCAGGTAAGTCTAATTTACTCTTCCTTAGCGTCCCTCTAGTCCAGTCCTGGAACCATAGAGGATGTAACAGAGCAGTAAATCTCAACGGGAGGGCCTCGCTAGTCCAGCCTGAAGCACCCGAGACCCAAACCGCGCATCCGACGCCGCCTGCACATCCAGACGATAGTGCTTAGCAAAGGTGTGCAAGCACGACCACGTCGCCGACAAATATCCACCGCCGGTACCAAGCTAACTTCTGCCCAAGACGCCGCCTGCGCCCTAGTCGAGTGAGCCCGAAGCCCGGCAGGAACCATCCTGCCGTGTAAAAGGTATGCCGACGAAATCGCCTCTTTCAACCAGCGGGAAATGGAAGACTTAGACGCCGCTTCCCCCTAGCGCGGACCGCCAAATGCGACAAATAGGTGATCGGACTTACGGAAGGCCGCCGTTTCCCTCAAATACCGACGAAGAGCTCGACGGACATCCAACGTGTGCAAGGAGTTATCCGCGTGCTTGCCCCGTTCCTTGGCAAACACCGGGAGAGACACCACCTGATTCATGTGAAACGCCGAAACTACCTTAGGCAAAAACGTGGGAACCGGTCGCAATACCACCTTGTCGGCAGAGAAAGACAGATAGGGTTCCCTACACGAAAGAGCCTGCAACTCCGAGATCCTGCGAGCTGACGAGATCGCTACCAGAAACACCGTTTTCAACGTCAAGTCCTTCAACGAAGCTTGCGCCAAGGGTTCGAACGGCGAAGCCACCAGAGACCTCAACACCAAATTCAAGTCCCACGAGGGCACTAAAGCCCTGCACGGAGGACGCATAAGCAACACCGCTCGCAAGAAGCGCTTCACGTCCGCATGGGACACCAATAACTGGCCCTGAACCTTGCCTCGAAAACACGCAAGAGCTGCAAGTTGTACCCTCAACGAACTGGCCGCCAGGCCCTTGTCCACCCCTGCTTGCAAGAAGGAGAGGATCTGAGGAACGGAGATCCGCAAAGACCGCAACTCGCGAGCCGCACAGCAGCTCTCAAAAATACGCCAGACCCGGACATACGCTAGCGACGTAGACCGACGCCGCGCCCGCAACAAGGTAGAAATGACCTCCGGAGAATAACCTTTGGCTCTCATTCGTGCCCTCTCAATAGCCATGCCGTAAGCGAGAATCGAGCCACCTGAGGCATCTGCAGCGGCCCCTGCCGAAGGAGATCCGGCCGAGGAGGAAGGAGCCACGGATCGGCCACACTCAACCGCACCAGATCCGCATACCAAGGCCGACGAGGCCAGTCCGGGGCAATCAGAACCACGGGACCCGGATGCCGCTCGATCCGCTGTACCAGGCGACCCAGCAGAGCCCACGGAGGAAAGACATAGAGCAGCCCGTACCTTGGCCACCTTTGTGCCAATGCATCGAGGCCTTCCGACATGCGTTCCCGACGCCTGCTGAAGAACCTTTCGACCTGCGCGGACTCGAAGGTCGCCATGAGGTCCATTATCGGCAGACACCAACGACGGACCAGCAACGCAAATACCTCGGGATGTAGAGACCACTCTCCGGGGTCTACCCTGCGACAACTCAGAAAGTCCGCCTCCACATTGTGAACCCCCGCGATATGCTGGGCCGACAGACACTGAAGATGCCGCTCTGCCCAATCCAGAAGCCGATCCGCCTCCGCTTCCAACGCCGCGCTGCCTGTGCCTCCCTGGCGATTTATGTAGGCTACCGTGGAGGCATTGTCGGATAGCACCCTGACCGCCGCTCCCTGCAGCCAAGGCTGAAACGCTGTCAGAGCCAACCACACGGCTCTCATTTCCAGTTGGTTGATGGACCACCGGCTCTCCCGCAAGGACCACTGGCCCTGAGCAATCTGGCCCTCGCAATGAGCCCCCCAGCCGCTCAAACTGGCATCCATCATCAGCAGACGCCAGACGGGAGACTCCAAGGGCATACCGTTCGCCAGAGAGCGCCGACGCAACCACCAGCGAAGGCTGCGCCGAACCTCCAAGGGGCAAACTAACTGACGAGCTAGCGAGTCGGACTGATGACACCATCGACGCAGCAGCGCTCGCTGCAGAGGCCGCATGTGCGCCCTTGCCCACGGAACTACCTCGATGGTCGACGCCATCGTGCCGAGAAGCTGAAGGTATTGCCAAGCCGAGGACGCCCGTCTCGCTAGAAACTGCTCCACCAGCCGCCTCAGGGCCCGCGCTCTGTGCACTGGGAGAAAAACCTTCCCGTTGCCGGTCTCGAAACGCGCCCCCAAATACTCCAAGGTCTGCGAGGGAAGAAGGCTGCTCTTCGCCCGATTGACCACCCAGCCTAACGACTGCAAAACCTGTACGACCCGCGCCGTCGCCCGGAGACTCTCCTCCCTCGACTTCGCCCGGATCAACCAGTCGTCGAGATAGGGATGCACGAGGACACCCTCCTTCCGCAGGAACGCCGCTACCACCATCATGATCTTCGTGAAGACCCGTGGCGCCGTCGGTAGGCCGAAGGGCATGGCTTGAAACTGAAAATGGCCCATCGGCAGCGCAAACCGCAGAAATCTTTGATGTTCCCGGCGAATGGGAATGTGCAAATAGGCCTCTGTAAGGTCTAGGGACGTTAGGAATTCCCCCTCGCGGACCGCCGCTATGACCGAGCGCAGCGTTTCCATGCGAAAATGCGACACCCGGAGGCACCGATTCACTCTCTTTAAATCCAGGATTGGTCGAAAGGTGCCCTCCTTTTTCGGCACTACGAAGTAGATGGAGTATCGACCGGACCCTAACTGCCCCTCCGGCACGGGGGCGACCGCCCGGAGCCGAAGCAGCCGGGAAAGTGTATCGGATTTTATTTATTTATTTATTTTAGTATACATTTGTATACCGCTACTTCCAGCGATCAGCAGCGGTTTTGATTACAGATTGGAAATTGTCAAATCATGACAGGAAATTTTTGAGGTATAAACACATTGATTAGACAGGAAAGCACAGCACACAGAGAACATGGGCTATGGAGGGTTCAGTGGCTTGCCCAAGACCACAAGGAACACCTGTGGGACTAGAAACCCCAGTCCTTCCGGCCCAAGGTTGCTGTCCTCTAGTGGGATTTGAACCCCCGACCTTCCGGCCTGAAGTACCTTGCCCCAACCACTAGGCCACTCCTCCACACGTCGTTTCCAGGGAGCCCTGCACGGGGACATAACGAAGGAATCGAGCACCGGTCGATGTAGCTCGAGCGCCTATCCCTCTCGTATCACTTCTAACACCCACCGATCGGATGTGATAGCGGCCCAGGCAGGGTAGAAATCCCGCAGTCTGCCCCCTACGGGAATCACCGCCACCGGAGCCGGCCTCGCTTCAATGTGACTTTTTGGGGGACCTGCTCCTGGAAGGAGCCAAAACCTCTACCTGCCCCCCGAAATCCGCGGAAACTCTGTCCGCGCCCCAGATATCTGGAACGCTGGGACTGACCAAAGCGGTAGGCACGAAACCTCCGAAAGGACTGCTGAGACCCCCGGAAGGTGAAGGTCGGCTTACCCTGCTTGGGCTTATCCTCCGGAAGCCGACCCCCCTTAGAATCCCCGAGATCTTATACCAACCTATCCAAGTCCTCCCCAAATAACTGCCTGCCCTTAAACGGCAGCTTACTAAGGCGAGCTTTAGAAGAGCCATCAGCCACCCAATTGCGTAACCAAAGAGAATGACGCGCCGCTACCACCGACGCCATGCCGTTAGCTAACCCCCTAATGAGGTCATTGTGGATATCCGCCAAATAAGTGGTACCCGACTCCAATCTGGACGCCGCGGCCTCTTGTTCCGCCGACTGGGGCCCCTGGAACTGTTGAGACCAGCGGAGGCAGCCGCGCGCCACCCAGGCCCCGGCCACCGCTGCCTGCATTGACAGGGCAGCAACATCAAACGCCTGTCTCAACAAGCTATCAACTTTCCGATCCTGCGGGTCCTTCAACGCCGCAGCACCTTCCACCGGGATAGTAGTCCATTTAGTAACCGCGGAAACTGCCGCGTCCACCTTCGGCGAACAAAAGAACTCTCAGCCTCTGACAGAGGATACAACATAGGCAACAGTCTAGCCCCGCTCAAAGCGGACTCTGGACTGTTCCACTCCTCCTGGATCATAGCTTTAAAAACCCTATGGAGCGGAAAGACTCTGTGGGAAGTGCGCACCGCCTGCATCAAGGGATCCTCCAACTTGTCCTCTGCAGTGGCATCTTCCACGGGTATGTTCAATACCTTGAGGGTTTCGGCAATCAGTGCCGGAAGTTCCTCTTTACGAAATACACGCACTATTCTACTACTCTGCTCGTCGTCCAACCACTCGCCGTCTTCTAAATCCTCCGCAGACTCCAGCTCGAGAGCCTCCCCCAGCCCCTCGTGGAACTCGTCCCCAGGAGGCGCAGAATCCGCAACACTCGGGGGCCGGCTCTTCTTTTGTGGACCAGTGTCTCCCTCTACTGAAAGTGGACGCTTTAGCCCACGGCGGGGCAGGACCGAGCCTCCCCCCGCCGGCTGCAAGAGAGCCAGAGCCTCCTGCATGAGAGAGAAAAAGGCGGGTGGAACTCCCAGGGATCCCTCCTGGACGCCCCCCGCCAACAGGCGCTCCGGCACCGCAGAAATCCCCGGACCAAGGACCGTCTCTGCCTGCTCTGATGTCCCTTCTGTAGATACAGGTGGGAGATCTGCACTGGAGCCCTCCAGAGGATCCTCCATGCCAGCACCCACAGCAGAACAAGTGGCACTGACTCGGGCTTCCAAATTACTACTTCTACGAATGCCACAGACCAGACACCGAGGACTAGGAGGCATGGCTATGCACACAGCCCTTTGCCAGCAAAGCAGGAACACCTTGCTGAAGCAAACAGAGCAGAAAAAAAAATCGCGATTTTAAAAGTGCTCAAAAACGCTCCAAATTGCAGGATTAGATAGAGCTGGAGTCAATTAGCTGATATCTGACCAAGAAATGCAAAAACGAAGCTCCTATCCCTAAAATAAAACACGAAGAAAAACAACTTTGAAAAAAATCCAAAATGGCCGCCGGACCCGATCCCGCCAAAAAAAGGACCAGAAAAAATACCCAGAAGGTCTAAAACACACCCCAAAGCTGATTCCAGGCCACCCCAAGGCCTCCACCACTGCCTTTAGAAAGAAAAAGCTTCAAACTCTACTCACCCACACACAGGAGTGGAGGGGGGGTCAAAACACAGAGTGCTGTCCAGCGTGCCTGTCACAAGCTCTGAGTAGCAGTTATCAGAGTCAATAACAGAGTAATAACCGCTCAGGGCAGCTCGGGGAACCCCTAAATCAGTCAGGGGACCCTCAGAGCCTACTGCTGTATTTAATTGCTGCCTGTAATTGTCTTCAACCTTCTCCTCACCCACCAAGGGGGTTCAGTAGAAAGGAGACCTGTGTCCTGTGCAGCTCCCCTGCTTGTTTGACCTATGGGGAGACTGACAGAGAGAGACAGAGAGAAAAAAACAGATTAGAGAAAGACAGAAGGGACACAGTCAAAGATTTCCTCCACAGCAGCAGCCCAGCACCTAAATCTAGAAAATAATAAAACACTAAAGCTCTGCTTATTTGTTCCTAAGGAGCCCAGTTCTGGGCTCTGACTTCCAAGCTGCTTGGAGACTGAGATACTGATGTGTGGGCGGTCCTTGGGGCTGCATATAGCTGGATGATCAAAGAGATGAAGATGTTCAGTCTCCAAAGCTGCTGGTGGAGGTTCACAACTCTATGGTTCCGGAACTGGACTAGAGGGACGCTAAGGAACATACTTATACAGAAAAGTCCAACAATGGAGTAAAACAAAACACAAACAATGCTACAAAATAAAGGCAAAAAGTTAAGACTCCAAGGACATCAGACTACAAAAACTAGAGGTGATCCAATCCCAAATTACAAGGAAAAAATTACAATAATAAACTGAGAAAATAGGAGAATGAGGACTGAGAACAGCAGAAAAAGATTTGTAAGTACAGGTCATAAGAATGACATTATTAAACTAAGCTAGACAGAGAACATTGGGCTGATACAAAGGAGACTAAATGAGTAGGATCAGTAAACACATATCTGGCAGACATACTTTATAACACACTTAGAGGGAAATTTCAACAATGGTTATGGTTATAGTTACTTTTATTTAGGAGTGGAAGAGTAGCCAAGAGACCAGGGTTCAATTCCCACTGGCACTCCTTGTGGCCTTAGTCAAGTCACTTAACCCTCAGAAGAAAGGCCTGGCAATCTACATCTGGTTACACTGCCAAGAAAACCTAGGAGCTGTTGGGTCGCTAGGAGACAGCATTGACTCAAAGGCACACACTGCTAGCTTTTTACTTTTATTTAATATACCGCAACAGTGCATAGCAGTCTATGAGGTGTACAATTAATTTAAAAAATTAAAAGAAAACAGAAAGGATCTCCATTATTAAAATAGGACAGAATAGAACAACAAAGGTATATACATTCTAGACAAGAATATAGACAAGGGGAAACATACATACTAGACAACATTAAGCTAGCTATGTAGACAAGCTCATTAGACAGTAATACAGTACAACCCATTCGAGGCTGAGGACAACATCCACTGGGATAACTGCTCTGGTAGATTAAAAACAATTCTAAACAGAAAGGTTTTCAAAAATTTTTTAAAACATTTAAAATTTAATTCAGTACGGAGGTAGGCAAGCAAACCATTCAAATGTGTAGGAGCAATACCAGAAAAGGCTGATTTTCTAATAGACTTGTACTTAACTTCCGTCGGTGATGGAAAATACAAGGAAAGTCGTGGAGCGAATGAAGAGACCTAGCTGGCGCATAAAAGGAGATAAAAGAGGACAAATAATCTGGAGCTGCATCGTGAATAATCTTGTGGGAAAGAGTAATTAGCTTGAACATGATCGGTGAATTTATGGGCAACTAGTGATATTTAATGAATAGTGGCATAATATGGTAAAATTTTCATGCATGTGCAAGCAGATGAAGAGCTTTTTTCTTAATAGACTGATGGTGTCAGAGATGCAATTGCGGAAGGCCGAGATAGACAATGTGGCAGTAATCAAGTCTTTGAATCACAGTGTGCAGAAGTACAGTCATCTGGGCAGTTATACAGAAAAGAGCATATGCTATGGAAATGTCGTGAGGCTTGGAACGCTGACTTTGTTACCTGGGCCAGTTGAGGGGAGAAAGTCAGAGCAGAATCCAAGATAACCCCTAAATAATGGAAAGAGGTATGTAATGCTAATGGGTGACCATCTAGCACTGGGGCTGGTGTAGGGCAAGGTTCAGAACCAGTAAACCAAATAGCTGTAGATTTGGTGGGGTTCAATTTAAGACTGTGTTCATGTAACCAGGAAGAAATACTGGCTAGGCAGGGGTTTAGAGGAGCCAGATGTAACGAAAAGTCATCACTTGAAAACAACAGAATGTCGTCCACACAAACATTACAGGAAATGCCGTAGCTCTGAATCTGAGTAATCAAGGGGCTGAGAAAAATATTAAATAGAGGTGATAAAATCGAGCCCTGGCGGACCCCATATAAAAGGTCCTGGGGGATAGAAATATCTCCCTGAACACAAACCTGAAAAGATCACTGTCTTAAAAATGAACAAAATCAAGCAAACACTGTTCCACGGACTCCTGCTTCATACAGGTGGGCCAAAAGTATATTATGGTCCCCCAAATCGAAGGGCACAGATAGATCAAGTGAGATGGTGAGAATATAATCCCCGCGAATGAGTGATCTGTAGATTTTTTTTTGAGGACTGCCTCTCTACTGTGGCAGGGACAAAACCATGATTATCTGGGATGTAAAAAATGTACTTGGTCCACGTGATGAGCAAGCTGACGAAAGACAGTTTTCTTGGTTATCTTGGAAACTACAGATAAATTGGAAATTGGATGATTTTGAGGATCTTCATTAAAGGACACAGTATAGCCTTTTTCCAAGCCTCTGGTACAGAGCCTGAAGATAGACTTTGGTTTATGAGTGAAAGCAAAAAGGGAAGAAATCCAAGACTAGGCTCGCTAAGCCACGTTGAGGGGATTAGGTCTAAGAAGGAGGTAGTTTTATGAATAGACTGCACCATCAAACCTAGCTGAGAGAGAGACATAGGGGTGATATCTGACCAGGAGAGCAGTGGTATTGAAGCAGTAACCTCAGGATTTGCCGGTGGTGAAAAATGACCTGGAAAGTGGAATAACGAGTGAGGTTATCAAATTTGCAGATGACACAAAACTATTTAAACTTGTTAAAACCCAAGAGGATTGTGAAAATTTGCAAGAGGATCTTGATAAATTGGAAGACTGGGCATCAAAATGGCAGATAAAATTTAATGTGGACAAGTGCAAGGTTATGCACCTAGGGAAGAACAACCCAAACTATGGTTACATGATGCAAGGTTCCACATTAGGAACCACCACCCAGGAAAAGGATTTAGGCATCATTGTGGATACCATGTTAAAACCCTCGGCCCAGTGTGCAGCGGTGGCCAAGAGAGCAAATAGAATGCTAGGTATGATAAGGAAAGGAATGGAAAATAAAACAAAAGATATTATAATGGCTCTGTATCGTTCCATGGTGAGACCGCACCTTGAATATTGTGTGCAATTCTGGTCGCCGTATCTTAAAAAGGATATAGCGATTTTAGAAAAGGTTCAGAGAAGAGCCACCAAAATGGTAAAGGGGATGGAAGGATACTCCTATGAAGAAAGGCTAAAAAGGTTAGGGCTCTTTAACCTGGAAAAGAGACGGCTGAGGGGAGATATGATAGAAGTCTATAAATTAATGAACGGAGTGGAACGGGTAAACGTAGATCAATTGTTTACGTTATCAGAATATAGAAAGACTAAGGGACATGCAATGAAGCTACAGGGTAAACTATTTAAGACTAATAAAAGAAAATATTTTTTCACTCAACGTGTAATCAAACTCTGGAATTTGTTACCGGAGGATGTAGTAAAGGCTGTTAGTGTAGCTGGGTTTAAAAAAGGTTTGGACAAGTTCCTGGAGGAAAGGTCCATAAACCATTATTAAGAAGTGACCGAAGATATCAATGCTTGACCCAGTACAAGCATTGTGGAACTTGTGTCTCTTGGGGAAACTGCTAGGTACATATGACCTAGATTGGCCACTGTTGGAAACAGAATACTGGGCTTGATGGACCTTGGTCTGACCCAGTATGGCATATCTTATGTTCTTATGTTAAGGCGGAAAAGAAGGTAATGTAGCTTCAAGTGTCTGGACTTTTTCAGAAAATAGTCCACTAGTTTTTCTGTAGTAGGACCTGACCAAGGCAAGTGCTGTTAGAGTTGATATTGCATAGAAAGTTGAGACACCACTGAAAACATGGATTTTACTGTAGACAGAAACATAGAAACGTGATGACAGAAAAAGACCACATGGCCGCACTTCGACTTCGCCAATTCCATTCTACAAGGACTCCCACAATCCACCATAAGCTCCTTGCAACTCGCAATGAACACCGCTGCCAGGGTTCTTCTAGGAGCGGCCAGAAGTGAACACATCACACCTATCCTCAAAGAGCTCCATTGGCTCCCTATACACGGAAGACTTACATTCAAAACCCTTATTCTCACATTTAAGGCCTTAAATGGTTTATCGTCCACATCACTTACCAAACTCATCCAATCCGTCCCATCAAATAGAAATAGGAGACATGCAGCATTAAACTCACTAACAACCCCAAAGGCTATAACAACGTGCAGCCTATCAACATCAAACAGAGCTTTCATGTTTAGCGCACCAAAATACTGGAATGCTCTCCCACCTGATCTCCGCGCCATAACCGACCTAACCCAGTTCAGAAAGGCCCTTAAACTGCACCTTTTCATCAAATACTACCCTACATGAACCGTAACATAACAGCCTCACCCTAGTATAATCCACAATATCCCTCTTGTTCCAAGCATCACTGCTAATTTTATGTAAATAGTTCGAGCATGCTATCTAGCTAATAGATTATATACTCCATGTAAATAGTTCTCCCATGTTATCCAAGTTGATACTCCTGTTATATGTAATACCAAACAGCCTGTTGTTCTGGTTCCTTTCTGTTATTTGTAAACCGCGCTGATGTCAAAGAGTGCGGTATATAAGAAGTTGAAATAAATAAATAAATAAATCTAGTCTGTCTTTCCATATCAACCACTACAATAGCCCCCTTTTTTCCTTTAGAGATCCTCTGTGTTTGTTCCATTCTTCTTTGAATTCAGATACTGTCCTCATCTCTACCACCTCCACTGGGAGACTATTCCACAGATCCACCACTCTTTCTGTAAAGAAATAGTTCCTTATATCACTCCTGAATCTATCCCCTTTCACACTCATCTCATGTCCCCTCATAGCAGAGCTTGCTTTCAATCGAAAGAGGCTCTCCCTGTTCATTTATGCCACAGAGGTATTTAAATGTTTCAATCATATCACCTCTATCCTGCCTTTCCTCTAAAGTATGCATATTAAGATCCTTAAGTCTGTCCTCATATGCTTTATAACAAAGACCACTAACCATTTTAGTAGCCACACTCTGTACCGACTCCTTATCTTTTTGAAGGTGCGGTCTCCAGAATTGCACACAATACTCCAAATGAGGTCGCACCAGACTTATACAGATGCACTATCACCTCCTTTCTTCTGCTGGCCATTCCTCTCCCTATGCACCCAAGCATCCTTCCAGATTTTGCCATCGTCTCTTCTACTTGTTTAGCTATTTTAATATCAACAGACACAATCACGTCTAGGTCCTGCTCTCCTTTAGTGGACAAAAGTACTTCACCCCCTATACTATATTGCTCCCTTGGATTGCTGCAGCCCAAATGAATGATCTTGCCATTTTTAAGATTAAATCTCAGCTGCCAAATTCTAGACCATTCTTCAAGCTTAGCTAGATCCCTCCTCATGTTATCTACACCTTCCTAGGTGTCTACTCTATTGCAGATTTTGGTATCATCCGCAAAGAGGCAAACCTTACCCGACAGCCCTTCCACTATATCACTAACGAAGATGTTAAAAAGATCGGACCAAGGACAGATCCCTGGGGCACACCACTGGTAACCTTCTCCTCAGAGTGAGCTTCATTTACCTATAACCCTTTGTCACCTCTCACTCAACCAATTTCTAACCCAAGCAGTAACTTTAGGGTCCATCCCTAGGGTGCTCAGTTTGTTTATAAGTCACCTGTGAGGAACAGTGTCAAAGGCCTTACTGAAATGGAGAATCGTTAATAATCTTAGAAAAGTAATCCTCCTTTGCCTCAAAGATTTTATGGCAATAGTATGTCAGGCAGCTCCTTCTCCGATCCCTCGGACGAGCGTCTCAGACTGCGGGACCTGGTTTGGGACGCACCTGGCCAGGGATGCCACCTTTGAGATCTTCTTCTTGGGTTCCCTCGAGGGAGAACCCACCTCTCTGAAGAACCATGGTGCTGCTTTTGGGTTCCGTAGAGCCACCCCGACATGCTGTGGCTTCAGATGAGGTCCTGGCTTTTGGAGGTACCGGGGACTCGGGGAAAACATTGTGCTGCTGCTGGCTGCTCTTGAGGGCCTTGTTGGACATCTTTTTGCAGAGACCGCATGCTGCGGGATCATGGTCTGGCCCAAGATAGCAAAGGCAGCAGTTGTGTGTGTCGGCCAAAGACAATCTTGGCACACCGATCACACTTTTAAAAACCGCTGGTAGCCATAGGGGACGAAAGTACCCCTGCAAGGTCGAAGACCCACCGAGCTGCCAGTTGGAAAAAAGGCACGAAGACGCCAAGGAGGAAAAAACTATAGAAATGGTTCCATGCTGGTCTTCAGCTTCTTAGACAACAGACCCAGGCAGCTGAAAGATCATGGAGGAAGGCTAAATCTGCACAAGTGTTGATGGCCTTTAAAGTTTCCGTGGTTCTTAGCTAACTGCTCTGCAGTTTTGCGTGTCCATGGCAGAGACGGTCCTGCCACACCTGATGCACCTTTTTAAATCTGATGAGAAGTTTCTGGGACATGTCAACTAGTAAAATAGCCTCAGTGAAATCAAATAACTTGATGATGAAAAATACATCCGACCAGGGCACTTAAGGCCTTAAAGCAGTCTATAGTGTGACACACAAAAAAGAAAGCAAACCTAAAAATGGATGAAAAACCTACCTAAGGAACTACCAGAAGGAAAATAAACTCACAGCAGCAACAACAGTGAGAAAACAGCAACATGGCATGTCCAATGGGCTTCATGGAAAAAGACAAACTTAGATAGGCAGGAACTGCACACGAGTGGTAGAGTGCTTCCAAAAGGAGCTGGGAAGCTGTTCCCATATAGCCTTCATCCAATTAAATGATCCATTCGTGAGAACATTATCCCGCTTGTCCACTGTGATAGAATCCAATGTCAATACACCCCAACCTCCACCTGGTATTCAGTGTAATGGATCCTCAAATGCAAGCATATGGCTGACACTGAAGAGAGGCAGAAAGAGCACAGCTGATGCCAAAGAGAAAGCAGATGCTACTGCCATGGAAATTGAATAGCTAAGTTTAAAACAAAAACATGTCAGATGGCTTCTTATAAAAATTTCCCTTGATACAGCCTAATGAAATGTCTGGGCATGCCAAGAGCACGTCAGGAACCTGTCACTTCTTTATCTATAACATCAGCAAAATTCATCCCTTCCTTGCTACACACACTACTAAGACCCTCATCCACTCACTAATCACCTCCTGTTTTGACTACTGTAACCTGCACCTCACTGGTCTCTCTCTGAATCATCTTTCTCACATTAAATCTGTTCAAAACTCAGTTGCACACCTTATCTTCCACCAGTGAACACAGTCGAATGCGGATTTGAGGTCAATGAAGACAATGATATTTCGCTTTCCACACCTGATCCTTTCCTCCGCCAGTTGACGAATGGTGAATATTTGATCAGTGCAGCCTTGATGTGTCCTAAATCCTGCTTGCTCTTCTCGGCTGTTCTGTTCATGATGTTTCTGCAGCCCTGATTGTATGATCTTCATGAACACCTTGCCAACGATTGAAAGGAAGCTGATACTGCAGTAGTTCTTGCATTCCTGGCTATCGCCTTTCTTAAGGATTGGCAAGATGGCTTTCATCCATGCTGACTGAACTCATTCCATGCACCAGATGAGTGTTAGGATGATGTGAAGCCATTGCAGCAAGATGTCTCCCCCAGCTATGATCGCTCCGGCAGTGACTTGGCCCGCTCCGGGCACCTTTCTGTTCATCAATGATCTTTTATTTTTTATTTTATTTAGACAGTTTTTGTATACCGCCTTATCCTTCAATCAAAGCGGTCACAGCACAAGTGGGGATACATTTAACATGCGGGGATATGAGACACATACACTAATACTTACAGGGAACATGGGCAATGGAGGGTTAAGTGGCTTGCCCAAGACCACAAGGAGCACCTGTGGGACTAGAAACCCCAGTCCTTCCGGCCCAAGGTTGCTGTCCTCTAGTGGGATTTGAACCTCCGACCTTCTGGCCTGAAGTACCTTGTCCCAACCACTAGGCTACTCCTCCCTTCACTGACTACTGGCTCACCACCGAGGAATGAATTCTCCAGCAGCTTCATGGGTGCTGGCTCTGGTGGTGGTCCCTGGGGCAGACTGTGGTTGCATAGCTGTTGGAAGAATTCTTTCCACCATTGCAGGCGTTCACCAGGGGAGCCCACGAAGGGGCCATCCACTTTCCAGATATCATTGGTCAACTTGGTTTTACCATTCAGTCTCCTGAGGGACTGATACAGAGTCCAGTACTCGTGTCTGGATTCTGCTTCTTCCAGGTACGTTGTGACCCCATTCTAGTAGGCTTCTCACTCTACCTTCATCTTCCATCTGACCTTTTTGTTCAGTTGCTGATACTGTCCAAAGTTGATGTGTTTAATTCATTTCCGTTTATCCACCAAATCCAGGCACTCCTCGAAAATCCATGGCTGTGTCCAACATCGGATGGGTGGACACAAAGGGGCAGTGCATTCCAGGATGGACTCTGCTTTTCTTCTGCATCGATATCATCCGATGGTTTGAGTGCTACAAATTTGTTGGATAGGGTGATTTGCAATCCCTGTCTAAGTGCCAGATCACTCAGACATGCCCAGTTCAGTTTGGCTGGTGGAGGTGCCTTACGCTTTGCCCATTGTAATCTCAGCTGTACCTTGGCACAGACGAGGTAGTGATCGGATCCACAATTGGCCCCCCTCGTTGCACATACATCTTTGAGCAAAATCAAAATCGGGAGCTGATCAGGATGTCGTCCAGGCCATGGCCAGAACTGCCCAGCATTTCTTCCCATCCGGTCCTGTCTTCACAGATGTGAGCATTGAAATCTACCACAAGAATGATCAATTCTGTCTGTGGGATCGAATCCAGTGTGTGTTGGAGCTGGTTGTAGAAATTGTCCTTGGCTGCTTCCGGGCTGGTCTCGGTTAGAGCATAGGTGGATAGAATATGGGTCTTGACTGTGCCGTCGATGGTAAGAATTGTCAGATGATACGATATTGGTTGGTAGGCAATTACACTTTTGGCAGCCCACCTGTCCATCATAAATTCCCAGACTTCAAATACCTGGGATCGCTGGTGCAGGAGAAGAAGGTGGCATCCACCACCGAAGTCCACAGCAGGATTGGCCAAGCAACAGTAGTGTTCACCTCACTCAAATGGTGCCTCTAGAAGAAGGCCAATATCTCCACCAAGACCAAAATTCACCTCCATCAAACACTGTTCCTGCCAGTTCTCCTGTACAGATCGGAAATATGGACTCTGCTCAAACCTGATATGAACAAGCTCGAGGTCTTTCAAATGTGATGCCTGAGACAGATTTTGGATGTCTCTTTTCGTGATCAGTATCAAAATGAGACAATTCAGACAAGGTGTGACCATTAACCTTCAGTCAAAGAACAAATCCAAAAACACAGACTGTGACGGTTTGGCCACATTTGCAGAATGAACACCAGTCAGCTGCCATATAAACTCTTTATGGCGAGAGCGACCTATCCACTGGAGGGTTCAATGAGCAGCACCAAAGAAAACGTGGCTCAAACACATCGAGGAAGACCTAAGTAACCAACAACTGACCATCGATGAGGTCAGAAATATCGCCACTGATTGCCAAGGTTGGAAGCATATTGTGAACAACACACAGAATCTAGCGGCACCTACAACAGTGTATTGGTTGAGAGGACAACCTGCTCCCCAAACGCCAGCTAAGGATTAAAAAAGAAGAGCTTCCACCAGTGTCGCTATGTTCATGCAACCCCCCTATTCTCAAGTAATTTCAATTGCTTCCTATCCATTTCCGCATCCAGTTCAAACTTCTACTTACTTATAAATGCATTCATTCTGCAGCTCCTCGCTACCTTTCCTTTCTTATCTTGCTTACACACCTCCTTGGGACTCCGCTCCTTTTATCTGTGCCCTTCTCTGCCACTGCCAACTCCAGACTTTGTCCATTTCACCTTGCTGCTCCGTATGCCTGGAAAGAATTACCTGAGTGAGTGCGTTGGGCTCCTTCTCTGGCACTATTCAAGTCCAGAGTGAAGACCCTCCTCTTTAAGGCTGCTTTTGGATCCTGATGCTCCTCATTCTCTTGTCCACTGCGTATGTATACCATGCCATATTCTAGTCCCCAGTTTTGTGATTTTTTTGCCATTTGAGACTTTGTCCACTAATTGGTGGCAATTATATGTACTTTTTAGGAATGTGGGCCTTCTATGTATCACTGCCAGCGACTGTACCTATCAGTGCTGAAAACTGGCACCTATACATGAATTTGCTAACATTTACATATAGAACTTGAGTGATATTGCTTTTTCTGGACATGTAACTTTCTGGAATTGATGTCCCCGCTGTATGTGCTGCCAAGTACACATGTATTTGCAGACATCCTTATATGCATTTTACAAATTATTCCATGTTCAGCAGAGCCTTTTATAAAATACTGGAGAAACTCTGAATCTCAACCTGAATGCCTCAGTTCTTACTCAACGTCCTATGCAAAATGGAGCTTTAAATAGGTATATATGTGGCTACAGAGATTCTGCATGTGTCTTCAATTGAAGGAAATGCTGCCTGCCAAATTCAAGCTGAATCGATCATAGGTCTGCAAAAACCCAAGGCAATGGAATTCTGTTGCTATAGTTGCAAATTAAACAAATAAATGAGATACCATGGAAATATTTATAGTCGGATGAAGTCATATTCACCGCACGTGTGGATGTCAGTATTCAGGTTTTGACTTCTAAAAGAAAAGAAAAGGTAATGGGTGTATGGTATTAGAATTGCCTTTTTTCTCCACAATGTATTAAAGAGTCATATAGTAACTCACCAAAAACTAAAGAAATCCAAGCAATGTATATTCATAAGCCTAAGGCTTTGACTGAATTTCAAATTTGCTGTTTGTGAGAGCCCAAAGATTGTTTAAAGCCTATCTAGTCCACTCAATTTATTTCCTGTGCACTGTTGTGCAAATTAGCTGATATATATTGCTAATATTGATACACCATCTTATCCTATACAGTTACAAAACTTCAATTAAATTAAAACAATTGAGGAAAGAATGCAGAACATGGCTCATTGAATTCTTTCCAACTCCTCTGCATATGTGTGTGTGTGCATGCGTGCATGCATGCATGTCTGTATCTTTTTTTATCTGGGTGCCTATCTCTGTGTGAGTCTCAGACTATTATTACTACAGATCATTTGCATAGCGCTACAAGGTGTATGCAGCCCTGTACAGACACATGTAAGAGACAGTTCCTGCTCACTGGAGCTTACAATCTAGTCAAGATAGACAGCACAACAGCTGAGGACAAGGATACATCTAGGGGAATGGTAAGGAAACACATAGGAGACTAGGCAGATCAGGATCCAAAAGCGGCCTCGAAGAGGTGAGTTTTCAGTCTGGATTTGGAGATGAAGTCTGCCATAAAAAAGGCGCAGCAAGGTGAAAGGATCAAAGTCTGGAGTTGGCAGTAGAAGAGAAGGGCACAGACAGAAGCGGTGTGCCAGAAGAGCGGAGTTCCCGAGGAGGACTGTAGAGAGAGATAGGAGAGGGCGCGGGAGAAGAATGGCCAGCAGAAAAAAGGAGGTGATAGTATCTCTATATAATTTCTGGTGCAACCTCTTCTGGAGTATTGTGTGCAATTCTGGAGACCACACCTTCAAAACAGGATGGAGTCGGTGCATAGGATGGCTGCTAAAATGGTTAGTTGTCTTTGTTATAAACCATATGGAGACAGATTTAAAGATCTTAATATATATACACTAGAGCAGTGATGGCTAACCTTTTTGAGCCCGAGTGCCCAAACTGCCGCACAAAACCAAAGAATTTCCTCAAAGTGCCAGCACGTCAATTAAAGCCCCATTTGCATAAGGTGCTTCATTTGCATAAATATTTGCATAATGTTACCATACACTAACTTTTAGTAAACATGCCTCTTAATGAGTATATGGATAAAGAAAGACTAAAAGGTTTCTACATTACTATAATCCAGTACCAACCGCCAGGCACATTAGGAACTACTACAAACGCTGCCCATTTAGAACCCATAGCAAACCCGCCGTATCCTAACAGCACTACCAGGACTCACAAAGCACCATACTCTACCTATCAAAAGGCAACACTGCAAATATTAAACCAATACATCTCAGAGAACAACAATACATGACCTACTGGGGAAAGAACAAGTGGCAATGTCAAATAGGAATTATATAAACAGAATACCTCAGCTCAGTTACACATGCAGAACAGACCATCACCAAACAAGGAATCACAATTTAGAAACAGGAAGACAATAATTAAACTGGGAACCCCAAAAGCCAAACTTGGAATATACAACAACACTGTAGAAATAAAACTATATATTAATTTCCTCTTGTACTAAACAAAGCGCAAAAATTAATGATGCACATTTCCCAGAGCTGACATATTCCAGTTAATAAATTCAAAATAAAGAGATATTTTTCTACCTTTTGTGCATTTTTTTTCAGTTGCAATTGTTCCAGCCACTTTCTTCTGGTTTCTTCGTGTCTTCTGCTAACTCTCCATCTGCTGTCCATTTGTCCTTTCTTCTGTCTTCTTGTTTTTTTTTTCCATTCTCTCTCTACATCTGCTTTAACATACTAATCTTTCTCCTTTGGCTCTTTCCTCATTCCTATTTCATCTACTCAAATTTTACCCCTCCATCCTCAATCCCCACTTACTCTCCCAATACCCGGCCAATTGTAGATTTTTTATCCCTCCCACACAAAATATTTTTCCCCTCTCCATTTTACTCTCCCAGCCCCATCCCATTCTAATCCTCCCCCAACACCAGCTCCCTTCTAGTTCCAGCCTCACCCAGCATCCATTCCCTTCTAGTCCCTGCATCAGCCCATTTCCAGTCCTAGCAGCCCCCCAACCCAATACCAGTCCTATCCCCCCCTCATCAACCCACTTCCAGTCCTAACCCCCCATCACCCCATTTTCAGTTTAAGCCCCCCCCCTATAACCCATTACCAGTCCTAACCCCCCACTTCCAGTCAGCCCCCCATAGCCCATTGCCAGTCCTAACCCCCCCCATCAGCCCACAGTCCATTACCAGTCCTAACCCCATCAGCCCACCTCAAGTCCTAACCCCTCCCCATCAGCCCATTTCTTGTCCCAGCCCCCCATAGCCCATTATCAGTCCTAAACCCCCCCATAGCCCATTACCAGTCCTAACCCCATCAGACCACCTCCAGTGTTAACCCCCCATCAGCCCATTTCCAGTCCTAACCCCACCCAACAGCCCACCTCAAGTCCTAACCCCTCCCCATCAGCCCATTAGCAGTCCTAACCCCCCCTCTCTAGCCCATTAGCAGTCCTAACCCCCCCATAGCCCATTACCAGTCCTAACCCCCATCACCCCATTTCCAGACAGCCCCCATCAGCCCACAGCCCATTAGCAGTCCTAACCCCCCCTAGCCCATTAGCAGTCCTAACCCCCCCTCCTAGCCCATTAGCAGTCCTAACCCCCCCTCCTAGCCCATTAGCAGTCCTAACCCCCCCCAGCCCATTAGCTGTCCTAACCCCCCCCCTAGCCCATTAGCAGTCCTAACCCCCCCCTAGCCCATTAGCAGTCCTAACCCCCCCCCTCTCTAGCCCATTAGCAGTCCTAACCCCCCCCATAGACCATTACCAGTCCTAACCCCTCATCTCCCCATTTCCAGACAGCCCCCATCAGCCCACAGCCCATTAGCAGTCCTAACCCCCCCCAGCCCATTAGCAGTCCTAACCCCCCCCTCCTAGCCCATTAGCAGTCCTAACCCCCCCTAGCCCATTAGCAGTCCAAACCCCCCCTAGCCCATTAGCAGTCCTAACCCCCCCCCCTGCCCATTAGCAGTCCTAACCCCCCATCACCCCATTTCCAGACAGCCCCCATCAGCCCACAGCCCATTAGCAGTCCTAACCCCCCCTAGCCCATTAGCAGTCCTAACCCCCCCCTCCTAGCCCATTAGCAGTCCTAACCCCCCCAGCCCATTAGCAGTCCAAACCCCCCCCCCCCAGCCCATTACCAGTCCCAACCCCCCCCCCCCCGCCCAGAAGCAGTCCCAACCCCCCCCCCCCAGCCCCTTCGCAGTCCGAACCCCCCCCCCCCCGGCAAATTTAAAAACAGAAAAAGCGGGCTCTGGCTGCTGCCGCGGACGCGGCAGCATGCAGTGTCCCGCGGGGCCCCCTCCGCCCGCTAAGCCCCTCTGCAAGGGCTTTCAGATTCGCGAGGGAGACAGCGTCTCCCTCGCATCTCTGTTAAGCCCGCAGGGGCTAATGGGAAATTTCCCATCAGTCCCTCGCGTCTAAAGGGGCTGATGGGAAATTTCCCATTAACCCCTGCGGGCTTAACAGAGACGCGAGGGAGACGCTGTCTCCCTCGCGAATCTGAAAGCCCTTGCAGAGGGGCTTAGCGGGCGGAGGGGGCCCCGCGGGACACTGCATGCTGCCGCGTCCGCGGCAGCAGCCAGAGCCCGCTTTTTCTTTTTTTGCGGACCTTCACGCGTGCCAGCTGCAAGGCCTTCGCGTGCCACAGCTGGCACGCGTGCCATAGGTTCGCCATCGCTGCACTAGAGGAAAGACGGGATAGAAGAGATATGATACAGACGTTTAAATACCTCCGTGGCATAAATGCACAAGAGAATTGCCTATTTTGATTGAAAACAAGCTCTGCTACAAGGGCGCATGTGATCAAGGGCGAAAGGGAATAGACTCAGGAGTAATATGTGGAAATATTTCTTTAAGGAAAGAGTGTTAGATACGTGGAATAGTCTCCCAGTGGAGATAGTAGAGACAAAGACAGTATCTGAATTCAAGAAAGCATAGGTCAAACACAGAAGATCTCTACAGGAAAAAAGGGGACTATAGTATTTGATATGGAAGGGCAGACTAGATAAGCCATATGGTCTTTTTCTGCTTACATGTTTCTATGAAAGGTAGTGAGGAACAGCAGAATGAGTACACTTATAGGTCAGTAGGAGAAGCTTGAACTGGATACAGAAACAGATAGGGAGCCAATGAAACGACTTGAGAAGAGAGGTTATATCAGCATATCAAGGCTTGTGGAAGACTAAATGCACAGCTGAGTTTTGAAGGGGAGAGAAATTATTCAGAGGGAGAACAGAGAGCGTAGTTACTCACCTGTAACAGGTGATCTCTGGGAACAGCAGGAATTTAGTCTTCACATATGGGTTTCATTGGTACTGACGGAGCCTGCACTGGAACGCTCCCCAGCGTCCAATAGGGAAGCTTTTGGGAGTATCCCACTGCCCCGCGCTGCTGCCTTCCCGCCTTTGTGACTCTCCCTCTTCAGTTGAGTTTGTAGCTGAGATAAAAGGAGAGAACAGAGAGAGAGAGAAACCCTACAACTCCCAGAGATGACCTGTTATAAGTGAGTAACTAGGCTATCTTCAGGAACAAGCAGGAATGTAATCTCCACATATGGAACTCCCTAGCTCCCAGATACCAGAGAAATGCCTCCAGAATTGGTAGATTTGCCTCAGAGCAGGCCTCAAGAGGGCATGGATCCTTCATAGATGTCTGTCATCAAAAAATTCCAGGATGGAGGGTAGGAGTTGCCCTAAGTCTGAAAGAGGTGCTGGAGTACAGCTTGACCAAACATGGCATCTCAGCAGGAGTCCTTGTCAAGACAGTAATGAGCAACAAAGGTATGTACCAAAGACCAGGTGGCTGCTTTGCAAATTTCATCAATGGCAAGAGAACGTAGGTTTGCCGTCGAGGCAGCCATGGCACGAACATTATGGGAGGTGACATGACCTTCAAGGGATAGTTCTGCCTTATCATAAGCAAACGAAATGCAATCTGCTATCCATTTAGAAAGGGTACGTTTGGATACTAACAACCCCAAGTGACTGGGATCAAAAGAGATGAATAACTGAAAGCCTTTAATATTCTCAGCTGTCCTTTGAAGATAGAATGCCAAGGCCCATTTACAGTCAAGGATATGGAGGTTTGCCTCTGCCCTAGAGGAATATGGTCTAGGGAAAAAGAAAGGACGGTAGACTGACTGATTCAAATGGAAAGAAGAAATCACCTTGAGCATGAAATGGAGTCCTAAGGACCACCTTATCATGGTGGAAAAGGGTATAAGGTGGGTCTGCCACCAACGCCTGAAGCTCATTGATGCGTCTAGCTGAAGTGAGTGCAACAAGGAAGATGACCTTCCAAGACAGAAATTTTAGAGAGGTTGTGGCTAAAGGTTCAAAGGGCCGCTTAAAGAGCTGTCCTAACATGACATTAAGATCCCATGCCACCGGTGATGGCCTGATGGGAGGCTTGGTCAATAAGAGCCCTCTCATGAAATGCATCACAAGTGGTTGTGAGGAGATAGGCTGCCCACTCAAGGGATAGTGAGAAGCAACAATTGCACTGAGGTGAACCCTCACCAAGGTAGTCTTGAGGCCAGAGGACAAAAGATGAAGGAGATACTGAAGGAGAGCTTCCACAGGAGCTGGGAAGGGATTAAGATCCTTCTGGGAACACCAAGAGGAGAACCTATGCCACTTGAAGTCATAGGAATGTCTAGTGGACAGTTTCCTTGAGGCTAGCAAGATCTGCTTTACTTCTTGAAGGTTAAGCTCTTGCAACCCTATGCCCTCAGCAGCCAAGCCATGAGATGGAGAGACTGCAGATTGGGATGGAGTAGCGTCCCTTCCTCTTGTGAGAGGAGATTGGGAGCTGACCCGAGACTCAGGGGGCGAGTATGAGACAGACATAGTAGGAGAGGAAACCACCGCTGATATGGCCAGCATGGGGCTATGAGGATCACGTGGCCACTGTTTGCCTGAACCTTGAAAAGCGTTTTGGGAATCAGAGGTATGGGAGGAAAGGCATACAGGAAATCCTGACCCCAGTGAAGGTGGAAAGCATCCACTTGTTGAAGGCTGGACATCAAGGTTCTGGTGCAAAAACAAGGTAGTTAGATCTTTTTGCCACTCCACAAAATGCCAATCTCCAGAGTTCTCCAGGTCTGAAAGATGTAGGAGATTGTCTTCTGATGGAGGGACCATTCGTGCGAAAGGAGGATCCAACTCAACCTGTCTGCTAAGACATTTTGCTATCCTGGCAGATACACTGCGTGGAGGTATATTCGATGAGCAATGGCAAAGGACCAAAGATGGAGAGCCTCCTTGCAAAGGGCCCAAGAGCCCTTTCCCCTCTGTTTGTTACGTAGAACATAGCTACCTGATTGTCCGTCTGGATGAGAACTCTGTGGCCTTGTAGTTGTTGTTGAAACACTTTGAGGGCATCGAAGACAGCACGAAGCTCCAGTAAATTTATCTGGAGCTGCTACTCCTGCTCCATCCTGAGGCCATGAGTGGAGAGACAGTCCAAGTGGGCCCCCCCCCCCCCCAGCCCAGCTTGGAGGCATTCATTGTCAGGATGCATTGATGTGGAGACATCTGAAGAGGTGACCCTACGAGAAGATTTCCTGGGGTAGACCAGCACAGAAGGGAGTCGATGAGACTATGTCTTGGGATCTGGTCCCTGAGGGCCCCGGAGACCTGCTTCCACTGGGAGGCAAAAGTCCATTGAGCTGTCCACATGTGCAGATGGGCATATGGAACCACATGAACTGTAGAGGCCATATGGCCTAGACGTTGCACCATCTCCCTGGCCGAGAGATTGTCTCTGAGCCTTTCTTGAGATGCTAGCTGCACTAGTTGAGTACAACGGTCCTGGGATAGGAATGTCCTTAACCGTTGAGTGTCTAAAGAAGCTCCTATGAATTCTAGTGTTTGAGTGGGAACTAGATGGGATTTTGGAAGATTTATCACAAATCCCAGATCTTGCAGTACCTGCATTATACAAAGGAGGGATAGATGAACCTCCTGTGAAGTGGCTGCCCTTATTAGCCAGTCGTCTAAGTAAGGGAAGACTAATATTCCGTGAGTCCTTAGATATGCAGCTATGACTGCCATACACTTTGTGAAGACTCTCGGGGCAGAGGTGAGTCCGAAGGAAAGGACTCTGTATTGATAGTGATTTACCTGGAAGATGAAGCGTAGATACCTCTTGTGTTCTGGATTAATGAGGATATGAATATTCACTTCTTTTAGATCTAGAGAAAAGAGCCAGTCCTGACTCTTGAGATAAGGTAGAAGGGTTCCTAGTAAGACCATTTTAAATTTCTCTTAGGTTCCTGAAGTCTAAGATGGGTCTGTACCCTCCGTTTTTCTTTGGTATGAGAAAGTAAGAGAATATAATCCCATCCCCTGTTGGGATGCTGGAACCTCTTCTATGGCACCCTATGACAGAAGAGAGGTGATCTCTTGCTGCAGGAGAGCAGTGAGTGGGGGCTGAGAATGATAGTCCCACATTAGAGTGGAGGGGGGGATGCTTTGTAGATGAAGCTTGTACCCTTCTCACACTATGGTTAGAGTCCACTGCTCTGATGTGATAAGATGCCACCTGTGGGCATAATGGCAAAGTCTACCTGCTATGTGGAGGAGGCGGGGGTTCTCCAGAGGCAGGGTGGCTATGTTCTCTAGAAAAAAAGTCAAATACCAGACACAGATTGGGTCTGGTAGGGTTTAGGAGCCTGTGGCTTCTTCTGTTGCTTAGGAGGCTGTTGCTTCCTCTGGGTACCCTGAGGTTGGTATTGAGAAGCTGGCGGTAAGAAGGGTAAAATTTCTTCTTCTTACCATAGAAAGGCTTCTTTCCAGCTGCTTTCTTCTTGGCAGGGTTGGCAGTAGCTTTGGAAAGCCTATTGAGAGTAATATTCTCAGACTCTAACTGAGAGGCCTTATCTTACTAATCCTTTCCAAATAGGTTTTCACCAGTACAGAGAATATTACCCAGCTTATCTTGAACCCATTGTTCAAGGTCTGATGCCTGGAGCCATGCAATCCTATGTGCACCTATACAGAAAGAAGTTGCTCTGCTAGTGCATTCAAAACAGTCAAAGGTTGCCCGGTTGACAAATTTGGAAACACTTTGGGCATGTTTCACGAATATAAGATAGTCTGCCCTCTTATCATCCAGGAGAAGAGGAGACATTGATTCCAGATACCTAGTTACCTCCCTAAAGGAACATACCCATGTAGACTATGTATGAACTATCCAGGCTGAAAGCATGGAGGCTTGCAAACATCGAAGCCCAAAGGCATCGAGGGTTCTCTATTCCCTGACTGGGGGATTGGAGGAGTGCGTCTTAGAACTTTTAATTTAATGCATAACCAATTCTGCTATCATTGAGTGGTGTGGAAGCTGCGTTTTCTGGAATCCGGGGCTTTCCAGTACTCGATACATGGTATCACGTTGTCGAGTATGGGGAGAAATGGTGAGGGGCGTTTCCCACATCCAGAGCATAAGATCCTGGAGTATACAGTGAATAGGCAGAGTAGTCGCCTCTTTAGGAGCTGTAGGATATTGGAGAATGTCCAACTCCTCTGCTCTGGGTTCTTTCTCTGATGTAGGGGTAATGGATAGACCCCTTGCCATATCCTTGCTAAACTCTTGGAAAGACATATCTTCAGGAGGGAACATGCGCCGTTGCGGTGATGGTGAGGGTTCCTCCGGAAGACTTCACATCTCTCGGGTACCAATCGATTCATCATCCGGAGAATCTGAATCGGTAGAATCAAAGTATTGTTGGGAGCGATGCTCCTGTTCTTGCAAGGTCCAGTACCGATCAAGATCGGTATCGGCTCGAGAGACTTGTCAAACTGGTACCTCGGAACCAGGAACGGACTCGAGTATCGGTATGGGTGGGAGTGTGCGAGCAGCATGAAGCGCAATACAGACTGCATGGGCATAGTTGACGGTACCGACGATACCGCTGGTAATGACCTGACCAGTACCGATGCCGCTAACAGAGCCGCTAGACTCCGCTCAATGGCCAACATATGCTGATCCATAGAGCTTGCCAATGCCTGGGTATCGGTACTGTAAGCATGGGCTACCGTTCCAGAGCATGGCACTAGGAGCTTTCCTGAGGTGGAGGCCTTGGGAGCATCCTGAACCCCTTTTGCGGCTTTGGAGGGGAGGTTCTCCTGCCGGGGTAATTTGGCCGGTCGATCCAACTCCAGGGCAATGCTTGAGGCATCTCTATGTTTAGATAGAGGTCTATCCTTGTGAGGACAGCCTGTCTTGTGTTTCGATACCCAAGAGCCATGTGAGGAAGACAATGCCCTTGATGACGTCAAAGCAAATGAAACTGCATCGGAGGCGAAAAGGGAGCTGAGTTTCGCAGACCGATTCTGTAGGCTTCTCTGTCATCTTCTCCCATAGTTGACATTCAGATGGCTGGTGATCTCCCCCGCGGCATTTAAGACACCAGTCATAGGTATCAGTAGCAGAGACAGTGCTACCACACTTGGAACATTTCTTAAAACCACAGGTTGTTTTTTTCCATCGTGTCAGTAGACTGGATGGAAGGCCAAGGGCCTAAGATTGCGTTGATGCGCTTGAAAGAATTAAAGTTTGTTTTTTGTTTGTTTTTTTAGAAAGAAAGAAATAGAATCAAAGAGATATGTTCTGGTGTCGACAGGAAGGCAGCCGCAACCACAAAAAAAAATAGAGAAGAAGAAATTTTCTGTTGACAGGATTTGCTTCCTCCTGGCTCCACGGAAAATGAAGAACTGAGGAGGGAGAGTCACAAAGGCAGGAAGGCAGCAGCACAGGTGCAGTGGGATGCTCCCAAAAGCTTTCCTATTGGATGCAGGGGAGCGTTCCCATGCGGGCTCCATTGGTACTGACATCATCCATATGTGAAGACTATATTCCTGCTTTTCCCTGGACCCCAAGGTTGCAGGCCAAGGAAACAGGGATTAATAGAACGTTATTCACAGAGATTGAGAAAGGAGAAAAGGGGGAGGTAGGTTTAGGGGGAAAAATAAGCTTGGTTTGGGCCATGTTCAATTTCAAACTGCAGAGAAACATCTAGGCAGTAATGTCAAATAGGAAGGCAGAGATCATCAGCATAAAGATGAAACTGAAAACCATGGAAGGAGATGAGTGCACCAAGAGACCGGGTATAGAGATAGAAAAGGAATGGGCAGAGACAGACCCTTGGGGTACACCAACTGAGAGCGGGATAGCAGTGGAGGATCATCCACCAGCATGAACACTGAAAATGCAATGGGAGAGATAAGAAGAGAACCAGAATGGGACAGAGCCCTTAAAACCAAGGGAGGTCAAGGTATTGAGGAGAAGGTGATGGCCAACAGTGTCAAAAGCAGCAGAAAGGTCAAGAAGGATGAGGATCAAGTAAAGGCCCTTGGATTTTGACAGGAACAGGTCACTGGAGACTTTGGCAAGAGCCATTTTACTAGAAAATAAAAGGACGAAAGCTAGATTACAGTGGATCCAGAAGAGCTTGAGAGGAAACGTTCCATGTTCCCTGTATGTTAGTTTCAATTGTTCCACATAGTCCTTTTATCATGTTCAATTATTGGTTGACTCTTGTAAAATGTTCTTTGTACATTATGTTCAATTGTTCTATGTAAACCACGTTGATATTTTGAAAGGCAGTATATAAAACCATATATATAAATAAATAAAATCTGTTTTTCCGCATTTAGTACAAAATAACCACTCAACATTGAACAACGGTACCCACTGCATAATACTGACACTTCTATTAGTAATGCTGTTCTTGTACTTTTCTACTTTACCACAATGCCTGGTTTTCCTGCATCAAGCTTTTATTTATAGGAATAAGAATGCTCCAGGTGATCATATCTTCAGGTCCCACTATACTGTCAAGGTCATGGTCCCAATGTTTTCTAGCACAGCAATGCTATGGTGTTTTACATAGCTTCCAGGGAATGAGTCATGCTACCTTACTGTACCTTTCTGCATATAGTTCTACATCAGCACATCACACCTAGCAATGAGCTTTTTCTAGTTCAGTTCTACAAAATCAGCATTTGTCTGTTTTACTGAGGGGGCTTTCAATACCAGTTGTGAACCATCTTTGTCTGCAGTCCACTATACTGTACTGCAACTTATCAAACTCTCATCTTAGGTTTAAATTTAATTCTCATTAACCATTCATGCATCAAGTTCTAATTTACTTGTGGCTGCTTATGTAACTCTCTGTATTTCCCTCTATATTTGTGTTTTAGTCAATTGTTTTTTCTTGTTTGCTGATCTAACTCTTAAGATATTTTCCTCTTACTTTGCAAATTCTGCTGCTTCTTTTACCCATGTGCTAATGGACTCTCACTCATCAGAACGCTTGTCCGAGTTTAAGGATGAAAATTGACTGACCATTTACTTCCAAACTTCATCAATTTTTGAAAATTTGAGTGTTGATACTGTTAGATATGCTTGAAGGTCTATGGTAGCTCTATATGTGTGATCTGTTTTTATAAGGCCCATACCACCTTCAGCTCTTGGGATATATGATAGCAACATACACTAAAACTTACAGATTATCTGATAGGTATGGAAGTGTATTCTAGTTCTTAAATCCAATTTTTCAAGATCTGTGAGAGAAAAATCTACAATTCCAAAGCTGTATGTGATCACAGGGATTGTAAGCTCATTGATAGCTTACAGTATATATTATTCCAAAAAAGCTGAACTCCTAAATGTAGGCTCTTAAGATAGGCGCCTCAATTTGTGCCTTATTTTCAGCCAAATTTAGGAGCATACGGGGTTGATATTCAAAGCACAACTAGCCGTCCAATGGGAAGCTGATTGGATAAGGGCACTCACTGCGATATTTAGTGGCACTATACAGAGAGTGCCGCTGAATATCAACACAGACTGTTCCAGCACTATCCGGTTAGTGTAGGGGCGGTCTGTTGGTGGGTCAAAGACATTCTTGGTGTTAACCAGATAAATGGTGATGTTGTTATCTGGTTAGCCCAATATCCAGCTGGCACTAATCCGCCAAACTTAAGCCACTTGAAAAGCAGGCCTAATTTGCAAGGCAGATGGATACCAGCTGAATATCAACATTAACTGGATAAAGTCTCCATTTATCTGGTTAGCACCAATCAGCCTGGATAGGCCATGTGGTCTTTTTCTGTCATCATATTTCTATGTTTCTATGGTAAAAAGGGGACTGTTGTAGTTGTTGATATGGAAGGACAGACTAGATAGGCCATGTGGTCTTTTTCTGTCATCATATTTCTATGTTTCTATGGATATGAAGCAGCAGTTCCTATCCAGATAATACTGCTGAATCTCTCATTGATATGCAAGCCACTTTGAAAATCAGTCCATAAGTTTTCAACTGAAAATTCATCTTAACTTAGGAGCTTAAAAGCTATGCTCTTAAATTCAGGTTTGACATTCATTTGCCTAGATTTATGAGCCTAATTTAGATGCCTAGTGCTGCAAATCAGTGCTAAGCTCTTAATTTTTTTCCTGCCCTAAATCCACCCCTGTTGCCATTCAGTTTTTAGTATCCTAAATTCAGAAGTTTAATAGAATGTTGAGCATAAATTTAGGAACTCAGCTTTATCAAATTTTCAGAGGCTAGGCGTCTAACTCCCTGAGTTAGGAGCATAAGCACTTAGAATACAGGCCTCTCTGTTTTCTTTAGTTTTCTGTTATGGAAAGTTGTCTCTGTAAAATGGCGAACCCAAATGTCACCCTGATGTCACCTGAAAACTCTTCACTACATGAAGGAATTCCTTCAAAGGATTATCATAAAAGCTAGCATCCAACCAAAAAACAGCACAGCACACTTACAAAAAGAACCAACAGCAGTCTAGAAACAAACCACAATTTATTTATTCATTCACCCCTAGGGGGAACTGCAAGTGGCCACCTGACATGGCTGTGTTTCGGCACTAGCTTCGTCAGGGGATTGACCTATACAAAAAAATAATAAATAAAAACATTAAAAATTAAAAACTACATTAAGAAAAAGTTTAAGGACTGATATAAACAATAACTAAGAAACATTAAATAAGAAACAATAAATAAGGGGGCACTGACCCTTAGTGTAATAACAAATATCATAATGGTAAACAAATCTGATAATGGTAGACAAATCTGATTGATTTCTTTGACTGAGTGACCAGGGAGTTGGACCGAGGGAGAGCTCTAGATGTGGTGTATTTAGATTTCAGTAAAGCCTTTGACACTGTTCCTCACAGGCGACTTATAAACAAACTGAGCACCCTAGGGATGGACCCTAAAGATACTGCTTGGGTTAGAAATTGGTTGGGTGGGAGGCGACAAAGAGTACAAGTAAATGGAGCTCACTCTGAGGAGAAGGATGTTACCAGTGGTGTGCCCCAGGGATCTGTCCTTGGTCCGATTCTTTTTAACATCTTTGTTAGTGATATAGCGGAAGGGCTGTCGGGTAAGGTTTGCCTCTTTGCGGATGATACCAAAATCTGCAATAGAGTAGACACCCAGGAAGGTGTAGATATCATGAGGAGGGATCTAGCTAAGCTTGAAGAATGGTCTAGAATTTGGCAGCTGGGATTTAATGTTAAAAAATGTAAGGTCATGCATTTGGGCTGCAGCAATCCAAGGGAGCAATACAGTATAGGAGGTGAAGTACTTTTGTCCACTAAAGAAGAGCGGGATCTAGGCGTGGTTGTGTCTGATGATCTTAAAGTAGCTAAACAGGTAGAAAAGGCGACGGCAAAAGCTAGAAGGATGCTTGGGTGCATACGGAGAGGAATGGCTAGCAGAAAAAAGGAGGTGATAATGCCTCTGTATAAGTCTTTGGTGCGACCTCATTTGGAGTATGGTGTGCAATTCTGGAGACCGCACCTTCAAAAGGATGTGAACAGGATGGAGTCGGTGCAGAGGGTTGCTACTAAAATGATTAATGGGCTTCATTATAAAGCATATGAGGACAGACTTAAGGATCTTAATATGTACACCTTAGAGGAAAGGCAGGATAGAGGTGATATGATTGAGATGTTTAAATACCTCTGTGGCATAAATGTTCAGGGAGAGAGCCTCTTTCAATTGAAAGCAAGTTCTGCTACGAGGGGACATGGGATGAGGGTGAAGGGAGATAGATTCGGGAGTGATATGCGGAAATATTTCTTTATGGAAAGAGTAGTGGATCCATGGAATAGTCTCCCAGTGGAGGTGGTAGAGATGAGGACAGTAACTGAATTCAAAAAAGCATGGGACCAACACAGAGGATCTCTAAAGGTAAAAAGTGGACTGTTGTAGTTGTTGTTATGGAAGGACAGACTAGATAGGCCATGTGGTCTTTTTCTGTCGTCATGTTTCTATGTTTCTAAATAGTGACACAAATAAAATGAGTGAAAGCACTCAATCGGTGCAAGAAGAGTTAATAGACATAATAATAAAACATACAAACATGTTTAGGTGTGATGGGAACGTGTTGGCAGGACTTAATAAACCAACTTACATTTGTAAGTGCTGAACATAATTAATAAAGAAGTTAAGCATGATGTTAAAAAGAAACCAGAAAAGAAGGAACTCATGCAGTCTCTACATTACCAATACAAACACACTAACTGATTCTGTGCATAACTCTAGAGATATCACTTTTACACTGTATCTAAAGAAAAATAATAATTAACGCATAAAAAAACCGTATATGAAATTGATTACACTTCCATGTACTACCAAAGGACCCCCATTATTTAAAAACGTTTATGGGATTGAGAACCTTGTCTAGATCTCATATTTTAAACTTTTAAAATAAAACGCTAGGCAGGCATTAAATGATCCATTCTGGCTTTTCCTTCTACTTTTAGCACAAAAGAATCTAAAAGCCATGAGATTCCATGATTCATTATGTTACCACCATAAGAATTATCTAGAAGAATCATCATTATCTAGAAGAATTATCATTGAAGCAGGTGTGCATATTAAATATTTATTGAGAAATAACGTTAAGCCCTAGACCCTATTACTTAGCTCTATCCTTTCAATTAGTTATATGGTACATTTTTCCTCAATGCAAAAAAACTTTATTCAGAAACAGAAGGACTAATAATAAATAAACTATCAGAGTAATATGTTTTCCCCTACCTTAAAACTGATCGCACTGTCAGGGATACAGTTTGAGTTTGCAAAGACGCCCCGCAGCCGCACTGTGATTTTTACTTCCGTTTTTGGCACAAAGAGTGGGTTTGTCATAGTAACCCAGGACGTATTATGTTATCACCGTGAAGACTGTATAATTGTGCCAATAATCCATTTATGCATGACCAATGTGTGTACATCATTTCACGCCTGATTTTTGATATATTTAGGACCAGAGGATTCATTAATGAATCCCATCCCTAAAAGGATTTTATGGTGTGCTGTACTCCAACAGGTCACATGATAGAAGAACTACCATAAGAAAACCACTGTATCAAAAATAATTTTAAAAGGCGTATATTAAAGAGACAAAACTGAAAAACATTTTTAACAAAGGAGGACCCCTTATATCGCAACGGACTCATGCTCCATATGTATATTACCAATTTCTGTTTCCATCAAACTAACATTTCATCAAGGATCATCCTTATACCTTGAAACAGGGACCATCCAGTAAGTCAATTGTATGAAACCTAATGAGACCAGCCATTGACTCTTAGAGATTAAGAGGTAAAGGGAACTGAGTAAAACAAACAAACATTTAATCAAAAAATTAAGAGGGAGGCGTGGCCTAGGAGGGAGGCGTGGCTTAGTGGTTAGGATACAGTACCTCAGGCCAGAGGGCTGGGGATTCAAGTACCACCTGGGGACAGCAATCTCAGGCCAGAGAGACTGGGGTTTCTACTCCTATAGACACTCCTTGTGGCCTTGGGCAAGCCACTTAACCCTCCGTTGCCTCAGGTACACATAGACTGTGAGCCCTTTGGGGACAAGGAATGTATCCATTACCTGTTTGTAATGATTACATAATGTAAACTGCTTTGATTAAAGGATAAGGCAGTATGGAAAACTGGTTAAATAAACAAATAAGAGATTAAAAAGTTAACAACTTAAAAAGGAATCATTAAGTTAACTATGAAATATATTATATTAAAAGATTAAAAACATAAAAGCCAGTACACACGGAGTACATGATCGTGTCTCATGGATATATCCCATGTATAAAACATATGCAGGTGTAGCCCGTACTTTGATAGAAACAACCAGAAAGGAATAAACCAAGTACTACGTAATACTAAAACATGAGTATTAAAAAACTTATTTTGCAGACTTAACTAAATGATTGTTCAAGAGATCAAACCAACCAAGGAGCTGAGGAGGGAAGGAAGGGTGTAAGGGAAGGAGGGTTATTGGCACAATTATACGCTCCTCACGGTAATAACATAATACGTCCTGGGTTACTATGACAACCCCACTCTTTGCATCAAAAACCTAAGTAAAAGTCACACTGCGGCTGCGGGGCATCTTTGCAAACTCAAACGGCATCCCTAACAGTGCGATCAGCTTTAAGATAAAGGAAAACATATTACGCCGATAGTTTATTTATTAGTCCTCCCGTGTCTAACAGGTTTTTTTTTGCATTGAGTAAAAATGTACCATATAGCTAATTGAAAGGATAGAGCTGGGCAATAGGGTCTAGGGTTCAAAATTATTTCTCAATAGATATTTAATGTGTACACCTGCTTCAATGGCAAGGTTTAGATAATTCTTACAGTGGTTTCATAATGAATCATGGAATCTCATGGCGTTTAGATTCTTTTGCGCTAAAAGTGGAAGGAAAAGCCAGAATGGATCATTTAATGCCCTAACATTTTATTTTAAAAGTTTAGAATATGAGATCTAGACAAGGTTCTCAATCCCATAAACATTTTTACATAATGGGATCCTTACTTCTTTGATAGCAGTGGAGGAGTAGCCTAAATGGTTAAGAGCATTTCTCTCCCCCACAGACAATGTCCTAACAAACACACTAAAAGTGCAGAACTATGACCTATTCAACTGCACCAGGGACTACAAAAGAGGCGGCGGCATGCTCATACTATGTAAGACAGAACACAAAGCCACACCCTCCCTAGCCACCAACATAGATGGCATTGACATCTTCAAAGTCCAAAACAAGAACTTCTCCATCAGCCTAATCTATAGACCACCAAAACCTGACCACAACAATCTGACCCATATCTTAGAGTCAGCATGCATGACCCCCCACAACAAACCCCACATCATCCTAGGGGACCTGAACCTCCCCTCACTCGACCCCTCTCAAGCAGCATCCTTCCTAGATTCAATGACTGACCTGGGCTTCAAACAAATTGTAACTGCACCCACCCACAACAAGGGAAATACCCTGGACCTTGTCTTCCTACCTGCCCTAAATGCACAACACGCTCACTACAACCCCCCCCCCCCCCACCCCCATCCATACATGCAGTCCCCTGGTCAGATCACTACCTTGTAACCTTCAACATCCCACTCATTCCACTATTGAGTCCTGACACACCAAATACCCAACCATCCACCAAACGCTTCGCCCAGTTCAAGAAAGACACATTCCTCCACAATGTCAACCCCCAACTCTCGACGGTCAACGCAGACCTTACCTCCTCACTGAACACCTGGAACAGCTCTATACACAAAGCAGCATTTGCCCCCATCAGCCATACAAACCCACGCACCCAAGCGCTCGGAAAAATGGTACACCACAGAGCTCTTAAAACTTAAGAGACAACTGAGGAAACTCAAAAAGAAATGGCGCACATCAAAAACACAACAGAACAGACTCTAATACCTCAACCTACTCTCAACATATAAGGACACAAACTAGACCAAAAAAGACCACCACACCAAAATCATAAATTGTGCCCTAAACCAGCCAAGGGAACTGTTTGCCATTGTCCGGTCCCTAACCAAAAAACAACCAAAATGACTCCAACACATGCAGCATAGAATCCTCCACCCTAACCAACTAATTTGCTAATAAACTAAAAAACAAAACCCCCAACCTTACCCCCCCCCCCCAACAAACCCCAACGCTTGGACCTCGTTCAGCACACTGGGCCAAGAAAAAGCTCCTAAAGATAATATCTAACATCAACACAACCACCTCCCTCCTGGATCCTTGCTCCATATCATGGATCAGAACCACCAAAACCGAGCTCGCCACATATCTTCTCCAAATAGTAAATCAGTCCCTGCTCCAAGGAGTAATGCCCTCTGACCTAAAAATATCCTCCATTCGCCCAGTACTAAAAAACAAGACTGTAAACAGAAACAAGCCAAACTCATACAGGCCGATAGCAAGCATCCCATTTGTCGCCAAAGTAATTGAAAAAACATTCTCAACCAACTACAAGACTTCCTGGAAACCAACGCCCCCTTAGATACCCACCAATATGGTTTTTGCCCATATCATGGGGTTGAAACACTACTCCTAGCCCTAACCGACAACCTGATCAGAGGCACAGACAACCTCAACTGTGCATTCCTCCTAGTCTTTTTGGACGTCGCCTCAGCATTTGACAATGTAAACCACAAAACCCTCATTACAAGACTCAAATATCTTGGCCTGGGAGGCCTAGTCCTACTCTGGTTTAAATCATACATCTCAGACCGCAAGCTCAAGATCCAAATAGGAAAAGAACCCAAAAAACATCTTTCCACAAAAACAATGTATACCACAAGGTTCCGCCCTCTCTGCCCTCCTCTTCAACCTGTACCTCCAACCTATCACCAACATATTCCAAAAACATAACATTTAGTACTACATCTATGTGTAAGACGACATGTTGTCGCTCCCTTTAGATGCAAATAATCCCATCTACAACAACCTGGACGAATGCATTAAGGAAACTGACTCCTGGCTGAAATCCAACAACCTCAGCCTAAATTACAAGAAGACAGAAGCGCTGTACATCACAAGGAACCAAAACGCGACCCTACCCCAAACCATTACCATTAACACCACCACAATCCCAATCAAACAAGAAGTTAAATACCTTGGTGTAATCCTGGATGCCTCCCTCAGCATGATACCCCACCTGAAACGAACAGCCAGAACAATCCTATACAAATTAAAATCCATACAACTAAGACCCTTCCTTGAAGATAACGACTTCAGAACAGTCATTCAATCCATCATCATTCCCCACTTCGACTACTGCAACAGCCTGTTGCAGGGTCTACCAACAAAGAGTCTACATATACTTCAACGAATACAAAACATCACAGCTAGGATCACCTGCAAAGCCAGACTAACTAACCATGTCACAACTCTTCTATACGCCCAACACTGGCTCCCAATAGAAAGCCGGATAAGATATAAACTACTAGTAACAGCATTCAATGTCATCAACAATGTTGACCCCTCTTTCCTCTCAACCCTCCTCCTTACCCCAACAGACAACAGATCACGCAGGGAGAATGTCCTCCACTCTATAACAATCCCACCCTCCATCCACAAAACAAAACAAGCCACCAGCTCCAGAGCTTTCTCCTATGCTGCCCCAGCAGCTGGAATTCCCTCCCGCTACACATCCGTGCAACAAAAGACCTCAAAGATTTCATCAGAAAGCAGCTAAAAACCAACCTCTTTACCATGCACTATGGAGCAGAAAACCCATATCCAAACACACTTGCACCACAGAGGCAACTCACCAGCTGACAAAACCAAGATAAGGGCAATGCAAGGCAAACCTGAGCATGAAAGTCTTCCTGTATATAGCTAAGTTGTACATAGTTTTCTAAAAAGATTGTAACCTCCAATCCACTGACCCTACCCGCAAATCAAGTTACCTGTAAAACGTTTGTTCCTGTTCCATGTACTTGTTTCTTGGGTTCCTTGTAAACTGCCACTGATCGCTGGAAGGGGAGGTATACAAATGTAACAAATAAATAAATTAAAAATAAGAGCATTGGCTTAGGAAACTAGAGGCCAGGGTTCAATTCCCACTAGCACTCCTTGTGGCCTTGGGCAAGTGACTTAACTCTCCATTGCCTCAGAAAAATCCAAGTTATCAATGTTCCTGTTTAATGTACATTACCAAGTTTAAGTTACAATGCAAACCGCTTTGACTGAAATGCTAAAGCAGTATTAAAAAAACCTCTTAAATAGTACATGGAGGTGCAATAAATTTCATATAAGGTTTTTTTTAATATGTTAATTATTATTATTTTTCTTTAGATAATGTAAAAGTGATACCCCTAGAGTCATGCACAGAAAGAGTAGTTACTCACCTGTAACAGGTGTTCTCCAGGAGCAGCAGGAATCAGTCCTCACATATGGGTGACATCGACGTCGATGGAGCCCTTGCGGAGCATTTCCTCAGCTTTCCATGAAAGCCTTTAGGAATGCAGGCACGCATGTGCGGTTCCCTTCCCGCCTAAAGGAGCCATCTTGCCTCAGTCAAATGAAATAGCTAAGAACAGCACATAAAAATGTAAAATAAACTATGTACAACTGCACCTCCAAGAGGAGGAGGGAGGGTTGTGAGGACTGATTCCTGATGCTCCTGGAGAACACCTGTTACAGGTGAGTAACTACTCTTTCTCCAGAACCAAGCAGGAAGTCAGTCCTCACATATGGGTGACTCCCTAGCTCTGGGCTACCAAGGAACCCAGGCTGAACAAGAGAACTCCCTCTAGTCCCAGCATCAAAGAAAGGCTTTTCACTGACAGAACCTCCACGGGTAACCCAATGGAGGGCAGGAGTTGCCTAAACCTCAAAGAGATTCCGGAGTACTGCCTGGCCAAAAGCACTGCCCCTACAGGACTCCCAATCCAGACAGTAATGGGTCACAAAAGTCTGGCTTGAAGACCAATTTGCAGCCCTGCAGATGTCTACCAACGGTACAGAGCGGAGATGAGCCACTGAGGCAGCCATTGCCCTGACACGATGGGCCGTGACCCGACCCTGCAAAGGAAGGTCAGCCACCCTGTAAGCCCAGGTGATACAGTCAGCCACCCAGGTGGACAAGGTATGCTTGGACACAGCCAACCTCAAATTATTAGGGTCAAAAGAGATGAAGAGCTGAGTAGCCCTTCTATGTCCCTGCGTACGGTCAAGGTAGAAGGAAAAGGCCCTTCTACAGTCCAGGGTATGCAGAACTGCTTCAGCCTGGCTTGCATGAGGACTAGGGAAGAATGTTGGAAGATCCACCTCCTGGTTGAGGTGGAAAGAGGAGACTACCTTGGGGAGGAATTCTGGATGAGTCCTGAGGACTACCCTGTTCGTATAAAATCTGGTGTAAGGCCTGTCACAGACCAGGGCCTGAAGCTCACTCACTCGCCTAGCCGAGGTAAAGGCTACCAGGAAGAGTGTCTTCCAGGACAGGAAGTGTAGTAGACAAGTAGCCATTGGCTCAAAAGGTGGGCGAGTCAGTTGCTGCAAGACCACATTCAACTCCCATTCAAGGGCAGGAGGACGGATTGGAGGCTTGAGCAAGAGCAAGCCTCTGAGAAACCGGGACACCAAGGGGTGAACCGACAGAGTGTCCTTCTACCAGTGAGTGGTGAGCTGCTAGAGCTGAGAGGTGGACCCGAACAGAATTGGACTTAAGTCCCTGATTTGATAAGTGCAGTAGGTACTGAAGCACTACTGGTACAGTACAGAAGAAAGGATCCTCTGTATGTAACCGACACCACACGGAAAACCTTTTCCATTTAAGAGCATAGGTTTTCCTAGTGGACTGTTTCCTAGAGGCTAGGACAACCTCCTCAACCTCCTGAGGTAGGCCCCAGGGAGCCAAAACTACCCTTGCAGCCTCCATGCCATCAAATTGAGAGCTTTGAGATTGGGGTGCAGAAGGGTACCCTGATCCTGAGAGAGAAGGTCGGGTTGCAACCCCAGAGGCAGAGGGGGATCCACTGCCAACTGAAGCAGAAGTGGAAAACAAGGCTGTCTGGGCCACCTGGGAGCCACCAGCAGGACTGAGGCCTTGTCCTGAAGAATCTTGAACAGAGTTCAGGCCACCAAGAGCGTGGGAGGAAACTCATACAGGAGGCCCTGAGACCAGGGAATCAGAAAAGCATCTGCTGCTATCCGCAGAGGATGCGGTTGCCTTGACCAGAACTTTGGCAGCTGTTTGTTCAGAGGACTGGCAAACAGGTCTATGGATGGAAGTCCCCATTTCAGGAAAATCTTTTGAACTACCAAAGGATGGAGCTGCCACTCGTGGGGCTGCAGAATCTTGCTCAACCTGTCCGCCAGGTAGTTCTCCTGGCCAGGTAGATACACTGCCTTGAGAAGCATGTTGTGCCTGATAGCAAACAAGCAAAGGTCCTGTGCCTCCTGACAAAGGAGCCTGGACCCAGTTCTGCCCTGCTTGTTCACATAAAACATGGCTACCTGGTTGTCTGTTTGAACTAGGACAGACTGATGAGCCAGGGTTTGAGAAAAAGTCTTGAGGGCTAACCGAATAGCCCTGAGTTCCAGGAGACTGATTTGCTGTGCGGCTTCCCAGGGAGATCACAGACCCTGGGTGCACGTGCCTAGACAATGAGCCCCCCAGCCTTGCAGGGAGGCATCCGTGGTCAACACCACCGTGAACCCAGGACTCTGAAAAGGTACCCCTTGTAGCAGATTGGCTGGGTGCAGCCACCAGCTGAGGGAGTTCAGAAATTGTCTGGACACCCTTATCCTGTCTCTGAGGCTGCCTGTGGCCTGTGACCACTGAGTCCGAAGGCACCACTGTGCAGGCCTCATATGGAGCCTGGCATTGGGGGTCACATGTACTGTCGAAGCCATGTGGCCTAGAAGCCTCAGGTAAAGTCTGGAGGAGACCAGTGACCTGATGAGAAACTGGTGTTCTAAGTTGATCAGTCTTTGGGCTCTGTCTTCTGGCAAGAATGCCTTTGCAAGCAGAGAATCCAACCTCGCCCCTATGAACTCCAAGTTTTGGGAGGGGAGCAAAGTGGACTTTGCAAAGTTTATGACGAACCCCAAGCTTTGAAGAAGAGCAATAGTTCTGAGAGTAGTCTGTCGGGCCTCCTGGCACGTCTGACCTCTTATGAGCCAGTCGTCCAGATATGGGAAGACAAAGACTCCCTGATTTCGCAGGTAGGGCGCCACCACGGCCAGGCACTTGGTAAAGACCCTGGGAGCGGAGGTGCACTGTTACCATTATCTGTACTGATAATGGTTTCCTCCCACAATGAACCTGAGGTACTTCCTGTGGTCTGGATGAATGAGGATGTGAGTATACGCATCCTTTAGATCCAATGAGCATAGCCAATCTCCCTGCTGGAAGTAGGGCAGAAGTGTTCCAAGAGTAAGCATCTTGAACTTTTCCTTCTCCAGGAACTTGTTGAGGTTTCAGAGATCTAGAATAGGTCGAAGGCCACCGGTTCTTTTGGGCACCAGGAAATACCTGGAGAAGAACCCTCAACCTTGTAATTTATTTATTTATTTTATTATATTCTCTTATATGCCGCGCTATTCTGCATCAGTGCAGTTTACATTGAACAAACTGAAATTACATTGAACAGGGCATTATAACTTGGAGAAAACTATTTTACAGGGAACATGGGCTATGGAGGGTTAAGTGGCTTGCCCAAGACCACAAGGAGCACCTGTGGGACTAGAAACCCCAGTCCTTCCGGCCCAAGGTTGCTGTCCTCTAGTGGGATTTGAACCCCCGACCTTCCGGCCTGAAGTACCTTGCCCCAACCACTAGGCCACTCCTCCACTCCACTCCACTGTAAGTGGGGAGGCACAGGCTCCACCGCCCTGTCCACCAACAGACCTTGGAGCGCCTGTAGGAGAAAATCTGTGTGCAGGGGAGGCCTTGGAGGCTCCCCTGGGAAGTATGGAGGAGGCAGTTGTTGGAAGTGTAGTGCATAGCCCCTGTGGACTATGCTTAACACCCAACTGTCTCCAGTGATAAGTGGCCACTGATGGGCAAACAGGGCGAGGCGACCTCCTGTGCAGGGTTGGGAGAGCAGGGACGGAGAGGCTATTTATTTATTTATTTTATTTATTTAACATTTCTTCTATACCACGCTATTATAATCAGCGCGGTGTACATCGAACAAAAACATACTACAATGCATACAAGCAACATTGAGTTTACAATGAACAGGAAATTAAACATGGGATAAACCGGGAAAACTATGTACAAGTTAACACGATACTATGTACAATACTCTAACTCATTTGGATGTTGCATGTGCTTTTGTGGGTGGATGGTACACGTATGATGATTAGCGGTTGGGCTTATGTGTAGGCTAACCATTTTCTATTTGTATTAAGGTGCTAGGGCGGCTGGGGCATGTGGGAAGCTTGCCGGGTGTGTGTTTGCCTCGGATGGTTTCTGGGTAGCATTTAGTGAACAGATGGTGTTTCAAGGATTTTCTGAATAGGACTAGGCTTTTGATGCCACGGATTTCATGGGGAAGGGCATTCCAGTTTAAAGGAGCAAATATAGAGAAGGCCCTGTTGGAGGTAGCCTTTGTACACTTAGTCATCATCTTGGGGACTACTAAGGTGTTCATTGCAGTAGGCCTCCTGTTTCTATTTTCCAGGGTACCGTGGATTAGCTTGCTGATTGGCGTAGGAGTGTAGTTATTTAGGGCTTTGAAAGTAAGGACTAATAACTTGTACTGGAGTCTGGCATGTAAAGGTAGCCAATGCAGATCTTTCATGATAGGCGTTATGTGGTCAGATCTTGACGATCCAGAAAGGACTCTCGCAGCTGCATTCATAGCTAGGCGGAGCGGATTTAAGGTTGATTGTGAGAGACCATGGAGGATGATGTTAGCGAAATCCAGATGTGGGAGGACTAATGCCTGGAAGGTTGTTTGGTAGTCAGTGAAATCCAGTAGGGGGCGGAGGTGACGTAGAGTTCTGATCTTATGATATATTGCCTTTGTGATGTTTTTCACATGTGTTGTCATATCCAGGTGCTGGTCCAGTGTGATGCCGAGATAACGGATTGTGGATTTGGATTTCAACTCTACATTGTTGGCAAGTAGTGATGGGAGAGGTATGAACTTACGGTTCCTCGTGACGAATAGAACATCAGTTTTGTCATGGTTGATCCGTAGGTTTTGTGTCAACAGTCATTCGGCTACAGCTTCGAAGCATCTGATTATTGGGGAGAGCATTGGTTGGTCAATTGTGAACGGCATGTAAAGGAGGATGTCGTCTGCGTAAGCAAGGCATTGTACGTTGAAGGATCGGATCAAATCACATATCGGCTGCATATAGATATTGAACATCAGTGCCGATAAGGACAATCCTTGAGGTACACCCTGTGTCTGCAGAAATGGTTCTGAGGATGTGTGGCCTGCCTTGACTTGTTGCCACCTATTGGATAGGTAGGATTTACACCATTCCAGTGCTGTGCTTTGAATCCCCTTTTCTTTCAGGCGTTGTAGAAGTATGTCATGGCTCACAGAGTCGAAAGTGGCAGAGATGTCCAGAAAGATAAGGACAAATCCTTGTTGGATGCTGTTTATTCTTGTGACCAAATCGTTGAATAGGGTTGTAAGGACGGTGTCGACTCCATGTGCTTCCCTGAAGCCGTGTTGGGATGGATCTAGCGGTGCTTCCGTATCGATATGATGATGGATTTGTTGTTGAGCAGCTTTTTCGATGATCTTTGCAAGCTGGGGGATGCTTGAGATTGGCCTAAAAGATTCAACTTTGGATGGGTCTAGTCTGCAGTTTTTCAGTAGCGGCCTGATAGAGGTGTGTTTCAGGCTCTGCGGGAACGAACCCGTTAAAAAGGACTGGTTCAGTATTTTGCTCAGGATTTGGCTTAGGTCATGTCGCAGTTCTCTGATCCAGCTGGCTGGGCAGGGGTCATTGGGTGCTGTGCTGGGATTGATGGAAGCAATAATGTTCTCAACCTCTTTATTGGATACCGTGGTGAAATTGCATAATGGTGTTGCTTGGGATGCTTTAGGCGATACGGAGGGGTTACTGACACTTATGTTTGTGTTGGTCTTAATCATCTTTGATTGTAAATAGTTTGCGTAGTCCTGTGGCTGAGGCATTGGAGGTTGGGCTGAAACCGGCTCTCCTGTTATGGACTTTACTATATTAAACAGGGCATGTGGTTTATTGATGGAGTCAAAAAACCCCACCCTGCTGAGTAGGAGCAGGGGCCGGAGGCTTGGGGGTCCTCTGCCTACGGGGCCCATTACCCTGCCCCTTGGCTTGCTGACCCTGAGGGGCAGCTTGGGCATCCTGATATTGTGGGTACTGTTTGTAAACTGTGCCCTTCCTCGGGTAAAAGGGCTTTTTACCCGAGCCCTTCTTCTTGTGAGAAGGTGTGCCCTTCCTCGGGTAAAAGGGCTTTTTACCCGAGCCCTTCTTCTTGTGAGAAGGGGCAGAAGTCTTTCTAGACAGCTTTGTCCTCGTGAGGTGCTCGGTCTCGAGCTGTGCGGCCTTCTCGGTCATGGGCTTGCCAAAAAGGTTCTCACCTCGGTAAGGGACATCGACCAACTTGTCCTGAACCCATGGCTCGAGGTCCGATGACTGCAGCCATGCCTGGCGTCGAGCCGCGATGTCGGCCGCCACAACACGGGCCGAAGCCTCGAAGCCATCGTAGGCAGCGCGGGACATAAACTTGGAGCATTCCCGGACTTGAACCTCTGCAAAGGTTCCCCGGAGAGACCAGCAGAGAACCCGGCCAGCTCCTTGGCCAGGTCTCGCAACTACATGCCCATGTACAGCTGGTAAGACTGGACACGGCAAGCAAGCATCGAGCCCTGGAAGCACTTTCTACCAAAACCATCGAGGTTTCGGGCCTCCCTGCCAGGAGGCACTGCGGAGTGCATATTCTGACTTTTCAGGCGATGCATGGTCGATTCCACCACCATGGAATGGTGTGGTAGCTGCACCTTTTGAAAGCCAGGACTCTTCTGGAGTCGATAGATCGAATTGACCTGCTTGCTTAGAACCGGCGCCAAGGCTGGTGCCTCCCACATGCAGAAGAGGAGCCGTTCCAGCATCGGAGGAACTAGAACAGTAAAGGCCTCCTTCGGAGGAGAGTCGTACTGCAGGGCCTCGAGCTCCTCGGCTCGAGGCTCCTCCTCGGGGTCCGCAGGGATAGCCAACGCGGTGGCCATATCCCGGACGAACTCCCAGAACCGTGTATCCTCCGGAGGGGATCTACTCTGGGGTTCAGACTGCGGTGAGTCCGAAGGGACGCACCGAGTCCTGAAGGTGTCGGAGGACTCCTCGTCCTCCATCTCCCAGGCGGACTCGTCTGATGAGGAATCGGGGTCCGACCACGCGGGGCCCGTGAGCACCCACCCCCGACGCCGAAGGCACCGGCGTCGATGCCCTCGGTCCCGAACGGGAGGTCGAGGGAGACCGCAACCGAGGTCGACCTCGAGCCTTCATGGTCTTGAGTATCGGCTCGGTCTCCGGGATCGACTTTGATGTAGATGTCCCGGTGGTCGGGACAGATGCGCCAGACAGGCTGGCCATCAGTGTCCGCTGCTGTTCCATGAAGGCAGACAGTCTGCTCTCCAAGGCTGTCAACCTGAGACCCAGCTCAGGAGACTCAGCAGCCCCCGACTCGGGCCCCGGCAGTGCCGGGCCCGAAGTCGGCTCTCTGGGAGGAGAGTTCACGAGGACTACAGGACTTACATGTCCAGCAGACTCCAGCTCCACTCGAGGAACTTTGGAAGGCTTCTCCTGTTCCACGGGCCCGGGGCGATGGTCGGGGGTCTAAGACCTAGCCCTCGAGGAGCCAGGGACCTCTTCCGACGACACCCTCGCAAGCCTCTTCTTCCTCTTTCATTCCCGGTCGGGGGACCCCCTGTCCGAGGAGCCCCGATGGTGCTCGGGATCCGAGTCCCGAGATGTCGAGGCCTCAGACGAGGTCCGGGCCCGGCCGGAGGCCGAGTCAGAAAAAAGCCTTTCCTTTTGGTGCTGACGACTTCGCAGTGCCTTGGAAGACATTTTCCCACATGGTCCACATGTCTTAGGATCGTGGTCAGGACCGAGGCACCGAAGGCAGCAATTGTGTGTGTCGGTGAGAGACATCAGCTTCTTGCACTGATCACACTTTTTAAAGCCACTGGAAGCCATCAGGGAAAAAAGAGTCCCCTTGAGGTCAAAGGACCGGCCTTCCAGGGAAAAAGATAAAAAGGGCGCAAACGCCAGCTACGTAGGGCAAAAACCGAAAAAAGAAGATCGGGCTCGATACCAGTGTACCAAACCTGGTGGGAGGGGAACCGGCGTCGAACCGGAGAAGAAAAATAGCGAAGGATCGCCAAAAAATCTAACTATTTTCCGGGATGACTAGGACACACGTCCGGTGGGCTTCACGGAAAAAGAGAGACTGAGGCAAGATGGCACCTTTAGGCGGGAAGAGAACCGCGCATGCGTGCTTGCATTCCCAAAAGCTTTCATGGAAAGCTGGGGAAATGCTCCGCAAGGGCTCCATCGACGTCGATGTCACCCATATGTGAGGACTGACTTCCTGCTTGGTCCTGGAGAATCAGTTAGCGTGTTCATACTGGTAATGTAGAAACCGCATGAGTTCCTTCTTTTCTGGTTTATTTTTAACACCAGGAGTGGCCTAGTGGTTGGGGCAAGTTACCTCAGGCCAGAAGGTCAGGGGTTCAAATCCCACTAGAGAACAACCACCTTGGGCCAGAAGAACTGGGGTTTCTAGTCCCACAGGTGCTCCTTGTGCTCTTGGGCAAGCCACTTAACCCTCCATTGCCCATGTTCCCTGTAAGTATTAGTGTATGTGTCTCATATCCCCTCATGTTAAATGTATCCCCCAAATGTGTCATGACCACTTTGATTGAAGGATAAGGTGGTATACAAAACTGTCTAAATAAATAGCATCTTTATTATTTATTTATCTATTTCTTTTATACCGCCCCTTCCAGAGATCAAGGGCGGTTTACATGGAACAGTTTAACAAACTTGTACACATCTGTATACATTTACATTGAACAGTAGAATTCAACTATGTACAGGTAATAATACAAACAACTGTCAAACTATTTACATTGACTATTTACAGAGGCTATGTATAGTGTGTTACAGAGTTGGATAGTTATTGGCCATGTGTAGGTATTGGGATTAATTTCCTTTTTTTGTCGTAAGTCAGGAGTGTGTGTGGCGGGGGACTGTTATGAGTTAGTTAATTGTAATTTCAGGGGTTTTGTGTTTGTGTGACTGTGGTTGCTGTGGAGCTGGACTTGGGGGGTAGGGGATTTCAAAGTGTTCGGAAAATAGGTAAGTTTTTAGTTCTTTCCTGAATTGAGAGAGGTCTTTTATGATGCGAAGGTCTATTGGGAGATCGTTCCAGAGCGTAGGGGCAGCGAATGAGAATGCTCTGGAGCTTGTAGTTTTCTTAGACTTCTTGAAGGCTTCTGGTGTGTTAAGGGAGTGGGTTGCGTTTTGTCTGTGAATTCTCGTTTCAGTTGGAGCGTGCAGCAGTGTGGACAGATGTGAGGGGGCGATGCCGTTTATGAGTTTGAAGGTTGTTAAGATTATTTTATATCTGATTCGTCTATTTATAGGGAGCCAGTGTAATTCTAGCAGTATTGGGGTTACGTGGTCAGTTAGGCGAGCTTTGGCAATTACTTTTGCGCAGATATTCTGGGCTCTTTGTAGCAGGTAGGTGTTTTTTTCTGGAAGGCCAATTAGGAGACTATTGCAATAGTCGAAGTGGGGTGTGATGAGTGTACTGACTACAGATCTAAAGTAATGTGTTTCGAGGAGAGGCCTTAGGTGTTGTATGGTTTTGAGTTTGTAGAATATGGTTTTTACTGTCTGTTTTATGTGCGGTAACATGGTGAGAGTGTAGTCTATTATTACACCTAGGTATTTGACCTCTTTTTTAACAGGTATGGTTGTTTTGTTGATTGTGATTGTTGTTGGGTAAGTGTCCTCAGTCATAGGTGTCCTTGTTACGAACATTGCTTCCGTTTTTTTAAGGTTTATGCTGAGGTAGTTGGTTTCCATCCAAGAGGTAGCCTCAGCCATGCATTCGGATAAGGTGTCATATGTAGGGTTTTTAGTGATTATGGGGATGGCGAGCATGATGTCGCCAGCGTAGATAAAATGGTTAATCCTGTGTTTTTTAAATATGTTTGTAATAGACTGAAGGTACAAGTTGAAAAGGAGGGCGGAGAGAGCTGATCCTTGGGGTATTCCCTGTCCTTGGGGGAATGTTTCTGATGCTTCTTGGTCTATTTGGACGTGTATTAGTCTGTGTGTGATGTAAGACTTGAACCATTTGAGGACAGTCCCAACTATTCCTATGTTTTCTAGCCTATTGATCAGTGTATGGTGGTTGATGTTGTCGAAGGCGGCAGAGATGTCTATAAAGAGGAGTAGGAAGCCTTGGCTGTAGTCATCTGTACCTCTGATGAGGAAGTCCATCAGTGTGGTTAGGAGAGTTTCTTAATTAATTATGTGCAGCACTTACAAATGTCAGTTGAAGTTTATTAAGTCCTGCCAACATGTTCCCATCACACCTAAACATGTTTGAATGATTTATTATTATTATTATTATTAACTCTTGTTGTACCAATTGAGTGCTTTTTTCACTCACTTTGTGTCACTACTTACCATTATGATGATATTTGTAATTACACTAAGGGATGGCGACCCCCTTATTTACTGTTTCTTATTTAATGTTAATTATTATTTTTCTTTAGATAGCGTAAAGCGTAGTTACTCACCTGTAACAGGTGTTCTCCAGGAGCAGCAGGAATCAGTCCTCACATATGGGTGACGTCGGCGCCGACGGAGCCCTCGCGGAGCAATTTTCCCCAGCTTTCAAAGAAAGCCTTTGGGAATTGCAGCGCGCATGCGCGGTCGCCTTCCCGCCCAAGGGTGCCATCTTAGCCAGTCAGATGACATAGCTAAAAAAGGCAGCATAAAAATTTGCAAAAAAACTAAAACAGATGATTGCAACTCCAAGGGGAGGAGGGAGGGTTGTGAGGACTGATTCCTGCTGCTCCTGGAGAACACCTGTTACAGGTGAGTAACTACGCTTTCTCCAGGACCAAGCAGGAAGTCAGTCCTCACATATGGGACTCCCAAGCTTAAGGCTACCGGAGACCCTAAGCACAAAAATGAGCTCCCTCTAGCTCAGCAGCACAGAAGGAAGGAATCTTCGCTGAATTATTACCCACCGGTAGCCCACATCCGGGATGGAGGGTAGGAGTTGCTCAGACCTCAAAGAGATTACGGAGGACTGCCTGTCCGAAAGCACGGTCCCCGCGGGACTCCCTCTCGAGACAGTAATGGACCGCAAAAGTCTGGCTCGAAGACCAAGTAGCGGCCCGGCAGATGTCTGCCAGCGGAACAGAGCGGAGGTAAGCCACTGACGTAGCCTTTGCCCGAACGCAATGAGCCGTGACTCGACCTTCCAAGGAGAGTCCGGCTGCCCCATAAGCCCAAGTGATACAGTCCGCAACCCAGATGGACAGAGTACGCTTGGAGACCGGGAGCCCCAATTTATTGGGGTCAAAAGACACAAAAAGCTGAGCAGCTTTACGGTGCTCCCGCGTACGGTCAAGGTAGAAGTTCAATGTCCTTCTACAGTCCAGGGTATGGAGGACCGTTTCAGCTCGGCTGGAGTGTGGTCTGGGAAAGAAGGTCGGAAGTACCACCTCCTGATTGATGTGAAAAGGGGAGACCACTTTTGGAAGAAATTTTGGGTGAGTCCGTAGGACTACCCTATTTTTGTAGAACCGAGTGTAAGGGGGATCAGACACGAGGGCCTGCAATTCACTTACGCGTCTAGCGGAAGTGAGGGCTATCAAGAACAATGTTTTCCAAGAAAGAAAACGGAGAGAACAGGTAGCCATAGGTTCAAAAGGCGGACAGGTGATCCGCTGTAAAACCACATTCAGATCCCAGTCAGGCGCTGGCGGGAGCAGAGGTGGTTTAAGCAGAAGGAGACCTCGGAGAAAGAGTAAATTATGAGTAAATATCAACTTTTTCGCGGGGACACGACGGGTACGTCTGTAGGGCTCCGCGGAAAAAAGAAGACTGGCTAAGATGGCACCCTTGGGCGGGAAGGCGACCGCGCATGCGCGCTGCAATTCCCAAAGGCTTTCTTTGAAAGCTGGGGAAAATTGCTCCGCGAGGGCTCCGTCGGCGCCGACGTCACCCATATGTGAGGACTGACTTCCTGCTTGGTCCTGGAGAAAGCATAGTTACTCACCTGTAACAGGTGATCTCCGGGAACAGCAGGAATTTAGTCTTCACATATGGGTATCGTCGGTACCGACGGAGCCTGCGCGGGAACGCTTCCCAGCATCTAACAGGAAAGCTTTTGGGAGCATCCCAAAGCGCCTGCGTGCTGCCTTCCCACCTTTCCCAACTGTCCCTCTCCAGTTGAGTTTACAGCTGAGACAAAAGAGAGAGGGAAAGAGAGAGAGAGAGAGAGATACAACGCCTAGGGGAGGTGGGCGGGTTGTGAAGACTAAATTCCTGCTGTTCCCGGAGATCACCTGTTACAGGTGAGTAACTATGCTATCTCCAGGAACAAGCAGGAATGTAGTCTTCATATATGGGGACTCCCTAGCTGCAGATGCCAGGGAGATGGCCCCAGAAAGCACAGTTACTTACCTGTAACAGGTGATCTCTGGGAACAGCAGGAATAAGTCTTCATATATGGGTACGTCGGTACCGACGGAGCCTGCGCGGGAACGCTCCCCAGCGTCCAATCAGAAAGCTTTTGGGAGCTTCCCACAGCGCCTGCGTGCTGCCTTCCCGCCTTTCCAACTGTCTCTCCTCAGTTGAGTTTCATAGCTGAGACAAAGAGAGAGAGAAAGAGGAAAGGAAGATAGATAGAGAGATACAACTCCTAGGGGAGGTGGGTGGGTTGTGATGACTTATTCCTGCTGTTCCCAGAGATCACCTGTTACAGGGTAAGTAACTGTGCTATCTCCAGGAACAAGCAGGAATGAGTCTTCACATATGGGGACTCCCTAGCTACAGATGCCAGGGGGAGATCCCATAAAATGTGTGTCTCTGGATCAGGACTGCACTTCCCACACACATGGTTCTCCGGCATCCCATGAGGGATGGTGGGTAGGAGCTGAAAAGAGAGGAGCTGTAAGAAAAAACAGCGAACCACAGGACTACAGGAGAAGAGTCCTTGGTATGTATGATAGTTACTATTAAAAATATTGAATGAGCAATCACAATATGGACCTTACCTACTGGATTGTAGGAAGTAGAGAATGTGATGGAGTCTACTGGAGATTTAGTAGAGGAATCCTCAAGGTGACCTCACGGCGGTGAAGGTGAAGGTCCAAATCTGGAATTGGCAGGTGACCCAGGTCAACTGGGGTAGTATGAAGCGGCAGGTCTTCAGTGGAAAGCTTTGTGGGAAAAAGCTGAAACTCTTTTAGCTACAGAGTCATTAACATGTAGGAGCAAAAGAGGAAGACTGACCGTTTTGGACAACTAGCCCAGTCCTGGAGGGAAGAAGGGGTATGGGAACAAACCCGTATTCCCAAGGAGGACAATGTGTGAAGGGCTGAAAACCTCAGAACCACTGAAAATCCACGCATGGCGCTTCAGGGATAGCGAGACCTAGAGTAAAGTGGGAGCTGTCAGTACCACAGTAGTGGTTGTGTGCAGAATACCCCCGACATACTGAGGGACAGTATGAACATATGCAAGCCCACTGTCTGGAACCTCTAGGAAGGTAAAAACCCTTATAGCATAGACAGTTAGGGAGATAAGTATGTAAATACATATCTACTCATAAGGAAGCATCTCAAGAGATACACATGCGTTACTAGTAGAATATGTGCTGCCCATAAGAGTAGGAGACCATGAGGACAAGCTGCAAGGAAAAAAAGAGCATAATCCTGCAGGACTGGAAAACCTTTTGGACATTCACGCAAAAAAGGCTTATATCCTGAATATAACAGGAGATAACAGGGTGTGGAGAACCCTCACAGTCGTGGAAAATGACTGAAGAGCCTTTCCCAACCATATAGAATAGTCATCAGAACAAAACCACATGCTCTCTAGCAAGGGCCCATAGTAGAAAGCTTCTCTGAGAATTGCAGAGAGCATTATGCAGGAGAATTAGGAAATAAAATTGGCTGTAGGTCAACTCTATTGCCCAATCCAAGGAAGTGGAGATGGCAAGAAAAGAAGATCGTATGATAAGCCTGAAGTGATTAGGATTATCCAAGATAGATGAAAGCACTATCTTGGAATCACTATTAAGGCCAGACAGAGAGTAGTGGAAGACGGACTAGAAACTTGTAGAAAAGTACCAGTAGTCTAATCACTGGAACTCCTGCATGGGTAGCTGCTGAATGAGACAGCAGAGAGAATCTCTCTGTGTAAAACAGAGAGAACAGACAAAAGGAGAGGAGAAATTCCTGTCCCTGTCTGATAAGCTCAAAGGAAAAAAACTCTACACTGGAATGAAAGGCTAGAGAAAATTCTGCAGTGATATGGTACCACTCATTCAGGGGAAACCCTGGATGAAAGGGTAGAGAAACAGGAGCTGAAGGGTGACTTACCATGTGGTAAGTTTGCTGAAGGAAAAAATGTAAATGTTGGGACAGAAAACTATCATGGGATAGTTGTTGACTTCTCTTCTTGGTAGGAAGAAAAGGAGAAATCTGTGACCCATAGACATGAATATCCTGACAGCTCAGCCTATCTAGGAGGAAAAAGATGTGTAGAGATTTGAAGAAAAAAACAGTGAACAAACTTCTGCTAAGAAGTGAACTGTAGGTTGCAACTTGCAACCTTCAGGAACCTATGGTTGCTGGGTTTGTTTAGCTTGGCTAGAGTTTGAATTCTTCAGACCAGGACAAGGTGTCCCTTGCTTGGGAACATCTGGATGATGGGCAGGAGAAGAGTGAAACCTTCTTTTCCTAGGGAAAGAAGGTTTGGTAGGACATTTCCTACCGACTGGGGAAGGAGAAGGCTTAGGATGGCCCTCAGAAACAGGGAAGTCAGTGGAGCAATGAGCAACCTGACGTAAAGCCTCCCTATTGAAGAGATTTTCTCCAGTGCAAGGAGAATTACCCAGTCTTTGTTGTGCCCATCTACTCAAGTCTGAAGCCTGGAGCCAGGCTCTATGACGTGCTCCTATGGCTATAGCAGAGGTTCTGCTAACAGACTCAAAAGAGTCTAGAGAAGCACGAGAAAGAAACCAAGAGATGTTCTGGCTATGACTAAGAAGTAAGGAATAGTCTGTAGCCTTGGGCTCTGATAGAAAAGGAGTCAAAAGAGATAATTTCCTTGTGACCTCCTGGAGAGATAGACTCATATAAAAAATATAAGAGATAATCCTTGTTGCCAGCATAGATGTTTGGAAGGTTTGACGTCCAAAGGCATCAAGTGCTCTAGATGCACGACCTGGCGGATAAGAAGAATGCTTCTTTTTGCTTTTGACCTTCCTCATTGCTGATTCCACTACAATGGAATGATGGGGAAGTTGAGTCTTTTGAAACCCTGGAGAGGGGGGCACCTGATACAGAACATCAGTTGCTGTAGAAGGTGAGGGAACCCTTAAAGGTGTTTCCCATATTCTCAGAAGATGATCCTGCAAAGAAAAATGTAAAAGAAGCATTATATTTTCCTTTTCTGCAGGAGAACCTTGAGTAGGATCATAGCTAGGGATAGGAATAGCAAGGAATGTTGCCATGTCAAGGAGAAATTTCTGAAAAGAAGGATCTCCAATGGGAACCATCCCTGGATAGGTTAAAGTTGCAGCAGCAGCAGCCTGGGCACCAGAGGATGTACTGGTCCGGTGCAGAAAAAGAGCCGCACTAGATGGATACTGGTACTGGCAGTCACGATTTGAGACCGGCAGAATTGCATCGTCCATGCCAGGTATCGACTCTAAACTAGGTATAGAAAGGAGCGATCCTGATGAAAAAAGCATGGAAGTGGCTTGTCCCGATGTCACTGCGGGAATCGACATCGATACCGATACCGGTAACGGCATCGAAACAGACATCGGAGGCTGCTCAAGCGGTACCGAGGCAACCAAAAACCCCTGGTGAGTATCCTCGGTACTGCGCATCCGGAATCGATAAGCGTCGGTTCCGAGACGCGTCGGTACCCAGTCTTCTAGACTAGATATCGATTCCAGACTCGGCATCGGTGGTGGTATCGGCGTTGCTGTCGATGCTGGAAAGTCAATCTGGGACGTATCGACCGGTCCCGAAGGTACCGAGGACGCCAGATGATGATCCCTGGCGAAGAGTGGATTACTCAACACCGGTGCCGATGCCGGGGTATCGGTACCGCTCGAAGCGGATGCCACCACCGAGCATGGCTCAGATACTGGAAAGTCAAACTGGGACATATCGATCGGTCCCGAAGGTACCGAGGACGCCAGATGATGATCCCTGGCAAAGAGTGGATTACTCAACATCGGTGCCGATGCCGGGGTATCGGTACCACTCGAAGCGGATGCCACCACCGAGCATGGCTCAGGTATGTTCTGTGAGGGGTGAGCCCCAGGAACAACCTGAAACCCCTTAAAGGCTTTGGAGACCGAAGACTCCCGCCGGGGTTTTGAAGCCAATAGGGTCTTTAGGGCAAGGCCGGAGCCGTCATCATGCTTGGCATGAGACCTACCACTCAAGGATTGGCTAGTCTTAACAGACTGTTGGTGGGTTACCTGATCCTGTAGAGAAGAAGTGGCCGGTGCCCTGACACTGGAAGGGAACTCGGTATCGAGGGAAACACGAAATGGAAAATCTCCTTTCATAAAATTGCAGCCTAATGGCTCCGGAGGAAAAGGGTCAGGACCCAAACAGGTTAGACACCAGTTGTTGGAGTCTAAAAAGAAAACTGTCTTGCCACAGTTAAGGCACTTCTTAGGAGAAGAAGGCTCCATGATGGAGAGGCCTCACAGGCCCAAAAAATTTAAGACAGAAACTGAGGGAAAAACTTTCCCTGAGTTTGGAAAAAGAAAAAGAAAAAACCCACCGGCGGTACCGGTGGAGGCGGGTAAAACAGCCGCGACCACAAGAAAACAAAAAAATTAAGAATTAAAAAAGAAATTTTCTGCGGTGACAGGAGTACGTCCTGCCGGCTCCGCGGAAAAACGAAAACTGAGGAGACAGTTGGAAAGGCGGGAAGGCAGCACGCAGGCGCTGTGGGATGCTCCCAAAAGCTTTCTGATTGGACACTGGGGAGCGTTCCCGCGCAGGCTCCGTCGGTACCGACGTACCCATATGTGAAGACTCATTCTTGCTTGTTCCTGGAGATAGTTGTGTGCCCTTGTGAAAGGGCTCCACTTTCCCCCATGGATCTCTGGCATCCTACCAGGGATGGTGGGAAGGAGTTGATTAAGTCTGGAACAGGTGTTGAAGAACAGCCTGACCAAACAAGGCATCCCGGCGGGAGTCCTTGTCTAAGCAATAATGGACTGTGAAGGTATCAACCGAAGCCCAAGTAGCTGCTCGACAGTTGTCGTCGATAGACACATGAGCCATTCAGGCTGCCATGGCTCTCACATTGTGAGCGGTGACATGGCCTTCAAGAGGAAGGTTCTTACTCTCGTAGGCAAAAGATATACACTGTGCAATCCAGTTGAACAGTGTCCTTTTGGAGACTGGAAGTCCCAAATGACTAGGATCAAAAGCAACAAAGAGTTGAGAGGATTTTCTATGTTGCTGTGTCCTTTGCAAGTAAAAGGCCAAAGCTCTTTTACAGTCCAAAGTATGAAGGTTCCTTTCTGCATTTGAGGCATGAGGCCTTGGAAAGAATACAGGAAGGTAAACCGCTTGGTTCAAATGAAAGGGCAAAACCACCTTTGGCATAAAGTGTGGATGAGTCCTACCTTATCATGATGGAACCTTGTATAAGGAGGATCAGCCACCAAGGCTTGCAATTCACTGATGCGACTGGCTGATGTGATTGCAATGAGAAAGATAACTTCCCAGGAAAGGAATTTCAAAGAGGTAGTGGCTAATGGTTCAAAGGGCGGTTTCATGAGCTGCCCAAGTACCAGATTCAAGTCCCATGCCACCGGTGGTGGCTTACTGGGAGGCTTCGTTAAAAGAAGGCCTCTCATAAATCTCGCTATGAAAGGATGAGAGGAAATAGGTTGTCCATTGAGAGGCTTGAAAGAAGCTGCAATAGCACTGAAATGGACTCTCACTGAATTAGTCTTAAGCCCTGCATTTGATAAATGAAGGAGGTACTCCAGTAATGATTCCAGAGGTATCGCAAGAGGGTTAAGACCCTTCTGCGAGCAACATATGGTAAACCTTTTGCACTTGAATGCATAAGAGCGTCTTGTGGAAGGTTTTTTGGAAGCATGAAAGCTATCCTTTACTTGCTGGGAAAGGTTAAGACCGTGAAGTACTAGGCTTTCAGCAATCAGGCCATGAGATGCAGAGACTGGGGATTGGGATGCCACAGCATCCCATCCTCTTGAGAAAGGAGATCTGGAGCAGATCCTAACTCCAGAGGCGGAACTTGAGAGAGATGTAGGAGCAGAGGGACCACATTTGCCGTGGCCAACGTGGAGCTATGACGATCATATGACCTCTGTCTCTCTGAAGCTTAAACAGGCTTTTGGGAATTAGGGGAATGGGTGGGAAAGCACACAGGAAGTCCTGACCCCGGTGAAGGAGGAAGGCATCCCTGGCCTGACAACCTCGAGCCGGATTTCTAGAACAGAACCGTGGAAGTTTGTCATTCAGCGGACTTGCAAAGAGGACTATGTCTGGGTTTCCCCAAATTTGAAAAGTTTTGGCCACCTGGTCTGCATGGAGAGACCATTCGTGTGGAAGCAGAACTCGACCGAGTCTGTCTGCCCAAGAGTTTTGAATGTCTGGAAGATACACCGCAAGGAGATGAATCTGATGCTCTCTGGCGAGGGCCCATAGTCGCAAAGTTTTGTTGCAGAGCGATAGAGAGCCTGTTCCGCCCTGCTTGTTCACACAGAACATGGCTAGCTGATTGTCCGTTTGAACTAGGACTGCCTTGTAGCTGAGCTGGGCGTGAAATATTCGAAGAGCAAGGAAGATTGCTCTGAGCTCCAAGAGGCTGATGTGAAGACAGGTACCCTGGGTAGAGAGATTGTGCAGGTGTGCTCCCCATCCCACCTGTGAAGCATCTGTTGTTAGGGTGGCTTGGGATAGGGGTTGCTGGAAAGGAGAGCCCACCAGAAGGTTGGGTGATTGCCACCATTGGAGGGACGAAATAAGATGGTCTGAGTTTGTTATTTTGTCCGACAGGCAACCTGAGGCCTGTGTCCACTGAGTGGATAAGGTCCACTGGGCTGCTCGCATATGGAGGCAAGCATAAGGAACTACATGCACGGTGGATGCCATGTGGCCTAGCAATTGTAGCATTTCCCGAGTAGTGAGACAAGGTTTAAGCACTGCTTTGGAAGCTAGTTGCACTATGCGAAGACAGCAGGGCTGTGGAAGGAAAGACCTTGTCTGTCTGGTATCCAGATGAGCTCCTATGAACTCTAGGGACTGAGTGGGAGCAAGACTGGATTTTGGGAGAGGTTTGTGACCAGTCGCAAATAGTGAAGGATTTGCATTGTGCGAGACAGAGCAGAGCTGGCTTCTGGCACTGTAGGGGCTCGAATGAGCCAGTCGTCTAAGTAAGGGAAAACGAATATTCCCAGAGTGCGGAGAAATGCTGCTACCACAGCCATGCATTTTGTGAACACTCTTGGTGCAGATGCGAGGCCAAAGGGAAGAACCTTGTATTGGTAGTGCTTTCCTTGAAAAAGGAATCGGAGGAATCTCCTGTGATTTGGATGGATGAGAATATGAGTATACGCATCCTTGAGATCTAGAGAACAAAGCCAATCCTGACTTTGAAGGTATGGCAGCAGAGTTCCTAGAGAGACCATTTTGAACTTCTCTCGGAACAGAAATTCGTTCAATTCTCTGAGGTCTAAAATGGGTCTGTGTCCTCCTGTTTTCTTTTGAATAAGGAAATAGGGGGAGTAGAACCCTGTACCCTGATGGGGAATGGGTACTTCCTCTATTGCTCCTTGAGTAAGGAGCATTGTGACTTCTTGACCTAAGAGACTGTCAAGAGAGGTCTGAGAATTGAACTGTCTTATAATTGTAGGAGGGGGCAGGCTGTGAAAATGAAGCTTGTACCCCTCTCGTATAATGGACAGAGTCCAATTTTCTGCTGTTATTTGGTACCATCTGTGGGCAAAATGACATAACCTGTCTGGGATGGTTAAGAGTTCTGGACCCTTCAGGGACAGGAAGGCGAAGTTCTCTAGAAAGGAGACAAAGCCTCTGAGGAGGCTGAGACTGCTGAGCTGGCTGAGGTTTTGCAGCTTTGGGCTTCTTTTGTTGTCTAGGTTGTTTCTCTACTGTCCCTTTTGTGCAGTCTGACCTGGACGGTGTCTCCCTGTTGGGTATAGGAAGGATAAAACTTCTTTTTCTTATTGAGAAATGGTTTCTTAGAGGATCTTTTCTTTGCAGGATTGGCTGTAGATATGGACAATCTATCCAGTGTGATATTGTCAGCATCTATTTCATTAGCCTTCGACTGCCAATTCTTGCCAAAGAGATTGTCTCCTGTGCAAGGAATGTTTCCTAATTTATCCTGTACCCAAATTTCCAAGTCAGATGCCTGAAGCCAGGCGATCGGACGTGCACCAATGGCAATAGCAGAGGTTCTGCTTATGCACTCAAAACAGTCAAAGACTGCACAATTAAGAAACTTGGAAACATCCTGAGCATGTTTGACAAGAGTGAGATAGTCTTGTCTTTTGTCATCAGGAAGAAGGGGGCTCATAAGCTCCAAGTCTCCTGTGACCTCTTTAAGGAAATTCCCATATACAAGATATAGGAACTGATCCTAGCTGAGAGCATGGAAGCTTGGAAGCATCAACTCCCAAAGGTATCCAGAGTCCTGCATTCACGACCTGGAGGATTGGATGCATGTCTCTTTGCACTTTTCATCCTTTTCATGGCTGATTCCACCACCATTGAATGGTGTGGTAATTAAGTTTTTTGAAAGCCAGGACAAGGTGGAACTCGATACATGATATCGAGTCTTCGAGAATGAGGAGATATGGTTAAAGGTGTTTCCCACATCCTTAACATAAGATCATGTAAGATCTCATGAATAGGCAGAGTAGCTGCCTCTTTGGGAGCCTTAGGGTATTGGAGGATGTCCAACTCCTTAGCCCTAGGCTCTTTTTCAGGAGCTACTGTGATGGAAAGGCCTCGGGCCACATCACGGATAAAGTCCTGAAAGGATATATCCTCTGGCGGAGACATTCTGCGCTGAGGAGAAGAGGAATCCTCGGGGAGAAGTACTCTGGTATCGGCAGAGTCTTCAGTCTCATCTGACGATTCAAAATATCTCCAATCCCGGTGATTGTGCAAAGCATGGTACCGGTATCGATCGAAGTTGGTAACGGGTTGTTCAGGTACCGATCTGTTGATGCCGGAGAGAGACGCATGACTCAGTATGGGTGGCATACCCGCCGATGCTGTCGGTACTGGTATCGGTTGAGGTGTCTGAAGCAGTTTCAACGGTACCGAAGCCATGAGAAGAGCCGCTAGACTGCATTCGATAGCAAGGAATCTCTGGTCTATCGACACTGCCGATGCTTGGGTGTCGGTACCGGTAGAAGCAGCTGGGACCCCAGAGCATGGCGCCAGTAGTTCTGCTGAGGTTGAGGCCTCAAGAACATCCTGGAGCCCTGTTAATGCTTTGGAAGCCGAAGCCTCCCGCCGGGGCAGTTTTTCCGGTGAAAATTCCTCAAGGGCAATACCAGGGGCATCTTGATACTTAGGAGATCTACCCTTTGAGAACCGGCTAGATTTATGTTTAATTACCTGAGATCCATGGGAGGAAGATGAAACCCTGGAGGACGTCGATGCAAAAGACGCCACGTCTGAGGGAAAAAGGGTGCTAAGTTTAGCAGCTCGGTTCTGTCGGCCCCTTTTTGACATCATTCCACAGGAGAGGCACTCTGAAATAGAGTGGTCAGGACCTAAACATTTGAGACACCAATCATGGGTGTCAGTGACAGAAATGGTACCGCCACATTTAGAACATTTCTTAAAACCTGAAGCAGGTTTTTCCATTTTTAAGGAAAAATTGGGCCTAGTGCCCAAAATGGCGCCTAGCACCAAGGAAAAAAAGTTTCTGAAGTAAACCACTTCAGAAACTATAGTTTGGTTTGGGTTTTTTAGAAGAAAAAAAGAACCGGCGGTACCGGTATAGTGTCAAGGAAAGGCAGACACGACCACAAAAATAAAGATTAAAGACGAAATTTTCTGCGGTGACAGGGTATGTGACCTGTCAGCTCCGTGGAAAATGAAGAACTGAAGAGGGACAGTTGGAAAGGCGGGAAGGCAGCACACAGGCGCTGTGGGATGCTCCCAAAAGTTTTCCTATTGGACGCTGGGGAGTGTTCCCGTGCAGGCTCCGTCGGTACCTACGATACCCATATGTGAAGACTACATTCCTGCTTGTAATTACCTAATTAAGCTATATCAAGTGAGAAAGAGGTTCAGGAGGGTATGTATTTATTGTATTTGTATTTCTCCAGTATATAGCAGAGAGAAGTAGTGGGGGATTATGGTGTTTGAGGGGGAGTAATAGAGGTGTTGAGGTTAAAGTGTTGAATGAAGAGGAATGTTTTAAGCTCTTTTCTAACAGTCTGTAGATCTTTTATTAGTCTTAGGTTGTCTGGGAGAGCATTCCAGAGAGTAAGGGCTACAAACAACGCTTTTGAACTTGTAGTTTTGATTGTGTTATGAAAATGGGCTGGAATTGAGAGGATATTCTGGGTGCACGTTCTTCTGGATCTAATGGGGTCACTAAGGGTAATAAAAGAGCCATCATAGTACCCATCAGTCCGTGGTGATAAGAACATAAGAACATAAGAAATGCCATACTGGGTCAGACCGAGGTCCATCAAGCCCAGTATCCTGTTTCCAACAGTGGCCAATCTAGGTCATACGTACCTAGCAGTTTCCCCAAAAGACACAGGTTCTGCAGTGCTTGTACTAGGTCAAGCATTGATATCCTGGGTCCCTTTTTAATAGTGGTTTATGGACCTTTCCTCCAGGAACTTGTCCAAACCTTTTTTAAACCCAGCTATACTAACAGCCCTTACTACATCCTCCGGTAACAGATTCCAGAGTTTGATTACACGTTGAGTGAAGAAATATTTTCTCTTATTTGTCTTAAATAGTTTACCCTGTAGCTTCATTACATGTCCCCTAGTCCTTCTATATTCTGATAGCGTAAACAATTGATCCACGTTTATCCGTTCCACTCCATTCATTAATTTATAGACCTCTATCATATCTCCCCTCAGCCGTCTCTTTTCCAGGTTAAAGAGCCCTAACCTTTTTAGCCTCTCTTCATAGGAGTAGCCTTCCATCCCCTTCACCAATTTGGTGGCTCGTCTATGTCCTTTTTAAGATACGGTGACCAGAATTGCACACAATATTCAAGGTGCGGTCGTACCATGGAGCGATACAGAGGCATTATAATATCCTTTGTTTTATTCTCCATCCCTTTCCTTATGATACCTAGCATTCTATTTGCTTTCTTGGCCGCCGCTGCACACTGGGCGGAGGGTTTTAACATGTTATCCACAATGACTCCTAAATCTTTTTCCTGGGTGGTGGTTTCTAATGTGGAGCCTTGCATCGTGTAACTATAGTGTGGGTTGTTCTTTCCTAGGTGCATAACTTTGCACTTGTCCACATTAAATTTCATCTGCCATTTGGATGCCCAGTCTTCCAATTTATCCAGATCCTCCTGCAGTTTTCCACAATCCTCTTGGGTTTTAACAACTTTAAACAGTTTTGTGTCATCTGCAAATTTGATAACCTCACTAGTTATTCCTTTTTCCAGGTCATTTATGAATATGTCAAAAAGTAGGGGACCCAGTACAGATCCCTGGGGTACTCCACTATTCACCTTTTTCCATTGGGAATATTGGCCATTTAGCCCTACCCTCTGCTTTCTATCTTTTAACCAGTTCCCGATCCACAATAGTACACTGCCTCCTATCCCATGACTTTTTAGCTTTGCCAAAAGTCTCTGATGGGGGACCTTGTCAAAAGCTTTCTGAAAGTCCAGATACACTATATCAACAGACTCACCTTTGTCTACCTGTTTATGCACACCTTCAAAAAAAACAGATCAGATTAGTAAGACAAGATCTTCCTTGTCTAAAGCCATGTAGCGTAGTTACTCACCTGTAACAGGTGTTCTCCAGGAGCAGCAGGAATCAGTCCTCAATTATGGGTGACGTCGGCGCCGACGGAGCCCTCGCGGAGCAATTTTCCCCAGCTTTCAAAGAAAGCCTTTGGGAATTGCAGCGCGCATGCGCGGTCGTCTTCCCGCCCGAGGGTGCCATCTTAGCCAGTCAGATGACATAGCTAAAAAAGACAGCATAAAAATTTGCAAAAAAAGAACATAAGCAGACGATTGCAACTCCAAGGGGAGGAGGGAGGGTAGTGAGGACTGATTCCTGCTGCTCCTGGAGAACACCTGTTACAGGTGAGTAACTACGCTTTCTCCAGGACCAAGCAGGAAGTCAGTCCTCACTTATGGGACTCCCAAGCTCAAGGCTACCGGAGACCCTAAGCACAAAAATGAGCTCCCTCTAGCTCAGCAGCACAGAAGGATAGAATCTTCGCTGAATTATCACCCACCGGTAGCCCACATCCGGGATGGAGGGTAGGAGTTGCTCAGACCTCAAAGAGATTACGGAGGACTGCCTGTCCGAAAGCACTGTCCCTACGGGACTCCCTCTCGAGACAGTAATGGACCGCAAAAGTCTGGCTCGAAGACCAAGTAGCGGCCCGGCAGATGTCTGCCAGCGGAACAGAGCGGAGGTAAGCCACTGACGTGGCCTTTGCCCGAACGCAATGAGCCGTGACTCGACTTTCTAAGGAGAGTCCGGCTGCCCCATAAGCCCAAGAGATACAGTCCGCAACCCAGATGGACAGAGTACGCTTGGAGACCGGGAGCCCCAATTTATTGGGGTCAAAAGACACAAAAAGCTGAGCAGCTTTACGGTGCTCCCGCGTACGGTCAAGGTAGAAGTTCAATGCCCTTCTACAGTCCAGGGTATGGAGGACCGTTTCAGCTCGGCTGGAGTGTGGTCTGGGAAAGAAGGTTGGAAGTACCACCTCCTGATTGATGTGAAAAGGGGAGACCACTTTAGGCAGAAATTTTGGGTGAGTCCGTAGGACTACCCTATTCTTGTAGAACCTAGTGTAAGGGGGATCAGACACGAGGGCCTGCAATTCACTTACGCGCCTAGCGGAAGTGAGGGCTATCAAGAACAGTGTTTTCCAAGACAGAAAACGGAGAGAACAGGTAGCCATAGGTTCAAAAGGCGGACAGGTGATCCGCTGCAAAACCACATTCAGGTCCCAGTCAGGCGCTGGCGGGCGCAGAGGTGGTTTAAGTAGAAGGAGACCTCGGAGAAACCTCGCTACGAGAGGGTCATTGGAGAGAGGTCTGCCGTCCACTGGCACATGATGTGCTGAAAGAGCACTGAGGTGAACTTTGACGGAGTTGGACTTAAGTCCCAGATTAGAGAGGTGCAGCAAGTACTGCAAGATCACCGACACCGGGCAGGAGAAGGGATCCTGAGACTGTTGGGTACACCAGACTGCAAAGCGACGCCATTTAAGGGCGTAGCATTTGCGGGTAGAAGGCCGTCGCGAAGCTAAGACGACCTCCTCCACCTCCGCCGGCAGGAGAAGGGGAGCAAGGACTACCCTCTCAGCAGCCAGGCCATGAGGTTGAGAGACCTGAGGTTGGGGTGCAGAAGGGACCCCTGATCCTGAGTGAGGAGATCCGGTTGTACCCCCCAGGGATTGGATCCTCCACCGCCAGTTGCAGCAGGAGCGGAAACCACGGCTGCCTGGGCCAGCGAGGGGCCACCAGGATCATGAAGGCTTTGTCTCGGAGAACCTTGAAAAGAGTCCGAGAGACCAGCGGGATGGGAGGGAAAGCGTACAGAAGGCTCCCCGACCACGAGATCAGAAAGGCGTCCGCCGCAACCCGAAGGGGGTGTGGCTGACGAGAGCAGAAGCGAGGAAGCTGCCGGTTGTGAGGACTGGCAAAGAGATCCACCGTGGGGAGACCCCACTTGAGGAAGAGCTTCTGAACTACCAAGGGATCCAGACGCCACTCGTGCGGCTGGAGGACCCTGCTGAGTTTGTCTGCAAGGCAATTTTCTTGGCCCGGGAGATAAACTGCCTTGAGGAGAATGCCGTGACTGACGGCCCAAGAGCAGAGCTTCTGTGCCTCCCGGCAGAGGAGGAAGGAGCCCGTGCCCCCCTGCTTGTTCACGTAGAACATGGCAACTTGATTGTCCGTCTGGACAAGGACGGACTGTTGGGAAGTCAGGTGGGAGAAGGCCTTGAGAGCTAGGCGGATCGCCCTGAGCTCCAGGAAGTTGATCTGCTGAGCAGACTCCCACGTGGTCCAGAGGCCCTGAGTACGTGCCTCTTGGCAATGTGCTCCCCAGCCCAGGAGGGATGCATCGGTGGTCAGCACCCGGGTCGGCTGAGGTGACTGGAAAGGCATTCCGAATATGAGGTTCGGCTGCCGGAGCCACCACCGGAGAGACGAGAGCAGCGGCTCGGAGACGCGCACTAGGTCTGCCAGGCCGCCTGTGGCTTGTCGCCACTGCTGGCGGAGACACCATTGAGCAGACCGCATGTTCAGGCGGGCATTGGGGGTCACATGGACGGTGGAAGCCATATGGCCGAGCAGTCTCAGGAAGCGCCTGGCGGAGACCAGGGGCTGGCTGCGAAAGCGGTCGGCTAGGTCCATGAGCCGTTGAGCCCTGTCGAGCGGTAGGTACGCTCGTGCCCGAGGAGTGTGCAGCCTTGCGCCGATGAACTCGAGATCCTGTGAGGGGAGCAAAGTGGACTTTGCGAAGTTTATGACAAAGCCCAAGTGCTGCAGCAGAGTCACCGTGCGGCGCGTGGCGTTGGCGACCTCCTGAGCGGACGCTGCTCTGATGAGCCAGTCGTCGAGGTACGGAAAGACATAGAGGCCGTGAAGCCGGAGATGGGCCGCCACGACCGCGAGACATTTTGTGAAGACTCGCGGTGCGGAGGATAGGCCAAAGGGCAGTACTCTGTACTGGTAATGATTTCCTGCCACCACAAACCTTAGGTATTGGCGGTGGCTTGGGTGGATGAGGATGTGCGTGTAGGCATCCTTTAGATCCAAGGAGCATAGCCAATCTCCCTGCTGGAGGTAGGGCAGAAGGATTCCAAGGGTAAGCATTTTGAACTTCTCCCGCACAAGGAACTTGTTGAGGTTGCGCAAGTCCAGGATGGGTCTGAGGCCCCCTGTTCTCTTTGGTATCAGAAAATACCTTGAATAAAAGCCTTGACCTCTCAGGTGGTGGGGCCCCGGTTCCACCGCCTGTTCCTGCAGAAGACCTGCTAACTCCTGAAGGAGCAACTCCCTGTGCAGAGGGGGGCGCGAAGGTTCTCCCGGAAAATAGGAGGGAGGGACCTGATGGAAGTGGAGAAGGTAGCCTTCTCGCACGACCTGAAGTACCCAGGCATCTGCGGTGATGCTGGACCACCTGTGGCCGAAGTGAACCAGCCGGCCTCCGGTGCTGGGAGGAACCAGCGGGGGGGGAGAGGCTATGCTGAGCGAGTCAAAAACCCCCACCCTGCTGAGCAGGGGCTGGTGGTGCAGGCTTGGGGGCTTGCTGCCTACGGGACCCGTTACCCCGTCCCTTGGCCTGCTGGCCCTGTTGGGGAGCTGCAGGGGCCTGATAATGGGGGTACTGTTTGTAGGCAGCCGCCTTCCTCGGGTAAAAGGACTTTTTTCCCGAGCCCTTCTTTTTCTGGGAAGGGGCGGAGGTCTTCCTAGAAAGCCTGGTCCTGGTGAGAGTCTCAGTCTCAATTTGTGCAGCCTTTTCCGCCATGGGCTTGCCAAAGAGGTTTTCGCCTCGGCAGGGGACATCGACCAACTTGTCCTGTACCCAGGGCTCAAGGTCCGACGACTGAAGCCAAGCCTGTCGGCGGGCACCGATGCCGGCTGCGGCCACTCTAGCCGAGGCCTCAAAGCCATCATAGGCTGCTCGGGACATGAACTTTGAGCATTCCCGAATGCCCGTGGACAAGGCTAGGAACCTCCGCAAGGGCTCCTCGGAGAGACCAGCGGAGAATCCGGCTAGCTCTTTAGCCAGATCCCGGAGATACATGCCCATGTAGAGCTGGTAAGTCTGGACACGACATGCGAGCATAGAGCCCTGGAAGCACTTCTTGCCAAGGCCATCCAGGTTACGGGCCTCCCTTCCAGGAGGCACCGAGGAGTGCATCTTCTGGCTCTTAAGACGATGCATGGCCGATTCCACTACCATGGAATGGTGGTGTGGCAGCTGTGCCTTCTGAAAGCCAGGGCTCTTGCGGACCCGATAGATAGAATCGACCCGCTTGCTCAGGACCGGCGAGGAGGCCGGACTCTCCCACATGCGGAAGAGTAGTCGTTCCAGCATAGGAGGAACCGGCACAGTAAAGTGTTCCCTCGCGGGAGAGTCATACTGGAGGGCGTCGAGCTCTTCGGCTCGAGGCTCCTCCTCGGGATCCGCAGGGAAGGCCAAAGCCTTGGCCATATCCCTAACGAAGTCCGAGAACCGGGCATCCTCCGGGGGGGACTGCTTCCGAGGCTCGGACCCCGGTGAGTCCGATGGGACACACCGAGTCCGGAAAGAATCAGGTGACTCTTCCTCCTCAGACTCCCAGACCGACTCCGACGAGGACTCGGTGGGGTCGGCCCGGGCAGGGTGCGGCGCCAGCCGTCCCGACGTCGAGGGAGTCGGCGTCGGCGACCTCGGTCCCGAACGGGAGGCCGAGGGTGACCTCGACCGAGGATCGACTCGAGTTCTCATTGACTCGAGGATCGGCTCGGTCTCCGGGGTCGACTTGGACGTCGACGTCCCGGCGGTCGGGGCAGCGGCGCCAGCGAGGCCAGCGAGCAGTGCCCGCTGCTGGTCCATGAAGGCAGACAGTCTGCTCTCCAAGGCCGTCAACCTGAGTCCGAGCTCAGGTGACCCAGCAGCCCCCGACTCGGGCCCCGACGGCGTCGGGCCCGACGTCGGCTGTCGCGGAGGCGAGTCCAGAAGGACCACAGGACTTACCCGGGCAGGCATCTCCGACTTCAGGCGAGGTCGCTTCGGGATGTGTTCCTTCTCCAAGGACCCGGGGCGGCTGTCGGGGCTATGCGACCTGGCCCTCGCGGAGCCAGGAGCGTCCACCGACGCCGCCCTCGCGGGTTTTTCCTTCCGACGATGGTCCCCGGAGGGAGAACCCCGGTCGGAGGAGCTCCGTTGACGGTCCGAGCTGGAGCCTTTCGACGCGGAGGCCTCCGACGAGGTCCGGGTACGGCTGGGGTCAGCGAAGATTCTCTCACGCTGATGCCGCCGACTCCTCAACGCCTTTGAGGACAGTTTGCTGCAGGGCCCACAGATCAGTTCCTCATGATCCGGGCCCAGGCAGCGGAGGCAAAAGTCGTGTGTGTCGGTTAGTGACATATTTCGGTCACACCGACCACACCGCTTAAACCCACTGGCAGCCATCGGGGGAAAAAGGGCCCCTGCGAGGTCAAAGGACCGGGCTGCCAGGGAAACTGAAAACGAAAGCTGACTAAGTCAGAAAAACCGAAAAAAGTAAGCGGACTCGAGACCGGCGTCGCGAGTCCGGGCGGGATGAAGAAAATCGACTTTTTCGCGGGGACAAGACGGGGACGTCTGTAGGGCTCCGCGGAAAAAAGAAGACTGGCTAAGATGGCACCCTCGGGCGGGAAGACGACCGCGCATGCGCGCTGCAATTCCCAAAGGCTTTCTTTGAAAGCTGGGGAAAATTGCTCCGCGAGGGCTCCGTCGGCGCCGACGTCACCCATAAGTGAGGACTGACTTCCTGCTTGGTCCTGGAGAATGGCTGTCTCCCATTAGGCCATGGCTACCCACATGCTGTGTAATTTTGTTCTTTATGATGGTTTCTACCATTTTCCCTGGTACTGACGTCAGGCTCACCGGTCTGTAATTTCCCGGGTCACCCCTGGAACCCTTTTTAAAAATTGGTGTTACGTTGGCGACCCTCCAATCTTCAGGTATTACAGATGATTTTAATGAAAGTTCACAGATTACCAATAGCAGGTCTGCAATCTCATATTTCAGTTCTTTCAACACTCTGGGATGTATACCATCCGGTCCAGGTGATTTGTTACTATTCAGTTTATCAAATAGTTGTAATATATCTTCCCGGTGTAGCGATATTTCTCTCAATTCCTCTGCAGTATCACCTTTAAATACCACTTCAGTCTTGGGTAATATCCCTACATCTTCCTCAGTAAAGACTGAAGCGAAGAATTCATTCAGTCTCTCTGCTATAGCCTTGTCCCCTCTTACTGCCCCTTTTACCCCTCTATCATCTAATGGTCCAATTGACTCTCTCACAGGCCTTTTGCTACGAATGTACTTGAAAAAGTCTTTATTTCGTGTTTTTGCTTCCGTAGCAAGTTTCTTCTCAAATTCCCGCTTTGCCTGCCTTATCAATGCTTTGCATTTAACTTGCCAGTGCTTGTGTTGTTTCCAGTTTTCATCATTTGGCTCTTTTTTCCATGTCCTGAAGGTTGCTCTTTTGGCAGCAACAGCCTCTCTGACCTCACCTTTAAACCATGCTGGCAGTTTTTTTGGACTTTCTTCCACTTTTCTTAATGTGTGGAATACAGCTGGTCTGGGCTTCGAGGATAGTATTTTTAAATAACACCCAAGCTTGCTGTAAGTCTTTAACCTTTGGAACCGCTCCTTTTAGTTTTTTCCGAACTATATTCCTCATTCTATCATAGTCTCCCTTTTGAAAGTTAAAAGGTAGTACTGTGGATTCCTTTACTATCTGTCCTCCACTGATTAAATCAAACATGATCATACTATGATCACTATTGCCAAGTGGTCCCAACACCTTTATTTCTTGCACCAGATCTGGCGTTCCACTAAGGACTAGGTCCAGTATGGCTTCCCCTCTGGTCGGTTTCATGAATCAGCTGCTCCAAGAAGCAGTCATTTATTTCATCTAGAAACTTTATCTCTTTAGCTTGTCCTGCTGTGAGACTGTCCCAGTCGATACCGGGGTAATTGAAATCACCCATTATTACTACTCTGTTGTGGCTTTTGTTAGCTTCCTTGATTTCTTTGAGCATTTCATCATCCATTTGTTCATTTTGGCCAGGCGGTCGATAGTATACTCCCACTGCCATCACCTTCCCTTTCATAAATGGAATTTCAATCCATAGAGATTCTACAGCAAATTGTGTTCCCTGCAAAACTTTAATCCTTTCTGACTCAATGCCCTCTTTAACATAGAGCGCAACCCCTCCACCAATTTGTTCAGCTCTATCATTACGATATAGTTTGTATCCAGGTATCACAGTGTCCCACTGGTTATCCTCCTTCCACCATGTCTCTGAGAGTGCAATCATATCTAACCTCTCATTTAGTGCTATATATTCTAATTCTCCCATCTTATTGTTTAGACTTCTAGCATTGGCATACAAGCATTTTAGTGACTGTATTTTATTAATTTTATTAATATTAATCTGGCTATTGGTAGGCATGGGTAATTGGGAATCTTTATGCTCTGTCTGCTCCTTACTCAAGGGCATTTGGGCTACTATCATTGGGTAAAGAGTGTCAGGCAACCCTCTGTGGGCTGTTGAAGGTCTCCTGGGGGAGAGGAGGTCCTGCCCTGGGAGTCAAAAGCTTCCCCCAAGCTATGTGGAAGCTGGGGTCTGGGGCTTAGGTGCTTGTGGATTCTGAGCCCCGTGCCCTTGCCTTTTGGAGTGAGAAATCTGCTGCTGGCCTGGTATTGGTGACCCTGTCCAAAGGACCCCTTTTTCCTTGGGAAAAGGGGCCTCTTCCTTGGTGGTTTTTAGCAGGGATGGGATGAGATCTTCTTAGAGAACCTCTGACGGGTCACCATGTCTGCCTCAATCTCAGCCGCTTTGTTGGCCATGGGTTTGCCAAACAAGTTCTCCCTGGTGCAGGGGACATCGAGCAGCTTGTCTTGAACCCATTACTCAAGGTTGGAGGATTGTAGCCAGGCTTGGCATTGGGCCCCGATGCCTACCACAACTACCCGAGCCGCTAACTCTAAACCATCATAGGCTGCCCGGGAGAGGAATTCGAAATAGTCCTTGATCCCCGAGGTTAAAGCCTGGAACCAAGGGGTTCCCCAACCAGGTCTTCCACAAACCTCGACAGCTCTTGGGCCAGAGCATTTAGGAACATGCCTATATAAAGCTCATAGGCCTGCATCCAGCACCCGAGCATCGAGCCTTGGTAGCACCTGTGCCCAAGGGCATGGAGAGCTCTGGCTTCCCTTCCGGTGGGGGGGGCCGAGGAGTGGGTCTTCTGGCTCTTGAGTTTCTACATGGTCAACTCGACGACCATGGAGTTATGCGGGAGTTGGTATTTGTGGTACCCAAGGCCCTTCCGGATGTGGTACATGGCATCGAGGCACCAGCTCAGCACCGGCACCAAGGATGGCATTTCCCACAACCGAAGTAGTAGCATCTCGAGGATCGGCTGCATGGTCACAGTGAGGGTTTCCTTGGGTGGAGACTCATATTGAAGAATCTCCAACTCCTTGGTGCGCGGGTCTTCCTCCGTCTCGGTTTGCACCAAAAGGGCTCTGCCCATGTCCCTGATGAAGTCATGGAAGGCCACATCCTCCGGAGAGTGGCGCCGGGGGCAATTGGTCCAAGGCACTGTCTCGGTATCATTTGATATCCGGAGAAGCCTCGTCATCTGTCTCCCACACGGAATCGAGTGGTGATGAGGAGTCAGAGGCCCTGCCTTGCCTAGAGGCCGGCATCAAAGAGTTGGCGGCCTGCCGAAGACCTGGGGTCAGAATCACGAACATTGGCTGGTGAGGACCGGATGCCCGAAGAATGGGACCAGGATATTGACCGTCGCCGAGGACTTACTCAAGGCCAGTGGTGCTTGGAGCTCGGCTCGACAAACGAGGACTCCCTTGCAGTCGAGAGTCCGTTCATTCGAGTGGAAAAGGCGGACAAACTGGCCATCATCGCCTGCTGCAAGGCCAGAATAGCATTGATGTTCTGCTTCAAGGCCACCATTCTGGTTTCCAGACCAGAAGGCTCCACAGCCTTCAGCATGGCACAGAGGATCTCGGGCCGGGCGCCGGCACTTTTGTGAGTGTGTCCTTGACGAGGACTATGGCCTCGAGGAACTTTGCACTGTCTCTGCCGGCCGAGGAATCCTTCTTGAGGACCTTGGTGGGGCACTTCTCAGAGTCGCCCGAATCCCTCCGGGCAGTTTTACTGGGTTTCTTCGGTGCAACCTCAGCGGACTTCGAAGATTTCTTCTTCTTTTTCTCTGTGTTCAAGATCTTCTTGGAGGAGCCGCCGCCGTGAAATTCTGAGGACACTCGGGTCTCGTGGGATGTGCTGGACTTGGAGCTCGGCATTGGGGAGGCTGGGGCTGAGTCAGATCTGGGGAAAGCAGTGTTACTTACCTGTAACAGGTGATCTCTGGGAACAGCAGGAATAAGTCTTCACATATGGGTACGTCGGTACCGACGGAGTCCGCGCGAGAACGCTTCCCAGCGTTCAATCAGAAAGCTTTTGGAAGCATCCCAACACGCCTGCGCGCTGCCTTCCCGCCTTCCCAACTGCCTCTCCTCAGTTAAGTTTTAAGGTGAGACAAAGAAAGAGAGAGAGCAAGGAAGGGAAAGATAGAGATAGAAAAATGCAACTCCTAGGAGAGGTGGGTGGGTTGTGAAGACTTATTCCTGCTGTTCCCAGAGATCACCTGTTACAGGTAAGTAACTGTGCTATCTCCAGGAACAAGCAAGAATGAGTCTTCACATATGGGGACTCCCAAGCTCAGATGCCCGGAGGGAGTCCTAGCATGTTGCAAGTCTAGAACGAGCCATGCTATTCCTCAGGACCTCAGGCATCCTGGGGATGGAGAGTAGGAGTTGAATACAGAAAAACAGCTGGCTAGAACAGGACTTCAGAAGGGGAAGACCCTGTATCGAGGGCATTTAGTAATAAAATATTGTAATCTGGGCCTCCCTTGTTGGCATTGCACAAGTGCACTGAGCTACATATGGATCGGATAGAAGAGCCAGTGAATGTGCTCAAGGGGTACCTCACTGAGAAGTAAAGGTAATAAAGTAGAACAAAAAACAAGTGGAGGTCAGAACCATTTAGGGTGAGAAAATAGCCCCAGGGGAAAACTGGGGTAGTATAAGAGGTAGGCTTCAGCGGAGACGCAGAAGGTACTATTAAGGAAAGCTTAAGCTGCTTTGGTCCAAGAAGTACAAATTTAGGACCAAGAGAAAAATTTTAGTCTGACCCAACTGGACTGGGGTTGGAATCAGTCCATGTAGGGGAGAAAGGGTATGGAAACCCTTGTATCTGATAAAAAGGTAAGGGCAGACTCAGGAGCGCTAAGCTTTAGAGCAACCGAAGCTCCGCAATGTCTTTCCTAAATGGGGTCAATTAGGAAAGAAAGGTACATGGAGAGCTTCAGGAGTACCTAACCTGAAAAGGTTAATTACCACAGGCGTGGTTCTAGGTGTAGTCCCCTAGGTATGCTGGTACAGCATTGATAGGGTTAGTGCCCATCTGTCAGGATCATAAAGGAATGTCAGGATATCTGATCCTAACAGACAGATAGATAATTAGATGGATACAGATCTATCTAAAAATATATCTCATTATATGTATTTATATATATATATATAAATGTAGATTAAAATATATACACATATAGGGTATATATGCATATATCTATAAGAGATATGTATGGGCAGAAGACACACAGATAGATATAAATCAGTGTATATATATATCTATATATGTGTATATATTGTCACCCCTTTGTCATGCAGCACCTCCTGTTGGTCACAGCTGGTACTGCACCCGGGTGTAAAGTACTGGCCTTTTCAATATTTGATAGTCCTTGCCAGTACACAAATAAGTTGTGACACCGAAATCGGTTTAACTGGGTTTTATTCCCCGTCCCGTAGGATTCTTTCAAAAGTATAACAATCAAATCAACATAACCCTTCTCGGGTAAACAAAAAGAACTATAACAAAAATAGCTTTCCTTTCAGCAAACAAAATAGGAATGGAGACAGAAATACAGCTTGTCAGGTTTTCAGATAAAGGCTTCTCTGGAGCAGTTCAGCCTTCTATCTGAGAGACTCTATTTGGTCAGCTAGTATCAAACTACAGTCCATCTGTTCAACAGGCAATTCAATGTTATCCTCTATTGCATAAGGCTCATACTGCATTGGAACACTGTCCTGTACAGATGCTTCGTCACTTCTCTCCTGAGGTAGTTTGTTCAACAAACTTTCCAGCTTGTGACGTACTTGACTCTCTACAGAATGTATCTGTTTGGCTTTACCATATTCTCTGGAGTTGCTCAACCAGGAGCCTTTCCTCTGCCTCTGGTTATCAGGCAGAGTAAAGCAGTTAGCTGCCCAGCTATTAGAGAGTGGAACCTTTGTTCGGGGTTTTGTTTTAACAGGAGCTTTACAAACAGCTGTTATCTCCAATGGCAGTTTCTGAGAAGGCTTATGCCAGTTATATCCCTCTGCAGGGTTCTCTCTCACAGGTAACAAGCTTTGTTCTATATTCTGTCTGTAGCCCAGACTCTGGAGTTTTCCTGCTTTCATTAAGTTAACATTATAGGGCTTTTGTTTCTCATACAAATGCCTCTCATAGCTCAGCTTAGCATTTCTCCTCTCTGGCTCAGAATAGCTTTTCCTAGCTTGTAACTTGTGTCTTAGGGCATAGCTTCTATCAAGGCTGCTGCATACACTGTCCCTGTCTGAATTCAGTTGCTCATCTCTTTCACTTAATTGTTCATCAGACTCACTCAGACTTTCATTCAGCCAGTGCCTTCTGCCTTGCTGTAGAGACCTGGGAGGTCTGTGTTCTTCCCACTCTGGGTATCTCCTCTGCCTGGGAATATCCTTTCTCCTTGGGTCTTTCAACTCACTTGGTTGCCTTGATTCTCTTAACCTCCTTCGTCTCTCAGGTCTCCCAGCTTCTTCGGCTCTTTCTGCCTTGCTTCCCTCCTGTGAGCTGTGCTGATTATTTACGTAATCCCCAGCTGCACCACACCCTAGCCTATTGGGGTCAGGTGGGACCTTCCTTGCCTCCCTACTGGCTGGGTGATAATTCCAGGCTTGTGACCTCACTCCCTTATACCTATTCTGATACCCTTGTGTTATGTGCTCTCTCCACACGTCACTGTTTACTTGAGGAGTAGTGTTTTTTAGCTCCACAGGGGGCTCTAGAGAGTCTGCTCTGTGAAAATATATATATACCTAGATGAATAGGCAGGCATATAGAGACATGTCTCCAGGTATATGGATGGAGAGATGTCCAGAGAACCCCATCCCCCCTTATAGGGAGAGAGAAAGATTTATCTAATAGCAAGAAGGTTGATACCTGCTTGAATAGATAAAATAGAAAAAATCCTCTTCTCCTGGTTATGACTGGCATAGTCAGAGGAAAGGTGTCCCTGACAAGAAGGCGGCTTAATTCTTTGCAGAATTTGAGCTCTTGAGTAACAAGGATGGCCTAAGTAAAAAAGGCAGAGGATAACGGCAGTCTGCAGACAGGAAGTCCAGATATCTCCAGAATTATAGCATGGAGATTGGATAGAAGAGGCCTCTGGAGGAAGATACCCTAATGATCCGCCTATGAGGCCAAGATGGGTATTAGGTATCCTCTAGCTGCCAGTGAAGAATTTATCTCTGACGGGAGACCCCAGGAGATATGGGCCAAGCCAGGGAATTGGTCCTTCTTTAGGCTTTCACGTAATGAAAGGCCTGAGGCTTATGCCTCAAAAGATTTTTAAGATAAGATGGAAAGGGCAGAAAATACCTGCCAGGCATGGAACATGACTGGGGGAACCCCTTTTAACCATCTGGGGTTATCTGCTAGGCAAGATACTAATGCTCTCTAGCAAGGGCCCATAGTGCAAAGCTACTCTGTAGAGTTGCAGAGAGCATGCTGCAGGTTGGTTAGAAGAAAAAACTGGCTGTGGAAAGCCAGCAGGTAACTAGCTATTCTGCCAAGGGCAAGGGGCGAAGAATAGAAGTTAACCAACCAAACTCTGATAATAGGGTTTCCCAAACGAGGTTGATACCCTGTTTCGGACTTAGCACTGAGGCTAGGAGGATTGCTAGTGGAGGGGAAACCCTGGTTGTGTAGTGAACAAAAAACAGTGGTTTAACCACTAGGAATTGCTGCATTTGCAGGAACTATCAGGGCAGCATGGATAATTTATTTTCCCTCCTCCTTTTAGATTGGGAAAAAGAAACAGACATGGTAGGACTTCCCATTGTCTGAGGAGTTGCCCTAAGGTAACAAGGGGGAAGACAACTCCAGAAGGGAGAATCCCCCGGTAGAACAGGTAGAAGACCATAAGGGCTTACCCGTGTAAAAAAGTCACTCTTACAAACTAAATGTTGTAGTAAGAGGGAGGTAAAACAGAATTGCAAGAGACCAACTATGGAGGAAGTCTCTGACAGGTGAGATGATACATACCAATACAGGGAAACAACTGTCTATTGATAGCTGTTACCTCTCTTTCCTCCAAGAGGAAGGGGAGATCTGTTAAGTATGGGCATGATCATCATAAAGACTCTTAGAGAAAAGATGTCTCATGAAGAGATACCTAGGTAAGTTAGGATAAATTTAGTGCAGATACTGCAAGTGAAAAGAAGCAGACTGCTACCCTAACCAGCAACCAGGAGGGACAATGATCTATTTGAAACCCTGCGACTGCTGGGTTTGTTGACCCTGTTGAGTTTGTAGATTCTTCAGACCAGGGCGATGTTTCCCCTGTTTGGGAACATCTGTATGATGGGCAGATGATGGATAAAACCTTCTCCCCTAGGGGAAGAAAGTTTGGTAGGACATTTCCTACCTACTGGGAAAGAAGGTGGCATAGAATAGCCTCTGGAAACAGGAAAGTCAGTGGATAACTGAGTAACCTGGAGTAAAGACTCCTTGTTGAAGAGATTTTCTCCAGTGCAAGGAGTATTTCCCAGTCTTTCTTGTGCCCATTTGTCCAAGTCTGAAGCTTGGAGCAAAGCTCTACGTCGTGCCCCTATAGCTATAGCAGAAGTCCTGCTAATAGACTCAAAGGAGTCTAGGGAAGCACGAGTAAGAAACCTAGAGATATTATGAGCATGACTAACCAGTAAGGAATAGTCTGCTTGTTTGGGCTCTTGAAGAAAAGGAGTCAAAAGATGTAATTTCCTTGTGACCTCCTCAAGAGATAGGCCCATATAAAAAATATATGAGAGAATTCTTGCGGAAAGCATGGATGTCTGGAAGGTTTGACGTCCAAAGGCATCTAGTGTCAGACTCACGACCTGGCGGACAAGAAGAGTGCTTTTTATTACTCTTCACTCGCCTCAATGCTGATTCCACTACAATGGAATGATGAGGAAGTTGAGTCCTTTGAAACCCTGGAGAGGGGGGCACCTGATATAGGAGATCAGTTGCTCTGGAAAGAGTAGTTACTCACCTGTAATAGGTGTTCTCCAGGAGCAGCAGGAATCAGTCCTCACATATGGGTGACGTCGGCGCCGACGGAGCCCTCGTGCGGAGCATTTCCCCAGCTTTCAAAGAAAGCCTTTGGGAATTGCAGCGCGCATGCGCAGTCCCCTTCCCGCCCAAGGGTGCCATCTTGCTCAGTCTGATGACATAGCTAAAAGACAGCAAAAAATTAGCAAAAACAAATCATATGACTGCAACTCCAAGGGGAGGAGGGAGGGTTGTGAGGACTGATTCCTGCTGCTCCTGGAGAACACCTGTTACAGGTGAGTAACTACTCTTTCTCCAGGACCAAGCAGGAAGTCAGTACTCACATATGGGACTCCCCAGCTTAAGGCTACCGGAGACCTCAAGTGGAAAAAATGAGCTCCCTCTAGCTCGTCAGCACGCAAGGAAGGAATCTTCTCTGAGAACGCCCCCGACCGGTAGTCCAACACCAGGGCCGGAGGGTAGGAGTTGCCTAAACCCCAAAGAGATTATGGAGTACTGCCTGTCCGAAAGCACTGTCCCTGCGGGACTCCCTCTCAAGGCAGTAATGGGCCGCAAAAGTCTGGCTTGAAGACCAAGTAGCGGCCCGGCAGATGTCTGCCAACAGAACAGAGCGGAGATGAGCCACTGACGCAGCCTTCGCCCTGACACGATAAGCCGTGACTCGACCCTTCAACGAGAGGCCGGCTGCCCCATAAGCCCAGGCGACACAGTCAGCGACCCACATGGACAAAGTACGCTTGGAGACAGGTAGCCCCAACTTATTGGGGTCAAAAGAAACGAAGAGCTGAACAGCCCTCCGATGCTCCCGCGTACGGTCAAGGTAGAAGGACAATGCCCTCCTACAGTCCAGGGTATGCAAAACCATTTCAGCCCGGTTGGCATGCGGCCTGGGAAAGAAGGTCGGAAGAACCACCTCCTGATTGAGGTGAAAAGGTGAGACAACCTTAGGAAGAAACTTAGGGTGAGTCCGTAAGACTACCCTATTCCTGTAGAACCTAGTGTAAGGAGGATCAGACACTAGTGCCTGAAGTTCACTCACTCGCCTAGCAGAGGTAAGAGCTACCAGAAACAAGGTTTTCCAGGAGAGAAAACGGAGAGGGCAGGTAGCCATAGGTTCAAAAGGCGGACAAGTAATCCGCTGTAAGACCACATTCAGATCCCACTCAGGGGCCGGTGGACGCAAAGGAGGCTTAAGCAGAAGGAGGCCTCTGAGAAAACGAGTCACCAAAGGGTGGTTAGAAAGAGGCCTACTGTCCACCGGCGAGTGGTGCGCTGAGAGAGCACTAAGGTGAACTCTGACAGAGTTAGACTTAAGGCCCAGATTGGAGAGGTAAAGCAAATATTGCAATACTACCGCTACCAAGCATGAGAAGGGATTCTTGCTGTGCTGAGCACACCATGCGGAGAATCTACGCCATTTAAGAGCGTAGGATTTCCTGGTGGATTGTTGCCTAGAGGCCAAGACCACATCTTCCACCTCTCGAGGCAGTAGTAGGGGAGCCAGGACTACCCTTTCAGCAGCCAGGCCATCAGATGAAGGGACTGGAGGTTGGGGTGCAAGAGAGTCCCCTGATCCTGAGACAGGAGATCGTGTTGAAACCCCAGAGGAAGAGGGGTGTCCACCGATAGCTGCAGCAGAAGCAGGAACCACGGTTGCCTCGGCCACCTGGGGGCTATCAGGATCAATGAAGCCCCGTCCTTGAGGACTTTGAACGGCGTTCTGGACACTAGTGGCGTGGGAGGAAACGCATACAGTAGGCCTGTGGACCACGAGATCAGAAACGCATCCACTGCTACTCTGAGAGGATGCGGTTGTCTGGAGCAAAATCTCGGGAGTTGCCGATTCAGAGGTCTGGCGAAAAGGTATGGAAACACAAAAAGACCTTGAAGCCTCAGGTAGGCCGCCACCACTGCCAGGCACTTGGTGAACACCCTGGGAGCGGAGGACAGGCCAAAGGGTAGTACTCTGTACTGATAGTGGTTTCCTCCCACAACAAATCGGAGATATTGTCTGTGGTCTGGATGAATAAGGATGTGAGTATACGCATCCTTTAGATCTAAGGAGCATAGCCAGTCTCCCTGCTGGAGGTAGGGCAGCAGGATTCCAAGGGTAAGCATCTTAAACTTTTCCCTCTCCAGGAACTTGTTGAGGTTGCGCAAGTCTAGGATGGGTCCGAGGCCTCCTGTTCTTTTTGGTACCAGAAAGTACCTGGAATAAAAGCCGTGACCTCTCAGGTGGTGGGGCACCGGTTCCACAGCCTGGTCCTTTAGCAGACTTGCTAACTCCTGAAGGAGTAGATCCCTGTGCAGAGGGAGTCTTGGAGGCTCCCCTGGAAAATAGGAGGGAGGTACCTGGTGAAAATGGAGAAGATAGCCCTTTTGGACTATATGAAGAACCCAGGTATCTGATGTGACGGCTGACCACCTGTGGGCAAAGTGGGCCAGCCGGCCTCCTGTGCTGAGAGAAGCCAGCTGAGGAGGAGAGGCTATGCTTTCTGAGTCAAAAACCCCCACTCTGCTGAGCAGGGGCCGGTGTTGGTGGCTTGGGGCCTTCTGCCTAATGGGCCCATGACCCTGCCCCTTGGCCTGCTGACCCTGTTGGGGAGCTGCAGAGGCCTGATAATGAGGGTATTGTTTATAGGCAGATGACTTCCTCGGGTAAAAGGTCTTTTTTCCCGAACCCTTCTTTTTCTGAGAAGGGGCAGAGGTTTTTCTGGACAGCCTAGTCCTGGTGAGAGTCTGTCTCGAGCTCAGCAGCCTTTTCAGCCATGGGTTTGCCGAAAAGGTTTTCACCCCGGCAGGGGACATCGACCAACATGTCATGTACCCATGGCTCGAGGTCGGATGACTGTAGCCAAGCCTGTTGGTGGGCACCGATGCCAGCCCCGGCTACTCGGGCCGAAGCCTCGAAGCCATCGTAGGCTGCTCGAGTGATAAACTTCGAGCACTCCCGAATACCAGTGGACAAGGCCTGGAACCTCTGCAAAGGTTCCTCGGAGAGACCAGCAGAGAACCCGGCAATCTCCTTTGCCAGGTCTCGGAGGTACATGCCCATGTAGAGCTGGTATGTCTGGACACGGCAAGCAAGCATAGAGCCCTGGAAGCACTTCTTACCGAGGGCATCCAGGTTCCGGGCCTCCCGGCCGGGAGGCACCAAGGAGTGCATCTTCTGACTTTTCAGGCGATGCATGGTCGATTCCACAACCATGGAGTGGTGCGGTAATTGCGCCTTTTGGAACCCGGGGCTCTTGCTGACTCGATAGATTGAATCGACCCGCTTGCTTAGCACCGGCGTCGAGGCCGGGGTCTCCCACATGGGGAAGAGCAGCCGCTCCAGCATCGGAGGAACCGGAACAGTAAAGGCCTTCTTCGGGGGAGAGTCATACTGGAGGGCCTCGAGCTCCTCGGCTCGAGGCTCCTCCTTGGGATCCGCGGGGAAGGCCAAGGCCTTGGCCATATCCCGCACGAAGTCCGAGAACCAGGTATCCTCCGGGGGGGATCGTCTCCGAGGTTCGGACTTGGGCGAGTCCGATGGGACACCCCGAGTCCGATTAGTGTCGGGTGACTCTTCGTCCTCCGTCTCCCAGCCAGACTCATCGGAGGAGGAATCGAGCGGCTCCGGTCGGGCAGGCACCAATGCCCTCCGCCCCGACGCCGAGGGTATCGGTGTCAACGACCTTGGCCCCGAACGGGAGGTCGAGGGAGACCGCGGCCGAGGATCGACTCGAGCCCGCATGGACTCGAGGATCGGCTCGGCCTCCGGGGTTGACTTGGACGTCGAGGTCCCGGTGGTCGGGGCAGATGCACCAGTGAGATCGGCGATCAATGCCCGCTGCTGTTCCATGAAGGCAGCGAAGCTGCTCTCCAAGGCCATCAACCTCAGTCCGAGCTCAAGAGACCCAGCAGCCCCCGACTCGGGCCCCGACGGCGTCGGGCCCGACGTTGGCTCCCTCGGAGGAGAGTCCACGAGGACAACAGTACTTACGTGTCCAGGAGACTCCATCTCGACACGAGGATGTTTAGCAGGCCTCTCCGACTCCGAACGGCTATCGGGGCTATGCGACTTGGCACTCGAGGAAACAGGAGCATGCACCGACGCCGCCCTCGCGGGTTTCTTCTTCCTGCGATGTTCCCGCGAAGGAGACCCCCGCTCAGAGGAACCGCGACGCTGCTCGGGGCCGGAGTCCCGAGACGTCGAGGCCTCTGACGAGGTTCGGGACCGGCCGGACGCGGAGTCAGAAAAGATCCTATCCTTTTGGTTCTGCCGACACAACACCTTCGAGGACATTTTGCCACACGGACCACAGATCATCGGGTCATGATCAGGTCCGAGGCAGCGGAGGCAGCAGTCATGTGTGTCGGTAAGAGACAAGTTTCTTACACCGATCACATTTCTTAAACCCGCTGGTAGCCATCGGGGGAAAAAGGACCCCTGCTAGGTCAAAAGACCGGGCTGCCAGGGAAAAAAGAAAAAAGGCGCGAACGCCAGTCACAAAGGACAAAAACCGAAAAAGAGAGAAAGGACCCGATACCGGCGTATCGGTCTGAGCGGGAAAAGGATCCGGCGTCGAACCGGAGAAAAAAGAGAAAAAACAGGGAAAATCAACTTTTTCCTTGGGGAAAAACGAACTACGTCCATCGGGCTCTGCGGAAAAAAGAAGACTGAGCAAGATGGCACCCTTGGGCGGGAAGGGGACCGCGCATGCGCACTGCAATTCCCAAAGGCTTTCTTTGAAAGCTGGGGAAATGCTCCGCACGAGGGCTCCGTCGGCGCCGACGTCACCCATATGTGAGGACTGACTTCCTGCTTGGTCCTGGAGAAAGTGGGGGTACCCTTAAAGGAGCTTCCAACATTCGTAGAAGGAGATCCTGCAAAGAATTATGCAAAGGAAGCATTATGTTCTCCTTTGCTTCGCTAGGAACAGAGAGGTATTATGTATTCCCTTGTGTAGGATCTTGTCCAGGAATAGAAATGGCAAGTGGAGTAGCCGCCTAGTGGTTGGGGCAAGGTACTTCAGGCCGGAAGGTCGGGGGTTCAAATCCCACTAGAGGACAGCAACCTTGGGTCGGAAGGACTACGGTTTCTAGTCCCACAGGTGCTCCTTATGGTCTTGGGCAAGCCACTTAACCCTCCATCGCCCATGTTCCCTGTAAATTAAGTTATCTCCAAGTTACAATACCCTGTTCAATGTCATTTCAGTTTGTTCAATGTAAACCGCACTGATGCAGAATAGCGCGGTATATAAGAGAATATAAATAAAATAAAAAATAAATAAAATAAGTGATTTTGCCATATCCAGGAGGAAAGTCTGGAAAGAAGGATGCCCAGAGGGAACTTCCCTTGGATAGGCTAGATCTGATGAAGAACTAGCGTTGGCACCGAGGGATCTATTCCAGTATATAGGAATAGAAGATCCTGAATGGTGCAGTATGGGATCCTTAAATGGTGGTCGCTGGTACTGCAGGTCAGAACCAGCGACAGTTGGTAACAGATCGTCCATGCTAGGGATCGATTCCTGACTCGGCATCGAGGGAAGCGAGCCTGAAGAGAGAAGCATGGAAGGTACCGACAGTAATGGTACTGTGGATATCGGTACCGATCTCGGTACCGTATCTGATACCGGTGGAAGAATACCAGCCGGTGGCAACTCTAACGGTGTCGGAGGAACCGAGAGTTGCGGATCCGAAGTATCGGAACCGAGCCTTCGGTACCGACGGGAGTTGGTACCAAGGCGAGTCGGTACCCAGTCCTCCAGACTGGAGATCGATTCCAGACTCGGCATCGAAGCAAGCGAGTCTATCGATGCACGTCTGGAGGGTACCGATGTCGGTACTAGTATCGGTGTCGATACCGATACTGGAAAGTCGGTCTGAAGCATATCCACCGGGCCCGTAGGTACCGAGGACGCCAGACGACGATCCTTGGTGAGGAATGTTTCATTCAACACCAGTGCCGATGCCGGGGTATCGGTACCGCTCGAAGCGGATGCCACCACCGGGCATGGCTCAGGTATATTCTGTGAGAGGTGAACCTCAGGGACAACCTGAAACCCCACACAGGCTTTGGAGGCCGAAGCCTCCCACTGGGGTTTTGAAGCCAGTGGATTCTCGAGGACAAGGCCATAGGCATCTCTATGCTGTGCATGCGAAGTGCCGCTCGAGGACTGGCTAGTCTTAACAGACTGTTTTTGGGTTACCTGATCCTGTGTAGAAGAAGATATGGTTGGTGCCCTGAAGTTGGAGGGGGACCACGTGTCGAGGGGAACTCGATGTTGAAAACTTTTTCTCACCATACTGGTACCCGAGGGCTCCGAAGGAAAATGGTCAGGACCCAAGCAGGTTAGACACCAATTGTGAGTGTCTAAAAATAAAGTTGTACCGCCACAGTTTGTACATTTCTTGGGGAAAGTGGCTGGCGGCTCCATGATGAAAAATGGAGAGGCCTAGAAGGCCTGAGAACCGTGAGACACTAAAAGAAAAATATATTCCTTAAGGGAAGATATTTTACAAGAAAAGAAAAAAGAAACACCGGCAGTACCGGTGGCGTCGGGGAAGGCAGCCGCGACCACAAGAAAACTAAAATAATAAAAGAAGAATTTTCTGCGGTGACAGGAGGACATCCTGCCAGCTCCGCGGAAAAACAAAAACTGAGGAGAGGAGTTGGGAAGGCGGAAAGGCAGCGCGCAGGCTTGTTGGGATGCTTCCAAAAGCTTTCTGATTGGATGCTGGGAAGCGTTCCCGCGCGGACTCCGTCGGTACCGACGTACCCATATGTGAAGACTCATTCCTGCTTGTTCCTGGAGATCAATTTCTCCTGCAACTCAGATCTTTTTCTGTTGGTTTTAGCTGTCATGGCCTGGTACAGGTCGCAGGAGGTGCTGTCATGGTGTCGGTTACTGAGATGGTTTGACTGCAGCGGTCACATTTTATGAATCACCGGGAGAAATGGTGGGTAGCACCCAGATGGGATCGACGACCCCTGGGTGAAAAAAGGCATGAACACCGATCGAGGAGACCTATGAAAAAGGGGGCCTAGAATGGCACCGGATCAACGTGGGAAGAGGAACTCGTTCCTAACCTGGAAAAACATAACTTTTAAGGAAATAAGAATTTTTCTGGGGAAACAAGACTCACGGCCGTTGGGCTCCACAGAAAAAAAGGAGACTGAGCAAGATGGCACCCTTAGGCGGGAAGGGGACCATGCATGTGTGCTGGGCATATCCCAAAGGCTTTCTTTGAAAACTAGGGAAATGCTTCCATGTGAGCTCTGTCGGTGCTGATGTCACCTATATGTGAGGACTGACTTCCTGCTTGTTCCTGGAGAAATAGATTAATATGTATAAAATACAACCTTTAAAATGCCTGTATGCAACTGCTAGAAATCTAAAAAATAAGACAGAAGAGTTAGAATAATTCAAATAAAAGGTTAGATATGATTGGCATCTCAGAGACCTGGTGGAAGGAGGACAACCAATGGGACACTGTGATATCCGTGTACAAACTATATTGCAATGATAGGTTAGATCAAATTGGTGGAGGGGTTGCGCTCTGTGTTAGAGAAAGAGCATTGAGTCGCACAGGATTAAAGTTTTGCAGGAGACAAAATACACTGTAGAATCTCTATGGATAGAAATTCCATATAGAAAGGGGAAGGGGAAGGCGATGGCAGTGGGGGTGTACTACCGACCGCCCGGCTAGAATGAACAGATTGATAATGAAAATGCTAAAAGAAATAAGAGAAGCTAACAAAAGTTACAACACAGTAGTAATGGGTGATTTCAATTACCCGGTATCAACTGGGCCAGTATCATAGCAGGACATGCTAGGGAAATAAAGGGTCCGATATTCATCTCAAGACAATCACAGAACTCAACAGAGATTTCCAACGTGCAGCAAGACAGGACAAGGAAAAGTACTATAATGACACTTGCAAGGAAATAGAAGCAGAAACTATAAGAGGAAGAACAAGATCGGCTTTCCTAAAGCTACGAGAGTTAAATAAAAAGTTCCAGCCTCGAATTGGAATGTTACAAGATGCTCAAGATTCTATGTTGAATAATGCTGAGAAGATCAAGAAAAGGTGGAAGGAATATACAGAGTTTTTATATGATAAAGATCAAGTGGACCAACAGCCGTTTCAACCTGTACCTTATGATCGGGGACCATTGGTGATGAAAGAAGAAGTTGAAGCAGCATTGAAAGCCTTATCGAAGAACAAAGCACCAGGCATTGATAGCATTCCTGTAGAAGTATTGCAGCAATCTGATGCAGCTGTTACCATATTTACAAGGCTCTGCCAAGAAATATGGAAAACAACATCATGGCCAACTGACTGGAAAAGATCTGTGTTTATACCAATACTAAAGAAAGGTGATCCAACTGACTGTGGAAATTATCGAACAATCGCTCTGATCCCACATGCCAGCAAGATTCTACTGAAGATTATTCAAAAGAGACTACCACCATACCTGGAACAAGAACTACCTTAAGTACAAGCAGGGTTCAGGAAAGGGCGAGGAATGAGAGACATCATTGCAGATGTGAGATGGATCCTTGAAAAGACTAAAGAATACCAAAAGGATATCTATTTGTGCTTTATCGACTATAGCAAGGCTTTTGACTGTGTAAACCATGAGAAACTCTGGGCCACATTAAGAAGCATGGGTATAACAGAACACCTGATCGTTCTCTTGCACAATCTGTACATTGATCAAGAAGCAACAGTTCAAACAGAACAAGGAGAAACAGAATGGTTTAAAATAAGCAAAGGTGTAAGACAAGGCTGCATACTTTTCCCCCTACCTGTTTAATTTATATGCAGAACAAATCATCAGAGAAGCAGGATTGTATGAAGACAACAGAGGTGTGAAGATTGGTGGAAGACTCAACAACCTTCGCTATGCTGATGATACCACATTACTGGCTGAAAGTGAAGATGATCTGAAAAATATTTGCTTCTCACAATCAAAGAACATAGTCTCAAAATGGGCCTGCACCTTAATGTAAAGAAGACAAAGATCATGACAACTGGCATAATCAACAGGTTCATCGTTGAAGGAGAAGAAATTGAAATTCTGAACAACTTTAACCTACTTGGATCAACTATCAATAAAGAAGCAACAAGCAGTCAAGAAATCAAACGATGCATTGCTCTTGGCAGAATGGCTATGAAAGACCTAGATAAGATTCTCAAGAGCAGAGATGTCTTTCTCCATACAAAGATTTGACTTGTTCAAGCCATGGTATTTTCAATAACATCATATGGATGTGAAAGCTGGACTGTGAAAAAGACAGACAGGAAGAAAATTGATGCCTTTGAATTATGGTACTGGCGGCGAATACTGTGTATACAATGGACTGCCCGAAGAACAAACCAGTCGGTACTAGAGGAGATCAAACCTAAGCTTTCTTTAGAAGCTCAGATGACAAGACTTCGACTTTCATACTTTGGACACATCGTGCGAAGAGAGAGATCATTAGAGAAAGACACCATGCTTGGCAAGATAGAAGGTCAACGCAAAAGAGGAAGGCCAGCAATGAGATGGATTGATACAATAACAGCAGCTACGGATACCAGTCTGTCAACAATGAGCCGCCTGACTGAAGATCGAACACAATTTAGGATAGCTATCCAGAGGGTCGCCATGAGTCGACTCTGACTCGATGGCACTTAACAACAACAACAACATTCATCTGGGCAGGGATAACCAGTAACCGTGCAGTTTCCAATATCAGTGCTGCATGGTTCATGCTGGTCCCCACCTCTGCTCCACCCTGGAAAGCCCACAGCATGCCTTGATGCTAACTGGCTAGCATCGGGGCAAGTAGGGGACTTAGTTGGGGATATTCGATGGCACTACCCATGTAAGTGCGGTCAAATATCCATAGTAGGCATTTACATGCTTAACTGGCTGTTAACTGTGTAAATGCCCTTTGAATATCGGGACCAAAGTTTCTAGATGAAATAAATGACTGCTTCTTGGAGCAGCTGGTTCATGAACTGACAAGAGGGGAAGCTATTTTGGACCTAGTCCTTAGTGAAACACAGGATCTGGTGCAAGAGAAAAGGGTGTTGGGGCCACTTGGCAAGAGTGATCATAACATGATCACATTTGATTTAATAAACGGAAGAAGGATGGCAAGGAAATCCATAGTACTATCTTTTAAGTTTCAAAAGGAAGACTATGATAAAATGAGGAAAACAATTAACAAAAAATTAAATGGAGCAGTTGTAAAGGTTAAAGATTTACATCAAGCATGGGTGTTGTTTAAAAATACTATCTTGGAAGCCCAGAACAGATGTATTCCATGCTTTAAGAAAAGTGGAAGGAAGGCCAAAAATCTGCCAATATGGTTTAAAGGTGAAGTCAGAGAGGCTGTTGTAGCCAGAAAAGCATCTTTCAGGAAATGGAAAAAGAAGCCAAATGACAAAAACAGGAAACAAAATAAGCACTAGCAAGTTAGATGCAAGGCAAAGAGAGAACTTGAAAAAAAAAAAAAAAAACTTGCCGTGGAAGCAAAAACACGTAATAAAAACTTTTTCAAGCACATTTGTAGCAAAAGACCTGTGAGAGAATCAGTTGCACCATTAGATGATAAAGGGGTAAAAGGGATGCTAAGGGAGGACAAGGTCACATTTGAGAGACTGAATGAATTCTTTGCTTTGGTCTTCACTGAAGAAGATGTAGGAAAGTTACCTATGCCTGAAATGGCATTTAAAGGTGATATATCAGAAGAATTGAAAGAAATTTTTATAAATCAGAAAGATGTATTACAACTATTTGATAAACTAAAGAGTAGCAAATCACCTGGACCAGATCCGAGGGTGTTGAAAAAACTGAAATAGGAGATTGCACACCTATTATTAGTAATCTGTGAACTATCATTAAAATCATCTGTGGGACCTGAAGATCGGAGAATGGCCAATGTAATGGCAATTTTTTAAAAGGGTACCAGGGGTGATCCTGGAAACTACCGACTGGTGAGCCTGACAACAGTACCAGGCAAAATGGAAGAAACCATTATAAGGAATAAAATTACTGAACATGTAGATAGCCATTGTTTAAAGGGAGAAAGCCAACATGGATTTAGCCAAGGAAAGTATGGTCTTACTGATCTTTTATTTTTTGAAGGTGCAAATAAACAGGTAGACAAAGGTGAGCCAATTGATATAGTGCATCTGGATTATCAGAAATCCTTTGACAAGGTCCCTGATGTGAGACTTTTGGTGAAATTAGAAAGTCATGGGACAGGAGGCAGTGTACTATTGTGGATCAGGAACTAGTTAAAAGATTGAAAGCAGAGAGTAGGGCTAAATGGTCAATTTTCTCAATGGAGAAAGGTGAATAGTGGAGTACTCTAGGGACCTGTGCTGGGCCCACTACTTTTAAACATATTCATAAATCACTTGGAAATGAGTACAGCGAATGAAGTGGTTGAGGCGGATAGAGGCATGGGAGTGATGTCACTGAAACCTGAGTATTTAATTGGTTCTTTGTCTCCACCAATCTGCTTGTAGGGGAACACAATCCACTTGTCTGGACTGGTCTAGCAGGGCAATATGGAAATTAGTGTTAGCAGTAATCACATCTCAGATAAAACTCATTGGATGGAAATTAGTGTTTTTTAAAAATTTAATTATTATGCATTTTACAAATATCCAAGTGCAAAAAATTTCATGTGTAGAAAACAAAGGATACTGAGTAAAATATAAACAAAGAAATGGAGAAACCCCAAAAATAAGAAATTCTAAACAACATTCAGTTCCTTATCCCAGCCCACAATATAGAGAGGATTCCAAAGGAAACAAAAATAAAAATATACCAAACTTGTAGAAAACAAGCAGCATCATAACAGTTGACTAATCATACTATAGTGACTACGGGCTCCCCATTAGGAGAGCTAGGAACTGGGTGGTCATTAAGAAAAGAGAGAAGCTGGGAGGGATACAAAAAAGCATAGGAATTGGATAAATACTTAACTAAACATTTGCAGGGATATTTAAGAAAAAAAATAATGCACCCAGCTGAGAGACCCCGGGCTGAAGGAGGAACTCCTTCCTACAGCGCTGGGTGTCTCTCTAGCCAGGTCAGGAAAAGCCCTGACCAGAAGACCCAGAAACCGAACATTCCTTTTCCTATAAAAACATATGTAGGAACCAATCTCTGTTCAAAGATAGAGCAAACTGAACTAAGCAGGTAGCAGGGGTGACATTATCAACTACCAAACTTTCCAATATCTTAGAAATATTGAATTCCTCAGAGAACACTGCTGGCTGATCCGGCCTTTTGTGATACTATCAGGCAGGAAATTAAAGATTACTCTGCTTTAAATCTACCGGAAGATACCGCTGGATGGGCATGGTGGGAGGCTTCCAAAGCTTCCATCCGTGCTAAGATCACTAGCTACGCAATTACTGTAGCTCGACAAAGGAAATCTAAATTGGCTGCGTTAGAAGCACAAATCCAAGCCAGCGAGAGATTATTGCAGTCTAAATCAGACCCCTGTGTTTTGCTCCGCTTGCAGCAGTTGAGGTATCAGTACAATACTATATTAAGTGAGGAAGCTGAGCAAATGGTCCATTCTCAGCAAGTGAGATACTATGTGGAGCAAAACAAGGCAGGGGGCCTATTGGCTAATACCCTCAAGCCCCGTGCTGCTAAAGTTAGAATAGAAGCCATTTGAGATGAGCATCAAGGTCTCCTTATAAAGTTTACAGAAATAGCAGAAGCCTTTTGATCATTTTATTCTAATCTGTATTCCTCCAAAGTTCTGGTGAATCCTGCAGCCTTTCAGGACCTGGTAGGATGCCTGCTGCATCCTTCTCTGTCGTTCCAGCAAGCTGAGGAGCTTGATAAGCAGATTTTGGTAGGAGAGACCCGAGTTGTGTTAAAAGACTTGAGTACGGGCAAGGCAGCTGGCTCGAATGGAATCCCTATTGAATTTTATCAAAATATTTGAAACAGATTTATCTCCCTATCTGCTAAATTACTTTCAGCTTCTATATTCACAGTTACCATCGGTAGGCTCTTTTAATGAGGCAACAATTATACCATTAGAAAAGGCTGGCAGGGACCCACACAGAGTAGAGAACTAGCGGCCAATTTCTTTATTAAATGCTGATAAGCTATTCTCCTCAATTCTTGCTCAAAGGCTGGCAAAAGTAAACCCTCATATAATTCATCCTGACCAACGTGGCATCATGGCGGGGCGGTCGACCTCTGACAATGCTCGTCTCCTTATGAATCTTCTGTCTATATCTGAACACTTAGACTTTCCTGTGGAGGGAACTTTCGTTAGATGCAGAGAAAGCCTTTGACCGTTTGGAGTGGGCTTTCTTGGTAAGGTTCTACACTGGTTTGGATTTAGTGGTAATTTTATTTGTTCGATCCAAGTTTTGTATACCAACCCTTCGGCCTGTATTCTCCCTAATGGGACGTTGTTGGATCCTTTTTTGCTCCATAGAGGTACTAGGCAAGGTTTTCCGCTCTCCCCTTTACTTTTCAACATAGCATTGAAACCCCTAGCTTTAATGTTGCGGCACTCGGAGAAGATCCAAGGTACTGTAGTAGCTGACTTACAAATCAGGCTCTCAGCCTATGCTAATGATCTCCTGTTGTTTATCCAACCCCTATCTATGGCAGAAGTGCTGCTGATAATCGAAAAGTATTCTAAATTGTCAGGGTATAAGATAAATTGGGCAAAGTCGGTGGCGTTCCCAATAAATAAATTAACTTTTATGTCGATGGTTGAACAATTCCCATTTGTGTGGGAAGCGAAAGCTATCAAATATTTAGGGGTTAATTACTGCTCTACTCTGGAGGAGACTATTCAGGTAAAGCATAGTTACTCACCTGTAACAGGTGATCTCCGGGAACAGCAGGAATTTAGTCCTCACATATGGGTATCGTCGGTACTGATGGAGCCTGCGTGGGAACACTCCCCAGCATCCAATTAGAAAGCTTTTGGGAGCATCCCACAGCGCCTGCATGCTGCCTTCCCGCTTTTCCCAACTGCCTCTCACCAGTTGAGTTTTAAAGCTGAGACAAAGAGAGAGAGAAAGGGAAAGGGAAAGAGAGAGATAGAGAGATACAACTCCTAGGGGAGGGTGGGTGGGCTGTGAGGACTAAATTCCTGCAGATCATTTACGTAATATGCAAAGTTTTAAGAAGGAAATTAAAAACCAAAAACGAGAGAAATTTAAGAGAGATGAAGACGACTATCAATTTGGGTATGTATACCCTTGGAGTAAAAAGATAGAGAAGGATCGTCTTTTTAAAAAACGTACCACGATTTTTGATCATAAGGATCATGAGAAAGAGGAAGAGCGAAACTCTGGAGGTGAACATAATAATAAAAAAAGAAGTAGGCAGGATTCAGTTGAAGCAGCCTTTTCCGCCCCCTCTACTTCCTTCCAAAGGGATGATGATGATGTTCCAAAAGAGGATAAAGAAAAAAGGAATAAGAAACCTTTTTTAAATATGGATCTTCTATGGAAGGGAGGGGGGCGAGGCCAATCATACATTCGCAACAATTGGAACGAAAGTCAATGGAATCACGGAAGAAATCAGGACGAATCTCATACATCGAACGAACAATACAGAGGCAGGGGCCGGGGTCGCGGTCGCGGGAGGGGTCGCCGAGGTTCAACGAGGTCAATAGAGAGGAGATATTGATGGCTCCGTTAGATAATGTTGTCAATATTTCACAATATACATTATTACCAGGAGAAATATCTTTACTTAACAAAGGTCTCTCCTTTGTCCCCACTCGCAATTATGATCCTTTTGAAACTCAGGTAGACCTCTTCAAATTTTTTCGTAAAATTCGCATAAAAAACTTTTTTCTAAATCAGATAGCTGTTGATACAGATCAATCTATCATTAAAAATAAATCCCGTTGGATCCCTCCCCCTGTCACAGATCCATTAATTGAGAGTTTTGAAAAAATGGTTCTGAAAGAGGTTCAATCCATTAGATATTCCACCAAAGTTCCATACTATAACCTAACCATCACTGAGAAACAAGCCATTAAGTCTTTACAAACTAATAATAGTATTATTATCAAACCTGCAGACAAGGGAGGTGCGGTTGTAGTTATGGACAAAACCTCATATATTACAGAAATTGAAAGACAACTCAGTGATAAAAAATTCTATTTACGTCTGGCTGATGATCCAACTATGTCTCTAAAACAATCTATTGACAATCTAATATTAAATGGTTTTGAGTTTGGATACCTTACAGTGAAAGAAAGGGATTTTCTTATTGTTGATTGCCCCATTATTCCCACTATCTATATACTTCCTAAAATACATAAATCCTTATCCCATCCTCCCGGTAGACCTATTGTAGCTGCGATTGGATCACTATTGGAACCAATATCACAGTTTTTAGATGTTCTTTTACGACCCTTTGTTGAATCTATGTGGTCTTACGTCCGTGATTCCTCACACGTGATTAACATTCTGGGAACTATCACTAATTTACATCCTGATACACTTTTAGTTACCCTTAATGTTGAATCATTGTACACTAATATCCCTCAGGCTGAAGCGTTACAGATTTTAGAACAGTTTTTATATTTAAGAAAAGAACACAGACGTATACCTACCGTTTTCCTTATTGATCTTGCCCGTTTTGCTATGTGTGAAAATTATTTTTGTTTCCGGGATTTATTTTATAAGCAGACAAAAGGGGTTTCTATGGGTTCCTCCATGGCCCCAGACGTGGCAAATCTATATGTGGCTAATTTTGAGGATAAATTCATAAAAGATAACCAATTTAAGACGCAATTGAAACTATGGATAAGGTATATAGACGACATCTTCATTCTTTGGCAAGGTTCAATTGATATATTACAAGAATTCAATAATTGGATTAATGGTTGCGATAGCAATCTTCGATTTCAATTGACTTACGATCCTACACAGATTTCTTTTTTGGATTTACTGATTATCAAATCTGGTGATGGTTTGACCACCTCTTTATTTAGGAAGCCTACAGATCGGAACCAATTATTACACTATTCAAGTTTTCATAATGCTTCTTTGAGAAATAATTTGCCAATTGGACAATTTTTGCGTACTAAACGTGTCTGGACAACTGAATCCACTTTTGAGACACATGCCACTATAATGAAAGAGAGATTTAAAATGCGGGGATATCCACAGTCTCAAATTACCAAGGCATATTCTAGAGCCTGTAATGCTAAAAGATCTGATTTATTGACCTTACGTGAGAAAAATTCTAAAGTTGGCATGGTCTGTCCATTATTGTATTCACACCAATCTACAACTATTAGTAAATGTCTGAAGAAATATTGGCACTTAGTACAGGCTATTCCTGGTTTTGAAGAGACACCACTGACTATCGCACACAAACGTAATATCAATCTTCGAAATCTTCTTGTGCCTTCTGCTTTTACTGAACGACGATTTTTATCAAAATATAAAGGACACTTCCCATGCGGACAATGTTCCGTATGTACTCATGTTATTTCTGTAAAAAATTGTTTTGTACATCCAACTACTAATCAGAAATTCTATTTGGATGATTTCTCAAACTGTATGACTAGTCACGTGATTTATGTAGTGAAATGTCCTTGTAATAAATTGTATGTAGGGAAAACTATACGTCCCATTAAAACTAGAATAATAGAACATAGAAGTAATATTAAGAGAGTTGCAATGGACAAACCGCTTGTCATGCATTGGCATACGGCAGCACATAAGACATCTGATTTAAAATTTTTTGCTATTAAAAAGCTTAAATTTAATTGGCGCGGAGGTAATGCAGACAATACCCTTTTACGATTAGAACAACGCTATATTTTCAATTTACATAGCCTACATCCAGAGGGTCTTAATATGGAAAGTGATTTTTCTGTCTTTCTCTAATATTATTATTGACGCGATACCATTTCGACTTTTATACATTTATTTGTATATCATTTTATCTTGTGCTGCATATTCTCCTTGTTTTGTGGTCAATGAAGACCCTGTCTTCTTGTTTGACAATGGTTATTCATTTTTGCGGGCAATGAATATCTTGTCCCCTTGTATGACAATGACAATTCACTTTTGCCTTCAGCATTGGTTTCATTCGTTTGCTCCTCTTTTTATATGGAGTTTTTTTTTTTTAATATTTATTTTGTATAATTATTTATTTATTATTCATATTTTACCATTTATTTATATTTTTATTTTTATTTATTAACATTTTTTGGTTTTTTATTTTTTGTCAACATTTAAAGATATACAATTTTTGAGTATTTACACTCCTGAGTCATTTCTTTATATACATCAGTTTTTATCCCGTGGAATAACTCAGGGTGAATTTTTTATATATATTGGATTGATACATTTTGATGTTTATTTTTATAACCTTGTACTCATTTTTATTAGGCAATAAGACTTGACAAATCCTTCATTTGTCTTTTCTGTGAAAGGTGTTACCTTTATGGTTTCTTTATTGAATTGCGTTTACATAATGTAGATGACGTGGTCAGCCTCGTTCTCTATTTTACCTCTGCACTGCGCAGATGCAGGCGTCTATATTTTGCAAAAGAACCGCCGAGCTCTGGCGCGTTTGCTACAGGATACAATACGATTTTATGGTAGCAGTTTGTTTAAATCTCTGCCTTCTGGTTCGTTTTGATTTCAGTTTGTTTGGGTTCTTCTTTTCAATGATGTTTAAGTTTGGTTTGTAGCACTATTCTTTGTCAATATGTTTCTCTTAAAATTAGGTTCTAATCTCCTACCTCGAGTTAGCATGTTGCTATCATTGATTACTTTTGAGTGAATGCAAAGTCTTTTGATGTCTTTTTAGAAAATAACTATGTATCTGTGCTTTCTTGAAAATGGTGAGAAACGGTTTTAGGTCATTAAAATCTAATGTGTTTGTGTTAATTTAATTTGGTTTGCATAATGACGACCATGTTGCTAACATCAGCCTTTTATTTGGTTTGTATAATGATGACTATGTTGCCTACCTCGTTTCATTCCTGCCATGTGCAGATGCAGGGGGCTATATTTTGAAAAACCTGTCGGGTCTGGCGCGCTTACCGTATGACTTAAACATGGTTTTGTGATAGTTTACATAACGACGACTATGTTGCCATCCTTGTTTCATTCCTGCAATGCGCAGATGCAGGGGGTTACATTTTTTTAAAAAAGTTGCCGAATTTGGCGCGCTGACCGCATGACATCAATATGGTTTTATGTTAGTTAGTCTGCAGCATCCTGTCGTTCTGATTTTATTTAATTTTTTATTTTATACTTTCCTCATCGATGCTGCTTAAACTTAGAGTATACGTAGCAGTTTATAATGCGATTCCTAAAACTTTTTTATAAATGAATTAAAAACTTTTATTGTATCCGTTATATCACTATCATTGATAATTTTTAATTTTTGATAATGGTTGAGTGGGTTTAAAAGTCTTTCGATGTTTTCTAATTGTTCACATAAATAAACAGTTTTTCCATCCCTCTTGAAATCATCGATACATGGTTTGAGGTGGTCAGAGGCTTTTGTCAATGACGACATTTTATTTGTTTAGAATTGATGTTTTTAGCCCCTTTTTTTAAGTGAAGTGGCCTGGGTAGTATAACAACCGGTGAAATGGGTAGTTTGTGACTATTATGCATCACTTTTGAATATACTCTGTGACTACTTCCATGCATTTATGTTCCGCTGTGTCCCCCAATTTTTAATTGTTTTTTTGTATTTCTCATAAATTCATTTGATTGTTTTTACAGACGCCACTCATACCGTTTTGAGATTCCGAATGGTCTTTGGTTTTAAAATCATATGTTGTCAATTTTGGTCAGATTTTAGCCTTTGTTTTTACATCATTATCTTGGCAAATTATTATCTTTTAAGAACAATTTAATTATTTATACATTCTTCACGTTTCACAGATTGCACATTTATGGTCGTAGGAAGAGTTTCTTGGTCAGGTATTATTTTTATTTTCATTCTCTCATTTTATTACTCTTTTTAAATATCAATTTACATGGGTTGTCTTCATCTCTCTTTAAATCAGGCCGTTTTCTATTTATAATTTTCGAAATTATTTTTTAAAAAACTTTTATAATTAATTTTTAATATTTTTTATATATATGTATGGATTTCATGATGTTTGTTTTTTCTATTTAAGAGTAATTTATTTATAAGTTTTCAATTTAAATGCTTGTTTTTTGTTATAGCACAATTTTGAAGACACACACTGTTTTAGAGTCCTTTTTGGTTAATTTATACAGTCTGTTGATTCAGGTATGTGTAATTTATATGTTTTTTAAATACATTATTTTTATGCTATATTATCAAATATTTATTGTTTGTTGAAACATTTATTATCCATCTACATATTTATATTTATACACTCATATATCCTATTTTTTTATATATTTATATGTTTTTACTAATTGTACTGTTTAGGTGTCATATTTGTTATAGTACATTTTTGAAGACACACATTGTTTTAGTTCCTTTTGGTTAATTGATATAGTCTGTTGATTCAGGTATGTGTAATTTATATGTTTTTTAGATACAACATTAATTTTTTTATGAAATGTTTATCGTCTGTTGAAACATTTATTATTTATTTATAAATTTATATTTATATATTTTTATTTAATTTTAATTGTACTGTTTTGTTTTTTTGTGTCGTTCTGCTGTTAGCCGTACTTATTTGTTCCACCATTTATATTTATATATTTATATTGATACAACCGTTTATTAGAAAAATGGTTTTAATTTGTTATTATTTTTACATTTAAAACTGTTTTAGTATGCATTCATTGATGTCCGTGGTTTTAGCCAGTTTTATTTTATTTCATTGTTTTTAAATAACTATTTTTGTTGTTTATTTTAATTTGTGTATTTGTCTTTAGCCATTTAGCCCCTGAAGAAGGGAATTCCGAAACACGGCCTGTGTCGGGCCTTTGGCTGATTTGACCAATAAAGATTTTCACACGTCCTCCTTTGCTATCCACGTTTCTTTGTTGGACAGCTTTTGCACGTGGTGTTGTGCCCTTTGTTGGACCCTGGAGTTAGAAAAACGCCATGAGAGAAGGGGAACAGAACAGAGCTATACACGTCTTAGAAAGCAGGAAGCATTAGGATCTAGAGAGAGACGTATTCTCCCTAGTAAAAGGGATTTAGAACACCCAAACTTCCTCTGCACATACGAAGAGCTATGTAGAGCTCAGGACTCTAAATACAAACATTACGGTGATTTCCCACAAGCCACTAGGATAGTGGAAGAGGAGAATCTTTTCAATACTCGGCAGAGACAGTTTAACTTAAAGGGCATTTTGGAGTCAGAAGTTCTGTCTGACGAGGGAGAAATGCAAGTGGAATTTCCTGAAGATATTTCAGAGGGTATAGAAATGGACTGTACTTACACTTTGTCAGATTGTATAAATTCTCTATGCTAAAGCAGCAAGAAGTGCTGATTGAAGAAACAGCTGCAAGTTTACACGTGAGTGGAAAGAACTGTTTCTGTTACTTTTGTGCTGTTTAATTAATGCTGAAGGAAGCTTATTTTTGTTCCAGTATTTTCCTTTGATTGTTACCAGACGTATGGTCTATATTTCTTTTGTTCCATGGTTTTGAATCCGCCCCGGACGGGGAATAAAACCCAAGTTAAACCTTACCCTCTGCCTCAACTACAATTATTGGTACAAGGTACAAACTACGGGAACCAGAAGGCTTTGCTACTGCCTTCCCGGGGACGTAACTGCCAGTAAAATACTGCCCCATCAAGCTGTCCAAGCACTCTTTAGCCTCTGGGCCAGCTAGTGGGTCACAGTAGATGAGTCTCCTGTGAAGACCACGTGCCTTGGGTGGAGAGGTCTTGCAGATGAGCTTCCCAACCCATCGGAGAAGCATCTGTTGTGAGAGTTGCCTGGGGTAAGGGTTGTTGAAAAGGGGAACCCAGCAACAGGTTTTGAACATAAGAACATAAGATATGCCATACTGGGTCAGACCAAGGTCCATCAAGCCCAGTATTCTGTTTCCAACAGTGGCCAATCTAGGTCATATGTACCTAGCAGTTTCCCCAAAAGACACAGGTTCTGCAATGCTTGTATTGGGTCAAGCATTGATAACTTCGGTCACTTCTTAATAATGGTTTATGGACCTTTCCTCCAGGAACTTGTCCAAACCTTTTTTAAACCCAGCTACACTAACAGCCTTTACTACATCCTCCGGTAACAAATTCCAGAGTTTGATTACACGTTGAGTGAAAAAATATTTTGTTTTATTAGTCTTAAATAGTTTACCCTGTAGCTTCATTGCATGTCCCCTAGTCTTTCTATATTCTGATAAGGTAAACAATCGATCTACGTTTACCCGTTCCACTCCGTTCATTAATTTATAGACTTCTATCATATCTCCCCTCAGCCGTCTCTTTTCCAGGTTAAAGAGCCCCAACCTTTTTAGCCTTTCTTCATAGGAGTAGCCTTCCATCCCCTTTACCATTTTGGTGGCTCTTCTCTGAACCTTTTCTAAAATCGCTATATCCTTTTTAAGATACGGCAACCAGAATTGCACACAATATTCAAGGTGCGGTCTCACCATGGAACGATATAGAGGCATTATAATATCTTTTGTTTTATTTTCCATTCCTTTCCTTATCATACCTAGCATTCTATTTGCTCTCTTGGCCGCCGCTGCACACTGGGCCGAGGGTTTTAACATGGTATCCACAATGACGCCTAAATCTTTTTCCTGGGTGGTGGTTCCTAATGTGGAACCTTGCATCGTGTAACCATAGTTTGGGTTGTTCTTCCCTAGGTGCATAACCTTGCACTTCTCCACATTAAATTTCATCTGCCATTTTGATGCCCAGTCTTCCAATTTATCAAGATCCTCTTGCAATTTTCCACAATCCTCCCGGGTTTTAACAACTTTAAATAGTTTTGTGTCATCTGCAAATTTGATAACCTCACTCGTTATTCCACTTTCCAGGTCATTTATGAATATGTCAAAAAACAGCGGACCCAGCACAGATCCCTGGGGTACACCACTATTCACCTTTCTCCATTGGGAAAATTGGCCATTTAGCCCTACCCTCTGCTTTCTATCTTTTAACCAGTTCCTGATCCACAATTTTGAGTGGACTTCCACCACTGGAGGGACAAAACAAGACGACTTGTGTTTGCTATTTTGTCTGATAGGCATCCTGATGCCTGGGTCCATTGAGTGGATAAAGTCCACTGGGCTGCCCTCATATGGAGGCGAGCATAGGGAACCACATGCACAGTAGATGCCATGTGGCCTAGTAGTTGTAGCATTTCTCGGGCAGTGAGATGAGGCTTCAGCACTGCTTAAGAAGCTAACTGCACCATGCGAAGGCAACGGGCCTGGGGGAGATAGGCCCTTGCATTTCTGGTATCCAGCAAAGCTCCTATGAACTCTAAAGACTAAGTGGGAGTTAGACTGGATTTTGGGATGTTTATTACCAGACTCAAATACTGAAGGATACGCATTAGAGAAGTCCTGGCCTCTGACTCTGTTGGGGCTCGAATGAGCCAGTCGTCTAGTTAGGGGAACACGAATATCCCTAGAGTGCAGAGAAATGCTGCTACCACAGCCATGCATTTCGTGAACACCCTTGGTGCTGAGGCCAGGCCAAATGGAAGCACCCTGTATTGGTAGTGCTTTTCTTGAAAAAGGAACCTTAGGAACCTTCTGTGAGTTGGATGGATGAGAACATGGGTGTACGCATCCTTGAGATCTAGAGAACAAAGCTAATCCTAACTCTGAAGGTATGACAGCAGAGTTCCAAGAGAAATCATCTTGAATTTCTCTTTGACAAGGAATTTGTTCAATTCTCTGAGGTCCAAGATAGGGTCTGTATCCCCCTGTTTTCTTTGGGATATGGAAATAGGGGGAGTAAAACCCTGTACCCTGCTGATGGATGGGTACTTCTTCTATTGCCCCTTGGGCAAGAAGCATAGTGACCTCCTGACCTAACAGGTTGATGAGGGAGGTCGGAGAATTGAACTGCCTTATCATTGTGGGAGGAGGCATGCTTGAAAAATGAAGCTTGTACCCCTCTTTTATGATGGAGAGTGTCCAATGCTCTGCTGTTATTTGCCCCCATCTGGGGGCAAAGTGACACAACCTTCCTGGAATGGTGGAAGGCTCTGGTCCAATGAGAGCCAGGAAGGCTAAGTTCTCTAGCTGAAAGTCAAAGGCCTTGTGGAGGCTGAGACTGCTGGGACGGCTGAGGCTTAGCAGTCTTTGCTTTTCTTTGTTTGGGTGGTTGCTGACCTTTCCTGACAAGCTGACCCACAGAACGTCCCTGCTGAGAATAAGCAGGATAATACTTTTTCTTTTTAGAAAAGAATGGTTTCTTACAAGATTTCTTTCTTGCAGGATCTGCTGTGGACTTGGACAATCTATCCAAGGTGGAGTTGTCAGCATCCAACTCACTGGCCTTTTCTTGCCAATCTTTACCAAACAGGTTCTCACCAGTACAAGGAATATTTCCCAGTTTATCTTGTACCCAGAGCTCCAGATCAGATGCCTGGAGCCAAGGTTCTGCTTATGCACTCAAAACAGTCAAAAGCTGCATGGTTGACAAATTTAGAAACATCTTGGGCATGTTTGACCAATGTGAGAAAATCCTGTCTTCTATCCTCAGGAAGAAGAGGACTCAAAGCCTCAAAATTACCTCTGACTTCCTTCAGGAACATTCCCATATATAGACTATAGGAACTGATCCTGGCAGAAAGCATGGAAGCTTGGAAGACACGACGTCCAAAAGCATCCAAAGTTCTGCACTCACGTCCTGGAGGATTAGAGGCATGCCTCTTTGCACTCTTGATCCTTCTCATAGCTGATTCCACTACAATAGAGTGGTGAGGAAGCTGAGTTTTCTGGAAACCAGGACAAGGAGGGACTCGATACAGAGTATCCAGTCTACGAGACTATGCAAGATCTCATGGATGGGCAAGGTAGCTGCCTCCTTAGGAGTTTTAGGATATTGTAAAATTGCCAACTCCTTTGCTCTGGGCTCTGTTTCAGGTGCCACAGTAATGGACAGACCTCGAGCCACCTCCCTGATGAAATCCTGAAAGGAAATGTCCTCTGGAGGAGACATCCTACGTTTAGGGGAGGAAGGCTCCTCTGGGAGAAGTATTCCCGCATCGACAGAACTGTCAGAATCCTCAGATTCCTCTGAGGACTCGAAGTACCTTCTGTCAGGATGCTCTTGAAGAGCCCGATACCCGTACCGACCGAAGTCGGTACAGGGAGTAATCGGTACCGGAAGGCATCGGATGACTGGGTGCCAGCAATGCGGACACCGATGTCGATGCTATCAGTACCGATACCACTGCCGGAGTCGGTGCCGGTACCAGTTGAAAAGTCTGACGCGGTTCTGAGGGCGTCGATGCTGCAAGGAGAGCCACCAGACTGCGCTCAACAGCCAGGACTCTCTGGTCTATCGACACTGCCGATGCCTGGATGTCGATACCGGAGAAGACCGCCGGTACCCCAGAGCATGGCACCAGTAGTTTTGCCGAGGTCAAGGCCTCGAGAACATCCTGGAGCCCCGATAATGCTTTGGAAGCCAAAGCCTCCCGCCGGGGCCACAAAAAAGAAGGAAAATTTCCTGCGATGACAGGAACACGCCCTGCTGGCTCTCCGGAAAACCAAGAACTGGAGAGAAGCAGTTGGGAAAGGCGGGAAGGCAGCACACAGGCGCTGTGGGATGTTCCCAAAAGCTTTCTAATTAGACGCTGGGGAGCGTTCCCGTGCAGGCTCCGTCTGTACTGACGATACCCATATGTGATGACTACATTCCTGCTTGTTCCTGGAGATACATTAAAAATGTATGTAAGTTGATCCAGACTTTTACTGTTAAATGGTCGTCACTCCACTTGTTGTGGTGGGGTAGGATAGACTCAATTAAAATGGTTTTAGTGCCTAAGGTAAATTATATTTTGGAGATGCTTCTGGTCTCATTGCCTTCTAATACTTACAAAACTTGGGAGCGGTTCCTTGTCAATTTTTTATGGCAGGGGAAACCTCCCAGGATAGCGATTAGTAAATTCAAGGCAAGCAAACTTAATGGTGGAGTCCAGTTCCCAGATTTTAGATGGTATCATCTGGATTTTCTTCTCAAGCAAGGGGCAATGCGGATTATTCCTGGGGCCAGTGGTCGGAGGCCGATTTGGTTAGAAGTGGAAGAGCGGCTGGTAACGCCTATACTGTTGTCACTTATGATTGGCATGAGACACACTGATACTTTTGTTACTGCTAGAATAATAATTTCGACCCAAGATGCTTATTATGTTTTAGCACAAACTTTAGGGAATGGTAACCCCCTTTCTACCTTACTTCCCTTATGGTATAATACTAAGTTTAAAATTGGCCACAAGGTAATCTCATGGAAACAATGGCAAGCTAGTGGTATTTGGACTATAGGACAGGTAGTTAACTCTCAGGTTTGGAAGTCTTTTGAAGAGCTGCAGAGCAAGTTCAATCTGCCTGCTGTATGTCAGTATCAGTGGATGCAGTTAAGACATTGTATGTTAGAATCAAAGATTGATGTCAAAAACCTTGCAGAAGAATGGGGATTACAAAAGGTGGCTGACCTTTGCCTAAGCAAGAAAGGTACAGTCTCCAATTTCTATGCAATGCTGAGGGATAGATTCTTGCCTCCTCTGCTCAGTTTAGGGAGATTATGGGAGAAGGATCTGGGTCTTCTCATTTCCCCCGCAGACGTGGCCGCTGATTTGGGGACAGGTGAATAGAGTGTCTAGGGCAGCTGCTCTTACCCAGACTTTATATTTTCTAATCCACCAGGCATATATTACTCCAGTCCGGCTTACTAAATGGGACCCAAGTGTCAGTAATAAGTGTTCAGCTTGTTTTAAGAGCCCGGGCACCTTAAGGCATATGTTGATTGCCCTTACATTCAGAACTTTTGGACACAGATCTGGGACAAGATTCAAAATGTCTTGCAATTCCAGGCGCCCCAAACATGGCAAATAGTGATCCTGCGTTCCACTGCTTAAAATTTAACATTGGCAAAAGAAAAAAAATGTGTTTAATTTCAAGATGGCCATCACTTTAAAATTGATAGTGTCCTGCTGGAAGGACCCCATTAAATTGGATGGCTATCACTGGTGGAATTTGGTCTGCTTATACTCTAGTTACGAGAAAGCGCAGGATAGAGTGATAGGTCAGAGGGGTCTGAAAAGAATTCAAGGTTCCTATCAGGCTAATATCCAGAGTTTGTGTCCAGATGTGAACAAGTGGCGGTGTTTAGAAGAATATGCTGCTATGTCAAGGACAAGTGGGCTAAACTAATGGAGTTTTAATGTATAGTTCTTATGTGTGTAATTAATGTTGCAACCCGGTCAGGGTTCAGAACCCGCAAGGAGACGGGGAGGGTGGGATGGATCTGTTGAGTTCTGTTGTTGGTGTTGTCTATGCGGTGTTCGGTGTTGAAAATAAAAATTAAATAAAAAAAAGAAATATTAAATTCCTCAAACCGTTGCAGAGCTGGCCCCTCCACTAGAGAGGGAGCCTTTTTCCCTTGAGGGAGATAATACACCTTAGTTACCCCTAAAACCTCCACCAGCTAATTTTTGAGCATTTCTTTTGGTGAGATAAATTGAACCTTAAGAAAGTTACTTAAACGTAAATTTGCCATTCTCACAATGTTCTCCAAATGTTCGCGTCTAGCCTTGATATATGTAGAATCTTTCATCACTGCTTCTGCACAGTTCTCAAGTTGTTCAACCTTCACAGTAACTTTGTTGAAAGATACTTGTATTTTTTACATCTCCGACGCATTCCTGGAACATTGAACCTGGGTGGCTTGAAATTGAGTAGATAATGTCTGCACTTGTGGCAAAAGAGCCTCCTCAAGTTGTTTGATTACACTCCAAATAGCCTCAAGTGTAATCTGGTCAGGCCTTGGAAGAAAAGACTCAATTGATATCCCAGCAACAGAGGTCTGCAGCTCCGCCATTCTTGCCTGCTCATCCACTGGTTCATCACCCCCTCGGAGCTCCTCCAAAGCTGAAGGGCTGCTGCCATCAAGCTGTTCCAAAGGGGACTCAACGCTTACCATGTCACTTCCTGGAACCCTCCCCCAAGAACCAGCCGGCACACTAATCGTGGGGGAAATCCATAGGAATCTGGCTGTTCGGAATCCTGGCAAATTTATTCACCCTCAGATATCACCGCGTTGGGGGTGAGATCTATCCCCGAAAAGGACGCCGAGCCTTCCCGCTCCAGCATCCCACCAGTCAGGGTTAACACTGCTCCCAAAGTCGTCAGCTGCAGCAAATCATAAGGTTGAAAAAAGGCACCCAAAGGCCCTTTAGGAAAGTCAGCAAAAGGCATCCAGCTAGCCAGGGGCTGCTTAGCTGTTTTGGCTTTATGCTTCCCATTGGATTCTCGATATCACAATCAGATGCAGCAAGCAGCCATCTTGGAATCCCCTCCCTGGAAATTAGTGTTAAAGTTTAATGCTAGTTGTTATAATGTCAAAAAGACATTTAAACAGAAAAAAAATACAATATGAGCAGGGATCAATAATTTAAATGGAAAGAGCCCTTCTCTGGAATTATTCCCAATTTTTCCTCTGTGTGTGTACTTACTTTTATGCGTAACAATCAAAAGATTTCTTGGATAACAAATGTCTTAGGGCTTAGGGCCAGATATTCAATTGGGATGGTTATGCACCGTAGTGCCGCAAGCCATCGCCGCCCATCTCTAACCCTGGCATATGTGACCCTAACATTGAATATCTAGGGTCACCGCACAGCCTCCAATGCTGTAGAAGCTAACCGGGTAGCGGCGAAATTGCACTGCTACCTGGTTAGCTCCCGTGGGTAAAACTAGGTCAGCTTTTGCTATGACTATCAACACAACTATAATTCAAGTATATGCCCCAACAACAGCTGCAGAAGAAGATGAAATTGAAGAGTTCTATGAACAAGTTCAAGCTGAAATTGACAGAACATGCAAACAGGAAATCCTGATAGTCATGGGTGACTGGAACACAAAAGTTGCAACAAAGAAGAAGGCAAAGTGGTTGGAAAATAAGGACTTGGCAACAGAAATGAAGCTAGAGAAAGACTGATAGAATTCTGCAAGACCAACGATCTATTCATCTCAAACACCTTCTTCCTGCAACACAAGCGGCGACTGTACACATGGACTTCACTAAATGGATTATACAAAAATCAAATTGACTACATCTGTGGAGGTCAATGATGGAAAAGCTCTATAAAATCAACAAAGAAAAAACCTGGAGCTGACTGTGGTACAGATCACCAACTACTAGTATGCAAACTCAAGCTAAAGTTGAAAAAGAGCAAGCCACTCATGAACGCAGCAAAATATGACCTTGAGAATATGCCACTGGAATTTAAAGACTGCCTGCAAAATCGATTTGCTGTTTTAGATACAATTGACAGAGCTCCAGTAGAGTTATGGAATGGCATCAAGAAGGTTGTGTTAGAAGAAAGCGAGAAGTCTCTACAAAAGGTGAAAAAGCAAAAATGGCCAAAATGGATGACGGAAGAAACTCTGAAAATTGTCCTGAAATGCAGAGAAGCTAAAGCCAGAGGAGAAAGAAAGACAATCGCAGAACTCAACAGAGATTTCCAATGTGCAGCAAGACAGGACAAGGAAAAGTACTACAATGACACATGCAAGGAAAAAGAAGCAGAAACTATTAGAGGAAGAACAAGATCGGCTTTCCAAAAACCTACGAGAGTTAAAGAAGAAATTCCAGCCTCGAATTGGAATGTTACAAGATGCTCAAGGTTCTAAATTGAATGATGCTGAGAAGATCAAGAAAAGGTGGAAAGAATATACAGAGTTTTTATATGATAAAGATCAAGTGGACCAAAAGCCGTTTCAACCTGTACCTTATGATCCAGAACCATTGGTGATGAAAGAAGAAGTTGAAGCAGCATTGAAAGCCTTATCAAGGAACAAAACACCAGGCATTAATGGCATTCCCATAGAATTACTACAGCAATCTAATGCAGCTGTTACTGTACTTACAAGGCTCTGGCAAGAAATTTGGAAGACAATATCATGGCCAACTGACTGGGAAAGATCTGTGTTTATACCAATACTAAAGAAATGTGATCCAAATGACTGTGGAAATTATCGCACAATTGCTCTAATCCCACAGGCCAGCAAGAATCGACTGAAGATTATTCAACAGAGACTACAACCATACCTGGAACAAGAACTACCTGAAGTGCAAGCAGGGTTCAGGAAAGGGCGAGGAACGAGAGACATCATTGTGTATGTGAGATGGATCCTTGAAAAGACTAAAGAATACCAAAAGGATAACTATTTGTGCTTTATCGACTATAGCAAGGCTTTTGACTGTGTAAATCATGAGAAACTCTGGGCCACATTAAGAAGCATGGGTATAACAGAACACCTGATCGTTCTCTTGCACAATCTGTACATTGATCAAGAAGCAACAGTTCGAATGGAACAAGGAGAAAAAGAATGGTTTAAAATAAGCAAAGTTGTAAGACAAGGCTGCATACTTTCCCCCTACCTGTTTAATTTATATGCAGAACAAATCATCAGAGAAGCAGGATTGTATGAAGACAACAGAGGTGTGAAGATTGGTGGAAGACTCATCAACAACCTTCGCTATGCTGATACCACCACATTACTGGGTGAAAGTGAAGATGATCTGAAACATTTGCTTCTCACAATCAAAGAACATAGTCTCAAAATGGGCCTGCACCTTAATGTAAAGAAGACAAAGATCAAGACAACTGGCAAAATCAACAAGTTCATCGTTGAAGGAGAAGAAATTGAAATTGTGGACAACTTTAACTTACTTGGATCAACTATCAATAAAGAAGCAACAAGCAGTCAAGAAATCCGACGACGCACTGCTCTTGGCAGAATGGCTTTGAAAGACCTAAACAAGATTCTCAAGAACAGAGATGTCTCGCTCCATACAAAGATTTGACTTGTTCAAGCCATGGTATTTTCAATAACATCATATGGATGTGAAAGCTGGACAGTGAAAAAGATAGAAGGAAGAAAATTGATGCCTTTGAATTATGGTGCTGGCAGCGAATACTGCGTATACCATGGACTGCCCGAAGAATAAACCAGTCAGTACTAGAGGAGATCAAACCTAAGCTTTCTTTAGAAGTTCAGATGACAAGACTTCGACTTTCATACTTTGGACACATCATGTGAAGAGAGAGATCATTAGAGAAAGACATCATGCTTGGCAAGATAGAAGGTCAATGCAAAAGAGGAAGGCCAGCAATGAGATGGATTGATACAATAACAGCAGCTACGGGTACCAGTCTGTCAACAATGAGTAGCCTACCTGAAGGCTGAACACAATTTAGGACAACTATCCAGAGGGTCTCAATGAGTAGACACCGACTCGACGGCACTTAACAACAAACTGGTTAGGCTCCCATGGGTCAGCTTTTGCTATGACAGTGTAGTTACTCACCTGTAACAGGTGATCTCTGGGAACAGCAGGAATTTAGTCTTCACATATGGGTATCGCCGGTACCGACGGAGCCTGCACGGGAATGATCCCTAGCATCCAATAGGAATGCTTTTGGGAGCATCCCTCAGCACATGCGCGCTGCCTTCCCGCCTTTCCAACTGTCCCTCTTCAGTTATGTTTGTAGCTGAGTGAAAGGATAGATGGAGAGAGGAAAGAGACAAAGAGATGGAGACAATTCCTAGGGGAGGTGGGTGGGTTGTGAAGACTAAATTCCTGCTGTTCCCGGAGATCACCTGTTACAGGTGAGTAACTACGCTATCTCCAGGAACAAGCAGGAATGTAGTCTTCACATATGGGGACCCCCTAGCTGAAGATGCCAGGGAGATAGCCCCAGGAAGGTGCCACCCTAGAAAGGTAGGCATCCTTCCTCCCATGGATCTCTGGCATTCCACCAGGGTTGGTGGGTAGGAGTTGAATTAGGTCTGAAAGAGGTTTTGTAGAACAACTTGGCCAAAGAAGGCATCCCAACGGGAGGCTTTATCTAGGCAGTAGTGGGCTGTGAGGGTGTGTACCGAAGCCCAGGTGGCTGCTCAACAAATGTCATTGATAGACACAGAGTGGAGATTAGCCATGGAAGTTGCCATGGCTCTCACGTTATGAGCTGTGACATGGCCTAGAAGAGGAAGACCCTTACTCTCATAAGCAAAGGATATGCATTGGGCAATCCATTTAGATAAAGTTCTTTTGGAGACGAAGTCCCAAATGACTAGAGTCAAAAGCTATAAAAAGTTGCGAGGCCTTTCTATGTTGCTGTGTTCTCTGTAGGTAAAAGGCTAGGGCTCTTTTACAATCCAAAGTATGAAGGTTTATTTCTGCATTAGAGGCGTGAGGCCTCAGAAAAAATACAAAAAGATAAATTGATTGATTTAAATGAAAAGGCGAAACCACCTTTGGCATAAAGTGTGGATGAGTTCTGAGAACAACCTTATCATGGTGAAACCTAGTATAAGGAGGATCAACCACTAAAGCTTGCTGTTCACTAATGCGACGTGCAGAGGTGATTGCAATTAGGAAGATGACCTTCCAGGTCAAAAACGTAAGGGTTGTAGTGGCTAAAGGCTCAAAAGGCGGCTTCATGAGCTGTCCGAGAACTAGATTTAGATCCCATGCCACCGGTGGTGGCTTAATGGGAGGTTTGGTTAATAGAAGACCTCTCATAAATCTGGATATGAGTGGATGAGAGGAAAATGGTTGCCCATTCAGAGGCTTATAAGAAGCTGCAAGTGAACTAAGATGGACTCTTACCGAATTGGTCTTTAGACCAGAATTCGATAAGTGAAGGAGATACTCTAGTATCAATTCTAAAGGTATGACAAGGGGGTTTAATCCCTTCTTGGAACACCATATAGTAAACCGTTTCCACTTGAAGGCATAAGACCTTCTTGTGGAATGTTTTCTAGAAGCCTGCAGGATATCCTTTACCTGTTGGGACAGGTTGAAATCCTGGAAGTCTAAGCCTTCAGCAACCAGGCCATGAGATGCAGGGACTGGGGGCTCGGGTGCCATAGCGTCTCGTCCTCTTGGGAAAGGAGATCTGGAGCATGCCCTAAGTCCAGAGATGGAGCTTGAGAGAGATGTAGAAGCAGGGGATACCACGCTTGGTGTGGCCATCGTGGCGCTATGAGAATCATACGACCCCTGTCTCTCTGAAGCTTGAAGTGTGTTTTGGGGATGAGGGGAATGGGTGGGAAGGCATAAAGGAAGCCCTGACCCCAATGAAGGAGGAAGGCATCCCTTGCCTGACAATTGTGAGCCAGAATCCTGGAACAGAACCGGGGAAGTTTGGCATTCAGTGGACTAGCAAAGAAGTCTATGTCTGGAGTACCCACAGATGAAATATCTTTGCCACCTGGTCTAGGTGGAGCAACCACTCGTGAGGCAGCAGTACTTGACTGAGTTTGTCTGCCCAAAGGTTTTGAATGCCTGGAAGATATACCACTAGAAGGTGAATTTGATACTCTCTGGCGAGGGCCCACAGTTGTAAAGCTTCATTGCATAACGACAGAGAGCCTGTTCCGCCCTGCTTGTTCACATAGAACATGGCTACCTGATTGTCCGTCTGGACTAGGACTGTCTTGTAGCTGAGCTGGGCATGGAATACTTGAAGAGCTCAATAGATTGCTCTTAATTCCAGGAGGTTTATGTGTTGACCAGCCTCCTGTGGAGACCAGGTGCCCTGTGTAGAGAGATGATTCAGGTGTGCTCCTCTACCCACCTGAGATGCATCTGTTGTTAGGGTGGCCTGAAAGAGGGGTTGATGAAAAGAAGACCCCACTGTCAGATTTTCTAGTGATTGGAGGGACAAAATTAGTCATTGAGAGTTTATTATTTTGTCAGATAAGTGTCCTGTGGCCTGTGCCCACTGAGCTGCTCGCATGTGGAGGCGAGCATATGGGACTACATGAACTGTGGATGCCATATGTCCCAGCAACTGTAGTAGCTCCCAAGCAGTTAGGGAGGATTTCCCTGCTACTTGAGAAGCTAGTTGCATTATGCGAAGACACCGAGCCTGTGGAAGGAAACCCTTTGCCTGTCTGGTATCTAGACAGGCCCCTATGAATTCCAGGCATTGGGAAGGAACAAGTTGGGATTTTGGGAAGTTTATTACCAACCCCAAGTATTGGAGGATTCACACTGTGCGAGACAGTGCAGTGCTGGCCCTCTGCAACTGTAGGGGCTCGAATGAGCCAATCGTCTAAGTAAGGGAAGACAAATATCGCCAGGGTTCACAGAAATGCAGCTACTACTGCCATGCATTTCGTGAATACTCTTGGTGCTGAAGCCATTCCAAAGGGAAGAACCCTGCACTGGAAATGTTTTCCCTTGAAAAGGAATCGTAAGAATTTCCTGTGATCTGGATGGATCAGAATGTGAGTGTATGCATCCTTTAAGTCCAGAGAGCAAAGCCAATCCTGGCTTTGAAGGTATGACAGAAGAGTTCCTAGAGAAATCATTTTGAACTTCTCTCAGAACAGGTATTTGTTCAATTCTCTGAGGTCTAGAATGGGTCTGTGTCCTCCTGTTTTCTTTGGAATAAGAAAATAGGGGGAGTAGAACCCTGCACCCCATTGAAGAATGGGTACCTCTTCTATTGCCCCTTGGGCAAGAAGTGTTGAGACCTCGTGATCTAGCAGACTGTCTGTGGAGGTTTGAGAATTCAATTGCCTTAGAATTGTAGGAGGCGGCATGCCGTGAAAATGAAGCTTGTACCACTCTCCTACAATGGACACGGTCCAATCTTCTGCTGTTATCTGATGCCATCTGCTGGCAAAGTGGCATAACCTGCCTGGGATATTGGGGGGTAGGGGACCCCTCAGAGGCAGGAAGACTAAGCTCTCTAGGAAGGAGTCAAAGCCCTTGAGGGGGGTGAATCTGCAAAGCTAGTTGGGCTCTTGGGCCTTTTGGCTTCTTTTGTTGTCTAGTTTGTCCCTTTTGGGCAACCTGACCCTGAGTTTGACTCTGCTGGGTATAGGAAGGATAAAATTTCCTCTTTTTGCTGAAAGAGGGTTTTTTTATAAGGCTTCTTTTTGGCTGGAGTGGCTATAGATTTTGACAATCTATCTAGAGTGGTATTGTCAGCATCTAATTCGTTAGCCTTTTCCTGCCAGTTCTTGCCAAAGAGATTTTCTCCCATGCAAAGAATGTTGCCTAACTTGTCCTGTAACCAAGTCTCCAAGTCTGGAGCCAGACAATCCGTCGTGCCCCAATGGCAATAGCAGAGGTTCTGCTGATGCATTCAAAGCAGTCAAAGGCTGCACGATTCACAAACTTGGAGAAATCTTGAGCATGCTTAACTAGAGCAAGAAAGTCCTGTCTCTTGTCATCTGGGAGAAATGGGCTCATAAGCTCCAAGTCTCCTGTAACTTCTTTAAGGAACATTCTCATATATAGTATATATGAACTGATCCTAGCTGAAAAAGCATAGAGGCCTGAAAAGTTTGGCGCCCAAAAGCGTCCAGAGTCCTGCATTCACGACTTGGGGGATTGGATGCATGCCTCTTTGCACTTTTCATCCTACTCATGGCTGACTCCACCACCATTCAATGGTGTGGCAACTGAGTCTTTTGAAATCCAGGACATGGCGGAACTCAACACATAGTATCAAGTCTCTTAGAATGAGGAGATGTGGTCAGAGGCGTCTCCCACATTCTGAGCATTAAGTTATGCAGAATTTCATGGATGGGCAGAGTAGCTGCTTCCTTTGGAGCTTTAGGATATTGGAGAATTTCCAATTCCTTTGCTCTGGGTTCCTCTTCAGGAGCTACCGTGATTGAAAGGCCCTTGGCCATATCACGAATAAAATCCTGAAAAGACATGTGACCACGATGCTCATGCAAAGCACGGTCCCGGTATCGATCGAAGTCAGTACCGAGTTGATCTGGTACCGATCTGTCGATTCCAGCCAAAGATGGCATGGGAAGAGTTGGTACCGGTATCTGAACTGGTGTAGGTACCGGCATCGGTATCGATGTTGGTACTGGTGTCCGTTGAACCATAGGGGTCAACGGTATCGCAGCTGTGAGCAGAGCTGCAATGCTGCGTTCAATAGCGAGGAACCTCTGGTCTATCGATGCTGCCGATCCCTGGGTGTCAGTACCGGTGAAAATGGCTGGGACCCCTGAGCATGGCACAGGTAGTTCTTGTGAGGTCGAGGCCTCGAGAACATCCTGAAGCCCCATTGATGCTTTGGAAGCCGAAGCCTCCCGCCGGGGCTGTTTTGCCGGTGTGGTTCCCCCAAGGGCAATGCCAATGGCCTCTCGATGCTTCGCAGGAGAGCTACCCTTTGAGGACCGGCTTTTATGTTTAGTTACCTGAGATCCATGGGAGGAAGAGGAGGCCCTTGAAGATGTCGATGCAATGGATCTGGCATCCGAAGAAAAGAGGGTACCGAGCTTTGCAGCCCGGTTCTGTCTTCCCCTTTTAGTCATCCCCATACAGGAGAGACATTCATATGGAGAATGGTGTCTTAAATGTTTACGGCCTGAACAATCATGGGTGTCAGTGACGGAAATGGTACCGCCACACTTAGTACATTTTTTTAAACCACTAGTTGGTTTTTCCATATTTCAGGAATATGGAGCCTAATGCCCAAAATGGCGCCTAGCACCAAAAAAGAAAAGTTTCTGAAGAGAAACAGTTCAAGTTTGTTTGTTTGTTTTTTTTAAAGAAAAGAATTGGCGGTACTGGTAGGCGTTGTGCGGAGGCAAACGCGACCACAAGAAAACAATTTTAAAGAAGGAATTTTCTGCAGTGACAGGGAATGGGTCCTGTCGGCTCCGCGGAAAACGAAGAACTAAAGAGGGACAGTTGGAAAGGTGGGAAGGCAGCACGCATGTGCTGAGGAATGCTCCAAAAAGCGTTCCTATTGGATGCTGGAGAGCGTTCCCGCGCAAGCTCCGTCAGTACTGAAGATACCCATATGTGAAGACTACATTCCTGCTTGTTCCTGGAGATTAGTTTTACCCGCAGGTTGCTAACAGGGTAGCGATGCAATATCATCGCTACCCAGTTAGCGACTGCCGCTGCCCACGACATGCCCCAGAACACCCACAACACACCTCGATGCTAAGTGGTTAGCATCGGGGCGTATAGCAGTGTTAGTTGGGGATATTCAGCGGCACTAACTGCCAGATCTGTAAACAGTGTAAATGTCTTTCCAATATCGGGCCTTTATTGTTTAAATGGAGTGTGAGATGTCACATCTTTTTGTGTGGTTTGTATCATCTTGACTGTGATTTTCATTTTTCTATTGTGTTTTACAAGTCTCAAAGTTCTCAAACTTGGCATGTGTAAGGATCCTGACCAATCCATTGTGTTTGTGTGTGTCCAAGACCATATCATTTTGGCCCAGACAATAGGTATATGTTATCCTGTTGTGAAGTGTGTGTACCATGCAGAGATTTTTTATTACCAAAGAGGTTTTCAACTCTACAAGGAATGTCTGCTAGCTCGTCTTGGACCCACTGTTCCAGGTCCAAAGACTGCAACCAAGCCAGCCTTCTGGCTCAAATGCCCACCACTGCAGCTCTGCTGATAGACTCAAAAGAGTCAAAAGCTGCTCTAGTGAAGAATTTAGAACAGTCTTGACCATGCTTAACCAAGGCCTGGTAGGTCTCTTTTTTCTCTGAAGGGTTGAGAGCAGAGAATTCATCAAGATCCTTTACAAGGTCTCTGAGAAACATGCCCATATAAAGCATATAGGAAGTAATATGGGAAGCCAACATCAAGGTTAAGTTAGACTTATCTGCTAATTGTAGTTCCTGGAGTAGATCCAGTCTAGTCCCGAACCATAGAGTTGTGCACCTCCTCCCGCAGCTAGGAGACTGAGCATGTCACTCTTTTAGTGACCCTAGTATAAGTAGTCCCGGGTCCGCCCCCTTAAACCAGTATGCTACTGTCAAAGCCGACTCACCAGAGCAAAAAACATTAACATCTTTAACCAACAAAGGAACCTTAACTCTCTAACGATATAGTCTTCCAAATATATTATAGTAGAGCCTTGCTGGAACAGAAGGAGCCGCCCTTTCTCCCAAGCCCCCCCCCCCTCTAGAGAAGCCAGACATCCGCCAGAGAAGTGGGCAACCCCACCATACAGACCCTGTAAACTGCTATGCCAAGCCCGTATCACAACTGTCTGCACCTCTTACCATGTGCTCAGGCTATCCCCTGGCAGCAGTCCAATGGGCGGGAAGCGGGACTAGACTGGATCTACTCCAGGAACTACAATTAGCAGGTAAGTCTAATTTAACCTTCCTGATCGTAGCTCCAGTCTAGTCCCGAACCATAGAGATGTAGCAGAGCAGTGAATGTACTCAACGGGAGGGACCTGCCAGACCAGCCTGAAGCACTGCCGATCCAAACCGCGCATCCCTCTCCGCCTGCACATCAATCTGATAATGCTTGACAAAGGAATGCAACGACGACCAGGTAGCCGCCCTGCAAATCTCTGCCACAGGAACCAAACCACACTCCGCCCAGGAAGCTGCCTGGGATCTCGTGGAATGTGCTCGCAGTCCCTGCGGTACTGGCCTGCCCTTCATCAGATAAGCCGACGCAATGGCCTCCTTAATCCATCTAGTAATCGAAGCCTTCGACGCAGGCTCTCCTTGACGCGAGCGCCCAAACAGGACAAACAATCTATCAGACTTGCGCAATGCCTCCATCCGCTGCAAATATACCTTGAGGACCCTGCCTACGTCCAATTTATGCAAGTTAACTTCCGTTCCACTGTCCACTCCTGCCACATGTGCCACCGACAATGCCTCCAGATGTTGCTCGGCCCATCCTTCCGCTTCCACTTCCAACCGCACACTGCCGGTTCCTCCCTGCCGGTTTATGTAAGCCACCACCGTGGCATTGTCCGAGAACACTCTGACCGCCTTTCCCTGCAGCAGCCCTTGCAATGCCCGAAGCGCCAAAAACACTGCTCTCAACTCCAACCTGTTGATGGACCATCCCTTCTCTAGATCGGACCACTGCCCTTGAGCAAATAAGTGCGCCCCCCAACCGAACAGACTCGCATCTGTCGTCAAGGGCTTCCACTCTGGCGTTTCCAAAGGCATGCCCTTCTCCAGACCCCCCGGCTGCGACCACCACCGCAGCGACCTGCGAGCCTCCTTGGGACACACCAACGTCTTGGACAATGGATCTGACTGATGAGACCACCTCCGGAGCAACGCCCTCTGCAGAGGTCGCATATGAGCTCTGGCCCACGTTACTACCTCTATCGTGGCCGCCATCGTCCCTAGCAGCTGCAAGTACCGCCAAGCCGACGGCGCTCGGAGCCCTTGGAACTCCCGAATCAAACTTCTCAATTTCTGAACCCGCTGCCGCGGTAGGAAAACTCTTCCCCTGCACGTGTCGAAACGGGTCCCCAAATAGGAGATTTCAATATGCCAGATGTTGATTGGCACATTCCTGCTGCAGTATCATCTAGAAGTAAGGAGATCCTGGATTCTCTACAGGGAGAACTATTCAGGCAATTGGTAACAGACCCCACACGTGAAGGGGCCATACTGGACTTGGTGCTTACCAATGGTGAAAGTGTTTCTGATGTTGTAGTGGGAGATCATTTTGCATCCAGTGATCACCAGATGGTGTGGTTCAGTATTAGGACTAGGGCTGTTAGAATCCATTCCAAGGTGAGGATCTTAGACTTTAGGAAGACTAACTTTGCGAAGATGGGCCAATACCTCAGGGAGTCGTTAGTGGGATGGGAACAGCTGGGGGATGTAGAAAAACAGTGGGCAAAACTGAAAGGGGGTATTTTAAGGGCAACCAACCTTTTTGTTAAAATGGTAAATAAAGGCAAAAGGAACAGGAGACCGCTATGGTTTTCGAAGGAAGTAGCTGAAAAAGTGAAGAAAAAGAGGGAGGCCTTCATGAAATACAAGAGATCACAGAGAGCAGAAGACAGGCATCTGTATTTGGAAAAACTTAGAGAAGCTAGCAAAGTAGTCAAGAAGGCAAAGATTCAAAAGGAGGAGGAAATAGCCAATGCAATAAAATGGGGGTATAAGACATTTTTCAGATATATTAGTGAGAAGAGGAAGAGCAAAAGTGGTATTGTCAGACTCAAGGGTGCAGGGGGGGAATATGTAGAAGCTGATAAGGATAAAGCGGAATTGCTTAACAAATATTTTTGTTCTGTGTTCACAGATGAAGAACCAGGAGCAGGACCTCAGAAAACACCCACAAATAAGAACAGAAGCGAGGGACATCTTGAACTATTTTCAGAAGACTGTGTTCGTGAGAAACTAGCTCAACTTAAAGTAGACAAAGCGATGGGACCGGATGGGATACACCCTAGAATACTGAGGGAACTTGGGGACGTTCTAGCAGCTCCACTGACTGACCTTTTCAATGCCTCGTTGGAGTCGGGAGTGGTGCCAAAGGACTGGAGAGAGGCTCATGTGGTGCCTTTACACAAAAGCGGAAGTAAGGATGTGGTTGAAAACTACAGGCCGGTTAGTTTAACTTCGGTGGTGAGTAAATTATTGGAAACGCTGCTGAAAGAGAAAATAGTGAGGTTTCTGGAGTCCAGCGGATTACAGGATCCGAGGCAGCATGGATTCACCAGAGGCAGGTCTTGTCAGACAAATCTGATTGATTTTTTTGACTGGGTGACCAGGGAGTTGGACCAAGGGAGAGCTCTAGATGTGGTGTATTTAGATTTCCGTAAAGCCTTTGACACTGTTCCTCACAGGCGACTTATAAACAAACTGAGCACCCTAGGGATGGACCCTAAAGTTACTGCTTGGGTTAGAAGTTGGTTGGGTGGGAGGCGACAAAGAGTACAGGTAAATGGAGCTCACTCTGAGGAGAAGGATGTTGCCAGTGGTGTACCCCAGGGATCTGTCCTTGGTCCGATTCTTTTTAACATCTTTGTTAGTGATATAGCGGAAGGGCTGTCGGGTAAGGTTTGCCTCTTTGCGGATGATACCAAAATCTGCAATAGAGTAGACACCCAGGAAGGGGTAGATAACATGAGGAGGGATCTAGCTAAGCTTGAAGAATGGTCTAGAATTTGGCAGCTGGGATTTAATGTTAAAAAATGTAAGGTCGTGCATTTGGGCTGCAGCAATCCAAGGGAGCAATACAGTATAGGAGGTGAAGTACTTTTGTCCACTAAAGAAGAGCGGGACCTAGGCGTGGTTGTGTCTGATGATCTTAAAGTAGCTAAACAGGTGGAAAAGGCGACAGCAAAAGCTAGAAGGATGCTTGGGTGCATACGGAGAGGAATGGCTAGCAGAAAAAAGGAGGTGATAATGCCTCTGTATAAGTCTTTGGTGCGACCTCATTTGGAGTATGGTGTGCAATTCTGGAGACCGCACCTTCAAAAGGATGTGAACAGGATGGAGTCGGTGCAGAGGGTTGCTACCAAAATGATTAATGGGCTTCATTATAAAGCATATGAGGACAGACTTAAGGATCTTAATATGTACACCTTAGAGGAAAGGCGGGATAGAGGTGATATGATTGAGATGTTTAAATACCTCCGTGGCATAAATGTTCAGGGAGAGAGCCTCTTTCAATTGAAAGCAAGTTCTGCTACGAGGGGACATGGGATGAGGGTGAAGGGAGATAGATTCAGGAGTGATATGCGGAAATATTTCTTTACGGAAAGAGTAGTGGATCCGTGGAATAGTCTCCCAGTGGAGGTGGTAGAGATGAGGACAGTAACTGAATTCAAGAAAGCATGGGACCAACACAGAGGATCTCTAAAGGCAAAAAGTGGACTGTTGTAGTTGTTATGGAAGGACAGACTAGATAGGCCATGTGGTCTTTTTCTGTCATCATATTTCTATGTTTCTAAATACTCCAACTCCTGGGCAGGCGTCAACTTGCTCTTTGCCACATTGACTACCCAACCCAGGTTCTGCAAGAAGTCCACCACGCGAGCCGTCGCCTGCTGACTCTCCTCCCACGACTTCGCCCGAATTAACCAATCGTCCAGATACGGGTGCACCAACACTCCCTCCCTTCGTAACGCCGCTGCTACCACCATAATAATCTTGGTGAATGTTCTCGGCGCCATCGCGAGGCCAAAAGGCATTGCCTGGAATTGAAAATGCCCCATAGGGACCGCAAAGCGAAGGAACCGTTGGTGCTCCCTTCTGATCTGAATGTGCAGATAAGCCTCTGACAAGTCCAAAAACGTTAGATATTCTCCCTGTCGCACTGCTCCGATAACCGACCACAAGGTCTCCATGCGGAAATGCGGCACCCGGAGATACCTGTTCACCCTCTTTAGGTCCAGAATAGGACGCATGGTACCCTCCTTTTTTGGCACCACAAAATAAATCGAGTACTGACCGCTGCCTTGTTCGTCTGGTGGTACCGGTACCAGCACGTCCGGCTCTATCAGCCTTTCCAAAGTCTGGCGAACCGCCTCATGCTTGGACTTCGTTCTGCACGGGGACAGCACAAACTTGTCTCTTACCGGATGTTGGAACTCGAGAGCATAGCCCCTCTGCATGATCTCCAACACCCACTGATCCGAAGTAATTTGGGCCCAGGCAGGAAGGAAACCTCGTAACCGCCCTCCTACTGGTACCGTCACCACCTGGGCCCCCCTCACTTCATTGCGGCTTTTTGGCGCCCGGGGACGAGGAGGTGGCAAAACCTCTGCCTGCCCCTCTGAACCCCCGAAACCCTTGCGACCTATAGGAAAAACTTCCCCTTTGCGCCGGGGCAAACCTGGAGGGCCGAAAACGCCTGAACTCCCTGCGCTGACTCCTGGACGGACCCCCTGTCCGACTCTGCTTCAGCTTGTCTTCTGGCAACCAACCTCCTTTCGACTCCCCCAAATCCTTGACCAACTTCTCCAACTCCTCTCCAAAAAGGAGTTTACCTCTGAACGGAAGCTTGGCTAGCCATGCCTTGGAGGCCCCATCTGCAGCCCAATTCCGCAGCCACAGGTACCTCCTGGCCGTCACTACTGAAGCCATACTCTTAGTTAGCCCTCTAATCAAATCATACTGACTATCCGCCAGGTACCCTGACTCAATGCGTGCTGCCTCCTCCGAAACATCGTCCGACTGAGTCCCCTTCCACTTCTGGGACCACCGCAGACACGCCCGTGCCACCCAGGCCCCACAAATCGAGGCCTGCAAGGACAAGGCATTCACCTCAAACACCTGTTTCAACAAAGAATCTAATCACCTATCCTGTGCATCCTTAAGCGCTGCACTCCCTTCTACCGGAATAGTAGTCTTCTTAGTCACCGCAGACACAGCTGCGTCCACCTTCGGCGGCTTAAATATATCTTTATCTGGTTCCACCAGAGGATAAAACCTAGCCATAACTCTAGCCCCTCTGACACCGGCTTCTGGAGTATCCCATTCCTCCTGAATCATCTCCTTAAAAATCCTATGAATGGGAAAGGATCTCTGGGACTTCCTGACAGCCTGCAAAAGAGGATCTTCCAGCGCCGTCTCCTCTGTCGAATCCGAGACCAGGACATTTAAGGTCTCTAACGTCTCGGCAATCAAGGCCGACAGCTCCTCTCTTCGGAACACTCGTACAATTCTAGCCTGTTCCTCTGGCTCCGTAAGCTCACCTTCCTCTAAATCCTGTTTTCCATCCGAATACTCCCAGAGCGCTGACTCTCCCAAATCCTGCTCTTCACCCTCTAATCGCAGTTTGGGTCTCTTACCCCCATTTCCGGTTTCATCTTCCAATCTATCCCCCGGCCTCTTAGGCCCTCGAGGCTCAACTGCCGAGGTCCCCGTTGCCACAGCACTAGCCCCTCCAACCGCCTGCTGCAACAGAGAAAAACTGAGGCGAAAAAATCGCCCCCAGACCTCCCTGCAAAGGTAGCTGGGGTAGAGGCCCCTCCAATGCCGAGGAAGGCCCCGGCTTGGGGTCCTGCCTTGGTTCCGGGGACGAAGAAAGATCCTTCGGCACCCCTCTCCAGGGGCCTCCGATCCCTCAGGCTCCCTATCCGTCATGGATGTTTCAAAACTGCAGCCTCTGCACAAACCAGCCTCAGAGACTGAACTCTTCAGTGCCCCACACAAGAAGCACCTAGGCTTACCCGGCATGAAGCCCACTGTTCAGCCCCGGGACCAACAAGGAGCCAGAGACTAACTGAATCACCACGTTCTTTATCTGCCTGTTTCCTTGTTCTTTTTTTTTTTTTTTTCCCCATCGGGCCATCCCCCAACCCAAAAACCAAACCAACTAGTGTCCCCTGAAGAGCTTCCCGCTCGATTCGCGGCTCCCATGCTTTGCCACGCGGTCCGGGCCTGTTCCTCAGAGCCTGCACAAGCTGCGCTGCCTGCACTCGGCCCCGCTCAAAAAAACGCCGCTGGACCTGCCGGCGCTACTCCAGCAACCTGACGCAGTCTCTCTTACCCGGTGCCGTCTTCTTCCTGCAGCCTGGCGCTTTTCTCCCGCTGCCAGATTCACTGCTTCCTGACTGCGGCCGGGGCACGCGCACACGGCACCGTCCTCGACGTCTTCTTTCCCGCCTCGGGGGAAAGGAAGACGGAAGGCCCCTGCTCAATCCCCCGCACACTCCCCTGGAAGTTCTGCACCTCAGAGAGAGGAGGGAGAAGGGGGGAAGCTCTCAAGCAATGTTCCAGCAAACTTAGAAATGCCCCAATAAAAGCGCCAATTTAAAGGGACAGAACCCCCGTCTCGTTATCTATCTATCCTATTTTCTTTTTTTTAAAACAACTAATACTAAAATCCTTATTCTTTGCTCTAGTGAGTCCCGAATCGCTGGGATCACAACCTCCTTCTGCTGCACGAAGACTGAGCATAACTGGTTTAAGGGGGCGGACCCGGGACTACTTATACTAGGGTCACTAAAAGAGTGACATGCTCAGTCTCCTAGCTGCGGAAGGAGGTACACAACTCTATGGTTCGGGACTAGACTGGAGCTACAATCAGGAATGACTGGAAGCATCGGCGGCCAAAGGCATCGAGGGTAGGTGATTCCCTTCCAGGAAGAACTGAGGAGTGGTTCTTAGTACTCTTGAGCCAGCGCATAGCCAACTCGACCACCATAGAATAGTGAGGGAGCAGAGGTTTCTGGAAGCCTGGGGAATCGAGAACCCTATACATGGTGTCTAGTCTCTTACTGACAGAGGAAACTGAGAGAGGGGCCTCCCACATCCGAAACATGAGGCCCTGTAAAATACGATGGACCAGAAGAGTGGCAGCGTCCTTAGGAGTCGAGGGATACTGGAGTATCTCCAGTTCCTCGGCTCTCGGTTCCTTTTCGGTGCCCACAGAGACCGAGAGAGCCCTGGCCATGACATGGATAAAGACCTGAAATGACATGTCCTCCAGTGGGGACCAACGGCGCTCATGAGGCAGTGAAGGGTCTGATGACACATCTCGGTGCCTTTGTGAAACAAGTGACTTGGCCTCTGATTCCCAGGCATTGTAATTGTAATCAGAGAGGAAATCAAAATAGCGACAGTCACCATAGTGCCTCCGGTGCCAATTCAATGTTGATGGATGATCTCGATGCTAATGTCCGGAGGCATCGGAACTGTAGATGCTCAATGCCTGTTCCTCCTGCAGCTAATGGAATTCAGTTACAGGCTCGGCATCGAGACCTGGGTCACTGAGGCCACTGAAATGTCCGATTCCAGGCCCGGTATAGAGACCTGGGCTCCCGAGGACCTTGAGACCACCTGCACGAATGCCACTAGGAGCGCAGCCAAACTCCTCTTGATGGTCAGCATGCGTTGCTTGAGTGAGATGGAGGAAGTCTGGGTGGACTCCAGTGAAGAACTCTGGACCGCCATCCCAGACAACGGAACCGGATGTTCTCACGAGGTCGAAGTCTGAGTAACACTCTGGAGCCTTTCTTGTGCTTTGGAAGTGAATTCCTCCCACCAGGGCTGTTTAGCTGGCCGCTCTCAGTTCTCAGGATAGGAATTCCACCAAGGGGAGCTCCATTGTTGATGTCTGAGGGAACGATCCCAGGAATCAGCATCGGTCCTCGACATTGAAGGCTAAGATGCCAATGTGGATTCGGTGGTTGGCTGTTTCTTTCCATGGCATTTCAATGTCGAGGGAGCGTGGGAACTGCGCAAAGAATAGGAGTCCCGAGAAGGCGTCATTGTCACAGAAGAGTGTTCTGAGGCTGCAGAGTCAGATCCAAAAAGACTCTCACATTGCTTTTCCTGATTTTTTAACACTTTCCTTGTCATTTGCTAATGCAAAGTACAAGAGTCCAGGTTATGGTCAGGCCCCAAGCACAGGAAGCACGAATTGTACTTGTCGATGGCCGAAATAGTACACTTAGTATACTTTTTAAAACTGCTGGATGGCTTCTCCATGTTAGGAAACACAGCCTTTGCCAGGTCGAAAGACTCAAAGGCGGCTTGGACCGATGAAAAAACCCATGAGAACCATGAGGTAAAAAGAAAAAAAAGAAAAGTAAGAGAAATGTCCAAAAGGGAAGCGGCGTTGATGAGCAACGGTACTAAAGTAGATAGAGAGGCAAAAAAGGAAAAGACACAACACAAAGGGCACGGAGAAAAAGTTTTAACTGCAGTGAGAGGACAAGCATCTGTAGTGCTCCGCAGAAAAACTAAGACTGAGAAGAATCACTGGGAAGGCAGGAAGGCATGCACGCATGTGCAGAGGGATGCTCCCAAACACTTCCTATTGGATACTGGGGAGTGTTTCCACGCAGGCTCCATCGGGGACATCGCCCATATGTGAAGACTGCATTCCTGTTTGTTCCTGGAGATTGTGTATTTTCCCATGCAGGAGGACTATAATAGGACTCTCCCTAAATTGCAATTTAAAACCAGTGAAGTCAGTTGGAACACTCCAGTCAGTGTTGAGAGTTTTTTGTGGACATGTGCACTAGGATCTTGAAGGGAATTCCGTTTCCCCCACAGAGAAACTGCTTCCCTTGGATAAGAGCTGGTGCTGACTGAATGAGAGAGAGAACTGGGTAAACTGATTACTGCTTGTAGGCCCTTGGAGAATGAATTACTCTGTAACTGGAGGGAATTCCTTACAAGTGTAATATAGTCTTCTTCTCTGAAATGTCTAGATTAGTTTTAAATTCTGGCACTGTAACCTCCATGACAGTTTGGTATTATATTAACAAAGTTGTTTATCATGTTCATCAACTCTCTCTTTTAAATTCTGGACCTATTGTGATATTTGTAGCAGTTACCCAAATAGGGAGTTACCAAGACCATCAACTACAAACCAAATAAATTCCAGGGATAAAACAGCAGATTTCTCTAAATGAGATAAAAACTGGACTTCTCAGCAGGCAGCAAAGTCTGTATTCTATACAGGATTGGACAGAATATCAATATAACACATACACCTTCAGTTCTGTAATATACAATCCATATTCCTCAACAACAGAGCTAGGATGTTTCCCCTTACAATGCATCATACAAAAAAAGTCAAAAATGTTGGTATCACCTCAAGAATAGTAACATTACTCTTCACTGTGAGATATCTTGTAAATACAAAATCCTGCAAAAAAAAAAATACCATCTCTCCGCCGCCTCTTTCCCTCTTCTCTTCCCCTCTTCTTCATATCTAGAGACTCTTTCCTCTTCAAGCCCATTTATGGCAGACACTATTCCCACTTCTCAATCCCTCCCATCCAACACTTTTTCCTCCTTAATATCTCCTCTCAGCATTCTTCCCCTTTTCCCATTCTTTTCCTTTTTCTCTCTAGATACTTAAAGCCCCCTTGCATTGAGACCCCTTCCCCCCTTCAATACTCTTTTCCCTTTTACAGCCCCTCTCTCCCTAAAGGCCTTACCTCTCTTCTTTCTCCCGCCCTTCTAAGTGTTCTTTCCCTATTCTCTCTCCTGAGGATATTCCTCCTTTTTACCTTTAGAGGCTCTTTCTTTCTTCACATCCCCTGCTTCCTAATGCTCTTCCCTCCTTTTCACCCCCTTCCTCCCTCCAGATGTTATTGACCTCCTCTTCTCAGTTTTATTTGTTTGAAAAATGATTATAGGAGTTAAATACTGATAAAATTAGGTAGGATTTCTTCTTTTTCCTAGAGTTGAAGAAAATGAGGCTTAGAGCAAGTTTTAAATAGAGGGATATTTTTATGAATAAGTACTATTTGGTAGCTACCTATTTTTTAAAATTAAGCTAAATTAATTTTTTAAAATAAAAGTTTCTCTTTTACCTTAGTTTATCTAGTCAAGAGAATTCATGGTGCTCATGAGAGAGATCAGGAGAACATTTTTTATAGAAAGCTGAGTTTACTTCAGGGTTTCTGTTCATCCGAGTAGAGAAAGCGTAGTTACTCACCTGTTAACAGGTGATCTCCGGGAACAGCAGGAATCAGTCTTTACATATGGGTATCGCCAGCACCGACAGAGTCTGCGCGGGAACACTCCCCAGCATCCAATAGGAAAGCTTTTGGGAGCACTTCACCATGTCTGCATGTCTGCCTTCCAGCCTTCCCAACTCCTCTGCTCAGTTGAGCTTGTAGCTGAGAATAGAGGAAAAAGATACCCAACAAGTTCTAGGGAGGAGGGTGGGTTGTGAAGACTGGTTCCTGTTGTTCCCGGAGTTCATCTGCTACAAGTGAATAACTACACTATCTCCAGGAACAAGCAGGAATGCAGACTTCAGATATGGGGCTCACTAGCTCCCAGGCACCAGATGGAAAAGACATCTTTGAGGCTAAGGAATGGAGCCAATAATATGTGGACACAAAGTGGCCACAGCGGAATAGAGTACAGCAGCAAGAGCATGGAGAAGCTATCAGGTGCCAAATAAGTAGAATGGTATGCATTGTGATTAAGTCCCAAAAAGATGCTGAAGAACAGCCTGGCCAAAGACAGCATCTCAACAGGAGTCCCTGTCAAGGAAGTAGTGAGCAGTGAAGGTGTGAACAGAGGACCAGGTAGCTGCCTGGAAGATCTCCTCTATGGAGACAGAATGGAGGTTGGTGATTGAGATTGCCATGTCCCTCATGTTGTCATGACCCTCAAGAGAGAGTTCCGCTCGAGCATAGGCAAAAGAAATACAGGCCGCGATCCAATTGGATAGGGTGCATTTTGACACGGGAAGACCTAAGTGGCTTGGGTCAAAGGAAATAAATAATTGAGAGGATTTCCTAAAAGCCTTGGTCCTGCCCACGTAGTAAGCAACAGCGTACTTGCAATCTAAGGTATGCAACGTTGACTCAGTTCTTGAGACATGCAGCCAGGAAAGAAGACCGGCAGCATCGCAGATTGGTTGAGATGAAAAGCTGAGACTACTTTTGGAAGGAAATGCGGATCGTTGGTGGAATCGAGTGTAGGGAGATCTGCCACCAAAGTTTGTAGTTCGCTGATGTGATGAGCTGAGGTATGGGCAATGAGGAAGATGACCTTCCAAGATAAAAGATTTCGAGAAGTGGTAACCAGAGGCTCAAACGGGGCTTTTAGAAGCTGTGCTAGGACCACGCTGAGGTCCCAAGCCACTGGCAGTGGTTTGATCAATGGCTTGGAAAGCAGAAGATCCCACATGCATTGTTGCACCAAGCGGTGCAAGAAACTGGGATGCCTATCCAGTGGGCTGTGATAGAGTTCATCTCAGTGCCATTCAGTCTAACAGAGCTAGTAAGTCTTGTGGAAGACAAGTGGAGAAGATATTGTAGAAGATGCTCCACTGGGCATTAGAAGGATTAATTTGCTGTAGGGTGCACCAAAGGGTGAATCACTGCCATCTGAAGGCATAAGACCTTCTGGTATGGCTTGCAAGAAGCAAGCAAGATGTCCCTGACCGGTGGAGAGAAGTCGAGGCCATCAAAGATCATGCCTTCAGCAGCCATGGCGTGAGACAGAAGGCTTGTGGATTGGGGTGGAGGAGTTGCCCCTGATCCTGAGAGAGGTCAGGGGCATGACCCAAATTGAGGGGTGGAGTCTGTGCTACACGAAGCAGCAGAGGAAACCACAGCTGTCAGGGTCAATAAGGGGCTATTAGAATCATGGAATCCCTGTTGGCCTGCAGGTTGAACAGAGTTTTGGGTATCGGGGAGGTGGAAGGAACGCATAAAGTAGACCCTTGCCCCAGTGAAGGAAAAAGGTGTCCACTGCCAGATTGTGTCTGGAGGGAATCCTTGAGCATAAAAGTGTGCATTCTCTGGAGTAGCGAACAGATTTATTCTGGGGGTCCCCCACATATTGAAGATCCAAGATGCTGTGTCCTGATGCAGAGTCCACTCATGTGGACATAGGATACGGCTGAGTATGTCCACCAGGACACTGAGTTCACCCACAAGATACACCGCTCGGAGGTGGATGTGGTGTGTAATGGTAAAAGACCAGAGGCGAAGGGCTTCTTGGCAGAGGGGATAAGAACCTGTAACCCCCTGCTTGTTCACATAGAACATGGCTACTTGGTTGTCTGTCTGAACTAAGACGTGTTTGCCCAAAGGTTAGGGTTAAAAAGCCCGAGGGGCATTGGTGAAAGTAAGAAGCTCTAGGAGCTTGATCGACATTTGAGATTCCTGCGCTGTCCACTACCCCTGTGTAGTGAGACTGTCCAGATGTGCTCCCCATCCTAGTTTGGAAGCATCCATTGTTAGGGTGCATTGAGGTGGAGGTATCTGAAAAAGATGACCCTCCTAGAAGATTTTGGGGGGGGGGGGGGGCACCACCAGTGAAGGGAGTTGACAAGAGGAGGAGTGATGACAATTTTTTTCTGGGAGATGCTCGGTCACCTGCGTCCATTGTCTCATGTGCAGGTGGGCATATGCAACGACATGGACCATGGAGGCCATGTGTCCCAGAAGACATAGCATGTCTTGAGCTGCCACAGCACTTTGACCTTGTATGGTGAGGGTCAGCTTGACGAGACAAGCAGAGCGATCCTGAGGAAGGAAAGCTCAGCCCTGACAAATGACTAAAAATGCTCCAATGAACTTGAGTCGCTGGGATGGAACCAGGTGAGACTTTGGAAAGTTTAGCACAATGCCTAAATTTTGGAGCACCATGATGGTGCGAGAAAGCGACTGCTTTATGACCCCTGGGGATTCTCCCCTTATCAGCCAGTCATCTAAGTAAGGGGAAGACAAAGACCCCCAACGTACGTAGGTATGCTGCGACCACTGCCATGCATTTTGTGAATACTTTGGGTGCAGATGCTAGCCCAAAAGGGAGCACCTGATACTGGTAGTGGATTTTCTGAACTTGAAAGTGCAAATACTGTCAGTAATGAGGGTGGATCAGCCAAAAGGTGTAAGCCTCCTAGAGGTCTAGAGAACACAGTCAGTTGTACCTCTGAAGGTATGGCAGAAGTATGCAAAAAGAAATCATTTTGAACTTTTTTCCAAACGAGGAACTTGTTGAGAACCCTCAGATCTAGAATTGGTCTGAATCCTCTTGTTTTCTTGGGGATAAGAAAGTAAGGCGAGTAGAACCTCTGAGGACAGGAGATTGGCCTGCAAAGGATTTGCAGGATAATCTCTTGTGGAGGTGGTTTGGGGTAAGCTCTGAAAGTGAAGCAGATAGCCCCCTTGGACGATGTTGAGAGTCCATTTCTCTGATGTAATGAGATGCCATCTGTCGGCATAAACACAAAGTCTGCCTACTATGTGCAGGGGCTGGGGTCCTCGCAGAATAGCTATGCTCTCTAGGAAGGAGTCAAAAACCAGGTGCTGGCTGGGGCTGAGCAGCTGGTTGGCGTTTGGGGCCCTTGGCCTTCTTAGGCTGATATGGACCCTGAGACCTTTGCTGCTGCTGAGGTTGATAAGTAGCGAGGGATGGTAAGAAGAGCAATATCTCTTCTTCCTGTTATAGAAAGACTTCTTGGAGGAGGGGGCGGAGCCTGATGTCCAGCGGGATGGTCGCATAACGCTGAGGCTCCCGAGAGGCCTACTCAGAATCCTGAATTAACACCGGACATACTTGAACTTCTGCTCTGATCTTACCGGGGCACATTGGTGAGATGGCGGGGACCAAACCCACGCGCCTGGAATTTGGATCTCCAGCGGCTTCTCACGGCAAACGCTCCAAAACTGAACCCCCGTCCCCGCAGAAGGGGCTGGCTTTGCGCGAGGGCCCCGAAATGCAGCAGGAAATCCTCGCAGAGATTAGAGGGGTTAAGGACCTCGTGCAATCAAACGGTGAAGCACTCCGAGCGCTGCGGGAAGATCTTGGTGTACTGCAAGGCAGGCTAGAGGGGCTCTCTTCGCGTCAGGACAAAATGGAGAGCATTTTAGACTCCCATGCGGCCCGGTTGTCCAAACTCGACAAAGTTGAACGTCAGGTGCGGGCCTTGCAGAAAGAAGTGGAAGATGGCAATAATAGAGCGCGCCGCAACAACCTACGACTCGTGGGCATACCGGAGGGTGCGGAATCGGGAGACATGAAGGAGTTTTTATATAAAATCCTCCCTTCCCTGCTCCAGATCACCTTTACCAAAGAATTGGAGATCGATCGCGCTCATCGTGTACCCACAAACTTAACGCTCAATAGAAAGACCCCGCGGCCTATCATCTTTCGACTTTTAAGATATCAACATGTGGAGCAAATTCTCAGTGCCTCTCGGGCAAAGGGCCATATGGAGTTTGAGAGCCACAAGATCTCCTTCTATCCTGACTTGGCTAAACCCACGGTCGACCGCCGAAAGCGCTTTCTGGAATTCCGGCCGAGGCTTCAACAACTACAAGCACGCTATGGCCTGATGTACCCGGCCAAGCTCCGAGTCACGCTTCACAATCAGACAAGAACATTTGAGGACCCTGATCTACTAGCGGAGTTTTTGGATTCTAAAGAAGCCGACTTGATGCGCTGACTTCCAGAATATTCCTGCAGATATTCTCATGTCCGCTGCACCCGCCATATTGGATTTGCCGCGGCTCAGCAAGGAGTCTGTCAAGGGCGGTTTGTTGCCTTATTTTGTTGATATCTGTGACCCGACTCCATCTACCCACAGTAGCCTCGATGAGTATCAGAGACAGTGTTAATTATGGACTCTGGTGTTTCTTTTCTTTTTTTTTTATGTCTCTATCTTCCTCTCTAGGGCCTCCTCCCGCAGACATATGGTCGCCATATTCATTGGGGGTTTTGCTTCTTCTCTAAGTTACTTTGGTACATACTTTTCAATATGGGGTGTATTAGCCAGCATACTCGGTGATTATGTCATTGTTGTACAGATTCTGATTATGTTGTATGTTTTCAAGCGCCCTTACCTAAAATGTCTACTACCGATTGATGGCACCATGTAAGATTTTCTCATTGAACGTAAAAGGAATCAATAATCCGATAAAACGGAAGAAAATCCTAAGCTATCTAAGTCATGAAGCTGCGGACCTGATTTTCCTCCAAGAAACGCATTTAAATTCGAAAGAAACTCTTAAACTCAATATTAAACCTTACATGGTGGCCGCCTATTCCCCAGCCGTTTCTAAGAAATGTGGGGTTGCCATACTGGTTAGGAAATCTCTGCATGCTACTATTATCGCGACTAGCTCAGATACAGCAGGTAGATGGTCCAGAGTTCACCTCAAGATAGGTAACCTTGAAGTTACATGTATATGCCTTTATGCTCCTAATGTGGATGACCCTGCCTTTTTTGCTACCATTGCTCAGGTTGCGCAGGCCTCTGCTAATACTTCATTGATAATGGGGGGGGATTTCAATTTAGTTCTTGATCCCCTGATTGACAAACAGCCGCCTAGGACAAGTGGTCCCCCCAAGAGTCACACCACGCTTACCTCTGTGATCAAAGATCTTGCTTTAGTTGATCTATGGAGGTTACTACATCCCAATGAGCTTGACTTTACCTTCTTCTCTTCCCCTCACAAATCCCAGTCTCGCATAGATTTTTTTCTAATATCAAAACTGTTAGTTCCTCAGGTGGACACTGCAAAGATTCACTCCCAACATATTTCAGATCATGCTGCTATTTCTTTTCAATTACACACTACTGCACCCCAAGGGAACTCGGGGGCCTGGTTCTTTGATAGAGCCCTGTTAACTCAGCCAGAGTTCCAGTTAGAAATTCGAGCAGCCATACAGGATTACTTCCATTTTAATTTACCCCAGGATACTGCAAATTGGGCTTGGTGGGAGGGTTTCAAAGCGGCCATTCGAGCAACGATCACTAGCTATCAAATTCGCCTGCGGAAACAACGCAAACAGCAGCTACTCATACTAGACCAACAAATCAAAGCAGGCGAACGAGTTCTAACTTCACGTACTGATCCATGCGTCTTAATTCGCTTACAGCGTCTCCGTTTTCAATATAATGCAATCCTCTCAACTGCAGCTTCTAAGAGTATTGAGCTTCAACGAGGGACATACTATCGTGAAAACAACCGAGCCGGTCGACTTTTAGCCAACGCCTTGAAAGGTCAAAAAGAAGCCAAACGTGTAGCGGCCCTTCGAGCCCCACAGGGAGGGGGCCTATTGACCACAGACTCCGATATTGTAGAACTCTTTCGGGATTTCTATACCCGTCTATATCAATCTGAATGTGAGTTCTCATCAGAGACCTTCGAGCGATTGTTTTCTGGTATTCAGCGGCCGACCCTCTCTGAAGCTGATAGGGATGCGCTGGATGAACCCTTCTCTACTTCAGAGATCCAATCTGCCCTAAAACGAACAGCCTCGGGTCGAGCCGCAGGGCCTGATGGTCTCCCGACCGAATTCTACAGAACGTTCAGTGCAGATTTAGTTCCCTACTTAAAACTCTATTTTACTGCCCTTGCGGTAGATACATCCTTTTGGGATCCTTTTCTGCAGCTAATGTGGTAGTATTTGAGAAAGAAGGTAGAGAACCGCTGCTAACCGCCAACTACCGTCCAATCTCCCTACTTAATGCCGATTATAAGATCTTCGCAACGATCTTGGCCACCCGGCTATCTGACAGGATGGCCAACCTAATCCATCCCGACCAATGCGGTTTTATACCCGGCCGATCCACCGCTGACAATGCTCGGACCTTGTGCCATGTGCTATCCAGTGCTGCCAATTTAGACCACCCATGGGTGGGTCTTTCCCTAGATGCTGAAAAAGCCTTTGATCGCCTAGAATGGCCCTTCTTATTTGCAGTTCTCCGATGGTATGGCTTTGGGGAGGGCTTCCTCCGATATCTCCAAGTCATGTATACTCAACCCGTTGCCAGTATTTGTGTAAATGCCATTAAGTCTCAGCCTTTTAATCTCCAAAGAGGCACGCGTCAAGGTTGCCCCCTATCACCAATGCTCTTTGATCTAGCTCTTGAACCCCTCGCCCTCCTTATTAGACAGTCCGCACGTATTCGAGGTGTCCCCTTTAGTCACCGAGAGATTAAACTCTCTGCATATGCAGATGACCTTATGCTCTTCGTATCCCTTGATTCGGTTCCAGCTGTCTTGGATCTGATAGATGGATACTCGCAATTATCGGGCTATAAAATTAACTGGACCAAATCTGTAGCATTCCCACTGAACCGCTGGGTACATGAGGCTGACATGCAGGCCTTTCCTTTCCTTTGGCAATCCCGCATGGTGAAATATCTTGGGGTCCATTACTGTTCTCCTTTAGAAGACACTATTAGTTTTAATGCTAAAGAGGTAGTCTCCAAAGTCCGTGAGCTCACAAATCGTTGGTCTCCCTTATCCCTTACATGGTGGGGCCGCCTAGAAACTGTGAAAATGATGATAGTCCCCAAAGTGAATTACATTTTAGAAATGCTGCCATGCTTACTTCCGCTACACACCTACAAAGATATTGAGGGCCTTCTCGTCCGCTATCTCTGGCAGGGCAAACCACCAAGGATAGCTAAACAAAAACTACAGTCTGCGAAGGAACTAGGGGGTACCAGATTTCCTGATTTTCTCAGATATCATCAAGCCTTCCTACTTAAACAAGGTGCCCGATGGCTAGATGCCTCAAAGGACAGCAGACCAGTTTGGCTTGATATAGAAGAGGAGCTTAGTAGCCCAATTCCGTTGATCCATCTCCCCGGTATGTCCCATCAAGTAGACACCCGCCATCCCCCAATGATTGTCGATACTCTTGCGGCCTTTAACACTCTCATTCTATCACTGGGCCCAAACGTATGTCCTCAGGACGGACTCCCGCTGTGGAATAACCCCAGAATTCAAGTCCTAAATAGAACGATAGCATGGAAACCCTGGTACTCTAGGGGGATCTGGACACCCCAACAGCTCTTCTCTGCAGCTCGTTGGAAAACCTTTTCTGATTTACAAAAGGAATTTGCGTTACCAGCGAAACATTACTTTCAATTGATGCAGCTTCAACACTGCCTCCAAAGTGCTCAAATCATGCCGCCCTCTGTCCCTACTGAGGACGGGCTATTAGAACTAGTTCACTCTATTAGTAGTACACATGGGGTAGCCTCTAACTTTTATAAACTATTATGTCAGGGTACAGATACTGCCACTTGCAGAGCCCAACAAGCCTGGGAGCGCGAACTGCAAACCACTTTAACCCCTATGCAATGGAGCGTTTTCTGGAACAAAGTAGTGCGGGTTTCCCGGTCTGCCTCAGTTACCCAAACTCTCTTCTTTTTTGCACATAGATGCTTTTATACTCCAGAAAAAATAGCCAAATGGAACACAACTGCTAGGGACCAGTGTTGGTCTTGCCATACTGCTGTGGGAACCCTCGCTCATGTTATTTATGAATGTCCTCAACTACAGGTTTACTGGGGGCGGGTCTGGGGTCGTATTCAATTTATCTTACACCTTCACGAGCCTCTTTCTTGGAAGATTGTGGGACTCCGCTCAGTGGCGGAGGTCCCCTCTCTTCCTAAGAAGGGTCACTTTCTCCTTGATTTCATGCTGGGTATAGCCATATGTTTAATCACGAGGAATTGGAAGGATAGCTCTCGACTTACTGTCAATGAATGGTGGAACCTCGTCTGCTTATATAGTAAATATGAGCAGATATCTCGGAGAGCTATTCCCCATACCCAAACTCACTCTCGCTTGTCTAAATGGCAGCTGCTCAATGATTATGTACAATCTGCTCATTGCTCCGACATGTCTGTTTAATGTACACTCATCATGTTTCAGATCACCATTAGGTTTTGTAACACAATAATGTCAGTACACGCCCGCTTCGGGAATGATTAGTTTTCTAGAGAAGAAGCAGGGGGGAGGGGGGTGGCAGGGGTTTACTTTGGTGTATGTATCACATTCTATGTATCTGTCTTTTAGCTGTATGTCTTCCTTTCCTTTGTTGTTATAAAACGAAAATAAAGAATTAAAAAAAAAGAAAGACTTCTTGGAAGTAGTTTCCCCCCTAGAGGGATCTGAAGTCTTTCTTGAAAGAGATTTGAGAGTGAGATCATCTGCCTCAAGCTCTCTTGCCTTTTCTCTCCAACCCTTACCAAACAAGTTTTCTCCAGAACAAAGAATATTGGCCAATTTATCTTGAATCCACTGCTCGAGGTCCGATGCCTGGAGCCAGGTCATCCTACAGGCTCCTATACAGACTGCAGCAGCTCTGCTAGTCAATTCAACGATATAAAAGGCTGACCTGGTCAGGAACTTGGAAGTATTTTGAGCTTGCTTCACTATAGTCATGTAAGCATCGCGTTTGTCATCTGGGAGAATAGGAGAAACGTTTCCTAAATCCCTGGAGACATCTTTGAGGTACATGCCCATGTAAAGGATGTAGAATGTAATCCTAGAAGCAAACATACATGCCTGGAAGCAGCAATGTCAAAAAAGCATTGAGAGCTCTGGCATCTTTGCCAGATAGCACAAATGAATGAGTTTTAGAACTCTTGATGCATCACATTGCCAATTCCATTACCACTGAGTGGTGCGGTAATTGAGGCTTTTGAAACTCCGGGAATGGTAGGATTCAGTACATAGTATCGAGGCGTTTACTAATAAGCAGAACCGTTAGCTGGGCCTCCCACATATGTAGCATTAGATCCTGGAAGATCCAATGCATTGCTAACGTTGCCACCTCTTTGGGGGTCAAGTGGTATTGAAGAATTTCTAACTCCTCAGCCCTCAGTTCCATTTTCGATGCTACAGTGATCTGGAGACCCGCTGCCATGTCCTTAATAAAGTCATGAAAGTACATGTCCTCTAGCAGGGGAGGGGGGGGGGGGCAACGCCTTGCATGAGGAGGAGAGAGGTCAGAGGGGATATCCAGGGTGGTCCTGGAATCCTTGAATGTCTTTTCAAAGTCAGAAAAAGAAGACTCTGATCCAGAAAGGAAATCAAAGTATCGGCGATCTCGAGCCAATGGCGATGCTCGATGTTGATGTCAATGTTTAAGTCATGCAGTACTTGGACCAGGAACTGGCTGGGTAGCGACGGTGGTTACTGGTTCCATGGGAGGAATTGAAGGTAGGGGCCCCACCAATACTGATTCAAGTGGAGGAATCAGTGGAAGTGGAACCGCTGATACCTGTTCCAGGGTTGGTATCGGAGGAAGAGGTTTTGGCACCAAACTGGAAGCCGGTGCCTGACTGGCTGTGGCTGTCGATGCCTTGGGTAGCGCAGTGGCCAAGAGTGCTGCCAAAGTCCTCTTGATAGCTAAGAAATGCTGATTGATGGAGGACACTGATGACAGGGTGGATTAGAGTGCGGGGCTGTCTGCCACTGTCCCAGAGCATAGTACCAGTAACTCTCCGGAGGTCGATGCCTCGGAAGCATCCTGGGGCCTCAGTTTGGCTCTGGAGGATTGCTTCTCCCGCTGGGGCTGTTTGGTTGGTCGGTCAGCATCGGATGCCCCTTTCGGTGCATCTTCTGAATGCAGGGACTTACCTTGATACTCTGTATCAGATTTCGATGCCAAGGACTTAGTCTTTAGTTTCTGTTTGGACTTTTTTGGAGACTAGGGAACCAGCTGAAGATGCCGAAGTTCTCAACAATGCTGAAGCCATTGAAATTGAGTCTGAGGCAAACAGTGTTTGGCCCTGTTCTTTAGGTCTCGTCTGGTCATTTGTTTACACAAAGAACAACTGTCTGATATATGGTCTGGGACCAAACATTTTAGACACCAGTCATGAGAACCTGTGACTAATATAGTGCCAGAGCACTTGTAACATTTTTTAAAGCCGCTGATGTGTTTGTCCATGGTGACAAACGAAAAGCATAGTTACTCATCTCTAACAGGTGTTCTCCGGGGACAGCAGAAATCAGTCCTCACATATGGGTGACGTCGGTGCCGATGGAGCCCTCGTGTGGAGCAAATCACCAGCTTTCAAAGAAAGCCTTTGGGAATTGCATCACGCATGCGCAGTCCCCTTCCCGCCTAAGGATGATATCTTGCTCAGTCAAATGACATAGCTAAAAAGACGGCAAAAGAACAAAATATAATAATAGGACTGCAACTCCAAGGGGAGGAGGGATGGTCATGAGGATTGATTCCTGCTGTCCCCAGAGAACACCTGCTACAGGTGAGTAACTATGCTTTCTCTGGGAACAAGCAGGAAGTCAGTCCTCACATATGTGACTCCCCAGCTATAGGCTACCGAGAACCCACAGCTGAAAAATAGGCTCCCTCTACGAGAGTCACAAGCAGCCACAATAGGAATCTAACTGAGAAAGTAGCACTCCGGTAGCCTGACACAGAAGGGTTGGAGGGTAGGAATTGCCTAGACCTCAAATAGGTTACGGTGTACAGCCTGGCCGAAAGCACTGTCCCGTTGGGACTCCCTATCCAGGCAGTAATGGGATGCGAAAGTCTGGCCCAAAGACCAGGTGGCAGCCCGGCAGATGTCTGCCAGCGGAACAGAGCAGAAATGAGCCACTGATGCTACCATGGCCCTGACCCGGTGGGCCATGACACGACGCTCCAACGGAAGCTCGGCTGCCCTGTATGCCCAGGCAATGCAGTCTGCCACCCAGGTGGACAGCATACGTTTTGAACAACCATCCCCAGCTTACTGGGGTCATAGGATACAAAGAGCTGAGAAGCCCTTCGATGGCTCTGCGTACGCTGCAGATAGAAGGTCAACACCCTCTTACAGTCCAGGGTATGCAGAACTGCCTCTGCCCGACTGCCTGGGAAAGAAGGTAGGCAGCACCACCTCCTAATTGAGGTGGAAGGAAGAGTCCACTTTTGGTAGGAACTTGGGGTGTGTGCGTAGCACCACCCTGTTCCTATAGAACCTTGTATAAGGCTAATCGGACACCAGTGCCTGAAGTTCACTCACTCGTTGGGCCGATGTGAGTGCCACTACCTTCCAAGAAAAGTAGCGGAGATGGCAGATTGCCATCGGCTCAAAAGGCGGCCGAGTAAGCTGCCCTAAAACCACATTCAAATCCCACTCGGTTGCCAGGGGGGGCGGACCGGAGGTTTCAGAAGAAGTAGGCCTCTCAAAAACCTAGCCACCAAAGGATGGGCGGAGAGAGGCTTTCCCTCCACTGGGAAGTGATTTGCTGCAAGGGCACTGAGGTGCACTCTAACGGAATTGGACTTAAGGCCCAACTCCGAAAGATGGAGAAGATATTGTAGTACCACTGCAACCTGGCAGGAGAAAGGATTCACCTTCTGGCTTCTCGCACCACAACCCAAACCTACGCCATTTAAAGGCGTCGTTTTGTCTAGTTGATAACCTCCTTGAGGCTAGCAAGACCTCTTCCACATCTCTTGGAAGAAGGAGTGATGCGAGTACTACCCTTTCAGCAGCAATGCCATCAGGTTAAGGGAAGGGAGATTGGGGTGCAGAAAACTGCCCCTGTCCTGGGACAGGAGGTTCGGAGAGGACCCCAGAGGAATGGGGGACTCCACTGCTAGCTGAAGTAGAAGTGGAAACCAGGGTTGCCTCGGCCACCTGGGGGCTACCAGGATGACCGAGGCCCTGTCCTGGAGAACCTTGAATAGGGTTTTGGCCACTAGAGGCGTTGGAGGAAACACAGCGGAGGCCCACAGACCAGGATATCAGAAACGCGTTGGCAACCACCCTGTCTGGGTGTGGCTGCCTGGAGCCGAACTGGGGCAACTGGTGATTCTGTGGGCTTGCGAACAAGTCCACCACTAGCCATCCCCAGGTCCTAAAAAGCCACTGGACTACTCCTCTGTCCAGCTGCCATTTGTGGGGCTGTAGGATCCTGCTTAGCCTGTCTGCTAAGTAGTTGTCCTGGCCTGGCAAGCACACTGCTTTGAGGCGCATGCCATGTTGGACTGCAAAGGAGCAGAGATTCAGGGTCTCCTGACACAGTAGGTGGGACCCCGTGCCTCCCTGTTTGTTCACATAGAACATGGCTACTTGGTTGTCTGTATCAAGACCGGCTGGTGGGCCAGAGTCTGACAGAAGACTCGCAGAGCCAGACGGATGGCACAAAGTTCCAGAAAGTTGATTTGTTGTGTGCTCTCGTCCAGAGACCACACACCCTGAGTACAAAGACACTGGCAATGGACTCCCCAGCCCAGCAAGGATGCATCCGTGGTTAAAATCCTTGTGTGACGAGGAGCCTGGAAGGGCATCCCTGCCTCCAAGTGTGATGGGTGAAGCCACCACTCCAAGGACTGTACCAGTGTCTTGGATACTTTGAGTCTGTCGCTGAGGCGGCCTGTGTCCACTGATCTCTGAGGCACCATTGAGCTGTGCGAATGTGGAGGCGGGCATCTGTTGTTACAATGACTGTAGGGGCCATGTGCCCAAGTAGGCGCAGAAAGTGTCTTGCTGAGATCTGAGAACTGCAACTTATCTGACTTGTCAAGGCCAGAAGCCTGTTTGTCCTGTCTGTTGGCAGGTAGGCCCTTCCCTGCAGTGTATCCAGTCTTGCCCCTATGAACTCCAGTTGTTGAGTGGGCACTAGGTTGGACTTGGGATAATTTATCACAAACCCTAGGTTTTGGAGCACTTGAATGGTGCCAAGTGTGGCCTGTTGGACCTCCATGGCTGAAGTGGCTCGGACAAGCCAGTCGTCTAGGTAGGGGAAGACGAAAACTCCTTGCAGTCTGAGGAAGGCAGCCACCACTGCCAGGCATTTTGTGAATACCCTGGGGGCAGAGGCCAGGCCAAAGGGAAGTACCCTGTACTGGTAGTGAGTGCCTCCCACCACAAAGAGTAGATACTGCCTGTGGTCTGGATGTATCAGGATGTGTGTATACGCATCCTTTAGGTCTAAGGAGCATAGCCAGTCTCCCTGGCGGAGGTAAGGCAGCAATATTCCAAAGGAGAGCATTTTGAATTTCTCCCTCACCAGGAATTTGTTGAGGTTGCGCAGGTCGAGGATAGGTCTGAGGCCTCCTGTCTTTTTTGGTATCAGAAATTACCTGGAGTAGAAGCCCTTTCCCTGCAGGTGGTGGGGCACCAGTTCTACCGCCTGATCCTCGAGAAGACCTGCTAATTCCTTCAGAAGAAGGTCCCGGTGAAGGGGGGATCTGAGGGCTCTCCTGGAAAATAAGGAGGCGACACCTGGGTCAAATGAAGAAGATAACCCTGATGGACTATCTGCATTACCAGGCATCGGTGGTGATGTCTGTCCACCTGTGGGCATACAGGACCAGCCGTCCCCCTGTACGTTGCCTTTCTCCTCTTGTGAGAGGGGCTATGCTGGGAGAGTCAAAAGCCACTACCAGGCTGGGCCGAAGAAGGTGCCTGGGTTTTGGGGGCTTTTTGCTTACGCGGGCCATGCCCGTCCCTTGGCCTGCTGCCCCTGTTGGGGAGCCGGGGAGGCCTGAAAAGAGGGGTAGCTTCGGTAAGCAGTACCCTTCCTCAAGTACCCTTCTTTTTGGAAGGGGCAGAAGTCTTCGAGAGTTGCGTCCTGGTCATGTACTCTGACTCGATCTCAGCAGCCTTGTCGGTCATGGGCTTGCCAAAGAGGTTCTCTCCCTGGCATGGGACATTGACCAACTTGTCCTGAACCCATTGCTCGAGGTCAGATGACTGTAGCCAAGCCTGGCGGCGTGCACCGATGCCTGCCGCAGCTACCCGGGCCGCCGACTTGAAGCTGTCATAGGACTCTTGAGTCATGAACTTCAAGCACTCATGGACCCCGGTAGACAGACTCTTGAAGTGCTGCAAAGGTCCCTCGGAGAGTCCAGCCGAGAATCTGGAGAGTTCCTTCACCAGGTCCCTTAGGTACATGCCCATGTACAGCTGGTAGGCCTGGATCCGACATGTCAGCATAGATCCCTGGAAGCACTTCTTGCCGAGGGCATCCAAGTTGCGGGTCTCCCTGCTAGGAGGCATCAAGGAGTGTGTCTTCTGGCTTTTCAGCCTGCGCATGGCCGATTCCACAACCATGGGTTGTGCGGCAATTGTGCTTTTTGAAACCCAGGGCTCTTATGGACTCAATAGATGGAATCGATCCACCTGCTGAGCACCGGCGCCGACGCCAGCATCTCCCACATGCGAAGCATGAGTCTCTCCAGGATCAGAGGCACGGGTACAGTAAGGGCCTCCCGAGGGGGAAAATCATACTGGAGGATCTCGAGCTCCTCAGCTCGAGGCTCCTCCTCGGCCTCTGCGGGGAATGCCAAAGCCTTTGACATATCCCTCACAAAGTCCAAGAACCTTTTGTCCTCCGAGGGGGGGGGGGGACCTTCTCCGAGGTTCGGACACCGGGGAATCGGACAGGACGTCCCTGTGCCGGGTGGTTTCTGGGGACTCTGCATCCTCCATCTCCCACCCCAAAGCCTCCGAGGAGGAATCGAGGGGCTCCGGTCTCAAGGGCTCTGGTCTTGACCGCCCCGATGCCGGTGGAACCGGCGTCGACGACCTCGGCCCCAAAAGGGATGTCGAGGGAGACCTCGGCCGAGGATCGACTCAAGAGCACATGGTCTCGCGGATCGGGTCGACTTGGATGTCGGTATCCCGGTGGTTGGGGCAGATGGACTGGTAAGGTCAGCTATCAATGCCCGCTGCTGCTCCATGAAGGCAGACATCCTATTCTCCAAGGCCACCATTCTGAGGCCAAGCTCAGAAGGCTCCGTAGCCCCAGGGTCGGGTCCCGAGGTCATCAGGCCTGACGCTGCTTCCACCGGAGGGAAATCTTCAACAAGAACCAGTACTTGCCTTGGCTGTTCCACATCCCTTCAAAGAAGCTTCGCTGGGCGTTCCATCTCCGAGGATCTGGGCCGGCGCTCGGGGCTCCATAACCAATCACTGGGGGGACCTGGCCGTTCAGAGCCATCCAACGACACCGCCTTTGAGGATTTTTTTCTTCCTCCAGTGTTCCCGCAAAGGAGACCCCCCTCTCCGAGGAACCTCTACTACGCTCGGCTCTGAGTGTTCCCCCCAAGATGTAGATACCTCAGACGAGGTCCGGGCTTGCGAAGGCACGGACTCAGCAAAACTCCTATCATGCTGCTGCTGCCGGCTTCTCAGGGCCTTCGAGGACATTTTCCTACACGGGCCACAGACCTCTGGGTCGTGGTCAGGCCCGAGGCACCGGAGACAGCAGTCATGTGTATCGGTGAGGGACATAAGTTTTGTACACCGATAACACTTTTTAAACCCGCTGGCAGCCATGGGGGGAAAAGGGCCCTTGCAAGGTCGAAGCCTCGGGCTGCCAGTGAAAAAAGAAAAAGAGAGCGAATGATAGTAACGAAGGACAAAAAATGAAAAAAATCAGACTCGATACCAATGTACCGAGCCGAAGGATGGAAGAGGAATCGGTGTCGATCCAGTATGAAGAGTAATTTTCTACAATTTTTAACACTTTTTTCACAGTGACACGAGGATAACGTCCGGAGGGCTCCGCGGAAAAAAGGAGACTGAGTAAGATGGCACCCTTGGGCGGGAAGGGGACCGCGCATGCGTGATGCAATTCCCAAAGGCTTTCTTTGAAAACTGGAGATTTGCTCCGCACGAGGACTCCGTCGGCGCCAACGTCACCCATATATGAAGACTGACTTCCTGCTTGTTCCCGGAGAAAAAACATTTAGGCTGAGGTCTAAGGTGGTAGTGAACCGCCTGACAGAAAAGAAAAAAAGAAAAAAAAAACTGAAGAAAAGAAAAATTAATATCGGGGCCGATATCAGCAAAGGTATCGGCATCGCCGGAAAGGCAGAGCACAGATACCAAAAAAATAAAATAAAAGTTTTTCGGCAGTGACAGGAAAGGTGCTTCCTGCTGGCTCTGCAGAAAACGAAGAATTGAGGAGAGGAATTGGGAAGGCAGCCGCACAGGTGCAGTGGAGTGCTCCCAAAAGCTTTTCTAATGGAGGCTGGGGAACATTCCCGTGTGGTTTCCCTTGGTACCGAAGATACCGCTATGCGAAGACTGCATTCAGTTTGTTCCTGGAGATAAAAGGTTAAATTAGGCTTACCTGCTAATTGTTGTTCCTTGAGGAACTCCAGTCTAGTCCCGAACCTCTGGGGTTGTGCTCCTCCTCCAGCAGCTTGGAGACTGAGAACGTCATCCTTTTGTGATGACATTGGTATATCCTCACAGGATCCGCCTCCTCACTCCAGTAACCTATTGACAAAGCAAACTCACCGGAGCAACGATTAAGTAGTAAAGACACTACAAACAAACTGTAACTAACTGAACTAATACCTTTTAAGGGAGAAATCATCTCGCTCACTGATTTCCCCCTATTTCATGCGAACCTTTGTTAGAAACACTTAGGCCTGCCCTCCCCCTTTATGGAGGATAGCGACCCACAGCTAATCCCCATGCCTAGAAGCTTCTTCCTCTTACCTGTTATATCTCATTTGCTTCACGGACTAGCTCACAGAAAAAAAAACAGGGAGGGATACGGGACTAGACTGGAGTTCCTCAAGGAACAACAATTAGCAGGTAAGCCTAATTTAACCTTCCTTATCGTCCCTTCAGTCTAGTCCCGAACCTCTGGGGATGTAACAGGGCAGTAAAAGCAATCAACGGGAGGGACCTGCTAGACCAGCCTGAAGCACCGCTGATCCGAAACACGTATCCCTTTCAGCCTGAACATCAAGATGGTAATGTTTGACAAAGGAATTCAATGATGACCAGGAAACTGCCTTACAAATTTCTACAGCAGGTACTAAACGGAACTCAGCCCAAGACGCCGCTTGCGCTCTAGTCGAATGAGCTCTTAGGCCTTGCAGAACCGCTTTACCCTTCAAAACATACGCGGACGCTATGGCTTCTTTAATCCACCTGGCAATGGAGGCTTTTGATGCTGCTTTGCCCTTTCTCGGCCCTCCAAACAGGACGAACAGCCTATCTGATCTGCGGAAACCCACCATCCTCCTGATATACTTCTTTAAAGCCCGACGCACGTCCAAGAGATGTAACTTACCCACGGAGGAACCCTCCGCAATCTCAGTGAACACCGGTATTTATTATTTATTTTATTTAACTGTATTTATATCCCGCTTTTCACCAGGTCAAAGCGGTAATGACACGACTTGATTCATGTGAAACGCCGAGACCACTTTGGGCAAAAAAAAGACAGCACCGGCCTCAAAACCACCTACGTATCATAAAAAGACAAAAAAGGCTTCTTACAGGACAAAGCCTGTAAGTTGGAGATTCTCCTAGCCGAGCAGATAGCTACCAGGAACACTACCTTGAGTGCGAGATCCTTTAAGGATGCTCTTGACAAAGGCTCAAGCAGCTCTCGCCCCAACGCTTCTAATACAAATGGGAGATTCCACTTTGGCACTACCTGTCTACACGGCGGCCTCAAAAGAGACACCGCTCTTAAAAACTGCTTGACATCTGGGTGACCCCCTAGTGCTTCTCCCCTTATCTTTCCTCTATAACAGGACAATGCAGCTACTTGCACCCGAAAGGACGCAACTGCTAAGCCCTTCTTCACACCATCCTGTAAAAAAGCCAGCACCTGCGGAATTGACGCTCTTAATGCCTCAAACCGTCTGTCAACACACCATGATTCAAAGACCCGCCAGATGCGAACATATGCTAAAGAGGTAGATCTCTTCCTTGCCTTTAACAAAGTGCTAATCACCGATGCAGAGTAGCTTTTCATCCTCAGCCTAGCCCTCTCAATAGCCAAGCCGTAAGTGACAACCAATCCACGTGAGGCATGTGTAGTGGACCCTGAGACAACAGATCTGTCCGATGAGGGAGGCGCCATGGTTTCTCTACCAAGAGTCCCATTAAATCTGCGTACCAAGGCCGCCTTGGCCAATCCGGAGCAATCAACATCACTTGACCTCTGTGTCGCGCGATGCGCAGTACCACCTTTCCGATTAACACCCAAGGTGGAAACCCGTACAGGAGTTGCTCTTCCGGCCAGACCTGTATGAGTGCATCCAGGCCTTCCGACATCCTTTCTCTTCTTCTGCTGAAAAAGCGATCGACCTTTGCCGACTGAAACTTCGCCATGAGATCCATTACTGGCGTTCCCCAACGGCACACTAGCATCTCAAACACGTCCTGATGGAGGACCCACTCCCCCGGGTCCACCTTCACTCGACTCAAGAAGTCGGCCTCCGCATTGTCCACTCCTGCTATATGCGCTGCCAACAAAGCCAGGAGATTTACTTCGGCCCACTCGAACTGTTCAGCCTCGGCTTCCATCTGAAGAATGCCTGTGCCACCTTGCTGACTGATATAGGCCACTGCAGTTGCGTTGTCGGAAAACATCCGAATGGCACTGGTCTTGAAGATAACTTTGAAAGGCTTGCAGAGCCAGCGTCACCACTCTCAATTACAACCTGTTGATTGACCAGGTCTTTTCTCGATCGGTCCACTGACCCTGCGCGAACCTTCCTTGAAAATGAGCCCCCCAGCCCAAGTGGTTGGCGTCCGTCGTTAGAGATAACCAACAAGGCGCCTCCAAAGGCATCCCCTTCTCCAGGCACCCTGGAAGTAACCACCATTGAAGAGCTTGCCGCGTCTCCCTCTGACAAGGCAGTCTTCGAGACAGAGAATAATTATGATGCGACCATCGTCCGAGCAATGCCCTCTGCAATGGTCTCATGTGAGCTCTGGCCCACGGGACGAGCTCTAAAGTGGCCGCCATGGTCCCGAGCAACTGCAGATAATGCCACGCTGTGGGAGATGTTCTGCTCAGAAATTGCCGGACTAGCCTCCGCAATCCATTCGCTCGTTGTTGCGGCAGAAAGATTCTTCCCGCGTTTGTGTCGAACCGAGCTCCCAAGTATTCTAGACGTTGTGACGGAATCAACTTTCTCTTTCCCATATTGACTACCCAACCAAGACTCTATAAGAATGTTACCACTCTGTTTGTAGCCGACTTGCTCTCGGCTCTGGACTTCGCTCAGATTAACCAATCGTCTAGATAAGGGTGCACAAGAACGCCCTCCTTTCGCAATGCTGCCGCTACTATGACCATCACCTTGGTGAACGTTCGTTGCGCTGTAGGTAGTCCAAACAGCAAGGCTCGGAATTGAAAATGACCCACAGGGACTGCAAATCTAAGAAATTTCTGATGTTCCTGCCATAAAGGAATGTGTAGGTACGTTTCAGACAGGTCCATGGAAGTAATAAACTCCCCTTTTCTTACTGCCACGATCACCGACCTTAGGGTTTCCATCCGAAAATGAGACACGCGAAGGCAACGATTTACTCTCTTGAGATCTAAAATTGGCTGAAAAGTACCTTCCTTTTTCGGTAGCACGAAGTATATGGAGTACCGACCGAAGCTGCATTGGTCTGGAGGCACCTGTACCACTGCTTTGAGTTTGAGTAGCCTCTGTACCATCTCCTTCACCGCTGCACACTTGGCCGGCGCCTTGCACAGAGACTTACGAACGAATCCTTCACCGGCCGCTGAAACTCCAAAGCATAACCTTCTTGAATGACCTCCAGTACCCACCAGTCTGACATAATTTGGACCCAGGCAGGGTAAAAATCCCGTGCCGACCTCCTACGGGCACCAGATCTACCTGGGTCCCCCTGACTTCATTGCGACTTTGGAAGATTTGCAGAGGACAATGAGGCACCAAAACCTCTTCCCGCTCCCCGAAAGTCACGAAACCCCTGATGTCTATTGGGAAACCATCCTCTTTGAGCCTGACTGAACCTAGGGAAACGGAACCAACGAAACTCCCTCTGCTGACCTTTAGATGTGGGAGTTGACCGTTCCTGCTTTTGTTTGTCTTCGGGAAGTCTTCCACCTTTGGACTCCCACAGATCCTTTATCAGCTTGTCCAAATCTTCTCCAAACAGTAGCTTTCCTCTGAAAGGAAGCATAGTTAGCCTGGATTTGGAAGATCCATCCGCTGCCCAAGTGCGCAGCCAAAGGTAACAACGAGTCACTACCACTGATGCCATGCTTTTTGATAATCCTCAAATAAGGTCATAATGGATATCGGCTAGCTAAGCCGTTCCAGACTCCAGCCTGGACGCTTCCCCGGTGGTGTCCTCTCCTTGTTCACCTTGAACTCGTTGTGACCAGCGAAGGCAGGCTCTCGCCACCCACGCTCCACAAATAGCTGCCTGAATGGACAGAGCACTGACGTCAAAGACCTGCTTTAACAAGGTATCCAGTTTCCTGTCCTGGGTATCCTTGAGCGCCGCACTTCCTTCTACTGGAATAGTAGTCTTCTTCGTAACCGCCGAGATGGCATCTACCTTGGGAGATTTGAACAATTCGCGATCCTGGTCCACCAGCGGGTAAAGACGGCCCATAACTCTGGACCCTTTTAGACTTGCCTCTGGCATGTCCCACTCTTCCTGAATCATCTCCCGAACCACTCTGTGCACCGGAAAAGCTCTCTGGGCCTTCCGAAAAACCTGCAGCAACGGATCTTCTAACGTAGCATCCTTTGCTGGTCCAGGCGACAGCATATTAAGCACCTTTAGTGTCTCTGAAATTAGTGCCGGTAACTCGTCTCTCTGGAACACGCGAACCACCCTAGCTTGGTCCTCTCTGTCCGTGATCTCCCCTTCCTCCAACTCGTCGTCCAAGTCGAAGTCAGGATCCCCGTCGTCGGAGTGAAGCCCCTCCGAGACCACCGACTGTTCCTTCTGCTCCTTCTCCATCCTGGCTCTCTTTGCCAGGCTTCCCGTTGCCCCTGCACTCAAAGGAGTTCCAGGCCTCTTTTCCCCCAGTTCCCCGTCAGTGGAACTTGTTGCTGGCCTCTTCTGCTGGCCCCCGAACGCTTGCTGAATAAGCGCAACAAACTCCTGGGAAAAGATTGCTGCCAGTCCTCCCGGCAAAGACGCCTGCGAGGAGGGGATATCTGGAGCAGAAGTCGTCCCCGCTATGGGCTCCCTAAGCGGTAAATCTAGAGAAACTGGGTCCTGCAGACCTATTGGGGCTCCTTGAACCTCAGCTTCCCCTGCCAAGGTGCGCTCCATAGCAGTTGCTTCTTGAACGCACCCCTTACAGACACCTGTTTCCAACACCGCTCCCCTTATGGTTCGACAGACTAAGCACTGCAGTATAGAAGGCATCCCGCTTGAGCGAATACACTGTCTTAGAGCCCTGAGGAAGTACTGGACTACAGAAGCCTATAAATGAAAACAAACTCAGTCTGTCAGAAAAAGGGGGGTTTTTTCCCCCCAAAAGTACTGTGTAGGCTCTACCTAGGTGCCCCGAGTCTGAAACCAAAATTTAAACTCAAAAACAAAGCTTCCTGCCGAAAATACGAGCCTCTGCAGGCCTCTATGCAGTACCGGCGTTTCCCGCAATGTCGACACGTGGTTGGGCCCGCTGAGCTCAACACGCTCAAATCTCTCCCACAAGTTCTGCGATGCGATCCGGACCCCTTTTACCTTGTCTGCCGCCAAACTGCAAGCTTTGGGCTGCTCCCGTCTCCGTGCTCAACCGACCTGTTTCGTTAACAGCATTGGGAGCACGGCAGAGTAGGAGATAGTGAGACAGTGCTTTCCCCCGCCGGACTCCTCCTGGATGTCTTTACAGTGCTGACAGGCAAAACCTCTGTGCGCGCTGACTGACAAGAGCTCCGGTTCCTCACCCTTTCAAGTGGGTTTGGGAGCCGGAGCCCTGCTCGATTAGAGGGCTGCTTCTGCGATAAACCCTGCTTAAAATTGTAGCGGATGGGGGGGAGGGGACCTCAGCGCAGCCTTAAAGGTGCACAACACCCCAAAACGAATCTGTTCTATTTTATCTTCCTTTTTCTTTTCTCCTTTCCTAATCTTTACTCCTGTTTACCCAAACCCAATTTAAAGTCCTATTTCTCTCCTTAATTGTTCCTCTAGTGAACTCGGACCTCCAGGTTCACTAATCCTCCAGCTGCTTGGAGACTGAGGTAACTAGAGTGAGGAGGCGGATCCTGTGAGGATATACCAGTGTCATCACAAAAGGATGACGTGTCTCCAAGTTGCTGGAGGAGGAGCACAACCCCAGAGGTTCGGGACTAGACTGGAGGGACAATAAGGAAGTGTTTTATAGACTTCATATAGGAAGTTCCACTTGGGGGGCTCAGGGACTTAGTTTTTAATATAACTCACTATTTGAGAAAGAAATTTGAACTATTCTAGAGTACCTGTGAGTAGTTTATTCAATGGTGTAGGGGAAAAATGCTATATCCTGTAAATGCTGGCAGTTCAGAATAAAAGTTTCTCTTTGGCTTTTTATCGCTAGGTCTAATTTAAGACTGTTTTTCTGTTGACTTCCTAACACAATACAGCAGAAACGTTTTCACTTTGAAGCAAAAGAGGGTGTTTAAGTGAAGCAGTGACAAGGATTTTTATTAAATAGTTGAAATAAAAAAAAAAAAAGAATAGTTGAAATAAATTCCATGAATATTTGTTGGGTTCTAGAGGATTATATACCATGCATTGCCCAGGAATATAAAATTAAGTTGGGATCCCTTGAATCTCTCACTGCTGCTGACTTGTTCCTAACATGCTGTCAATGAGTCAGGTCCTATAATTTAACCACAATTTTCTCCACCTTTTTAATAAAAATTGCTGATAGTCTTTCTCTTTCTCTCCCCCACCCCCCACCTCAGTGGAAGATAAGGGCTGGGCTCCTCTAGACCATCTCCTCTAGGGGGATGGTAAGGAAACACACATAGGAGATGAACAGGAGACTAAGGGGATCAAGATCCAATTTGAACAGGGCTACTGATGGAGCCTGATGTACTGGACTGAACCACGGGTGTGTACGCTCCCCTCCAGAGAAGCCTCTATAGCAGTGGTTCTCACCCCAGAACAATGGAAGTAGTGCATGGAAATCTCTCATGCATATTCATTGTGATTATCCTGAAAACTTGATTAGCTAGGTGTGTCCCAAGGACTGGATTGAAAATTCCTGCTCTATAGTGGTGGCCAAGGAATTGGGTCAGTATGTGTACATATGACCTTTCAGCTAGTATTGAAGAACATAGGAGTTGGGTGGGAGGTAGCATGCCATCTTTTCCAAGAAGGAAGGAGCCAGTCCAAAAATCTAAATCACAGCTCATGCTTCCATTCCCCCCCAAAAGGTGTATCACATTAACATTTTTAGGTTTTTGGGCCTTATTTACTAAGACTGGTGTCTCATTTTCCATGGAAAAAATCTTAATAAATCAGACTCTTAATGGACCACTGCATAGTGCCAACGAAAGGCAATGGCCCCACACTTCCTCCTCCCTCCTCTACTACTCCCACTGACACATTAAGCTATACCTAAGCTATATATGGGGGGAGGAGTGGCCTAGTGGTTGGGGCAAGTTACCTCAGGCAGGAAGGTCAGGGGTTCAAATCCCACTAGAGGACAGCAACCTTGGGCCAGAAGGATTGGGGTTTCTAGTCCTACAGGTGCTCCTTGTGGTCTTGGGCAAGCCACTTAACCCTCCATTGCCCATGTTCCCTGCAAAATAGTTATCTCCAAGTTATAATGCCCTGTTCAATGTAATTTCAGATTGTTCAATGTAAACCACCTTGATATCATGAAGGGCAGTATATAAGAAATGTTAAATCAGGGTGCCTGCATGCTGAAGCTCTGAGGAAACAAGTGGAGGAACTCAGAGAGGAGGTGGTAAGGCTGAGGAGCATTCAAGACAGTGAGAAGTACATTGATGAGATGCTTCTTGCAGCAACCAAGCTCTCCAGCAGAGGAGAAGATGGGTGCCAACAAAATGTCAATGGTTGGACATAAGTCACCAGGGCTTGCAAAATCACCAATCCAACTTCTCCAGCCCTTGAATTGAAGAACCTTTATGCAGCCCTTGAAGTGGAGGAGGTGAAAGCATCCCTGGAAAGGGATGAACCAGAGCTCAAGTACCCCAAAGTTGCAGAAGCAGTGGCCACAAGGAAACGAAGGGTAGTGGTGGTTGGAGACTCTCTTCTGAGGGGTACTGAGGCGTCCATCTGCCGACCAGACTTGATGTCCAGAGAGGTATGCTGTCTGCCTGGTGCCAAAACCCAAGATGTTACAGAGAGTTTGCCGAGACTCATCAAGCCCACTGACTATTAACCAATGTTGCTAATCCATGATGGAGCAAATGATACTGACAGGTATAACTCGGAACGTATCAAAAGTGACTTCATGGCTCTGGGACAGAGGGTGAAGCAGTTAGGTGCACAAGTGGTGTTCAATTCAATCCTCCCTGTTGAGGGTAAAGGCCAAAGCAGAGAGGCTCGCATCCTGGAGATGAATGGATGGTGTCATCAAGAGCATTTTGGTTTCCTAGACCATGGGATGCTGTTCCAAGTGTTGCAGTGAAGAGATGGCATCCATCTGTCCAAGAAAGGTTGATGCGTCTTCAGTAGTAGACTGGCTAATCTACTGAAGAGGGCTTTAAACTAGATTCGCTGGGGATGGGTGAAGAAAGCCCCCAGGTAGGTGATACTTTAAATAAATTTATGGAAATGGGTAACAGGGGTAACATATGGAAAGCAGTGTGTATAAATGCCCGTAGCATGGGAAATAAGATTCCTGATGTTGAAGCTTTGGTGGGAGTGGCTGACATGGATTTAATGGCAATTACAGAAACATGGTTCACAGAAAACCATGATTGGGATGTAACTATACTTTATTCAGAAAGGACAGGGTAGGAAGAAGGGGAGGAGGAGTGGCACTATATGTAAAAACTACTATTAAAGCTTTGGAATTACAGAGCTTAAAAGGGAGAGAGGAGGCATTGTGGGTTAAACTAGAAAGAGGGAAAGAAAAATCTATTTGCATTGGTGTGATATACAGACCTCCCTCACAAGAGGAAGAGGTGGACAGAGAGTTAATCGAAGACATACGCAGCATTGCTAGGAAAGGGGAAGTGCTACTGACTGGAGATCAATATGCCAGATGTTGATTGGCACATTCCTGCTGCAGTATCATCTAGAAGTAAGGAGATGCTGGATTCTCTACAGGGAGAACTATTCAGGCAATTGGTAACAGACACCACAAGTGAAGGGGCCATACTGGACTTGGTGCTTACCAATGGTGAAAGTGTTTCTGATGTTGTAGTGGGAGATCATTTTGCATCCAGTGATCACCAGATGGTGTGGTTCAGTATTAGGACTAGGGCTGTTAGAATCCATTCAAAGATGAGGATCTTAGACTTTAGGAAGGCTAACTTTGCCAAGATGGGCCAATACCTCAGGGAGTCGTTATAGGGATGGGAACAGCTGTGGGATGTAGAAAAACAGTGGGAAAAACTGAAAGGGGATATTTTAAGGGCAACTAACCTTTTTGTTAAAATGGTAAATAAAGGTAAAAGGAAAAGGAGACCGCTATGGTTTTCGAAAGAAGTAGCTGAAAAAGTGAAGAAAAAGCGGGAGGCCTTCATGAAATACAAGAGATCACAGACAGAGGAAGACAGGCATCTGTATTTGGAAAAACTTAGAGAAGCTAGCAAAGTAGTCAGGAAGGCAAAGATTCAAAAGGATGAGGAAATAGCCAATGCAATAAAATGCGGGGGATAAGACATTTTTCAGATATATTAGCGAGAAGAGGAAGGGCAAAAGTGGTATTGTCAGACTCAAGGGTGCAGGGGAGGAATATGTAGAAGCTGATAAGGATAAAGCAGAATGGCTTAACAAATATTTCTGTTCTGTGTTCACAGATGAAGAACCAGGAGCAGGACCTCAGAAAACACCCACAAACAGGAACAGAAGCAAGGGACATCTTGAACAATTTTCAGAAGACTGTGTTCGTGAGACACTAGCTCAACTTAAAGTAGACAAAGCGATGGGACCGGATGGGATACACCCTAGAATACTGAGGGAACTTGGGGACATTCTAGCAGCTCCACTGACTGACCTTTTCAATGCCTTGTTGGAGTCGGGAGTAGTGCCAAAGGACTGCAGAGAGGCTCATGTGGTGCCTTTACACAAAAGCGGAAGTAAGGATGTGGTTGAAAACTACAGGCCGGTTAGTTTAACTTTGGTGTTGAGTAAATTATTGGAAACGCTGCTGAAAGAAAATAGTGAGGTTTCCGGAGTCCAGCAGATTACAGGATCCGAGGCAGCATGGATTCACCAGAGGCAGGTCTTGTCAGACAAATCTGATTGATTTCTTTGACTGGGTGACCAGGGAGTTGGACCGAGGGAGAGCCCTAGATTTGGTGCATTTAGATTTCAGTAAAGCCTTTGACACTGTTCCTCACAGACGACTTATAAACAAACTGAGCACCAAAATCTGCAATAGAGTAGACATCCAGGAAGGTGTAGATAACGTGAGGAGGGATCTAGCTAGGCTGGAAGAATGGTCTAGAATCTGGCAGCTGGGATTTAATGTTAAAAAATGTAAGGTCATACATTTGGGCTGCAGCAATCCAAGGGAGTAATATAGTATAGGGGGTGAAGTACTTTTGTCCACTAAAGAAGAGCGGGACCTAGGCGTGGTTGTGTCTGATGATCTTAAAGTAGCTAAACAGTTAGAAAAGGCGACGGCAAAAGCTAGAAGGATGCTTGGGTGCATACGCAGAGGAATGGCTAGCAGAAAAAAGGAGGTGATAATGCCTCTGTATAAGTCTTTGGTGCGACTTCATTTGGAATATAGTGTGTAATTCTGGAGACCGCACCTTCAAAAGGATGTGAACAGGATGGAGTCGGTGCAGAGGGTGGCTACTAAAATGATTAGTGGTCTTCATTATAAAGCATGAGGACAGACTGAAGGATCTTAATATGTACACCTTAGAGGAAAGGCGGGATAGAGGTGATATGATTGAGATGTTTAAATACCTCCGTGGCATAAATGTTCAGGGAGAGAGCCTCTTTCAATTGAAAGCAAGTTCTGCTACGAGGGGACATGGGATGAGGGTGAAGGGAGATAGATTCAGGAGTGATATGCAGAAATATTTCTTTACGGAAAGAGTAGTGGATCCGTGGAATAGTCTCTCAGTGGAGGTGGTAGAGATGAGGACAGTAACTGAATTCAGAAAAGCATGGGACAAACACAGAGGATCTTTAAAGGTAAAAAGGGGACTGTTTTTGTTGTTGATATGGAAGGACAGACTAGATAGGACATGTGGTCTTTTTCTGTCCTCATATTTTTATGTTTCTAAATAAATACCTGTGTGTGTGTATGGTGGGAGAGGAGTGCACATTTTGCACATTCACACTGTGCTCTTTGTTTCCCATACATTCATCCTTTCCCTCCCTATTACAACACCTCTCCTGCTGTCTCTCCTCCAACCTCAGACTCTCCCCTTCAACTTCCCCCCCCCCCTGCACCCACCCCCAGCAACCACTGCCCCCCACCATTCATTCACACAGATGGATAAATAAATTCAAGTAACTAAACCTACTGCCCCTTTAATTTATTCAGCCATTTTTTGTAGCAAACTTACCAACTTCTTTTATTTTGGCAGGCTGTGCAAACACCAGCTCTCCCGGCCGACACCAGACCTATTTCATCACTTCTGCCCATGGGAGCTGGGATCCCCACTGGCTCTTCTGCCCATGTTCTCTGAGCCACAGGCACCAGGTCTTATTTTTTGGTCACCATGGTGACCTGGCTCTTGTCGAGCCCTAGAAATAGTGCTTGTGGCAGAATAAGTATTTGAACCCTGGCTTTCTGGTTCTTAGTTTATTGCTTTAACAACTATTTCATTTGTTCCTCAATGCTACTGTAGATTCACCTCTAGCATTACAAAGCAGCTCAGCTCAGCTCTTTCCTTTATTGTAAAATGGTTTTAGGGTGTGTTAACTTTGCCTTTCTTTTGAAGGAAAATCTGATTCATTTTTCTAGTCTCATCTAGATTAGTTCTGATTTTTCTGGAAATTTAAAGTGGATTTTTGAAATTGCTTGGATCTACCATTCTAGCACTAGTGAAATTGCACAGTGCTATATGGTATTCAGGCACAATACAACCCTAGCCCAAAAAGCTTACAATCTATGTGGATACCTGAGAAATGGGAAGAAGTGATTTGCCCAAGATGAGGAGTGGCAGATGAGGGATTTGAACTCATGCTTCCTGGGTCTTAGCCTTTTGTTTTAATCACTTGGCCATTTCTTCCTCAACACTAGCTTTACCTGTAAAACTAATTTACTGCAAAAGAAATCACATTATAATAGCTCAAGTAAAACAGCTCTCATTAGCCTGTCTCTTTCAGACTCTCTTCCCCCCCCCCCCCCATCCTCCTACCTTCCCTCAGTTCTTCTCTTTTTTCTCCTCCCAGGTTGAGCAGGCCATGGGACTACCTACCCTTGATCCACCTTTCCACCAGTCAACAAGAGAAGCGTTTATTCAGGCATCCCCTCCTGCTGCTTGCAGAGCTAGTCTCAAGAGAAGAGATACAAAATCTCACAGCTGCTATCATGAGACTGGCCCAGCAGGCAGCAGGAAAGGAGATCCAAGACAACACTTCTCCTTCTGCCAACCTGGGGGGGGAGGGGTATAGGGCTGGCACTGCTATAGAAAGAAAAGTGATCTGATGCTCCTTACTGCCAAGCATCACTCCTAGTCCTGGCTTTGCTATAAACCTAAACATGTTGAAAAGAATGCCCCTCTAGTGCAGAAAAAGGTATGTGCATAGTGAAACATGGGTGTACTTTAGCTTCTCTGAGAGCAAATTTCAAATAATCACATTTACTTGAGTAAACTGATATTCACCTCCATAAAAGGCTTTTGTTTACCTGAGAGGCTTTTTCACCATGCATATTTTCTCTAGTATAATCTAGTGCAATTTACTGCATAAAAGATCAGAATATAAATAATTTCTGCTGCTGCAATATTTCACTCTATCTAGTAAGAAGCAGTGACAAGTTAATTATACTTACCATTCCATGATTCAACCATGTTGGTATAAAATTATCAAGTAGCTTTGGATAAACAAGTTCTCTGTCATAGAGGTAGAGGATCCAAAACATAGTCACAACAAACTGCAAAAAATAAAAGGATGCCAGTCAATTTTCAAAGAACTGCTGGGATATCACGAAATTGAGATGTGCAACTCTTATGTTCATTGTAAACCGCACTGATGTCGAATAGCGCGGTATAAAAGAGACTGCAAATAAATAAATAAATAATCATCTGGTTCATTTAAGCTGGTTTCCTTTAGGATCAGTTAAACCCAATCTGTTTAGGATGTCAGCTAAAAATTCAACTAAATCTAACCAGACAAAATTAGACTGGCTAGATTTAGGACGATTCTTTATTATGATTATTATTATTATTTTTTTTTTAAATTAGAATAGGCAAGGAATTTCTAGTCCCACAGGTACTCCTTGTGGTCTTGGGCAAGCCACTTAACCCTTCATTGCCCATGTTCCCTGTAAGCAGGGGCGGCTCAAGGCAGTCTGCTGCCTGAGGCGAAGAATGAGATGGCGACCACCCCCCCCCCCACCAACTTAGAGGGGGCGTGGCTTTTTCAGAAATCCAATCAGAGACTGAACCAAATCAAAAAGCCGATTAGATTATATGGAGGAAATGCAAGATGTTTGCACACAGGGCCGTATCAAACTGCAATCGCGCCTTGTATGACTTGCAACTCGGATGCACGCCCCCCCCGCCCAATACCTCCATCCAGCGCTGCCTGCTCTTTCCCTGCTGCTGCTGCCCTGTTTTTTTCACGGCGGTGCCGGCAGCAGGGAAAGAGCAGGCAGCGCTGGACGGAGGTATAGGGAGGAGGAGGTGGGGTATGCACCCAATCTGAAAGGCACCAGCACTCTAAGCAGATCTGTCCCTCCCTGCTCTGACATCGTGTCAGAGGAGGGAGGGACCAGACCTGCTTAAAGTGCTGCAAAAAGGCTTTGGGGCGCATTTTAACTGCCTGCTATTGTCCTGCCAGCAGCAGCAGGGCAACAGCAGAGAGCCGAAATGCGCCCCCAAGCCTTTTACGCCCTGTGCGGCTGCACTGCTTGCACAGGGCTAAGTACAGTCCTGTTTGCACACCAAGGAACTAAAAGACAGCAAGAATCAATAGCACAGTTTATAAAACTAAATTATAACCCATTTTTATTTTGTTATAAACTGCATTATGGTTCTTTCCTTTTCTTTTTCAACATATATTTTGCATCCACAGTAGGTGCAGAGCAGAACCAGGACATTCACCCACGGAACTCAATATTTTAAAAAAAAATCTGATTCTGATCATCTCACTAACAACAACAACCACCACTATTCTCCAGTACCAGGCATATTGTGAACTAATAAAAAAACCTACAACAAAAAGCAAACCTACCATACCATACCATATCAGCACAAACTTCCAAAAGTCACATAAAGAGCCCATCCAAAAAAAGCGTCACTGTAAATACTACAGTGGGCCCTGGAACATCCATACACCTATTTGAAAAGCTGAATAAGTCAAATTACTACAGTATAGTATAGATTTTTATATACAAACTGCATGTTAACAGAACACCTGACCTCAGTCACACACGCACATCGACCCTCACCAAGTACAGAATAAGTAACCACAATCTAAAGTAAAGATATGTAGACAAAATTTAAACAGAAACTCCAAGAAGCCCCAGTGCAACATCAGATAAATAAGAGATGCAATTCCCCAAAACTGTGTAAAATATAAAAATAGCACAAAGTCCAATCACCAAAATTAAATAAAATTATTTTTTCTACCTTTGTTGTCTGACCATTTTATTCTCTGATCATGCTGGTCCCGATCTGAGGCTTCTGCTTTCCTGTCTTCTCTTAGCTCTCTTTCTGTGGTCTATGGTCCATGGTCCATCTGCCATTTCTTATCTCTTCTTTTGTTTTCTTCATTTCCTTCCATCAGCCCATTTCCAGTTCCAGTAACCCTCCCCAGTCCTCCCCTCCCAGTACCTTCCAATGTCAACCAACTTACATTCCCATGACTGCCACTTGTGTCCATTCCCCCTCCTTTCCTACTGTCCAGCCCCTTCTAGTCCAAATACCATCCCAGGTATCAGCTCAGGTTCACTCTCAGTGCCACCCCCCAATCAGCTCCCTTCCAGCCACCCTACCCCTCTGTCCATCTCCCTTCCAGTGCCATTCACATGTCAGCTCCCTTCCAGCCTCCTCCCTATTACCCAGCCACCTAACACTCCCATCCACAAGCTCCTTTCCAGTCCCCCTTCGGTACATTCCAGGTGTCAGCTCCTTTCCAGCCCCCTCCTTCCCTTCCTGCCCCATCCTTCCCCTGGCAGACCCTCTCAGTATCCGCTCCCTTCCAGTCCTATTCTACCATCCCCCCCGCATCAGCCCATTTGTAGCCCTAGCCCTCAGTTTTCTTCCAGGGCCAGCAGCACTCTCCTCCCCTCCCCTATTAACCCATTTCCTATCCCAGCCCATTTCTAGTCCTATCCCCTTTATCAGCCCACCCCAGTCCTAGCCCCCCAATCAGCCCATTACCAGTCGTAACCCTCCAATAAGTCCATTTTCAGTCCTAGCACCCCAATCAGCCCATTTCCTGTCCTAGTCTCCCCCATAGCCCATTACCAGTCCTAACCCCCCCCCCATCAGCCCATTTCCAATTCTAAACCCCCATCAGTCCATTTCCAGTCCTAGCCCTCCCCCAATAGCCCATTACTAGTCCTAGCCCCCTCCGATCAGCCCATTTCCAGTCCTAAGCCCCCATCAGCCCATTTCCAGTTCTAACCCCCCTGATAGTCCATTACCAGTCCTAACCCCCCTCCTGATCAGTCCATTTCCAGTTCTAAACCCCCATCAGCACATTTCCAGTCCTAACCCCCCATCAACACATTTCCAGTTCTAACCCCCCATAGCCCATTACCAGTTCTAACCCCCCCATAGCCCATTACCAGTCCTAGCCCCCCTTCCAATCAGCCCATTTCCAGTACTAACCTCCCATCAGCCCATTTCCAGGTCTAACCTCCCCATAGCCCATTACCAGTCCTAACCCCCCTTCAGCCCATTTCCAGTTTTAACCCCCCCACGATAGCCCATTACCAGTCCTAGACCCCCTCCTGATCAGTCCATTTCCAGTTCTTATCCCCCCTATCAGTCGATTTCCAGTCCTAACCCCCCCATCAGCCCATTTCCAATTCTAACCCCCCCATTAACCATTAACAGTCCTAGCCCCCCTCCCGCTCAGCCCATTTCCAGTGCTGATGGAACTGCATTGGCTCCCGGTAGCTGCCCGCATCATCTTCAAACTACTCATAACAACGTTTAAGCTCATTCACAACACTGCACCCTCCTACCTCGACAACCTAATCACTATGCAACCGCACAACAGGAACAGAAGAACCATAAATCTCAACACTCTCTGTGTACTGATCAGCATAAGATCTGTCAAAGCAGAAACAAGCAATAGAGCATTCACATATACAGCACCAATCCACTGGAACCAACTCCCACACGAGTTACGACTAACAAATAACTTGAGTGAATTCAGAAGGAAACTCAAAACCCACTTATTTCAGGCTCACTACAACCTGACCTAAGTGCGACACCATACCTCAACTAGTTCACTTTTCCTGCCATGATGGCATTCGGAATACCCTCAGCATATGGATTACCGGAATGTAATCTTGTATATATGTATATTTTACGCCCCTCCCACGCACCTACAATCAAATATATCTAATCACTATTTCATGTGTTATGTAAATCATTGCTCAATCAAAATGTGTATCTTAAAAATCACTGTATTGTACGATACATTATGATTCTGTAAAGTAAACTGCTACTGATCGTAGGAAGCAGCGGTATACAAATGTTTACTAAATAAATAAATAAAATAAATTTCCAGTACTAAACCCCATCAGCCCATTTCCAGTTTTAAACCTCCCCCATAGCCCATTGCCAGTCCTAACCACCCCATCAGCCCATTTCCAGTTCCAACCCCCCCAATCAGCCCAGTTCCTGTCCTACCCCATCAACCCAGTTCCAGTCCTAGACCCCTCCCCCCCAACCCAGGGAAATTGAAAAAATAATAAACCTCCGGCATAAGAAGCAACTGCAGCTTCCGCTCTAGCAGAGCCAGAATGAGGAGCCCCGTGGCAGCCCCCCGGAGCCTGCTGGTTTCCCCTTTTCGCCGTCTCCGCTTTGCAGAGCCGCGGTGAAGGGACAGTGTTTCCCTTTTGCGCGGCTCTGTTAAAGCTGAGCCTGAGGTGCTGATGGGAAACAGAAAATACTGTTTCCCATCAGCACCTCGGGCTCAGCTTTAACAGAGCCACGCAAAAGGGAAACACTGTCCCTTCCCCGCGGCTCTGCAAAGCGGAGCCAGTGAAACCAGGGGAAACAGAGGGGAAACCAGCAGGCTCTCCGGGGAGGCAGGCGGCGGCGGGGCTCCTCATTCTGCTGCTGCCACCACTGGAGCAGCAGCAGCAGCCGCTGCTTCTTACGCCGGAGTTTTTTTTTCTTTTGTTTTTATTTCGAAGGCTGAGTGAGGCGGTCTTTTTGGGGGCAATTTTACCGCCCCCAAAAAGCTGCCGCCTGAGGCCACCGCCTCACTTGGCCTCATTATAGAGCCACCCCTGCCTGTAAGTATTAGCGTATGTGTCTCATATCCACTCGTGTTACATGTATCCCCCAATTGTGTTGTGACCACTTTGATTGAAGGATAAGGTGGTATACAAAAACTGTTTAAAATAAAATAATAAATAATATCAGTCCCAGTGAACACTGAAAATATTTTTTTCAATAACATATTGTAATATCCAACCAAGGCCGCTTTTAACCTATGAGTAAAAGGGGCAGCTGTCCCTGCCCCCTGCACAACTAGACTTGCCAACTGTGGCTAGCCACGCTCCGCCCATATCTAGCCCTGCCCTGCCTCAAAAAATAATGTGGCAAAGATCAACGGTGCAGACTAACCTTTTGAAAGAGCAAAACCTGACACCTTCGCTCGATGCCTCTCCTTTACTACACCCCTACCCCTCCATAAATTAAACATAGAAACATGACAGATAAAGACCATATGGCCTATCCAGACTGCCTCTCCATATCAACTACTAAGCTCTACAGTCCCTTTTTTTTTTTTACTTTAGAGATCTTCTGTGATTGACCCATGCTTTCTTCAATTCAGATACTGTCCTTGTTTCTACTACTTCCACTGGGAGACTATTCCACACATCTACCAATCTTTCCATAAAATATTTCCGCAAATTATTCCTGAGTCTTTCTCTTTTCGCCTTCATTCTATGCCCCCTTGTTGCAGAACTTTCTTTCAATTGAAAGAGACTTTCAACCTGTGCATTTATGCCACAGAGATATTTACATGTTTCTATCATATCTCCCCTCTTTCTTCCAGAGTATACATACTGAGATCTTTAAGTCTTTCCCCGTATTCCTTGACAAAGCCCACTGACCATTTTGATAGCTATGCTCTACACAGACTCCATTCTGTTTATATCCTTTTGAAGGTGTGGTCTCCAGAATTGCACACAATACTCCAAATTAAATCTCACCAAAAACTTATAGAAAGGCACTATCACCTCCTTCTTCCTGCTGGCTATTCCTCTCCCTATGCACCCAAGCATCCTTCTGATTTTGCCATCACCTTTTCTTCCTGTTTAGCCACCTTAAGATTATCAGAAACAATCACTCCTAGGTCTCACTCTTCTTTCGTGGACAAAAGTACTTCACCCCTCTATTGTTCTGCTCCCTTCTAAAAATGTCAAAGTAGAAAAGACTTAAAAACAAAGGTGTCATAAAAAAAGAAAGCATATCAAGCAAAATATGTGGCAACCATCACTTACATGAAAGGAGTGCTTTAGGAATGTGTGTGTGTGTGTGCGTGCGTGCACGCATGGGTGTTTGTGATGTGGACGTGGGGTGCTTGTGTGTGTGTGTGTGAGAGAGAGATGCAGAGGTGGGGGGCCTGTGTGTGGATGTGTTCTGGGGAAGGGGAACGCACCTTTTGGCACCACCTTGCACTCTTCTCTCCCCCCTCCAACCCCTCTACTGCTAACTCCCTTACTCGGTTCCCCTTCCAGACTCTCCCCCCTTCACCAAATCCTGTAGCACTCCCATCCCCTGCCCTGAAATCCCCCCATACTCTGTGCGTGTGTGTGTAATGCGGAGGTTCTAATCTAATCTATCTAAAACAGATTTGTATACCGCAACTATCCCAATCAAAACAGTGGTTCTGTGCGATTTTAAAGCAAGAAAAATAAACAAAGAAAAAAAATATGTATATAAACATTTCCAAGATTTGAACAACCAAGTTTTCAGTTCTTTTTAAAACTAAAAAAGAGAGAAACTATTTTTTTAATTGCCTAGGTAATTCTGACCAGTATCGTGCCGCCATGTAGAGAATAGTGCGCATAAAAGAGAAATTACACTTACCTGCTAATTGTTGCTCCTTGAGGAACTCCAGTCCAGTCCCGCACCTCTGGGTAGTGTACCTCTTCCAGCAGCTTGGAGGCTGAGCCTGTCATCTTTTTGATGACACTGGTGTACATATGCAGCTGGCACCGCCCACCAGCCCCAGTGCCTACTGACAAAGCAGACTCAGAGGAGCAACAAAAAAGTAGTTAAACATGCAACAAACACTTCTACGTCTAAATAAACTAGTACCCCCTCCTTCCCCTGGGAAGGATACCCCGTCCCCCTCTCCAAGATGAAGAGGCCTACCTGTTGAGCACCTGAGCACCTCAAATCAGCAGGAAGCGAGAAACCGATAGCTCTTCTGGTCCACCCCTCCCCAAAACACTGATTACACACTCCTTCCCGGCTCCTCCTGGTCAATTCCTCCACCAAGGGAACCAGCTTCAGGACCGGGGTGTGCACAGATCATCACAGGAAGCACTCAGGGAGGGTTCCAGGACCGGACTTGAGTTCCTCAAGGAACAACAATTAGCAGGTAAGTCTAATTTCTCGTTCCTTATTGCCCCTCCAGTCCAGTCCCACACCTCTGGGATGTATCAGATCAATTAAACTAACGGGAGGGACCCGCACAACCAGCCTGAAGCACTGCCGATCCGAAACGAGCATCCCCCGCTGCCTGGACATCCAGGCAAAAATGTTCAGAGAAGTATGCCACCCTACAGATCTCCACCGGCAGAACTAAAGTATACTCTGCCCATGAGGCTGCCTGAGCCCTCATGGAATGTGTGTGCAACCCCGCCGGTACTGTTCTACCCTTCAAGATGTATGCCGATGCGATTGCCTCACTGATCCATCTGGAAATGGAGGCTTAGCTGCCGCCTCACTTTTGCGCGACCTGCGAAACAGAACCAAGACTGTCCGATCTCCGAAAGGAAAATGCCCTTTTCACATACATTCGCAGGACTCTCTTACCATCCAGGTAGCACAGCGGTGGAGTGGCATGGCCCATACCTGCTCTCACCCACATCCGTGCTCACCAGAGCCAGTAAGGAAACGGCCTGATCTACATGAAATGCTGACACCACCTTGGTAAAAATGAAGGAAAAGGGCGTAGGACCACTTTCTCCTTGAAGAAGGAAAGGAATGGCTCCTAGCATGACATGGTCCGAAGCTCCGAAATCCTGCGTGCTGAGCAAATCGCCACCAGGAATACCATTTTTAGAGCCAAATCATGCAGGAAAGCTCAACTTAATGGCTCAATGGGTTCCCCAGACAACACCAGATTGAGATTCCAAGGCGGTACCCACTGACCTCTTTGGCAGATGGAGGTGGGTCACCACTCCTAGAAAACTCAGCACATCTGGGTGTGTACCCAATGGCACCACGTGGACTTTCCTGCGATAACCGGAAAATCGCCGCCAGTTGTATCCTCAAGGAATTGGCAGCTAGACCCTTATCAAAACCGGATTGCAAGAATGCCAAGATGTCCGGGACGGAGGCAGTGGAAGGGCGCAGCCGTCTCTCTCCGCCCCATGATTCAAAGATGCGTCTTACGCAGATACACAACAGGTTCGTAGACCACCTCTGGACCTGTAGCAAGGTTGCTATCCCCGAGCCTGATTATCCTTTCTTCTTCAACCTCGCCCTTTCACGAGCCATGATGTAAGCGAGAATTGATCCACCTAGGGCATGCGAAGTGGCTCCTGCATCAAGAGGTCCTTCCGAACCGGAAGCCACCACAGTCAATCCGCCAGTATCCGAATCAGGTCAGCATAACACAGGCACCTTGGCCAGTCTGGTGCCACCAGAATCACAAATCCCCAGTGCACTATTGGCCTATGAGCGCCCACGGGGAAAACAGAGAAGACCCTCTTCGAGCCACTGCTGAATTAGAGCATCCAGGCCCTTGGACTTCTTCTCTTCTTCTACTGAAAAACCTGCAGGCCTTCGCTGACTCGAACATTGCCATTAGGTCTATGACCAGTGTCCCCCATCGGCGGACCACCTGCTCGAACACCTCCTGATTGAGCTGCCACTTTCCGGGGTCCATGCACACTCGGCTGAGGTAGGTCTGCCATCACGCTGTCAACTCCTGCTATGTGCGCCGCTAGAGACGAATCGCTGGACGAATGTCTGGAGACGAATCGCTGCCCATCCGAACAGACCTTCGGCCTCCTACTCCAGGGCTGAATTACCCATGCATCCTTGCCGGCTGATGTAATCCACCGTGGTCACATTGTCCGAGAGGACTTGGACCACCTTCCCCTGCAACCATGGCTCGAAACTTTCTAGCGCCAAGGTCACTGCTCGCATCTCGAGCCTGTTGATCGACCACAGGGCCTCCTGCCAACTCTTGTCCCTGAACAAAGTGTCCTTCGCAATGGGTTTTCCAACCTGACCGGCTAGTCATCCGAGGAACCCACACCAGGGACTCCTTCCACATGCAGCCACCAACTGAGGGCTCTCCTGGTGCTCCGTGGGCAGGGGAGTACTTGGGACAGGGGTTGACTCTGATGGGACCATCGACGGAGCAGAGCCCTCTACAGCAATTGCATATATGCCCTTGCCCATGGGACTAGCTCGAGAGTGGCCGCCATGGTCCCCAGAACCTGCAGATAACTTATTTATTTAGACAGATTTGTATGCCACTTTTTCCTTCAATCAAGGTGGTCACGTCACATCACATCACAATTGGAGGGTTACATTTAACATTAGGGCACGTGTAAACATTTAGACAGCACAGTTGAAGTAACATTTAACATAAAGGTATTTATAGATAATGCCACGCTGATGGTCTTGCCCTCTTCAGGACGGGCCGTATCAACTGTCGTAGCTCCTGCGCCGGCAAACCGGCAGGAAATTCCTGCCCATGCAGGTATCAAAGCATGCTCTCAAATACTCTAGCTCCTGGGCCGCCCGTAACTGGCTCTTGGCCAGATTGACCCCAACCGAGACTTTGAAGGAACTCTCCCACCTGCGCTGTTGCTCTTTTCGCTATCGTCCCTGGACTTCGCCTGGATCAGCCAAGCATCTAGGTACGGGTGGATGAGAACCCCTTCCTTGTGGAGAGCTGCCGCCATCACCACCATGAACTTGGTGAAGATACAGGGGTGGTCGCCAGACCAAAGGGCAATGCTCAAAACTGGAAATGGCCCCTTGGCACCGCAAAGCAGAGAAACTGCAGATGTTCTGGATGGAAGGGAACATGCAGATACGCCTCTGTGAGATTGAGAGTCGCCAAAAATCTCTGTTTCCTACCGCCATTACTACTGTGAAAATGCGGTATCTGGAGACCGCAGTTCATGCCCTCAAAGTTGAGAACTGGGCGAAAGGAACCTTCCTTTTGGACAGAACGAAATACATGAGGCATCGACCGCAGACGTACTAGTCTCGCGAAACCAGTTCCACAGCTCTCAGCTGCAGGAGACAAGTCAAGGTCTCTTCTACTGCTACCAACACTGCTGCACCCACTTTGGGCAATCAAAGGAGCTCATTCTTGCTCCGGCAGCGGGTATAGGCGCGTCATGGATTGCACCCCTTTAAGGCCAACCTCTGGCAGATCCCACACATCCTGGATCATCTGTCCTACTACTCCATGTACTGGTATGACATTTCTGCGATTTCCGTACTGCCTGGAACAGCGGATCCTACAGCGCCTCTTCCTCTGCCAGGAGGTTAGCAGGCATATTCAGGGCCTTGAAGGTCGCCAAGGTACACATAGAATGTGAGCCCTTTGGGGACGAAGAATTGTTATCAGTACTCGCTTGTAGTGATTGTAAACCACCCTGATGGCCTTCGGCCTGGACGGTATATCGAGAAATTGCATAAACGTAAGTATAAAGATGAGTGCTGGTAGCCCCTCCCAGTGGAAAACCCGAACAATTCGGGCCTGATCCTCCTGTTCTGGGCTCTCTCCTTCGTCCAACTCCTCCTGCAGATCTAGCTCTGTGTCAAGGTCTTCCCCATCCAGCCCCCTTGACAACGGCAATTGCTGCCTCTCCTCTAAGCTTCTAGCCCACTTAGAAACTACTGCTCCTGACTCGTGCTCTTTTGTGTCTGACATCCTCTTAGCCCTGTGTTCCGGGGCCAAGGAGCCACTTGGTAGGCAAAACGCCTTATGCAAAAGTAAGACAAACTCCGGTGATAACCCCCCCGGGAGCCCTATCGCTCCCTGGGCTTGAGGGGTGGATGGTCCAGGCATCGTGCAGGGACCAGATCCGTTGAAGGTAACATGGCACCCCCCGCCCCCAGGATCTCTTGCAACCGGGAGGGACTCTCCTGCCTCATCTCATCCTGCAGGTCCTGCTCCCATGACCGCCTCTTTTTTTTTTTTTTTTTTTTTTTTTTTTTTTATTGAAATTTTAACATACTTACAAAATAAAGTACAGGAAATCAAGATACCAATGCCATTACAAACAAGGAAGCCATCCTTATATAAGAAAACAGTAAAAAAAATTAACCTAAAGCATCAGTCCTCATATACCTAGCCCACTATAAAGGGGAGAATATTCAAGGAAAACATAAAAGGAAAAGATTAGGAACTAAATTCCACTACTAAGACAGCTCTAACTCATTTGTCCCCACCTCTCCAAACATATATATGCACTACTTTACTTTTTATTATCCAAGAATACCTGCAACTGAGAAGGATCAACAAAAATATATTTAGATCCCTGCAACGTAATTACACATTTGCAAGGATAACGTAAGAAAAAGCTCGCTGAAAGGGCCAACACCCTAGACTTCAAGGCTAAGAAAGCCTGTCTCCTAAGTTGTGTGGCCTTACAGACATCGGGAAACATCTGAACCCTGGCACCACAGAACAGAACGGATGACTTTTTAAAATACAACTTAAAGACAGTAGATTTATCACATTCAGATACAAAAGTGACTACCAAAGTAGCCCGAGTTACTATAGTATCCTGGGAAACTTCAAGAAACTTGGTAAGGTCTAAATTAGCACCACCCTGGAGAGTATCCATCTCACCGGGAGCGCCAAAAGATACCTTCCTCCCAGTCAAATAATATAATTTGGAAACTAAAATAGAGTCAGCAGAAGCCAGACCCAAAGATTCCTTAAGATACTTCTCTTCACTCACCTGGGGTGTCTCTGAGTTCTCCGGAGAGATCTCCACCTTCCCCTCCAGTATATATTTCTCCACCTTCTCCAGTGATTGTGGGGGACTCTGTTAAGCAAAGTACTCCGGTGGGTTTCCGGGGGAAGTTAACACCTGTTGCCTGGGTTTCAGATCCAGGTGTCAGCAAGGAAATACCTGAAGATCAGGTTACCCTTGTTGACATCTGGAAGAGTGTCACCCGTATAGAAAATATGTTTGCCCCCACTCTTGCACAGCTGTGTAACTTCTCTTCGGAGGTTAGTGACCAGCTGTTTGAGATGGAGAAGTGTTTGGGGAATGTATCCTCACAGGTTTCTAAGTGTGAGAATCATTGTGCTACTCTTAAGTCTACAAGTGTGTCAAATATTAAGGAGAGTTTGTTGGTACATCATAGGATGGAAATGTATGATAATTTATTTCGAGCTAAAAATATTAGGTTATTAAATTTTCCTATATGTCACTTGTTATCAGCGGAAATTCTCTTTCGGAAGTATCTTAATGACCGCCTCTTGAGTGCAGTTTAGGCAGACACCTGCCTCCGAGATCACACCACATATCTTGAGGATTTTTAGATTGCACTGCAGTGTTGTATCTTAAAGATATGAAATGGACCTTGCTCTGATCCAATCAAACTGACACATTCTCCGAATAAAGTTTACATTTTTATTCTAATACTACAAATGACTACAAGGGAGTACAGCTTCCCTTACAAGCAATATTACAGATTTAATAGGTACATAATCTGGGCTAAGAGACAAGAGATGATCATGTCAGGTTACTCACTGACCATAGACAGATGGAAGGATTTCATTTGCTTCCTATCCACTATCTTTCAAATTACATACATTTCTTGTATGCAGGTACTTCCTGTTTTCCACAGAGCTGTAGCTGCTACAAACCTATATTCAGCAATTTCTTTTTAACACTTATTCCTGTCTCTGACTTTCTATGAGACTCTTCTAAGGAGAAAGTAACAATGTCTCCTTTTAAATCACCTGACCAGGCACACAGCACTCTGAAATTTGCCCAGCAACAATGGCCTATCTGATTAGGCCTTTCCCACATGTCTGCATCAAGTCATTGTGCACTGAATAAGTTTTGAGCTATATAACACAAAGAATGCTTAAGGATTAAGTGGGGTTCACACTCCTTGATACCATCCTATACCAGGCACTGCGGTCTGGCTTGCATGGTGAGAAGGGCTGGGGGCACCCCGAAGGAACTCCCTCAATCGGTACCCGGGTATGTAACAGGATCCCTAGCACAGTGCATCTCCACAGTACTTGAACTAAACTAAAATAAAATCTAATTAACTGAAACTGAAATGAAAAAGAAATTGTAAATGGCCCCCTAGAAAGAGGCTGCTCTGTCCTGCTTTATTCTCCGGTGGCTGCCTCTCCCAGGCACCCAAAACACAGCAGGGGGTTAAACACATGCGGACCTGAATAAGATGAAATCGTGCCTAAATGCAGTAGGGGGAGTTTCACACACTGCTGCAGGCTCCCAAACATGCGACTGCAGGCCGCTTTCTGTCTCCTCATGTTCTGGCGGTTGCTAGAGGCTCTGCTGTCCCCCTCCCCCCCCCCCGCCACTCTTGGAGCCTCTTTGCCGCATGGCTTTTCTACCCCTCGCGCTCAGCCTTCCTTCCTGGCTTCGGTGCTGAGGGGGGGGGGGGGGACTCGGGGCTTCCAGCTTTCACTCCTGTCAAGCAACTGCAGCGGCTCCTCACCCGATAATGGGTTCAGGAGCAGCCAGAAGTCTCAGACTGAGGAAGGCCCCAACAGAACCCCACTCCTTCCCCCCTCCCCCCAACGAAATCCTGGGGGGAGGGGGGAAGAAGGAATATTCTTCCCTCAGCCCTGTTGTCCCCCGGGTTCTCTCTGTTCCTTCTGGGTTTTTTTTAATTTCTGCCTTTAAAAACAAAGATACCTGCACCTTAACAGGGGAAATAAAAGCAAACTAACTAAACCCATCTCCTTAGTTGTCCTTTCTGTGAGTCCAGCACCCTGGCTCACAACCTCCTCCAGCTGCTTGGAGGCTGAGCATACTGGGGCTGGTGGGCGGTGCCAGCTGCATATGTACACTAGTGTCATCAAAAAGATGACAGGCTCAGCCTCCAAGCTGCTGGAAAAGGTACACTACCCAGAGGTGCGGGACTGGACTGAAAGGACGATAAGGAAGCATGATTTCAAATGAATACCTCTACATGGAGGATACAAAAATATACTGGCAGATTGTAAATGTTTGGATTTACATATTATAAATGAAAATAACAAAGCTGAACATATTCCAGAACAAAATCATTGAAAAATCTATATAAAAGAACAAAAAAAAACTTAAAATGAATCCGATTGGGGACATTAAGCCAATGTAATTTACTGATTAGAGGGGTTGCCTCAATATACCGGGAAACACCAAAAATAAGGCGTACTGCTGTGTTTTGACACAGTTGCAATCTTTATCTTTATTCATAATATCTGATATACCGCTCATTGCCGGAGCGTCAAAACGGTGTACAATAATAACAAAGTGCAGCTGGTGAAAGTAAAGGAGGAAAAAGGAACGCCATTGGTATGATAGGAGAGCAAGTAGGAAAGAAGAGAGAAGGATAGTAAGGACAGCTATAACAGATTATAAACCCAGGAGGAACGACACAAATAAAGACAAAGGGGAAAGGTAGGGCTAGTAAGGGGACGGGGGGGGGGGGGGCTGTAAACCTAAGTGTCAATCATAACAAAGGGGATATTTACAAAGGAAGGTGGTTTAGTGGCATCGTGATGAGAGGAATTCGGGAGGGATGGGAAGATCATAGGCCTGGCAGTAGAGGTGGATCTTGAGAAGGGCCATGAACCGGGTAAAGGATGATTCAGTACAAAGAAGATTGGGAAGAGAATTCCAGAGGGCAGGACTCAAAGAAAAAAGCAGCATGATGGGTCAATTCGAGGTGGGCCTGGGCAGGGGACAGAAGGGAAAGACGATTACCGAAGGCAGAACGAAGTAGACGGGGGAGGGGGGTGGGCTGTAGATAGATGATGTTTGTGAGGTACTGAGGGGTACTGGTATGAAGAACCTTGTGGGTAATGGTGAGAAGCTTATATATGAAGCGGACTTTGATAGGGAGCCAGTGAAGGGAGAGAAGACATGGGGGTCACGTGATCCCGAGGGGAGGAATGAGTAAGAAGATGTGCAGCTCAGTTCTGGACTAGTTGGAGCTGACGAAGCTGATATTGGGGGCGACCAGCGAAAAGTGAATTGCAATAATCAAGTCGGGTGATCACCAGAGAAAGGACAAGAGTAGTGAGGGAGGAGAGAAAAAGACGAACGGCTCGGATTCTACGAAGGTGAAAGAACGAGCTACGCACAAGTGTGGCGATGTGTTGGTGAAAGGATAGAGAGGAATCAAGATTAACACCAAGGTAACAAAGAACAGGAACCAGAGGAATCGTAGAAGTGGACATAAGAGGTGCCAAGGTGGGGGATGGGGTACCGAAGTCGGGCTTTCTACCTAGTCTCCACAATACAGGAGCTTCAACCTAGCCACTGCTCTCTCCTGCAAGCAGCAAAGGCTATCCCTTTTGTTTGTAATTAGTCATTGTGGGTTAGAAATTGGCTGATTGGGAGGCGACAAAGGGTACAGGTAAATGGAGCTCACTCTGAGGAGTAGGAGGTTACCAGTGGTGTGCCCCAGGGATCTGTCCTTGGTACAATTCTTTTTAACATCTTTGTTAGCGATATTGCGGAAGGGCTGTCGGGTAAGGTTTGCCTTTTTGTGGATGATACCAAAATCTGCCATAGAGTAGACACCCAGGAAGATGTAGATAACATGAGGAAGAATCTAGCTAAGCTTGAAGAATGGTCTAGAATTTGGCAGCTGAGATTTAATGTTAAAAAAGCAAGGACATGCATGTAAAACGACAACACATGCTTGCAATCCAACTTATGTAGGGAGGCCTCCGCCCTGGAAGAGTGAGACCTAGGAAAGAAGGTGGGCAATACCATATCTTGATTCAAATGGAAGGCGGAGACAACCTTTGGCAAGAACTTAGGGTGCATCCGAAAGATGACCCTGTTCCTGTGGAACATGGTATAGGGCACACGTGTGCTACTAGTGCCTGCATATGCTTGGCCGAGGTGAGCGCCACCAGTAACAGAATCTTCCAAGAATAGTACTTGAGATGGCAGGTAGTCAGTGGTTGGAAGAGTGGAGCCAATGGCCTCTTCAACACCACATTGAGGTCCTACGCCACTGGTGGCAGATGAATTGGAAGCCAGGAAAGGAGGAAGCCTTGCATAAACCCGCCTACCAGAAGGTGCATCAACATAGCCTGACCATCCACCGCGTGGTAGGAAGCCAAGATAGCACAAAGGTGCACTCTGACAGTGTTGGACTTTAGGCCAGCCCCCGACAAGTGCAATAGGTATTGTAAGATATTTGGCATTGCGCAGTGAGAAAACCTGCGAGACTTGAAGGCACAAGCCCTCTACTTGGAGTTCTTACACAAGGAAAGCATAACATCTTCAACCGACCTAGATAAGTGGTGATGCACTATAGCTAGCTTCTCAGCATCCACGTTGCCAGGATAAGGGACTGGAAGTTTGAGTGCAACAGCGTCCCGTCCTTCTGTGACAGCAGGTTCAGGGCACTTCCCAGTGGCAATGGGTTCTGCTGGGACAGCTGCAGGAGCAGGGGGAACCAGGGCTGCCTGGGCCACTTGGGTGTAATGAAGATGACTGAGGCCGCCTCCGCTTGGATCTTGAGGAAGGCCTGTGGCACCAGAGACATGATTGGAAATACAAGAAGCCACAGGACTAGGAGAGGAAGAAGGCATCTGCTGCCTCCCATCTCCAGGCCAGCCTCTGAGAGCAGAAGCGTGACAGCTGCATGTTCTCTGGGCTGGCAAAGAGGTCAATCTGCAGGGACCCCCCCCCAGCATGGCTGGGTTCAGCTGCCACTCGTGATGCTGGAGCATTCGGCTCAGGCGGTCGGCCAGTACTTTGTCTGGCCCGGAAAATACACTGCTTTGAGGGAAATGTTTTTACCTGTCGCGAAGTTCCAGAGGCACACCGCCTCCCAGCAGAGGTGGTACAAGCCCATGCCCCCCTGCTTGTTGATGTAGTACATTGCCAACTGGTTGTCCCTCTGGACCTACTATGATCACTATTGTCAAGTGGTCCCAACACCCTTATTTCTTGCACCAGATCTGGCGTTCCACTATGGACTAGGTCCAGTATGGCTTCCCCTCTGGTCGGTTCATGAACCAGCTGCTCCAAGAAGCAGTCATTTATTTCATCTAGAAACTTTATCTCCTTAGCTTGTCCTGCTGTGACACTGACCCAGTCGATACCGGGGTAATTGAAATCACCCATTATTACTACTCTGTTGTGACTTTTGTTAGCTTCCTTGATTTCTTTGAGCATTTCATCATCCATTTGTTCATTCTGGCCAGGTGGTCGATAGTATACTCCCACTGCCATCACCTTCCCCTTCATAAATGGAATTTCAATCCATAGAGATTCTACAGCAAATTTTGTTCCCTGCAAAACTTTAATCCTTTCTGACTCAATGCCCTCTCTAACATAGAGCGCAACCCCTCCACCAATTTGATCAGCTCTATCATTACGATATAGTTTGTATCCAGGTATCACAGTGTCCCACTGGTTATCCTCCTTCCACCATGTCTCTGAGAGTGCAATCATATCTAACCTCTCATTTAGTGCTATATATTCTAACTCTCCCATCTTATTGTTTAGACTTCTAGCATTGGCATACAAGCATTTTAGAGACTGTATTTTATTAATATTAATCTGGCTATTGGTAGGCAAGGGTAATTTGGAATCTTTAAGCTCTGTCTGCTCCTTACTCAAGGGCATTTGGGCTACTATACTCCCTTTTGGAACCTCACTGCTTTTGGTAGTATCCTTCAAGGATACCTTCGTCCGAACCATGCGCCCCTGGGTGACTGTCGGCTTTCCCCTATTTTCTAGTTTAAAAGCTTCTCTCTCTCTTTTTTAAAGGTTAATGCCAGCAGTCTGGTCCCATCCTGATTAAGGTGAAGCCCATCCCTTCGGAAGAGCCCCCCCTTTCCCCAGAATGTTCCCCAGTTCCTAACAAATCCAAAACCCTCATCCTTGCACCATTGTCTCATCCACGCATTGAGACTCCGGAGCTCTGCCTGTCTTTTGGGTCCTGCACGTGGAACAGGAAGCATTTCGGAGAATGCTATCCTGGAAGTTCTGGATTTCAACTTCCTACCTAAAAGCTTAAATTTAGCCTCCAGAACTTCCCTACCACCTTTTCCTATGTGATTGGTACCAACATGTACCAAGACAGCAGACTCCTCCCCAGCACTATCTATGATCCTATCTAGGCGGTGCATGAGGTCTGCTACCTTCGCACCAGGCAGGCATGTTACCAGGCGATCCTCACGTCCACCAGCCACCCAGCTATCTACATTCCTAATGATTGAATCACCAACTATAACAGCTGTCCTGACCCTCCCCCTCATGGGGACATGGCCCTGGAGAAACGTCCTCGGTGCGAGAGGGTTTTACATCACCTGGAGGACAGGTCCTAGTTACAGGATCACTTCCTGCCACACCAGGGTGATGCTCTCCTGTCACGTGACCTCTCTCCTCCATGGCAACAGGGATGCTGCCAGACTGGAGGTGGGACTTCAGGACTATATCCCTGTAGGTCTTGTCCATGTACTTCTCTGTCTTTCTTATGTCTTCCAGGTCTGCTACTCTAGCCTGTAGAGAACGGACTCGTTCCCTGAGAGCAAAGAGCTCCTTGCACTTAGTGCATACGTAAGACCTCTCACCAACTGGGAGAAAATCATACATGTGACACTCAATGCAAAAGACCGGAGAACCCCCATCTCGTTGCTAGACTTCTGTCTGCATCTTAGTTTAAAGCTTGTGTTTAGGTCTTTTAAATTCTGTATATAATAAGGATTGGTGTAGATGCTTATACTAATAAAAGTGTATCTAATACCCCTAATACACCTTGTGTACCTGAAGCTTAATTAATTAATCTCAGGTCCTCCGTGTATGACTGATTTGGATAAAGAGCTGCACCTGAGAGCAGCCCCTTTCCTCTAAGATGCGCAAGTACCTATAAAACTACAATTACCCCAGGGGTGGGTGGGTGCTGGGGAGGGAGGGAGGGAGATAACTCCTATTAAAGAGGGCAGTTACAAGGTACCCTGTCCTGAACCCTCAGCAGGGGGGAGGGGGGAACCACACAAAGCCCAGTTAGATGAGAGAGGCAAGGTAAGTTACAGCTGAGAAGGCTGAACTAGCACGCCACTAAGACAAACAATAAATAATTAAATAAACAGCTAGAACTCACAGCAAGGTGTCACAGGAGGCAAATATCCACTTCTCTAGCAGAGCACTGTGAAAGCACTGCTCCTCTCTGATCAGAGAAAAGCAAACTAAAACAGACTATGCACACGTGGAGGAAACAGGAAGAAGGCTACACAATACCTCAGCAGGGGGGGGGAGGGTGAGCTCCCCAACCCAACTGTGAGGCATCTGTTGTTAGAGTGACCTGGGGTAGGGGCTGCTGGAAAGGGCACCCTACCAACAGGTTTTGGGTTGATTGCCACCATTGGAGAGACAAAATAAGGCGACTTGTGTTTGCTATTTTGTCTGATAGGCAGCCTGATGCCCGAGTCCACTGAGTGGATAGGGTCCATTGGGCTGCTCTCATATGGAGGTGAGCATAGGGGACCACATACACGGTAGATGCCATGTGGCCTAGTAATTGTAAGATTTCCCGAGCAGTGAGATGAGTTTTCAACACTGCCTGGGAGGCTAACTGCACAATGCGAAGGCAGCGGGGCTGTGAAAGATAGGCCCTTGCTTTTCTGGTATTCTCACCACCACCAAAAAGTTGTCTAATAGACAATATTTTGGTGGTGGTGAGAAGTGAGAAGGAATGTGACACTTTCTATCTAACCTTTTTGATGTCTTGGACATCTGCACCTTGCCCACTCACAATCTTAAATGACAGAGGTGTAAGGCAGGGGTCTCCAAATCCAGCCCTGGAGGGCCACAAACCAGTCAGGTTGGCAGGATATCTCTAATGCATATATATCTCATGCATATTGTCGCCCCCACCTTGCTGGGCATATAGCCGAGCACCAGGATGGAGTCGCCTTGCTGCCCTAGAATAAGTCCTCCCAATATGGCTGCCAGGAGGGCTGCTGGGATATGTAGTTTCACTTATCCTTATTAGGCAAAAGTAGTTGTGCAGACAAGTGGTCAGGCGAAACAGAGAAATATTTATTTGTTGTGTTCTGGGGTTTCAATCATATTCACAAGTAACAGGCTGAATAAACAATAATGGGATTCTTCTCCAAAGCAAAGGTATAACTTTTACAAAAGTATGCACAGGATTACTGGTATCAGCAATAAATAGCTTCTTAGGAACTTGCTTTCAAAGCTCAGATTATAAAGCTTCACATGGGCACATTAGCTTCTTATGGGAGTGTTTACTTCACAGCTCCTTTATAATAGAAACAGCTTTAAAAATGTCCACTGAGCTTACCCTTCAGTTTCAGGCCTTACACAGCAACCGCTTGATTAACAATGTTCAGCTGTTCTCTGTGCTGCGTCCTTCAATCAGGTAAGTTCCTTACTATGGCATTCACTCATTCAAACAGGTTTTAAGCTTAACACACTTCTAATTCATTAGCTTTACAATAAGAACACTGCATCTCATCGGAGCTATCTTCATAGTCTTCATAGCAGCTTCCTATATCCATTTCCTCAATGGCATCCTCACAATATTCTTCAGAGGGTACCTGGCTGTAGAGCTGACTAGTTTGCTTCTGGAGCATTTCATTCAACCTCTCTAATAGAACCTTTTTCTGCTCTATTTCTTCAGAGAGCTGGGGTTGCTGACATGCGGACAAGCTATTGTTTCTACTGCTAGAGCTTAGCTGGCTATTATAATTATTTCTTCTATCAGGAACTAATTCTCTTAACTTTCTTTCAGGCAGGAAATCTGGAAGACACACTTGCCTTAGTTCAGGGCCGTTTAGTAGCTCTCCTCTTTCCTTGCCAGAGCCATGCTGCTTTCTCTCTGCAGACACTTCTCTCCGTTGTAGCAAACTTCCTTTCTGCTGAGACTGCCTTGGACCGGTTCCAAGCAGATCCCACTGCTTGTCTTTGAGCTTGAGCCCAGCACTTCTCGTGCCTCCTTGGGCCCCTTCTCCTCTAGCTCCAGTTCCTCTTGATTCTCTTCCAGGTCCTCTGGGTTCACTGCCACTCCTTCTCTCCTCTCCTCGTCTTCCTCCTTCACTTTCCGGTCCTCCTCTCCCTGACTTTCCAAACACAGGAGTTTTAAACTGCTCCCTCTCAGGGACCACGCCTCTTTCCCAGCACACGTGGGAGCTGCTAGGCTTCACTCCAGCCCTGACGTGCTGAAGTGGGCGGGGTTAATGGTGACTGTGCTATGAGTCAAAGGTTCTCGGTTGCTGGGGAAACCCTGAATGCTCTCACTCTTAAAGGCACAGAGTTCATTCTCCTGGCATTCCATAGCCTCTGAACTGCCTTCCTCATCACAATATTCATTAGGGATATCCCGAAAACCTGACTGGTCTGCGGCTCTCCAGGACCAGGGTTCCCTACCCCTGCTATAGAACCTAGTATAAGGTGCTTCTGAGACTAGGGCCTGAAGCTCACTCACTCGCCTAGCTGAGGTAAGGGCTACCAGAAACAGCGTTTTCCAGGACAGAAAACGCAGAGGGCAAGTAGCCATAGGTTCAAATGGTGGGCAAGTAAGGCGTTGCAAGACCACATTTAAATCCCAGTCAGGGGCAGGTGGACACACTGGAGGCTTAAGCAAAAGCAGGCCTCTGAGGAAGCGAGCCGCCACAGGATGGCTGGAGAGAGACTGACCCTCCACCTGTGAGTGGTGTGCGGAAAGAGCACTAAGATAAACTCTAACAGAATTGGATTTAAGGCCTAGGTTGGACAGATGAAGCAAATACTGCAGCACCACTGGTACCAAGCATGAGAAGGGATACTCGTTGTTTTGAGTACACCAGGAAGAGAATCTACGCCACTTAAGGGCATAAGACTTTCTGGTGGACTGCCTCCTAGAGGCCAAGACTACGTCCTCCACTTCCCTAGGCAGTAGTAAAGGCGCTAGGACTACCCTTTCAGCAGCCAGGCCATCAAATTGAGGGACTGGAGATTGGGGTGCAAGAGAGATCCCTGCTCCTGAGACAGGAGATCGGGTTGCATCCCCAGAGGAAGAGGAGTGTCCACCGCTAGTTGCAACAGCAGTGGGAACCAGGGTTGCCTTGGCCACCTGGGGGCCGCCACAATCACTGAGGCCTTGTCCCGGATCACCTTGAATAGTGTGTCTTGGACACTAGAGGCGTGGGAGGAAACGCATATAGGAGGCCTGTAGACCATGGAATGAGAAACGCATCCACTGCTACTCTGAGAGGATGCGGTTGTCTGGAGCAGAACCTGGGAAGTTGACGGTTCAGAGGACTGGCAAAGAGATCTATGTTTGGAAGACCCCATCTCAGGAAGATCTGTTGAACCACTAAAGGGTTCAACTGCCATTCGTGTGGCTGCAGAATCCTGCTCAATCTGTCCGCCAGGTAATTCTCCTGACTTGGGAGATAGACTGCTTTGAGAAGAATGCCATGATCGACTGCCCAGGAGCACAGTTTCTGCGCCTCCTGACAGAGAAGACGGGACCCTGTGCCCCCTTGTTTGTTCACATAGAACATAGCCACTTGATTGTCTGTTCAAAAACACAGCCTTTAGACTCAGTTTCGAAGAGTCTATAAATAGTCTCCAGTCTTATGGGTCATGAGTGATTTTTAAGGCATTCATGAGGCTTTCAATATTGGAACAGAATACCAGATTACTTTCCTTTCTGACTGCGTATAGTACACTGCTGACGTCAGATGGCTTCAGCAGCCGTCTGGCAGTAGTATTGCATTGCATCAGAAAATGATGCAATCAACTCTGGATGATGTGTGCATGCTGGTATTATGAAATGTGATGCAATATTACATCATTCAAGGCTTATTTGGGATGTTGTTGATGTCCTACTGGATAAATTTACACGGTGAAACGTCAAAAATGAACTACATGCAATATCTTCAAAACGAGAGCCAATAAAAATTTTTTAATGTTATATTCATGTTCAGCTCACCAAGATACTACAGATTAGGGCCTTTTAAAGTCAGTAACGATTTCAATGTTGACCAGTGTTACCTATAGTGGATCGGTTCGTGCGTAGGGCTTTGGCCATGGACTGGGCGAGGGTAAGGAGGAAAGGCTCCAATCCGCGGTCAAGGACTTATCCTAAAGAAAGTCAGCCCCCCCCCCCCCCAGAGGACTCACCCGATTGCTGTCAACGTTTTCTGAACCTGACCGCTGCCCCGTCGCTCCCAGCATCAACGGCTCCGCCATCATACCCTGCACGCCGTCCGCAGTGCGCATGATGCCTTATGGGGACATCAGCTGGCGATAAACTACCAAGGTCTGTTCCAGATCCTATAGGGCCACCAAAACCAGATGCCCCTTCTTGGACTTTTGGACAAGGTACGGCCAGGACTTCCAACAGGGACTCCCCAGCTCCTGTCGCCGATGGAGTCTGGGTCTCTCCACATGCTTTCTCTTGAATTCCTCGTTCCAAAGACATGGACGCCACCGCACAGGTTCTGCAGATTTCTCCATCCACAATTGCGCCTCCGTGTGCGCCACAGATCAACACTGTGGGCGTGAAGGCATTATAGCCATGCCCATCAACATCAATAACTTTCAAGCTAAATAAAATAAAAGCGTGGGGGGGGTTGTTTGTTTGTTTGTTTTTTTCAACTCCCTAAAGGCTCCAGAACCAAAACGGCAGAATCAAAGGCCTTAATTTAACTAACTACATCAAATTACCTCACCATAAAGGGAAATAAAGAAATTAAATAAACTAAGTGAAGTTATTTAAATGAATATCAATGGAGTTATTACCTGAAGGCGCTGAATTTCAGTGACTGCACTAATATTCACTAGAAACTCAATATAAAATCAGTATCTGCCAGCCAAAAAGAGACAATCCACAAATAACCAAGGGAGCCCTTCTCTACTGTATTCTAAAGAAACCCCCCCCCCCCCCCGCCCTTTTTTTTTTTTTTTTTTTTAAATGAGTGTATGGCACAAGAACCCTACAAAAAGAACAAAGCAAATAAATAAACAAACCCCAAAAGGAACCCCTAAATGGGATTAAAGAAAATTAAATTAAAAAGCGGCGTCCCTACAGGGCGCGCCCGCGCCTGGCGGGCCCGCGCCTGAGGGCCTCGCCAGAGGGCCCTTTGGCGTGGCCCTTAGGCGGTGGCCATTGGCGTGGCCCACTCCACGGAAAGGCATTGCAACGGGAAAGGCCCATACATCAATGACAACAGGATCACAATCGCCCTTGGCTTGAGCCCCCAGAGATGGGTGTGAGCTCGCCGACACCACCAACCTAGCATCCCGAACCCCCCCTGGCCTCAGCGAACCTGAAAAACACGGAATATCAACACCTCCGGCATCACTCTGCACAGCCCACCACACTGTGGACCAACACCACGTAAGTAGATCTCAAGGAATACTACTGCTAACCACTACCTACAAACTGACACAACTGACACTTAAATCCAGACTGTGGAAACTGTGGTAACCTGACTGTGAAAACCATCCACAGGGGTGCAGCTACGCATATAGTAAAGGGTTAATCCGTAAAAATCTTCTGACGGATCTACGACACCACTACTAATAACTGCCACCATCCTTTCCGTCGTCATTGTGACAATTTAAACCTAGTAAAACCTAGTAAGACCAAGCAATGAGCACATTAGTAGATTTGTCCACATATAAATACAAATGTTGCTAATGTTGATACTAATGTTACGCTGTTACCGTTGCTAATGTTCATACTGGTTGATTAGGCTACTACTATAGTGCTGCTATTGTTTGCCTATTCTGCTACTATTGTGCCATTTGTTTATACTGCCACATACTGCTGCTACATAGGGCTGCTACATACTGCTGTGACATAGTGATATTTGTTTATACTGTTACATAGTGCTTTTACATAGTGCTATTCGCTTATACTGTTACATAGTGCTGCTAATGTTCATACTGTTTGTCGATACTGCTACTATTCCTAACGTTGACACTGTCACTAAAACTGCTACATACCCCTGAAACCTACACCTGCTACCGAAACGTACACCCGCTACTGTTGACACTTTACCCTGCGAGTACTCTTAGCCGTGCTAGTGCTAACTATATCATCATTTACTGTCAATAACTACGCCTCCTATTGCTCCTAATATAGTTACCAGGAGTTCTAACATAGCTGGCAGGCTAAACTGCACTGAAAAATTTACAATACATAGCTATAAAAATGAAAACTCTGCTCTTATACATTGGGATATGCCTGCTCACGCTAATCCATGCATACACATTCAGTCCAAACCTATACCAATCACACCTATGCACAACACTCTACCTCCTCTACACCTTGCAAATGCCGCAACCTCTCCTACTCACACCATACATCCACAACAGAGACATAGTAACACTCACAGTGAATCACAAGACCTACACTAACAGTCACACAAGAAATCGGAGGCGCCACAGGCCTAAAGCAACATTGGCCCACACACACAACCAACCACCGACACAAGCCACTAACAATCTGGCTACACAAGCGCTCCACAAATCATGTAATATCACCCTCATCAATGCTCGCTCCATCAGGAACAAGACCCACATAATCCATGACATCATCACAGACGAGAAACCGGACATCCTATGTATAACTGAAACATGGGTCACCGACACCGATGCAGCCATATTAAATCAAATCAGCAAACCTGGATACAACCTTTACAACTGTCCCCGAGCCCACAAGAAGGGAGGAGGGATCCTCATAATAGCCAAAGACAACCTGCAATTCATAAGCACATATCAGTCCTCAAACACAAACATAGACCTCCTAAAGGTAGAAAACACTGCGGTATCCATCTGCTTGATATACAGACCCCCCTCACCACAACATGAGATTCTTGCCTCAGCATTAGAAAACATATCCTCAACGCAACCAAAAAAATTCCAGATCATACTAGGGGACCTTAACCTTACATCAACGACAACCACACATGCAAACACCTTCATGGAGGCTATGACCAAGCTAGGGTATCAACAGCTAATAACAGAGCCCACCCATGAAAAGGGAAACACACTAGACATGGTTTTCACACCTACAGGAGAGCACAACAACGTTGAAAAGCCCCTGATTGAGATCATCCCATTACCCTGGTCAGACCACCACCAAATCAATATGCGGATAAAGCTTCCTACCGTGGCTAAAGACACAAAGGCAAGAAGAATAGCAACCCAACAAAGAAGATTTAACAAACCAAATATGGAATGTCTCATCAAGACCAACAAATCCCAAGTAGACTTGGGAAAAACAGACCTCAATGAATTAACGCATAGCTGGGATTCCGGAATTCAAGCCATGGCGATCCCTAAAGAGAAACTCACAACAAACGCAAACAAACACAAATCGGAACCTTGGTACAACATAACGCCGACCAAAATGAAAAGAGACCTTAGAAAACATGAAAGGAAGTGGAGACTTACCAAAACCAACGAGCTCAAATCTGTGTACCTCAACCTCCTCGCAAAATACAAGGAAGAGGTAAACAAAGCCAAGAGGATGCACCATACCAACATCCTAAGCAAAGCCATCAACAAACCACGTGAACTCTTTGAACTAGTTAAATCATTAACTAAAACAGCCCAACCCGAACATCAAGGTAGCCCCATACATCCACAAACGCTTGCAAACCACTACGAAAGCAAGCTCACCACCAAAAGCTCCACCCTCTATCTACACACACCATGCCAACGAACAGAGGATGAGCCCAAACAGGCATGGAGTACCTTCCACAACATCGATATGCAACAATCCATAAACATACTAACCTCAATAAATACCACCACCTCCCCACTCGACCCCTGTCCAACGGCATGGATCAAAGCAGCAAAAAAAGAAATAAACCAGCAAATATCCCACATCATAAACCAGTCACTAAGTCAAGGAATAATGCCTGCCCAACTGAAGCAATCGATAATAAGACCAATACTAAAGAACAACTCGCTCAATAAGGAAGATCCGACATCATACCGCCCCATTTCCAGCATTTCATTCCTCGCAAAGATCATTGAAAAAGCAGTACTCATACAACTTCAAGAACATCTTGATGACTGTGATACCCTAGATGCGCAGCAATACGGGTTCAGAAGAAATCATGGAGTTGAGACTCTTTTGATAGCACTAATGAACAATCTCCTCGAAGGCCTAGAAGACAGAAAGAAAATGTTTATACTCATTTTCATTGACATCTCTGCCGCCTTTGACACTGTACACCATGGGATCCTCCTCAATAAATTGGAATCTATAGGAGTAATGGGAACCCCCCTCAAATGGTTCTCCTCTTACATAACGAACAGAAGGCCACAGGTACAATTCAACGGGGAGAAAGCTGAACCGTTCTCTCAAACGCAGGGCATACCCCAGGGTTCAGCCCTATCGGCATTACTGTTCAACGTTTACATGCAACCCCTCTGTGACATCTTCAAAAAGCATAATATTAAATACCACATCTATGCAGATGATATTATGCTGTACACGCATCTAGATACCGAGGACCCTCATTATACTCCGCTCGAAAATTGTCTGGAGGAGATGTTAAGATGGCTACAAAACAACAACATGACAATTAACCATAAGAAAACAGAAGTCATGTATATATCCAGCAAACCAAACTTCAACCCCCCTCCCACAATCACTCTCTGCAACAACACGTATAGCACGAAGAAGGAAATCAAATATCTCGGAGTAACACTCGACTGCAACCTGAAAATGGAGACACACCTACGCAAAACGAATAAAGCCATCTTCCATAAACTTAGAGTGATACAACCACTAAGGAAAATACTTGAGCCCAGTGATTTTCGGTCAGTAGCACAAGCCCTCATAATGCCACACCTAGACTACTGTAATGCCATCCTTCAAGGTCTGCCTAAAAAATCACTAAATATACTTCAGATGGCCCAAAACGTGACGGCCAGGATCATAATGGGAACAGGCATTACTGAACACATTACCCCCATCCTGATAGAGCTACATTGGCTCCCAATTGCAGCTAGGATACAATACAAGATGTTAGTGACCACCTTCAAACTAATAAACAACATATCCCCATCATTCCTATCATCACTTATCAGCACGCAACCTACAAATAGGGACAGAAGAACTATCAACTCGGGCAACCTACAAGTCCCCACCAACTTCAGAACAGTGAAAACAAGTACGAGTCGTAGAGCGTTCTCATTCTCTGCACCAACTATCTGGAATCACCTCCCGTGTGAGCTGCGTTTAACCAAGGACATCACCAAATTCAGGAAGGAGCTAAAAACTCACCTATTCCGATGTCATTACAATCAGCTATGACCATTAACTGAGAGAGTATTCAAAACTGCTATATGTATAATTATGTAAATATGTATATATAGATGTAAGAATGTATAAGTCACCCCCTAAGACGCTAACCATGTGTGCTGTGACCCCAGTTCCTTGTACATACCACCCCCCCAGTCTTGATTGACAATCCCCGAACATGAATCAAACCGCTGCTGATCGCTGGAAGTAGCGGTATATAAATGTGCAGTAAATAAAATAAATAAAATAAAAAAATAAAAATAAAAAACTGCAGAAAATGTTCTAATTAACACCGCTTGAGGCAACTTAAAAGAAAAAGTCAGAATCTGCCTCACGCTCTGAAAAGCGCGGGAAGAATGGCCCGCGATTTAGTAGGGTCTGCTTTCCCGGTCTTTCGCACGCGATTAAGGCCTGCACGTCATCCGGAGCACTAGACGTCCGTTGGATCACTTACCCCACTTCGGGGTTGTAATTGCCCACACAGTGTTCTTCGCTGCTCCGAATGGCTGTCCTGCGATCCGCGGTGCTGCTCAGAGATATCAAAGCAGCCGCCGCGGAGAGGACATTCTGGCACCGGCTGAGCCTGCAGCCACAGACACCGGCTGAGCCTGCAACCACAGACACCGGCTAAAACCACTGCTAAAAAGCAGAACCGTGCTCCGCTGTACCACTCCCCTCCGTTCAAACCAAGAGGAGAGAGCAGCCCGGATGACCGGAGAGGGCCCGATGGAGGAGAAAGAGTGCAGATCAGCAGGTTTAATCCCCCTGAACTCCAGCCCCCTCTTTTTTTTTTCCCAAATACACTTTATACACCTTAACAAACTCTGCTAAGCCAAATTAAATTAAATGATAGAGCAAAAGAAAATTCTAAACCTATCTATGTCAATAACTACTCCTGCACTTAGGCTCACTATGTCCTCCTGCTGCATGGAGACTGGACACACTGGGGGATGATGGGAGAAGACCAGCAAGATATACCCGGTGATGTCACAAGTTTGACTTGTCCAGTCTCCATGCTGCAGGAGGAGGTGCACTACCCAGAGGTGGAGGACTGAACTGTAGGACCGAAAAGGAAAGCCCCACACCACTACTTTTCCATAAACACTTTTGCCTTTGACCTAGGACAATCCCTGTGAGGATCCAGTATCACAGCCTAGATAAATGATAATTACACTTACCTGGTAATTGTAATTCCTTTAGTGAGTCCAGTTTAGTCCACCACTGGGTAGTGCATCTCCTCCTGCAGCTTGGAGACTGGGCATGTCAAAAAAATGACATCACTGGATATAGCCTGGAGTTCTCTCCCATCATTCCCAGTGAACTATTGACAAAGCACACTCAAAGGAGTAACAAATAAGTAGCTAATATATTAACGTAATTTCATAACAAACTGCGTAAACGAATATACATTAACTATGTAACCCTGGATTCTACCCTAGAAAGGCAGGCCATTTACCCTTGTGTCTTTTCCATCCCCTCCAAGGAGAATCATAGCTAGAACAGAAAGAATTAGAAAGATGCATACCTACTGGTAATCTCATAGTTCCTCGACTTGAACCCCCCCCCCCCTCACTGCCAGAAACACAACCAGGGCGGGAATGAGGACTAAACTGGACTCACTAAAGGAGCTACAATTACCAGATAAGTGTAATTATCATTTCCTTAGCGTTCCTCCAGTTTAGTCCTCCACCACTGGGATGTAACAGAGCAGTAATCATTGGGAGGGACCCAGCCAGCCGGCGTGCAATACCGCCGAACCGAAACGGGCATCATTCGCTGCTAGTACATCAAGTCGATAATGCTTACTAAAAGTATGTAGAGATGACCAGGCGGCCGCTCTACAAATATCTGCAGGCGGAACCAAACCGTGCTCCGCCCAGCAAGCCACTTGTGCCCTGGTAGAATGCGCACGCAACCCCACAGGCACCGATCAACCCTCCAAAAGATAAGCCGAACTAATCGCTTCTCTAATCCACCGGGAAATGAACACCTTCGCTGCCGCTTCCCTTTTCGAGGGCCGCCAAACAACACAAACAGACGATCTGACTTATGGAAAGGCTCCGAAACTCTTAAATAGTGCCGCAACACCTGATTTATGTCCAACGGCGCAAGCCGCGGTCAGACAAGCTCCCCTCCAGCGAGCCTAGTACTGGAAGAGACACCCTCTGATTAAGGTGAAATGGAGAAACTACTTTAGGTAAAAAGGACGGCACCGGCCGCAACACCACCTTTTCCCGTGAAAACGACAAAAACGGCTCCCTACAGGACAACACCTGCAATTCCGAAATGCGCCTTGCCGAACAGATTCCTACCAAAAATACCATTTTCAAAGTAACATCTTTCACCGATGCTTTGCGCAAAGGCTCAAAGGGTTCCTTTGTCAATGCCCCTAAGACCAAATTAAGGTCCCACGGGGGCACCACGACTCTACGAGCGGGCCGCAGCCTGGTAACCGCTTTCAAAAAACGCAACACGTCCGCATTGGCGCCGAGTGATAGTCCTTGCACCTTGCCTCTATAGCAAGACAAAGCTGCTAACTGAACCCTCAAGGAACTGCCCACCAGTCCCTTATCAAATCCTTCCTGCAGAAAACTTAGCACTACCGGAACTGACACCGTCGCTGCACGCACTTGCCTGCGCGAGCACCAATCCTCAAACAATCGCCATACACGGACATACGCCAAAGAAGTGGACGGCTTCCATACCCGAAGTAAAATCGTGATAACTGCTCTCGAGAAACCTTTCCTCTTTAGCCTCGCCCTTTCAATGGCCAAACCGTAAGCGAGAATCAATCCACCTAGGGCATCCGAAACGGACCTTGTAGCAACAGATCCTCTGACACTGGCAACCTCCACTGCTCCCCATCTAACAGCCGGATGAGGTCAGCGTACCACGGTCTCCTTGGCCAGTCCGGAGCCACCAGCAACACTCTTCCCCGATGGGCCTTGAATCACTTGACCTATGAGCGCCCACGGCGGAAAGACAGAGAAGACCCGACGTCGGCCAACCTTGCATCAGCGCGTCAATCCCCTCCGACATCCACTCTCTTTGTCTGCTGAAAAACCGACTTGCCTTGGCTGAGCGAAAAGTCGCCATGGGATCCATGACCGGTGGCTCCCACCTGCAAATTATTTGTGCAAATATGTTCGAATGCAACTCCCAATCGCCGGCATCCACCTTCACTCTGCTGAGAAAATCTGCCATTACATTGTCTTTCCCTGCAATGTGAGCTGCTGAGATCGCTGGCAGTTGCGTTTCCACCCACGTGAACAATGCCTCTGCCTCTTCCTCCATGGCCGCACTTCCCGTATCGCCCTGACAGTTGATATAAGCCACCGTTGTGGAATTGTCCGACAGAACTCGTACCGCTCGCCCGGTGACCACTACCTCGAAGGCTTGCAGAGCCAGGAACACCGCTCTCAGCTCCAGCTGGTTGATTGACCATTGGGCCTCCTGAACGCTCCACCTTCCTTGCATGAATCTCTCTCCGCAATGCGCCCCAGCCCACGAGACTGGCGTCTGTCAGCAACAGGAGCCACTCCGATTGTTCCAGAGGCATTCCTGTCTGAAAGGTGCTCGGAAGAAGCCACCACCGCAGAGCGTTCCTGACCCCGAAAGGACAGGGAAGCCGCTTGCTCAGCAAGTCGTCCTGATTTGACCAGCGGCAAAGCAGCGCCCTCTGCAACGGGTGCATATGAAATATGGCCCACGGTACTGCCTCCAAGGCCGCTGCCATCGTTCTCAGCACACGCAGGTAACTCCACACAGAAGGTGCTGGCGTCGCCCTGAATTTGCGGACCAGCTGCCGTAGGACTTGAACTCGACGCGTCGGAAGGAACACTGCACCTGACCGCGTGTCGAATCCCAGACCCAAATATTCGAGCTCCTGGGTTGGCGCTAGCTGGCTCTTGGACACATTGACTACCCAGCCGAGACTTTCCAAAAACTTCACTACTCTGCTTATAACCTTCATGCTCCTCGGCCTTGGACTTTGCTCGTATCAACCAATCGTCGAGATAGGGATGTACCAAGATCCCTTCCTTTCGTAAGGCCGCTGCCGCCACCACCACCATGATGATCTTGGTAAAGGTGCGCGGCGCCGTTGCCAGTCCAAAGGGCAACGCCTGAAATTGATAGTGCCCCAAGGGAAAGCGAAGCGCAAAAATTTCTGGTGGGCCTTTCTGATCCGGATGTGCAAATACGCTTCCGTTAGATCGAGGGACATCAAGAACTCTCCTTTTCGTACTGCCACTATGACGGACCGTAACGTTTCCATTCTGAAATGAGGCACTCGAAGGCAACGGTTCACACCTTTTAAGTCCAAAATAGGGCGAAGCGACCTGTCCTTCTTTGGCACCACAAAATAAATGGAGTATCGACCCATGCCGTAATCTTCTATGGACACTGGGGTAACCGCCCCTATTTGCAACAGCCGATTTAGAGTTTGCCGAACCGCCAGAGTCTTCCTCTGCCCTCTGCAGGGAGACATAACAAACGAGTCCCTGACGGGCTTTGCGAACTCTAGCGCATAACCCTCGCGGATAATTTCTAACACCCAATGATCTGTCGTTATTTGGACCCAAGCAGGAAGAAATTTCTGAAGACATCCACTTATCGAATTGCTTCCCACCAGGGCCCGCCTCACTTCATTGGGGTTTCTGAGAAACTCCTGCGGCCGCCATTGCAAAACCTCTACCTGCGCCGCGGAACCCTCGAAACCCCTGGGCTCTAGGAGAAAAACGCCCTCTTTGAAATTCTCCCAAGCGCAAAGTCCGTAATCTCCGGGAATCTCTAAACTGACCCCAAAACGCCGGAGACAACTTTCCCTGCTTAGGCTTATCCTCCGGGAGCCTACCCCCTTTCGACTCCCCTAAGTCCTTTACCAACTTGTCAAGATCCTCTCCAAACAACAACTTTCCTTTAAACAGCAGCTTACTGAGCCGAGACTTAGACGACCCATCTGCCGCCCAATTACGTAACCACAGAGATCTACGGCCACCAGCAATGCCATGCTGTTAGCCAGGGCCCTAATCAGGTCATAATGGACATCCGCCAAATAGGCCGATCCCGATTCTAACCGATCCAACTCATCCAGACTGTCTTGTTCCAGCCGCGGCGACTGCCACAAGCTTTGAGACCATCGTAGGCATGCTCTAGCTACCCACACTCCACAAATGGCCAGCTGCAACGACAACGCATTAGTCTCAAAGGACTGTTTCAATAAACCATCCACTTTCCTATCCTGCGCATCTTGTAAGGCCGCGCTACTTTCCACCGGAATCATGGTCTTCTTGGTCACCGCTGACACTGCCGCATCAATCCGAGGAGACCAAAATCGCTCTCTGTCTTTCTCCGATAGTGGGTACAACCTGTTCATCGTCTGCATTCCTCTCAGTTCCGCTTCAGGCTGATCCTATTCATCCTGAATCATGCGGTCCACCACTTGGTGAACAGGAAACACCACCTGTGTTTGCCTCACTGCCTGGATTATAGGTTCTTCCCCCTCATTCTCTTCCACAGGCTGTTCCGCAGTGAGCTTTAGCTTTTGGAGGGACTCTCTGACCAGCGCTGACAACTCCTCCTTTTGAAATATGTGAATAATTTTTGTCTGATCTTCCGGCTCCGGAATCTCCCCTTCCTCCAATTTGTCCATTCCTGTTTCTGGGTCCACGTCGGCTTCCTCCGACTTCTGCCTCTCTCCGTCGGAAGGCGAGGACTCCCGAGGCCTCAGCTGCTTAACGGCCCTCAGAACACCGCCACCCGCCTCCGCGGATGCAGTCTGCTGAGTCGGCATAGTCAGCAAGGAGGAGACCGGCAGCTTTCCCTGCCACCTCAAACAAAATGCCTGATACATAATTAACACAAAGACTGGACAGAAATCACCGAGTTGTGAGTCGGATCCCCCAGCCATAGCCACCCCCGAGGGTCCGGCTGGAGACTCCGAGCCAGCAGCTGGCGCAACTGGAATCAGAGCCTCGCCCGCCGCTCCAGCCGCAATCCCAGGAAGGTCCTGTCCCACCGTAACCTCCATCTGCTGCTCCACACTGGTAGACACCGCTGTGCAGCCCTGACAAATTCCAGAGTCAGCGATAGCCCCCCTGCGGGTATCACAGACTACACATTGAGGGCGTGCCGCCATGACTGCGCCCACCACTCATTTTACAGCAGGTAGAGAGATTCCTGCTTTGACCCACGGGCTTGAGTAATTTTTTTTTTTTTTTTTTAAATCGGGGACAGTCCCAGTACACACTCCAGGGCCAAAGTAACTTTCTCCCGCAAGTTAATCACTTATTTGACTGTAACTGCAGCACTTACTGCCTGCTGCCCTCTTAGCTTCCCCCAAAAGAAGCAGAGAAACCCAGCACCAAAACGGCTGCAAAAGGAAATCAAAGAAATAAACTAAATTAACTGAAATCAAGAAAATAAAATAAAATGAAATGCAACGAAAGGTATTACAAAACAAAGCAAATCCCCATAAATTAACTGAAATTAAACACTGCGATTCTTGCTGCGGCTGCCCGCCACGCGGCAAGCACGCCACTAAAATGGCCGCCGCTGAAGAAATGAATAAGTGGCGCCAAAGCAGCTAGCCGAGCCTCTTTACACTGCTCCGGCTGCCGTGCGCTTGCTAGCCCGCCTCACGCTCACCTGCTGATCCCTGTCACTCTCTGATACCGCGGATGCACCGTCCGCGAGTCTCCGCTCCCCCGACGAGTGAGAAGCAGACCAGCAGTTTAGTTACCCGCCACCGGCTGCAGTGATTCCGCCGAGACACGGCTATCCGCAGATGCTGCTGCTGCTGACAGAGAGAGCTCCCCCCCCCCCCCCCCCGTCTACTCAAGGGGGAGAGATCTACCCTGCGTCTGCCCGACAATGAGAAAATAATAGCGGGGAGAGTCAGGAACCAGCAGCAAGGTACAGGCCACATCCTTATTAATTTTTTTTTTTTTTTTAAGTAACAGCAACCAAATTAAGAAAAACAATGTACAGAATACAAATAAATGAAATAGATCCTAATCTACAGCTACTCTACAGCTCCTTATTCGTTCCTCAAGTGAGCCCAGCACCTAGGCTTACTAAGTCCTCCTGCTGCATGGAGACTGGACACACTGGGAATGATGGGAGAGACCTTCAGGCTATATCCAGTGATGTCATTTTTTTGACATGCCCAGTCTCCAAGCTGCAGGAGGAGGTGCACTACCCAGTGGTGGAGGACTAAACTAGAGGAACGCTAAGGAACTGAGGTTCCTTTTTCTCTCTCCAGTAGTGAATGATCAGGGTCTTCAGGGTATTCATGGAATCCAAAACACCAGGGGACAGGAGGAGAAGCCGATGCAGAGCGAAGGCAAGAAAGGAAGAGTGAGGAGAAAAGAGAGGAGGGAAAGAGAGAAGAAATAGAGGGTTGCACTCATAGGGCCCGGGCCCCTGATATGGCTGTCTCTCCACTGGATAGAGAAATACTTATGATTCTGGACTGTAACTTGATCAGTAATTAAATCCAAATCCACTGTCTTAAGTGGCCAACCCTAATCTCCATTTTGGTGCTGCTTTTTTTCTCCTTGGAGAAAAGCACAGTTACTTACCTGTAACAGGTGATCTCTGGGAACAGCAGGAATAAGTCTTCACATATGGGTACGTCGGTACCGATGGAGCCTGTGCGGGGACGCTCCCCAGCATCCAAAAAAGAAAGCTTTTGGGAGCATCCCATGCGCCTGCGCGCTGCCTTCCCGCCCATTCACTTCCCTCTCATCAGTTGGGTTTGTAGCTGAGACCAAAGGAGGGAAGCAGACAAATTAGAGAGAGCGAGAGAAACAACTCCTAGGGGAGGTGGGTGGGTTGTGAACTTATTCCTGCTGTTCCCAGAGATCACCTGTTACAGGTAAGTAACTGTGCTATCTCCAGGAACAAGCAGGAATGAGTCTTCACATATGGGGACTCCCAAGTTAAGATGCCTGGAGGAGGTTCCAGCATGTTGCAAATATAGTCGATGGACCATGCTATCTCCCAGAACCAGAGGCATCCAAGGGATGGAGGGTAGGAGTTGAAGTGAGAAGGGTGTGCTGTGGAACAGCTTGACTAAACAAGGCATCTGGAGAGGAGTCCTTGTGTAGATCAGAAATGTTAGTGAATTTGGATTCCAATTTTCTAATGTGGACCTTAGTCAAAAATATTGCGAAAGTATTTGTTGAGGGTAATGGTCTGGTGCTAGAAACCAGTACATTATCCTCAAAGAAAATACCTTACTGTGAAGTAGAGGAAATAAATTTCACAATACAGGCAGAGGTCAGAAGCCTAAATGGTTAGAACTAATCCCAGAAGAAAAAACTGGGAGAGTTTAATGGGGCTGGACTTTGGATGAGAAGCTAAAGCTTCTGTAGGCCAACATTTGAAGCTCTTTGTCCTTGGAGCAGAAAAAAACTCTAGGAAAAAGAGATAAATCTGACTGGTTTGCAGAAAAAGGATGGGTCTTTGAGACCCCTCTATCCAAATGAAAGAAAAAAACATTTGAAGTAGGCGGTGTAGCCTCCAGTTTCTTGAAAATCAGGAAGGTCTTCCCCAAATGATGTCACTTAGGATGACTTTACATGGAGAGCTTCAGATGTAACGTAACCAGAGAGGGTACAGTAAAGCAGAGTTACTTACCTGTAACAGGTGATCTCTGGGAACAGCAGGAATTAGTCATCACATATGGGTACGTCGGTACCGACGGAGCCTGCGCGGGAAAGCTCCCCAGCTTTTCAAATGAAAAGCTTTTGGGGCCTCCCACTGCACATGCGCGCTGCCTTCCCGCCTTCCTGACCAGCTCTCCTCAGTTCGAGTTTAAAGCTGAGACAATAGAGAGAGAGGACAGGAAGATAGAGGAATAGAGAGACAACTCCTAGGGGAGGTGGGTGGGTTGTGATGACTAATTCCTGCTGTTCCCAGAGATCACCTGTTACAGGTAAGTAACTGTGCTATCTCTAGGAACAAGCAGGAATAAGTCATCACATATGGGGACTCCCTAGCTGAGATGCCTGGGAGATCCCCCTCCAAGGGTAACCATCTTCGGATGGATCTCAGGCATCCATTCTGGGAAGGTGGGCAGGAGTTGTTTAAGTATGGAACAGGTGTTTGAGGACAGCCTGACCAAACAAGGCATCCCGGCGGGAGTCCTTGTCCAAGCAGTAATGGGCTGTGAAGGTATGCACCGAGGCCCAAGTGGCTGCTCGACAGATCTGATCTATGGATACAGAGTGAAGATGAGCCATAGAAGTGGCCATGGCTCTCACATTGTGAGCTGTGACATGGCCTTCCAGAGAAATGTTCTTACTCTGGTAAGCAAAGGAAATACACTGAGCAATCCAGTTGGAAAGTGTGCGTTTGGCGACTGGAAGTCCCAAATGAGAAGGATCAAAAGCCACGAAAAGCTGAGAAGACTTTCGATGTGGCTGAGTTCTATTGAGGTAAAAGGCGAGAGCTCTTTTACAGTCAAGAGTATGAAGGTTCCTCTCTGCACTGGATGCATGAGGAGCCGGAAAAAAGACAGGTAGATATACCTCTTGATTAAGATGAAAAGGCGAGACCACTTTAGGCATAAAGTGGGGATTCGTCCTAAGGACCACCTTATCATGATGAAATCTGGTATAAGGTGGATTTGCCACCAAAGCTTGCAGTTCACTGATGCGGCGAGCCGAAGTGACTGCAATAAGGAAAAGGACCTTCCAAGAAAGAAATTTCAGGGAGGTAGATACCAACGGTTCAAAAGGTGGCTTCATAAGTTGACCCAGAACTAAATTCAAGTCCCATGCTACCGGAGGAGGCCGGATGGGAGGCTTAGTGAGGGTTAGGCCTCTCATGAATCTTGCAATAAGAGGATGAGAGGAAACAGATTGTCCATTTATAGGTTTTAAGGATGCTGTAATAGCACTTAAATGGACTCGTACTGAATTCGTCTTGAGGCCTGCATTGGAAAGATGCAGGAGATAGTCTAGTAGAGAATTCAAAGGAAGTGCCAGAGGGTCAAGACCCTGTTGAGCACACCAAATGGAAAAACGTTTCCATTTGAAAGCATAGGAACGCCTGGTAGAGGGTTTCCTAGAGGCATAAAGGATATCTTTCACTGGTTGAGAAAGATTAAACTCTTGAAGGCTTAAGCCTTCAGTAACCAAGCTCGGAGATGTAGGGACTTGGGGTTTGGATGCCACAAAGTCCCCTGCTCCTGAGACAGAAGGTCTGGTGCAGCTCCCAGGTCCAGGGAGGAGCCCTGGGAGAGCTGTAGAAGGAGAGGGAACCACACTTGGCGTGGCCAGCGTGGAGCAATGAGGATCATGGATCCGTGATCCCTCTGAAGTTTGAACAGAGTCTTGGGAATCAAAGGAATGGGTGGAAAAGCGTACAGGAATTCCTGACCCCCAATGCAGGAGAAAGGCATCGTTGGCCTGAGCTCCCTGACACGGAGTCCTGGAACAGAACCGGGGAAGTTTGGCATTCCACGGACTTGCAAAGAGGTCTATGTCCGGGGTCCCCCATTCCTGAAAGATTCTGCGTATCTGGTCCATATGTAGGGACCATTCGTGTGGGAGCAGAACTCGACTGAGTCTGTCTGCCCGAGAGTTTTGAACTCCTGGAAGATATACTGCCAGAAGATGAATTTGGTGCTCTCTGGCGAAGGCCCATAATCTGAGAGCTTCGTTGCAAAGCGACAGAGAGCCCGTCCTTCCTTGTTTGTTGATATAAAACATGGCCACCTGATTGTCTGTCTGAACTAGGACCGTCAGGTTGGCAAGGAGGGTATGGAAGACTGTGAGGGCAAGGAAGATTGCTCGCAGTTCCAGAAGGTTGATATGAAGGGTGGTCTCTTGGGGAGACCAGAGTCCCTGAGTGGAAAGATGTTGAAGATGAGCTCCCCACCCTGTTTGGGAGGCATCTGTTGTGAGGGTTGCTTGGGGCAACGAAGGTTGGAAGGGGGTCCCCAACAACAGATTTTTGGAGGATGTCCACCACTGGAGAGACCAAAACAGACGTTTTGAGGTGAGTACCTGGTCTGACAGCAGTCCCGATGCTTGAGACCACTGGGTGGCCAATGTCCATTGAGCTGCTCTCATATGGAGACGAGCATAGGGCACCACATGAACCGTGGAGGCCATGTGGCCCAGAAGTTGCAGCATTTCTCTGGCTGACAAGTGACTTCGGGACTGAGCCTGGGAGGCCAAGCTTATTAGCCTTTGGCCTCGGACCAGAGGGAGGTAGGCCCTTGCAGTGGTGGAGTCCAATTGGGCCCCTATGAATTCCAGGGACTGAGTAGGGATGAGTTGGGACTTGGGAACGTTTACCACAAGTCCCAGATATTGAAGAATACGCCTTGTGCGGTCCAGAGAAATCTGGGCTTCTGATTGAGATGGAGCTCGGATGAGCCAGTCGTCCAGATATGGGAAGACAAAGATTCCCATGCCTCTGAGAAATGCGGCAACGACTGCCATGCATTTTGTGAATACTCTTGGAGCAGAGGCCAGACCGAAGGGTAGTACTCTGTACTGGAAATGTTTTCCCTGGAACAGAAATCTTAGATATTTTCTGTGGGATGGATGGATGAGTATATGAGTGTATGCATCCTTGAGATCTAGAGAACAAAGCCAATCTTGACTCTGAAGGTATGGAAGGAGAAGGCCCAGAGAGAGCATTTTGAATTTCTCCTTGAATAGAAACCTGTTCAATTCTCTCAGATCTAGGATAGGTCTGAAGCCCCCTGTCTTCTTTGTTATGAGAAAGTAAGGGGAGTAGAAACCTAACCCCTGTTGTGGAGGAGGAACCTCCTCTATTGCCCCTTGGGCAAGAAGAGAAGAGACTTCCTGACCCAACAGGGTCAGAAGAGATGGGGGAGAACTGAATTGCCTCACCATGGTATGGGGAGGAAGGCTGGAGAAATGAAGTTTGTAGCCCTCTCGGATAATAGAGAGGGTCCATTGCTCTGATGTTATTTGCTCCCATCTGGGAGCAAAGTGAGCTAGCCTTCCAGGAATGGTGAGGGGCTCTGGTTGTGCTAGAGCCAGAAACGGCAAGTTCTCTAGAGGGAAGTCAAAACCCCTGAGGGGGTTGAGCCTGCTGGGATGTAGCAGACACTGCAGGCTTTGACTTTACCTGCTTAGATTGTTGACGCTTAGTCGCAAGGCGAGGCTGAGCAGATTGCTGGCCAGTATTTGTGGGAAATCTGGTCTTTTTATAGTAAGGCCTTTTAAAAGGCTTCTTTTTGGTAGGGGTAGAAGTAGACTTGGAAAGTCTATCTAGATTGGCATTTTCTGCATCCATTTGAGCAGCTTTAATCTGCCAGTCTTCCCCAAATAAGTTCTCACCGGTACAGGGCAGATTCCTGAGGCCTTCTACAACCCAGGGTTCTAGGTTAGAAGCCTGGAGCCAAGCGAGACGTCGGGCTGCAATAGCAATTCCCGAAGCTCTGCCTGCAACTTCAAAGGAATCAAAGGCTGCCCTGTTGGAGAACTTGGAGACCTCGGAAAGTTGTGTCACCATAGAAAAGAAGTCCGCCCTTTGATCATCAGGGATAAAGGGGGAAAAATTCTGTATTTTTAGGGCAAGTTGCCCAAGATACATGCCCATATAAAGGCTATAAGAGTTGATCCTGGCTATAAGCATACTAGCCTGGAACATCTTTCTTCCAAAAGAGTCTAGGTTCTTACATTCTCGCCCTGGAGGGGTAGAAGAATGCCTCTTAGGACTCTTTATTTTCTTCATGGCAGACTTCACCACAATGGAGTGGTGAGGCAGCTGAGTTTTCTGGAACCCAGGCGAAGGAGGGACCCGATACATGGTGTCCAACCTGCGGGAATGGGGAGACAGTGTTAAAGGAGTCTCCCACAAATCCATCAAGTGTTCTTGAAGGATTTCATGGACAGGCAGAGTGACTGCCTCTTTAGGAGCTTTTGAGTATCCTAAAATGTCCAATTTTTTTGATCTGGGTTCTCTTTCAGAAGATGTAGTAATAGAAAGTGCTTTAGCTACATCAACAATGAAATCCTGAAAGGATAAATCCTCTGGAGGAGACATCCTCCTCTTGGGAGAAGAGGGCTCCTCAGGAAGAGTAAGCTCAGCAGAGTCATCAGAGGAATTGAATTCATCAGAAGAATCTGAGTACTCCTTCTGTGCTTCCAATGTACGATACGCATACCGATCGGTATCGACATCGGGCGTATCGGGCATGGGATCGGTACCGGGCGAAAGCCGGAATCCGGCATGCGGAACCGATCGACGTTTAGAAGTCGATGGTCTCGGTTCCGGTGTAGATACCGGAACCGGGGTCGGTACCGATGAAATCGGTACCGAGGGCGTCGCAGCCTTAATGAAGGCCAGTACGGCTTGCTGCATGGTCTGGACAGTACTGCCCATAGACGCCACTACTGCCTGGATGTCGGTACCGGTATGGGCCGGTACCCCAGAGCAGTCCAACAGGTGATCTGTCGAGGCCGTGCCATCGATGTCAACCTGTGACCCCATGATTGCTTTGGAGGCCGGAACCTCCCGCCGGGGTTTTTTGGCCTGGGCAGAATCCTCGAACTCAGAACTGAGAGCCTCTCGATCTTTAGAAAGAGATTTGCTTTTAGAGGATTTGCCCACAGAAGTTTTGGTTACCTGAGATCCATCCGGAGAGGAAGACCTGGATGACTGTGATGCTTCTGAAGGAAACAGCACATGGAGCTTGTTAGCCCGGTTCTGCAAACCGCGTTTAGACATCTGGGTGCAGGATGGGCAGTCCGGTATGGAGTGCTCAGGTCCCAAACATTTGAGACACCATTCATGGGTGTCTGTGACAGAAATGACAGCACTGCATTTGGTACATTTTTTGAAACCAGGGACTGGCTTCTCCATGAGGAGAAATTGTGTAGGCCTTAAGGCCTAACACCGGGTACCAAGCTGTGCTGAAGAAAATAAAAAAGTCTTTTTTTTTTTTTTTTTTGATATAGAAAGAAAGAAAGACCGGCGATACCGGTTTCGGTATGGGGAAGGCAGGTACGCGGTCTAAAGAAACAAACAAAAGTAACAAATTCTTCAGCGGTGACAGGAACACGACCTGCTGGCTCCGCGGAAAAAGAAGAACTGAGGAGAGCTGGTCAGGAAGGCGGGAAGGCAGCGTGCATGTGCAGTGGGAGGCCCCAAAAGCTTTTCATTTGAAAAGCTGGGGAGCTTTCCCGCGCAGGCTCCGTCGGTACCGACGTACCCATATGTGATGACTTATTCCTGCTTGTTCCTAGAGATAAGAAGGTAGTTTGTGATTACCATAGAAATTGGTTGTCCATTTAAACCTTATGACATTTATTTATTTATTTATTTATTGAACGGTTTTATATACCGCCTTTCAGAAAAATCAAAGCGGTTTACAAAGAACAAAACTTGAACATTACATTGAAACTTATTCAAACAATTGAAATTACAGTGAACATTAAATTGTATATAATAAAAATGGTAATTTGAGGGTTACAATGCTGAGTAAATGCTGATTAGGTATATAGATAGTTTAAACATATATACAGATTTAAATATTTACAAATTTCAAAAATCTTATCATCTTATCTGAGCAAGGAAAAATGTATTGTAGTTCACTAGAATTATTAGAGTAAAGAGTAAATGTGATAATGTGGAGAATTGGGTATTGTAAGATAGAGTAAGAAAAAGGAAAAAGTAAGTTGTGAATTAATGAGTATGAGTATACATGAGTTTAAGTGGAAAATATTTCATCTATTGGGAATGAGTCTCCAAAGTATTCTATAAATAGGTGAGTTTTAAGATCTTTTCGAAATGCTGAAAGATCTGTGATATCTCTGAGTTTATCCGGCAGTGTTCTCCATATTAAAGGAGCATTGAAGCTGAATGCCCTATTTGTTGTAGTTTTATTGAGTTTTGAAAAGTTGTTTGGAACAAGTAGTGTGTTCAGATTCCTTTGTCTCACTGTTCTGGTCCTTGAATGAATTGTCAGTAGATCAGTTAGATATGATGGGGCTATATCTCTTATCAGTTTGAACGTTGTTTGATAACTTTATATTTTATCCTACTTTGTATAGGTAACCAGTGAAGTTTGTACAGTATAGGGGTTATGTGTTCAGTTGGACCTGCATTTATAAGCATTCTTGCAGCAACATGTTGTGTTACTTTTAGTTGGTGTAAAGCATGTTTTGGAATACCTTGAAGAATTATGTTACTAAAATCTAAGTGAGGCAGGATCAGGGCTTGAAGGACTGATCTGAAGTCCAGATTTGATAATAATGGTTTTAGATTTTTAAGATATCTTAATTTATTATATATTGTGTTTGTTGTATTCCTGATGTGTGTTGTTAGACTTAACGTTCTGTCTATGATAACGCCAAGGTATCTTATTTCATCTTTTATGGGGATGCTTAAGTTTTCAATTTTTATTTCTGTTGGGGGGGTAAATTTTTGATTTCTAGAAACAAATAATGCTTCTGTTTTCTTGAAGTTAATGTGTAGATTGTGTTCATTTAGCCATTGCGTCATTTTAGTGAAGCATGATTTGATATTGGAGAAGTCCAGGGAGTCTATGTCCATAGGGAGATAAATCATAACATCATCAGCATAAATTGCATATTTTAATTTTCACTGTTGAATGATGTGGCATATAGGTTGTAAATATATGTTAAAGAGTAGAGCTGACAATGCAGAACCTTGTGGGATTCCTTGTTTTTGCGTATAGGTTTTAAATGTATGGTTTCCTGGAACAGCATTAATATGGACAGTAACAAATCTTTCAGAGTGAGATATGTGTATGTATATACATGTATGTATATACATACATACATATATATATCTATATATCTATATATCTATATATATATATAGATATAAAGAGAGACTCACTTAATAACAAGAAGGGGTAAGACCTGCTTGAAAATATAGATAGAGAACCCCTTACTGGTTATACGTGGAGAACCATGAAGAAGGTTACATGGAAACCAGTGGAATTTTCCTAGTCAGAAGGATAGGTCTAGATCTCTTTAAAATTCTAGACTTTGATTAACCAGAAATGGAGATCTACGTGAAGGGGTGCAGAGAAAACCTTACTCTTAAGACGAGAAGTCTTGGATCCTTCTATAACTTTAGTGTGGAGAAAAAGATGCAATAAAAGGGAATACCATATTTGCCCATCTATGAGGGCAATATGAGTATAATGCGTTCTTTGTTCAGCATAAGTTCCAATGAAGTATTTGGAATTAGAAGGAATGCACTAGACAAGGACCGACTGCAGTGAAAAGAAATGCATCCCTGTTGGAAAAGTTCCACTGGAGATGTGGAACAACTCAGGGAATTAAGCAATTCTTCATGCTTTCACGTGATCTAAGCCCTGGTTCATTTTCCCTAAAAGGAAATTTAAGGAAGATGGTAAAGGTAGGAAAAAAACGGTCATGTGGGAGCATGACTGGGCAAGCCTTTCAACCATCTGGAAGCTACCCACCAGGAATGGCTCTGACGCTCTCTGGCAAAGGCCCATAGTAGCAGAGCTTTTTGTAGAATTGCAGAGAGCATGTTGTAGGTTGCCCAGGTGAGATCTGGTTGTTTAATAACCAGTGTGCAACCTAATCTATTCTGTGGGAGCCAAAGAATTGAAGATGGCTAAGAATAGCAGACAGGCTGGCTGCCTGCAACAATAAATTGTCCAAGTAGGTTTTGGAACCTCTCTTGGAATTATGTGTTATTAAGGCAGCAAAAGAGGATAGGTCCTATAGATTGGACAAAGACCGACAGACAGAATTAGAAGTGACTAACTCTCAATTATGGTCTGATAAGCTGTCTTAAAAGAAATATTTGAAAGATTGCAGAGGGGAGAAACTCTGTATGGAAATTACTTACTGGAGTAGGTATTGAGGATAATCCTAAGGCTTAAAAAGGTAAGCCCTCCAGTGAAATAACATCACTCTTAGATTGAAAATGTCAACTAAGAGGGATAGAAGTAATACAGAGTTGGGAAGATTTACAATTTGGTAGTCCCTGAAAAGGGTAAAGCTCCCCTGCAGTCAAAAGTATAAGAAATCCTCGTACAGGACAACTGCCAAGGTGAAAGGCATAGCATACCTTGTAAGTAGTTGTAACTCCTCTGTTTAATTTGAAAGGAGAGGAGAAACTTGTTACCTGTGGGGCATGATTATCCTCAATAGCTCTAAGAGCTGAAAGGATGGATTGCCCTTAGCAAGAGATTCATGCTTAAAGTAGAGGATTAAGGCAGTGTATTACTGACCTCTTAATAAGGATGAGAAGAACTACAAATGCTTCTGTAGTTAAGAAGTAGTGGTTCTGAAACTCAACAGGAAAAAAGATTTAATGAAATAAAAAATCAGAAACCCTGCGACTGCTGAGTTTGCTGAGCCTGTTGAGACTTTGGTTTTCTTAGCCTGGTATGATGTTGCCCTTCTTTGGAAACATCTGCATGATGGGTAGAAGATGAATAAAACTTTTTCCCCCTAGGGAATAAAGTTTGTTAGGAGATTTTTTAGTAGCTGGGGTAGAGGAAAGTTTTGACAATCCTCTGAGAGTAACAATATCAGTGTTTAACTGCTTAGCTTGAAATAAAGCATCCTTGTTAAAGAGATTTTCACCAGTACAAGGAGTATTTCCCAGCTTTTCTTGTACCCATTTGTCCAAGTCTGAAGCTTGTAGCCAGGCTATGTGTCGTGCTCCTATGGCTATAGCAGAGGTTCTGCTAATAAACTCAAAACAGTCCAGGGAAGCACGATTAAGGAATTTTGAGATATTTTGAGCATGACTGACTAATATGGAAAAGTCTGCTCTTTTATGTTCTTGAAGAAAAGAGTTCAAAGACTTTAAGTTCTTTGTGACCTCTTCAAGAGATAATCCCATATAGAAAACATATGAGATAATTCTTGCTGAAAGCATGGATGCCTGGAAGCATCGACGTCCAAAGGCATCTAAAGTTCTAGACTCACGACCTGGCGGATAAGAAGAGTGCTTCTTTGTACTCTTCATACGCCTCATTGCTGATTCTACAACAATAGAATGATGAGGAAGTTGAGTCTTTTGAAAACCTGGAGAAGGTGGCACTTTGTACATTCCTAGCCTTTACTATTTACTATCTCATGTATATAGTTCAACCTTGTTGTTGTAATTATTATTATCTCGTGTATATAGTTTAACCCAGTTAGCCAAGTTGGTACTCCTGTTCCTTGTAAAACCAAACAGATTGTTGTCTTGGTCGTTTTGTTATATTGTAAACCGCGCTGATACCGAATAGTGCGGTATATAAGCAACTGTAATAAATAAATAAAATAAAATAATGGAATTGATGAAGACTGAAAAAAATATAATTTAATTTGGTAACACCCTGTATGCTCAGCTTTAGATAAAAAAATCAATCATCCCTCACATGAATGCTGTACTACCAAAATAAATATTTGGTTACACTTCTGATTCATGTTCAACATTTAAAAGCAAATGTCTGTCCAAGTACGAGGGTTTCTATCAAGCAATTCAAGTGGGTTCTCAGTTTGCTTTCTTGCCTCGATCAGCTACTCTGTTTTTGTTAAAAAAGAAATAATAATCTGACTTTGCAGCAGCAAACTGTCCATGAAATGTTTATCATTGTCATACTTACAACCCCAACAGGAAAGGCTAAAACTGCCATTATCCAGTCACGGAGGGAGATCAGTTTCTTTAACTGTCTCTCTTGCTCTTGGTTATCACTCCCCTTAGTCAGAAGACTGGAAAGGTCAGTCAGCACACATATCCCGAAGAAGACAGCTTGGATAACCTGTACAGATTAAATTCAGCAATTAGAAGTCTAAATAGAAGATATTAAGAATCACACTGTGAAAAAACCGCATATCAAATGCAGGATCATAAATCATGGCGCAGACTCCAGCATATAGCCTATCTCACAAGAAATATGAATTGTACATTTTTTACTCTTGAACCGAGTAGGCAATTTTCAGAATACAATCCAGGGAAATGTTCTACCCCATTATACTGTATGTTGCACAAAATCTCAAATAGTAAATATGTGTGCACTTCTATTTAGAAACGTGCCAGGGGTACAAAGTGCTTATGAATAGAAGGGCCAGAGACAGTGTGCTGATCAAGATGGCTACCCAATTCTTCAAATTCCTGCAAGTCTCCTACCATTTTGTTGTTTTAAACTGGTGTACTTGAGAATTTACCACCAGTTTAGGTGACTGCTTGGCTATGAGCCCTACTGGAACAGTTTGGTTGCTCCTTAAGCTGCAGTGTGACAGTAGTAAGGCATTCCCACATAGTTAAACAGGGAAAAGGAGAACTTACTGGAAAGGAATGAGGAGCATGAGAACCATTCCCAGAGAAACAACCCCACATAGTGGGTCTGGAGGAAGGACTCTCCAATGCAGAGAGGAGCTTTACAACTTCTTTGAGAAATGGCTGCCGACACAGCTAGATCTGTCTGGTATGGAGGGCATATGAAAATGTGAGAAGGCCCACATGATCAGCCCAAAGCAGGATGGGTCCACCAAGTCAAAAGTGGCCACTGCCCAATACATTATGTGGCCAGAGAAAAAACACTTGCTGAAGGAATTCAGGCGCTTAAAAATTCTGGAATACAAAGGCAAGCGCCTGCTTCTTTACAATTATCATTCTTTGTAAGTTGCAAAAAAATGGTGAGAGGTCTCACTGGTATGTTCAGTTCTGTAACAAAAGGTTCGCACTGCTATTCCCTGTATTACTAATTAAAAATGTATTTGGATCAGCAAGGAATATTGAACTTTTGAGCCATCCTGTGAGGAATCATGCTGAGCCAGAGACATCCTGTGAGGAATCATGCTGAGCCAGCTGTCTACTAGTTTACTAGCCAGGAAACAGAAGCTGTGGGGAGTGACTGACCAGAAAGCGGAGTTACTTACCTGTAACGTGAGTTCTCCAGGGACAGCAGGATAAGTCAGCCACAAGTGGTGACATCATCCGATGGCGCCATAAACGGAAGTACTCTCAGGCTAAAGCCTTCTGGGCATGGCCACTAGCCCCACCTCTAGGTCCGCCCCTAGCTAGCCAGGTTTCCCCAGCTGAGGCGATGTCAGGAGCTAGGTGGCGGATTGCTGCGGAGCAGTGGTCCCCCCCCCCCCCCACCAGGGAGGAGGGCGGGAAAGTGTGGCTGACTTATCCTGCTGTCCCTGGAGAACTCACGTTACAGGTAAGTAACTCCGCTTTCTCCCAGGACAAGCAGGATGAGTCAGCCACAAGTGGTGCCTCCCAAGCTATAATTGCAGCAGCGGGGGGGGGATAAGAATGACAGAAGCATGTCCGTAAGGTGCGAGAAGGCAGTTTAATATGGTGTAGAGCGCGCCCCGGATCAGGGCGAGCACACAGTGCAAAACACACAGTGCAAAATGCAAATAAGGTTGTTCAACACAGCGTGTAAACAGTGAACAAAGTGCAACTCGGCATGTAAACAATTTAACAATGCTTGAACATCACAGGATAGACTAGCCGTACAGGCCAATAGGGACTCTTGTAGGCCTGGAGATAGGCATAATGTCAGCATAATGTCAAACAGTATAACAGTCTCACGAACCACGGGGGCCCGTCTCTGCATCGTGAGCTCCAGCCTCTGCAACGTGGACTGGTGCTGGAGTCGTGGCAGCGGAAGCTGTGGATAGCACTGCGAGGCCAAAGCCAGAGTCCCCTTGAGATGCTTGGTCCAGGCAGTAGTGTTTCTGAAAGGTCTGGACGGAGGCCCACGTGGCGGCCCTGCAGATGTCGGGCACCGGAATGGAGCGCAGATTGGCTATGGTTGTGGCCAAGGCTCGCAGGTGATGCGCTCTGAATCTGGACGTTGGCAGGGACCCCGACCCCGCTCGTGATAGGCACAGGGAGATACAGGAGGAAATCCAGATGGACAGAGTTTGCTTGGACACAGGGTGCCCCGGTTTGTTGGGATCGTAAGAGATGAAGAGCTGCGATCCTTTCCGCAGGGAGGAAGTCCAACTTAGCACCGCAAGGCTCTAACGCAGTCCAGGGTGTGTAGCCTTTTCTGCTCCGAGCTGGAATGAGGATCGGGTTCAAAACAGGGTAACTCGGTCTGATTAATGTGAAACGCCGTCGCCACTTTGGGAACAAACTTGGGGTACTTCGTAGACAGGTGCGGTCGTGGTGGAGGATGGTATAAGGCGGGTAAGAGACAAGTGCGTGCAGCTCGCTGATACGCCTGGCAGAAGTGATGGCTATAAGGAAGAGTGTCTTCCAGGAGACGAATTTAAGCTCTGCTGATTGGAGCGGTTCGAACGGTTTCCCTATGAGCTGGTTGAGAACGATGTTCAGGTCCCACGCCGGGACTGGCTGTCAGATGGGGGGGTGAAGGTTGGACAGGCCCTTCATGAAGCGGACAACAAGGGGTAGCGTAGCTATCGATACGTCTCCGATACGGTGGTGGAAGGCTGCTATGGCGGACAGGTGTACCTGGATGGACTGAGTTTTCAGTCCAAGTGCTGCTAGAGAGGCGAGGTACTGAAGGATTTGAGGCACCGGGCAGGAGAATGGGTCCAGATGAAGAGAGCCACACCAACTGCTGAAGCGGCGCCATTTGAGGCTGCAAGATTTCCTGGTAGACGGGCGTTGAGCCGCAAGAATGACTTGTTGGACCTCTTCTGAAAGGTTGAGAGATGCAAGAGTTATCCTTTCAGCTTCCAAGCCGTTAGCGACAGCACCTTCAGGTTGGGGTGGAGGATGGTGCCGTTGTCCTGTGAGAGCAAGTCCGGTCTCAGAGGTAGGCGGACGGGGGGTTCCAGGGCCAGGCGGTGCAGGTATGGAAACCAGACCTGCCTGGGCCAGTGTGGGACCACCAGAATGGCGAGCGCTTTGTCCCTGATCAGGCGCTGTATGGTCCGCGCAATGAGCGGAGTGGGGGGAAAGGCGTAGATCAGGGGCCACCGTCCCCAGGACACGTCGAAGGCGTCCGCTGCTGTTCTGTTGCGTGCAGGCCTTTTCGAGCAAAACAGGGGGCACTTGGTGTTGTCCTGTGTCGTGAAGAGGTCTATTAGAGGGTGGCCCCATTTCGCGAAGAGAGACGATGACACTTCCACATTGAGGACCCACTCGTGGGGGTTCAGCTGCCTGCTGAGGTGATCCACTATCGTGTTCTCCTCCCCTGGCAGGTAACAGGCTTGAAGACTGCATTGATAAGAGAGGGCAAGGTGTCAGGTGCAGAGAGACTCCCTGCACAGGGTGCGTGACCCTGTCCCCCCCTTGTTTGTTTACGTAGAACATGGCCACCTGGTTGTCGGTCTGTATTCTCACGGTTTTGCCCGTTATTAGCTTTTGGAAGGCCTGAAGCGCGTAGCGGACAGCTCTGAGCTCGAGGACGTTGATGTGCAGGGCTTTTTCCGAGGCCAACCAAGGACCTTAGGTGTGAGTCCCGAGACAGTGGGCTCCCCAACCCAGCGGCGATGCATCCGTGGTTACGGTGATCTGGTGAGCAGGTGGCTGGAGGCGTCTGCCCTGCGCGAGGTTCGTCGAGTGGGTTCACCATCGGATTGCCCTGGTCACCGTCATGTCGATGGGGATCAGACTGGACAGAGACTGAGTGCTGGCACCAGTGTGAGCGCAGGTGACATTGCAGGACTCACATGCGTAGTCTCGCAAAGGGGAGGACGTGAGTGGTTGCTGCCATGAGGCCCAGGAGGCGTAGTAGAGTTCTCGCCGTAGAATGTGAGGAGTTGAGTATCTTGCGGGCAAGAGTGATGATGGTCCGCATTCTGTTGCGTGGGAGGAAGGCCTTGGCTCTGATTGTGTCTATGTAAGCTCCTATGAACTCCAGTTTCCGTGCTGGAGTGAGGTGGGATTTCGTGTGGTTGACCAGGAAGCCCAAGGACGAGAGGAGGGCCGTGGCTTTCTTGACTGCTACTCGGAGTTCCCTGGGGGAGGTGGCGGAGAACAACCAATCGTCCAGATAGGGGAAAACACAAATTCCGAGCTTGCGAAGGTGAGCAGCTACTACTGCTACGCATTTGGTGAAGACTCTCGGTGCGGGCGAAAGTTCGAAGGGGAGGACCCTGTATTGGTAGTGTTTCCCCAGAATCTGGAAGCGCAGGAATTTCCTGTGGCAGGGAAGGGTGGGTACGTGAGTGTAGGTATCCAGGAGATCCAGTGAGGCTAGCCACTCCTTGGGCTGGATGAGGGGCAGGATGGAGTTCAGGGAGTGCATCCTGAACTTCTCTTTGACGATGGACTTGTTGAGGTCCCATAGGTCGAGGATGGGTCGGACACCCCCCGTCTTCTTGGGAACGAGGAAATACCTGGAGTAAAACCCCGTTTTGATCTCTTCGGGAGGAACAGGTTCGATGGCTCTGGAAGCTAAGAGGAATGTTATCTCTGTAGACATGGGAGTAAGGTGCTGCAGTGGAATGCTGTTCATAGGTGGTGAACGCTGAAGCGGAGCCGAGGAAAACCTGATGCAATAGCCCTTGTCTGATGATGGAAAGCACCCACTGGTCCGTCATGATATCCTCCCAGGAACGCAGGAATGCCATCAAACGTCCCCCCGTGGGAAGGTGCAGGCAGGGCGGCGAGTCAAAAGCTGGGATTGTTTTTCGCCGGTGCAGACGGGTTCTTCTTCTGAGTACGCTCACGCTGGCGTGGCTTCTGCCTGTAGGAGGTCTGGTAAGGCTGTTTGTACCGGGGCTGCTGCCACTTGCGGTAGGAATTGTAGCGCTTGGGGGCTGAAGATTTATGTGAGCTACCTTTACGGTAGGATTGAGGGCGCTCTATTCCTTCTTCCGCGAGTGTCTGGAGAGTGGTGCACCGCTCACGCAGGTCATTGACTGCGTCCTTGACCTTGTCTCCAAAGAGAGCGTCCCCTGTGCAGGGTGCATCAGCGATCTTGTCATGCGAGTCATCCCGCAAACCTGAAGCCCGTAACCAGGCGAGCCGTCGTGCAGAGATGGCCGTTCCAGCGGTCCTGGTGGCTGTCTCAAAGGTATCGTAGGCGGCTCGGCCTTGGTGTTTAGTGCAGTCATCAAGCTCAGTCAGAGCTGCAGAAATGGCTGGCGGGGTCTCCGCGAGTTGGGCGATGGCCGCTTTGATGTTAGATATGATTAGGTCCTGGTAGATGGCATGTTGAAACTGGTGTGCCGCTACCCTGGCGTTCAGCATAGCACCCTGATAAACTCCCTTCCCTATATCATCGAGGAGCTTGTTGTCTTTCCCCGGAGGAGCATTGGTGGTGTTCCGAGAGGACTTGGAGCGTTTGAGGGCTGATTCAACAACAATGGATTGATGGGAGAGTTGCTGTTTGTCAAACCCTGGAAGGGTCTGAACCACGTACTTTGAGTCTAATTGGCATGGGCAGGGCTGGTTAGATGCTGGAGTCTGCCACATCCTGGAGAGGTTGTCTCGAAGGAGCTGGTGGACAGGTAGAGCGGTAATGGTCTTAGGAGTGTCCACGAACTTGAGTGCACTTTGCACTTCATCGCACTGGTCAGGGAGGACGACTGAGGCGATGGAGAGTGCGGAGATGACTTTGTGCACAAATTTAGGGTAGGTTAAGTCCTCTGGGGGATTATCGGAGACTGGGGTGGAAAGGGGGTCTGTGTGGGAAGAACCCTGAGCCTGCGAAAGCACTTCAGATCTGTTTTCTTCCGGTTGCGTGGAAATAGGAGACTGCAGGGGGAGGGCAGACTCTTTGGTTGTAGCGGGAGGCAGAGGCTGCAGCAGTTGGTTCGAGGATAGGGCAGAGAGAGTGGAAGCCCATTGTTGCAACATGCTTGAGAGGATTTGCAGCATTTCTGGAGGGTCAGCCAGGGCGGGAGTAGCCGGGGTGGGTGCAGTCAGAGGAGGTGTCTGCATTTGCCAGGGAATCAGGCCTTCATCATCCTCTTGCTGAGTGAGGTCCTGTTGAGGGGAGGAGGAGGGAGATAAGAGCAGGCTGTGTTCGCTAGAGGGCTGCCTAGAACTCCTGAGGCTGGAGGGAGTATATCCATGGCGCGATCTGCTCAGGCGCCGGTGTCTGTGTCCCCTTTCCTGGCTGCTGCTGCTCCAGCGGTGTGATGACCTTCGTGAAGAGCTGCGCCATTTTCGCCTGTGCCTGTCACGGCGGTGTCCGCTATGGCTCCGACTCCGGTCCCAGCCTCGGCTCCGACTCTGTCTTCGGCTCCGATGCGGGTTTTTTTGAGCCTCTGCGCCGTTTCTTGGAGTCTCGGCGTCGGGGGCTGGACCCTCTGCGCCGGTCGGAGGAGGAAGTTGCAGCCAATTGGTGGGAGGCCGGAAGAGCAGGAACCGGAAGCTCGACGTGCAAGGAGGAAATCTCTGCAGTGATGGCATCTGTGGAGGCCACGTGGAGGGGAGAGCACATGGGAGGAACAGTTCCTTTGTCGCGGCGGGAGACGGAGGCCGATTTAGGCGCATCTCCGGCCGTAGCGACAGCAGCAGCGGATTCAGGCGCTGAGGAGCTTGAGGAGGTTCTCGTAGCCGCGGAAGGCAAGGCAGATGGCAAGGCAGCAGGAAGAGAGGAAGACCGGAGGGAGCCAGGAATTCAGTCAAAGCATGCCTGCGTGACTTCAAGGCCCGTGGAGACATGCGGGCACAGAGGGAATAGTGCTCCACGGGGTGTTCCTTACCCAGGCATCGGAGGCATAGTTGGTGACTATCCGAGTTGCTCATCTTTCTGGAACACTTCTGGCACTTTTTAAAACCGGGTTTTGCATGTTTCTTCATGATGTAGGTAATTTGTTTGGTAGAAGTTTCTGAGAGTAGAAAAGAACGTCTTGCTGGCAAGGCGGAAGACAAAGACTGGCTAGCTAGGGGCGGACCTAGAGGTGGGGCTAGTGGTGGGGCTTCCGTCTATGGCGCCATCGGATGATGTCACCACTTGTGGCTGACTCATCCTGCTTGTCCTGGGAGAACTGTGTATTAACTGGGAGAACAAACAGAGGCTGGGAGCAAACAAAGGCTGGAGAAGGACTGGTCATTACTGTTGAACAAAGGTGTATGGGGTGGAGAATATCTGTAGAGAATGGTCACATTACTGTTGAACAAAGGTGAATGGGCTGGAGAATAGAGAATGGCTCATGTGAGGAGTCATGTGGTCAACTCCAGCTGCAACACACTTACAGCCTATTTAGAGAGAGAAAAAATCCAGAACAGAGAGAGAGCTGATATCCGCTTGGCCGGGTGCATGCCAACGCGTGAGGAATCCCAGACTTTTTCTCCAGCCTTCGCTGTGCTGTCCCAGCTGATGGTAAAGGGGCTGTGATGATGGTAAAGGGCTGGTGATGAATTGATTGTTCTATGTGTTGTCCTTATAATATTGTTATATTGCCTAGCTAATTGTCAAATTAAATAGCTTAAGTTCAGAACTCTTTCGGTGATGTATTATTCTCCTGTAATTAATTGCTTTCTAGTTATCTTTTCTAACTAATCATAGGTAAATAAGTGAATTACTTGCCTTTCTAAATACGTCAAATAAGTGAACTTCAAGTTATCCTTGCTTTGTTTTATAAATAAACTACCAATCACACCAAGGTGTGCTAGCCTTTGTTGTAGCAAGACATTCCCGCACAAATTAAGGATCCTTCACGGAGGGAAAACCTTGAGAGTACAGATGGTGGGGGAAGACTTTTGGGCAGATGCAACAAGAAAGTCCAATAAGAACAACGGGAGTAGGCACACACAGCCTGCAGCAGTAAAAGGAGCAGAAAGGAGAAGCAAGAACTGTAGTTTATCTGGAGTACAAAATGTCTGAAATGGAATGAAGTAAAGGATGGGTGATTAATCCAGATCATTAGACATTCACCAGAAATGTAAAGTAAGTGGGAGAACTTATAAATACAGCCCAGACTGAACACTATGAGTCAAGGGGTTCTATACAAACTGATTTGAATCTGTTTATATTGTTGAGTGGATGCAACAGTTACTTGATGAGAAAAGGGCGGTATCTCACGTCTAAAACTATAAACTAGACTAAACTTATGTGCAGTATAATTGAAAAAAATAAGTGGGAAAGAGTGTGCAAGAATGGTTCCTAGACAGGCAACACAAATCAAAGGAGCAAAAGAGCAGGGCAATTGCTATGTGGACCTGTGTGAGTTCCAGTGAACAAAGACATATTTCCCGAAAGGCCTGGCAATCTACTTCCGGTGACACTGCCAAGAAAACCCAGAAGCTTCTGGGTCGCCAGGAGTCAGGACTGACTCGAAGGCACACATTGCATATGCATGAGCAAAAAAGGAAGTAAGGAAGTGATGAACCCTTGCACTGCGTCATAGCTGGGAGACAGTACATGAGAAGTTGTGCATGGCGGAAAACAGACAGGGTGAGAGTGACGGCATATAGTAACATGGTAACATAGTAAATGATGGCAGATAAAGACCAGTATGGTCCATCTAGTCTGCCCAGTAAGATGGCCGGAGTAAGATGGCAGGAGTAGGTGCCACTCTGTGCAGGCCACCCCTCAGGCCACCCCTCCCCATGTCTTTGTTTAGGGGTGAACCCACCGTTCCATGCAGGACACCCCTATTTGTTGAGAAGTTAGATGGTTCAGTTTATTTTGATTTTATTCTGTTGCTATAAATGGATCCATTGTGTCTGTCCCTACATAGTGAAAAAATCCATGATCCAGAAAAAGACTTACAATGGAAGAGCCTAACTGCAAAGCTTAAGTGAAGACATAACTGGTAAACAGAGCAACAAACATGGATAGTGGTTGAATGGACCTGCTGACAGGCAACTGGACTGCCCACAGTGAGGACAGGGGGAGTGCAAGTGACTGGAAATGAACATGGGATTGATGAGAGTGGGAATGTTCGGGCTAAGAAGCAGGGTGACAGAATCGGGACTACATATATAAATGAAGAGGGGTAGATATAAATGTACTAAAATGGCAAATGTGTGGGGGGGAGAAAGTAGAAGGGGAGGGAAGTTAAAGGTAGGATCCAGAGGAATAGAGAAGGGGGGGGAGAACAACGGAAAAATAATGCCAATTGCAGAATGGAAAAGGTGTCTAAATGGCTGGAATATCGTCAGAGAGAGGGACCGGCGGTGAAAACAAGGGATGAATGAATGAGAAAATGCTGGAAGGTGGTGTGAAATGGGGGGGGGGGGAGAATTTGAGGTTTGTATTGTGGGGAGGGAGGGAGATGGGTGGGAGGGAGTACAAATGCATTTCTTTATCTTTATCTTTATTGTGGTGCTTTATATACCACCCATCATAACACCACAGCAGTTTACAACTCAAAACAAACATAGCAGAGTACAAGAAACGGAACGGAACTACAGTGTTGACAAGATAGAAATACAATCATATATCAGTAGAGGGATAAGAAAGTAGACAAGAGGTAAGACAAAGAAGGGAGGGTGTAAGGGTAGGGGTAGGGGAGGTCTTAGGCAATCTGAAAGAGGTATGTTTTGAGGGAACATCATCAGGTGATACCTGAAGGGGAAAACAAATTAAAAATGAAGAGTGATCACAGAATGGTGACCAAAAGAGTGAAAAGGTGCACAGAGATCATTCTTCTTATGCCTAACCAGAGCTCGACTGGGAAGCTCTGAGAGCGCAACAGTGGGCAAAGAAAAGATGTCATCACAAGCCAAACACGAGGAGGAAAACGACTGAGGTGCATTTCATCGCACTAAATGTAAGGGAAATAAACTCACCAATAAAATGAGAGGTGATACTCACTTATTTAAGGAAAATTAATACTGATGTAGTATCTGTGCAGGAAACGCATCTCACATCTGGGGAGCATAGGAAATTGAAGAAAAGGTATATAAAGGAAGTGATATCTTACAACTCTCGGCAACCTGGGGTGGAAATACTAATTGGAAAACGGGTTGCCTTCAAAACATACAGGGTTATCCAGGATCTGGAGGGCGAAGTAAATCATTGCCCAGGGCATCTTGGAAGAGAATGTCTATAAATATTGCCTATTTTTCAAACTTACTGGCTAAACTAGAAGATCAAGCAGAATACAAGAACATAATGGGTGTAGATTTCAATACGGTTGTGAACTCCCTGATAGACTGCAAGCCCACCAGAATGCCACAGCCAGATGGGGAATGGAGGGAACTCAACGTTATATGTAAAGAATTAGAATTGATAGATGGATGGAAGACATTGCATCCTAATGAGCAAGAATACACACACTATTACAGGGTGCATAATTTGCATACTCAGATTACTTACTGCTCTCAGAACAATTATTTGGGAAGCTGAAAAGGGCAGCGATTTGACTGCAGGTATTGTCAGACCATGCAGCAGTTCAGATGGCTATATAATTTCTGGAGAAACCATTGGACAGGGTGTGGAAACAACCCGGTATGTTGCCATGATCCAGACTTTAAGCAATTTCTTTTTTTTTTTTTTTAATTTTCACAATTACAAGCATAACAGAACTTGCACAGAAAGCATAGTTACTCACTTGCTAGAGGTGATGTCCAGGATCAGCAAGAATCAGTCTTCACATATGGGTAACATCGGCATTGAGGGAGCCTGGTGCAGGAACACTCCCCAGCATCCAACAGGAACGCTTTTGGGAGCAATACTCCACACATGCATGCCTGCCTTCCCGCCTTCTCTCCTGGTCTCCTCAGTCTGGTGAATAGCAAAGAAATTTAAAAAGTTAAAAAGGGAACTTGAAGGGTAGATGGGTGGCTTGTGAGGACCGATTCCTGTTGTTCCCAGAGGTCACCTGTTACAAATGAGTAACTATGCTATCTCCAGGAACAAGCAGGAAATCAAGTCTTCACATATGAACTCCCTAGTCCATGACAACTGAGCGAGGGAAAAAGGGTCCCGGCGCAGCCGAAGGTTGCAGCAGGGATCAAACAGCAGACTCAGCCCATTCGGAGCACTCTTTGCGAGGTAGTCAGATGGGCGGTGGGCAAGTTGCCTAGATTTGAAAAAGGTTACCGGAGAACAGATTGTCCAATTGAGCATCACTTCTGGAGTCCTTGCCCTGGCAATAATGAGCTGCAAAGATATGCAGCGAAGACCATGTGGCTGACTGGCCATAGTAGCAGCCATGGCTCAGACACTGTGAGCTGTGACGTGTTCTTGTAAGGACAGGCCAGCCTGCGAATAAGCAAATGATATGCAGACTGCAATCTAGTTAGAGAGAGCCCTCTTGGTAACTGGCAAGCCTAAATGACTGGTCAAAGGAGAGAAAAAGCTGAGAGGATTTATGATGACCTTTTGTACGGTTGAGGTAATAAGCCAGTGCTCACTTGAAATCAAGAGTATGGAGCTGCACCTTAGCCCTGGAGCTGTGAGGCCTAGGAAAGAAAGTTGGCAGCGAGATTAACTGGCTAAGATGGAAGGAAGTGACAACCTTCGGTAAGAACCTGGACAACTTTATCATGGTAGAAACTGGTATATGGAGCATAATCCACCATCACCTTAAGGAATTTGAAAGCATGCCGAGGCCAAAGGTTCTGCATGAGCTGTGTGAGAACTACATTCAAGTCCCATGCCCTAGCCGGCGGGCATAGTAGCGGCTTGGACAAGAGCAGACCTCTCATGAATCTTGATACCAGTGGGTGTGCCAAGACAGGGCGATTGTCTAAGGCCTGGTGAAAAGCAGCTATGGTGCATAAATTAACTCATACAGAGTTAGTTTTAAGTCCCAATGAGAACAAGTGGAGTAGGTATTGGAGGAGATCCAGAATTGGACATGTGAAGGGGACTAAAGTTCTATGTATGCACCATAGTGAGAATCTGCTCCACTTGAAAGCATAAGACCATCTGGTCGAATCTTTCCTGGAAGAGAGGAGAACATGCAAAGCATATCCTTGAACCCTAAATGTGAGAGGACAAAGCTTTCGGCAGCCAAGCCTTCAAGCGGAGAGGCTGGGGTGCATGAGGTGCCCTGCTCCTGGGAAAGGAGATCTTGGTGCAGAGACTAGCTGGAGGGGAGGAACATGGGCTAGTTGAAGAAGAGGAGGAAACCATGGTTGCCTGGGCCAGTAAGGTGCAATGAGAATTATTGTCCCCTGGTTGGCTCGGAGTTTACTACGAGGGGAAACGAGAGACAGGCATAGAGTAGACTCCCTCCCCAGTGTATGAGAAAGACATCAGAGGTCTCTCTGCATGGGGATGGGATTCTCGAGCTAAACAGAGGTAGCTGAACATTGCAAGGAGAAGCAAAGAGATGAGTAGTGGTATTCCCCACAGGTGGAACAAGTGATGCGCTACTTGCTGTGAGTTCCAGGAGACTGATGTGAAGGGAGTTCTCCCGAGGAGACCACTGACCATGGGTGGTGAGACTGTTGAGGTGAGCCCACCAAAGTTGCTTTGATGCATCAGTTGTCAGGATAGACCGTAGGGTTACCTTTTCAGAAGTCTGCACCACAACTAGGTTCTGTGGGTTGGTCCACCATTGAAGAGTTGTTCTCATCTGATGAGAGATTGTGATGAGGTCGGACAGTCAACCTGTGGATTGTGTCCACTGCTGCGACAGGTTCCACTGTCCAACCCGCTTGTGGCCTAGTAAGCAAAGGAAGGTTCTGGTCTCCACCGCTGATTGGTGTTCAAACTGAGTGGCCAGAGAAACTGGACCCATCTGTCGTCCAGAGGAAAGCTCGGGCTTGAATGGTGTCCAGTCAAGCTCCTATGAACTCCAGATTCTGGGTCGGAACCAGATGTGACTTTGGATAATTTATGACAAACCCCAAATCTTGTAGGACGTGGATGGTTTGTGAAAGGGTAATAGTGACATTTTGGGTGGTATCTGCCCTTATCAGCCAGTCTTCTAAGTAAGGGAACAGAAAAATGCCCAGTGTCCGGAGATAGGTTGCCATGACAGCCAGGCACTTTGTGAAGACTCATGGAGCTGAGACTAGGCCGAAAAGGCAGGACCCAATATTGATAATGGTTGTCCTGCGGTCAGGGCTACAACTCCCGATGCCGGTAAAGGGGGCTCCTCTGAGGACTGAGCCTCGGGGGCATCCCCTAACCCCTATAAGACTTTGGACGGTGAAACCTCCCACCGGGGCTGTTTAGCTGGACGGTCCCAATAAAAGTGCGATCGGTGCTAATGTCGGTGATTGGTGTCCTTTACTGACGCTGACCTCGATGTCGATGTCGATGAATAGGAGCAACTCGATGCCACAGCTGGGATGCGCTGGAAACTCCGAGTGATGCTTCTTCTTCTGTGCAAGTGTCAATGACGACTTGGAAACATAGGATGATTTCGATGGAATCAACGACTCCAAGGAGTGCACCAAATGAGCCGAGTCTGGTGGAAATAGCTTAGCCTTCTGTTTATTTTGGTTTTTCCTCCCTCTAGAAGTCATATGGTGACAGGGGGAACAAGACTCCATTGTGGTCTGGGCCTAAGGTACCAGTCATGCTCATCGATCAGAGATATGTACTGAACACTTTGAGCATTTCTTAAAACCACTCCGGGACTTTTCCATTATTGGAAAAAGGAGGGCGATAAGATCAAACTGGGCAATAGCTAGGTCCGAAAAACAGTCAAAGTAAAATGTATAATTAATTGAAGAAAAAACAATAAAAAGGGAACCGGAATCAACGGGGAGTCAAGTCGGTGGACAGGAAGGCAAAAAACTAAAGTACTCGATGGTACCAGTGAAAAACTTAGAAGTCTCTTGATGCGGCAAAAAAGAGACAAGTTCCCAACAGCTCCATGAAAAAAGACGACTGAGGAGACCAGGAGGGAAGGTGGGAAGGCAGGCACGCATGCGTGGAGCAACGCTCCCAAAAGCATTCTTATTGGATGCTGGGGAGTGTTCCCGTGCCGGGCTCCTTCGATGCCGACATCACCCCTATGTGAAGACCGATTTCCTGCTTGTTCCAGGAGAAAGGAAAATATACATATCTAGGTAATAAAACATATAGAAGAAATAATAAAACCAGCACCTTCTCTAGCCCACAAGAAGGATACCAAAAAGGAAAAAAAAAAGAGAAATAACCTTCCAATTGCAGGAAAAAAACACGCAGGCTCACAGCCAGTAAAGCATAGTTACACACCTATAACAGGTGTTCTCCGGGGACAGCAGGAATCAGTCCTCACATATGGGTGATGTCGACAGAGCCCACGCGGAGCAAATCCCCAGCTTTCAAAGAAAGCCTTTGGGAATTGCTACCACGCATGCGTGGTCTCCTTCCCGCTCAAGGGTGCCATCTTACTCGGTCAAAAGACATAGCTAAAAAGACGGAAAACAAAAGACAAATAATTGGACTGCAACTTCAAGGGGAGGCGGGAGGGTTGTGAGGACGGATTCATGCTGTCCCCGGAGAACACCTGTTACAGGTGAGTAACTACGCTTTCTCCGGGAACAAGCAGGAAGTCAGTCTTCACATATGAGACTCCCTAGCTACAGGCTACCTTGAACCTATAGCCAAAAAAAGGCTCCCTTCATAGAGAGCCGCAAGCAGCCGCAATGAAACCCTAACCAGGGAAGTAGCACTCCAGTAGCCTGAACACAGAAGGGCCAGAAGGTAGGAGTTGCCTAAACCCCGAAAAGGTTACGGATTACAGCCTGGCTGAAGGCACTGTCCCGTCGGGAATCCCTATCCAGGCAGCAATGAGTTGCGAAAGTATGAACCAAAGACCAGGTGGCGGTCCGGCAGATGTCCGACAGAGGAACAGAGTGCAGGTGAGCTACTGATGCTGCCATGGCCATGGCCCTATGAGCGGTAACACGGCCCTCCAAAGAAGCCTTGCTTCCTCATAAGCCCGAGCAATACAGTCCGCCACCCATGTGAACAGCGTACGCTTGGCCACCGCCTCCCCCAGCTAACTGGGGTAGTAGGAAACGAAAAGATGAGAGGCTTTTCGGTGACCTTGAGTACGTTGAATGTAGAAGGACAGAGCCCTCTTACAGTCCAAGGTATAGAGGACCGCCTCTGCCTGACTGGCATGAGGCCTAGGAAATAAGGTAGGAAGGACCACCTCCTGGTTAAGGTGAAACGAGGAGACCACCATCGGAAGGAATTTGGGGTGCATGCGAAGCACCCACTCTATTCTTATAGAACCTGGTATAAGGCCTCTCCGCCAGGAGGGCCTGGAGCTTACTCACCCTCTGGGCAGAAGTGAGCGCAACCAAGAAGACCACTTTCCAGGAGAGGTAACGGAGATGGCACGTGGCCAGCGATTCAGAGGGAGGCCAGGTTAGCTGCCCCAACACTACATTGAGATCCCATTCAGTCACCGGGGGCTTCAACAGAAGTAAGCCCCTTAGAAAGCGGGACACCACTGGATGAACAGAAAGGCTTTCCATGCACGGGATAGTTGTTTGCCACTAGGCCACTGAGATGCACCCTGACGGAGATAGACTTAAGCCCGTCTCGGAGAGATGGAGAAGGTATTGCAACATCACAACCACCGGGCAAGAAGGGGGGTCCACCTCTTGCCCAGCGCACCAAAGCGTAAATCTGCACCTCTTAAAAGCATATGGCCGTCTAGTAGACAGTCTGCGCGAAGCCAGCAAGACCTCCTCTACGTCCTTCAGAAGGAGGAGTGAGGCGAGAGTCACCCTTTCAGCAGCCACGCCGTCAGCAAAAGGGAGCTGAGGTTGGGGTGCAAGAGAGAGCCCACTCCTGGGAAAGGAGCCGTAGGGACGAACCCAAGAGAATGGGAGTCTCTACCTCTAGCTGCAGGAGAAGCGGGAACCATGGTTGCCTGGGCTACCGTGGAGCTATCATGATGACAAAAGCTCTGTTGTGAAAGATCTTGAACAGAATCTTGACGATCAGAGGTATCGGAGGGAAAGCATAGAGAAGACCCACCGACCATGAGACTAGAAAGGCGTCGGCTGCCACCCTGGCCAGGTGCGGCTGTCTTGAGCAGAAACGGGGTAACTGGTGATTGTCCAGGCTTGCAAACAAGTCCATCACCGATAGCCCCCAGGTCTGGAAAAGCCTGCTGGCCACCACTCGGTCCAGCTGCCACTCGTGCGGCTGGAGCACCCTACTGAGTCTGTCGGCCAGCCAGCTGTCCTGGCCCGACAGGTATAGCACCTTGAGGAGAATCCCCTGCCGGGTTGCATAAGAGCACGGGTCCAGGGCCTCCTGACAGAGGGCACGGGATCCCGTGCCCCCCTGTTTGTTCACGTAAAACATGGCCACTTGGTTGTCCATTTGGACTAGGACTGTCCTGTGTTCCAGGTACTGCCTGAAAGCTTTCAGGGCGAGACAGATTGCACACAACTCCAACAGGTTGATCTGTTAGGCACTCTCGTCTGGGGACCAAACTCCCTGAGTGCGGTACCCCTGGCAATGGGCTCATCAGCCCAGCAAGGAGCATCTGTGGTGAGGACCCTCGAGTGACGAAGGGTCTGGAAGGGCATACCCGCCTCCAAGTGATGGGGCAAGAGCCACCAGGTCAGGGACTGTACCAGGCACCTGGTCACTCTGATCCTGTCCTGGAGATGTCCTGTGGCCTGGGACCACTGGTCCCTAAGGGACCACTGCGCAGTTCAAATGTGGAGGTGGGCATCTGGAGTGACATGGACCGTGGAGGCCATGTGCCCGAGGAGGTGCAGTAGTTGCCTTGCTGGCACTGAGGAGCGGTGCTTTACGTGCACGGCTAGGGCCATAAGCCTGCTTGTCCTGTCTGCAGGCAGAAAGGCCTTCGAGTACAGGGTGTTGATCCTTGCCCCAATGAATTCCAGCTCTTGTGTCGGGCAAAGGCTGGATTTGGGGTAGTTGATCACAAACCAAGTGTTACAGGACCTGGATGGTGCGAGTTGTGGTCTGCTGCACCTCAGCGGCTGATGTGCCCCTGATGAGCCAGTCATCGAGATAGGCGAAAACGAAGATCCCCTGAAGCCTGAGGAAAGCGGCGACCACCCCTAGGCACTTTGTGAATACCCTGGGGGCTGAAGCTGTACTAGTAATGGTTGCCCCCTACCACAAAGCATAGGTATTGCATGTGGCTTGGGTGGATGAGGATGTGTGTGTAGGCACCCTTTAGATCTAAGGAGCACAGCCAGTCTCCCTGGCAGAGGTAAGGCAGCAATATTCCAAGGGAGAGAATCATGAACTTCTCCCTCACCAGGAAACTGTTGAGGTTGCACGGGCTGAGGATGGGCCTTAGGCCCCCTGTCCTCATTGGTATGAGGAAGTACCTGAAGTAGAAGCCCTTGCCCTGGAGGTGATGGAGCACCGGTTCCACCGCATGATCCTCAAGAAGACCTGCCAACTCTTTCAGAAGAAGGTCCTGGTGAAGGGGAGACCTGATAGGCTCTCCTGGGAAATAGTGTGGAGGCACTTGGGCTAGATGGAGGAGGTAGTCCTTCCTGATCACTTGTAATTCCCAGGAATCTGTGGTGATGGTTCCTCACCTGTCGGCATACAAGGCGAGCCTATCTTCTGTGGGTTGCCTGGTTCCAGTTGGGAGAGAGGCCATGCTGCAGGAGTCAAAAACACCCACCAGGCTGGGTCAGAGCCTGGGGTTTGGGGCCCTTCTGCTTACACGAGCCATGCCCCTGTCCCTTGGCCTGCTGCCCCTGCTGGGAAGGCCTAGTAAGGGGGGGGGGGGGGGTAGTTTCGGTAAGCAGTGAACTTCCTCGGGTAAAAGGACTTTTTACCCGAGCCCTTCTTGGGAGAAGGGGCAGAGGTCTTCTTAGAGAGCCTTGTCCTCATCATGAACTCAGTCTCCAGCTCCACAGCGTTGTCAGTCATGGGTTTGCTGAAGAGATTCTCCCCTTAGCATGGGACATCAACCAACTTGTCTTGAACCCACTGCTCGAGGTCGGACGACTGCAGCCAAGTTTGGTGGCGTGCACCAATGCCCGCCATGGCTACCCCGGCCGCCGACTCAAACCCGTCATAGGCCGCCCGAGACAAACTTGGAGCATTCACAGACAGCTTTGGACAGGCCCTTGAAGTGCTGTAAAGGCTCCTCGGCGAGACCAGCCAAGAACCCGGCAAGCTCCTTAGCCAGGTCTCTCAGGTACATGCCCATGTACAGCTGTTATGCCTGGATCCGACAATTCAGCATCATGCCCTGGAAACATTTCCTGCCGAGGGCATCCAAGGTGCTACTGGGGGGCACTGAGGAGTGCATCTTCTGGCTCTTCAGCTATCGCATGGCCAACTCCACAACCATGGAGTTGTGCGGCAATTGCGATTTTTGGAACCCAGGGCTCCGGCAGACTCGATACATCGAGTTGAGCCATTTGATGATTATCGGTGTCGACGCCGGCATCTCCCACATGTGGAGCATAAGTCGTTCCAGGATCAGAGGAACGCGTACCATGAGGGCCTCCTGAGGGGGAGCCTTATACTGGAAGATCTCAAGCTCATCGACTCAAGGATCCTCCTCGGACTCCGTGGGGAAAGCCAAAGTCTTGGACATATCCCGCACAAAGTCCAAAAAACCCCATATCCTCCGGTGGGGACCTTATCAGAGGTTCAGATACCAGGGATATCCCGATGACATCGGGTGTCCGGGGACTCCTCGTCCTCGGTCTCCCAAGCAGAGGCTTCCGAGAAGGACTCGTGGAGCTCCTCAGGCATCGAGGATCCCGGCGTCGTCCGCCCTGACGCCTGCAGGCTCAGTGGCGATGACCTCGGCCCCGACGAGTGGGAGGCCGAGTGCGACCATGGCCAAAGATAGACTCAAGCCTGGAAGGTCTTGAGGATCGGCTCGGCCTCCGGGGTCGACTTCGACGTCGAGGGCCCAGTGGTCGAGGTGGAGGAACTGGACATCAGCGCCTGCTGCTGGTCGATGAAGGCAGTAAAACTGTGTTCCAAAGCCGCCATCCTGGACTCCAGTCTGGGAAACTCCGCAGCCTCTGGATCAGGTGCCAACTCGCTCGGCCCCGAAGCCGGTTCCCCCGGAGGGGAGTCCTCGACAAGGACAGTCGGTACTTGCCTAGGCTGATCCGCTTCCCTATGAGGTACCTTCGCCGGTCGCGCCTTCTCCAATGTCCCGGGCAGGTACTCGGGGCTCCGCGACCGACCCCGAGAGGAGCCCAGTCCTTCAGAACCATCCAGAGATGCTGCCTTAGAGGGTTTCTTCCTTCTCTTGTGTTCCCTCGAGAGAGGCCCACTTTCTGAGGAACCCCGACGACGCTCGGTTTCGGAGTGCTCCTCCCGAGACGTGGATGCCTCAGACAAGGTCCTGGCTCTCGGAGGCGCGGGGAAATCAGAAGAAATCTTATCATGCTGCTGCTGGTGGCTCCTCAAGGCCTTAGAGGACATCCTCTTACACAGATCACAGACCGTCGGGTCGTGGTCCGGGCCGAGGCACTGGAGGCAGCAGTCATGTGTATCTGTGAGGGACATAATTTTCCCGCACCAATCGCATTTCTTGAACCCGCTGGTAGCCATAGGGGGAAAAAGGACCCCAGTAAGGTCAAAGACTCTTCAGGCTGCTAGAAAGGGAAAAAAGGCGCGAAGACGCCTCAAAAAGAAAAAGCGAAACAAAACTCAGAGGAACCGACCCGATACCAAGGTACCGAGGCCAGAGGCGGGAAGGGTACAGGTGTCGGACCGGTGAAGCCAAAAGGCACGAAGAAAAAAAATCAACTTTTCCCAGGACACTGCAGACTACGTCCGATGGGCTCCGCGGAAAAGAGGAGACTGAGCAAGATGGCACCCTTGGGCGGGAAGGAGACCACACATGCGTGGTAGCAATTCCCAAAGGCTTTATTTGAAAGCTGGGGATTTGCTCCCCGCGGGCTCCATCAGCATCAACATCACCCATATGTGAGGACTGACTTCCTGCTTGTTCCCGGAGAATATACAATTCATGGAGATAGAGAGTCTATAGATCCCGAAACAGCCACAGTTTTAAAAAACGGGTGGTGCGCCCTATATATAATAAATTACAAAGGCATCGCAAAAGGTACACCACATAAATGGACGTGGTGCAACTCTGCCATAGGAATTTATAGGTCCATCCCTGTGGTTGGGTCATCCCAGATGTCAACCTCAATAGTAGTGCGACAATACTGTGGCTGGGTGAACATGCTTCCCGCATTCAGAATCTACACGATCGGCCCCTGTAGTGGACCACTGTATGTCACAGGGTCATACTTCTGATGATCTTCAGTGGAGGGTCATTGATTATGCTCCGGGGAATCCCCGCGGGGGTGACTTACATGCAGACTACAATGGCTAGAACAATTTCGGATTTTTACTTTAAATACAGTGAGCCTCGGTGCTCTGAATATGGAGAATGACTGACTGAGTCTGATCTAACCTTTAGTCAATGGGCGTAGGGCTTCCCCGGTGTAGTGGGGGAACCTTTTTTGGCATTATTGGCAGTTCTATATGCTGATGTCATCTTTTGACAACCAATGGAAAATTCTGCGGGCACTCAAATAATTAGTTTCATGGTGGTTAGATAACTTCTTTGGCGTGCTTGTTTGATTCTGATGAGAAACTATGTCTGATACCCCACTGCACTTGAAACAGAGCCGAGAGGGGACTTGATGCATGTTGATGCATGTGTATGGGAGATCTCCGAGGATCTGACAGCTTTGAAGTAGTGCCATTTATGGTGGTTTCCATTGCCAGATAAGTTCAAGCACTGTTCTTTTGTTTTTAGAAGCAAAAATGGTAATTACACTTACCTGGTAATTGTTCTTCCTGGAGGGATGACAGTTTAGTCCTCCACCTCTGGGTTGTGCACCTCCTCCTGCAGCTTGGATACTGGGCATGTCACAAAAAAGTGACATCACTGGATGTAGTCTGCTGGCCTCTCCCATCATCCCCAGTGAACTATTGACAAAGCACACTTAAAGGAGCAACAAATAAGTAGCTAATAAAGAAAAAAACATGTTAAGTGAACGTATAACAACTACTTTATACAAGAGACTTTCCTGTCTTGGAAGATAGGTTTTCCTTCTTGTGCCCTCTCCTTCCGCCTGCGCCAGAAAGATAGACAAGAAAGAACCAGAAGAGATAAAGAATCCTAGAAAGACACCTACCTACCGGTAATCTCACCCTTCTCCCAGCTGAACCTCCACTGCCTAGCTGTATACTACCCCGGGTGGGAATGAGGACTAAACTGTCATCCCTCAAGGAAGAACAATTACCAGGTAAGTGTAATTACCATTTCCTTATCGGTCCTCCAGTTTAGTCCTCCACCTCTGGGATGTAACAGAGCAGTACTTATTGGGAGGGCCCCTTCCAGCCGGCTTGCAACACCGCCGCCCCAAACATAGCGTCCTTTGCTGCCAAGACATCCAGGCGGTAGTGTTTACTGAACGTGTGAAGAGACAACCAAGTAGCCGCTCTACAAATTTCCACAGGCGACACCAAACTGTGTTCCGCCCATGACGCCGCTTGCGTTCTGGTAGAATGAGCTCGCAATCCAGCAGGCACCTGTCGCCCCGACAACAGATATGCCGAAGCAATCGCCTCTCTAATACAATGAGAAATGGAGGTTTTTGCCGCTGCCTCCCCCTTACGGGATCCCCCGAACAGGACAAATGGTCGGATTTGCGAAAAACCTCTGAGACCTTCAAATACCGCCGCAACACTCGCTTTAAGTCCAAGAGGTGCAATCCCCAGTCCACTGCGATGTCCTCCAACGAACCCAGCACCGGAAGAGAAACTGTCTGACATGAAACGGAGAAACTACCTTGGGCAAAAAGGAGGGAACCGGTCGAAGCACCACCTTTTCTCTAGAAAAAGACAGAAATGGCTCTCTACACGACAATGCCTGCAACTCAGAAATTTGCCTTGCTGAGCAAATGGCCACCAAAAACACAGTCTTCAACGTCAAATCCTTCACGGACGCCTGTTGCAAAGGCTCAAAAGGCTCCCTAGCCAAAGCTGCTAAGACCAAGTTAAGATCACACGGAGGAACTACAATCCTACAAGAAGGATGTAACCTGGTTACTGCTTTGAGAAAACACAAGACGTCAGCATGCGCACCTAGCGCTATTCCCTGCACCTTGCCTCTATAGCAAGCCAGCGCGGTTAACTGAACCCTCAAGGAGCTGGCCACTAGGCCCTTTTCGAACCCGTCGTGCAGGAAACTTAAAACCACTGAAACGGACGCGGTTGCTGCGCACTCTTGCCTCCTGAAACACCAATCCTCAAAAATGTGCCAAATGCGAACATACGTCAAAGACGTGGACGACTTCCGAGCTTTAAGTAAAGTCGCAATGACTGCTCCTGAGTAAGCTTTTTTTTTTTTTTTTTAAACGCGCCCTTTCAATGGCGAGACCTTAAGAGAGAACCGATCCACTTGCAGCATCCGCAGAGGTCCTTGAATTAACAGACTAACATCGGCAATCTCCACGGATCCCCGTTGAGCAGATGGATGAGATCGGCATACCACGGACATCTTGGCCAGTCCGGAGCCATCAGCAACACTCTTCCCGGGTGAGCCTCGATCCGCTGTACCACCCAACCTATGAGCACCCACGGCGGGAATACATAGAGAAGACCCGACACCGGCCAGCGTTGCAGCAGGGCGGCGATCCCCTCCGACGTCCTTTCTCGTCGTCTGCTGAAAAACCGACTGGCTTTTGCTGAGTGAAAGGTCACCATGAGATCCATGATCGGCGGCCCTCACTTGTGCACCATCTGTGCAAAGACCTCCGGATGCAACTCCCATTCGCCGGCATCCACCTGGACTCTGCTGAGAAAATCCGCCGTCATATTGTCCTTCCCGGCAATGTGTGCCGCAGAAATCACTTGCAGTCGAAGCTCGAAACAAGCAAAGAGCGCCTCTGCTTCCTCTTCCATGGCTGTACTTCATGTAGCCCCTTGCCGATTGATGTAGGCCACCGTTGCGGAGTTGTCCGATAGAACTCTTACCACCCGACCCTGCACCGTCCTCTCGAATGCTTGCAATGCTAACGCTACGGCTCTGAGCTCCAATCTGTTGATTGACCACGTGCTCTCCTGAGCTGACCACAGACCCTGCGTGAAGAGCATCTGTCAACAATGGCAGCCACTCTGGCTGCTCCAGAGGCATCCCGGCCTTCAACAACTCCGGAATTAACCACCACTTCAATGCCCGTCTGACCCCAAGAGAGCAGGGCAGACATCTGCTCAGCGGGTCGGCTTGATGAGACCACTGGTGAAGTAACGATCGCTGAAACGGCCTTATTTTTATTTTATTTATTTATTTATTTATAGTCTCTTCTATACCGCGCTATTCGGCATCAGCGCGGTTTACAGTGAACAAAGAATTTACACATGTCCGATGGTACTTTGTGTTTACAGTTGAACAGGCAAAAGTAACTTGGATAACAGGGGTAACTATTTACAAATTAAAACAGAATCATGAACATTTCTCTAACCTCATTACTCATTCCTCAAACTCCTCTCGCCAACTACATTCCATCCTCCGCTCTCTCTCTGCCCCCCACTCCTCCTCGATCCCTCCCTCTTCCCTTTCTACTCCTGATCCTTCCTCCCTGGCTACCTACTTTGTTTCTAAAGTCCAAACCCTCCGCTCATCCTTCTCATCCTGTCCTTCTCCCCTCTCTCCTCCCCCTCTGGTAGCGCCCCCCTCCCCTACTCTTCCAACCTCTTCTTCCCCCGCCATTCCTCCCCTTTCTCATCGCTGGTCCACTTTTGAGCCCATTACCTCAGACACTCTCACCAAGGCTTTCACTTCCACCCATAAAACCTCCTGTCCGGCCGACCCCATCCCTTCTTCCTGGTTGTTGGAACCTTCTCTTGCACTGTCCCCTCTTATTCTCTCGCTTTTTAACTCTAGTCTCTCTTCTGGCACTTTTCCCTCCCCGTGGAAACATGCCACTGTCCGTCCTATCCTCAAAAAGAGTTCTCTAGACCCCTCCTCTCCCTCTAATTGGCGTCCTATTTCTAACCTCCCTTTTCTTTCTAAACTCTTGGAGAAATTGGTTTTTTCTCAGCTCTCCTCCCATCTTGAGGCCTCTCTCACTCTTCACGTCAATCGGGTTTCCGTCCAGGCCATAGCACTGAATCTGTTCTCCTCTCCCTCCTTAATGACTTACACTCTGCTCACGATCGTGGTTTACTATCCCCCTTGCTGTTTCTCTGGATCTCTCGGCTGCTTTCGACCTGGCTGATCACCGGACTTTACTATCTCGCCTCCAGGATGCGGGTCTTTCTGGCTTGGTTCTTCGTTGGTTTCACTCTTTTCTCTCCAGTCGCACTTTCTCGGTTCACACTGGTTCAGAGTCCTCTCCCTCCACACCTCTTCCCTGTGGTGTTCCTCAGGGTTCTGTTCTCGCCCCTCTTCTCTTCAATGTATTCTTGGCCCCTCTTGCCCTCCTTGTCCAACAGCACGGTGTTTCTGCCTATTACTACGAGGATGACATCTTTCTGCTTTATCACACTGATTCTATTGCACCCGATATCACAGCCTTTAACTCCTGTCTCTCTTCTGTAGCCTCCTGGCTTTCATCTAATTATCTTCACATTAATCTTTCAAAAACCTCAGCTATATGGTTCACCTTCGGCAATCCCACTCCTATCCTCACTCCTTTATTTTCTTCTTCACCCAACCCCACCGTCCCTTCCTTGCGGTATTTGGGTGTGATTCTTGATTCTTCCCTTTCCTTTAAGGAGCATATCTCCTCAATTGTCCAACGTTCCTTCTTCTCCCTAAAACAACTCCGTGCCGTACGTCCTTTTCTTACTGTTTCTTCTATGACTACTCTTATTATTTCTCTTGTTGTGTCTCGTCTTGACTATTGTAATGTTTGTCTTGCTGGTCTCCCCCAATCCCAAATCTATCGTCTTCAACGGGTTCAAAATGATGCTGTTCGTGTCCTTTCTCATGCTTCACGGTTCGATCATGTTACCCCTCTGTTAATACACTTTCACTGACTCCCCGTTGTCTTTCGAGTTCAGTTTAAAATTCTTATCTTTGTCCACAGGGTGATCCACTCGGGTACCCCCCTGTATCTTGCCAGCCAGGTTCACCTTCACACCCCTCACCGTTCTCTCCGCTCTATTCATGCCAACCGTATGTTCCTACCCCCCGCCCCTTCCCAAGCACACCTAGAATCCACCCGGTCTTCTGCTTTCTTTTTTCTTGGTCCAAGGCTCTGGAACTCCCTTCCCCCCTTTCTACGTCTCGAAACCTCCTACCCATCCTTCAAAGCCACCCTCAAAACCCATCTCTTTTGTTCTGCCTTTAACCTTCCTTTCCCGACCCCATCCTCCTCCCCTCACTAGGCCTTTGACAGCAAACCCCTGCCCCTGTCTTACATTTTTCTCTATGTTGTTGTTGTCTACCCTTTGTTACCCGTCTTTACCCCCATTCTGTATCTCTGTTTCTATCCCTTTTCTTTGATTTTATGGCGTTCTTTTTCTGGCTCTTTTTCGCAGCTCTCTCTCTTTTTTAGCAATTTTAATTGTTTTTATGTACTGTGAACCGCCCAGATGCTAATTGTATTGGGCGGTATATAAAGTTTTAATAAACATAAACATAAACATTTCTTGGTTTCAGCATTATGGGTTTTGGGAGGTCTGTGATGTGGTTGAAATAACTGCATTGGTTACTGGGTAATACAAGAGGAAGAGGTGGTGTTTCAAGGCTTTTCTGAATTGCAATAGATCCGGGATTGCTCGGATGTCTTGAGGAAGGCTGTTCCAACACCTTGGGGCACAGAACTTGAAAGCCCTGTCTGCTGTTGCTTTGGTGCAGTGTGAAATTGATTTTGGGACTACAAGTTTGTTGAGTGTTACTGACCGTCTGTCCCTATTTTGAGGTGTCATCTGGATCTGATCCGTTAGTGACTCAGATGAGAGCCCTTTGATGGCCTTGAATGTCAGTAGTAATGACTTGTAAGTGAGTCTACTTCGTATCGGGAGCCAATGGAGTTGTTTTAGGATGGGTGAGATATGGTCTTTCCTGGATGCTCCGTATAGGATTCTTGCTGCGGCATTCATTGCCAGTTGCAGTGGTTGCAAGGTGGCTTGAGGGAGCCCTTGTAAGATTGAGTTCGCATAATCAAAATGTGGCATGATTAGGGCCTGATAGATGGCTCTGAAATCATCCGGCTCTAGCAGGGATCGTAGGTGTCTAAGGGAACAGATTTTATGGTATACCGCTCTTACAATGTTTCCAATGTGCGCCTTCATATCCAAGTGCTGGTCTAGAGTGACGCCGAGATATCTGATAGTGGGTTTGGTCTGGAGGTCTGCTTCCTTCACCTTCAAGAAAGACGGAGCAATGAAGTTTCGGTCTTTTGTGATGAACAACACCTCCGTTTTTCTTGTGTTCGATCTTGAGGTTTTGGGATCGCAGCCAGTTGGATACTTCATTTATGCAGTTTGTTAATGGAGTGAGGTCAGGGTTCTCTGTTGTAAAAGGCATGTATAACAGCACATCATCCGCGTATATCATACAGTTGATACTGAAGGACCGTATCAGGTTGCAGATAGGCTGCATGTATATATTGAACATGAGTGCGGAGAGGGAGGAGCCTTGCGGGACCCCCTGCTTTTGATGGAACAGATCTGATGCAGTATTGTTGGATCGCACCTGCTGCCACCTGTCAGAAAGGTAGGATCTGCACCACTCGAGTGCTTTATCTGTAATTCCCTTACCCTCGAGTCGTTCCAGGAGACGTTTGTGGCTCACGGAATCGAATGCCGCTCCTATGTCTAGGAAGACCAGGACGAACCCTTGGCGGATATTGTTGATGCCTGTTAATATATTGCCGAATAGAGTAGTGAGCAGTGTTTCCACCCCGTGGGCTTCTCTAAAGCCGTGTTGACAAGGGTCTAGTGGTGCGTTAGTTTCTATATGCTCTTCTATTTGTCTTTGAACCTCCTTTTCCATTATTTTTGCCAGCAACGGTATGCTTGATATTGGCCTATAGGATTCTGGCTTCAGAGGGTCAAGCTTGTTGTTTTTTTAGCAATGGCCTTATGGATGTGCGTTTGAGGGTACTTGGGAAAGTTCCTGTTGTGAATGAAAGTTCCATGAGGCTGGATATGAATGGGCTCAGGTGGTTTCGTAGTTCCTTGATCCAGAACGCAGGGCGGTGGTCATGTTGATGCCAGCAATGGTGTCCTCGATGCGCAGTTTGGGTGGTATTTTGAAAGTAGTGAGTAGAGTCTGATCGTATGGCTCAAGGATCTTGCAAGGTGTTGGGATATTGTCAATCTGGCAGAGTTTGGATTGTAAATAGTCAGCGAAGGTTTGAGGGTGGATTTCGCTAGTATGTTGAGAGGTGGGTTCATTTGTCAAACGCTTGACGATAGCAAACAAGTCATGAGGTTTGTTGAGAGATCTTTTCAGCATGTCTGCGTGGTAGCGTCTCATTGATTCTGTTACCGCGGCACGATGAGCTACTAGTTGTGACATATATGCAGTTCTGTCTTCCTCTGAGTGTGAGCGTCTCCATCATCTCTCAAGTTTCCTTAGGGTTGTGCGGGAGGCCTTCAGCTCTGTTGAATACCAGGTTGCAGAGTGTCGCTTTCCATGGAGTTTGTTATTTGATGGACAAATGGCGATCGAACTGAGTTTATTATTCCAGTCGGTGACTAACTCATCTGGGTTGTGTGCCGGTGGGATAGTTAGTGGAAGCATCGTTTTCAGTATTAGGTCTTTGTCAAAAGGCTGGAACCGTCTCAGGGGGACATCGTGATGGCTATTCGGTCCTCTTTCTTCCTTTTGGTTACATTTGGGAAGGGGAATTTTGAATAGGATTAACTTGTGATCAGACCATGGAACTGGGTTGATTGATAGCTCCAGGGTGGTTGGAGTGACGAGGGTTGGCTCAGTTGTTAATATGAGGTCTAGGATGCCTCCTTTGTTATGGGTTGGATCTTTGATTAATTGATTATACCCTAAATCCTGTAGAGCTCCAAGAAAAGCTGTTGCATGGGAGTCTTGCAGTGATGGTAGGTTGAAGTCTCCAAGTATCCAACTCGTTTTATAGGGGTTCTGGTTATTGGAGGCCAAGTCAATTATTGTTGATAGGGCGTCTGGGTCGGTTGATGGAGCACGGTATAGTAGAGTGAGGGAGCAGCACTTGTTTGCTATTGAGATTGTGTCCAGGAGAGTTGAGCTGGTTGCTTCTCTGAGGTTGAACTGGAGGTCAGATTTGGAGATGGCTAGGACACCTCCTCCTCTTTTGCCAGTTCTATGACACGTATGTATGGAGAAATTGGAAGGCAGGAGTTGGTTGATTAACACGTGGTCATCGCAGGAAAGCCATGTCTCGGTGATCAGGATTAGGTCGAGGTCGTGTCGTGATATCATTTCAGAGATGACTGGCCATTTCTTGCGTACCGATCTGGCATTTATCAGTGCACATTTCAGATGTTGGGGGATTGTGTTATCATCCTGTTTCTTTTTTGCATCATGTTGTAATGAGATGAGTAGAAGGTGGTGGTGGGGAGTTTGGGTAGACTCTCTTGAGTTGTAGAAGGGAGCGTCTGGCCATCTTCTTCTGTAATTGTGTATTGTTGGTATATGATTGTGGTTAGTGTGCAGGCTGGTAACGTTGCCTATACCTATGGTGATAAGGTAAAGGGTCATTGCGATAATGCAGGACAGTGTCAATTTGAGTGTGTGGAGTGGAGGTGGGCAAGAGATGGAGTCTTGGCTGATTGGGGGTTAGGAGTGTTACCCAGTCACTCTGCTCTTGCAGTGGAAACTACACAGTTGTATGAGAAACCGCTAGTGATGGTGACTATCAGTATTTCAAAAGGATTGGGATGGATCAGTGATAGCAGGATAATAGGGGCTGTCAGGTTGCGCAATTAATTACTATGTCAGAGGTAATCGAAGCTCTCCGGTAAATCTACCATACGTTAGAGGCAGGTAAGGGATGGTAGATTATACAGTTATAACTTATATCAGAGGTCACAGGTTGAGCAGATCACAGTATATCAGAGGTAATTACACAGAATATTAGAGGCAATTATACCAAATTACATAGTATATCTGAGGCAATTATACTATATATCTGAGAATTTCAGGTTGCACATATATCTAGTATATCAGAGGTAAATTACATAGTATGTAAGAGGCAAATTATACCTTATATCAGGGAATCACAGGTTGAAAGATACCAGTATCTTAGAGGCAACTGGGGATGGTAGGTTGCTCACCTAAATGATTACAATTACATAATGAAAATAGCTTTGAGATCTAAATCCTGGGTATTTCTGCGTTGTGAACTGGGGGAGTTAAGATGTTACTTGCGGTATTGCGATCAGGAGCTGTGCTTCGATCTGTGCTGTCCCGAGGTAAGCCTGATGGAGGGTGGCCTCCGTTCACGGCCTCCGCCTAAGGGCCACGCCAAAGGGCCCTCAGGCGCGGGCGCGCCCGATGGCGCGAGGTTTTAAAATTGCTGGGGCCTGCCCCGATTGGGCCGCGATCCTCCTGATGCCCCTCCCGCCGCTGGTGGCTCGATCCCCGGGAAGGGGAGAGCTGCTGGTGGTGGCGGGGGCTCCAAATGGCCGGCGCCCGATGGCGCGATGTTTTAAAATTGCTGGGGCCTGCCCCGATTGGGCCGCGATCCTCCTGATGCCCCTCCCGCCGCTGGTGGCTCGATCCCCGGGAAGGGGAGAGCTGCTGGTGGTGGCGGGGGCTCCATATGAGCTCTGGCCCAAGGTACCACCTCTAGGGATGCCGCCATCATGCCTAACACCTGGAGATAATTCCAAGTCGAAGGGACCAGAGTGGTCCTGAACTGGCGAATCACTTGTTGTAGGGCTTGAAACAGATGATCCGGCAGAAATACAGCTCCCCTCTGAGTGTCCAATTGCACCCCAAGGTACTCGAGGCTCTAGAATGGAACAAGATGACTTTTGCTCATATTGACTACCCAGCCTAGCCTCTCTAAGAACTTCACCACCTTGTCCGTAACTTGTACGCTCTCAGCTCTGGACTTTTCTCGAATTAACCAATCGTCGAGATAGGGATGAACCAGAATTCCTTCCTTTCATAACGCTGCCACTACCACCACCATGATCTTGGTGAATGTTCGTGGCGCCATTGCTAGACCGAAGGGTAACGCCTGGAATTGATAGTGTCCCCACGGCAGAGCGAAGCGGAGAAACCTTTGATGACCCGCTCTGATCGGAACGTGTAAATACGCCTCTGTGAGATCGAGGGATGTCAAGTACTCTCCTTGGCGCACCGCCACAATGATGGACTGCAGCATTTCCATCCTGAAATGCAGAACCCGGAGACAGCGGTTCACTCCTTTTAAATCTAATATTCAACGATGCGCCCAGTCCTTCTTTGGCACCATGAAATAAATTGAGTATCAACCCCTGCCGTAATCTTCTTTGGGAACCGGGAGGACCGCAACTAAGTGCAACAGTCGATCCAGTATGCAGCGGACTGCCTGGGCTTTCTGCTGCCCTTTGCAGGGCGACTGCACAAATGAATCCCGAACTGGCCGTGCGAACTCCAGCGCATATTCCTCCCGGATTATTTCTAACACCCACTGGTCGGCTGTTATTTGGACCCAGGCAGGAAGAAAGTCCCGAAGTCGCACACCTATCGCAAAAATCCCTGCCGAGGTCCACTGCATTTCATTGCGGTTTTCAATTGGATGCGGAGGCCGCTGCTGCAAAACCTCTACCTGCTCCTCGAAACCCCTGAAACCCCTGGGCCCGAGGAGCAAATCTTCCTCTTTAGAATCCGCCCAAGTGAGAAGTCCGAAATCTCCGAAAATCTCTAAAGGAACCCCGAAAGGCTGACGCGGACTTCCCGTGTTTGGGCTTCTCCTCCAGCAGTCGGCCACCTTTAGACTCCCCTAACTCCTTTACCAACTTATCGAGATCCTCCCCGAACAACTTTCCTTTGAAAGGGAGTTTACCGAGACGTGCCTTGGAAGACCCGTCTGCCGCCCAATTCCGAAACCACAGGGATCTGCGAGCGGCCACGATCGACGCCATACTATTAGCCAGGGCTCTAATCAAGTCATAATGAACATCTGACAGATAAGCCGACCCAGACTCCAGGCGATCCAGCTCTCTGAGATTCTCTTGCTCCAGCTGAGAAGACTGTCGCAAACGCTGCGACCATCGAAGACAAGCTCTTGCCACCCACGCCCCACAAGTGGAAGCTTGTAATGACACTGCGTTGGCTTCAAAGGATTGTTTCAACAAACCATTCAACTTTCTATCCTGCGCATCCTTCAAGGCTGAGCTGCCCTCTACCAGAATAGTGGTCTTCTTGGTCACCGCTGACACCGCAACATCAATCCTCGGAGACCGAAAACTCTCCTTGTTCTTATCTGCCAACGGATACAGTCTATTCATAATGTGAACACCCCGGAGCCCTGCTTCCGGCTGACCCCACTCATCCTGTATCATTCTGTCCACCACCTTGTGAACGGGAAACACTACCTGTGTTTGTCTCACTGCCTGAATAATTGGGTCTTCACCATTGTCATCCTCCACAGGCTGTTCCGTGGCAAGCTTAAGCGTCTGAAGGGACTCCGTGATAAGCGCTGTCAACTCCTCCCTCTAGAACACCCGAATAATTTTCGCCTGATCCTCAGGCTCAGGGATCTCTCCTTCTTCCAACTCTTCCTGTCCATCTTCCAGCTCGACCTCTGTTTCCTCCGACTCCTGCCCCTCCAACTCAGAAATCGAAGGCTCCCGAGTCCTTGCTCGTTTTGGCGGCCTCAAAGAACTGGCACTCGCCTCAGCCTGGCCTGGCTGTAGCGGCACCCCAGACAGCGAAAGCGCCTCCGGCACCTTCCCTTGCCATCACAAACAGAACGCCTGATGCACAATCAACATAAAATCAGGTCAAAAATCCCTGGGCTGCGGTCCCGAAGTCGAAAGAAGCCCAGAAGGCCCTGCTGACCCCTCGAGACCAGCCCCTGGCGCAGTGGGCAGCAACCCCTCTGCATCCAATCCAGCTGAGGACCCCTGAAGGTCCTGTCCTACCTTAACCTCCATTTGCTCATCCACGCTGGTAGACACTTACGTACAGCCCCGGCAAATGCCAGAGTCGGCGATATCACCTCTACAGGTACCGCACACCACACATTGCGGCCGCGACGCCATCTCTTTAATTCTATTTTATCTATTTCTCTTTTTTTTTATTTTTTTTAAAGCAGTCAAGGCAGTCAACCAATAGAAACCTGGCCCATACCACAAATGAGGTGGTTCTGTCACCTGAATCAGCAAGTTAACCTGATCTGGCCCAAGAGCTCCCAGAGAAATGGAGTATGCACTACTATTCTCCAAATTAACATAAAGGCAACTCAAAATAAATTAAAGCAAATTAAAATAAAAGCAGAGGGAGAATTAAGGAGATAAACTGCCTCCAAAAGGTGAATTAAACTGACTTGAATTGAAGTGTGTGCCGCGGGATTCAGCTGCCTGCATGTAAAAGGCACACTGAGAAAATGGCCGCCGCTGCCTGACAGACAGAAAAAGGCGCCAAAATTGCCGGTCCTGCTTGGCGCGCCTGGGGCCGCTTCCCCGCTCAAAAAAAACAGCCCTCTTGCCTGTACCTTACTGTCCAAGTCACTCGCCACGCTGCGATCCGCGCTCCTGCTCCCGTGGTGCTGCAGACCACGTGGCTCCGCTCCGCTGACAAGCGGGGAGCCGACGGGCAGGCTTCTAACTACAAAATACCGCTAGGCTGCAGATACACGGCAGCTCTGTGCCGCCGAAGCCCGAACTGGCTCTCTTTGCTGCTGAGCTCTCCTTGCTGCTGAGCTCTCCCCCAAACTAATCAAGGAGGAGAGATCTGCGCCAGCAGCGAGCTGGAGAGGGAAAAATACAGACTGACAGGCCAGCCGGATCAGGCACAAGAAATAGCACTGCTTTGTTTTTTTTCTTTGTTTTTTTTTTTTTTTTAAAGATACAGACCCCTCAAAATAGATAAAATATAAAATGAGGGACAAAGTAAACCAAAACCAGCTAAACCTAATCTAACTGCTCCTTATCTGTTCTCAAGTGAGCCCAGCACTTAGGCTCACTACGTCCTCCTGATGCATGGAGACTGGACACACTGGGGATGACGGGAGAGGCCAGCAGACTACATCCAGTGATGTCACTTTTTTGTGACATGCCCAGTCTCCAAGCTGCAGGAGGAGGTGCACAACCCAGAGGTGGAGGACTAAACTCGCGATAGTGTCATTCAGGATCAATACATGGAACATCTCAAAAATCACCGTGACCTAATGTGGTCCAAAAGGAAGGAATTCCATGCTGACTTACTCAATCGAGCGCTGAATAAACCACGCGAGTTATTCAACTTAGTTAAAGCACTATCAAAGGAGCCGTCACCTCAACAGCAAGAACATATCCAACCTCAACAGTATGCTAACTATATCCAATCCAAATTAGTCAGAACAAATTCAACTTCTTTACAAGTTTCCCCTCAGTCCACACAACCTCAAGATCCGCTCCTCAGTATCTCACCTCCATCATCCAAAACAATTGAAGAACTTATTGCTACTTTGAATACAACAACTGCAGCTAATGACCCATGCCCAGCACACTGGATCAAATCAATGAGATCGGATCTCAGTCCATACATAGCTAAAATCGCAAACCTTTCCTTTTCATCAGGAACCTTCCCAGTTGCACTCAAGCAAACTTCAATACGAAAAGAACAATCAAATGGACCCAAAGAAGGAAGAATCCTATCGCCCAATCTCCAGTATCCCGATACTTGCCAAAATACTGGAGAAGGAGACTCAACGCCAAATACAGCAGTATATTGACACATATTCCCCGTTAGATCAGAGCCAGCATGGATTCAGGGAAGCACATGGCGTCGAGACCCTCATGACCTCCTTAATCAACACACTAATCATCACGATCAATAACATAAAGTCAGGTGTAGCAATGATTTTCCTAGATATATCAGCTGCATTTGACTCAGTCGACCACAAGATACTACTATCACGACTCTTTGAAAAGGGTATTCAAGGTCTAGCATTGAACTGGTGTAAATCATACCTGGAAAATCGACAGCAACAAGTTCGCATTGGCTCAAACACATCTGAACCATTCCTCCAAACGCAAGGAGTCCCACAGGGATCCTCCCTCTCTGCGCTGCTTTTCAATATATATATGCAGCCAATCTGCCAAATCACCAAATCCTTCAATGTATCTTGCCTCATCTATGCAGACGATGTGCTTATCTTCACTCCTATTGACACCACAAATCCAAATTACACTAACTTAACCAACTGTTTCAATTCAATAACAGATTGGCTCTTAGCCCAAAACATGCGAGTTAATCTCAAGAAGACAGAAGTCTTGGTTGTCACCAGAAACAAGCTATTCTCCCCACCAGTCTCACTCAAAGTAAGAAATGCTGAGCTCCCAATTAAGAAGTCAATCCGCTACCTAGGTGTTATACTAGATCAACGGCTAGATTTTACTGAGCATATAAAAAGTACAGTAAAAACGATTTACTTTAAGATAAAAAGCCTACGCCACCTAAAACCCATGTTAGAAGCAAATGACTTCCGTTCAATATTCCAGGCAATAGTCACTCCTCACTTTGACTATGCAAATATTGTCTTAAATGGCTTACCTATGAACACCATCAACCCGTTGCAACTAGTAATGAATGCTGCGGCACGGCTCTTAGTTGGCGCATCAAGAAGAGACCATATTACGCCAATCCTAATGGACCTACACTGGCTCCCAATAAGATGCAGAATTACTTATAAAGCACTCCTTATCACATTCAAAGCCTTCCATAACATTTTGCCATCAACGATCGCTGACCTCATCTGTAAAACACCTAGCATAAGAGCAAGAAGACCTCTCACTGAAAACATGCTAGTCATACCCAGTGAAACCACAAATTGGTCCCAATCAACGATCAACAGGGCTTTTAATTCTTTTGCTCCTAGATGCTGGAACAAAATCCCCCCAGATATTAGAGCAATACGAGATATTAAACAATTCAGAAAGGCGATGAAGCACTATTTATTCATGGAATACTTTCAGCCACCGTAATATAGATCACCTCCAACATATACCTCCAATGTTTAACAAAAAACCCAAATGCATTAGAATTACGCAATGCAGTTGTATATACACTTAGAAATATTTATGTTGTTGATCTCAGGTAAATTTAAATACATATGTTTTTGTTGATCTTATGTAAATAGTTTATGGAATGGTTCTACAAATAGATTTTCCCAGTTATCCAAGTTCTTAAACTGTTATCTGTAAACTCATACTTGTTAAATGTACTGAGATGTTTTTGTTCCATGTAAACCGCGCTGATGCCGAATAGTGCGGTATAAAAGAAACTTTAAATAAATAAATAAATAAACTGGAGGACCGATAAGGAATGAGAAAAATGGACATAATGATCATTCGAGAGTATGAATGAGAAGGTTTCTCTCCTGATCGTTCATCCAACATGTAAAATATTCTGAATGTTCCAGTACGTTTGGGTGATCTTATTACTGCTTGATATTTAGGTGATCACTTTTCTTTTTGGGGGTTTTTTTGGTGGATTAAATCTGACTTAGCAGAACTGCTTACTGAAATTAAGTTGCTTTGAACAGATCTAACCAAGATGGTGGGAGATATCAAACTGGAGCTTTGATTTTTGAACAATAGGGTTTCTCAGAATGAAATTCAAATTGGGGAGCAAATAGAGTCTGTAGCTTTCTTCAAAATGAAGGCTGAGTCAATTGAGATACTAGTAAAGGAAATAAGGGATAGGCAAGAGGATCTGGAAAACAGACAAAGAAAGAACATTAGAACCCGCAGATGGACAGACTAGATAGGCCATGTGGTCTTTTTCTGTCGTCATGTTTCTATTACCTGAATCTGCTGATTACAAAGAGGATACACCTTATCTGGTACAGGACTTTGTTGTCCATTGTTACTGGAGCAGAGGGTCATGTCACTAGATAGGGCTCATAGTAGTTTAGGCCCTTACAGCAAGAAGGCAAATCTACCTAGGCAAACAGAGGTCTGCTTTCATTATGTTTGAGTTGAACTTTCTCACTCCGTACTGCAAAAAAGAGCTTTTGCCCCTTGATGCAAATTCTCCAAAGTAAGAGTGTTTGTTACAGATGGAGTTTTCCATTGGCTCTAATTTCTGAATTAGATTGTAAGGATCACGGAATTGGAGGACTGTTTTTCTTTGGCAGAAGAATGGTCCAATGAAACAATATCTAGGGATAAGCAAAGTCCTTTGCTGAGAAGTGAATGGACAGTCTACCCCTAAGGGGCAAAGACTTTCAAGTGGCAAAAAGCAACTTTGTTTTATAACACTTTTGGAGTCATCCTCAGAAATAGATCTTTCCATTCCATTGTGAAATACTGTCGGAGGAGACTGCTCTTATTGAACTTTCTAACTGGATCATTTTTAGGTTTCACTCTGGTGCTTAGGAAGTACTGCGCTTTCTGTTGCTTCCATTCTGGACTATCCTCACTTGTCTGGGTTTCTTTTCCATCACTCTCTCATATGTTTCTTGTGATAATGATTGGTCATGGGACAGTCTTGAGAGGAGCTCCTAAGTCTAAGTGAAATAATGGGAGGCTTAGTGGTTAAGGTTTAGAGCCATTAGCTCTCTCCTGTGATATGAGTTTTGTGGTATTTTGCATGGGCAACGGGGGAGTGGGAGTTGGATGCCCTTTGGTTTGTTTATTTTAGGATCAGGAGGGTATTCTGGTTTTTGTCATAGCTTTCTTACTTTACACTACCCAGTATTTTGCACTATGTCACACTACACCATAGTATTTCAGGGATGACCAGGAATTTGATGGGGTTTAGATTACAAGGTTTTATGGAGATAATGAATATTTTTTTTGTTGGAATGTGTGGGGCCTTCATAATGCTATTAAACATATGAGGGTCCTCTCAGTGATACAGAAGGGTAGGGCAGATATTACTCATCTGCAGGAAACCCATTTATCTCCTGTGGAGCATTTAAAGCTGAGGGGAAGCAAATATCTCATGCATTCTTTGCGTCATATGAACATATAAGAGGGGAGTAGTCATACTACTTACTAAGATTTGTTTATATACAATCCAGCATCATATATTTGGTCCTGGGAGCAGGTACTTGATACTAATTAGTAAATTAATGAGTTTCCCACCATACTTAATATCTATGGAGGAGGGATATTCAACATTAGTGGCTAGCTGTCAGGCATGGATATTCAATGCTGGGGTCATATCTGTCCCTAGCACTGACTATCTGGGTTAGCTGCATTTGATGATCGGTAACTGGGCAGCAGCAATATTGAGCCACTGCTCAGGTAGCGGTATGTAGTGAAAGTTAGGCCAGGGTTTCCTGCGCCTGGCTTTCGCCACATATTGCTAACTGGGCAGCAGCTCAATATCGCCATTGCCCAGTTACCAATGGCCCCGCCTCTACTCCACCCCTGAATGCTCCAGTGCTATGTGGTTAGCATTGGGGTGTGTACAGCTGGCGGCTACGGATATTCAGTGGCATTAACCATGTTAGCATCTTTGCTAACATTATTAATCGCTTGGAATATCGGGCCCTATGCTTCTAATACTAATGTTGCTGACTTTAACCAACATATTTTTTCTTTGCCTATAATTCATACAGAGGGGTCTGTCTGTCTAGCAGGAGATGATGTGTTGTTAAGTGCCATTGAGTCAATGTCGTTCATGGTGACCATGTGGATAATTGTCCTAAACTGTGTTTGCTTTTCAGTCAGGCAGCTAATTGCTGATATAGTGGCATCCATAGCTGCTGTTTGTATCAATCCATTGCTTTGCTATCCATCGTCTTTTGGCACTGACCGTTAACTTTTCTAAGCATGATGTATTCCTCTAATGATCTTTCTCTTCGCAAGATGTGTCCAAAGAATGAAAGTCAAAGTCTTGTCATTTGAGCTTCTAAAGAAAGCATATGTTTGACATTATTCTCCTCAGATCAGACAGAAATCTTCCTAATAAAGCTGGGGCAAGGAAATTGTAAACTTAAATTTGGGAGCTGGGCCTAGTGAATGCTTTCCAATGTTTTCACTGGGGAGAAAGGGACACTGCCTCCAAATCCAGTGTATGACATATTTTAGTCTGTATTATTGGTTTGTTTCTGAACGTCTGTGCTCTTATGCATCTGCTTCTAACATTGGCAATATCTTGATATGAAATTATGCCCCTGTGACTTTAGAGAGGGAGGACACAGAGGTGGCTGTCGCTTTGTGCCCTCAGTCAGTGAGACGTACTTTCTAATCCAATTTTTCCAGAAAATTTGAGCCAACCATGGAATAAAAATGTTTTTTTTAACTCCATGTGTTCTTAAAATGTAAACTGCCAAGATGCTACTGGCAAGAGGCAGTTAATTAAGTCTAATAAATAATTAGGTGACATTTTACTTTCTGGATAAGGTCATAAGAACATAAGATATGCCATACTGGATCAGACCAAGGTCCATTAATTCCAGTATCCTGTTTCCAACAGTGGCCAATCTAGGTCACAAGTATCTAGCAGTTTCCCCAGAAGACACAGGTTCCACAATGTTTGTATTGGGACAAGCAGTGAATTTCCCGGGTGCCCTTTAATAACAGTTTATGGACATTTCCTCTAGGAACTTGTCCAAACCTTTTAAACCCGGCTACGCTAATAGCTTTTACTACATCCTCCGGTAACAAATTCCAGAGTTTGATTACACATTGAGTGAAAAAAATATTTTCTCTTATTAGTCTTACATGGGTTACATTGTAGCTTCATTGCATGTCCCCTAGTTTTTCTACATTTTGATGGCGTAAACAACTGATCTACGTTTACCCGTCCAATCCATTCATTAATTTATAGGCCTCTATCATATCTCCCCTCAGCCGTCTTTTCCAGATTGAAGAGCCCTAACCTTTTAACCTCTCCTCAAAGGGGAATCTTTCTATCCCCTTTACCATTTTGGTGGCTCTTTTCTGTACCTTACTTAATTCTACTATATCCTTTTTAAGATACGGCGACCAGAACTGCACACAATATTCGAGGTGCAGTCGCACCATGGAATGATACAGAGGCATTATAATATCCTTTATTTTATTCCCCATTCCTTTCCTTATGATTCCTAACATTCTATTTTCTTTCTTGGCCGCATCTGCACACTAGGCAGAGGGTTTCAACGTGTTATCTACAATGACACCTAAATATTTTCCTGGGTGGTGGTTCCTAATGTGGAACCCTGCATCATGTAATCATAGTTTGGGTTGTCCTTTCCTAGGTGCATAACTTTGTATTTATGCACATTAAATTTCATCTGCCATTTGAATGTCCATTCTTCCAATTTATTAAGGTCCTCTTGCAATTTTTCACAATCCTCATGGGTTTTTAACAACTTTCAATAAGTTTGTGTCATTTGCAAATTTGATTACCTCACTCATCTCCATTTCCAGGTCATTTATGAATATGTTAAAAAGCAGCGGACCCAGAACAGATCCTTGGGGTACGCCACTATTCATCTTTCTCCATTGGGACTATTGGCCATTTAGCCCTACCCTCTGCTTTCTATCTTTTAACCAGTTCCTCATCTATAAAAGTACACTGCCTCCTATCCCATGACTTTAATTTCGCCAAGAGTCTCTCATGAGGGACCTTGTCAAAGGCTTTCTGAAAATCCAGATACACTACATCGACTGACCCCCTTTGTTTACCTGTTTATTTACAACTTCAAAAAAATATAACAGATTAGTAGGACAAGACCTTCCCTGACTAAAGTCATGTTGGCCGTCTCCCATTAACCAAGACTATCTACATGTTCACAAATTTTATTCTTAATAATGGTTTCTACCATTTTTCTCGGTACTGAAGTCAGGCTCACCGGTCTGTAGTTTCCCAGATCACTCCTAGAATCCTTTTTAAAAATTGGCATTACATTGGCCATCCTCCAGGTATTACTGATAATTTTAATGATAGTTCAAGGATTAGTAATAGCAGATCTGCAATCTCATATTTCAGTTCTTTCAACATCCTTGGATGTATACCAGCCAGTCCAGGTCCTTTCTTTTAGTCCTGCTAGGCCAGTCCTGAGAAGTTTGTCGTGTTCCCCTACCAGCAGAGGTGCGGAGAGAGAAAAATCCAGCGGTTTCTGGTGACTTCATCCTGTACTGTAGCTAGAGGGCATACCACTGCAGTATACATACCCAAACCATGGATAAGAACCCCTGGCCGCAGAAACCCCAATGAGGGTAATAAGGACTGATGGTCCAAAGAACAAAACTATATACAGAATGCCTAGTGGGCAGAAGGTCAACCAAGAGGAATGTATGACTTATAAACAAAATAAACACCCTAGGGATGGCCCCTAAAGTTACTGTTTGGGTTAGAAATTGGTTGAGTGGGAGGCAACAATGGGTACAGGTAAATGGAACTCACTTTGAGGAGAAGGAGGTTACTAGTGGTCTGCTGCAGATATCTGTACTTGGTTAGATTCTTTTTAAGGGTAAATTAGACTTACCTGCTCATTGTTGTTCCTTACGGAACTCCAGTTTAGTCCCGAACCTCTGGGATTGTGCTCCTCCACCAGCAGCTTGGAGACTGAGAAAATTCTTTTGTGATGACACTAGTATATCCTCCGAGGATCTGCCTCCTCACTCCAGTAACCTATTGACAAAGCAAACTCACCGGAGCAACAATTAAGTAGTAAACACTACAATCAAACGTAACTACCTGAACCGTTATCCTTGAAGGGATAAAGTATCCCGTTAACTGAACTCCCCCTATTTATACTAACCCTTGTTAGAACCACTTAGGCCTGCCCTCCCCCTTAATGGAGGACCGTGCCCCAAACATAATCCCGATGCCTAGAAGCCTTTTCCTCTTACCTGTTATATCTCATGTGCTTCAGGCACTAGCTCACCGAAAGAAAAACCAACTCCGGGAGGGATACGGGACTAGACTGGAGTTCCGTAAGGAACAACAATTAACAGGTAAGTCTTTTTTACCCTTCCTTAGCATCCCTCCAGTCTAGTCCCAAACCTCTGGGGATGTAACAGAGCAGTAAAAACAATCAACGGGAGGGATATGCTAGACCAGCCTGAAGCACCACTGATCCAAAACACGTATCCCTTTCCGCCTGAACATCAAGACGGTAATGCTTGACAAAAGAATTCAACGAAGACCAGGTAGCCGCTCTACAAATTTTTACCGCGGGTACTAAATGAAACTCCGCCCAAAACGCCGCTTGCGCCCTAGTTGAATGAGCACGTAAGCCTTCAGGTACCGCCTTACCCTTCAAAACATATGTGGACGCTATGGCTTCTTTAATCCACCTGGCAATGGAAGTCTTTGATGCTGCTTCTCCCTTTCTCAGCCCTCCAAACAAGATGAAGAGTCTATCTGATGTGCGGAAACCCGCAGTCCTCCTAATATACTTCTTTAACGCCCTCCGAACATCCAACAGATGCAACTTACCAGCAGAAGAACCCTCCACATCTTCACAAAACACTGGGAACGACACCACCTGATTCACGTGAAAAGGCGAGACCACTTTGGGCAGAAAAGACGGTACTGGTCTCAAAACCACCTTCATATTATAGAAAGATAAAAAAGGTTCCTTACAGGACAACGCCTGTAACTCTGATATTCTTCTAGCCAAGCATATAGCCACCAGAAACACTACCTTGAGTGTGAGATCCTTTAAGGATGCCCTCAACAAAGGCTCAAAAGGCTCTCGCCCCAACTCTTCCAAGACGAAAGGAAGATTCCACTTTGGTACTACCTGTCTATATGGTGGCCTCAAAAGAGACACCGCTCTCAAAAAACGCTTCACATCCGGATGATCACCTAGCGCTTCTCCCGCTATCTTCCCTCTATAACAGGACAACGCAGCTACTTGCACCCGCAAGGAGGCGGATGCTAAACCCTTCTCCACACCATCCTGTAAAAACATCAGCTCCTGTGGAATTGACGCTTTTAACGCCTGTAAGTGTGTCAACACACCATGCTTCAAAGACCAGCCAGATGTGAACATATGCTAAAGATGTAGATCTCTTCCTTATTTTCAACAAAGTGTTAATCACTGATGCGGAGTAGCCTCTCTTCCTTAGCCTAGCCCTCTCAATAGCCAAGCCGTAAGCAAGAACCGATCCACATACGGCATGTTTAGCGGACCCTAAGGTAAGAGATCTGTCTGAACAGGAAGGCGCCATGGCTTCTCTACCAAGAGATGCACCAAATCCGCGTACCAAGGACGCCTTGGCCAATCCGGCGCTATCAACATCACCTGTCCTCTGTGTCGCTCGATGCGCTGTACCACCTTTCCGATTAACACCCAAGGTGGAAACACGTACAGAAGATGGTCTTCCGGCCAGACCTGTATGAGAGCATCCAGCCCTTCCGACATCCGTTCTCTTCTTCTGCTGTAAAATTGATTGACCTTTGCTGACTGGAACGTCACCATGAGATCCATTACTGGCGTTCCCCAACGCCACACCTACATCTCGAACATGTAGAACCCACTCCCCCGGGTCCACCTTCATTTGACTCAAGAAGTCAGCTTGCACATTGTCCACTCCCGCTACATGCTGTGCCGACAACGCTAGGAGATTTACTTCGGCCCAGTCGAACAACTATTCGGCTTCGGCTTCCATCAGCACACTGCTCGTGCCACCCTGTCGATTGATATATGCCACTGCGGTTGCGTTGTCGGAGAACACCCGAATGGCACTTCCGTGAAGATATACTTGAGAAACCTTAGAGCCAGCGCCACCGCTCTCAATTCCAACCTGTTGATTGACCAGGTCTTCTCCCGATCAGTCCACTGACACTGGGCGAACCGCCCCTGAAGATGAGCTCCCCAGCCTAAGAGACTGGCCTCTGTTGTCAGAGGTATCCAACAAGGTGCCTCCAAGGGCATCCCCTTCTCCAGACACCCCGGAAGCAACCACCATTGAAGAGCTTGCCGCGTCTCTGCCGGACAAGGCAGTCTTTGCGATAAAGAATCGTTTTGATGCGACCAACGTCTGAGCAATGCCCTCTACAACGGCCTCATGTGGGCTCTCGCCCATGGGACCAGCTCTAGAGTCGCCGCCGTGGTCCCGAGCAACTGCAGATAATGCTACGCTGTGGGAGTTGCTCTGCTCAGAAACTACCGGACTAGCTGCCTCATACCGATCGCTCTTTGTCGCGGCAGAAAGATTCTTCCAGCGTCCGTATCAAACCGAGCTCCCAAATACTCTAGGTGTTGTGAGGGAATTAACTTGCTCTTTGCCATATTGACTACCCAACCGAGACTCTGCAAGAACGATACCACTCTGTTTGTAACCGATTCGCTCTCCGCTCTGGACTTCGCTCGGATTAGCCAATCATCTAGATAAGGGTGCACGAGAACACCCTCCTTTCGCAACGCCGCTGCTGCCACGACCATCACCTTGGTGAACGTTCGCGGCGCTGTAGCTAGCCCAAACGGCAAGGCCCAGAACTGAAAATGACCTAGAGGGACCGCAAATCTGAGAAATTTCTGATGTTCCTGCCATATAGGAATGTGCAGGTACGCTTCCGACAATTCCAGGGAAGTAAGAAACTCCCCTTTTCGTACTGCCACAATCACCGACCTTAGGGTTTCCATACGAAAATGAGATACGCGCAGGTAACGATTTACTCTCTTGAGATCTAGAATTGGTCGAAAAGCTCCTTCCTTTTTTGGGACTACGAAGTATATGGAGTACCGACCGAAGCTGCATTGGTCTGGAGGCACCGGCACTAATGCTTTGAGGTAGAGTAGCCTCTGTACCGTCTCCATCACCGCGGCGCACTTGGCCGGCACCTAGCATGGAGACTGCACGAACGAATCCTTCACCGGTCTCTGAAACTCCAACACATAGCCTTCTTGCATGACCTCCAGCACCCACCGGTCTGATGTCATTTGGACCCAGGAAGGGTAAAAATCCCATAGCCGACCTCCTATGGGCACCATATCCACCTAGGTCCCCCTGACTTCATTGCGACTTTTGAAGATTTGTGGAGGAGGAAGAGGCACCGAAACCCCTTCTCGCCCCCGAAAGCCACAAAACCCCTGGTTTCTACTGGGAGAACGTCCTCTTTTGAGCTTGATTGAACCTTGGGAAACGGAACCGACAAAATTCCCTCTGCTGACCCTTGGACGTTGGAGTCAAGCGTCCCTGCCTTTGTTTGTCTTCTGGAAGCCTGCCCCCTTTGGACTCTCCCAGATCCTTCACTAGCTTGTCTAAATCTTCCCCAAAGAGGAGCTTTCCCCTGAACGGAAGCTTACTCAGCCTGGACTTGGAAGATCCATCCGCTGCCCAATTGCGCAGCCAAAGGTAACGACAGGCCGCTTCCACCGATGCCATGCTTTTTGATAAGCCCCGAATAAGATCGTAATGGATATCGGCTAGATAAGCCGTTCCTGACTCCAGTCTGGACGTTTTCCCGATGGTATCCTCTCCTTGTTCTCCCTGAATTCGTTGTGACCAGCGGAGGCAGGCTCTCGCCACCCACGCTCCACAAATAGCTGCCTGAATGGACAGAGCATTGACTTCAAAGACCTGCTTTAACAAGGTATCTAGTTTCCTGTCCTGTGTATCCTTGAGTGCCGCACTTCCCTCTACTGGAATGGTAGTCTTCGTAACCGCCGAGACGGCGGCATCTACTTTGGGAGACTTGAACAATTCGCGATCCTGGTCCACCAGCGGGTAAAGCCGACCCATAACTCTGGACCCTTTTAGACTTGCCTCTGGCATGTCCCACTCCTCCTGTATCATCTCACGAACCACTCTGTGCACCGGAAAAGCTCTTTGCGTCTTCCAAAAAACCTGCAGCAATGGATCTTCTAAAGTAGCAACCTCTGCTGGTCGCGGCGACGGCATATTAAGCGCCTTTAGCATCTCCAAAATGAGTTCCGGCAACTCCTCTCTCCAGAACACGCAGACCACCCTGGCTTGGTCCTCTTTGTCCGTGATCTCTCCGTCCTCCAACTCCTCATCAACGTCCAAGTCGGGATCCCCCTCGTCGGAGTGAAGTCCCTCCAAAGCCACCGACTGTTCTTTCTGCTCCTTCTCCATCCTGGGTTTCTTCGCCACATTTCCTGTTGCCCCTGCACTTAATGGAGTTCCAGGTCTCTTTTCCCCGAGTTCCCCGTCTATGGAACTTGTTGCCCACTTCTTCTGCTGGCCCCCAAACGCCTGCTGAATAAGCGCACAAACTCTTGGGAAAAAATTGCCGCCAGCCCCTCCGGCAAAGACGTTTGCGAGGATGGGAGATCAGGCGCGGACAAACTGTGTCCGCCAGCGCTACTGGGGCATCGTGAATCTCAGCTCCTCCATTCAAGGCGCTCTCCATAACGGCTGCCTCCTGTACGCACCCCCTACAGACTCCGGTATCTGACACAGCTCCCCTCCTAGCTGCGGTTTAGAAGGCATCCCGCTGGAGCGTGTACCCTGTCTGTCAGCTCTACGGAAGGAATGGACTCCAGAGACCTATAAATGACAATAACCTGATCCAGTCAGCAAAAAACCTCCATTTCGGGTTTTTGTTTTTTTTTGTTTTTTTACAAAAAAGACTGTATAAGTTGCAGCTCAGTGCCCCGAGTCCGAAACTGAAATTTAAATTGAAAAACGAAGCTTCCCGCCGAAGTTAGCAGCTTTGTAGGCCCCTAAAAAAATACCACGTTTTCCCGCGTTGCCAACACGCGGCTAGCCCCTCTAATCTCCTCGCACTGAAATCCCTTCATTCTGACAGTGCCGCGATGCGGCGCCCCCTTACCGTATCTGCCGCTGCTTTCTTCAGGCCGATGCCATCACTGCACTCAACCGACCTGCTGTGTTTCCAGCGTCGGGAGGACAGCTGAGTGAAAGGGAAATGGAGAGACAGCGATCTCTCCTACCGGACTCCTAACATAACATAAGATAAGATATGCCATACTGGGTCAGACCAAGGTCCATCAAGCCCAGTATCCTGTTTCCAACAGTGGCCAATCTAGGTCATATGTACCTCCTGCACTTCTTCACAGCACGAGCAGGCAAACCTCTGCATGTGCCGACTGACAGGATCTCCAGCTCCTCACCCTTTCAAACGGGTTCGGGAGCAGGAACTCTGCTCTACCGGAGAGCTTCTCCTCTGTTTAAATCTTTATAGCGGGTGAAAAGTGAGGAGTGGGGAGGGGGAGAGAAGGCCTTAGCAGCACCTTAAAGCTCTCTTTTTCCTGTAACTTTTTCTATCCCTATTTTAGCTTCCTAATGTGTATTTTAAATTGCTGAAAACCCAATCTGAAAACTCTCTCTCCTTAATTGCTTCTCTAGTGAACTCGGACCTCCAGGTTCACTAATCCTCCAGCTGCTTGGAGACTGAGGTAACTGGAGTGAGGAGGCGGATCCTCGGAGGATATACTAGTGTCATCACAAAAGAATGACGTTTCTCAGTCACCAAGCTGCTGGAGGAGCACAACCCCAGAGGTTCGGGACTAGACTGGAGGGACACTAAGGAACATCTGTTAGTGATATTGAAGAAGGACTGTCGGGTAAGATTTGCCTCTTTGCTGAGGATACCAAAATCTGCAATACAGTATACACCCAGGAAGGTGTAGACAACATCTAGCTAAGCTTGAAGAATGGTCTAAAATTTGGCAGCTGAGATTTAATATTAAAAAATGCAAGGTCATGCATTTGGGCTGCAGAAATCCAAGGGAGTGATACAGAAAAGGGGGTGAAATACTTCTGTCCATAAAAGAAGAGCAGGTGAAATTGTGCCTGATTATCTTAAAGTAGCTAAACAGGCAGAAAAGGCAATAGCGTAAGCTAAAAGGATGCTTGGGTGCATAGGGAGAGGAATGGCCAGCAGAAGAAAGGAGATGATAGTGCATATAAGTCTTTGGTGCGACCTCATTTGGAGTGCTGTGTGCAATTCTGGAGACTGCATCTTCAAAAGGATATAAACAGGTTAGAGTTGGTGCAGAGGATGGCTACTAAAATAGTTAGTGACCTTCGTTATAAAGCATATGAGGACAGACTTACGGATCTTCAGAGGAAAGGTAGGACAGAAGAGATATGATTGAGATGTTTAAATACCTCCGTGGCATAAAAATGCACAGGAGGAGAGCCTCTTTCAAATGCAAGCAAGCTCTGCTATGAGGGGACACAGGATGAGGGTAAAAGGGGATAGAGGAGTAATATGTGGAAATATTTCTTTACGGAAAGAGTAGTAGAATAGTCTCCCAGTGGAAGTGGTAGAGATGAGGACAATATTTGAATTCAAAAAAGCATGGGACAAACACAGAGGATCTCAAAAGGGAAATCCTCCTTTCTTCTGGAGGTTTTTTCTAGATCAGAATAAATGAAGAAAGGAGGTTGTTTTCTAGATTAATGATGTGATGAGGATCAACTGTTTGAGCTGGAAATATTTAAACTGCCTGATAACAAAAATTGCTCATGTGACTCTGAAATCTTTTTCCTTCTCCTACTTTATGTATATTTTGTTGTTGATGAAAAAGTGATATTTATACTCCCACAACTGAGCGAATGAATGCATTGTCTTTGGGCATAATAGACATCGAGATTCATTCTTTAATTGAGTCTTTTTGATTTTCTGCTATTCAGCAGACCTAAGCTGAATTTTAATTAATTACATCACTTATAATCCTTATAGTCAAACATGTACAAAGCGGAGTACAAAACTTACAGCATTACAATACAGAATCATTGATTTCATCAAGCAAACTGAATAATACCTCTGAAATATCAAAGTTTTCAATAATTTTCAAAATGTATATAATTATCCATGTGGAGAATAATTTTATAACAGAGCAACTAGATTTTGAGGTGGAGAAGGCACCTATTGTAAGTTTATTTATGAAGACACACATTTGCCTATGCGTCTTTATAAAATACTAGCACAAATGCAACAGAAATAATACCTAGATTGTGGGCACTGACATTTACACCTGCTCAAGAGCAGGCATAGATGTTATATTCCTGCTGGAATTTTGCATACAATAATTCAAAACTTTGCACTCTTTGTGATTTTTTTCTGTATTGTATTTTAAATTAAGTATCACTCAAAAACAATACTTTGTTATTTTGACAAACAAAGCATGCAGTATTTTGCATTATTCAGATCTTTTGACACAGAAGGTCAAATTTTGTTTGCAGAATTCCAGTAGGATCAATGTTAGCACAAATTATATGCATACGTGCATACTTTATAAGATGCACATGTAGAGCATGACTCCACTCAGACGCTATACAAATTCCTCCCCTGAGCATGCCTACTCTACAATATTCTCCTAAGTGTATTATGGGTACTTTTAGGCATCATCAAATTTTATAAGAGGCCTTTATAAGCACATAAATCAGAATTTTACACAGTGAAAGCGTAGTTACTCACCTGTAACAGGTGATCTCTGGGAACAGCAGGAATTAAGTCTTCACATATGGGTATCATCGGTACCGACGGCGCCTGCGCTGGAACGCTCCCCAGCGTCCAAAAGGAAAGCCTTTGGGAGCATTCCACAGCGCATGCGTACTACCTTCCCGCCTCACTGCCTCTCTCACTTCAATTGAGTTTAAAGCTGAGCCAAGGAGACAGAGAGAGAGATCTCCTAGGGGAGGTGGGTGGGTTGTGAAGACTTAATTCCTGCTGTTCCCGGAGATAACCTGTTACAGGTGAGTAACCATTTAACTTCTCAACAAATAGGGATGTCCTGCATGGAGCGGTGGGTTCACTCCTAAACAAAGACATGGGGAGGGGTAGCCTGCACAGAGTGGCACCTACTCCTGCCATCTTACTCCGTCCATCTTGCTGGGCAGACTAGATTGACCATACTGGTCTTTATCTGCCATCATTTACTATGTTATTATGTTACGCTATCTCCAGGAACAAGCAGGAATGTAGTTTTCATATATGGGGACGCCCCAGCTGAAAGATGCCAGAGGAATGACCCCAGCGAGCTGTGAACCCGTGTGAACAGGGTCATACTTCCTCCCATGGATCCCTGGCATCCTACAGGGATGGAGGGTAGGAGTTGCATTAAGTCTGAAAGAGATGCTATAGGACAGCCTGGCCAAACGAGGCATCCCGATGGGAGTTCTTGTCCAGACAGTAGTGGGCTGTGAAGGTATGTACCAAAGCCCAAGTAGCCGCTCTACAGATATCATCTATAGACACAGAGCGGAGATTAGCATCCGAGGCTGCCATTGCTCTGACATTATGAGCTGTAACATGGCCTTCGAGGGAAAGACCTTTACTATCGTAAGTGAAGGATATGCAGTTTGCAATCCACTTAGATAGGGTTTGTTTGGAAACTGGAAGTCCCAAATGACTAGAATCAAAAGCAAAAAAGAGTTGAGAAGACTTCCTATGTTGTTTAGTTCTTTGAAGGTAGAAGGCTAAAGCTCTTTTACAATCTAAGGCATGAAGGTTCCTTTCTGCACTGGAGGCATGAGGCCTAGGGAAGAATACAGGAAGGTAAACCGACTGGTTTAAATGGAAAGACAAAACCACCTTTGGCATAAAGTGTGGATGAGTCCTGAGGACTACTTTATCATGGTGGAATCTAGTATAAGGAGGGTCAGCCACTAAAGCTTGCAGTTCACTAATGCGCCTAGCAGAAGTTATTGCAATTAGGAAAATGATTTTAAAGTTGTAGTGGCTAAAGGTTCAAAAGGTGGCTTCATAAGCTGACCAAGAACAAAATTCAGGTCCCATGCTACCGGTGGCGGCTTTATGGGGGCCTTTGTCAATAGTAGACCTCTCATGAATCTTGACACAATTGCATGAGAAGAGATTGGTTGTCCATCCTGGGGCCTGTGAAAAGCCGCAATAGCAGCACTGAGATGGACTCGTACTGAATTTGTCTTAAGACCAGAATTTGAAAGATGGAGGAGATACTCCAAAAGCGACTCCATGGGCACGGAAGAAGTAATTAGGACTTACCTGCTAATTATTGTTCCTGAAGGAACAACAGTCCAGTCCCTTACTTCTGGGTTGCGTAACCCTTCCAGCAGCTTGGAGGCTGAGTCCATCCTTTTTGAGGATGGTGCGGTATAAATACCACTGGCACCACCCACTGAAACCAGTATTCTATACAAAGTAGTCTTAAACAGAAACCAAAACTCTAAAAGGAGAACAAAAAATTAGTCAAAGATAAACAAACGCGAAGACCCATTGATCTCAAGAGGAAGAGAGGAGGGGAGTGGGGAGGAGGAGGAGGTTCACCTGGGCTTGAACTAACTTTGCTTCACCCTGGACCCCCGAACCTGTTGCAATGGTCCTCTGCTTAGCTCCAGCCCTGTCTTCGGTCCGCAGACCTTCACCTGCCCACTGGGACATTACACCCATAAGCGTAACTGGGAGGGAACAGGGACTAGACTGTCGTTCCTTCAGGAACAATAATTAGCAGGTAAGTCCTAATTACTTCTTCCTTATCGTCACTCCAGTCCAGTCCCTTACTTCTGGGATGTAACAGAGCAGTTCAGGCCTGGGAGGGTTTCGCTATCCCGGACCGAAGTACCGCTTCTCCAAACCGAGCATCAGCTGACCCCTGAACATCCAGCCTATAGTGCTTGGTGAAGGTATGTAGAGAAGACCAAGTGGCCGCTCTGCAAATGTCAAGAGGCGGAACTAAGCTATACTCCGCCCAAGAAGCCGCCTGCGCCCACGTTGAATGAGCGCGCAGACCTCCTGGAACTTGCTTCCCTTTGAGGATATAGGCAGAGGCAATAGCTTTCCTGATCCATCTAGAGATAGAAGCCTTGGCCGCCGCCTCCCCTCTATGAGGTCCTCCAAATTGAATGAATAGACGTTCGGACTTCCAGAAGGACGCCGTGCGGGAGAGATAAAGCTTTAACGCTCTCCGGACGTCCAGGAGACATAGCTTCTTGTCATCCCCTGCTAGCTCTTCAGCCGCAAAGGACGGAAGAGAAACCGTCTGGTTTACATGAAAAGGGGAGATGACCTTGGGTAAGAAAGAGGGGACTGTCTGTAAGACCACCTTCTCCCTGAAGAATGAAATAAAGGGAAACTGAGAGGACAGCGCTTGAAGTTCCGAGACGCGTCTGGCCGAGCAAATGGCAACCAGAAAGACCGTCTTCAGAGTAAGATCCTTCAGGGAGGCTCTCTTGGCAGGCTCAAAAGGCTCCCTGGTCAAGGCATTTAACACCAGATTGAGATCCCAAGGGGGTAACACCGATCTTTGTTGAGGACGTAGGCGCCTAACTGCTCTTAGGAACCTGGCTACATCCGAGTGTTCTCCTAAGGACTTGCCTCGAACCCTGCCCCTATAACAAGCAATAGCCGCCAGCTGGACTCGTAGGGAGCTGGGCGCTAAGCCCTTCTCGAAACCTGACTGCAAGAATTCCAGTACCTCTGGAACAGAGGCCGACAGAGGTTTCTTCCGGTGTTCTGCACACCAAGCCTCGAAGATGCGCCAGACCCTAACGTAGGACAGACAGGTGGAGCGTTTGAGCGTTCAACAAGGTAGAGATTACTGACCCCGAATATCCTCGCTTCCGAAGCCGCGCCCTTTCAATAGCCAGGCCGTAAGCGAGAATCGATCCACGTGAGGCATCAGTATCAGTCCCTGACTCAGAAGACCCTTTTTGCAGGGGAGCCGCCAAGGCCAGTCTACCGATAACCTCACCAGGTCCGCATACCAGGGGCAGCGAGGCCAATCCGGAGCTATGAGGATCACCAAGCCTCGGTGGGCTTCCACTCGTTGTAGAACCCTTCCGATGAGAGCCCAAGGGGGGAATACATACAGAAGACCTTCCGCGGGCCATCTCTGGGCTAAGGCATCTAAGCCTTCGGACATCCTTTCCTTCCTTCGACTGAAGAATCTGCACGCCTTGGCTGAGGTGCACCGCGCCATGAGATCCATGACTGGAGTGCCCCAAAGGGCTACAATCTGATAGAAGACCTCCTGGTCCAACTCCTACTCTCTCCTTGGTCGATCTTGCACCTGCTGAGGTAATCGGCCATGGTGTTGTCCGTTCCGGCCACATGCTGGGCTGAAAGAGCCTCCAATTGGGCTTCGGCCCACTGGAATAGGCTGTCCGCCTCCTTTTCCAAGGGGGGACTGCTTGTACCTCCCTGGCGATTGATGTAAGCCACCGCGGTGACATTGTCTGAAAGGACGCGAACTGCTCTTTGGCGAACTAAGGGCTCAAGCGCCCGGAGAGCCAGGGCTACCGCTCGCAACTCTAGTCTGTTGATGGACCACCGGGACTCCGCTAAGGACCACCGACCCTGGACGAACTGATCCTCGCAATGTGCTCCCCAGCCTGTCAGGCTGGCATCTGTCATCAGCAGTAGCCACTGCGGGGGTTCGAGCGGCATCCCGCAATTCAGGTTCCCCACTGGAGGGCTTTTCTGGTCCGGGGAGCACAGGGCAGCCGCATCGATAAGTGGTGATGTTGGGGAGACCGACGCAACAGGGCCCTCTGAAGGGGTCTCATGTGCGCTCTGGCCCACGGGACCACCTCTATTGTTGCAGCCATGGTTCCCAACAACTGAAGGTAGTGCCACGCCGTAGGAGTACGTCTGCTCAGGAATTGCGATACCAGGGTCCTTAGGTCCCTTGCCCTTGTCTTGGACAGGAACACCTTCCCTCTTCTGGTGTCGAACCTTGCTCCGAGATACTCTATTTCCTGAGAAGGCACCAACTTGCTCTTTGCCCGATTGATGACCCAGCCTAGTTCCTCCAGGACTTCTACCACTCTTGTAGTGGTTGTGCGACTCTCCTCTTCTGACTTCGCCCGGATTAGCCAATCGTCTAGGTAGGGATGAACCATGATTCCCTCCTGTCTCGGGGCCGCAGCAACCACTACCATTATCTTGGTGAAGGTCCGAGGAGCTGTAGCTAGCCCGAAGGGCAGTGCCTGGAACTGAAAGTGACCTCTCGGCACCGCGAATCTCAGAAACTGTTGATGGGACCTTCGAACCGGGATGTGCAAATAGGCTTCCGTCAAATCCAGGGAAGTTAGGAACTCTCCGCTCCTTACGGACACTATGACCGACTTCAGGGTTTCCATTCGGAAGTGAAGCACCTTGAGACAGCGATTGACTTGCTTCAGATCCAGGATCGGGCGGAACAAGCCTTCCTTTTTTGGTACCACAAAATAAATCGAGTATCGACCGTAGCCGCATTGATCCGGCGGAACAGGAGCCACCGCTCCGAGCGCTATGAGCCTTGAGAGTGTGACATCTATCGCCGCCCTCTTTACCGGAGATCCACAGGGAGACTGAACAAAGGCTGGACGTATTTGCTTTGCAAATTCGAGGGCATAGCCCTCTCGGATCACCTCTAGGACCCATTGATCTGATGTGACTCGGGACCAGGCGGGAAGGAACTGCTTTAAACGGCCCCCCACCAGCAGACCCCTCACCTGGACCCCCGCTTTCTCATTGTGGTTTTCTAGGTCCTGCGGAGGCGGAGGAGGAGGCCCCAAAACCTCTCCCTGCCCCCCGAAATCCTCTGAAGCTTTGGCCCCTGGAAGGGAAACGGCCCCTAGGAAAGGAAATCGATCTGGCTGGACGAAACCTCCGGGGGTCCCTGGGCTGGCTAAGAACGGAAGCTAGGGAGCGAACTTGCTTTGGTCTATCCTCCGGAAGCCTGCCACCTTTAGATTCGCCAAGATCCTTTACCAATCTATCCAAATCTTCTCCAAACAACTTCCCCTTGAAGGGAAGCAGACTTAGGCGCGCTTTTGAAGAGGCATCGGCCGCCCAATTCCTTAGCCATAGGTAACGCCTAGCTTCTACCACAGAAGCCATGTTCTTAGCCAGACTTCTGATGAGGTCATATTGACTATCCGCTAGGTAGGCAGTCCCGGACTCCAACCTAGCCGAGATAGCCTGGGCATCCCCCGAGGAGCTCTCTGTCATCTGAAGTTGCTGGGACCACCTCAAACAGGCCCTAGCCACCCAAGCTCCTGAAACCGAGGCCTTTAAGGCAAGAGCGCTGATATCAAAGGCTTGCTTGAGAAGAGTGTCTAATTTTCTATCTTGAGTATCTTTCAAGGCCGCGCTACCCTTGACCGGGATAGTCATTTTCTTCGTGACCGCAGATACCGCCGCATCTACCCTGGGTGACTTCAGCAGCTCTTTGTCCGATTCTGGTAATGGGTAAAGTCTCGTCATAGCACGCACCCCTCTCAAACTTGACTCTGGCTGGTCCCACTCCTCTTGGATCATCTGACGCACCACTCTGTGAACGGGAAAGACCTTCTGAGACCTCCTCACTGCTTGGATCAAAGGATCCTCCAATGCTTCCTCCTCCCTTGGGGCGTCTGAGGCCACATTGAGCGCCCTGAGGGATTCGTTAATTAATGCCGGAAGCTCCTCCCGCCGAAAAACCCTCACTATGCGGGATTGGTCCTCCTCCGGAATCTCTCCTTCTTCTAGTTCCTCCTCATCTTCCCCTAGGTCCTTGTCAGAGGACTCCTCTTCCAGGGTGTCAGGAGAGAAGGACGAGAGAGGCTCCTCACTCATTAGCCATGCGCGCTTGTGAGGAATTTCGGACGCCTGGGAACTAGCTTTCAATGGCCTGCCCCCCAGGTTGTCTTTCGCTGAGCTCGGCTCCCCTGCCCCTAGGCCCTTCTTGCGCATGCAATAGGCCTTGTGCAGCAAAAGAACGAACTCAGGGGAAAAGAGGTCGTTGGCACTCCCCTCCCCAGCTGCGTTTGGGGGAAGGGGAGGGAGAGAGACCGGTAAGTCCGAGGTAGGAGGAGGGGGGGACAGGGGAACCCTATCCTCTTCTAGAGGGTCCCCTGACCCTTGAACGGCTTGGGACATGGATAATTGGATACCTTGCTCCACCGAGGCAGCCTCTGCAGCGCAACCCCTGCAGATCCCTGAATCGGAGGCCGTACCCCTACGTGTGCCACAAGATGGGCACCGCGTTTTGCCAGTCATGACCTTCTTGTAGATAGGCTGAGAAAATTTTGTCAATAAAGAAGAAAATAAATTTGTCAATCAGTAGCAGATTAAGGTAAAAGAAATAACAGAAATAACAGCAATATGCCCTCCCCTCCCCCAGACTGGCACTGGATACGGGCAACGATTTTCAGAAATCGAAAACAAATAAACTATTCCAAAAATAAACTAGAAATAAACTAAAACAAAAATTAAAACGATCCTAGACTAAACTTCAATAGCCCCAATACTTGCGTTTAGCAGCTCCTTTAATAGCGCGAAGCTCCGCAGCAGACCGGCGCGCTCCGGGGGCTCACACGTGGAAGGCCTCGGCCACGTGGAGCGCCACCCGGTCGGCGTTTCAGCTGGACAATTGCTTCAGCCGCCGCGCTGGAGAGCGCCGGAATTGAGCGTTTCCCAAATCCTAAGCTCCGAGGTTGCTGCGCCCAGTCAGAGGAGAAGGGGAAGAGAGCATTGTTGCCTCAAGCGCTCAGCCACCAGGAGGGCTTCGGTGCGAGGTAAGACGGGTCTGCGATCAAGCCCGCGGTAGCTGACCGACCCAGCAGGGGAGAGACCGCGGTCCTTCACTGTACTGCCGAACAAATCCTCTTGTCCCGGTGAGCACATTGTAGCCCCGATGCAAACCTCCTCTTCAGGCCAGGGATCGGAGAGAGGCGCGGGGGGGGGGAGGGGGAAGGAGCTTAAAGAGGCAGAGCCCGAGAGGGAATACCAGAGGTTGCCCCAAACGATCAATAAAGAAAATAAATTAAAGTAAATTAATGAAAATGAAAGAGAAAGTGAAAACAAGTGAAAATAAAATGCAAGGAAGACTCCAGTAAGCTCTTGGCTTACGGAACCCTCCAGCTGCTTGGAGGCTGAGAATACTGGTTTCAGTGGGTGGTGCCAGTGGTATTTATACCGCACCATCCTCAAAAAGGATGGGCTCAGCCTCCAAGCTGCTGGAAGGGTTACGCAACCCAGAAGTAAGGGACTGGACTGGAGTGACGATAAGGAAAGGGGGTTAAGCCCCCTTTTTGAACACCATATAGAAAACCTTTTCCATTTGAAAGCGTAGGAACGCCTTGTGGAAGGTTTTCTCAAAGCTTGAAGGATATCCTTCACTTGCTGAAAGAGGTGGATATCTAAAAGTTCTATTCCTTCAGCAACCAGGCCCAGAGGTGCAGGGACTGAGGACTGGGATGCAGAAGCTTCCCGTTCTCCTGAGAAAGGAGATCTGGAGCATATCCCAACTCTAGAGGAGTTGCTTGAGAGAGACGCAGAAGCAGAGGGTACCACGATTGCCTTGGCCAACGTGGAGCTATGAGGATCATATAACCCCTGTCTCTCTGAAGCTTGAAAAGAGTTTTGGGAATTAGGGGAAAGGGTGGGAAGGCATAGAGGAAGTCCTGAACCCAATGGAGCTGGAAAGCATCGTTTGATAGACAGTATTGAGCCGGAATTCTGGAACAGAACCGGGGAAGTTTGGCATTCTGTGGACTTGCAAAGAGGCCTATATCTGGTGTTCCCCAGGTGTGGAACACTCGAGTCAGTTGGTCTGCCTGGAGAGACCACTCGTGTGGCAGTAGTATTTGACTGAGCTTGTCTGCCCACAAGTTTTGAATGCCTGGAAGGTATACCCACTAGAAGGTAAATTTGGAGCTCTCTGGCAAGGGCCCATAGTCGCAAAGCTTTGTTGCACAGCGACAAGAGAGCCCATTCCGCCTTGTTTGTTTATGTAAAACATGGCAACCTGATGGTCGGTTTGGACCAGAACTGTCTTTTGACTGAGCTGGCCCTGAAATGCTATTATAGCATTGTAAATTGCTCTTAGCTCTAAGATGTTTATTTGAAGGGAGGCCTCTTGTGAGGTCCAGAGACCCTGAGTGGAAAGATCGTGCAAGTGGGCTCCCCAACCCAGCTTGGACGCATCTGTTGTCAGGGTGATTTGGTGCAGTGGTTGCTGGAAGGGGGAACCTACCAGGAGGTTTTCGAGGGACTGCCACCACAGCAGGGACAAAATGAGACGTGTCGAATTCTTGATTTTGTCCGTCAAGCAACCTGTAGCTTGTGTCCACTGCGAAGAGAGGGTCCACTGAGCTGCTCGCATATGTAGGCGGGCATAAGAGACCACATGTACAATGGATGCCATATACCCCAGCAGTTGAAGCATTTCTCAAGCAGTTAGGAGGGTTTTCTTTACTGCTTGGGAAGCCAAATCTATTTTTCATAGACAGCGCGGCTGTTGCAGGAATGCCCTTGATTGCTGCGTGTCTAAGCGAGCCCCTATAAACTCTAGGGATTGAGAAGGGGTGAGGTGGGACTTTTGGTGGTTGACCAGACCCAAATATTGAAGAATTCTCATGGCATGAGAAACCGACCGTTCTGTTTCTGGAGCTGTTGGTGCTCTGATGAACCAGTCGTCTAAGTAGGGGGAAGACGAATATCCCCCGAGTTCTCAGGAATGCTGCTACTACAGAAATGCATTTTGTGAAGACTCTTGGGGCAGAGGCCAGCCCGACTGGAAGGACTCTGTATTGGAAGTGGTTTCCTTGAAAGAGAAATCAAAGATACTTCCTGTGATTTATATGGATGGGGATAAGCGTGTACGCATCTCTTAGATCTAGAGAACATAACCAATCCTGATTCTGAAGGTATGGTAAAAGTGTTCCGAGGGAGATCATCTTGAACTTTTCTCAGAACAGATATTTGTTCAATTCTCTGAGGTCCAGGATAGGTCTGTATCACCCTGTCTTCTTTGGGATAAGAAAATAGGGGGAGTAGAACTCTCTTCCCCGTTGGAATATAGGTACCTCTTCTATTGCTCCTTGAGCAAGGAGTGAAGAGACCTCCTGACACAGAATGTTGGTGACAGGGCCTTGAGAATTGAATTGTTTTATGACTGTAGGCGGGGGCATGCTGAGAAAGTGAAGTTTGTACCCCTGTCCCTCAATGGACAGAGTCCAGTTTTCTGATGTTATTTGTTGCCATCTTTTGGCAAAAAGGCATAATCTGCCTGGAATGGTCAAGGGCTCTGGACCCTTCAGAGGCAAAATGGTTAAGTTCTCTAGGTAGAAGTCAAAGCCCCTGCGAAGGCTGTACCTGCTGAGCCGTTTGAGCTCTTTGAGCTTGCGGCTTCCTTTGTTGTCTAGATTGCTGCCCCTTCTGGGGGGCATGAACTGGACAACGAATTGGATGGGAATAAGAATGGTAAGATTTTTTCTTTGTTAAAGAAAAACTTCTTGCCTGTTTTTTTCTTTTATGGGTTGGCAGTAGACTTTGATAGCCTATTCAAGGTGGTATTGTCAGATTCAATCTGATTAGCCTTGGTCTGCCAATCCTTCCCAAATAAGTTTTCACCTATGCAAGGAATGTTTCCTAACTTCTCTTGCACACACTCCTCTAGATGTGATGCTTGGAGCCAGGCAATGCGCCGTGCTCCGATAGCAATAGCAGAGGTTCTGCTAATAGCTTCAAAGCAGTCAAAAGCTACACGGTTCACAAATTTGGAGACATTTTGAGCGTACTTGAGCAGAGTGAGGTACTGAACCCGTTTATCTTCAGGAAGAAGAGGGCTCATGCGTTCCAGATCCGCTATAACCTCCTCTAGAAACATTCCGATGTAAAGGGAATATGAGCTAATCCTCGATTCACAGCTTGGCGGGTTGGAAGAATGCGTTTTAGCACTCTTTATTCTCCGCATGGCTGATTCCACTACCATAGAATGGTGTGGTAACTGAGTCTTCTGAAACCCTGGAGAAGGTGGGACTTGGTACATGGTATCGAGGCGTCGAGAATGCGGTGACACCATTAAGGGAGTTTCCCACATTCTGAACATAAGATCTTGAAGGTTCTGATGAATGGGCAGCATCGCTGCCTCCTTAGGAGCCAAAGGGTATTGCAGAATTCTTAGTTCTTCTGCCCTAGGTTCCTTCTCAGGAGTAACCGTGATTGAAAGCCCTTTAGTTACATCACGTATAAAATCCTGAAAAGACATGTCTTCTGGAGGAGACATTCAGCGCTCAAGAGAAGGAGATGGATCCTTCAATAGCACTGCTCTTGTATTGGTAGAGTCATCGGAATCGGAAGACTCATCGGAGCTTTGCATCGATTGATTCTGGTACCGATGAATATCGGTACCGTGTCGTTTCGGTTCCAACCTCTCGATGCCGGAGAAACTCTCGAGGCTCGGCATGGGAGGAAGTCGCCCACCTGAGTGGGTGCCACTAGAGCCAGTACCAGTGTCGGTACCGAGCTCATTTGAACTGTCTGTAGCGGTCTTAGCGGTACCGAGGCAGCTAAGAGGGACGCTAGACTGTGTTCAATAGTAAGGATTCTCTTATCCATTGCTAATGCCAATGCCTGGTCGGTACCGGTGGAAGCGACTACGACCCCAGAACATGGCAACATAGGTTCTGCAGAGGTGGAGGCCTCTGGAACATTCTGAGACCCCGTTTGTGCTTTGGAGACCGAAGACTCCCGCCGGGGCAATTTTGCCGGTGTACTTTCCTCGACAGTAGTGCCAGTGGCATCTCAATGCTTTGCAGGATATTTACCCTTCAAGGACCGGCTAGTCTTTACAGACTTTTGTTTAGTTACCTGAGATCCATGAGAGAAGGATGAAGCCCTTGAGGACGTTGATGCAACTGACATCGTATCAACAGTGAAAACAGAACTGGCCTTTGCAGCTCTGTTCTGCAGGCCCCTTTTGGTCATCTTTCTACAGGAGAGGCACTCTGCTGGACAATGTTCAGGACTTAACGTTTGAGACACCATTCGTGGGTGTCGGTGACGGAAATAGTACCGCCACAGTTTGAACATTTTTTAAAACCACTAGTTGGCTTCTCCTTATCTGGAGATTTTTGGGCCTAGTGCCCAAAATGGGGCCTAACCTCAGGAGGGGTGAGGCACCGAAGAAAAGAAGAAAAGATTTTTTTTTTTTTAAAGAAAAAAAGAAAAGAGAACCAGTGGTACCAGTTGGCGTCAAATGAAGGCAGACGCGACCACAAAAAAACAAGAAAGAAGATAAAGTTTTCTGCGGTGACAGGAGAGACGTCCTGTCGGCTCCGCGGAAAACAAAGAACTGAAGTAAGAGAGAGGCAGTGAAGCAGGAAGGCAGCACGCATGCGCTGTTGGATGCTCCCAAAGGCTTTCCTTTTGGACGCTGGGGAGTGTTCCTGCACAGGCTCCGTCGGTACCAACGATACCCATATGTGAAGACTACATTCCTGCTTGTTCCTGGAGATAAAGTTTATCATCATCATCTACTTCGTAGCTGAATACTGCCAATAAACCAATAATTTTTTAGCCTGCTCTCAGTTCTCCCAAACTTGATCCTTTGTATATGGATAGTATTGGCCTACTTAGTTAGATATTCAGCCGTATCAGGCTTGAAAATCTATCAACTGATGGTTAAAGTATAATTTCTTTTGAATATCAGTCCAATTCTTTTTTTTTTCCTTATAGAGGCACATCACTTTTGAAGTTTTCTTTTTCTTTTTTTTTTAATGTAGCAGGATGCCAAAACACCCCTGCCTTAGATTAAACAGGAGGGACATTCGGAGTGCCTGTTCCAAAATGCAACTCCAAGGTAGGTGTTCTTCTATTTTGGGGGAAAGCATAAATGAGTGTTGAGAGGCTCAATGGATTCCTTCACAGATGGAGAAGGAAGGGGGGAAGCCAGGCAGTGAGGCTTCTTTCAGCAACATCGGGTGAGAGGAGGAAAGTTAATTAAGCCAACTAGAGCTGGGGAAGAAAATAGTGGAGAAGGACATGCGTTTAGTCACAACAGAATTTTTGTTTGTATGCCCTTAGGGTTCACCCTAAGCACCATCAATTAGAGGTGATTTTTGTTGTTAAGTGCTAGCATTAGTGTTGACTTCTGGCAACCCTGTGGATAGTTGTCCATGTTGCGACTATCTCCTGGGTTTTCTTGAAAGGAGCTACAGAAAGTAGACTGCCAGGCCTTTTCTCCATGCAGAAGCCTACAGCACCCGGTATTCCAAGCTGGTCTCCCATCCAGATACTACCAGGACCAATCCTGTTTAGCTTCCAAGAATAGATGAAATTGAGAACACTCAGGGTAGCATGGCTGTAGCTCAATTAAAGCGTAGTTACTCACCTGTAACAGGTGTTCTCCAGGAGCAGCAGGAATCAGTCCTCACTTATGGGTGACGTCGGCGCCGACGGAGCCCTCGCGGAGCAATTTTCCCCAGCTTTCAAAGAAAGCCTTTGGGAATTGCAGCGCGCATGCGCGCGGTCGCCTTCCCGCCCAAGGGTGCCATCTTAGCCAGTCAGATGACATAGCTAAAAAAGACAGCATAAAAATTTGCAAAAAAACTAAAGCAGATGATTGCAACTCCAAGGGGAGGAGGGAGGGTTGTGAGGACTGATTCCTGCTGCTCCTGGAGAACACCTGTTACAGGTGAGTAACTACGCTTTCTCCAGGACCAAGCAGGAAGTCAGTCCTCACTTATGGGACTCCCAAGCTTAAGGCTACCGGAGACCCTAAGCACAAAAATGAGCTCCCTCTAGCTCAGCAGCACAGAAGGAAGGAATCTTCGCTGAATTATTACCCACCGGTAGCCCACATCCGGGATGGAGGGTAGGAGTTGCTCAAACCTCAAAGAGATTACGGAGGACTGCCTGTCCGAAAGCACTGTCCCTGCGGGACTCCCTCTCGAGACAGTAATGGACCGCAAAAGTCTGGCTCGAAGACCAAGTAGCGGCCCGGCAGATGTCTGCCAGCGGAACAGAGCGGAGGTAAGCCACTGACGTAGCCTTTGCCCGAACGCAATGAGCCGTGACTCGACCTTCCAAGGAGAGTCCGGCTGCCCCATAAGCCCAAGTGATACAGTCCGCAACCCAGATGGACAGAGTACGCTTGGAGACCGGGAGTCCCAATTTATTGGGATCAAAAGACACAAAAGCTGCGCAGCTTTACAGTGCTCCCGCGTACGGTCAAGGTAGAAGTTCAATGCCCTTCTACAGTCCAGGGTATGGAGGACCATTTCAGCTCGGCTGGAGTGTGGTCTGGGAAAGAAGGTCGGAAGTACCACCTCCTGATTGATGTGAAAAGGGGAGACCACTTTTGGAAGAAATTTTGGGTGAGTCCGTAGGACTACCCTATTTTTGTAGAACCGAGGAAAAAAGAGATTACGAATAAAATCAACTTTTTCGCGGGGACAAGACGGGTACGTCTGTAGGGCTCCGCGGAAAAAAGACGACTGGCTAAGATGGCACCCTTGGGCGGGAAGGCGACCGCGCATGCGCGCTGCAATTCCCAAAGGCTTTCTTTGAAAGCTGGGGAAAATTGCTCCGCGAGGGCTCCGTCGGCGCCGACGTCACCCATAAGTGAGGACTGACTTCCTGCTTGGTCCTGGAGAAAGGACCTATTACAAAATGGCACCTGAACAGGAACCCAGTAGAGGCTGGAATGGATTTCTGAACAGGATTTTTGCCTCAGAAATATTTCAGTGGAGTCCTGTTTTGATTCTGCACAAGTCTATGCAGAACTTATTGGAAGTGAAGAGTTAAGATAGTAACCAGACTTAACAAATGGCCTTATAAGCCCCCAAAGTTTTGACAACATCTGGGGTGGGAACCTACCCAGTGAAAAGAGGTAACAAGCCAGCTAATCGGTTGCATTATGACATCAGACTCCTATCAGCCCAAATAACTATTAACTGTGCCTTGACCACATTAAGTGAGGTGGAAGGGAGTAATCAGTAGCTGCCCGCTGCTCGCGGTTCTAAAGTGGGAGGCCTTGACCTGCCCAATCTAATACCACAAACCGCCGAGAAGGTCCATCTTAACCCTTTCAAGGCCTACTTTAAAATTTTAATCCACATTCTGCAGCAGGGTTAATTTTTGCATATTTCAGGAAAATTGTACCCGTCTTATTCAATATGTTCTAATAGTGATTTTCCTTCTGCTATGGTCATGTATTATATACCATTTGATAGGAATATTTAGTCAGAATTTTGGATCCCGAGAGTTTTGGGCTCGGCCTGGAAAGGGTTAAGTATATCTGATGCCCTAGGTCAGTGGTTCCCAAACCCATCTGGGGGGCGTCCAAACCAGTCGGATTTTCAGGATATCCAATATGAATATATATGAAAGATTTACATACACTGCCTCCATTGCATGCAAATCTACCTCCTGCATATTCACTATGGATATCCTGAAAACCTGACTGGCTGGAGAGACCCAGGACAGGTTTAGGAACCACTGTCCTGGGCGAGCCTTCAGCTGTGCCCCTCTCCGTAATCCATCTTCTTTTGTTCTCTTACCCCCTCCCCCCTTCTCTTCCCTTCCTCCAACTGTGTCCAGCATTTCCCCTTCTCTTCCCCACCTCCCCCTGTAGTCCAACATCTTCTGTTGTCTGCCCCACCATAGTCCAGGATTACTACTTCCCTTTCCTATTTGCCCATGCCCAGCATCTCCGCTTCTCTTTGATCCATGTCCAGCACTTCCCCTTCTCTTTCCCAGTCCTGCATAATCTTGCATCTTCCATTCTCTTCCCCAATTCCCCTGTAATACAGAATTTCTCCTTCACGTTCCTAGTTCTCCCTTAAGCCAGCATCTCTCCTTATATACTCAATAGTACAGCATCTCCCCTTCTCTTCCCCTTCCCATCCCCAATCCTCCAAGTGTCCAGTATCTCCCTTCCCTTCCCTCCCTCCCTCCCTCTCCAGGTGTCCAGCTCTCCTCTCTGCTCCATGTCCAGCATTTCCCCTTCCCTGCTCTTGCCCCCCCCCCTTTGGTCAAGCATCTCCCCTTCTCTTCATCCCAATCCAACATCTCTATACATCTTCCCTTTCCTCTGCTCCTTCCTCTCCTCTGTTATTAACACTGATGCTCTACCCTGGCTGCTATTAAGCACTGTATAGTGGTGTGCACAGTGCGGACCTCTAAGCTCAGGTGCATGCTCAAGCTCTGCTGGGTCCTGCTCCCTTTGACACAAACTTCCTGCCGAAGGGAGTAGGATCCACCAGAGCCAAAGCACACGCCAGTGCTCAGAGGCCTACATCATGCATGCCGCATTAAAGCGCTTCATGACAGCCTAGGCAGACAGGGGGATGGTGGCAACAGCAGGGAAGGAGGGGAAGGAGCAGACCATGGTTTGTGTACTGCTCCCCTCATACTCTGATGTCTTATGCAGACACTTAGTCCATCTAGTGGAAGGGCCAGCCCTGCAGAGGACATGGAAGCCAATGAGAAATATCGAAGCGAGGTACCAGATTTTGATATCCACAACCCTTTGTGCAAGACTTACATACCGCAGTTCAAGCAGACTTCGATAAGCCTGGAATGCCCACAATGTTTACATGTTCAGTCACCCACATAGCTCTGAGTAAAATATGTACTCTATCATGCCCTTGTATACCCTGGAGCCATACCTAGGAATGCTGTGGAAACAGGATCAAAAGTCATCTGGAGAAGGAACTGACAAGTCTGCAGGTGTGTTAGACCTGTAACTGGAACACTGCATCCCAGTACTGTCCTTGCCACTGAACGAGGCTGATTTTAATAAGACCTGGGCAAATGGTAGATGTGCCCTGGGGCCTATACGAGAATAGCTGGGGTAGGGGGGTGAAGAGGGATGCCTGGGGCACCCCTGAGTCCCTCCCAACCTATTCGGCCATCTCAGTTCACTATTATTTGATGATTCCAGCTGATAGAGATAAACCCCAACTACCTGTGCCAGAGCTGTGTGTGATTAGAGAGGTTCACTCAAAAGAAATAAAGCATAGTTACTCACCTGTAACAGGTGTTCTCCGGGGACAGCAGGAAACGGTCCTCACATATGGGTAACATCAGCACCAACATAGCCCTCGTGGAAGCATCCCTCCAGCTTTCAAAGAAAGCCTTTGGGAGATGCCACCACACATGCGTGGTCCCCTTCCTGCCCAAGGGTGCCATCTTGCTCAGACAGATAACATAGCTAAAGGCGGCAAAAATAAAAGATGGTAAAGGAGCAACTCCAAGGGGAGGAGGGAGGGTTGTGAGGACTGATTCCTGCTGTCCCCAGAGAACACCTGTTACAGGTGAGTAACTACACTTTATCCGAGAAGCAGGAAGTCAGTCCTCACATATGGGACTCCCCAGCTACAGGCTACCGAAAGCCCATAACAAAATAGGGGCTCCCTCATGGGGAGCGGCAAGCAGCAGCAATTTAGTTTGTGTACACTGACCATAGTAGGACCCCTGTGTCCAATGAACCAGCACTCCGGTAGACTGAACTCAGAAGGGTCGGAGGGTAGGAGCTGCCTAAACCCCGAAAAGGCTATGGGAGCACAGCCTGGCCAAAGGCACTGTCCCATCGGGACTCTCTTTCCAGGCAGTAATGGGCTGCGAAGGTATGGACTGAAGACTAGGTGGCAGTCCAGCAGATGTCCACCACTGGGACGGAGCGTAAGTTTGCCACCGAAGCCATCACAGCCCTGACACGATGCGCCATTTCACAGCCTTCCAGCGGGAGCCTCACCTGCTCGTAAGTGAGGGCAATACAGTCCGCCACCCAGGTGGACAACGTACATTTGGTCACCGCCTCCCCCAGTCTACTGGGGTCATATGAGATGAAAAGCTGAGGTGGTTTGCGGTGGCCCTAAGTGTGTTGGATATAGAAGGACAAGGCCCTCTTATAGTCCAAGGTATGAAGGATTGTCTCCACCCGACTGGAGTGAGTTCTTAGAAAGAAGGTAGGGAGCACCACATCCTGGTTGAAATGGAGGGCGATACTACCTTCGGCAGGAATTTGGGGTGCGTGCAAAGCACCACTCTGTTCTTGTAGAACCTGGTATAAGGCACCTCCGCCACAAGGGCCTGAAGCTCGCTAACTCTGCGAGCAGAGGTGAGCGCAAGCAGGAAAGCCACCTTCCAAGAGAGGTAGTGAAGGTGGCAGGTAGCTAGAGGCTCGAAGGGTGGGGAGTGAGCTGCCCCAACACCACGTTGAGGTCCCATTCGGTTGCCGGAGGGCAAACTGGGGGCTTCGATAGGAGCAGGCCCCAAAGAAAAAGGTAACCAATGGTTAGAACGAGAAGGGCTTACCTTCCACCGGATGGTGGTACGCCGCCAGGGAACTAGGGTGTTCTCGGACGGAGTTAGACTTGAGCCCGGACTGAGAGAGGTGGAGAAGGTACTGTAACACCAGAGCCACCGGGCAGGAGAAAGGATCAGCCCCGTGTTCGGCACACCAGAGAACCCGCGCCATTTGAGGGCATAAACCTTCCTAGTAAAGGCCTTGCGAGAGGCCAGCAGAATGTCCTCCACCTCAACCGAAAGGTTGAAAGGGACCAGAATCACCCTCTCAGCAGCCACGCTGTCAGCAACAGGGACCCTAGGTTGGGGTGCAGAAGACAGCCCCCCTCCTGAGATAGGAGTTCTGGGGCAGTCCCCAAGGGGATGGGGGCCTATACCCTCAACTGTAGAAGCAGTGTGAACCACGGTTACCTGGGCCACCGAGAAGCTATCAGGATGAGCGAGGCCCTGTTGCGGAGGGTCCTGAACAAGGTCTTGGTGATCAGTGGCATCAGAGGGAAGGCATACATGAGTCCTTCTGACCATGAGACCAGGAACCCATCTGCTGCCACCCTGGAGAGGTGGACCTGCCAGGAGTAGAAGCAGGGCAACTGAAAGCTGTCCAGGCTGGCAAACAGGTCCATCACGGGTTCCCCCAGAACCGGAAAATCCAACTGGCTACCCTGGGGTCCAGCTGCTACTCGTACGGCTGGATAACTCTGATGAGTCTGTTGGCCAGCAGGTTGTCCTGCCCACAGGATACCCTGTTGGATTGCATACGAGCAGAGGACCAGTGCCTACTGACAAAGGGTGCAAGACCCCGTGCCCCCCTGTTTGTTCACGTAGAACATCGCCACCTGGTGGCTCGCCTGGACCAGCACTGGCTGGTGATGCAGGTGGTGACAGAAGACCTTCAGGGCTAGGTGTATGGCTTGGAGCTCCAGGGGTTTGATCTGCTAGGTGCTCTCATCTGGTGACCAGTTGCCCTGAGTGCGGAGTTCTCCGTAGTGGGTTCCCCAGCTGAGCAGGGAGGCGTCCGTGGTGAGAACCCTTGAGGGGCTTGCAGCCTGAAAAGGCATGCCCTCCTTGAGATGCTGGGGCGACTGCCACCAGGCCAAGGAGTCCGCCAATTGGCGGGTCACTGAAACTCTGTCTCGGAGGCGGCCTGTGGCCTGAGACTACTGGTCCCGGAGACACCACTATGCCGTCCTCATGTGGAGGCGAGCGTCTGGGGTGATGTGGACCATGGAAGCCATGTGCTCGAGGAGGCGTAGGAGAACCCGGGCGGGCACCAAGGGACGGTACTGTACGTCACGAGCTAGAGACCTGAGATGATCAGCTCAGTCCCTGGGCGGCAAGAAAGCCTTCGACTGGAGAGTGTCTATCTTTGCCGCAGTGAACTCAAGACACTGTCGGGAGGAGGTAAGACTTGGGGTAATTTATGACAAAGCCCAAGTGTTGCAGAACCTGGATGGTGCGTGTGGTGGCCTGCTGCACTTCTGAGGTTGTGCCACCCTTTATGAGCCAGTCATCCAGATAGGGAAAGACGAAGACCCCCAGGAGCCGGAGGAAGGCGGCCATGACTGCCAGGCATTTTGTGAAGACTCTTGGGCAGAGGCTAGGCCGAACGGGAGCACCCTGTAATAAAAATGCCTGCCCCCCACTATAAACCGCAGGTACTGCCTATGGTGGGGTGGATGAGGAGGTGGGTATAAGCATCCTTGAGGTCTAAGGAGCATAGTCAGTCTCCCTGCTGGAGGAATGGCAGCAATGTTCCAAAGGAAAGCAACTTGAACTTCTCCTTCACCAGGAATTTGTTGAGGTTGCGCAGGTCAAGGATGGGCCTTAGGCCTCCTGTCCTTTGGCAAGGGGAAGTACCTGGAGTAGAACCCTTTGCCCTTGAGGTGGTGGGGCACTGGTTCCACCGCTTTGTCCTTGAGAAGACCTGCCAACTCCTTCAGAAGAAGATCCTGGTGGAGGGGAGACCTGAGGGCCTCTCCCGGGAAATAAGGGGGAGGTGTCTGAGTCAGGTGGAGAAGATAACCATCCCTGACTACCCTTGGTGCCCAAGCATCGGTGATGATGGTCACTCACTTCTGGGCATAGAGGGCCAGCCGTCCCTCTGTGGGCTGCTGATCTCCTTGGGTTAGAGAGGCTATGATCAAGTGAGTCAAAAGCTCCCCCTGGGCAGGGCCGGAGCCTGGGGTTTTGGAGCCTTCTGCTTACGTGAGCCATGCCCATGGCCTACTGACACTGTTGGGGAGCTGGGGAGGTAAACCCTGCTTGATCTTTTGGAAAACGCGGTATAATATTTGTTAATAAATAAATAACAGTGGGTAGTTCCAGTAAGCAGCTCCCTTCCTCGGGTAGAAAGACTTTTTACACAAGCCCTTCCGTCGGGGAGGGGCAGAGGTCTTTTTAGAGAGCCTGGTCCTCGTCATGAACTCTTTCTCCAGCTCGGCAGCCTTGTCGGTCATGGGTTTGCCAAAGAGGTTCTCTCCTTGGCAAGGGACATTGACCAATTTGTCCTGAATCCACTGCTCGAGGTCAGGCGACTGTAGCCAAGCTTCACGGCGTACACCGATGCCAGCCACCGCTACTCGAGCCGTCAACTTGAACCCGTTATAGGCCGCCCAAGACATGAATTTAGAGCATTCATGGACTGCTTTGGCCAGGTTCTTGAACCGCTGCAAAGGTTCCTCGGAGAGACCAGCCGAGAACCCGGCGAGTTCCTTCACCAGGTCACACAGGTACATGCCCATGTACACCTGGTAGGCCTGGATGCGGCAGATGAGCATTGAGCGCTGGTAGCACTTTCTGCAGAGAGCACCCAAGTTATGGGTATCCCTGCTGGGGGGGCACCGAGGAATGCATCTTTTAGCTTTTCATCCGATGCATGGCCGACTCCATCACCATGGAGTTATGTGGCAGCTATGACCTTTGGAAGCCCGGGCTCCGGTGGACTCGATACATCGAGTCGAGTCATTTGCTCACCACTGGCACCGAAGCTGGTGTCTCCCACATTTGGATCATGAGTCGTTCCAGGATGAGATGGAAGGGCCTCATATACTGGAGGATTTCCAACTCATCCGCCCGAGGGTCCTCCTCCGACTCAGTCAGGAATGCCAGAGCCTTAGACATGTTCTTGACAAAATCCAGGAAGCCCATGTCCTCGGGCGAGGACCGCCATTGAGGCTCTGAGACAGGAGAGTCAGAAGGGACATCGCGGTGGTGATAGGTATCGGGGGACTCCTCGTCCTCAGTCTCCCACTCGGAGTAGTCCGTCCAGCGGGCCTCGAGGCTCCCAATGCCTTGCAGCTGGTACCTGGCAAACTTGCCAGGGATGACCGTGGTCCTGTTGAGCAGGACTCAGAGCACCACCTCAGCCGAGGATTGGCTTGGACTGCAGGGAAGTCTTGGATGTCGAGGGCCCGGTGGGTCAGGGCGGATGAACCGGTCGTGCCAGACAACAGCGCCCGCTGCTGGTACATGAAGGCAGACAAACTGAGCTCCAGGGCTGCCATTTTGGACTCCAGACCAGAAGGCTCCGCAGCCTTCGGCACAGGCACCGAGGGACTCGGGCCCGACACTGGCTCCCCCGAAGGGGAGTCCTTGACGAGGATGGTGTCTAGGGACTGAGGCCAGTCCGCGGTCGAATCCTTCCTGGGGACCTTCACAGGCCGCTCCTTCTCCAACGCCTTGGACGAGTATCTTGGACTGCAGAACCATCCAGGGATGCCGCCTCCGAGGGTTTCTTCTTCTTCCTGGGTTCCCTTGAAGGAGACCCCCTTTCTGAGGACCCAAGATGAGGCTTGGGTTCGGAGGGTTCTGCCCGAGATGCTGGGGCCTTGGGGACTCTGGGAAAAACGTATCATGCTGCTGCTGCTGACGGCTCGAGGGCCTTGCTGGACATCCTCTTACAAAGACCGCAGGCTGCCGGGTCATGGTCTGGCCCAAGGCAGCAGAGACAGCAGTTGTGTGTGTTAGTCAAAGACAATTTTAGAGCACCGATCACACTTCTTGAAGCCACTGGTAACCATGGCGGAAAAAAGTACCCCTGCGAGGTTGAAGACCTTCCAGGCTGCCAGTGGGAGAAGAAAAGGTGTGAAGACGCCAGAAAAGAAGGAAAAATATGGAAAAATAAACTGAACCAGACGCTGACGCACTGAGGTCGGCAGGCGGGAAGAGTACCGGTGCGATACCGGAGGCGAATGTGAAACTCGGAGAGAGAAAAATCAACTTTTTCCGGGGACAAACCAGACAATGTCTGAAGGGCTCCACAGAAAAAAAGGAGACTGAGCATGATGGCACCCTTGGGTGGGAAGGCTTGGGTGGGAAGGCTTTCTTTGAAAGCTGGGAGGACACTTCCGCGAGGGCTCCATCGGTGCAGACGTCACCCATATGTGAGGACTGACTTCCTGCTTGTTGCCAGAGAACAGGGGAGACCCAGGACAGATTCTGGCCAGGACCTAAGATGAAAAGGAAATTTGGCTTAAATCACCTGTCAACTAGGCCAGATAGCTATGTGGAGGTCAGAAAGGAAATTACATCCTGGTCGGAAGAGGGTGAAGCTGTGACTACAACCATTTCAGCAACAGTATGAATGATGAGAGTGCCAGTAGTGACCACCATTCCTGGCATGTAGAGAAGTCAGGGAAAGGCCAAAGAAGTTCCACAAGCAGTTTATATTGTAACTTAAACTTAATAATGTACATTAAACAGGGACATCAATAACTTGGATTCTTCTGAGTCAAATGAGAGTTAAGTGACTTACCCCAGGCCACAAGGACTGCTAGTGGGAATCAAACCCTGGTCTCTTGGTTCCCAAGCCAATGCTCTAAGTATTAGGTTACTCCTTCACTCCATGACTATTAATGTGTATTATGTTAACAATGTGGGTTTCATAACAATGTGCCCAATAGGGTCCCAGTAGTAAGAAATCTTTTTTCTTGGGAGAAGGAGGGAAGAGATTTATCAGAATGCCAAAATGTCTCTGTCTTGGATTACACAGAAGGAACATTCTGGGTCCTTAGCCAAAATCACGAAAGCCGAAGCGTCTGCTGAGTTCTCCCGGCCAAACAACCCCAGCGGGAGCAAGGGGAAGTAAAGCAAATGGGCCTGCTAAAAAAGGGCACGCTGAGTTTCCTGCGCTGATAATGGGCCTCTGCACATGACTGAACTCCTCGGCTCTACACACGTCTTTTCCCCCCCCCCCATCGGGCCTGAGCTCCGATGACCTGTCTGCACGTCCTTACATGGCAGGAACAGTATCTGCAAAGTTCCCTGTCCCCTCATGCTCAGCTTTCCATAAAATGGCTTTGGCACTGAGGGAAGGGGGGAAGCACTCAGGGGCTGCCGGGCTGCAGTGGCTGTCAGCGTGGTGGGTCCTCACCCGATGACAGATTCGGGAGCCGCTAGAGTATTTGGCTGCGGGAAGGCCTCCAAAACTGCAACCCCCCCCCCCCCAAGAACCGAAGGGGGGGGGAATCCTCCTCACTGCTGCCTGTCTCTTCTTATGTTTCCCAGCAAGAAAACAGATCCTGTTGATTTTTTTTTAACTAACTTAATGCTAACTAGCAAGAAAAATAAAGAACCTGTAGCTGACAGGACAAAAGCAAAACTAAACCACTCTCTAATCTTGACCTATACTCCTAATTTGTCCCTTCAGTGAGTCCTGCACCCTGGCTCACTACCTCCCTCCAGCTGCTTGGAGACTGAGTATACTGGGGCTGGTGGGAGGTGCCAGCACTATATGTATTCTAGTGTCATCAAAAGATGACATGTTCAGTCTCCAAGCTGCTGGAAGAGGTACACTATCCAGAGGTGCGGGACTGGACTGGAGGGATGATAAGGAAGGAACACTCTGGGTCCTTGCTGAAAAGTAGTGGCACTCAAGGGTAAAGAGGACTAGACTGGTCTGGTAGACCCCAGCAGTAGGTGTTCTTCAGTTTTGGACAGAAGTATAATAGTGAGTATTTGGAGGAGCTCAAGGGCTTCCATCGTAGGAGAACAAGAGAAAAGGAGGGAAGCCAGGTGGAGAGGTTTCCCTCAGCAGCATGAAGCGAGAGTAGATAAGGGAGTTAAGCCAACTACAGCTTAACCGAACTCCAAGTGTGCAATGAGACACAGAGCAGTAAGAACATAAGAAATACCATACTGGGTCAGACCAAGGTCCATAAAATTCAGTATCCTATTTCCAACAGCAGCCAATCCAGATCACAAGTATCTGGCATCATTAAAGGAAAATCCCAGAGAAAAAAAAGGAAGCAGTTGATTCTTACTCTCCGAGACTGGAACCACAATGTAACAGAGGAAAATAAGAGTCTATGTGGATGACCCAGAAGGGAAGGAGGAGAAAGGACCCAAGCTCCAGCTGCAGCCTGATAGCCTTGTCCTTGAAGAAACTGGCATGACTTCGACTGACTGGTGAATGAGTTCTTAAAAGCCAGAGAGGGATCACTGCCTGTAGTTCTTAATTTCATGGAGAACAGGTAAAAGCAGGTCTAGTCCATCCACCAGGCATGCTAGGCACCTGCCTAGGGTGGCACATCTCAGGGAAAGCACCATGACCCCTGCACAGCTGGCATGAGAGTGGCAGAGCAAACTCCTGTCAGTGGGACAGCAGGACTTTAAGCATCACATGCTCAAGGCCTGCTGCTCTGGTACCATACAACAGGATATTTGCATCGGAGGCAGCAGGACTGGTAAGCCATGGGTGCATGCGAGATACTGAAAGGCCTGCTGCATCACTGACGGTGATTTGCTCTGCCATTGTCTTGCTGAACACTTGTGTGAGGGGAAGGGGGGGAGAGGGAGGAAGGGAAGGGAACGAGAGGTGCTGGACTATAAGGGGCATAGAATAGTGAGTCACTCCATGGGAGGATGGGGGGCATGGGGCTGAAGGTTCGCCTAAGGCAGCAGATACCCTTGCACCAGCCCTGGTGAAAAGGGTCTATCCCAGCTCCCAAACTGTTTACCTGCCCTGAAGAAGAGAGTTGCCCTGTACAAGCATCTGACAGGAATTGTAAGAGCAGGATACAGCACTGTCCAACCAGGGAAAATTGCTAAGGAGAGATGTCAGAGAGGCAGAGAAGTAAAACCAGAACTGTGAACAAGTTTGAACTTTTTTGTCATTACTTCACCCTTTTCATGTGAACTTATGTTTTTATTGGTCTATGTTTGTTTATTTTTGTTTGCATGTGGAATGCCCAAGACAGCTCCTGGACTCTCATGTGTTTCCTGCCTGCATGGATGGCCTGTCCTTGCCTGGAGATTGGTGAAAGAGTTTTCTTTTCCTCACTGGGAACCCTATATCTGTGTACTTGATGCCGGGGAGGAAAGTGGTGATGAAGAACATGAGTTTAGCTACAGATACCTATGCAGTTTTTGTTTGTGCAAACTCAGAGGCCATCCTCATCTAGGGTTGCCAACTGGCTCCAGATGCGCCTGAAAGGCTTGATCTAGTCCTGGGTTTACCCCATTGCATGCAGAGACATGTAGTTCTGATTTTTCCATTGCACACCACAGGAAAAGCAAGACTACATGTCCCAGCATGCAATGGGGTAAACCCAGGACTGGATTAAGCCTGTCAGTCACATCTGGAGCCAATTGGCAACCCTATCCTCACCCCACTGATGAGAAGGCCTATTACATTTACATTGGTTCAGTAGCCAAACAGTTTTCTATACTATTATCGTGAAGACAGATTCAATCTGGTAATGACATACAAAACAGCCAAAAAATCTATTTCAAATACTGGCAACTCTCTAGCCAAAAGCTTCGCGGGGCTTAGGTGGCTGCTGGTCACAACCACAACCAAACCAGCATGAAACGTCTTAAGTCAGCTTCCAGCTTCTGAAATAAACAGGTCAATACTGGAAGAAAGAATGACATGCTGGTGAAATGCTTCAAAGGCAGGTGGCAGTCATGACTGGTCAGTCCTTGTGGAGTTTTAGCTGCAGCATACTACCCTTTCAAAAGCTATTTTTAGCAGTTTTCTAAGATATTACCAAGCAGCATACAGTTGCACAGCAATAACTCAGAAAAAGCTTTCCTACCAGTTTACTATTTGGAAGGAGCACTTCAAAATAAAGTACCTTTTAAAGGTAATTGTACACAATTTACCACAATATAGTAATGTCTTCTCTAAAGTTACCAGATTTCTAGTGGGGAAATCGTGGATACTTTTTCCCATTACCAGCAGTGAGCAGTTTATAACAGGTCTAGGGGAGTCTCCACAAGAAAAAATTGCAATTTAATTTCAGAGCATGCAATTTCCTGGCATCTAAAAGGCATATGATTTAAGATTATTTCTACCACAAAATGTTAGAGACTCTGTGCAAACTCTTTGATCTATTTAATGCAGCAAAAATAATTAAACACTGGCAAATTCTGAAGCAATGAATTTTTTTTCTGCTGTGTATATTCTTTCTGTGCAGGAGAACCAAGCAGGCCAAAATACTCTTAGGGTCCATGTTTACTAACGGTTAGCTAAACCTCTGTTAGCATGCATTAACCTTTAGTAAACATGCCCCTGGGTTTTCTTGGCAAGGTGTGACCAGAAATAGATTACTGGGCCTTTTGTACAAAGCAACAGAGGATAAAGTCACTTGCTCAAGGCCGCAAGTAGTATCAGTGGGAAGTGAATGCTGGTCTCTTAGTCACCAGGCTGCTGCTCTAACCACTAAACTACTCTTCCTCTCCATCAAAAGGTACTATTCAGCCTCAAAAGTAACCAGAAAACATCTTTCATAGATATATTTATAAAAGTATCCCACAGTAGAGGTATCCCCTGAGTCTTTTCAAGAATCTGAAGCTCTTGATTCACATTCAGACACCCAACAGAAGAGGTGTCATATTTAGATTTTTCAGCAAAAGCAATGAGAAATGCGTTAAGCTCCAAGCAAGCACTTTTCTCCCAAATTGTTGAATATCATTGTTGCAGTTGGGATAAAGAGGCTTTTATCTTATTAAGAAAATACTCCAATTTTATCAGGTCTAATTTAGTTCGATAACTGTCAGTATATACTGATAAATGTTGCAATTCATCATTAGATACATTTTTCTGCGAGTACTGCTCAGCAAGTAGTACTTACCTTTTTAATTCTCATACAGTGTTATACCATGGTGCAAAATGTGTCTGCTTTCCTGTTATAGTAATAACATTAGTCGGACATGCCTTAGATACTGAGCTATGCCAATAATCACCTAAATCTTCCACAGACAAAGCTGTAGTCTCTGTTCAGTCACAAATGACTATTCCTGCTTAAATTTTTCCTCAGAAAAAAGCCATATGGGTCTACGCTTTCTGTCCCTGTACAGGAAAAATAGTTTTCTGTATCACCTTAAGAAGAAAATATACCAAAATATGATCTGTCTGAGGCAATATTAAACTTCCAAAAGAGCTAAGACACAAACATAGTATATTGTGAAGCAAATATCAAATCTAAAGAATGCCCTCAGTATGTGTTGGAAAGTCTATATGCTGCACATAACCAAAACTCTCCAGATCACCCAAAAAGCTTTTCTCAATGGGGGCATTAATCTGTTCATCAATAGGCAAATTAAAATAATCTATAAAAACATTTTCCACATCACAATTGACTGTCAAAAGCCATTCAGTGAACTGCAAAGAGTCTGTAGCAACCACATGTGGTGGTATATAAACCAAACAACTGCCCCAGACTCCATAATGTATTAGCAGGCATCAGAGAAAGTTCTTGAAACATTGGCATGCTGTTTAAATCCTAACTCTGAATGTGCAGTAATCATTACCCCTCCCTGTACCTGTCACATGGCTTGAAAATCATACTCCATAACTTGAATCTCATTTACATAAACATCATTAGCAGCAATCAATTATGTCTCTGTTAACCCAAGTAAATTGCAATTTGCAGTACATAATGAATCATTAATTATGAAATTTTGTTTTTCACAGAATGCACATTAAGACAAGCTAAAGATAGCGAGGACCAATCTATTAATGAAGGGTGGCCAACAGTTGGCCAAAGAGTCAGTACTGTTAACAAATTAGTTAACACAATCCCCCAAAACACGTTTTTTTCTATCACCATTATTCAAAACACCATAACGTCCCGGTCCTATTACTACCTGGATACTAAACCCAGCAGTAAAGCAAATGGTTTGAAAAAGAAAAAAAAAAAAAGGTCAAACTAATAATATTACACACCAACACAAATTAAAAATAGGGGACTCAATATTCAAAGGTGGCTGTCTGTCACTGTTTTAACTTAAACCCAGATACTCAGTGCTGGAGTCATATCTTGCCACCCAGTTCTGAATATTAGGGTTGCCGCGTTAGCGATTTAGCTAACTGGTTATCTGTGATATTTAGTCGATAACTGGTTATCCTTAACTGGTAAAGTTAGGCCAGCCTTTAAACCTAACTTGGGTTAAGGATAATCTGTTATCGATGGTATTATCACAGATAACCAGTTACCCTTGGATGCCATCCCCGCTCCACCTCCAGAACACCCCAATGCTGGTCAGCTAGCATTGAAGCATTCAGTAGCACAAACTGGGCATATTTAGCAGCACTAACCATGTTAGTGTCGTTGAATATCCCAGTGAGTGGCATTTAGGCAGTTTGCATGTCGACAAACTTCCTAAATACCTTTGAGTATCAACCCCAGCACTTAAAGATGCATATTAACTTTACCCATCCTCAATATACCACAGGTTCCACGACACCTCAGGGTAATGCCAGAATTTAAAGGGCTGGTAGGTGACATCATCAATGGGCAACCACTGATCCGATGGCCGCCACAGCAAGAGCAGCACTTGAAGGTAACAAACAGGTAAAGTGCACAATGCAAACAGAAGGCTGTCAATCACTGTCAGCTTATAATTAGATGCCTCGGGGTAATGCTGGAATTTAAAAGGGCCAGCAAGTGAACACCAGACAGCCGCTTATGTAGTCTGTCCATTCTTATCTAAAATCCCTGATAAAGACATCTTCTTCCATAGCTGGGAACAAATTGCAGATGATTAAGTCTTTGCTTTAGAGAAAAATTGCTCCTATAAAGTTGAAGTCATCTTTTACCTTAAGTAATATTCTTGCATCAGATACTCATTTGGATTGGCTGGTAGAAACCTGGAATTCCTCCCTTGCAAATACATTAACATACTGGCCCCTCTTAAGGAGGTCAGACAAAGAGTAGTTACTCACCTGTAACAGGTGTTCTTCAGGAGCAGCAGGAATCAGTCCTCACATATGGGTGACGTCGGTGCCGACGGAGCCCCCGTGCGGCGCATTTCCCCAACTTTCAAGGAAAGCCTTTGGGAATGCAGCGCGCATGCGCAGTCCCCTTCCCGCCCAAGGGTGCCATCTTGCTCAGTCTGATGACATAGCTAAAAGACAGCAAAACACAAAATGAAGTATATGACTGCAACTCCAGGGGAGGAGGGAGGGTCGTGAGGACTGATTCCTGCTGCTCCTGGAGAACACCTGTTACAGGTGAGTAACTTCTCTTTCTCCAGGACCAAGCAGGAAGTCAGTCCTCACATATGGGACTCCCCAGCTCTAGGCTACCGGGAACCCCAAGATGAAAAATGGCTCCCTCTGAAGAGCCTCAGCATTCGTGATTAGAATATCCTCTGAGAACGCCCCCGTACGGTAGCCCAACACAAGGCACAAGGGCTGGAGGGAAGGAGTTACCTAGACCTCAAAGAAATTACGGAGTACTGCCTGTCCGAAAGCACTGTCCCTTTGGGACTCTCTCAAGAGACAGTAGTGGGCTGCAAATGTTTGGCTTGAAGACCAAGTAGCGGCCCGGCAGATGTCTGCCAACGGAACAGAGCGAAGATGAGCTACTGACACGGCTTTCGCCCTGACACGGTGGGTCGTGACTCGACCCTGCAAGGGGGGGGGGGGGGTCGGCTGCCTTGTACGCCCAGGCGATACAATCTGCTACCCAAGTGGACAACGTACGCTTGGAAACAGGTAACCCCAGCTTATTAGGGTCAAAGGAGACAAAGAGCTGAGTAGCCCTTCGATGCCCCCTCGTACATTCTATCTAAAAGGACAACGCCCTCTTACTGTCCAGGGTATGCAGCCAGGTATGCGGCCTGGGAAAGAAGGTCAGAAGAATCACCTCCTGGTTGAGATGAAAAGAGGAGACCACTTTTCGAAGGAACTTTGGATGGGTCCGTAAGACCACCCCTGTTCCTATAGAACCGTGTATACGGTCTATCAGAAACCAGAGCTTGTAGTTCACTCACACGTCTGGCCGAGGTGAGAGCTATCAGGAAGAGTGCTTTCCAAGAGAGGAAGCGCAAATGGCAAGTAGCCATCGGCTCAAATGGTGGGCGAGTAAGTTGCTGCAAGACCACATTCAAATCCCACTCAGTTGCCGGTGGACACCGGAGGCTTGAGTAGAAGCAGACCTCTGAGAAATCTGGTCACCAGGGGTTGTACCGACAGACTGTCCTTCCACCGGTGAGTGGTGCGCTGACAGAAAACTGAGGTGGACCCAAACAGAGTTAGACTTAAGGCCTAGGTCTGACAGGTGAAGTAGATACTGTAGTACTACTGGCACAAGGAAAGAGAAAGGATCTTCATTGCGCTGAGCATGCCATACCGTAAACCTACGCCACTTGAGGGCAAAGGACTTTCTGGTGGACTGCCTCCTAGATGTCAAGACCACCTCCTCAACTTCCTTGAAGTAAGGGAGCTAGTACTATCCTTTCAGCAGCCAGGTCATCAGATCGAGGGATCTGAGAATGGGGTGCAGAAGGGAACCCTGATCCTGGGACAGGAGATCAGGTTGCAACCCCAGAGGGAATGGAGTTTCCACCGCCAACTGCAGCAGAAGTGGAAACCACGGTTGCCTCGGCCATCTGGGAGCTACCAGAATCACTGAGGTCTTGTCCCAGAGAATCTTGAACAGAGTTCGGGCCACCAGGGGCGTGGGAGGAAACGCATACAGGAGGCCCGTAGACCAAGAGATCAGAAAAGCATCTGCTGCCATTCTCAGGGGATGCGGCTGTCTGGAGCAAAACCTGGGCAGCTGACGGTTCAGTGGACTTGCAAAGAGATTGATGGATGGGAGTCCCCATCGTAGAAAGATCTGCTGGACCACCAATGGATTCAACTGCCTTTCGTGGGGCTGGAGAATCCTGCTTAGTTTGTCTGCTAAGAAGTTCTCCTGACCAGGTAAATAAATTGCTCTGAGAAACATGCCTTGTTTGACTGCAAAGGAGCAAAGGGCCTGCGCCTCCTGACATAGGAGTCTGGACCCTGTGTCCCCTTGCTTGTTCACAAAGAACACTGCTACCTGATTGTCTGTCTGAACTAAGACAGACTGGTGAGAGAGGGCATGAGAAAAAGTCTGTAGAGCAAAGCGGACTGCTCGCAGCTCCAAAATATTGATCTGCTATGTGGCCTCCCGAGGAGACCAGAGGCCTTGAGTGCACGTGCCCTGGCAATGTGCACCCCAGCCCTTTAAGGAAGCATCGGTCGTCGGCACCATTGTGTGTGCTGGGGCCTGAAAAGGTACCTCCCTGAGAAGGTTTGGGAGATGTAGCCACCACTGCAAGGAGTCCAAAAGTGGTTTGGACACCTTTACTCTGTCTCGGAGGTCGCCTGTGGCCTGCACCCACTGAGCTCTGAGGCATCACTGAGCAGACCACATGTGCAGACGGGCATTCGGAGTCACATGTACCATGGATGCCATGTGGCCCAGGAGCCGCAGGAAGCGCCTGGCGGATACCTGAGAATTGCTTTGGAACTGGTTGGCCAAGTCCATCCGTCTGTGGGCCCTGTCCTTGGGCAAGTAAGCTCTTGCCCCTATAAACTCTAGGTTCTGTGAGGGGAGCAAAGTGGACTTTGTGTCATTTATGACAAAGCCCAGATGCTGAAGAAGAGAGACAGTGCGAAGAGTGGCTTGTCTGGCCTCCTGGAGACTGGCCCCTGATGAGCCAGTCGTCCAGGTATGGGAAGACAAAAATTCCCCGATTCCTGAGATAGGCCGCCACCACCGCCAGGCATTTGGTGAAAACCCTGGGGGGCGGAAGTTAGGCCAAAGGGAAGTACTCTGTACTGAAAATGGTTTCCTCCCACCACAAATCTGAGATATTGTCTGTGGTCTGGATGGTTGAGGATGCGAGTATAAGCATCCTTCAGGTCTAAGGAGCATAGCCAATCTCCCTGCTGGAGGTAGGGCAGCAGTATCCCAAGGGTAAGCATCTTGAACTTTTCCCCTCTCCAGAAACTTGTTTAAGTTTCGCAAGTCTAGGATAGGCCGGAGGCTTCCTATCCTTTTGGTACCAGGAAGTACCTGGAGTAGAAGCCTTGCTCTTTCAGGTGGTGAGGCACCGGTTCCACCGCCTGTTCCTTTAGAAGACTTGCCAACTCCTGAAGGAGGAGGTTTCTGTGCAGAGGGAATCTTGGAGGATCCCCTGGAAAGTAGGAGTGGGGTAGCTGGTGGAAGTGGAGCATGTAGCCCTTCTGGACTATGCTCAGTATCCAGGTATCCCCTGTGATGGCTGGCCACCTGTAGGCGTACAGGGTCAGCCGACCTCCTGTGCTGAATGGAGCCAGCTGCGGAGAAGAGGCTATGCTGTGGGAGTCAAAACCCCGCTCCCTGCTGTGCAGGAGCCGGAGCTGGCGGCTTGGGGGCCTTCTGCCTATGGGGCCCATGACCCTGTCACTTGGCTTGCTGGCCCTGTTGAGGAGCTGGAGAGGCCTGATATTGAAGGTAGGATTTGTAGGCAGCACCCTTCCTTGGGAAAAAGGGCTTCTTTCGAGCCCTTCTTTTTCTGAGAAGGGGCAGAAGTCTTCCTGGACAGCCTTGCCCTGGTGAGAGTCTCAGTCTCGATTTCCACAGCCTTTTCAGTCATGGGCTTACCGAAAAAGTTTTCACCTCAGCAAGAGACATCGACCAACTTGTCCTGCACCCATGACGCCAGGTCTGATGACTGCAGCCAAGCCTAACGGCATGCACCGATGCCGGCCGCGGCTACTCGGGCTGAAGCCTCAAAGCCATCATAGGCTGCTCAAGAGATAAACTTCGAGCACTCTCGAATCCCTGTTGACAAAGCCTTGAACCTCTACAACGGTTCCTTGGAGAGGCCAGCTGAGAATTCGGCAATCTCCTTTGCCAGGTCTCATAGGTACATGCCCATGTACAGCTGGTAGGTCTGGACACGGCAAGATAGCATAGAGCCCTGGAAGCACTTTCTACCGAGGGCATCCAGGTTCCGGGCATCCAGGTTCCGGGCCTCCAAGCTGGGGGGCACCAAGAAGTGCATCTTCTGACTCTTCAGACGGTGCATGGCCGATTCCACAACCATGGAGTTGTGCGGTATCTGCGCCTTTTGGAACCAAGGGCTCTTACGGACTTGATAAATGGAATCGACCCGTTTGCTAAGAACTGGCGTCGAGGCCGGTGCCTTCCACATGTGGAAGAGCAGCCGTTCCAGCATCAGAGGAACCGGTACAGTAAAGGCTTACTTCGGAGGAAAGTCATACTGGAGAGCATCGAGCTCCTTGGCTCGAGGCTCCTCCTCGGCGTCCGCAGGGAAGGCCAAGGCTTTGGCCATGTCCCTCATGAAGTCCGAGAACCGGGTATCCTCCGGGGGGGGGGGGGGAGGACCCTCTCCGAGGCTCAGACTCCAGTGAGTCCGAAGGGACGCACCGGGTCGGAAGGTGTCCGGGGATTCCTTGTCCTCCGTCTCCCACGCCGACTCCTCCGAGGAGGAATCGGGCGGCTCTGGCCATGTGGGCCTCGGTGCCACCCACCCCGACGACCTTGGCCCTGCACGGGAGGTCAAGGGAGACCTTGACAGAGGATCGACTCGAGAGTTCATTAACTCGAGGATCGGCTCTGTCTCCGGAGTCGACTTAGACGTCAAAGTCCCGGTGGTCGGAGCAGATGCACCGGTCAGACCGGCGATCAGCACCCGCTGCTGTTCCATGAAGGCAGTCAAGCTGCTCTCCAAGGCCGTCAACCTGAGTCCAAGCTCAGGAGACTCAGCAGCCCCTGACTCGGGCCCCAACGGCGTCGGGCCTGATGTCGGCTCCCCCGGAGTAGAGTCCACGAGGACAAATGCACTTACGTGACTCGGGGACTCCGGCTCCACAAGAGGTAACTTGGACGGCCTCTCTGACTCCAAGAGCCTGGGGCGGCAGTCAGGGCTACGCGACCGGGCCAGGAACCAGGAGCCTCCACCAACGCAGCCCTCGCGAGCTTCTTCTTCCTTCTGTGCTCCCGGGTGGGAGACTCCCTCTCAGAGGAACCCCGACGGCGCTCGGGGTCAGACTCCCGAGATGTCGAGGCCTCTGATGAAGTCCGGGCCCGGCCAGATACGTTGTCAGAGAATTCACTCACGTTGATGCTGACGGCTCCGAAACGCCTTCAACGACATCTTGCCGCACGGGCCACAGGCCAGCGGGTCATGGTCGGGCCCGAGGCAACGGAGGCAGCAGTCATGTGTGTCGGTGAGAGACATAGGTTTCTTGCACTGATCACACTTTCTGAACCCGCTGGCAGCCTTTGGGGAGAAAAAGGGCCCCTGCGAGGTCAAAAGACCGGGCTGCCAGTGAAAACACAAAAAGAGCGCGAACACTAGTCACGAAGGACAAAAACCAAAAATCAAAACTCCGGACTCGATACCGGTATACCGAGCCCAGGCGGGAAGGGGAACTGGCATCAAACCGGATAAGACAGCGAAAATCGCAGGAAAAAAAAAATCAACTTTTCCCGGGTGACACAAACTCACGTGCGTTGGGCTCCGCGGTAAAAGAAAGACTGAGCAAGATGGCACTCTTGGGCGGGAAGGGGACCGCGTACGCGCGCTGAATTCCCAAAGGCTTTCCTTGAAAGCTGGGGAAATGTTCCGCATGGGGGCTCCGTCGGCGCTGACGTCACCCATATGTGAGGACTGACTTCCTGCTTGGTCCTGGAGAATCTGATAAATCTTTGCCCTGGTGTACTGATGATTTGAAAAACATGAAACAAAAGGTCAGAACCTTAGAGCAGAGGTGGAAGCACTTGAGGTCACTGGAGAATCGTGCTACTGTAAAGCATAGTTACTCACCTGTAACAGGTGATCTGGGAACAGCAGGAATTTAGTCTTCACATACAGATGACATCTGCACCGACGGAGCCTGCACAGGAATACTTCCCAGTGTCCTATAAGAAAGCCTTTGGGAGTACTCCACCGCACCTGTGCGACTGCTTTCCCGTCTTCTGACTCCCTCTCCTCAGTTGGGTTTGTAGCTAAGGAAGAGTAAATATAACCCTACAACTCCTAGAGGAGGAGGGTGGGTTGTGAAGATTAAATTCCTGCTGTTCCTGGAGATCACTTGTTACAGGTGAGTAACTACGCTATCTCCAGGAACAAGCAGGAAGCAGGTTACTCACCTGTAACAGGTATTCTCCAGGGATAGCAGGAATCTGTCCTCATATATGGGTGACATCGGCACCGAGGGAGCCCATGCAGAGCATTTCCCCAGTTTTCAAAGAAAGCCTTTGGGAATGCCACCATACATGCATGGTCCCCTTCCTGCCCAAGGGTGCCATCTTGGTCAGTCAGGTGCCATGGCTAGAGCTCCACCAAAAAGATGGCAAAAATGGACATCAACTCCTAGGGGAGGAGGGTGGGTTGTAGGGACTGATTCCTGCTGTCCCTGGAGAACACCTGTTACAGGTAACTATGCTTTCTCCAGGAACAAGCAGGAAGTCAGTCCTCACATATGGAACTCCCTAGCTACAGAACCTGTAGGAAAAGCATGGCAGAGCTGTGAGCAGCCACAGCGAATCTGAAGGCAGACCCAATGACCCCGAATCCATGGAGAGCCATGTCTCCGGTAGCCTGAACAAGAAGGGTTGGAGGGCAGGAGTTGCTTAAACCTCGAATAGATTATGGAGTACTGCCTGGCCAAAGGCACTGTCCCAACGGGACTCCCTCTCAAGGCAGTAATGGGTCGTGAAGGTATAAGCGGAAGATCAGGTGGCGGTTCGGCAGATGTCCACCAGGGGCATCGAGTGGAAGCTCGCGACCAACGTTGCCATCGCCCAGACATTGTGCGCCTTGACGTGGCGGTCCAGTGGCAGTCCAGCATGGTCCTGGGCGAAGGCGATGCAGTCCGCCACCCTAATGGACAAGGTCCGCTTGGTGACCGCCTGCCCCGGATAGTAACATAGTATATGATGGCAGATAAAGACCAGTATGGTCCATCTAGTCTGCCCAGCAAGGTGGCAAGAGTAGGTGCACTTGCTACTCCGTGCAGGTCACCCCTCCCCATAACTTTGTTTAGGAGTGTACCCACCATTCCATGTAGGTCACCCCTATTTGTTCAGATATAAGAAATAGTTATGCTTATTTTGATTTTATCCTGTTGCTATAAAGGGATCCGCTGTGCCTTCCCATGCCATTTTGAATTCTGTCACTGTGTTTACCCCCATCACTTCCATCAGGAGGGCATTGCAAGCATCCACCACTTTTTCAGTGAAAAAGTATTTCTGGACATTGCCTTTCAGTTTACCCTCTTGCAGCTTCATGTTGTGCCCTCTAGTTTTACAGCTTCCCCATCTTTGGAAGAGGTTTGTTTGTCTATTAATACTCTAAGTATTTAAAGATCTGAATCATATCTCCCCTATCCCTCCTCTCCTCCAGAATGTACATATCTAGGTCTTCAAGTCTCTTAAGTCTTCTGATGCAGGCTCCAAATCATTTTGGTCACCTTCCTCTGAACCGCTTCCAGCCTTTTTATATCCTTTGCGAGATACAGTCTCCAAAACTGAACACAATATTCCAAGTGAGGCCTCACCAGCGACTTGAACAGTGGCATTAGTACCTCTTCCTTTCTGCTGATAATTCCTCTCTGTATGCAACCCAAAATCCTTCTGGCTTTTGCCACCACCTTGTCACAATGTTTCACCACCTTGAGATCATCAGAAACAATCACTCTGAGGTCCTTCTCCTCTCCATAGTCTGTGCGCACCAATCTCTCACCCCCTATCGCATACAATTCCCTTTGATTTCTGCTTCCAACGTGCATGACACTGCACTTCTTCAAATTAAATCTTAAATGCCAAGCATTAGACCATTCTTCCCGCTTTTGTAGATCTTTCCTCATGTTCCCCACTCCATCAAGGAGAGTCCAATCTGTTGCAAATTTTGGTGTCATCTGCAAAAAGACAGACTTTTCCATTCAGCCCTTCGGCAATATCACTCACGAATATATTAAACAGTACCGGTCTCAGGAACAAAGCCTGGGGCACACCGCTAATCACCTTCCTTTCAACCGAGTGAGTTCGATTTACCATCATCTTCTGTCGTCTATTAGTCAACCAATTTCTGATCTTCACCATCTTGGGACCCATCCCCAAGCTGTTGAGTTTATTGATAAGCCTCCTATGAGGAACAGTATCAAAGGCTTTGCTAAAATCTAGATAGATCACATCCATCACATGCCTTTGATCTAGTTCTCTGGTCACCCAGTCAAAGAACTCAATCAGGTTTGTTTGGCAAGATCGTCCTTTGGTAAACCAGGTTGCCTCAGATGATGCAACCTGTTGGTTTTGAGGAAGTCCACTATTCGCTCTTTCAGGAGCGCCTCCATTAATTCTCCCGCCACCGAGGTAAGGCTTACTGGCCTGTAGTTTTGTCACTTCTTCCCTATTACCAATTTTGTGGAGAGGTACATCATCAGCCCTTCTCCAGTCCTGTGGAACTTCTCCTGTCTCCAAGGATCTATTAAAAACATCCTTTAAAGGCTCTGCAAGAACCTCTCTGAGCTCTTTCAGTATCCTGGGGTGTATCCCATCTGGTCCTATTTTCAGTTTTGCAAGCTGTTCTAACACATTATTTTTTGTGAATGGTGTGATATCTACTCCATTCCTATTTGTATATTTGTCAATCACAGGTAGTCCTTCCCCAGGATTTTCTCTAGTGAAAACAGAGCAGAAGTATTTGTTTAGCATTTTCGCTTTTTCAATGTCACTTTCCACAAATCCGTTCCCAGCACTTTTTAGTCTTGCAATTCCACCTCTGATTTTCCTCCTCTACTGAGTATACCTGAAAAAAGTCTTGTCGCTCCACTTCACATCTTTAGCCATTTTTTCTTCTGCCTTTGATTTTGCTATTCTTATTTCTCTTTTTGTCTCTTTTAGTTTGATCTTGTATTCTTTTCTGTGTTCCTCTATTTGCGAACTTCTGAATTTTGTGAAAGCTGTGTTTTTTGCCTTTATTTATGCAACCACTTCTTTGGAGAACCAAATAAGTTTCCATTTACTTTCTTTATGTACGTATCTGTTACACCTTTTATTGCCTTCTTTAGTTTAATGCCCATTGCAATTCCACTTCCTTTATCCCCTCCTACCCTACCAACTCCTCCTTCAGGTACTTGGCCATTTTACTGAAGTCAGCGTTTTTGAAGTCTAAGACTTTGAGTTTGCTGTGATTGGATAGCTGGGATCATAGGAGACAAAACGCTGCACAGCTTTGTGGTGGCCCTGAGTCTGCTGCAGGTAGGATAGGTCCCTCTTGCAGTCCAGGGTATGGAAAATGGCCAATGCTTGGTCGGCATGGGGCTTTGGGAAGAAAATGGGCAACACCACCTCCTTGTTGAAATGGAAGTTGAGACAACCTTCGGGGGGAGGAACTTGGGGTGGATGCAAAAAACTACCCTGTTCTTGTAGAACCTGGTGTATAGCACCTTGGCAATCAGGGCTTGGAGTTCATTGACTCTACAGGTGGAGGTGAGCACCACCAGCAAAGAGTAGTTACTCACCTGTTACAGGTGTTCTCCAGGAGCAGCAGGAATCAGTCCTCACATATGGGTGTCATCGGCGCCGATGAAGCCCCAGCGGAGCATTTCCCCAGCTTTCTATGAAAGCCATTTCCCTTCCCGCCTAAAGGTGCCATCTTGCCTCAGTCAAATGACATAGCTAAGAACAGCACACAAAAATGAAAAATAAACTATGTACAACTGCAACTCCAAGGGGAGGAGGGAGGGTTGTGAGGACTGATTCCTACTGCTCCTGGAGAACACCTGTTACAGGTGAGTAACTACTCTTTCTCCAGGACCAAGCAGGAAGTCAGTCCTCACACATGGGTGACTCCCCAGCTCTGGGCTACCGAGGAACCCAGGCTGAACAAGAGGACTCCCTCTAGTCCCAGCTGCAAAGAAAGGCTTTTCAAGGACACAACCTCCACCGGTAGCCCAACAGAGGGCAGGAGGGCAGGAGTTGCTTAAACCTCAAAGAGATTCCAGAGTACTGCTTGGCCAAAAGCACTGTCCCTACGGGACTCCATCTCCAGGCAGTAATGGGCCGCAAAAGTCTGGCTTGAAGACCAAGTTGCAGCCCTGCAGATGTCTACCAAGGGCACAGAGCGGAGATGAGCCACTGAGGCAGCCATTTGCCTGACTCAGTGGGCCGTAACCCGACCCTGCAAAGGAAGGTCAGCCGCCTTATAAGCCCAGGTGATACAGTCAGCCACCCAGATGGACAAGGTATGCTTGGACACAGCCAACCCCAACTTATTGGGGTCAAAGGAGATGAAGAGCTGAGTAGCCCTTCTATGCCCCTGCGTATGGTCAAGGTAGAAGGATAAGGCCCTCCTACAGTCCAGGGTATGCAGGACTGCTTCAGCCTGGCTTGCATGAGGCCTAGGGTAGAATGTCGGAAGAACCACCTCCTGGTTGAGATGGAAAGAGGAGACAACCTTAGGGAGGAACTTTGGATGAGTCCTAAGGACTACCCTGGTTCCTATAAATCCTGGTGTAAGGCCTATCACAGACAAGGGCCTGAAGCTCACTTAGCTCTTACCTCGGCTAGGCGAGTATCAGGAAGAGTGTCTTCCAGGAGAGGAAGCGTAGTGGACAAGTAGCCATCGGCTCAAAAGGTGGGAGAGTCAGTTGCTGCAAGACCACATTCAGCTCCCACTCAGGGGCAGGAGGACGGATAGGAGGCTTGAGCAAAAGCAAGCCCCTAAGAAAGCGAGACACCAAGGGGTGACCAGCCAGAGAATATCCCTCCACCAGAGAGTGGTGAGCTGCTAGAGCTGAGAGGTGGACCCGAACAGAAGTGGATTTAAGACCTTGATTTGACAAGTGCAGCAAGTACTGAAGGACTACTGGCACAGTACAGGAGAAAGGATCTTCTGTAGGTAGCTGACACCACACAGAAAACCTCTTCCATTTGAGAGCATAGGTTTTCCTAGTGGACTGTTTCCTAGAGGCTAGGACAACCTCCTCAACCTCCTGAGGCAGGCCCCAGGGAGCCAAGACTACCCTTGCAGCCTCCAGGCCATCAAATTGAGGGCTTTGAGATTGGGGTGCAGAAGGGAACCCTGCTCCTGTGAGAGAAGGTCGGGTTGCAATCCCAGATGAAGTGGAGGATCCACCGACAGTTGAAGTAGAAGAGGAAACCAAGGCTGTCTCGGCCACCTGGGAGCCACCAGCAGGACCGAGGCCTTGTCCTGAAGAATCTTGAAGAGAGTTCGGGCCACCAAGGGCGTGGGAGGAAACGCATAGAGGAGGCCCTGAGACCAGGATATCAGAAAAGCATCCGCTGCTATCCGCAGAGGATGCGGTTGCCTGGAGCAGAACTTTGGCAGTTGCTTGTTCATTGGGCTGGCAAAGAGATCTATCAAAGGGAGACCCCATTTCAGGAAGATCTTCTGAATCACTAAAGGATGCAGCTGCCACTCGTGGGGCGGCATTATTCTGTTTAACCTGTCTGCCAGGTAGTTGTCCTGGCCTGGAAGGTACACAGCCCTGAGGAGCATGTTGTGCTTGAGGGCAAAAGAACAAAGGTCCTCAGCCTCCCGGCAAAGGAGCCTGGACCCAGTTCCGCCCTGTTTGTTCACATAAAACATGGCAACTTGGTTGTCTGTCTGAATCAGGACAGACTGGTGAGCCAGGGAAGGACTGAAAGCTTTGAGTGCCAATCGAATAGCTCTGCGTTTGAGGAGATTGATCTGCTGTGCAGCTTCCCAGGGATACCAGGGTCCCTGGGTGCACTTGCCCAGACAATGAGCTCCCCAGCCTTGCAGGGAGGCATCTGTAGTCATCACTACTGTGTACCCTGGACTCTGAAAAGGCACCCCTTTCAGTAGATAGGGTGGGTGCAGCTACCAGTTGAGGGAGTGCAGAAATGGTCTGGACACCCTTATCCTGTCTCTAAGGCTGCCACTGAGCCCAAAGGCACCACTGTGCAGGCCTCATATGGACCTGGCATTGGGGGTCACATGTACTGTCGAAGCCATGTGGCCTAGAAGCCTCAGGCATAGTCTGGCGGAGACCAGGGACCTGCTGAGAAACTGATTTGTCAAGGCCATCAACCTTTGGGCCCTGTCTGCTCGCAAAAAAGCCTTTGCCAGAAGAGAGACCAGCCTTGCTCCTATGAACTCTAAGTTCTGGGAGGGGAGCAAAGTAGACTTTGCGAAGTTTATGACAAACCCCAGGCGTTGTAGAAGAGCAATAGTCCTGAGGGTGGCTTGATTGGCCTCCTGACATGTCTGACCCCTGATGAGCCAGTCGTCTAGATAGGGGAAGACAAAGATTCCCTGATTTCTCAGGTAGGCCACCACCACTGCTAGGCACTTTGTGAAGACTCTGGGGGCGGAGGTGAGGCCGAAAGGCAGCACTCTGTACCGATAATGGTTTCCTCCCACAATGAACCCGAGGTATTTTCTGTGGTCTGGATGAATGAGGATGTGAGTGTACGCATCCTTTAGATCTAAGGAGCATAGCCAATCTCCCTGCTGGAGGTAGGGCAGAAGGGCTCCAAGAGTAAGCATCTTGAACTTTTCCTTCACTAGGAACTTGTTGAGGTTCCTGAGGTCCAGAATGGGTCGAAGGCCACCGGTTCTTTTGGACACCAGGAAATACCTGGAGTAGAATCCGTGACCTTGCAAGTGGGGAGGCACAGGCTCCACCGCCCTGTCCACCAACAGACCCTGAAGCTCCTGAAGGAGAAGGTCTGTGTGCAGGGGAGGCCTGGGAGGCTCCCCTGGGAAGTATGGAGGAGGCAGTTGGTGAAAATGGAGGGCATAGCCCTTGTGGACTATCTCCAGCACCCAACTGTCCCCGGTGATAAGGGGCCACTGGTGGGCAAAGAGGGCGAGACGACCTCCTGTGCAGGGTTGGGAGAGCAGTGGAGGAGAGGCTACGCTCAAGGAGTCAAAAGCCCCCACCCTGCTGAGTGGTAGCAGGGGCCTGAGGCTTGGGGGTCCTCTGCCTACGGGGCCCATTACCCTGGCCCTTGGCTTGCTGACCCTGGGGGGCAGCTTGGGCAGCCTGATATTGCGGGTACTGTTTGTAGGCAGTGCCCTTCCTCGGGTAAAAGGGCTTTTTACCCGAGCCCTTCTTTTTATGAGAAGGGACAGAGGTCTTCCTCGACAGCCTTGTCCGAGTGAGGTGCTCGGTCTCGAGCTGAGCGGCCTTCTCGGTCATGGGCTTGCCAAAAAGGTTTTCACCTCGGCAAGGGACATCGACCAACTTGTCCTGAACCCATGGCTTGAGGTCCGATGACTGCAGCCACGCCTGGCGTCGAGCCGCGATGCCGGCTGCCGCGACTCGGGCCGAAGCCTCGAAGCCATCGTAGGCGGCATGGGACATGAATTTCGAGTAGTCCCGAATCCCCGAGGACAAGGACTTAAATCTCTGCAAGGGTTCCCCGGAGAGACCAGCAGAGAACCCGGCCAACTCCTTGGCCAGATCCCGCAAGTACATGCCCATGTACAGCTGGTAGGACTGGACACGGCAAGCAAGCATCGAGCCCTGGAAGCACTTTCTACCGACGCCATTGAGGTTTCGAGCCTCCCTGCCAGGAGGCACCGCGGAGTGCATCTTCTGGCTCTTCAGATGATGCATTGCCGATTCCACAACCATGGAATGGTGTGGTAGCTGTGCCTTCTGAAAAACAGGGCTCTTCCTGAGTCGATAGATCGAATCGACTCGCTTGCTAAGAACCGGCGCCGAGGCCGGTGCCTCCCACATACGGAAGAGGAGCCGTTCCAGCATCGGAGGAACCGGGACAGTAAAGGCCTCCTTCGGAGGAGAGTCATACTGTAGCGCCTAGAGCTCTTCAGCTCGAGGCTCTTCCTCGGGGTCCGCCGGAATAGCCAAGGCAGTGGCCATATCCCGGATGAACTCCGAGAACCGGATGTCCTCCGGGGGGAACCTACTCCGGGGCTCAGACTGCGGTGAGTCCGAAGGGATGCACCAAGTCTTAAAGGTATCAGGAGACTCCTCGTCCTCCGTCTCCCAAGCCGACTCGTCCGAGGAAGAGTCGGGGTCCGACCCCACGGGGCCCTGGAGCACCCGCCCCGACGCCAGAAGCACCGGCGTCGACGCCCTCGGTCCCGAACCAGAGGTCGAGGGAGACCGCGACCGAGGTCGACTCCAAGCCACGATGGACTCGAGTAACGGCTCGGTCTCCGGGGTCGACTTCGACATCGATGTCCCGGTGGTCGGGGCAGATGCGCCAGACAGGCTGGCCATTAGTGCCCGCTGCTGCTCCATGAAGGCAGACAATCTGCTCTTCAAGGCTGTCATCCTGAGACCCAGCTCGTGAGACGCAGCAGCCACGTCGGCTCCCTGGGAGGAGAGTCCACGAGGACTACGGGGCTTACGTGTCCAGCAGACTCCGGCTCCACACGAGGAACTTTGGCAGGCTTCTCCGGTTCCACGGGCCCGGGGTGACGGTCGGGGGTCTTAGACCTGGTCCTCGAGGAGCCAGGGACCTCCGACGACAACGCCCTCGTGAGCCGTTTCTTCCTTTTGAGTTCCCGGTCGGTGGACCCCCTGTCCGAGGAGCTTTGACGGCGCTCGGGATCGGAATCCTGAGATGTCGAGGCCTCAGACAAGGTCCGGGCCCGGCCAGAGGCCGAGTCCGAGAAAAGCCTTTCCTTTTGCTGTTGGCGACTTCGTAGTGCCTTGGAAGACATCTTTCCACAGGCCCCGCACGACTTAGGATCGTGGTCAGGGCCGAGGCACTGAAGGCAGCAGTCGTGTGTGTCGGTGAGAGACATTAGTTTCTTACACCGATCACATTTCTTGAAACCGCTGGAAGCCATCGGGGAAAAAAGAATCCCCGCGAGGTCAAAGGACCGGCCTTCCAGGGAAAAAAGGGAAAAAGGGCGCGAACTCCAGCCACGAAGGGCAAAAACCGAAAAGTCGGGCTCGATACCGGTGTACCGAACCCGGCGGGAGGGGAACCGGCATCGAAGCGGGAGAAAAAATATCAAAAATCGCTGAAAAATCTAATTTTAACCGGGAAAACTGGACACACGTCCGGTGGGCTTCACGGAAAAAAAGAGACTGAGGTAAGATGGCACCTTTAGGCGGGAAGGGAACCTCGCATGCGTGCCTGCATTCCCAAAGGCTTTCATAGAAACCTGGGAAAATGCTCCGCTGGGGCTTCATCGGCGCCGAAGACACCCATATGTGAGGACTGACTTCCTGCTTGGTCCTGGAGAAGGCCACCTTTCAGGATAAGTGCTGCGAGGAGCAAGTAGCCAGGGGCTCAAAGGGGGGCTTGGTCTGTTGCAAGAGGACCACATTGAGGCCCCATTCCAACGGGAGCAGGCGGATAGGGGGCTGAGAGGAGCAGGCCCTGCATGAAATGAGAAACGAGGGGTTGCCTCAAGAGGGATTTACCCCTCGATAGGATGATGTTTCGCTAAGATCACACTCAGGTGAACCCTGACTGAGTTAGACTTTAACCCAGACTGCGAAAGATGAAGCAAGTATTGCAGGACCGAGTGTATCAGGCAGTAGAACGGGTTCACGCGATTCTCTGAGCACCACACCAAAAACCTGCGCCACTTGAAGGCGTACGCTCATCTCGTCGAGTCGTTTCGAGAGGCCAGTAGAATGTCCTTAACCTCCTTGGGGAGATGGAGGAGAGCTAGGGAGACCCGTTCAGCAGCCAAGTTGTAAGGGACAGGGACACCAGATTGGGGTTGAGGAACAAACCTCCCTCCTTTGTTAGGAGACCCGGTGACCCCCCCCCCCCCGAGAGGGACCAAGGGCTCCATCAAGAGATAGAGCAGCTGGGGGGAACCATGGCTGACTGGGCCACCTTGGGGCCATGAGGATTACAGAGGACCTATTCCGCTGGACTTTGAGAAGGGTCTGTGCTATCAGCAGCGTGGGAGGGAAGGTATATAGCAGGCCCATCACCCATGAGAGGAGGAAGGCGTCCGGAGCCACCCAGCCTGGGTGTGGATAGGGGCCGCAAAACCAGGGGAGCTGAGTGTTGGCTGGACTGGCGAAGAGATCCAGGTTTGGGGTGACCCAGAGCTGGAATAGCCGTTATGCTGTCGCAGGGCTCTGGTGCCATTCGTGTGGCTGGAGGACCCTGCTCAGTTTGTCCGTCAAGGTACTGTCTTGGCCCAGGAGATAGACGGCTCTGAGGATAATGTCCTGGCTCACCGCATACAAAAACACGGTCACCGCCTCCTGGCAGAGGCTGTAGGAGCCGATACCCCCCCACCCCCCGGTTTGTTCAAGTAGAACATAATGACCCGGTTGTCCGTCTGCACTAGCACCAACTGGTGCCGCAGCTGATGCCTTCAATGCAAGGACGATGGCTTGGAGCTCCAGCATGTTGATTTGCTGCCGACTCTCCTCAGGGGCAGCTCCTCGCAATGGGCCCCCCAACCCGAGAGGGAGGTGTCCATCATCAGGACTGTCTGGGGGGTTGAGGTCTGGAAGGGTATGCCCCGAAGCAGGTGTTGTGCATCCTGCCACTAAACCAAGGACTCCACCAACCGAGGTGAGACCGAGATGAGGTCCTGGAGTTGGCCCATCGCCTGGGTCCACTGTGCACAGAGGCACCACTGCACTGCCTGCATGTTGAGGCGGGCATTGGGCACAACTTAGACCATTGAGGCCATGTGGCCGAGGAGGCGAAGCATCAACCAAGCCAAAACTGTGCTGCGACTCTGCACGTCAGATGCCAGGGACGTGAGGTGGTCTTCCCTGTCCTGGGGAGGAAGGTCTTGGCCTGGAGAATATCCAGGTGAGCCCCAATGCACTCCAGGGATTGCACTGGAGTAAGGTGGGATTTTGGGTGGTTGACCATGAAACCCAAGTGCTGTAGAAGCCGGAAGGTGCGGCCTATGGCTTGCAGGGCCTCCGAGGTAGTGTTCCCCTTTATGAGCCAGTCATCTAGATAAGGGTAGATGAAGGCGCCTTGGAGACTGAGGTGGGCTGCCACCACCTTGAGACACTTGAAGACACGTGGAGCAGAGGCGAGATGAAGGGGAGCACCCTGTACAGGTAGTGACTTCCTCATACCACAAACCACAGATACTGTCTCTGGTTGGGGTGGATGAGGATGTGGGTATAAGCATCCTTTAAATCCAAGAAGCAGTGTTCCAAGGGAGAGCATCTTGAACTTCTCTGGCACCAGGAATCTGTTCAGGTTCCTCAGGCTGAGGATGGGCCTGAGACCTCCTGTTCTTTTCGGGACGAGGAAGTATCTGGAGTAGAACCCCCTGCTCCTCAGGAGAGGTGACACGGGCTCCACCGCCCCGTCTTTGAGGAAGGCTGCGAGTTCTGAGTTAGTAAGGCCTAGTTGCAGGGAGGGCCGCTGAGCTCCCCGGGGAAGTAGTGGGGAGGCAGCTGGTCCAGATGGAGGAGGTAGCCATCCCGGACAACCTGAAGAACCCAAGTGTCAGTGGAGATGGAGTCCCAGCTGTGGGCAAAGTGGACCAGCCCCCGCCCCCCCCCCCCCCCCGTCGCTGGTTGTCCAGTGGTAGAGAGGCTATGCTGGGGGCGTCAAAACCCTAAGCCCGGCTGTGCTGGAGCCGGCGGCTGGGTCTTTGGTCCTTTAAGCTTGCAAGGCCCTTGGCCGGAGCCCTTACCCTGACCGCCCTGCAGCAGGATCGGTAGGGTCAGGTATGGGGGATATCCCCTGTAGGGTTGGCCCTTTCTGAGGAAGAAGGGCTTCTTCCCTTGTGGCTTTTTCCTAGGAAGAGTGGAGGTCTTCCTGGAAAGCCGAGTATGGTGACATATTCGGTCTAAATTTCGGTCACTTTGTCCTCCATAAGCTTTCCAAAGAGCTGCTCCCTGAGGCAAGGGATCTCAAGGAGCTTCTCCTGGACCCATTGCTCCAAGTCGGAGGACTGCAGCCAAGTCTGCTGGCAGGCCCAGATGCCGGCCACCGCCACTTGCACGGAGGACTCAAAGCCGTCACAGGCAGCTCATGAGAGGTATTTAGAGCACTCCCCGACTGACTTTGAGAGCGCCTGAAAGCACTGGAGCTGGCCCCCATCGAGACTGGCCGCAAATCCCCCGAGTTCTTTAGTGAGATCTCAGAGGAACATACCAATGTAAAGTTGGTAGACCTGGATGCGGCATGCTGGCATGGAGCCCTGATAACATTTACGCCTGAGGGCATCGAGGCCGCAAGACTCCCTGTCCAGAGGGACTGAAGAGTGAGTCTTTGGGCTCTTCTTCTTGTACATGGCCAACTCGACGACCATGGAGGTGTGGAGAAGCTGTGCCTTCCGAAACCCCAGACCCCACTAGACCCTGTACATGGAGTCCAGGCATCGACTGACGATCGGGACAGAGGCCGGGGTCTCCCACATGCAGAGAAGGAGCCGGATAAGGATGGAGGGGACTGGAACTGTGAGGGTTTCCCTCATATTGGAGGATATCGAGTTCCTCTGCTCAAGGCTCCTCCTCCGACTCGGTGGTAAATTGAGGGCCCGTGCCATATCACGGACAAACTCAAAGAAAGAGGTGTCCTCTAGAGGGGACCACCGCTTCTAGGTCAGCTGCGATGGGGGTCCGAGGGGAGGTCTTGGTGAGTCCCCATTGGATTCCCACTCCAAATAGTTCGTAGAGAACTCGAGGTCGGGCGGTTCCAGGTGGATTGATGACCTGCGCCGGGTCCCAAGGCCAGAGCCTGTCTGCAGTTGGAGGCGCTTGCCTGAGATGATCTCACACCCGAGGAACAGGAAGAAGATTGAGACCCTCGCCGAGGATCCTGATGAGGCATCTGGCTCCTGAGGATCACTGCGGTGGCCTGGGGAGTCCTCAAGTTGAGGTCCCTGCAGTCTCATGGCGCGTGTCTGCGGGGCCAGGCATCTGCGCCTGCTGGGCAGTGAGGAACGCATAAACGCTGCGTTCCAAGGCCAGCATTCGGGCCTCCCACTCGAGAGTGGGGCCCTACGACATAGATGTCAGGGGTGACCAGGTCAGGCGTCAAGGAGAGGTGGTCGCCGCTGGGACAATCCTCAGGAGACCGGACACCATTGCCGGAGGCCTCTGCATCAATTTGAGGTAACTTTCTCGGCCACTCCCTCTCCAACTATTTGGACTGTCGTAGGGGACTGAAGGATGGGGTGCGTGACTTCCCAAGCTTTTCCGACCCCCCCAGACGACATCCACATGGTCTTTTTCTTCTTCTTCCACTCACACTCCGGGGACCCCCTGGTCGGAGTGCCTGCGGGCCCGCGGGGGAACCTTGGGAAGCTCCGAGGGTTGCGGGGCCTTGGAGCACAAGGCTACTGGGGATGCCGGGGTCGAGTCTGCCTTATGGAAGATATCATCTAGCTTCTGCTGGTGACTCTGGATGGCCTTAGAGGACATCTTTTTGCATCAGGAGCATTGCTCCGGATCGTGATCAGCGCCCAGACACCTGAGACAGCAGTCATGGGTGTCTGTGAGTGACATGTTTTTGGAGCACCAATCGCATTTTTTTGAAACCAGAAGCAATTAGGGAAAAAAAGGACCCCTGCGAGGTCGAAGACCCTTGATGCGGCCATCAGTTAAAAAGGGCGCGAAAGCGCTAAAGTGGAAAAGAAGGAAAAAATGGGTCCTGAAACCGACCGCCAAAGTAGCAGTGCTCGAGAGGCGGAAGGGGGAACCAGCGCTAACTGGAAAAGACAAAAATGTACTTAGTGAAGAAAAAATGTTTTCTGGGGATGAGACGCACGTCCGAAGGGCTCCACGGAAAAGGGGAGACTGCTGAGGAAATGCTCTGCATGGACTCCATCAGTGCCGACGTCACCCATATGCGAGGACTGACTTCCTGCTTGTTCCTGGAGAATGTAGTCTTCGCATATGGGACTCCCTAGCTCCCTGATCTTCAGGAAACTTGGAAACAGGTTAGAAAGGTCGGACTTGTTTTAGTTGGACATAGACATCCCTGCCGTGGAGATCTGGATAAATAGAGAGGGTGGGGGAAGGAGTGTAGCTATGTTCCAAAGAGATGTTGAAGGACTGCCTGGCCGAAGACCGCATCCCAACAGGAGTCCTTGTCCATAGTAGTGGGCGGCAAAAGGGTGGATGGAGGATCAGGTTGCTGCACAGTAAATTATGTCAATGGCCACTGAGCACAGGTTGGCTACAGAAGCTGTCATGGCTTGTGAGCAGTGATGTGGCCTGTGAAGGAGAGTCCTGCTATATCATAAGCAAAGGTGATGCAGTCTATTATCCATCAGGAGAGCGTACGCTTTGTTATAGAAAGCTCCAAGTGAGTGGGGTCAAAAGAAATTAACAATTGAGAGGACTTGCGGAGATCCCGAGTCCTCTGGAGATAGAAGGCCAGGGCTCGTTTGCAATTCAGGGTGTGCAGGGTTGCTTCTGCATGTGAAGAGTGCAGTCTTGGAGATAAGATCGGAAGTATTACTGATTGATTGGTGTGGAAGGGAGATACACCCTCATTTTCTGTCAAAAGGCGGTATGTTGAGGACGACCTTGTCATGATGAAATCTAGTGGATGGTAGAAGGGCCACCAAAGCTTGTAATTCACTGATGCACCTGGCCGAAGTCAGAGCAACTAGGAATATGACCTTCCAAGAAAGGTACTGCAGGTGGGCAGTAGCTAAGGGTTCAAACGGGGGGTTGAGAAGCTGTGCCAAACCCCCACACCACTGGAGGTGGTCGAATGGGTGGCTTAAAGAGAAGGAGGCCTCTCAAGAAACATGCCACTAGGGGGTGCATTGAGATGGATTGGCCATCGATTGGTTTGTGAAAAGCCGCATTGGCACTGAGGAGAACTCATCGAATTGGTCTTTAGTTCTGAGAAAGAAAAATGCAATAGATATTGAAGAAGTGCAGGCACTGGTGCGTCGATGGGATTGAGGTTGTCCCGTGTGCACCACGATCCAAATCTGCGCCATTTGAAAGCATAGGCCCACCTGGTGGATTTTCTTAAAACCAGGAGGATGTCCTTTACCACCTGAGGAGGGTGGAGATGCTGGAGCATCATCTCTTCAGCAGCCATGCAGTGAGACAGAAAGATCGCAGATTTGGATGTAGGATTGTTCCATCATTCTGGGATAGAAGACCCTGATTGCAGCCTAGACTGATTGGTTGAGTCTGTTGCAGCCGAAGTAGAAGGGAAAACCAGGATTGATGGGGCCAGAAAGGGGTTATGAGAATCATAGTGCCTCCGTCGAGATGGAGTTTGAAGAGGGTCTTCGAAATTAGGGGTGTGGAGGGAAACGCAAAAAGGAGTCCCTGACCCCAATGTAGGTGAAAAGCATCCTTTGCTTGGACAGAACTCTGGAACAGAACTGTGGGAGCTTACTGTGGGAGCTTACTGTTCTGTGGAGTGACAAGGAGGTTGATGACTGGAGTTCCCCAGGCCTTGAAAATCTGTGCCAATGAGCAAGGGTCTAGACTCCACTCGTGTGGGTGAATATGACTGAGCCTGTCTTCAAGGTGATTCTGATCGCCGGGTATATTCACTGCATGAAGGTGTATGTGGTGAGAGATGGCAAAGTTCCACAGGCAACAGGCTTCTTTGCAGAGGCCTCTTTGCTTGTTCACATAGAACATTGCCACCTAGTTGTCTGTCCTGATGAGCATCTGGCTGTTCAAGCAGTGGTGCTGATACACCTGCAGGGCATTTGTGATAGCCTGGAGTTCCAACAAGTTGATTTGTAAGGATGACTCCTGAGTTGTCCACCTGCCTTGAGTGGACACTGACTCCAGGTGGACTCCCCAACCCAGTGTGGATGCATCCATGGTCAGGGTGTGTTGAGGCTGAGGCATCCAAAAAGATGACCCTTCTAGCAGGTTTGCTGGGGTGCACCATCATAGGAAGGATTGGACTAGAGGGTGGGTGATCCAAATGATGTCCCGTAGGTATCCTGTGGATTGTGTCCATTGGGATGCTAGGGTCCATCACGTTAGGCACATATGCAGTCTTGCATATGGTACCACATGTACTGTTGATGTCATGTGGCCTAAGAGATGAAAGAAGTCTCGAGCTGTTGAGTTTGTCTGCTGATGCATGTGGATGACTAGGAATACTAGTCAGTCCATAAGGTCTAGTGGCAGAAAGGCTTTGGATAGCTGAATGTCTAGCACTGCCCCTATGAATTCCAATCTTTGGGTTGGGGTTAGGTGGGACTTTGGGAAGTTTACAACAAATCCAAAGGTGTTGCAGCATTACAAGAGTGGTTTTGAGAGACGTGCAGAGTTCTCCCGGAGAGTCTGCCTTTATCAGTAAGGGAAGACAAAGATCCCCTTGCTTCGCAGGTAGGCTGCTATCACTGACATGCATTTTGTGAACACCCTGTGAGCAGATGCTAGTCTGAAGAGGACGACTCTGTATTGGTAGTGAATCCCCTGAAAGGCAAAGCGAAGATACTTCCTGTGTCTTGGATGTATTAGGATATGGGTATATGCATCTTTGAGATCTAGGGAACATAGTCAATCTTGTTCCTGCAAGTAGGGAAGAAGGGTTCTGAGGGAAATCATTTTGAACTTCTCCCTGATCAGGAATTTGTTGAGATTTCGGAGGTTGTGATTGAGCTGTTGGTTGTTGTTTAGCAGTTCTGGGCTCTTTAGCAGGTTTAGGCCCCTGCAGTTTGCCTTGCTGGTAAGAAGGTTGAGTATAAGAAGGGTAGAACCTCTTCTTTTTGGGAAAGACGGGTTTCTTTGTTGTTGGCCTCTTTTTTGAAGGGTCAGCCATCTTTCTAAAGAGTCTCTTCAGAGTGGTATTGTCAGTTTCAATCTCTCCAGCTTTTTCTCTCCATTTTTTATCGAAGAGATTCTCCCCAGTGCAAGGGATGTTACCAAGTTTATCTTGGACCCACTGTTTCAGGTCTGAGGCCTGTAACCATGCTAGCCTTCGAGCCCCAATGGCAATAGCTGATGCTCTGCTGGTAAATTCGAGTGCATTGAAGGCTGGCATTGTTTACATTTTTGGAGACATTCTGGCTGTTCGTGAGGACTGTCTCAAAAGCTGGCTTTTTTTCTTCTGGGATAAAGGGAAGGAAGACTTCCCAATCTTTACTAACTTCCTTAAGGAACATTCCCATATATGAGGCATAGGAATTGATCCTACAATGTTGAAACCTTGCTCACTTCTCTCTTTGATAATCTTTTAAGAGGCATAGATGACATTAAGAAGGGATGCCTGCTAATATTCATGGATGTCTCGGCTGCTTTTGACACAATATCTCACTCTAAGCTACTGCACCGTTTACACCATATAGGTTTAGGAAAGAATACTATAAATTGGTTCAGCTCCTACTTGGAAGGCCTTATGCAGCAAGTTAAATGTGACCAAAAAATTCCTTGCAATTCCCTATTATTTAAGGAGTACCACAAGGTTAAGCTTTATCTTCTATACTATTCAATCTTTATATCCAACCTTTATGCAACATCATTAAACTTCACAAATTCCATTATCACCTCTATGCTGATGACATCATGGTATATGCTCCAATAGTCTTACAATCACTTGACACATCAGCAATTTCTAGATGCCTCCAAGACATGAATACCTGACTTTTAGATAATAATCTTACACTGAATTATGATAAAACAGAGGCAATGTTCATTACTAGAAACCCTAATTTCATTCCACCGAACACTACTGACTTACTAGATAGATCCATTGTAGTTAAGAATGAGGTCATATACCTTGGCATAATATTGGATAAGGCTTTGAACCTTAAATCTCTTATTGCCAGAACTGCAAACAAGGCCTATCATCGTTTAAAGATTATTAGAAAACTAAAGCCATTACTCCATCAAGACCATTTCCGTACAGTGTGTCAAGCACTCATCACCCCTCTCCTAGATTACGGAAATCTGCTATATCAAGGCCTCCCTCAGCAAACTTTACACGCATAATCACTGGTTCTGCAATAACAGATCATATCTCCCCTATTTTACAACAATTGCACTGGCTTCTAGTAAATGTCAGGTCTAAATTCAAAACACATTTAATCATCTTTAGAATATATAATCATCTATCAGCAGATGCATTACAGAGTATTATAACAAGAGATATTATTAACAGGCCAAGAAGCAGCAGCAGCAACAATGACAATAGAATTGGCACTCCTCCTGGATACTGTAAGACTAAACAAGCAACCTCAAAAAGAGCTCCTTCATTACTAGCGTCCAGACTTTGGAACTCTCTCCCAATGGACCTCAGGACTATGAGTGATATTAAAGATTTTCGCAAGGCTTTGAAAACCCTGCTTTTCGCTGAAACGTATGATTACCAATAGGTCTATTATTACATTAACTCATTTTAGTTTAGTTTTGTTTAGTATTATGTATAATGTTTTATCTACCTTATGTTATTTGTAACCAAGGTTTGTAATGTGACCACTTTGATTGTTGGTTGGTTGGATGGATGGATGGATGGCATACCTACCTACCTACCTACCAGCATGGAGGCCTGAAAGGACCGTTGAGTGAAAGCATCGAGGTTTCTTGATTCCCTGCCAGAGGATATCGATGCATGTGTCTTACCACTCTTGATGCGGCGCATCATTGGTTCCCCACCACTGAGTGATGCGAGGCAAAAGAGCACTCTGCCACCAGCTCCCTGAAGCAGTAAAGGACCGCCACCTGAACCTTCAGAGAACTAAGAGAAAAACCTTTGTCCAGACCTTCCTGAAGAAAGGCAAACAAGGATGGCAGGTCCACTGCACGAGGTCTAGTCTGATGCTGACGGCACCAATTTTCAAAAAGACACCAGATGCGAACATAGGCAAAGCTGGTAGAACCTCTCCTAGTCATGGCAGTCAAGTATCCCTTACGTGCTAAGCGGTGCCTCTCAAGAGCCAAGCTGTAAGCAAGAAGTGAGCTGGGTCGTCCAGAAGAACCAGTCCTTGATTTCACAGCCCACAGGCTGTGGGCAGACGGGGACCTCACCAAAGCATCAGTTCCCCCGAACCATGACCTCAGAGGCCAATTTGGTACCACCAGGATCATCCAGCCCAGAAGCCATTCTATGCACCGAAGCACGTGACCCATTAGCAGCCATGGAGGAATCACATACAGCAGGGTGCCCTTTGGCAAGGCTGGACCAGGGTATTGATACTCTTGGAGCCTGTATCCCTGCAGTGAATGAAAAAACGTTCAGCTTTGACAATGGATTGAGCCACCATCAGACCCATCTCGGAATGACTCCAGCGACATATAATCTATCAATAGGTCATTCGGCTCAGTTCTGACTCTCAGAGATCAAAAGAATTACGATTGGGGAAATCTACCTCCACATTGTCAGCTAAGGAAGTGTGTTGCACTGAAAAAGCCAGCAGAACTGAAAAGTCATCTCCAGAGTCACTCTGGCACTCCTTGTGCCTCTTTGCTGATTGATGGATGACACTGCTGTGCCATTGTCCGAATACACTCAGACTGCCTTGCCCTTTACTAGGGTCCGAAAGTGCAGGAGGGCCAACCGAATATCCCTCGCCTCAAGGCTGTTGATGGGCCAGGCCAACTTGCAGCTGTCCCAACAGCCCTACGTTATGCAGATCCCACAATGAACTCCCCAGCCAAACAGGCTAGTATCCATCGCTAAGAGAAGCCATGAGTGATCGTAAAAATGGCATACCCTTCTGCTGGTGGTGCAGCTGCTGCTACCACCTCAGGCTGGAAAACAACTCCAGCTGGAGAGGCAGCCACCACCATCACTTTTGAGAACATCCTGGGGGTGGTGGAGAGGCCAAAGTGGTGAACTGATAATGAGAGCCAAGAACGGAGATCGAAGGAAGCACCACTGATCCTCTCAAATAAGGATGTGGAAATAAGCCTCGGCTAAGTCCAGAGATGCAAGGAACTCTCCACAGTGTACCGCCTGAATCACTGACTACAGGATCTCCATATGGAAGTGAAAGGTGCACAGGTGTATGTTGGCTCCCCTGAGATCAAAGATTGGCCAAAAAGAACCGTCCTTCTTTGGCCCCATAAAGTAGATGGAGTACTGGCCCTGGCTGGTCGGGGGACTGGGAACCACCGCCCATAGGCATAGAAGCTTGTCTAACTGCATCTCTCTTGGTCATGAAACCTCAAGGAGAGACAACAATAGGCTCTCTGCATTCCTAAACATAACCATGCTCAATGATGTCTAGCACCCAATGAACCCTGATAAGGGCCCATTCCTGTAAGAAAAGGGAGAGGTTGCCACCCACTGGAGGCATTCCAGAATGGTCCGCCAAGCCATCATTGCACTGGATGGGAGGAGGCAACTCTGTGCGCGTTGGAGCCCTGAGGATCTCATGGTCCACGAAAGGACTGAACCCAAGATCAGAACCCAGAAGATGAAGAGAAGGAAGGTTTTCCAGGGCAATATTTGTGGAAATCCTGGGAGCCCCGAGGATCCAAATAGTGATCACGAAGAACACAGGCATGCACAGAAGATGTGTCCATACACCTCCCGGGCCCTTTTAGACTATCCTCTGGGAGGCAATGAGGTTCGGACTTGCCCAAGTCTTTAACCAGCTTCTCCAAGTCCACCCAAACAAAAGCTTCTCTTTAAAGGCTGAGTTAACCGGGATTTGAAGGATGAATTTAACCACTTTGATTGAAGGATAAGGTGATATACAAAACTGCTTAAATAAATAATCTGCCACCCAAAGGTGGAACTATATCCAGCGTCATGCCACAGTCAACAGCGTAATATCTTTAGACACTAAGGGGTAGATTATGACCAGTGTTTAGAGGGGATGTACATCTGGTTTGGACGTACATCCCTGCTAGACACTTGATCCCAATGCTGGATCCTAAGCACGCCGCACGTATAGAGGAGATGTGCAGGGAGCTCTGGATGGGGGTGGGCCGGAGGAGGAGCGTGGACGGGCTGGAGGCGTGATCCTGATCCTGAATGTACAGGGCCGAATCCATTCACTGATCTGTATGTCTGGGAGTGCTAAGTTAGACAGGGGACTCATTCCACCTCGGACGTAGAATAAGTCCCCCCGACATTGCCAGACAGCCACAAAGGGGACAACGGGAAAGGTAGGTGGCACCATGGGGTTCCCTGCGGCCAGATCCTGGCCTTGGAAGGCCCTACTGGGGTTCAGGCAGCGGGGAAAGAGTAGTTACTCACATGTAACAGATGTTCTCCAGGAGCAACAGAAATCAGTCCTCACATATGGGTGACGTCGGTGCCGACAGAGCCCTCGTGCGGAGCATTTCCCCAGCTTTCAAAGAAAGCCTTTTGGAATGCAGCACGCATGCGTGGTCCCCTTCCCGCCCAAGGGTGCCATCTTGCTCAGTCTGATGACATAGCTAAAAGACAGCAAAAATATAAAATGAATCATATGACCAACTCCAAGGGGAGGAGGGAGGGTCGTGAGGACTGATTCCTGCTGCTCCTGGAGAACACCTGTTACAGGTGAGTAACTACTCTTTCTCCAGGACCAAGCAGGAAGTCAGTCCTCACATATGGGACTCCCCAGCTTCAGGCTACTGGGAACCCAAGCTGAAAAATAAGCTCCCTCTAGAGCGTCAGCATCTGTGAAAGAATTGTTTCTGAGAACGCCCCGTACGGTAGCCCAACACAAGGGCCGGAGGGTAGGAGTTGCCTAAACCTCAAAGAGATTACGGAGTACCGCCTGTCCGAAAGCACTGTCCCTACGGGACTCCCTCTCGAGGCAGTAGTGGGCCGCAAAATTCTGGCTTGAAGACCAGGCAGATGTCTGCCAACGGAACAGAGCAGAGATGAGCTACTGACGCGGCCTTTGCCCTGACACGGGGGCCATGACTCGACCCTGCAAGGAGAGGCCGGCTGCCCTGTACGCCCAGGCGATACAATCCGCTACCCAAAGGGACAACGTACACTTTGAGACAGGCAACCCCAGTTTATTAGGGTCAAAATATACGAAGAGCTGAGCAGCCCTTCGATGCCCCTGCGTACGGTCTATGTAAAAGGACAACGCCCTTCTACAGTCCAGGGTATGCAGGACTGTTTCAGCCCGGCTGGCATGCGGCCTGGGGAAGAATGTTGGAAGAACCACCTCCTGATTGAGGTGGAAGGAGGAGACAACCTTCAGGAGGAACTTAGGGTGAGTCCACAAGACCACCCTGTTCTTATAGAACCGTGTGTAGGTCAATCAGAAACCAGAGCTTGTAGTTCACTCACACGCCTGGCCAAGGTAAGAGCCACCAAGAACCACGCCTTCCAGGAAAGGAAGCGTAAATGACAGGTAGCCATCGGTCCAAACGGTGGGCAAGTAAGTTGCTGCAAGACCACATTTAAATCCCACTCAGGGGCTGGTGGACGGATCGGAGGCTTGAGCAGAAGCAGGCCTCTGAGGAAGCGGGACACCAAGGGGTGGCCCGACAGAGATTGGCCCTCTACCTGTGAGTGCTGTGCCGACAGAGCACTGAGGTGGACCCGAACAGAGTTGGATTTAAGGCCTAAGTCCAAGAGGTGGAGCAGGTACTGCAGCACCACTGGAACCAGGCATGAAAAAGGATCCTCCTGGCGCTGAGCACACCAGGTGGAGAACCTACGCCACTTGAGGGCATAAGATTTCCGGGTGGATTGCCTCCTAGAGGCCACCTCTTCCACTTCCTTAGCAAGAAGTAAGGGGGCTAGAACTACCCTTTCAGCAGCCAGGCCATCAGATTGAGGGATTTGAGGTTGGGGTGCAGGAGAGATCCATGATCCTGAGACAGGAGATCAGGTTGAACCCCCAGAGGGAGTGGAGTGTCCACCGCCAACTGTAGAAGAAGTGGAAACCACGGTTGCCTCGGTCATCTGGGGGCGACCAGAATCACCGAGGCCTTGTCCTGAAGAACCTTGAACAAGGTTCGGGCCACAAGAGGCGTGTGAGGAAACGCATACAGTAGGCCCGTAGACTAAGAGATTAGAAACGCATCTGCTGCTATTCGCAGAGGATGCAGTTGTCTGGAACAGAACCTGGGCACCTGACAGTTCAGTGGACTCGCAAAGAGATCGATGGTTGGAAGACCCCATCTTAGAAAGACCCCTTGGACCACCAGAGGATTCAACTGCCATTCGTGAGGCTGTAGAATCTTGCTCAATCTGTCTGCCAGGCAATTTTCCTGCAACCTGGTTGGGGATTGCTAGACAAGAGCAGCAGGAGAGATTGGATTTACTCTTTCTATTTCTATGAGGGATTGTATATTTTTTATTTTTAGGCAATTTTCCTGGCCAGGAAGATAAACTGCCTAGAGAAACATGTTGTTCGGAGGGAGTCTTGGAGGCTCCCCTGGAAAATAGGAGGGGGTAACTGGTTGAAGTGGAGCAAATAGCCCTTTTTGACTATGCTCAGTACCCAGGTATCACCTCTTAGGGCTGACCACCTGTGGGTGTACAGTGTCAGCCGGCCTCCTGTGCTGAGAGGAGCCAGCTGAGGAGGAGAGGCTATGCAGTGGGAGTCAAAACCCTGCGTCCTGCTGTAGAGCAGCCAGACCTGATGGCTTGGGGGTTTCCTGTCTACGGGGCCCATCTCCCTGCCCCTTGGCCTGCTGACCCTGATGGGGAGCTGTAGAGGCCTGAAACTGAGGGTAGGATTTGTAGGCAGTAGCCTTCCTCGGGTAAAGCATAGTTACTCACCTGTAACAGGCGATCTCCGGGAACAGCAGGAATTTAGTCCTCACATATGGGTATCGTCGGTACCAACGAAGCCTGCGCGGGAACGCTCCCCAGCGTCAAATTAGAAAGCTTTTGGGAGCATCCCACAGCGCCTGCGTGCTGCCTTCCCACCTTTCCCAACTGCCTCTCTCCAGTTGAGTTTTAAAGCTGAAACAAAGAGAGAGAGAGGGAAAGGAAAGAGATAGAGAGATCCAACTCCTAGGGGAGGTGGGTGGGATGTGAGGACTAAATTCCTGCTGTTCCTGGAGATCACATGTTACAGGTGAGTAACTATGCTATCTCCAGGAACAAGCAGGAATGTAGTCATACATATGGGGACTCCCTAGCTTTAAGTGCCAGGGAGAGACCCCAGAAGTTGTGTGTCCCTGAACAGGGCTCCACTTCCCCCCATGGATCTCTGGCATCCTACCAGGGATGGCGGGTAGGAGTTGATAAGGTATGGAACAGGTGTTGGAGAACAGCCTGACCAAACAAGGCATCCCGGCGGGAGTAATTGTCCAAGCAGTAATGGGCTGTGAAGGTATGAACCGAGGCCCAAGTGGCTGCTCGACAGATGTCGTCGATAGACACAGAGTGCAGATGAGCCATTGAGGCTGCCATGGCTCTCACATTGTGAGCTGTGACATGGCCCTCCAGAGAAAGGTTCTTACTCTGATAGGCAAAGGAAATACACTGAGCAATCCAGTTACACAGTGTTCTCTTGGAGACTGGAAGTCCCAAATGAGAAGGATCAAAAGCAACAAAGAGTTGAGAGGACTTTCTATGTTGCTGTGTTCTTTGTAAGTAAAAGGCTAAAGCTCTTTTACAGTCCAAGGTATGAAGATTCCTCTCTGCCTTTGATGCATGAGGCCTTGGAAAAAACACAGGAAGGTACACCGCTTCGTTCAGATGAAAAGGCGAGACTACCTTTGGCATAAAGTGTGGATGAGTCATGATGGAACTCTGTATAAGGTGGATCAGCTACTAGCGCTTGCAACTCACTAATGCAGCGTGCTGATGTGATTGCAATGAGAAAGATAACCTTCCAAGAAAGGAATTTCAAGGAGGTAGTAGCTAAAGGTTTGAAAGGTGGCTTCATGAGCTGCCCAAGAACCAGGTTTAAATCCCATGCCACCGGTGGTGATCTAATGGGAAGCTTAGTTAAAAGAAGGCCTCCAATAAATCTTGCTATAAGAGGATGAGAGGAAATAGGCTGTCCATTTAGAGGCTTAAAGGAAGCTGCAATAACACTCAAATGAACTCTTAATGAATTAGTTTTAGGAGGTATCGCAAGGGGGTTAAGACCCTTTTGCGAACACCATATGGTAAACCTTTTCCACTTGAAAGCATAAGAGCGTCTTGTGGAAGGTTTCCTGGAAGCAAAAAGAATATCTTTTACTTGCTGAGGGATATTAAGATCATGGAGATCTAGCCCTTCAGCAACCAAGCCCTGAAATGCAGAGACTGGGGATTGGGATGCCATAACATTCCGTCCTCCTGAGATAGGAGATCTGGTGCAGACCCTAACTCCAGGGAGGGAGCTTGAGAGAGATGTAGAAGCAGAGGGTACCACACTTGCCGTGGCCAATGTGGAGCTATGAGAATCATACGCCCTCTGTCTCTCTGAAGCTTGAACAGGGTTTTGGGAATTAGGGGAATGGGTGGAAAGGAATACAGGAAGTCTTGACCCCAGTAAAGGAGGAAAGCATCCCTGGCCTGAGCCTTCTGAGCCGGAATTCTGGAAAAGAACCGGGGAAGTTTGGCATTCCTTGGACTTGTAAAGAGGTCTATGTCCAGGATTTCCCAAAGTTGAAATATCCTTGCCACCTGGTCTGCATGCAGAGACCACTCGTATGGAAGCAGAACTCGACTGAGTCTGTCTGCCCAAGAGTTTTGAATGCCTAGCAGATACACTGCCAGAAAATGAATCTGATGCTCTCTAGCGAGGGCCCATAGTCGCAAAGCTTCATTGCAAAGCGACAGAGAGCCTGTTCCCCCCTGCTTGTTCACATAGAACATGGCTACTTGATTGTCCGTATGAATGAGGACTGTCTTGTAGCTGAGCAGGGTGTGGAACACTCACAGAGCAAGGAAGATTGCTCTGAGCTCCAAGAGATTGATATGTAGAAATGGTTATGGTTATGGTTTAGGCATTTGATATACCGCCCTTTACTTACGCATCAGAGCGGTTTACACATATATACTAACAGGTACTTCTTATTCCCTTGTCCCCGAAGGGCTCACAATCTAAGTGTACCTGAGGCATTGGGTGGATAAAATCCACTGAGCTGTCCTCATATGGAGGCGAGCATAGGGAACCATATGCACAATAGATGCCATGTGGACTAGTAGTTGTAACATTTCTCGAGCATTTAGATGAGGCTTTAGCACTGCTTGAGAAGCTAACTGCACCAGGCGAAGGCAACGGGCCTGGGGGAGATAGGCCATTGCCTTTGTGGTATCCAGCAAAGCTCCTATGAACTCTAAAGACTGAGTGGGAGCTAGACTGGATTTTGGGATGTTTATTACCAGCCCTAAATACTGAAGGATACGCATTGTGCAGGATAGAGAAGTCCTGGCCTCTGACTCTGTTGGGGCTCGAATGAGCCAGTCGTCTAAGTAGGGGGAGACGAATATCCCTAGAGTGCGGAGAAATGCTGCTACAACAGTCATGCATTTTGAGAACACCCTTGGTGCTGAGGCCAGGCCAAAAGGAAACACCCTGTATTGGTAGTGCTTTCCCTGAAAAAGGAACCGAAGGAACCTTCTGTGAGTTGGATGGATGAGAACATGGGTGTACATCCTTGAGATCTAGAGAACAAAGCCAATCCTGACTCTGAAGGTATGGCAGCAGAGATCCGAGAGAAATCATTTTGAATTTCTCCTTGAACAGGAATTTGTTCAATTCTCTGAGGTCTAAGATAGGTCTGTAATCCCCTGTTTTCTTTGAGATAAGGAAATAAGGGGAATAGAACCCTGTACCCTGCTGATGAAGGGGTACTTCTTCTATTGCCCCTTGGGCAAGAAGGATAGCGACCTCCTGACCTAACAGGTTGATGAGAGAGGTCTGAGAATTGAACTGCTTTACTATTGTGTGAGGGGGCATGCTTGAAAAATGAAGCTTGTACCCCCTCCTTTATGATGGAGAGTGTCCAATGCTCTGCTGTTATTTGCCCCCATCTGGGGGCAAAATGACATAACCTTCCTGGAATGGTGGAAGGTTCTGGTCCCCCGAGAACCAGGAAGGCTAAGTTCTCTAGATGAGAGTCAAAGGCCCTGTGGAGGCTGAGCCTGCTGGGCCGGTTGAGGCCTAGCAGCCTTTGCTTTCTTCTGTTTGGGTGGTTGCTGACCTTTCCTGGCAAGCTGACCTGCAGAACGTCCCTGCTGAACATAAGCAGGATAAAATCTTTTCTTTTTAGAAAAGAATGGTTTCTTGAACAATTTCTTTCTAGCAGGATCAGCAGTGGACTTGGATAATCTATCCAAGGTGGAATTTTCAGCATCCATTTCATTGGCCTTTTCCTGCCAATCTTTACCAAACAGGTTCTCACTAGTACAAGGGATATTTCCCAATTTGTCTTGTACCCAGAGCTCTAGATCAGATGCTTGGAGCCAAGCAATTCTACGTGCACCTATGGCAATAGCCGAGGTTCTGCTTATGCACTCAAAGCAGTCAAAGGCTGCACGGTTGGAAAATTTAGAAACATCTTGGGCATGTTTGACCAAAGTGAGAAAAACCTGTCTTTTATCCTCAGGAAGAAAAGGACTTAAAGCCTCTAAATCATCTGTGACCTCCTTCAGGAACATTCCCATGTAGAGACTATAGGAACTGATCCTGGCAGAAAGCATGAAAGCTTAGAAGACCCCCACGTCCAAAAGCATCCAGGGTTCTGCACTCACATCCTGGAGGATTAGAGGCATGCCTTTTTGCACTCTTGATCCTTCTCATAGCTGACTCCACTACAATAGAGTGTTGAGGAAGCAGAGTCTTATGGAACCCAGGACAAGGAGGGACTTGATACATAGTATCCAGTCTATGAGAATGAGGAGAGGTGGTAAGAGGTGTTTCCCAAATCCTTAACATGAGATCATATAAAATCTCATGAATGGGCAATGTAGCTGCCTCCTTAGGAGTTTTGGGATATTGCAGAATATCCAACTCCTTGGCCCTTGGCTCTGTTTCAGGGGCCACAGTAATGGACAGGCCCCAAGTCACCTCCCTGATAAAATCTTGGAAGGAAATATCCTCTGCGTTTAGGGGAGGAGGGCTCCTCTGGGAGAAGCATCGCTGCATCGACAGAACTGTCAGAATCCTCAGATTCTTCTGAGGACTCGAGTATCGTCTGTCCGGATGCTCTTGAAGAGCCCGATACCCGTACCGACCAAAGTCGGTACTGAGAGTAAACAGTACCAGGGTATCGGTACCGGAGGTCATTGGATGACTGCGTACCGGCAAAGCAGACACCAATGCCGACGTCGATGCTATTGGTACCGGTACCGATACCAAGGCCGGTGCCGGTGGAATTCTCTGTCGCGGTCCCCAGGGCGTCGATGCCGCAAGGAAAGCTGCCAGACTGTGTTCCATAGCCAGAACTCTCTGTTCTATCGAAGCTGCCAATGCCTGGATGTCGGTACCGGAGGAGACCGCCGGTACCCCAGAGCATGGCACCTGTAGTTCTGCCGAGGTCGAGGCCTCGAGAACATCCTGGAACCCCGATAATGCTTTGGAAGCCGAAGCCTCCCGCCGGGGTAATTTTGCCAGTGCAGAATCCTCGAGGGCAACGCCAGAGGCATCCCGATGCTTAGAAGGAGATCTACTATTTGAGGACCGGCTGGATTTATGGTTAGTTACCTGAGATCCACGGGAGGAAGAAGCAGCCCTGGAAGACGTCAATGCCACCGAAGCTGCATCAGAGGGAAACAGGGTACTGAGCTTAGCAGCTCGGTTCTGCCGACCTCTTTTAGACATCATGGCGCAGGACATACAATCCGTTCTGCAGTGGTCAGGACCTAAACATTTTAGACACCATTCATGGGTGTCGGTGACGGAAATGGTACCGCCACACTTGGTGCACTTTTTGAAACCTGAGGCAGGTTTCTCCATGGTAAGGAAATGTTTTTGGGCCAAAAGAAAAAAGAGAATATATATATATATATATTTTTTTTTTTATTTTTTTTTTTTTTTACAGAAAGAAGAGAAAAAACCGGCGGTACCAGCAGAGCGTCGAGGAAGGCAGACGCAACCACAAAAAAGAAAGAAAGAAAAAAGAATTCTTCTGCGGTGACAGGAACACGACCTGCTGGCTCCGCGGAAAAAGAAGAACTGGAGAAAGGCAGTTGGTAAAGGCGGGAAGGCAGCATGCAGGCGCTGTGGGATGCTCCCAAAAGCTTTCTAATTGGAAGCTGGGGAGCGCTGCCGCGCAGGCTCCATCGGTACCGACGATACCCATATGTGATGACTACATTCCTGCTTGTTCCTGGAGATAAGGGCTTTTTCCCCGAGCCCTTCTTCTTCTGAGAAGGAGCAGAAGTTTTCTTGGACAGCCTTGTCCTGGTGAGAGTCTCAGACTCGAGTTCTGCAGCCTTTTCAGCCATGGGTTTGCCAAAAAGGTTCTCACCTCGGCAAGGGACATCGACCAACTTGTCCTGTACCCATGGCTCGAGGTCCGATGACTGTAGCCAGGCCTGACGGCATGCACCGATGCCAGCCGTGGCTACTCGGGCCGAAGCCTCAAGGCCATCATAGGCTGCCCGAGAGATAAACTTTGAGCACTCTCGAATCCCTGATGACAAAGCCTTAAACCTCTGCAAAGGTTCCTCGGAGAGGCCAGCTGAGAACCTGGCAATCTCCTTTGCCAGGTCTCGGAGGTACATGCCCATGTACAGCTGGTAAGTCTGGACACGGCAAGCCAGCATAGAGCCCTGGAAGCACTTTCTACCGAGGGCATCCAGGTTCCGGGCCTCCTGGCCGGGGGGCACTGAGGAGTGCATCTTCTGACTCTTCAGACGATGCATGGCCAATTCCACAACCATGGAGTGGTGCGGTAGCTGTGCCTTCTGGAACCCAGGGCTCTTACGGACTCAATAAATGGAAATCGGCCCATTTGCTGAGAACCAGCGCCGAGTCCGGTGCCTCCCACATGCGGAAGAGCAGCCGTTCCAGTATCGGAGGAACCTGTACAGTAAAGGCCTCCTTAAGCGGAGTGTCATACTGGAGGGCCTCAAGCTCCTCGGCTCGAGGCTCCTCCTCGGGATCTGCGGGGAAGGCCAAGGCTTTGGCCATGTCCCTCACAAAGTCCGAGAACCGCATATCCTCCGGTGGGGACCGTCTCCGAGGCTCGGACTCCGGTGAGTCCGATGGGACGCACCAGGTCCAGAAAGTGTCCGGGGACTCCTCATCCTCCGTCTCCCACTCGGACCCCTCCGATGAGGAATCGAGCGGCTCCAGCCGGGCAGGCATCAATGCCATCCGCCCCGACACTGAGGGTACCGGCGTCGACGACCTCGGTCCCGAGCGGGAGGCCGAGGGACACCTTGGCCGAGGATCGACTCCAGACCGCATCGACTCGAGGATCGGCTCGGCCTCCGGGTTCGACTTAGACGTCGAGGTCCCGGTGGTCGGGGCAGATGCACCAGTGAAACCGGCGATCAGTACCCGCTGCTGCTCCATGAAGGCAGCCAAGCTGCTCTCCAAGGCCGTCAACCTGAGACTCAGCTCAGGAGACTCAGCAGCCCCCGACTCTGGCCCCGACGGCGGCTCCCCCGGAGGGGAGTCTACGAGGATGACAGCACTCACGTGACTCGGGGACTCTGGCTCCACTCGAGGCAACTTGGCAGGCCTCTCCGACTCTGAGGACCCGGGACGGCGGACAGGGCTATGCGACCTGGCCCTCGAGGGGCCATGAGCATCCACCGATGCCGCCCTCATGGGTTTCTTCTTCCTTCTGTGTTCCCGAGAAGGAGACCCCCTTTTAGAGGAGCCTCGACGGTGCTCGGGGTCGGACTCCCGAGATGTCGAGGCCTCTGACGAGGTCCGGGCCCGGCCGGACGCGGAGTCAGAAAAAAGTCTTTCAAGCTGATGCTGACGGCTCCTCAGCGCTTTAGAGGACATTTTGCCGCAAGGAACACAGACCACCGGGTCATGGTCGGGCCCGAGGCACCGGAGGCAGCAGTCATGTGTGTCGGTGAGAGACATCAGTTTCTTACACCAATCACACTTCTTGAACCCGCTTGGCAGCCATTGGGGGAAAAAGGACCCCTGCAAGGTCAAAAGACCGGGCTGCCAGTGAAAAGAGAAAAAAGCGGGAACGCTAATCACAAAGGACAAAAACCGAAAAACTAGCTCCGGGCTCAATACCGGTGTACCGGGCCCAGGCGGGAGGGGGAACCAGCGTCGAACCAGGCAAAAACCACAAACCCAATACAGGAAAAATCAACTTTTTACCGGGTGACAATGACACACATCCGTCGGGCTCCGCGGAAAAAAGAAGACTGAGCAAGATGGCATCCTTGGGCGGGAAGGGGGCCACGCATGCACGTTGCATTCCCAAAGGCTTTCTTTGAAAGCTGGGGAAATGCTCCGCATGAGGGCTCCGTTGGTGCCGACGTCACCCATATTTGAGGACTGACTTCCTGCTTGGTCCTGGAGAAATGGAATGTTACATGGCTTGCTGGCAAATGGAGCTCCTAAATGGTGTCCCGGTGCCATGGTGACGGGACGCCACGGCACCGGGGCTTCATGCAGGCGCCTCTGGTGATCTGTATGGGGAGGGTCTGGATGTGCAGCAGGCCAGAATCGGGGCACATCCTGCCCATCCAAGCCCTGTGTACCCAATTCTGCCCCCTTGGGTGCAGAATCAGGTGCACAGCTGGCCCGTCCAAATTTTGGATGTCTGGACGGGTCGGACTGGCCCCGTGTGGAATTGGCTGCCACGTGAACAAGATCATACATAGTGTCAGATAAAAAAGCCATAGCTGACTCCAAGAGAGATGTAATAGTTTCTGGTGTAAGGGACTGACTCCAAGGGAACAGGGACCAAGTCGTTAGACTCGCACCCACCACCAAATGAAGGATAACAGTGGAAACTGTAAACTGATTCCTCAAGATAGAGTCCACCTTACGATCCATAGCGTCCTTCAGGGCTGTTCCGCCTTTCACCAGAATCGTGGTCCGCTTCGTAACCATTGTAACCTGTGCATCCACTTTTGGAGTGTTAAACCATTCAACATGCTCATGGTGTGGTGGGGCAGCCCCTTCACTGAGGAGTCGGGCAAGGCCCACTCAGAGCAATTATATTCTTGATAACCTCTGGAAAAATAAAGGTCATCTTGAACTTCCGAACCCCATGCAAGAGAAGGTGTATCTGTGGCCCTTGTTCAGCTGCAGGAAGGTTGAGCAAATTCAGAGCAGAAGACATCTGAGCAATCAGGACCGCCAATTCATCCTTCCTTAAGAAGCAAAAAATACCAGACTCATTATGATCTTCAGAATGGGAGGACCAACTGACCTCCAAATCAGAATCAGCTTTAAATGCAGTGGGGGATTGAACCCCTGCTCCTGGCCCAAAGACAGCCAACCCGAATCTCTTGACTCCAATCTTCAGCAAGAGTGCTTTGAAGGCGAAGAACAAGCCAGACTTCAACTCACCAGCTGTCCTCCGCCGAGTCGGCAGAAAGAGTTTGAGAGGTCCCAGAGGCCCTTGTGTCTGCGGCACCATGCCAGAAAGTCCAAGCTCATTGCAGAAAGGAGAAGAAACTCTGGGGAGGACAGGTATTCACTATACAATTTAGAAAAGAGCCAGGTTTTTAGAATGAGAGCTCAGTCAATGTCTAATGGAAGAGAATTACATTAAGTGGTGGCCCAGAATGCGAATGTAGATGTCTAATCCAATCAAATCAAATTTTATGAAAAGAGGGAACTACTGAGGTTAGCTTGGGATGATCTCAAAGTTCATGATGGGCAATAAGTAATGAGCAGTAGGGAAAAATATAGAGGGTAGTATGAATAGAAAGAATAGTGAGCAAGCATTAAGATTTTGTACTTTATTCTGCTTACATAGTAACATAGTATATGACGGCAGATAAAGACCAGCATGGTCCATCTAGTCTGCCCAGCAAGGTGGCAAGAATAGGTGTACCTGCCGCTCCGTGCAGGTCACCCTCCACATGCCTTTGATTAGGGGTGTACCCACCGCTCCGTGCAGGTCACCGCTATTTGTTAAGATATAAGAGTTAAGTTACTTTGATTTTATCCCATTGCTATAAAGGGATCCACTGTGTCTGTCCCATGCCATTTTGAATTCACTGTATTTGCCCCCACCACTTCCATCGGCAGGCCATTCCAAGCATTCATTACCCTTTTAGTGAAAAAGTATTCCCAGACGTTGCCGTTCAGTTTACCCCCTTGCAGTTTCATGTTATGCCCTCTAGTGTTACAGCTTCCTCGTCTTTGAAAAAGGTTTGTTTGTTCATTAATACTCTAAGTATTAAAAGGTCTGAATCGTATCTCCCCTGTTCCTCCTCTCCTCTAGCGTATACATATTTAGGTCTTCAAGTTTCTTCTCATACGTCTTCTGGCGCAGGCTCCAATTCATTTTGGTCACCTTTCTCTGAACAGTTTCCAGTCTTTTTATATCCTTTGCAAGATATGGTCTCCAAAACCGAACACAATATTCCAAGTGAGGCCTCACCAGCAACTTGTACAGTGGCATCAGTACCTACTCCTTTCTGCTAGTAATTCCTCTCTGAATGCAACCCAGCATCCTTCTGCCTTTGGCTTGAAACAGGTAACCAGTGCTATTCAATTAGAAGAGGTATAACATAATAGTATCACTCTGCATGGTAGATTAGTTTCACTGCTGTAGTCTAGATCAACTGAAGATGTTTAATGGAGCATGGAATTCTTTAGAATGGGTGAACCCTTGCGATCTCCCCCAGGGCTCCCCTTTATCTCTTCTTTTTAATATTTTTCTGAGTGCTTTAATTAGGGATTTACGGGCATCCTGTTATATTTATGCAGATGATACACAGATTCTTGTAAGCTCCTCATAGACAGTTGAAAATTGTGTTACTAAAGTTAAGAATATATTTTTTATTATTCATTCCTGGCTTTATGTTAGTCATCTGAAGGTCAATACAGACAAAACTGAACTGCTTTGCGTGGGCAAAATCCCTCCTCCAGTGAAGATTATTACTATTTTCTAGGGATTCATAAAATCCCAATCTCAGTCATATACTGTTAAAACCCATCCATTAAAATCAATCCGCTTAAAAATAATTCTTCAACCTGTGAAAGAGTCAGGTTTTTTAAAGCTCCCTAAATTTCATATATTCTGATTCTGATCTTAACTCCATAGGAAGTTGATTCAACAACTGGAAAACATTTTTTAAGTAATTTATTTCTAGTTGACACCAATCTAATTTGCTATGATGAGGGACTGAAACTTGTACAACCTGGCTAGATCACAGCATTCTAGACAGAATGTACAGTTATGCACATGAAGACAAATAAGTGGGTGCTTAGCCTTTTAAAATCCTAAAATCCAAAATTAAAATTTTAAAATCCTCTCTTAATGTGCACTGGCAGCCAGTGCAATGTAATTAGGAGTGTTATGGCTCTATCCCCTTTTTTTTTTTTTTTTTTTTACTAAACTTAATGCTCCTGGGCAGCAGTGTTCTGAGCTAATTACAATGTATTAAAATATTTTTTAGAAATACCGACATAAAGAGAACTGCCATAATCTAAATGGGATAGTACCACCACCTGCATCACAGTGCACAATCTTGCCATGGTATGGAATACAGATGGCAAATCTTTTACACTTAAAGGCACAGAAGGTTTTCTTGCTGCAATAAGAATGTCCTGAATTGGGGATAATAAGCCCAAGTGAGCTGCAAGGCACTGCTCAATTTCCAGATTGTTGGCACCAGGGACTGGAGTTTAAAATGCAGTAGAGCACCCTGATTTTTGTGTTATTAATGTTGAAAAAAACTTGAAATCAAACTGAAGGTTGCACAAGCAGCCTCCTGAGAATGGAGAACTGATTTTGATGAGGCCTATGGCGTACTATGAGAATCACTTCACCCTGTCTGTTTTGGAATTTTTGTAGAGTTGTGGGAATGAAGGATATGGGAGGATAACATAGAAACATAGTATATGACGGCAGATAAAGACCAGTATGATCCATCTAGTCACCAACCGCTCCGTGTAGGTCACCCCTTAATTGTTGAAATAGTTATGTTTATTTTGATTTTATCCTGTTACGTTACTATAAAGGAATCCACAGCGTCTGTTCTATGCCATTTTGAATTCCGTCACTGTCTTAGCCCCTACCACTTTCAAGGATGCAGAAAGGACCAAATCAATGGTCAGAATATAAGATATTGACAAGCTACTGGTATGGTCACTTTTCAGAGCGCGGCGTTGGTTTGAGAAGCCGACAGGCTCACAGAACGATTGAAACAAAGAATTACCAACACACACAACTGAGTACTTTTAAAAGAAACCCCCTGAAGAAACTTTACAACAGTGAAACGCAGATAAGGCGCTAAAGCATGGCGTTGGGAACAATATACTAAAGCTAAGCACTATTTAATACTTTGATTAAATAGTGCTTAGCTTTAGTATATTGTATAATATTTAGTATATTGCATAATATTTAGTATAATATTTGGTACAGGCCAATCATAGCAGGCTCAAAGTCCTAAACTTTAAAAACACCAACTTCAATAAAATGGCCGAGTACCTTAGGAGATGCTGACAGGGTGGAAGGAGATAAGGGAAGTGGAATTGCAATGGGCTAAACTAAAGGTGACAATAAAAGGGGCAACAGATAAATATGTAACAAAAGTAAACAAAAACAAGAGGAGAAGAAAGCCTATTTGGTTTTCCAAAGAAGTGGCTGCTCAAATAAAGGCAAAAAATGCAGCTTTCGCAAAACTCAAAAGCGCGCAAACAGAGGAACACAGAAATGAATACAGGATCAAACTCAAAGAGACAAAGAGAAATAAGGATAGCAAAATCAAAGGCAGAGAAAAAGATGGCTAAAGATGTGAAGTATGGTGACAAAACCTTCTTCAGGTATATTCAGGAAAGGAAGAAGATCAGAGGTGGAATTGCAGGACTCAGAAGTGCTGTGAACGGACTCGTGGAAAGTGACATTGAAAAAGCGAAATTGCTAAACGAATACTTCTGCTCTGTTTTTACTATAGAAAGTCCTGGAGAAGGACCACCTGTGACTCCCAAATATAAAAATGGGAATGAAGTAGTTACCACACCATTCACAGAAGATGAGGTGTTAGAACAACTTGCAAAACTGAAAGTGGACAAGGTCATGGGACCGGATGGGATACATACCAGGATACTGAAAGAGTTCAGGGAGGTTCTTGCAGGGCCATTAAAGGATGTTTTCAACAGATCCTTGGAAACAAGAGAGGTTCCTCGGGACTGGAGAATGGCTGATGTCGTACCTCTACACAAAAGTGGTGACAGGGAAGAAGTGTCAATCTACAGGCCTGTGAGCCTTACCTCGGTGGCGGGAAAGGTCATGGAGGCGAATAGTGAACTTTCTCAAAACCAAGAGGTTGCAAGACCCGAGGCAACATGGTTTTACCAAAGGACGATCTTGCCAAACAAATCTGATTGAGTTCTTTGACTGGGTGACCAGGGAGCTAGATCAGGGGCATGCGATGGATGTCATCTACCTGGATTTCAGCAAAGCCTTTGATACTGATCCTCATAGGAGGCTTATCAATAAACTCAGTAGCTTGGGGATGGATCCTAAGATGGTAAATTGGATCAGAAATTGGTTGACTGACAGACGACAGAGGGTGATGGTACATGGAGCTCACTCGGATGAAAGGAAGGTGATTAGCGGGGTGTCCCAGATGTCGGTCCTGGGTCCGGCACTGTTCAATGTATTTGTGAGTGATATTGCTGAAGGACTGAATGGAAAAGTCTGTCTTTTTTCAGATGACACGAAAATTTGCAAAAGAGTAGACTCCCCCGAAGGAGTGGTTAACATGAGGAAAGATCTACAAAAGCTGGAAGAATGGTCAAATGCTTGGCAATTAAGATTTAATGCGAAAAAGTGCAGAGTCATGCACTTAGGTAGCAGAAATCCAAGGGAAATGTACGCAATAGGGGGCGAGAGGTTGGTGTGCACAGATCAGGAGAAAGACCTTGGTGTGATTATTTCTGAAGATCTCAAGGTGGCAAAACAGTGCGACAAGGTGGTGGCAAAAGCCAGGAAGATGTTGGGCTGCATACAAAGAGGAATCACCAGCAGAAAGGAAGAGGTATTTATGCCACTGTACAAGTCACTGGTGAGGCCTCACTTGGAATACTGTGTTCAGTTTTGGAGACCGTATCTTGCAAAGGATGTAAAAAGACTGGAAGCTGTTCAGAGGAAGGCGACCAAAATGATTTGGAGCCTGCGTCAGAAGCCCTATGAGAAGAGACTTGAAGACCTAAACATGTACACTTTGGAGGAGAGGAGGGACAGGGGAGATATGATTCAGACCTTTAAATACTTAAAGGGATATAATGAACAAACAAACCTCTTCCAAAGACGGGGAAGCTGTAAAACTAGAGGGCACAACAGGAAGCTGCAAGGTGGTAAATTGAAAGGCAATGTCAGGAAATACTTTTGCACGGAAAGGGTGATGGATGCTTGGAATGCCCTCCCGATGGAAGTGGTGGGGGCAAACACGGTGACAGAATTCAAAATGGCATGGGTCAGACACAGTGGATCCCTTTACAGCAACAGGATAAAATCAAAATAAACTGAACCATCTAATTTCTCAACAAATAGGGGTGTCCTGCATGGAGTGGTGGGTTCACCCCTAAACAGGGACATGGGGAGGGGTGGCCTGCACGGAGCGGCAGGTGCACTTACTCTTGCCATCGTGCTGGGCAGACTAGATGGACCATGCTGGTCTTTATCTGCCGTCATTTACTATGTTACTATGTTACTATGATTCAAGGGAATAGTTTGATCTAGTTGGATTATTAAGTTCAAGAAGTTAAAACATTAAGCGACAGGAAAAAAGGTCATTGATGCAAAAGGGTGCATGAATACCAGACACGGTAAAGTCTGAATTAAAGCCCCCATGTAAGTCTGAGACCTTGTTGCTTATAATCAATTTAATTACCACAGAAATTTTTAACAAACAACTGTTTAAAATAACAGAAACAATATAATACTACAATTTCAAAGATAATATTAGAGTGTGGTAAATTCATAAAAATCAACAGAATATAAGATATGCCATACTGGATCAGACCTAGGGTCCATCAAGCCCAGTATCCTGTTTCCAACAGTGGCCAAACCAGGTCACAAGTACCTGTCAGGTTCCTGAAAAGGTACACAAATTCCATGCTGCTTATCCTAGGGGTAAGCACTGTATTTCTCTGGTCCTCTTTAATAATGCTTTATGGACCTTTCCTCCAGGATTTGTCTAACCTCTTTTACACTAACAGATTTTACTACATCCTCCGGTAATGAATCACCGAGTTTCATTACACGTTGAGTGAAAAATTTTTTTTTAAAATTTGTCTTAAATTTGCTACACTGTAGTTTTATTGCGTGTCCCCTAGTCTTTCTACCTTTTGAAGGAGTAAACAACCAATCTACATTTACCTGTTCCACTCCATTCATTATTTTATAGACTTCTATCATATCTCCCCTCAGCAGTGTTTTTTCCAAATTGAAGAGCCCTAACCTTTTAAGCCTTTCCTTGTAGGGGTATCCTTCCATCCCCTTTATTATTCTGGTGGCTCTTCTCTCTACCTAATTCCATTATATCCTTTTTAAGATATGGAGACCAGAAATGCACACAATAGAGTGTCCTGTATAAGTCATTTTTCACCTCAAGTGGTAGAGACAGACTATCTGAGCAGTCTCCCATGATGGAAGATGCATTTTCGTATTCGAGGATCAATCAAAATTCCATGAGACTGAAAGATTCTGCAAATTTTGTTAAGTGGTTTTGCTTCTGGGAGAGTAGATGGCCTGGATGGAGATGTGACTGAATATCACAAAATCTCATATGTGGGCTGCTTTTCGATATATGGAGAGGAATCCAACTGCTCCTTGTTTGTCTATATAAAAAACTGCCACTTGGTTGTCCATATGGAACACTACTGACTGATCGTGGAGCACGTGTGGAAATACACATGGAGGCCAATTCTACTACTACTACTGAGCATTCGGGCCATCTGGATGTCCAAAAAATGGACAGCCCAAAAGTGTACCCGATTCTGCACCCACAGGCGCTAGATGATCCCGTGGGTGCAGAATCGGGCACTTAGATGGGCTGGACTGGCCCCAATTCCGCAGTGCGGGATGTCTAACCTTCTGCTCAGTCAGCTCTCCCCAAGCTCCTGCTGGTGTGCCGGTGCCATGCTGCCCAGTCACCATGGCACCAGGCACTTTAGCAAGGCCTGACAGGGTCAGGATCAGGTGGAGGGTCCTCACTTGCCACGGCTCGTTTGCTGGTGGGGGGCTGCTGGGCCCAATCGCCATCTTTGGTGGGACTTATTCCACCTCGGAGGTGGAATAAGTCCCACGTCTATCTCACCCCCGCCAGACGTACAGGGCCATAACTTGAATAGGCCCTGTACATCTGGGTTATGTGGCCCACTCCCACCATGCCTACACTCCACCTCCATCCAGAGGACCATGTACAACGCCGCTGTACATGCAGGGAGCCCAAGGCTCAGAATATGGCACAAGCAAATAGCGGGGATTGTACATCCAAACCAGATGAACATCCCCACTATTCACTGTTCAGAATGACCCCCATAGTGACTAAAATATTGTTCTTAGCTCTAGATGAGTGATATGTAGAAACCTCTCGCCTTCGACTAGGTTCTTCGACTAGATACTCAAAGAACGAGTATGTCATCAGCCAAGATGGGATCACCATCAGTTGTTCAAAACATCCATAGCAAGTATGTTTATGTTTATTAAGACTTGCTATACCGCCTTACACCTGGCATGGTATCAAAGTGGTTTAAAATATAGTGTTGTTAAGGAGTAATTAGGGGTGCCTTGACAAGTTTTGCATTGGTGATCTACCATTGCAGCATATCATGTAAGCGAGCTGAAGGAAAAATCAAGGAGGAGGACTGAAAAGCTCAATTCAACTGGAATTTCAGGCCCATTGTGGTCTTCTCATTTTGAGACAAGCAAAAGGAACATTAAATACTGTGGAAGACATGTGCCCCAGCATTTCCAAATAAGTTCCGACTGTGACCACAAAGAGCAGTAAACTGTACAGAATGAACAAGGCACTGTAGCTAGTCTGGTGGAAGGAAAGCTTTGAGTTGAGTTGTGTCCAGAATAGCTGCAATGAAAGAAAGTTTATATGGGGCAGAGGCTGAATTTCTCAAAGTCTAAAAGAGACAGAGGTACTAAAGCAGAGGTAAGGCCTTGATTTTCACACAGATCTTTAGCTCTATTGATGAGGCTATGTGATGGGGTATATGTCCCGTCACAAGGGAAGTCCCTAGAGCAATGGCTCCAGAGAAGGAGAACACACATCGGTATCCAACGTCATCCGCGAACCCAGGGTCTCAACATAGGCGGAAGAGTCTTCGATCCCTGGGATGAAGGGGAGGGGCAGGAAGAGGGAAAGTCCCTTGAAAATAGAGTGAGTAGTTAGTTGGGTCCCCGAAAATAGGTTACACAGAGCCGGCAGTATGGGAGAGAACCCCTGCCTCCAACAAAGCCAAAGAGATGGAACTCCCTTCAGAGGACACTAAGGAAATGGAATGGGAACAGGAAAACCCAAGTCTGGGGAAGGACTCTATATTCAAAACCCCATGGATGTCTCCTTGGCAGATGCCAAGTGGGGCCTGCTTAGGGTAGAAGTGGTATTGCCTGCTACATGGGAGGAGGCAGGCTGACAAGGTAACTGAAGGCCTGAGTCATTTATCTAGATGGATTTGGAACTGTTAAAAATGATTGAATCTAGACTGTTTTAAAGGGACTGAGTGGACAGCCACCTGTTGGTGAAGTGCGATAACGAAGAGGCACAACCTCATTTACATATAAGAACTGGACCACTATAGGGGAGGGTTTCTCTGGACTTGGAGGAGGCAAGGACGACACAGAATCTGGTTCCATGACAGTACTTGGGGGGGGGGGGAGTGGTAGAACTCTCTGTTGGACAGTGTAAATGGAAATAACTGTTAGTTTGTCTCTGCACCCTGAACATACAGAGACAACTACCTATAGACTCTCTAACTTTGGAGACCTCAACAAAAACAATCCTCCTTGCTTTTTCTAGTGATATTAAGCAAAGCAGAATAGAAATGCAGAGGCTGGAAAAGGATTCACTAAATATACTGCTACCTAAATGATAACACAGGTACACTACCAAAAAACTGCCTCCAGTTTTGCAACTGATTCCTATAGATTTTGGGGTGCTGAATCCAGGAAAAATAGCCAAAATGTTCCATCACGTCACGTTTTCTTGCAAAATTAGATTTCTTACCCATATAAGGAATGTTCACATAATTTCTTTTTAGCCGACTGCAGTTTATTTTCTTGGCCCAAAATAGAGGTTGTAATGGTTAACTAACTAGAAACACTCCCTCATGATATTTTAGAGTGTTTTGTATTCATTTTATACATTAACAGGACAATTGGGAGGCGGGGGGCTAAATCCAGTACTCGCACTGGCGCATGTTCTTTCCTGTTCGCCTCGCCTCGTTCGCTCGCTCAAACACGGTGGTTGCGACATGAACGTTCCTGTCAAATTTCAGTTTCTTGCAAGTTCATTATTACCTTTTGTTTGCTCAGTCGTAATCCAGCTTTATTCCGAAGTGGTTCACTACAGTTGTAGTTTGCAGTGCTGTGTATTTGTGATGGCTCACAGAGCCAGAGGTTGCGTCAACTCTCCGGACAGTTTTTGTTTTATTTGTGGGGAATATACCGTGAAAAAGCGGCAGAGGAACATTTCTGCATTTATTAAAAAAGTATATTTCGCCTATTTCGGGTTTGAAGTTAGGCGATCAAGACAAACCGTGGGCTCCTCACAAAGTGTGCAAGACATGTGAGGAAGATCTACGCTTATGGATGAAAGGTAAAAAACAAGCATTTAGTTTCGGAATACCTATGATGTGGCGTGAACAAAGAGACCACAGCAGTGACTGCTATTTTTGCTCTTGCATTGTGAAGGGATACAACTTAAAAAATAAGAACGTAATAAGTTACCCCAACCTTCCCTCAGCAATTAGGCCTATGCCTCATAGCAACGAAGTACCTGTGCCTGAACCACCAAAATCTTTGGATCATATTTGTGTGGACGGTTCTGATCATGATGAGACTCATCAGATGGCTTTTCCCGATGAGTCCAGTACTTCCGAGTTTGAAACTGAACCAGATCCGAAACCTGAACTTTTCTCTCAAGCTGAATTGAATGATTTAGTCCGGGATTTAGGACTCCCAAAAGATGCTGCCCAACTGCTAGGTTCTCGGCTTAAACAGAAAAATCTATTGTCACCAGGAACAACTTTTTATTGGTAACGCAACCGCGAGACACAATTTTTGAAGTATTTCAGCAAAGAGGAAGATTTGGTATTTTGCAACGATATATACGGAGTGATGGAAAAGTTTAAACTCAAGTATGATCCTGCTGAATGGTTCATTGATTCGTCAAAAGACAGCATAAAAGGTGTTCTTCTTCATAATGGCAACACATTCGCTTCAGTTCCTATTGCTCACTCTTGTTATTCTCCAAGAAAAATACGAGAATTTGGCCATGATTCTTCAGAAGATTCGTTATGATGAGCATAAGTGGATGATTTGTTGAGACTTTAAAATTCTATCCATGCTATTAGGGCAGCAATCCGGTTTCACCAAATATCCCTGCTTCCTTTGCTTGTGGGATAGCCGGGCCCGCGACCTACACTGGGGGAAAAAAGACTGGCCAATTCGGGAGTATTTGAGACCCGGTGAGAAAAATGTTCTTCATGAGAGCTTGGTACCTCGTGATAAAATTCTATTACCACCTCTCCACATTAAGTTGGGTCTCATTAAGCAATTCATCAAGTCCCTTCCAAAAGATGGTGAGTGCTTTCGGTACCTTTGCTCAAAGTTCCCCCGACTTTCTGAAGCAAAGCTAAAGGAAGGAGTGTTTGTTGGCCCTGATATAAGGAAACTCATTTCAGATGGAGCATTCGCTGAAACGATGTCTGAGAAGGAAAAAGAAGTCTGGGATTCCTTCAAGGATGTTGTTCTCAAATTCTTGGGGAACAGGCGGGATGAGAACTATAAGGATATTGTTGCCAGGATGCTCAATGCCTTCAAAGAACAAGGCTGTAACATGAGCCTGAAAGTCCATTTCTTGCACTCCCATGTGAACTACTTTCCCGAAAACTTGGGGGCGTACAGTGAAGAACAAGGTGAAAGGTTTCACCAGGACATCAAGGACGCAGAGAGAAGGTACCAAGGAAGATGGAACACCACTATGATGGCTGATTTCTGCTGGTTGCTGCTGCGGGAAACCCCAGATGAAAAATACGCCAAGCAGCGCACCAAGAGAAGCATTCGGGGGAAGAAGAAACGGGCCCACCAGGAGATTGATTGACCCAAGAATGACTTTAAAATCTAAACTGTGTTGACAAATATCGTGTTTTTACTAAACTTTGAAATAAAAATTTGCTAGTTATTACCACAGTGTCGGATCTCATTTATTAGAATTTTATTTTCACACCATCGGGTGTTTGTCTTCATGTATTGCAATGGTGCGGTTTGCGTTTTCTATTCTTACATACATACCTGTACAACATTTTTTGCACATTTCTTTGCTTTGCTTTGTGTCTAACCTCGCTCTTATATGCTCAATGTTTGTGCACATGTATGTGGCTGTTTTAAGTGCAGACAATTTTGCTACCATCACAGGGTGTTTTGTTGACATTACTCTATTCTTATGTGCTGCCTTGTTACAATTTTCTTTATTCTTATTTGAATAACTACTAAACAATTAGTATAAAGAATTCATCCAAGAAACTTTTATCTCGATCGCACTCAATCTGAAACGTTCACCTCAAACTGCTAACCCAATGTAGCAAAAAATCTGTACGTGATGGAGCAAATTGGTTACCAGATTTAGATTCAGCGCACCAAAAAACGTAAAAATCAATCGAAACATTAGAGGCAGTTTAAAAAAAAAATTTTTTAGTGTACCTGTGTAATTACACTTACCTGGTAATTGTAGTCCCTTGAGTGGCGACAGTTCAGTCCTCTACCTCTGGGTTGTCAACCTCATCCTGCAGCTTGGAGACTGGCATGTCAGAATCATGACATCACTGGATATAGCCTGCTGATCTCTCTCCTCAGTCCCAGTGTGAACTATTAACAAAGCAGACTCAAAGGAGCAACAAATAAGTAGCTAACATCAAATAACAGAACCTGAACTTTACTAACCCGCAAGGGTTAAATTCTATAACGTTCGGTCAGACTTTCTTACTCCGTCACTGATTGCAGAGTAAAATAGAGTGAAGGTGAATCACAGCAAAATACACCTAACTGTAACGGCCGTCCTTCGACCACTAGCGGAAATCTGCCTCCGAATTAGCCTGGGCGGGATGGAGGACTGAACTGTCGTCACTCAAGGAACTACAATTACCAGGTAAGTGTAATTATCATTTCCTTATCGTTCCTCCAGTTCAGTCCTCTACCTCTGGGAAGTACCAGAGCAGTAATCATTGGGAGGGACCCCACCATCCGGTCCGCAACACCGCTGAACCAAACCGGGCATCCGTACCCGCCGCGACGTCCAGATGGTAATGCTTACTGAAAGCATGCAGATACGACCAAGTCGCTGCTCTACAGATCTCCCCTGGCGGAACCAAACTGTGCTCCGCCCAGGAACAGGCCTGTGCCCTGGTGGAATGCACCCGCAGCCCCTCGGGCCCCACTCGACCTCGAAGAAGATAGGCGGAAGCTATTGCCTCTCAAAGCCACCGGGCAATAGAAGCCTTAGCTGCCACCTCCCCTTTGCGGACACCTCCAAACAACACAAACAAACAATCCGATTTGCGAAAAGCCTCCGTTACCTGTAAATACCGCCGCAACGTCCTCTTGACGTCTAACCAACGCAAACCGTGATCCCGATCGGCACCCTCCAAAGAACCGAGAACAGGCAAACACACCACTTGGTTCAAATGAAAAGGAGACACTACCTTAGGCAAAAAAGAAGGAACCAGACGCAGCACCACCTTCTCCCTTGAGAATGTCAAGAACGGTTCCCTACACGACAAGGCTTGCAACTCCAAAACGTGTCTAGCCAAACAAATGGCCACTAGGAAAACTGCCTTCAAAGTCAAGTCTTTCACCAAGGCCTGATGCAATGGCTCAAAGGGAGGCCCAGATAACGCCCAAGGCGGAATCACCACCCTACGCGACGGCCTTAACCTGGAAACCGCTTTCAAAAAACGAACCACATCCGGATGAGCCCCCAAAGTCACTCCCTGCACCTTACTTCGGAAACAGGCCAGAGCCGCCAGTTGAACGCGCAATGAACTAGCTGCAAGACCTTTATCAAAGCCGTCCTGCAGAAATTCTAAGATTGAAGGAACGGCCACCGTAGCCGCCCGAATCTGATGCCTGGAACACCAATCCTCAAATATACGCCAGATCCGCACATACGCTAAAGAAGTGGACTGCTTTCTCGCTCTAAGCAGTGTAGCCACTACCGCCGCCAAGTAGCCTTTGTTCTTTAACCGGGCCCTTTCAATGGCCATACCGTAAGCGAGAACCGATCCACTTGAGGCATGAAGAGTGGACCCTGCAGCAAGAGATCTGCCCTCGCCGGCAACCGCCACGGCTGACCGACTAGGAGACGTACTAGGTCCGCATACCACGGGGCGCCTCGGCCAGTCGAGCGCTACGAGGAGCACCCTTCCCGGATGATCCCCGATTCTTTAAACTACCCGGCCTATCAACGCCCATGGAGGAAAAATGTATAGAAGCCCCGTGGTTGGCCACTGCTGTAACAGCGCGTTGATGCCCTCTGACATTCGTTCACGCCTCCTGCTGAAGAACCGGCTGACTTTCGCCGACTGAAAGGTCGCCATTAAATCCATCACGGGCATTCCCCAGCGATTCACTATCTGTGCAAAGACGTTGGGATGAATCTCCCACTCCCCCGCATCTACCCGCACTCTGCTGAGAAAATCCGCCTGGACATTGTCCTTCCCTGCAATGTGCGTCGCCGAAAACGCCGTCAACCGCTTCTCTACCCAAGAGAACAACCGATCCACGTCCTCTTCCATGGCGGCACTTCCCGTGCCACCCTGGCGATTTATGTACGCGACCGTTGCCGAATTGTCGGACAATACTCAAACCGGATGACCCAACACCAAGTCCTCGAACACCCGCATCACTGCTCGAAGCTCCAGCCGATTTATAGACCAGGACTTCTCCCGGGGTGACCAAGCCCCCTGCGCAAACCTGCTCCGGCAGTGAGCTCCCCACCCCACCAGATTGGCGCCTGTCAATAACAGAAGCCACTCCAGTTGTTCCAGGGGCATGCCAGCCGACAGGGAAGACTCGAGAAGCCACCACTGTAGAGACTGTCTGAACTTCCAAGGGCACGGCAGCCGTTTGCTCAAAGGATCGGTCTGATGCGACCATCGGTGCAACAGTGCTCTTTGTAATGGGCGCATATGAAACCTGGCCCACAGAACCACCTCCAACGTTGCGGCCATCGTTCCCAACACTTGCAGATAGGACCATGCCGACGGAGCCAGGACAGACCTGAACTTCCGAACAAGAGCCCTGAGCACCTGGACTCTTTTGCGCGGCAGGAACACAAGGCCTTTCCATGTGTCGAAGCGAACTCCGAGGTATTCTATGTCCTGAGAGGGCTGCAACCGACTCTTGGCTGGATTGACCACCCAACCAAGGCCCTGCAAAAACTCCACTACTCTGTTCGTCACGCGAATGCTCTCTGACTCGGACTTGGCCCGAATTAACCAATCGTCGAGGTAAGGATGTACCAAAATTCCTTCCTTGCGCAACGCCGCCGCCGCCACCACCATAATTTTTGTGAAAGTTTGCAGCGCCGTAGCTAGACCGAAGGGTAACGCCTGGAACTGATAATGACCCCAAAAGAACGCAAACCTCAGAAACTTCTGATGAGCTACTCGGATAGGAATGTGCAAATACACCTCCGTGAGTTCCAGAGACGTCAAGTACTCCCCTTGTCGCACCTCCACTATGACGGATTGCAAGGTTTCCATCCGAAAGTGCGGTACTCTGAGACAACGATTTACGGCTTTCAGGTCCAAAATGGGTCTTAACGTCCTGCCCTTCTTTGGCACCACAAAATAAATGGAGTACCGACCCGTGCCGCGCTCTGCGTTCGGCACCTCTACTACCGCTCCTAACCGAAGAAGTTGATCTATGGTACTGCGAATCGCTATAACCTTTTTGGCACCCTTGCATGGAGACATGACGAACGAATCCCGTACCGGCCGATCCAACTCGAGCGCATAGCCTTGCTGAATTATCTCCAACACCCAGCGGTCAGAAGTGATGAGGGTCCAAGCCGGAAGAAACTCCCTGAGCTGCCCTCCTATAGGAGGCCCCTCCGGCGAGACCCCCCTCATCTCATTGTGACTTGCAAGCTGCGGGAGAGGAGCTTGCGACGAAACCTCTATTAGCTCCTCGGAACCCACAAAATCCCTGGGCACAAGCCGGAAAATGCCCCCGCTGGAAGGAGTTGAACCACGAAGTACGAAATCTGCGGAAGTCCTGAAACTGACCTCTATAGCCTTGACCCGACTTCCCTTGCTTTGGCTTATCCTCCGGTAGCCTGCCCACCTTGGACTCCCCGAGGTCCTTTACTAACTTGTCCAAATCCTCTCCAAAGAGTAAACCGCCCTTAAAGGGCAGTTTACTGAGACGCGACTTGGACGAACCGTCCGCCGCCCAATTTTGCAACCACACCGATCGGCGGGCAGCCACTATGGACGCTGTACTATTTGCAAGGGCCCTGATCAAATCATATTACACGTCCGCCAGATATGCCGCTCCGGATTCCAGGCGATCCAGCTGTTTAAGCTCCTCAAGATTCATGTGCGCAGACTGCCTCAGCCGCTGCACCCAATGCAAACACGCTCTAGCCACCCAAGCTCCACAGCTTGTAGCGAAAGGGAGTCCGCCTCAAAGGTCTGCTTCAACAGACTATCCACTTTCCTGTCCTGGGAATCCTTTAAAGCCGCAGTACCCTCTACCGAGATGGTAGTCTTTTTTGTAACGGCTGAAACCACCGCGTCGACACGTGGCGCCTTGAAGCGTTCTTTATCCTTATCCGCCAAGGGATAGAGCCTATTCATAGCCCGTATGCCTCGAAGACCCGCTTCTGGCCGGTCCCATTCCTCCTGGATCATTTTCTCAACCACTCTATGAACCAGAAACACCACCTGTGTCTGCCGAACCGCCTGGATAACCGGATCTTCAACCTTCTCCTCCGCGGAAGCTTGCGAGAAGAGATTCAACATCTGCATAGACTCCGTGATTAACGCCAAAAGTTCCTCCCTACGGAACACTCTAATAATCTTGGCTTGATCCTCTGGCTCCGGAATATCCCCATCCTCGAGATCCTGAGCACTCTCCTCCTGCTCCCAATCAATGTCCTCTTCTTCATTCCAAGCGACATCCCCAGATGTTGACGCTTTGATCTTCGCCTTCTTGGGAGCCAACGGTTCCTCGCCGATCCCCTCCCTCGCGTCCAGTGGCTGGGAAAGTCCGGGAATCGTCAATGTGCCGGGCAGCTGACCCTGACGCCGCAGACAAAATGCGTGATGCATCAACAAAACAAAATCAGGACTAAAATCATCGAGCTCCACTGCATGCGACGCTATCTGAGTCCCTGACGATCTCACCAGCTCCTCAGATGCTAAGTCTTGCGCAGGACTCTGAGGAGACGCAGGACGGGCTCCCGTCGGAACCCTCTGCACCTCTGTAGAGTCCTGAACCTCCATCTGTTGTTCCACTGTGGATGACAGGGCTGCACAGCCACGGCAGACCCCTGAATCCGCCACTGTGCCCCTTCATGTCCCACAGACAATGCACTGTGGTCTAGCTGCCATAATTAAGCTGACCAAGCACGAAGGTTAAAATCTCTATTAAAGAAGTAAAGATGTTTTTCTTTATACAGCCTACAAGACTGGTATCGTCCTGCAACCGAAGGAAGAACCCCCCCCCCCCCCCGCAGAAGGCCTCCCTTCGCAAAACTACCACCTAGTGCTAAACCCCAAGAGAAAGCAAAGGACACCAAAGCAAAGAAATAAATAAAAGTAAATAAAAGACCAGCAATTACCTCAGCACCGCCAGCCCAGAGCTAGCCTGTCATCCGGCAGCCACGAGGCCTCACTGCGTCTTACAAAATGGCCACTGGGAACAGCAGGGAAGTAAAAATAGGAGCCAAAATGCTTACCGGACTGTGCCGCGGCTATTGCAAAAGCTCCCCTGACTTGAACGCAGCCTGCAACCGGTTACAGCCTACTGGCCAGGTCTACGCTGTGATCCCAGAGGCTGTGCATCCGCTTCTATGCCTGCCGGAAGAACTGCCAGCGATCTATCGAAGCCGCGTCTCCTCCGAACCGCGGGAACTCGCCAATGCGGACCCGGTAAAGCAGCCTCGAACCAAAGGGCTCTCCCCCGAAAGTCCGGGGGGAGAGAACTTTGCTCAGAGAGAATGGCCAACGTTTTCAAATAAAGAAGCCTCTTTGTAACTCAAAAAAAAAAAAAAAAAAAGGTTAACAGCCCGGGAGTAAGAAAGTCAGCATTCCCTGCTCTGCACTTTTAAAGATATAGTACCCCATTTCTGTTTGTTTGTTTTTAATCCACTATTATCGCAAATTCCTCTGTAAAACTAACCCTGTACACTACCTACAAGCTCCTTATCCGTTTCTCCAGGGAGCCCCTACCAGGCTCAGCATGTCCTCCTGCTGCATGGAGACTGGTCACACTGGGACTGAGGAGAGAGATCAGCAGGCTATATCCAGTGATGTCATGATTCTGACATGCCAGTCTCCAAGCTGCAGGAGGAGGTTGACAACCCAGAGGTAGAGGACTGAACTGGAGGAACAATAAGGAACATAGGATTTGCTAAAGACACACTAGAGAAACATCACATTAACAAATAGACTTGCAAGAAACTAAATGCCAGTCTGGGATAACAGGTTCAGGCAAAAACTAAAAGATTATGTCTGTATAGTATGTGAATTAAGTGCCTATAGGTGGAGAGAATTAGTATGTGAATGTGAGCATCTTTAAGATCTAATGAACACAGTCAGAACCCTTCAGCTAAACAGGAGAAAATAACACAGGTACACTAAAACAATTTTTTTTTAAACTGCCTCTAATGTTTCGATTGATTTTTACGTTTTTTGGTGCGCTGAATCCAAATCTGGTAACCAATTTGCTCCATCACGTACAGATTTTTTGCTACATTGGGTTAGCAGTTTGAGGTGAACGATTCAGATTGAGTGCGATCGAGATAAAAGTTTCTTGGATGAATTCTTTATACTAATTGTTTAGTAGTTATTCAAATAAGAATAAAGAAAATTGTAACAAGGCAGCACATAAGAATAGAGTAATGTCAACAAAACACACTGTGATGGTAGCAAAATTGTCTGCACTTAAAACAGCCACATACATGTGCACAAACATTGAACATATAAGAGCGAGGTTAGACACAAAGCAAAGCAAAGAAATGTGCAAAAAATGTTGTACAAGTATGTATGTAAGAATAGAAAACGCAAACCGCACCATTGCAATACATGAAGACAAACACCCGATGGTGTGAAAATAAAATTCTAATAAATGAGATCCGACACTGTGGTAATAACTAGCAAATTTTTATTTCAAAGTTTAGTAAAAACACGATATTTGTCAACACAGTTTAGATTTTAAAGTCATTCTTGGGTCAATCAATCTCCTGGTGGGCCCGTTTCTTCTTCCCCCGAATGCTTCTCTTGGTGCGCTGCTTGGCGTATTTTTCATCTGGGGTTTCCCGCAGCAGCAACCAGCAGAAATCAGCCATCATAGTGGTGTTCCATCTTCCTTGGTACCTTCTCTCTGCGTCATTGATGTCCTGGTGAAACCTTTCACCTTGTTCTTCACTGTACACCCCCAAGTTTTCGGGAAAGTAGTTCACATGGGAGTGCAAGAAATGGACTTTCAGGCTCATGTTACAGCCTTGTTCTTTGAAGGCATTGAGCATCCTGGCAACAATATCCTTATAGTTCTCATCCCGCCTGTTCCCCAAGAATTTGAGAACAACATCCTTGAAGGAATCCCAGGCTTCTTTTTCCTTCTCAGACATCGTTTCAGCGAATGCTCCATCTGAAATGAGTTTCCTTATATCAGGGCCAACAAACACTCCTTCCTTTAGCTTTGCTTCAGAAAGTCGGGGGAACTTTGAGCAAAGGTACCGAAAGCACTCACCATCTTTTGGAAGGGACTTGATGAATTGCTTAATGAGACCCAACTTAATGTGGAGAGGTGGTAATAGAATTTTATCACGAGGTACCAAGCTCTCATGAAGAACATTTTTCTCACCGGGTCTCAAATACTCCCGAATTGGCCAGTCTTTTTTCCCCCAGTGTAGGTCGCGGGCCCGGCTATCCCACAAGCAAAGGAAGCAGGGATATTTGGTGAAACCGGATTGCTGCCCTAATAGCATGGATAGAATTTTAAAGTCTCCACAAATCATCCACTTATGCTCATCATAACAAATCTTCTGAAGAATCAGGGCCAAATTCTCGTATTTTTCTTGGAGAATAACAGAGTGAGCAATACGAACTGAAGCGAATGTGTTGCCATTATGAAGAAGAACACCTTTTATGCTGTCTTTTGACGAATCAATGAACAGCCGCCATTCAGCAGGATCATACTTGAGTTTAAACTTTTCCATCACTCCGTATATATCGTTGCAAAATACCAAATCTTCCTCTTTGCTGAAATACTTCAAAAATTGTGTCTCGCGGTTGCGGTACCAATAAAAAGTTGTTCCTGGTGACAATAGCAGTTGGGCAGCATCTTTTGGGAGTCCTAAATCCCGGACTAAATCATTCAATTCAGCTTGAGAGAAAAGTTCAGGTTTCGGATCTGGTTCAGTTTCAAACTCGGAAGTACTGGACTCATCGGGAAAAGCCATCTGATGAGTCTCATCATGATCAGAACCGTCCACACAAATATGATCCAAAGATTTTGGTGGTTCAGGCACAGGTACTTCGTTGCTATGAGGCATAGGCCTAATTGCTGAGGGAAGGTTGGGGTAACTTATTACGTTCTTATTTTTTAAGTTGTATCCCTTCACAATGCAAGAGCAAAAATAGCAGTCACTGCTGTGGTCTCTTTGTTCACGCCACATCATAGGTATTCCGAAACGAAATGCTTGTTTTTTACCTTTCATCCATAAGCGTAGATCTTCCTCACATGTCTTGCACACTTTGTGAGGAGCCCACGGTTTGTCTTGATCACCTAACTTCAAACCGAAATAGGCGAAATATACTTTTTTAATAAATGCAGAAATGTTCCTCTGCTGCTTTTTCACGGTATATTCCCCACAAATAAAACAAAAACTGTCCGGAGAGTTGACGCAACCTCTGGCTCTGTGAGCCATCACAAATACACAGCACTGCAAACTACAACTGTAGTGAACCACTTCGGAATAAAGCTGGATTACGACTGAGCAAACAAAAGGTAATAATGAACTTGCAAGAAACTGAAATTTGACAGGAACGTTCATGTCGCAACCACCGTGTTTGAGCGAGCGAACAAGGCGAGGCGAACAGGAAAGAACATGCGCCAGCGCGAATACTGGATTTAGCCCCCGCCTCCCAATTGTCCTGTTAATGTATAAAATGAATACAAAACACTCTAAAATATCATGAGGGAGTGTTTCTAGTTAGTTAACCATTACAACCTCTATTTTGGGCCAAGAAAATAAACTGCAGTCGGCTAAAAAGAAATTATGTGAACATTCCTTATATGGGTAAGAAATCTAATTTTGCAAGAAAAGGTGACGTGATGAAACATTTTTGCTATTTTTCCTGGATTCAGCACCCCAAAATCTATAGGAATCAGTTGCAAAACTGGAGGCAGTTTTTTGGTAGTGTGCCTGTGTAATTGGTCAGGATATGCATTTTGATTTTTTTTTTTTTTTTTTTTTAATATAAAAGGTTGAGGTTACTGAGGTTCAGAATGGGTTGCAGTCCCCTCTTACATCTATGGGCTGAAAAAGTATCTGGAATAAAACCTCTGGTTTCCCTGTGCAGAAACGACAGTAATTTGACCTCATCCTGGAAAAGCTGATATGAGAATGACTGCTGAACTCTGAGTGGTCTTCTCGGAGGAAGTGAAAGAAACCTGAGGCAATATTTTAGCTTAATGATGTTGAGTAACTGGAAATCCAATGTCATTATTATCCATTCCTTGACAGAAAAAAGAGAATCCAACTCCCCACAAATAAATTACGGTATGTATATTCTGCACCATACAAAGCTAATGTGAAGTTATACATGAAGAAAATAGTATAGATCTATGAAAGATCTTTTTGCTGAGGTGATCAAGAATTGATCTTTGCCTACTAGTATATTCAGGGCCTGCCCAAGAGATGATTCAAGCTATTGGCGTCCTAAGCACATCTTAAGCCTTATGCCCCCCTAGCTGTCAGAATCTATTGTTTAGCATTGGATGCCTTGCTCTTTGCTGCCTCACAGAGGCTGCCATCCTAGGTTTGCCTAGTGGTTGGCACAGCCCTAAGTATATTTGAGTGGTCCCCATACTGCTTTGCTTTTCTCATTGTTGACTCATCTATTACTGAACTATCTGATGGCTGTGTTTTGTTGAACCCAGATGCAGGCTGTACTTTATATTTAAGATTCAGGTTTTTAGATACTTGCTGTATAGAGACTGGATTTTATCATACACAAATCTGTTATTGACAAAGCAAGCCATGAAATGGTACAGCTACAGCAGCTTTTGGAGCTTTTCTAAACTTCAGTAAGCTAAAGACATCTGATCTAGGTTCACAGAAACAAGTGAGTAACTACACTGTTTCTGCCATCATGAAACAGGTGATCTCCAGGAACAGCAGGAATCAGTCTTCACGTATGGGTGAAGGTCACTGACAGAGCCTGTCTGGGAACGCTCTCCAGTGTCCAATAGGAAAGCCTTTGGGAGCACTCAACTGCACCTGTGTGCCTGCCTTCTCACCTTCCCAACTCCTCTCCTCAGTTGAGTTTGTAGCTGAGAAGAATAAAATAAAATAACCCTTCAACTCCTAGGGGAGGAGGGCAGGTAGTGAAGACTGATTCCTGCTGTTCCTGGAGATCACCTGTTTACAAGTGAGTAACTATGCTATATCCAGGAACAAACAGGAATGCAGACTTCACATATGGGACTCACTAGCTCCCAGGTACCAGACTGGTATGAGGAGACAGCAGTGCAATCCCCGAGGTAAAAAAAACTTGTAGCCAAAGAGTCTGGAAGAGTTCTAGGCCATTGGACTCGATTCCAGGAGGCAATACTCCCCAAATGATAGTCTGGTATCTTGTAGAAGTCCAGGACATAGGGTAGGAGTTGAGTTTAAGTCCCAAAGAGGTGCTGGAGTACAGCTTTGCCAAAGACAGCATCCCGACGGGAGTCGCTATCCAGACGCTAGTGTGCAGCAAAAGTATGAATGGAGGGCCAGGTAGTTGCCCAGCAGATGTCCTCAATGGATACTGAATGGAGATTGGCTATGGAGGTTGCCATAGCCCACACATTATGAGCATGACCTCCCCAATGAGAGTCCTACTTGTGCATAAGCAAAAGAAATGCAATCTACTAGCCATCTAGATAGAGTACATTTTGTCACCGGGATACTGAGGTAATTAGGATCAAAGGAAATGAACAACAGAGGATCTTCTGTGATCTTTAGTTCTATCCAAGCAGTAGGCCAGCACTCGTTTGCATTCTAAGGTGTGTAGCGCTACCTCAGCCTGAGACGCATATGGTCTAGGGAAGAAAATCAGAAGGATTACTGACTGGTTTAGATGGAAAGAGGAAACCACCTTCAAGAGGAAATATGAATGGGAACGGAGAACCACTTTGTCATGGTGGAACCGAGTATAGGGGGGATCCGGCACTAGAGCTTGCAGCTCACTGAGTGGCAAGCTGAAGTGAGGGCATTAAGGAAGATGACCTTCCGAGATAGAAACTTCAGTGAAGTGGTGGCTAAAGGTTTGAAAGGTGGATTTAGAAGTTGCACCAGAACCACATTCAGATCCCAGGCCACCAGAGGTGGCTTAATGGGTGGTGCGGATAGGAGGAGACCCCGCATGAAACATGATATTAAGGGGTGTGAGGAGATAGTGTCATTGCAGCCTCTCACAGACCAGTAGAAGGACTGCCTAGGGTGCGCTCTCCCCGAGTTGGTTTTGTTAAGGATAGGTGAAATAGATATTGGAGAAGAGACTCCACCAGGCAAGAAAAGGGATCAATGTCCTTTGGGGAGCACCAGAGGGCAAACCTACGCCACTTGGAGACATAAGCTCGCCTAGTGGAATCTTTACATGATCAAGAAGAACATCTTTGACTGCCTGTGGCTGATCAATGTCAGAGAACACTAGCCTTTCAACAACTATGCTGTCAGGCATAGGGGGTGAAGATTGGAATGGAGGAGCGTCCCATGGTCCCGAGAGAGGAGTTTGGGTACACATCCCATGCTGTGAGGTTGAATCTGTGCAAGGCGAAGAAGCAGAGGAAATCACAGTTGAAGAGGCCAAAAGGGGGCTATCAGAATCATCAAGCCCTAGTTGGCTTGTAGCTTGAAAAGCGTTTTGGGTATCAATTGGATGGGTGGGAATGTGTAGAGCAGTCCCTGCTCACAATGTAGCAGGATGGTGCCCGGGGCCTGTCGGTGCAGCAACAGAACCCTGGAGCAGTAGAGTGGAAGCTGTGTGTTTTGTGGAGTGGCAAAAAGACCTATTAGTGGGGTTCCCCACGTCTGGAAGATCTGAACTGCCATCTCCCGATGCAAAGTCCATTAGTGTGGACGAAGGATACAGCTTAGTCTGTCCACTAGGACATTGAGTTCACCTGGGAGGTACACTGCTTTGAGGTGAATGCGGTGAGAGAAGGTAAAGGACCATAGGCAAATCATTTCCTTGCAGAGGGGACGGGACCCCATTCCCATCTGTTCAAGCAACTTGGTTGTCCGTCCTGACTAGAACAGGTTGCTCCAAAAGTTGGGGTTGAAAAACTCAAAGAGCATTTGTCAGTGCCTATATTTCTAGCAAGTTGATCTGCAGGGTAGATTCCTGTTGTGTCCACAGTCCCAGTGTGGTCAGGTCATTCAGATGTGCTTCCAAACTCAGCTTGGAAGCATCCGTCATAAGGGTACATTGAGGTGGAGGCATCTGAAAAGATGGCCCAATGAGTAGGTTTGGTGGGAAACACCACCACTGAAGGGACTTGACCAGTTGAGGAGTAATGTAGATCTAGTCTCTGAAACACCCCTTCGCTTGTGTCCATTGAGAAGACAGTCCACTGTGCTCGTCGCATGTGTAAGTGAGCCTAGAGGATGACATGGACTGTGGAGGTCATGTGTCCCAAGAGTCATAGCACTTCTCGAGCTGTTACTCGGCTTTGCTTTTGCATTCCCTTTGCCAACTCGATAAGGCAGGCACAGCGATCCTATGGGAGGAAAGCTCAGGCCTGTTGAGTGTCTAAGAGCACTCCGATAAACTCCAGTTGTTGGGTTGGAGCGAGGTAAGATTTTGGAAAGTTTATGACAAAGCCCAGGTGTTGGATCACCATGATGGTGCGATGAAGAGACAGACAGTCTTATCTCTTAAGGGGATTCTCCCTTGACTAGCCAAAAGTCTAAGTAAGGAAAGACAAATATCCCCAAGATGTGTAGGTAGGCAGTGAATACTGCTATGCATTTTGTGAAGACCCTTGGAGCAGAGGCTAGACCAGAGGGGAGAACCCAATATTGATAATGGTTTCCCTGAAACATGAAGCGCAGATACTGTCTGTGTGAGGGATGGATCAGTAAATGCATGCATGCATCTTTTAGGTCTAGAGAACATAGCCAATCGTGTCTCTGGAAGTTTGGTAGAAGAGTTCCTAAGGAAATCATTTTGAATTTTTCTCAAACCATGAACTTGTTTAGGTCTCTGAGATCCAAGATGGGCCTGAATCCTCCTGTTTTCTTTGGAATGAGAAAATATATAAAAGCCCATCTTTTCTTGAAGAGGAAGAACTCTTTCTATGGCATCCTGGGACAACATGGTGGTCATCTCTTCTGTTAAGGGGTTGTGTGGAATAATCCCCTGTGAAGCTGGTGGGGGGTAAGGTTTCAAAGTGAAGCTGATAACCCCTTTGGACAATCTGGAACATACACTACTCTGATGTTATGAGGTGTCCCCTGTGGACATAGTGTCAAAGTCTGTCTGCTATGTGGAGGGGCTGAGGGCCCTTCAGAGGCAGAACGGCAATGCTCTCTAGGAAGGAGTCAAACACCAGGTGCAGGTTATGCCTGTGCAGCTGTTTGGGGCTTAGGAGCCTTAGACCTCTTGGGTTGGTGAGGGCCCTGCTGCCTCTGTTGAGGCTGCTGAGACTGATAGGCAGCAGAAGGCAGGTAAGAAGGATAGTATCTCCTTCTTAGAATAGAAAGATTTCTTGGGAAGGGCCTTCCTTTTGGATGGGTCAGCTGTTTTCCTGGAAAGGCCTTTTAGGATGAGCTCATCTGCTTTTTCCCTCCCATCTTTGCCAAAAAGGTTTTCTCCAGTACATGGGATATTGACCAGTTTATCCTGAACCCATTGCTCAAGGTCCAATGTCTGTAACCATGCCATTTTGCGAGCCCCAATGCAGACTGCTGAAGTTCTGCTGGTGGATTCAAAGGCATCAAAAGAGGCCCTGGTAAGACACTTAGAAAAGTTTAGGCCCTGTTCAATGAGTGTCTGGAAGGCACTCCTCTTATCCTCAGAAAACATGGGGGCAAAAGTCTCCAGATCGCTGGTGACATCCTTAAGAAATATGCCCATGTACAGCATGGAAGAGTTAATTCTGAAAGCCAACATGCAAACTTGGAAGCATAACGTCCAAAGGCATTGAGTGTCCTCAATTCTCTGCCTGGTGGTGTGGTTCTTTGAGCTCTTTCTTCAGTGCATCGCCTATTCCACCACCATTGAATGGAGGGGGAGCTGTTTTTTGGAAGCCTGGACATTCTGGTACTCAGTTTATGGTATCAAATCTCTTGCTGACAGGGGGAACTGTAAGCGGAGCCTCCCACATGTAGATCATAAGATCCTGTAGGATACATTACACTGGTAGGGTAGCTGCTTCTTTAGGCGTGGGAGGGTATTGGTGTATCTCTAATTCCTCTGCCCTCAGTTCCTTCTCTGAGGCTACTGCGATGGAAAGTCCCACTGCCATGTCATGGATGAAGTCCTGAAAGGACATATCCTCTGGTGGGGACCAACGCCATTCCTGAAGCAGCGAAAGGTCCAAAGGGATGTCTGAAAGTTCTTGGGAATCGAGTGATCCTCCGTCAGAATCTGACAAAGCTGAGTCAGAGTCCAGTAAGAAATCAAAGTACCAGTGGCCCTGGGTTCGACCTCGATGCTTCATGGATGTCTAACACTGATGATGATACCAATACTCGAAGGTATCGGAACAGAGAGCCATGGTAGTCTGAGTCTACTGGATACCAGGGGTATTGACTGGTTCCAATGAAGGTATCCACCTTGGGAGTTCCAACAATGCCAGCTCAAGGGCTGGCATCAGACCCGATATGCATGGCTGCAGGCTTGGTGCCATAGCCTGGACTCCTGAAGCTCTCAATGTTATCGATACCGAGATTGCCAGGTGCGCTGCCAAACTCCTCTCGAGAGTCAGCATGTACTGGTCTAGGGAGATGGACGGTCTGGGTGGAGACACCTACAGGTCTTTGAGCCACCGTCCCAGAACATGGAACCGGTAGCTGTCCGGAAGTCAATGCCTCAGGAGCATCCTGGAGCCCCACCCGTGCTTTGGAGGACAGATCCTCCTGCCGGAGCTGTTTGGCTGGCCGGTCTGCATCGGAAGCACCTCTAGGGGAGTCGTAGTACTTGTGCTGGGATTTCTCTCTGATCTCAATATTGGTCTTTGATGGCGATGCTGAAGGTTTAGAAATAGCCAGAGACTATTTTATTTATTTTTATTTTTATTTATTAAACATTTTTATACCGCACTTTCCAAAGGATCAAGCGCGGTTTACAAAGAACAAAAGGTATGAATAGTACAAAAAACAAGTACTTATTCAGTTACATGGAACTAGTGGAACTATTTACATTGATAATTTGAATACAAAACATAGAACATATAACAGAATGAACTATATACAGTAGTAGATGTTAAGTGTTGCACTAACGGGGCGATACATTCAAGTAGCTATAGGATATTTGCTGCTCAATTTGCACTGTAATGCGAGTGTGATATTTTGTTGTCTAATTGTGTGTAAAGTATTAGTTTGGGAACCATAGTGTAGAGTAAAAAGGTGTGTTTTTAGATTTTTGCGGAATGTCCCTAGGTCATTCAATTCTCTAAGGTCTTCCAGTAAATCGTTCCAGAGGAGTGGGGCAAAGTGTGATAAAGCTTTGTTGTTTGTTAATTTTTTGCGCCTTTCTGAAATCCTTTGGTGTTTCAAGTTTGTGTTTGTTTTTATTCCTTTGGTTTACTCTTATGTTTGGACTCTGAAGAAGTCTGAGAGTCATGAGAAGAAGCCTATGCCCTCAATAAGGTGGAAGCCACTGAGAATAAGCCCGAGGCAAACAATGACCCAAACTGTCTGGCTCGGTTCTTGAGGCCTCTTTTTGTCATTTGTTGGCACAAAAGACAAGAATTGGGCTGATGATCAGGACCCAAACATTTTAGACACCTGTCCTGTTTATCAGTGACTGAGATGGTACTGACACACTTAGTACACTTTTTAAAACCACCGACTGTTTTTTCCATGCCTTTAAAAATGTCTTCGAGATTGAAGAGAAGGTGATGCAGGCCTAGAGGCCTAGTCCAGCAGAGAAACCACGATGAAAACGAAAAGTAAAGAAAAAGGAAAATTTGAAAAGAAAAAAAAAATGAAAGATTTATCAGGACCAGTGTCTGATTCGATGGAACCGGCGTTGACGGGAAGGAAGAAGCACGATGTTCCACAAAAAAAAGAGACGTTTTTCGACAGTGACAGGACAAAGTGTTCTGCTGGCTCCGTGGACAACAAAGAACTGAGGAGAGGAGTTGGGAAGGCAGGCAAGCAGGCACAGTGGAGTACTCCCAAAGGCTTTCTTATTGGATGCTGGGGAGTGTTCCTGTGTGGGCTCTGTTGGTGACGTTCACCCATATGTGAAGACTGCATTCCTGCTTGTTCCTGGAGATAGATCATATGGCCTATCTAGTCTGCCCTTCCATATCAACTACACTAGTCCCTTTTTTTCCTTTAGATCTTCTGTGTTTGTCCCATACTTCCCTGAATTCAGATACTGTCCTCATTTCTACTACCTCCACTGGGAGACTATTCCATGCATCTAGCACTCTCTCCGTAAAGAAATATTTCTGCATATTATTGCTATCTCCTTTCACCCTCATCCTTTGTCTCCTCTTCTTCCTTCTGGAATTGGAAAGGAATTTCCTTTGCCATCTTCTGTATAAATTAGTTCAGACATATCCTCAAATGGAGAGGAATTTCTGGTAGGAATGAATGCCTCTGGATAGATCTTACCCGCCAGGGGAGGAGTCACAGTCATGAGATTGATGTTCTGGGAAAACTTCTAGAATAGCGTGTGGATGTGCTGAAAGAGGAAAAATAGAAAAGGAATAGTCCCTTCTTGTACATCAAAATCTTATAAGGATAAAAGAGCATAATCATTTTCTAGTAAAACTTCACATCTCTTTGCATTGAGTAATCTCAGTGTATTGAGAAGTTTGGGGCATTGGTTTTAATGGCTCTTGATAAGCAACACCTGGAATTTCCTTGCAGTACGACTTTTACAAAATCTGTGAACACTTTTCAGGAGGAGTATGGCTATTCTAGTAGAGGGAAGAATTCTGAAGATGAAGGCTCAATTGCCACCATAACAGAATTTGCAGTTGAAATTAGTAGCTTCATAATAGAAGCTTGAACATAACAGAAGTATTGAGGAAAGGATGAAAATGTAGCGCCTTGTGCAATAATGGTGAGAAGGAAAAAAAAAAAAAAAGAGGTTTGTGCTCAGTCTGCCCCAGTTCTGCACCGAGATGATTTCGCCACAGATGATCCTTACCATGAGAATCCTTATGGGATATGGCGCAGAAAGGGCAATGAATCTTCCTCTGTGCAGATAACGACACTGAAGCATCCTCATTCTTCCTTTGCTTTGGAGATAAGCAATGGCTATAGCTCTCTGTGTTTGATGATTACAATTAGAAGTGGACTTTGAACCATGTACATCTGGATGCTGCTGCTGCTCAGACCTGGTTTGCACTGAAGGTGTCTGTGCTTTCATCCTTGAAGTCTCAGACAAGACTTGCACCTTGTATGAAGAGGTATGACACTCCTCTTTCTTCATGATGGGATTTTTCAAGACAGTGAATGAAGGGATAGAAGCAACATGGAAGGATGAGTATCTGTCCAGAACCAGCTGACATCTACAAACAAAATCTGAGGTCTGTGATCTTGGGGTCCAATTTTTATTTATTTATTTATTTATTTTATTTAACACTCATTTATATACCGCATCTTCTAGCGATCAGTTGCGGTGTACAATTAACAACAATTAACAAAGCGAAGTTTGTTTTACATAGAACATTTTAACTTTTTACATAGAACATCTTAACATCTTAACATCTTAAGAACTAAGCAGAGTATTTCAACTAGAACAGTGTGAGTAATAATTTATCTATACAGAATGTAATGTCTGTACAACTAAAGGCAGTACATAACAGTTGCAACTATATACATGTGGAGGTATTAGGGCATATTAGAATGGAGTGTCATTTCGTTTAAGCTATGTATGTTGTCCGTTATAGAAGGAAGTATAAACTTGATGTGGGCAGGTTCCTGTTTAGCCTTTATCTAAGTCGAGTGGAGGGTTTTCTATGGTATTATAGTGTTTAGTGAATAGATACGTTTTCAATTTTTTTCGGAATTCCGTGATCTCTGTTAGTGATCGTAGGTCCTCTGGTAGTGAATTCCAGATGGTTGGAGCTATGTGGGAAAAGGCTCTATTGTTTGTTAATTTGTGAGTTTTTATGAATTATTTTGGAATCTTTAGTTTATTTAATTGTCCTTTTCTATGAGTAGGCTTAGGTGGTTCTTTGCATATTAGATAACATAAGACAGACAGAGAGGTACATAGACGAGACCTACAGGGATATAGTCCTGAAGTCCCACCTCCAGTCTGGCAGCATCCCTGTTGCCAGGGAGGAGAGAGGTCACGTGACAGGAGAGCATCACCCTGGTGTGGCAGGAAGTGATCCTGTAACTAGGACCTGTCCTCCAGGTGATGTAAACCCCTCTCGCACCGAGGAGGTTTCTCCAGGGCCAAGTGCCCATGAGGGAAGGGTTAGGACAGCAGTTATAGTTGGTGATTTGATCATTAGGCATGTAGATAGCTGGGTGGCTGGTGGACGTGAGGATCGCCTGGTAACATGCCTGCCTGGTGCGAAGGTAGCGGACCTCACACGCCACCTAGATAAGGTCTTAGATAGTGCTGGGGAGGAGTCTGCTGTCTTGGTACATGTCGGTACCAATGACATAGGAAAATGTGGTAGGGAGGTTCTGGAAGCTAAATTTAGGCTTTTAGGTAGGAAGTTGAAATCCAGAACTTCCAGGGTAGCGTTCTTCGAAATGCTTCCCGCTCCACGCGCAGGACCCAAAAGGCAGGCAGAGCTCCGGAGTCTCAATGCGTGGATGAGACAATGGTGCAGAGATGAGGGGTTCGGATTTGTTAGGAACTGGGGAACATTCTGGGGAAAGGAGGGGCTCTTCCGAAGGGATGGGCTTCACCTTAACCGGGATGGAACCAGGCTGCTGGCATTAACCTTTAAAAACGAGATAGAGCAGCTTTTAAACTAGATAACAGGGGAAAGCCGACAGTCGCCCAAGAGCGCATGGTTCGGAAGAATGTATCCTTGAAGGATACTACAAAAAGCAGAGAGGTTCCAAAAAAGAGTAAAGTAGCCCAAATGCCCTCGAGTATGGAGCAGACAGAACTTAAAGATCCCAAATTACCCATGTCTACCAATAGCCAAATTAATATGAATAAAATACAGTCTCTAAAATGCTTGTATGCAAATGCTAGAAGTCTACAAAACAAGATGGGAGAGTTAGAATATATAGCACTAAACGAGAGGTTAGATATGATTGGAATATCAGAGACATGGTGGAAAGAGGACAACCAGTGGGACACTGTGATACCTGGGTACAAACTATATCGTAATGATAGAGCTGACCAAATTGGTGGAGGGGTTGCGCTCTATGTTAGAGAGGGCATTGAGTCAGAAAGGATTAAAGTTTTGCAAGAAACAAAATTTGCTGTAGAATCTCTATGGATTGAAATTCCATGTAAAAAGGGGAAGGCGATGGCAGTGGGGGTGTACTATCGTCCGACTGGCCAGAATGAACAAATGGATGATGAAATGCTCAAAGAAATCAAGGAAGCTAGCAAAAGTTACAGTGCAGTAATAATAATGGGTGATTTCAATTACCCCGGCATCGACTGGGTCAGTGTCACAACAGGACATGCTAGGGAGATAAAGTTCCTAGATGAAATAAATGACTGCTTCTTGGAGCAGCTGGTTCATGAACCAACCAGAGGGGAAGCAATATTAGACCTAGTCCTTAGTGGAACACCAGATGCAGTGCAAGAGATAAGGGTGTTGGGGCCACTTGGCAATAGTGATCATAGCATGATCACCTTTGATTTAATTAGTGGAGGAGGGATGGTAAGGAAATCCACAGTACTACCCTTTAACTTTCGAAAGGGAGACTATGATAAAATGAGGAAAACAGTTAAGAAAAAACTAAAAGGAGCAGTTGCAAAGGTTAAAGACGTACATCAAGCTTGGGTGTTGTTGAAAAATACTATCTTGGAAGCCCAGACCAGCTGTATTCCACGCTTTAAGAAAAGTGGAAGGAAGTCCAAAAAACTGCCAGCATGGTTTAAAGGTGAGGTCAGAGAGGCTGTTGTTGCGAAAAAAGCATCTTTCAGGAAATGGAAAAAAGAGCCAAACGATGAAACCTGGAAACAGCACAAGCACTGGCAAGTCAAATGCAAGGCATTGATAAGGCAGGCAAAGAGAGAATTTGAGAAGAAGCTTGCTGCGGAAGCAAAAACGTGAAATAAAGACCTTTTCAAGTACATTCGTAGCAAAAAACCTGTGAGAGTCAGTTGGACCATTAGATGATAAAGGGGTCAAAGGAGCACTAAGAGGCGACAAGGCGATAGCGGAGAGACTGAATGAATTCTTTGCTTCGGTCTTTACTGAGGAAGATGTAGGGATGTTACCCATGACTGAAGTGGTATTTAAAGGTGTGGAAGAATTGAAGGAAATATCGATACATCGGGAAGATGTCTTACAACTATTAGATAAACTGAAGAGTAGCAAATCACCTGGGCCGGATGGTATACATCCAAGGGTGTTGAAAGAACTGAAATTTGAGATTGCAGACCTGCTATCAGTAATCTGTGAACTATCATTAAAATCATCTCTAATACCTGAGGATTGGAGGATCGCCAATGTAACACCAATTTTTAAAAAGGGTTCGAGGGGTGATCCGGGAAACTACAGACCAGTGAGCCTGACATCAGTACCGGGAAAAATGGTAGAAACCATCATAAAGAATAAAATTACTCAGCATGTAGATAGTCACGACCTAATGGGAGACAGCCAACATGGCTTTAGACAAGGAAGATCTTGTCTTACTAATCTGTTATGTTTTTTTGAAGGAGTGAATAAACAGGTGGACAAAGGTGAGTCGGTTGATATTGTGTATCTGGACTTTCAGAAAGCCTTTGACAAAGTCCCTCATGAGAGACTTTTGGCAAAACTAAAGAGTCATGGGATAGGAGGCAGTGTACTACTGTGGATCAGGAACTGGTTAAAAGATAGAAAGCAGAGGGTAGGGCTAAATGGCCAATTTTCCCAATGGAGAAAGGTGAATAGTGGTGTACCCCAGGGATCTGTGCTGGGTCCGCTGCTTTTTGACATATTCATAAATGACCTGGAAAGTGGAATAACAAGTGAGGTTATCAAATTTGCAGATGACACAAAACTATTTAAAGTTGTTAAAACCCAGGAGGATTGTGGAAAATTGCAAGAGGATCTTGATAAATTGGAAGACTGGGCATCAAAATGGCAGATGAAATTTAATGTGGAGAAGTGCAAGGTTATGCACCTAGGGAAGAACAACCCAAACTATGGTTACACGATGCAAGGTTCCACATTAGGAACCACCACCCAGGAAAAAGATTTAGGCGTCATTGTGGATACCTTGTTAAAACCCTCGGCCCAGTGTGCAGCGGCGGCCAAGAGAGCAAATAGAATGCTAGGTATGATAAGGAAAGGAATGGAAAATAAAACAAGCGATATTATAATGCCTCTATATCGTTCCATGGTGAGACCGCACCTTGAATATTGTGTGCAATTCTGGTCGCCGTATCTTAAAAAGGATATAGCGATTTTAGAAAAGGTTCAGAGAAGAGCCACCAAAATGGTAAAGGGGATGGAAGGCTACTCCTATGAAGAAAGGCTAAAAAGGTTGGGGCTCTTTAGCCTGGAGAAGAGACGGCTGAGGGGAGATATGATAGAAGTCTATAAATTAATGAACGGAGTGGAACGGGTAAACGTAGATCGATTGTTTACCTTATCAGAATATGGAAAGACTAGGGGACATGCAATGAAGCTACAGGGTAAACTATTTAAGACTAATAAAAGAAAATATTTTTTCACTCAACGTGTAATCAAACTCTGGAATTTGTTACCGGAGGATGTAGTAAAGGCTGTTAGTGTAGCTGGGTTTAAAAAAGGTTTGGACAAGTTCCTGGAGGAAAGGTCCATAAACCATTATTAAGAAGGGACCCAGGATATCAATGCTTGGGGAAACTACTAGGTACGTATGACCTAGATTGGCCACTGGGCTTGATGGACCTTGGTCTGACCCAGTATGGCATATCTTATGTTCTTAGATTACATAATGTCTTCGGAGCCATGTCATTTAAGGCTTTGAATGCAGTTATTATTGTTTTGTATATTATCCTGCTTTGTATTGGTAACCAATGAAGGTATGCTAGTATCGGTGTTATGTGTTGGAGTGAGTTTATTTTTAATATAATTCTAGCTGTTGCATTTTGCGCTAGTTGAATTCTTTTGATGTTTTGTTTTGAAATGCCTATAAGTATTAGGTTGGCGAAATCGAAGTGGGGAGTTATGGTAGCCTGTGTTATATTAATAAAGTCTTGTATATATACAAGGGGGCGTAGTTGTTTGAGGATTTTAAGTTTGAAGTAGATTTTCTTTATGGTATTTCTGATGTGGGTTTCCATTGTAAGGTGGGTATCTAGAATGACACCTAGTTATCTTATTTCGTTTTTTATTTTAATTTCTTGGTTTTGTAGTGTTATGTGGGTTGGAGGAATAAATGATTGGTTTTTTGTTACGATTAGGACTTCGGTTTTGGCATGGTTTATATGGAGGTGTTGAGTTTTTAGCCAAATTGTAATTTCATTGTAGCAGTCTGATAGGAGTTGTATCGGTAAGTTAGGGATCGTAAAAGGTATGTACATCATGATGTCGTCCGCATAGAGGTGATATTGTACTCCAAATTTTTTGAAGATATTGCAGACCGGTTTTATGTAAATATTGAAAAGTAGGGCTGATAGTGCTGAACCTTGTGGTAAACCTATTTCTTGTTTGTATGTATTGGAGGTTTGATTACCTATTCTTACATTTTGCGTTCTGTTATTTAAATATGAGGTGAACCATTTATGTACGGTGGAGTTTATGCCTATCTGGCTTAGGTTGTTGAGCATTATTGAGTGATGCACACTATCTGGAATCCAATTGGATTCCAAAGTGAATATCGAGAATCACCTATCATTTATTTTATTTTATTTTATTTATTTATTCGTGAGACTTCTATACCACCATTTCAAGTATTCATAATGGTTTACATTATTAACAACTTGTAACAGGTGCAGATAAATATTAATCACAGATATGTACATGATTCGCACGCTTTTGTTAATTTATTTAGTTCCCTCCCTACCCCCCCAACTCCCACCCACCCCTAGTGAGCAGTCTCGCTTTATAGGGCACCTTCCCAATTAACAAAACACAGGGACTTGGAACAGCACATTTTGAATATAATTAAAGAGACTTAACTGCTTTTTCTCTGAAAGGACAGGTGGGAAACCGGCTGGTACTTTGGTAGATTTCTCTCTTTTGCTTTAACAGATACCTAAGCTCTGAACAATGGCTGGGAAAAATCGTATCGCTAAAGCTGTTGCCCCCGTTACAGCTTCTGCCTCTGTCCAAACAGAGGTCCCAATGCCAGTTGAAGGACCGGTTCCATGTGCAGGGTGCCAGCATGCTGAAGCTCTCAGTAAACAAGTGGAGGAACTCAGAGAGGACATGGCGAGGCTGAGGAGCATTCAAGACAGTGAGAAGTACATTGATCAGTTGCTTCTTGCAACAACCAAACTCTCCTGCAGAGGAGAAGATGGGTGCCTACTGAATGACAAAGGTTGGACACAAGTCACCAGGGCCTGCAGAATCACCAATCCAACTTCTCCAGCCCTTGAATTTAAGAACCATTATGCAGCCCTGGAAGTCGAGGAGGTGAAAGCATCCCTGGAAAGGGAAGAACCAGAGCTCAAGTATCCCAAAGTTGCAGAATCAGTGACCACAAGGAAGCAAAGGGCAATGGTGGTTGGTGACTCTCTTCTGAAAGGTACTGAGGCGTCCATTTGTCGACCAGACTTGATGTCCAGAGAGGTATGCTGTCTGCCAGGTGCCAATATACAAGATGTTACAGAGAGTTTGCAGAGACTCATCAAGCCCACTGACTATTACCCAATGTTGCTAATCCATGTCGGCACAAATGATACTGCCAGGTATCCCTCTGAGCACATCAAAAGTGACTTCATGGCTCAGGGACAGAGGGTGAAGCAGATAGGTGCACAGGTGGTATTCTCTTCAATCCTCCCTGTTGAGGGTAAAGGTTAAGGCAGAGAGGCTCGCATCCTGGAGATGAATGCATGGCTGCGTGGATGGTGTCATCAAGAGTGTTTTGGTTTCCTGGACCATGGGATGCTGTACCAAGGGTTGAAGAGCAGAGATGGCGTCCATCTTACCAAGAAAAGTCAACGCGTCTTCAGTAGTAGACTGCCTAATCTACTGAAGAGGGCTTTAAACTAGATTCATTGGGGATGAAGAAAGTCACCAGGTAAGTGAAAGCCCTCAGGTAAGTGAAACATTAAATACCTTTATGGACATGGGTAAAAGGGGTAACATATGGAAAGCAGTGTGCATAAATGCCTGTAGTATGGGAAATAAGATCCCTGACGTTGAAGCTTTGGTGGGAGAGCATGACTTGGATTTAGTGGCAGTTACAGAAACATGGTTCACAGAAAACCATGACTGGGATGTAACTATATCAGGCTACACTTTATTCAGAAAGGACAGGGTAGGAAGAAGGGGAGGAGGAGTGGCACTATATGTAAAAACTACTATTAAAGCTTTGGAATTACAGAGATTAAAAGGGAGAGAGGAGGCACTGTGGGTTAAACTAGAAAGAGGGAAAGAGAAATCTATTTGCACTGGCGTGATATACAGACTTCCCTCACAAGAGGAAGAGGTGGACAGAGAGTTAATTGAAGACATATGCAGCATTGCTAGGGAATGAGGAAGTGCTACTGAAAGGGGATTTTAATATGCCAGATGTTGATTGGCACATTCCTGCTACAGTATCATCTAGAAGTAAGGAGATCCTGGATTCTCTACAGGGAGAACTATTCACACAATTGGTAACAGACCCCACAGGTGAAGAGGCCATACTGGACATGGTGCTTACCAATGGTGAAAGTGTTTCTGATGTTATAGTGGGAGATCATTTTGCATCCAGTGATCACCAATGGTGTGGTTCAGTATTAGGACTAGGGCTGTTAGAATCCATTCAAAAGCGAGGGTCTTATACTTTAGGAAAACTAACATTGCCAAGATGGGCCAATACCTCAGGGACTCATTAGCGGGATGGGAACAGCTGGGGGATGTAGAAAAACAGTGGGCAAAATTGAAAGGGGATATTTTAAAGGCAACCAATCTTTTTTGTTAAAATGGTAAATAAAGGTAAAAGGAAAAAGAGACCGCAATGGCGTTCAAAAGAAGTAGCTGAAAAGGTGAAGAAAAAGAGGGAGGCCTTCATGAAATACAAAAGATCACAGAGAAAGGAAGACAGGCATCTATATTTGGAAAAACTTAGAGAAGCTAGCAAAATAGTCAGGAAAGCAAAAATTCAAAAAGAGGAGGAAATAGCCAATGCAATAAAATGGGGAGATAAGACATTTTTCAGACATGTTAGTGAGAAGGGGAAGAGCAAAAGTAGTATTGTCAGACTCAAGGGTGAAGGGGAAGAATATGTAGAAGCTGAAGAGGATAAAGAGGAATTGCTGAACAAATATTTCTGTGTTCACAGATGAAGAACCAGGAATAGGACCTCAGAAAACACCCACAAACAGGAAAAGAAGAGAAGGGCATCTTGAACAATTTTCAGAAGACTGTGTTCATGAGAAACTAGCTAAACTTAAAGTAGACAAAACGATGGGACCGGATGGGTTACACCCTAGAATACTGAGGGAACATGGGGATGTTCTAGCAGCTCCACTGACTGACCTTTTTAATGCCTCGTTGGAGTCAGGAGTGGTGCCAAAGGACAGTAGAGAGGCTCATGTGGTGCTTTTACACAAAAGCGGAAGCAAGAATGTGGTTGAAAACTACAGGCCGGTTAGTTTAACTTCGGTGGTGAGTAAATTATTGGAAACGCTGCTGAAAGAGAAAATAGTGGGATCTCTGGAGTCCAGCAGATTACAAGATCCGAGGCAGAATGGATTCACCAGAGGCATGTCTTGTCAGACAAATCTGATTGATTTCTTTGACTGGGTGACCAGGGAGTTGGACCAAGGGAGAGTCCTAGATGTGGTGTATTTAGATTTCAGTAAAGCCTTTGACATCGTTCCTCACAGGCGACTTATAAACAAACTGAGCACCCTTGGGATGGACCCTAAAGTTACTGCTTGGGCTAGAAATTGGTTGAGTGGGAGGCGACAAAGAGGACAGGTAAATGGAGCACACTCTGAGGAGAAGGAAGTTATCAGTGGTGTGCCCCAGGGATCTGTCCTTAGTCCGATTCTTTTTAATATCTTTGTTAGTGATATAGCGGAAGGGCTGTCGGGTAAGGTTTGCCTCTTTGCGGATGATACCAAAATCTGCAATAGACACCCAGGAAGGTATAGATAACATGAGGAGGGATCTAGCTGAGCTTGAAGAATGGTCTAGAATTTGGCAGCAGGGATTTAATGTTTAAAAATACTAGGTCATGCATTTGGGCTGCAGCAATCCAAGTGAGCAATATAGTATAGGGGGTGAAGTACTTTTGTCCACTAAAGAAGAGCAGGACCTAGGCGTGGTTGTGTCTGATGATCTTAAAGTAGCTAAACAGGTAGAAAAGGCGATGGCAAAAGCTAGAAGGATGCTTGGGTGCATACGGAGAGGAATGGCTAGCAGAGGTGATAGTGCCTCTGTATAAGTCTTTGATGCGACCTCATTTGGAGTATTGTGTGCAATTCTGGAGACCGCACTTTCAAAAGTATATAAACAGGATGGAGTCAGTATAGAGGGTGGCTACTAAAATGGTTAGTGGTCTTCATTAAAAAGCATATGAGGACAGACTTAAGGTTCTTAATACGTACACCTTAGAGGAAAGGTGGGATAGAGGTGATATGACTGAGATTTTTAAATACCTCCGTGGCATAAATGCACAGGGGGAGAGCCTCTTTCGATTGAAAACAAGTTCTGCTATGAGGGGAAATGGGTTGAGGGTGAAAGAGGAGTGATATGCGGAAATATTTCTTTACAGAGAGAGTGGTGGATCTGTGGAATAGTCTCCCAGTGGAGGTGGTAGAGATGAGGACAGTATCGGAATTAAAAAAAAAAGCATGGGAAAAACACAGAGGATCTCTAAAGGAAAAAAGGGGACTGCTGTAGTTGTTGATATGGAAGGACAGACTAGATAGGCCTTGTGGTCTTTTTCTGTCGTAATTTTTCTATGTTTCTTACAATTCCTATAAATAAATGATGTCCTTGGTTGTTCATATTTGGATAGTTTCATGGCTATAATTTAAGTAGTTTATTGTCGTGTAGGGTGAAAATAGGTGTGGGATGTAATGCTTAATGTTTGTTGCGCCTATGTCTGTAGATTATGTCGGATCACTGTGATTTCTTTAGTGAAGGCAGCTTTCTTTAATTTTCACAAAGTCAGAATGCTTTGGTTTTTGTTGCCATCTTATTTCTGTAATGTGCCTCATTATTGCTAGGATTGTAATTCTCAACTTTTATATTTCACTAAGCATATAATACATAGATTGGTCCATTACCAGCAAGAATTGAGCATTTGGGTGTGGATTCCAGCCCAGTGGAATAAACTTCCATTATTTTAACATTTAGAACAGAATTTGCTAGTTTCAGAAGCAGTTGAGGACTTGGGAGGTTTGTACAGATTTATCTTAGGCTTTATCACTCATGGTTTTGGTTTTATAAGAGGATGAGTATGGGTAAAGCACAGTTACTTACCTGTAACAGGTGAACTCTGGGAACAGCAGGAATAAGTGTTCACATATGGGTATCGTCGGTACCGACGGAGCCTGCGCGGGAACGCTCCCCAGCATCCAAAAGGAAAGCTTTTGGGAGCATCCCACAGCGCCTGAGCGCTGCCTTCCCGCCTTTCCTAACCGCCTCTCTCCAGTTCGAGTTTTAAAGCTGAGACAAAGAGAGAGTGAGGAAAGGAAAGAAAGAAAGAGAGATACAACTTCTAGGGGAGGTGGGTGGGTTGTGAAGACATATACCTGCTGTTCCCAGAGATCACCTGTTATAGGTAAGTAACTGTGCTATCTCCAGGAACAAGCAGGAATGGGTCTTCACAAATTGGGACTCACCAGCTAGAGATGCCTGGGAGATCACCCAGGTTGTGAGTCCCTGGGAAGGGCTCTACCTCCACTCATGAATCTCAGGCATCCAGGCAGGGATGGAGGGTAGGAGTTGGTTAGGTATGGAACAGGTGTTTGAGAATAGCCTGACCAAACAAGGCATCCCGGCGGGAGTCCTTGTCCAAGCAGTAATGGGCTGTGAAGGTATGAACCGAGGCCCAGGTGGCCGCTCGACAGATCTGGTCGATGGACACAGAATTTAGATGAGCCATAGAGGCTGCCATGGCCCTCACATTGTGAGCTGTGACATGGCCCTCCAGAGAAAGGTTCTTACTCTGGTAGGCGAAAGAAATACACTGAGCAATCCAATTGGACAGAGTTCTCTTAGAGACTGGAAGTCCTAAATGAGAGGGATCAAAAGCAACAAAGAGTTGAGAGGACTTTCTATGTTGCTGTGTCCTTTGTAAGTAAAAAGCAAGAGCTCTTTTACAATCCAGGGTATGAAGATTCCTCTCTGCACTTGAAGCATGAGGTCCTGGAAAAAAGACAGGTAAATAAACCTCCTGATTCAGATGAAAACGTGAGACCACTTTAGGCATAAAGTGTGGATTAGTCCTGAGCACTACCTTGTCATGATGGAACCTTGTATAAGGAGGATTAGCCACCAAGGCTTGCAGCTCGCTGATGCGGCGAGCTGAAGTGACTGCAATGAGAAAAATAACCTTCCAGGAAAGAAATTTCAAGGAGGTAGTGGCTAAGGGTTCAAAAGGTGGCTGCATAAGCTGGCCAAGAACCAGATTCAAGTCCCATGCCACTGGAGGTGGTCTGATGGGAGGTTTAGTCAAAAGAAGGCCTCTCATGAATATTGCTATAAGAGGATGAGAGGAAATAGGTTGTCCATTTAGAGGTTTAAGGGATGCTGCAATAGCACTCAAATGGACTCTTACTGAATTTGTTTTAAGGCCTGCATGGGATAAATGCAGCAAATACTCTAGTAAAGAATTCAGAGGTATTGCAAGAGGGTTAAGACCCTTCTCTGCACACCAAATGGTAAACCTTTTCCATTTAAAAGCATAGGAACGTCTAGTGGAAGGCTTTCTGGAAGCATGAAGGATATCCTTCACTTGCTGAGAAAGATGCACATCTTGAAGGTCTAGGCCTTCAGCAACCAGGCTCTGAGGTGAACAGACTGGGGATTTGGGTGCCACAACGTTCCCTCCTCCTGGGACAGGAGGTCTGGAGCAGATCCCAAGTCCAGGGAGGGAGCTTGGGAGAGATGCAGAAGTAGAGGGTACCACACTTGGCGTGGCCAATGTGGTGCTATGAGGATCCCTGGCCTGAACTCCCTGACACGGAATCCTGGAACAGAACCGGGGAAGTTTGGCATTCCATGTACTTGCAAAGAGGTCTATGTCCGGGGTTCCCCAAATTCGGAAAATCCTGGCTATCTGGTCCCCATGGAGGGACCATTCGTGTGGAAGCAGAACTTGACTGAGTCTGTCTGCCCAAGAGTTTTGAACCCCTGGAAAATACACTGCCATGAGATGAAATTGATGCTCTCTGGAGAAGGCCCACAATCTCAGAGCTTCATTGCAAAGTGACAGAGAGCCAGTCCCGCCCTGCTTGTTCACGTAGAACATGGCTACTTGATTGTCCGTGTGGATGAGGACTGTCTTGTAGCTGAGCAGGGTGTGGAAGAGTCTGAGAGCTAGAAAAATTGCTCTGAGCTCTAAGATGTTGATATGTAGAGATGTCTCCTGTGGAGACCAGATGCCTTGGGTGGAGAGATCTTGTAGATGAGCCCCCCAACCCTTTGGGGAGGCATCTGTTGTAAGGGTTGCTTGGGGTAACACCTGTTGAAAGGGGGACCCCAGCAACAGATTTTGAGTGGACTTCCACCAGTGGAGGGACCAAAAGAGGCGAATGGAGGTTGCTATTTTGTCTGATGGGCAACCAGATACCTGGGTCCATTGGGTGGACAGAGTCCATTGAGCTGCCCTCATGTGAAGGCGAGCGTAAGGAACCACATGCACAGTGGATGCCATGTGGCCTAACAGTTGTAACATCTCTCGAGCAGTTAAATGGGATTTTAACTGAATTTTTGAGGCTAACTGCACCAAGCGTAAGCAACGGGCCTGGGGAATATAGGCCCTTGCAGTTGTGGTATCCAGCAAGGCCCCTATGAACTCTAGAGACTGAGTAGGGGTGAGATGGGATTTTGGAAAGTTTATTACAAGTCCCAGATACTGAAGGATACGGCTTGTGCAGGTTAGAGAAGTCTGGGCCTCTGACTGGGATGGAGCTCGGATGAGCCAGTCGTCCAGATATGGGAATACGAATATCCCTAGAGTGCGTAGAAATGCAGCTACTACTGCCATGCATTTTGTGAACACCCTTGGTGCAGAGGCCAGACCGAAAGGAAGCACTCTGTATTGATAGTGCTTCCCTTGATAAAGGAACCGAAGGAACCTTCTGTATGTTGGATGGATGAGGACATGGGTGTACGCATCCTTGAGGTCTAGAGAGCAAAGCCAATCCTGACTCTGAAGGTATGGAAGGAGAGTACCGAGAGAAATCATCTTGAATTTCTCCTTGCAAAGAAACTTGTTCAGTTCTCTGAGATCTAATATGGGTCTGTAGCCCCCTGTTTTCTTTGGGATAAGAAAGTAGGGGGAGTAGAACCCTGAGCCCTGTTGAAGAAGGGGTACTTCTTCTATTGCCCCTTGGGCAAGAAGGGTAGTAATCTCCTGACCCAGAAGGTCGAGGAGAGATGTTTGAGAAGTGACCTAGATTGGCCACTGTTGGAAACAGAATACTGGGCTTGATGGACCTTGGTCTGACCCAGTATGGCATATCTTATGTTCTTATGAGAATTGAACTGTCTCACCATGGTGTGAGGAGGAAGGTTTAAGAAATGAAGCTTGTACCCCTCCCTTATGATGGAGAGGGTCCATTGCTCTGCTGTGATTTGTTCCCATCTGGGAGCAAAGTAAGTCAACCTTCCTGGAACGGTGAGAGGCTCTGGATGTTCTAGAGCCAGAAAGGCTAAACTCTCTAGTTGTAAGTCAAAGGCCCTGAGGAGGCTGAGGCTGTTGGGCCGTAGCAGTCCTAGCAGCCTTAGGCTTGGCCTGTTTCGGTTGTTGCTGTCTCTTTGTAGCAAATCGACCTGCAGTAGATGACTGCTGACCATAAGCAGAATAATATTTCCCTTTTTTGGGAAAAAAATCCCTTTTTGAACAACCTTTTCTTAAAAGGAGCAGAAGTAGACTTTGAAAGTCTATCTAAAACAGAATTTTCAGCATTCATTTGGGTAGCCTTTGCTTGCCAATCTTTGCCAAAAAGGTTTTCAATATGTTTATTGAACATATTATTATTATTTCAATATGTTTATTGAACATATTATTAGCACCTGTTCCTAATAACTTGTAGCCATGCTGTAGTATTATATCTGTAAATAGACTGTAAATAGTTTCCCCTGTTATCCAAGTTCCTTCCCTTGTTATCTGTAAACTCATGCATGTTATTGTACTGAGACTTTTTGTTCTATGTGAACCGCGCTGATGCCGAATAGTGCGGTATATAAGAGAATGTAAATAAATAAAATAAATAAATAAATACAAGGAAGGTTTCCTAGTCCATCTTGAACCCAAGGTTCCAAATCAGAAGCTTGTAACCAAGCAACTCTGCGTGCACCTATGGCAATGGCCGAGGCTCTGCTGGCACCTTCAAAAGAGTCAAAGGCTGCACGGTTGGAAAACTTGGAAATATCCTGGGCATGTTTGAGCCAGGTGAGGAACTCTTCCCTTTTATCTTCTGAAATAAAAGGAGATAAAGTTTGCAGGTGATCTGTAACTTCTTTTAGAAACATCCCCATATAGACTATAGGAGTTGATTTTGGCAACAAGCATACTGGCCTGGAAAATTCTCCTGCCAAAGGCATCTAAGGTTCTGCATTCTCTTCCTGGAGGAGCAGAAGAGTGCCTTTTTGTACTCTTTATCTTCTTCATAGCAGATTCCACCACAATGGAGTGGTGAGGAAGCTGAGTCTTATGAAAGCCAGGACAAGGAGGAACACGATACATGGTGTCCAACCTGCGAGAATGAGGGGAAGTGGTGAGAGGAGTCTCCCATATGCCCAACATGTGATCATAAAGAATCTCATGTATTGGTAAAGTGGCTGCCTCTTTAGGAGCCTTAGGATATTGTAAAATATCTAATTTTTTGGCTCTAGGCTCTGTCTCAGGGGCCACTGAGATGGAAAGGCCCCTGGCCACTTCCCTAATGAAGTCTTGAAAAGACAAGTCTTCTGGAGGAGACATTCTCCTTTTTGGAGAAGAGGACTCCTGAGGATGTATCACCGATGCTTCGACAGAGACCTCTGATTCATCAGAGTCTTCAGAGGAATCGAAGTATCGTCTGTCTGGATGCTCCTGCAGAGCCCGATACGCGTACCGGGTGGTATCGACATCGGGAGTGATCGGTACCGATGGGCATCACAGAACAGTGTACCGCTGCAGTCGACACCGAAGCAGATGTCGATGCAATCGGTACCGGCACCAGAACCGATGTCGGTACCGGTGCCGGAGTCGGTACCGACAACGGAGTTTGTTGCGGTACCAAAGGCGTCGCAGCTTGTATGAATGCCGTGATGGCGCGCTGCATGGTCAGGATATTCTGATCCATTGACGCAACCAATGTCTGGATGTCGGTACCAGTGGGAACCACCGGTACCCCAGAACATGGCAACAGGTGATCGGTCGAGGCTGAGCCATCGATGTCAACCTGTGACCCCATAGATAAAGCTTTGGAAGCCGGAGCCTCCCGCCGGGGTAATTTTGCCGGTGCGGATTCCTCAAGGGCAAGCCCGGAGGCATCTCGATACTTGGAGGGAGATCTACCCTTCGAGGACCGGCTGGATTTAAGTTTGGTTACCTGAGATCCATGTGAGGAAGAAGCAGCCCTGGAAGACGTCGATGCAACCGAAGCTGCATCCGAGGGAAACAGGGTACTGAGCTTAGCTGCTCGATTCTGTAGACCTCTTTTAGACATCATGGAGCAGGACTCACAATCCGCAATGGAGTGGTCAGGACCTAAACATTTTAGACACCATTCATGGGTGTCAGTGACAGAAATAGTGCCGCTGCACTTCGTGCATTTTTTAAACCCAGAGGCGGGCTTTTCCATGAGGAAAAATGTCCTAGGCCTAAGGCCAAAGAAGAAAATGCACTGAAGTGAGAAAAAAAACAGTATTTTTTTTTTTTTTTTTAGAATAAAGAAAGAAAAGATTGGCGGTACCGGTCCAGCGTCGAGAAGGCAGACGCGCAACCAAAGAAATCAAATAAAGAAATTCTTCAGCGGTGACAGGAACACGACCTGCTGGCTCCGCGGAAAAGAAGAACTGGAGAGAGGCGGTTAGGAAAGGCGGGAAGGCAGCACGCAGGCGCTGTGGGATGCTCCCAAAAGCTTTCCTTTTGGACGCTGGGGAGCGTTCCCGCGCAGGCTCCGTCGGTACCGACAATACCCATATGTGAAGACTCATTCCTGCTTGTTCCTGGAGATTTCTACTTATTTTTATTGTTTAATTTTAAATTATTGTTTGTGTAATTTTTAATAGATTTTATTTTATGAGATTGTTAAGATATTACATTTTATTGTGCATCACCTATTCGAAGTTTGTTAGGTGGTATATCTTGTGCTTCAGCATACATGGCCTGCTGCTTCTGACCCCTTTCCGACAGGAAGTTGTGTCAGAGGGGGGTCAGAAGCTGCAGGCCATGTGTGCCAAAGCAAACGGCCTGCCACAGGCTGCTGCAGCACCATCCCCCTCCCCACCCTGACAACGGAATCGGAGGCAGTGGCTCGGCACGACTCAGCAAGGGGGTGTGCGACATGGCTGGAGCTTATGCCTGGGGCAGCGGAAATACCTGGCTGGACCTGGCTGCAGGTAGCTATACAACCCCTGCAAATTGCCATTACTAATGTTACTTTTTTGCAATGTTGTCTATCTCATCTACTAATTAGTCACAAGCACTGAATTCATCCCACAGTTTAGCAAGAACTTTAATAATACTCTGTTGAAAACATTCTCAAAATAAATGTATGTAGAACACTAGTGTTGCATTAATAAAGCTTTCATTCACACAGAACATTTTCAAAAAACATAGAAAATGTTTTGTGTGGAATATACTTTATATAAGAAACTGCTATAAGAATGAAGGTATGAGTTGTGCATTTGCACACCACAAAGAGTGGGAGAAATTGCATAATTTCCTTTTTCTATTACAGTGATGGCATTAATAAAACAGCATTCACAGAATATCTCTCCCCTTGGCTTGGTAGTCACATGAAGACAATAATGAAGTAAACAAGCTTCTCTCCCCTCCTACTCCTTCGACATACTTTCAAGTCATACTTCCCACACACAGCTGTCACTATCTTGAACATTTCAAACATTCCATCTGGCCATGACATACCTTGCTTACCTCCATCCAACACACACACTCATCCTACACAAAACAGCAAGGACACTAGTCTGCTAAAAGGTTTAACAAATGCCTATAAGGATTCCGCTGCACAGAGGTCCCAATGCAAAGTCTTGCGTGACACCTCTATAGTATTTTAAGGCAAGATTCCCTAGACTCTCTATAGTTTGGATGCTACTCTACTTTAGTTTCATTTTTTTTAAATCATTATTTCAAGCATCATACAAACAACTCCAGCATGGGGAGTTCTGTACGCATGCCAAGTACATAGAAATACATTGTCAATTATATTTAACCCAAATTCCCAAGCCCTCCCTTCACCCTCTTCAACATAATGCAACCTCCCTTTATACTCTGCTCTTCTTACAAAGATTCAGAGTGGCCTACAAGCATAATGGTATAACAATGACTCACGTTCATACAAAGACCCGGCTATTGAAAGAACCAACCCCTCAAAATCAATCTTGTAAATTTTTGTGTGTCGGAAGTGCCAGCCCAGTGAATAGGAACCATACCTAACACCGCTGTGGCTTTTCCATTTTAATAAAGTGAAACAATGCTAAAACATTACAGCTTTACTTAGCTGATAGGTGACTCAATTTCAGGCTGTTCTCAACCACTCCGCTAAAGCACAGTTACTTACCTGTAACAGGTGATCTCTGGGAACAGCAGGAATAAGTCTTCACATATGGGTACGTCAGTACCGACGGAGCCTGCGCGGGAACGCTCCCCAGCGTCCAATCAGAAAGCTTTTGGGAGCATCCCTCAGCGCCTGCGTGCTGCCTTCCCGCCTTTCCAACTGTCTCTCCTCAGTTGAGTTTTATAGCTGAGACAAAGAGAGAGAGAGAGGAAAGGAAAGATAGAGATACAACTCCTAGGGGAGGTGGGTGGGTTGTGAAGACTTATTCCTGCTGTTCCCAGAGATCACCTGTTACAGGTAAGTAACTGTGCTATCTCCAGGAACAAGCAGGAATGAGTCTTCACATATTGGGACTCCCAAGCTAAGATGCCTGGAGCCCTAGCATGTTGGAGATTGAAACATGCTACACCTCATATGGCCAGGCATCCTGAGGATGGAGGGTAGGAGTTGAAAAGAGAGGAGCTGTAGGAAACAGCTGACCTAAGATAGGACTACAGGCAAGGAGTCCTTGTATGTATGATAATCATCATGAAATATTGAAATGAACAATCACAATATGGACCTCACCTACTGGATTGCAGGAAGTAGAGAGGCTGATGGAATCTACTGGGGATCCAGTAGACGAATCTTCAAGGTGACCTCACTGAAGTGAAGGTGAAGGTCAAAAGCTGGAAGTGACAGGTGACCCCAGGATTTAACTGGGGTAGTACAAAAACGGTAGGTCTTTAGTGGGAAGCTTTATGGAAAAAGCTGGAAACTCTTTTGGCTACAGAGTTAATCATAGTTAGGAGCAAAAGAGGAAGACTGACCGATTTGGACAACTGGTCTAGTCCTTGAGGGAAGAAGGGGTATGGGAGAAACCCCATATTCCCAAGAAAGGACAGATGTCTGAGGAGTTGAAACCTCAGATGTACTGAAGATCCACCATGTCTTTCCTAACTGATGGGAGGTAGGAAGATACTGGAGTATGGAGCTTCAGGGATACCTGAACCTAGGGTTATGGTAAGAGCTGTCAATACCACAGCAGTGGTTGTGTGCATAATAGCCTAAACATACTGTGGAATAGTATGAACATGTGCAAGCCCACTGTCTGGAACATACAGGAAGGATAAAACCTTTATGAGCACAGACAGTTAGGGAGATAAGTATGTAAATACATATCTACCTATGAGGAAGTATCTCTACAGATTATTTATATATATATATATATATTTATTTATATATATATATTTATATATTTATTTATATATATTTATATATATTTATATTTATATTTATTTTTATATATATATATATATTTATATATATATTTTTTTTTAGTGCCATCAAGTCAGTGTTGACTCATAGCGACCCAGCTACCTCTGGGTTTTCTTGGCAATGCATCACCGGAAGTAGATTGCCAGCCTTTTCTTCAGAGGCAATGGAGGGTAAAGTGACTTGCCCAAAGTCACAAGGAGTGCCAGTGGGAATCGAACCCTTGATCTTCTGGGTACTAGGCAGTCGCTCTAACCACTAGGCTACTCCTCCACTCCATATATATATAGGCCCATACAGGCCCTGTCAATGCATTTGTACAGTAGTTACAGGACATACATGAAAAGTGACCAGGATCTTGATGCGATTTTAAGGGACGATCCAACACCGCAGTAGTTTTTACCACCGGGTCACGAAGATTTGCTTTTCGAGAGTAAGCCACCTGCAATCGTTTATTCTTTCGAAATAACCTGGTGGTAAAAACTACTGCGGTGTTTAATCGTCCCTTAAAATCGCATCAAGATCCTGGTCCCTTTTCATGTATGTCCTGTAACTACTGTACAAATGCATTGACAGGGCCTGTATGAGTGGATGAACATACCTCTACATCTTACTACTCTAGATGGAATACCACCTGTGCCACCGACTTTGAGGTTTATATCATCATATGCCCCTGCAACCTTTATTATGTTGGACGTACTACTAGATCTTTTAAGGTGCGGTTGGGTGAACACGCCTCCCGCCTTCGCACGCAGTCTTTGACTGCACCTATGGTCGATCACTGTTTGAAAAGTACCCATAACTTTGAGTCTCTGAGCTGGCGAATTTTGGACCATGTGCCCATGAATCCATGGGGTGGTGACCGGGTCAATGCTCTGCAACGTTCTGAACAGAGATGGATCTTTCTGCTTAATACGGTTCATCCGTCTGGTCTCAATATGCAAGTTGATTGGCATACGATCGTGTAATTCAAAGCCTCCTTAAATCTTGGTTCTTCTGAATGGAGGGGGTTTCCTGATCAGTGGCTCCTCCTCCAAACTCTTTCCTAGATTGGTTGTTGCTGATTGACAGCTGTGCTTACGTATTTGAAGCAAGGACTTTTAAACTGTTACTCCTCGGACTGTTCACAACATGGCTGATGATTTTCCGCGAACTGCCTAACCTGACACAAGGTGCTTTAGATGTATGTACCCGAAACGTGACACGTCGGAAGAAATGGCGTTTAGCGGAGTGATTGAGAACAGCCTGAAATTGAGTCACCTATCAGCTAAGTAAAGCTGTAATGTTTTAGCATTGTTTCAGTTTATTAAAATGGAAAAGCCACAGCGGTGTTAGGTATGGTTCCTATTCACTGGGCTGGCACTTCCGACACAAAAAAATTTACAAGATTGATTTTGAGGGGTTGGTTCTTTCAATAGCCGGGTCTTTGTATGAACGTGATTATCACTGACTTTGGCAATAGGGAAGTTCTTGGTGGTCATAACAATGACGCAAGCAGGATAGAGCTATGTGTGAGTTTTGGTAATTTTTTGCATTTGTCAGGGTGGGATTGGGTTTTCCCTTCACCCCTAGTGAAAGCAAGGGTGGAGAATAGGGAGTGACTGAGGTTACTCTTTACTGTATGTAAAATGTGTGATGTCCATATGCTTTATACCCTTAATTTTCCTCTTTTTTTCTGACACTCCCCAGTGGCTATGGTGTATTTCAGGTAGGGCCATACCGACGGTGAAAAGCGCCCTGTGCGAGTTGCACATCGGGCGTGCGCACCCCCCCTCCCCCGCACCTCCATCTAGCCATTTTATGAGGACGGGAGAGAAGAGGCGCGCACCCGATATGCAACTCGCCGGCACTTAAAGCAGGTCTGGACCCTCCCGGAGAGACCAGACCTGCTTAGTGTGCAAGCGAGAAGACTTAAGGGGCGCATTTCGGCTCTCTGCCACTGCCTGCCGCCACACAGGGCTCGGTACGGTCCTGATTTTAGGAACCTGAAGGTGGGCCTATCGGGTGCAGGAGCAAGGACTTGAAATCCAACCGCGCTACCAAGAATGCCCACACTTGGCTGTCCCGCGCATGAGGGCCTTACCAGAGGGTCCTTTGGCATGGACCTTAGGTGAGGACCAGCTAATTGCATTTACCAACCAAACTAAGCTACGGACCCTTGCCATCCTGTACGTTAAACAGTGCTGCTTATAGAAGTTTAAATTAGACTTACCTGCTAATTGTAGTTCCTGGAGGAACTCCAGTCTAGTCCCGGAAACTCTGGGTTGTGATCCTCTTCCAGCAGCTTGGAGACTGATCCACGTCATTCTTTGATGACACTGGTATAAGGACACAGGCACCTCCTCCTCACTCCAGTAAGCTATTGACAAAGCAGACTCACCGGAGCAACAATTAAGTAAAAAAGACACTTATAAACCAACTGTAAACTAAATTTAAAAACCACAGAACCGAACACCACTGCGATGCCTTAAAATAAATGTGAAACTTAAGATCAACTGCGAAGGTCCTCGCCTCCCCTCTAAGAAACCTGACCTTACAACATATTTACCATACTCAAACCCTACATGTGAACCCAAAGCTGCACAGTTTACTACTTTCTCTTACCTGCAAAGTCTCTTGCTTCAGGCTCCCATGCCCCCAAAGGACCGGGACGGGATCCGGGACTAGACTGGAGTTCCTCCAGGAACTACAATTAGCGGGTAAGTCTAATTTAAACTTCCTTATCGTCCCTCCAGTCTAGTCCCGGAAACTCTGGGAATGTAAGAGAGCAGTAAAAGAATTCAATGGGCGGGACCTGCTAGACCAGCCTGAAGCACCGCTGTTCCAAAACATGTATCCCTACTCGCCTGAATATCTAGACGATAATGCTTGACATACGAATTTAAGGACGACCACGTCGCTGCCTTACAAATTTCCACTGCAGGAACAAGCTTTTACTCAGCCCAAGACGCAGCTTGCGCCCTGGTAGAATGTACTCTTAATCCTTCAGGTACGAGCTTATCCCTCAACAGGTAGGCCAACGCTATTGCCCCCTTTATCCATCTGGCAATCGATGCTTTTGAAGCTACTTCCCCTTTGCGAGGACCAGCGAACATCATGAACAGCCTATCAGGCTTTCTGAAGTCTGCCATCCTCTTGAGGTACTTTTTCAAGGCCCTCCGAACAGCCAAAAGATGCAACTGTGGCAAAGACGCCTCCCCTGAATCCGCACGGAACACCGGTAGAGACACTACTTGATTCACATGAAAAGGAAACAGCACCTTCGGCAAAAAGGACGGCATCGGTTGCAAGACAACCTTTGACTCATAAAAAGTCAAGAACGGTTCCCTACACGATAGTGCCTGCAACTCAAACTCTCCTCGCCGATGCAATTGCAACTAAGAACACCACCTTTAGCGTAAGATTCTTCAACGTTGCCTTAGCCAAAGGCTCAAACGGCCGCCTTCCTAATCCTGCCAATACCAACTGCAGATCCCAAGCAGGAACCAGCTGTCTGGACGGAGGCCGTAAGAGACCTACGGCCCTCAAAAATCTCTTAATATCCGGATGAGAGCCCAGAGTTTGTCCCTTGATCTTCCCCCTATAACAAGAAATTGCTGCCACCTGTACCTTTAGGGAAGAGGCCGCTAATCCTTTTTGAAAACCATCCTGCAAGAACGCTAATATCTGCGGCACGGATGCTCTTAATGCCTCACACCTTCTGTCAGCACACCAAGCCTCAAAAATGCACCACACGCGAACATATGCTAAGGAAGTAGACTTTCAACGAGCCCCCAACAAGGTTGCGACCACCACCTCCGAGTAGCCCTTAGCTCTTAACCGCGCCCTTTCAAGAGCCATGCCGTAAGCGAGAACCGAGCTACCTGAGGCATATACAACGGGCCTTGCATCAATAGGTCCTCCCTGACTGGTAGTCGCCAAGACTTTTCCACTACCAGCCTCCGGAGATCCGCATACCACGGCCTCCTTGGCCAATCTGGCGTGATCAGTATGACTAATCCTCTGTGGTGCTCGATGCGACGCACTACGCGTGCTATTAACACCCAGGGCGGAAACACATACAGCAGCTGATCTACCGGCCAATCTTGGATGAGAGCATCCAGCCCCTCCGACATTCTCTCTCTCCTTCTGCTGAAGAACCGGCCTACCTTCGCAGACTTGAAAGTGGCCATGAGATCCATCACTGGCGTCCCCCAGCTCTGTACCACCATGTCGTACACCTCCGGATGAAGAGTCCACTCTCCGGGGTCTACCTTTACGCGACTCAAGAAATCGGCCACTACATTGTCCACTCCTGCTACATGCGCCACCGACAGAGCCGGAAGGTTTTGCTCAACGCATTGAAATAACTGATCTGCCTCGGCCTCCAAGGGAGCACTGCCGGTGCCCCCTTGCCTGTTTATGTAGGCCACCGCGGTCGCATTGTCCGAAAACACTCTGATCGCTGTTCCTCTTAGATACGGCTGAAACCTCCTCAGCGCCCACACTACCGCTCGCAGTTCCAACCTGTTGATCGACCAAGTCCTTTCTTGTTCCGTCCACTGATCCTGCGCAAACATGCCCTGAAAATGCGCTCACCAACCTAGGAGACTGGCATCTGTAGTCAGTGGTATCCAGTTTGGTGTTCCCAAGGGCATCCCCCTTGCTAAGGACTCCGGAAGCAACCACCACCGCAACGCTTCCAGAGTCTCCTCCGGACAGACAAGCCGTCGGGACAGCGGATTGTTTTGGTGAGACCACCCCCTGAATAGCACTCTCTGCAATGGCCGCATATGCGCCCTCGCCCAGGGCACCAACTCGATCGTCGTCGCCATTGTTCCCAGGAGCTGTAAATAATGCCACGCTGTTGGACGCGCCCTGTCGAGAAACCGTCAAACCAAGTTTAAGGCCACGGAACGATGTGGCGGCAGAAAAACCTTGCCTGCTACTGTATCGAAACGTGCCCCCAGGTACTCGAGCTTCTGTGAGTGTGCTAGACTGCTCTTGGCCATATTGACCACCTAACCTAACCTCTGAAGCCAGCTGACAACCTTGGCAGTAGCCTCCTCGCTCTCCATCCTCGATTTTGCCTGAATCAACCAGTCATCGAGATATGGATGAACCAGAACACCTTCCTTCCTCAATTCCACCGCCACAACCACCATGACCTTGGTAAAAGTCCGTGGTGCCATTGCCAGTCCAAATGGTAGCGCCCAAAACTGAAAATGGCCCATTGGCACTGCGAACCTGAGAAACTGCTGATGTTCCAGACGAATGGGAATGTGTAAATATGCCAAGGCTAAATCGAGGGAAGCCAGGAACTCTCCCTCTCTGACTACCATGATGACCGACCTCAGTGTCTCCATATGAAAATGAGAAATCCGGAGACACCGGTTCACCCTTTTTTAAGTCCAAAATTGGTCGATAAGTTCCTTCCTTCTTCGGAACCACAAAATAAATGGAGTATCAACCTAAACCGCATTGGTCTCGCGGCACTGGTACAATCGCCTTGAGATCTAGCAATCTGTTTAATGTCTGACGGACCGCCTGGCGTTTGCGATGCGCCTTGCAAGGGGACTGTACGAACGAGTCAGTTACCGGTTTCTGAAACTCTAAAGCATAGCCTTCTCGAATCACCTCTACCACCCACTGATCTGATGTAATTTTGACCCAGGCAGTGTAAAACTCCTGCAGACGACCTCCCACTGCTACGTCCACCTGGGCCTCCCTGACTTCATTGCAGCTTTCTGGTACCCGAAGAGGCAGCCGCAAAGCCTCTGCTCACCCCTTGGAATCCTCGAAACCCCTGGTTTCTATAGGGGAAACGTCCCCTCTGAATCTGAGGAAACCTGGATGAATGAAAATGGCGAAAATCTCTTTGCAGCAGTCTAGCCACTGACGGAAATCTTCCCGGCTTTTGCTTATCCTCCGGAAGCCTGCCGCCCTTGGATTCTCCGAGATCCTTAACAATCTTGTCCAAATCTTCTCCAAACAGTAGCTTTCCCTTAAAGGGAAGCTTACTTAACCTGGCCTTAGAAGACGCATCCGCTGCCCAATTGCGCAGCCAAAGGTATCTCCTTGCTGCTACCACCAAAGCCATACTGTTCAATAGCCCCCTAATGAGGTCATAATGGACATCCGTGAGATAAGCCGTCCCAGACTCCAAATGAGCCGCCTTGCTCACCGAGTCTTCGCTTTGCTCTCCCTGGACTCGTTGAGCCCAGCGCAGACAGGCACTTGCCACCCAAGCCCCACAAATAGATGCTTGAATGGAAAGAGCATTAACCTCAAAGACCTGCCTCAACAAAGCATCTAACTTTCTGTCTTGAGTATCCTTGAGCACAGCACTCCCTTGCACCGGAATGGTCATCTTCTTAGTCAATGCAGATACAGTCGCATCCACTCTCGGCAACTTAAATAGCTCCTTATCTTGCTCCAAGAGCGGATACAGGTGGGACATTACTCTAGAGCCCTTGAGTGTTGCCTCAGGCATGTCCCACTCACCTTGAATCATTTCCTTTATCACCCTATGGATAGGAAACGCTTTTTGTGTTTTCCTAAATGCTTGTAAGAGCGGATCCTCTAACACCGCCTCATCCACCGGTCCCGTCACCGGTACATTAAGCACCTTAAGCGTCTCAGAAATGAGTGCGGGCAACTCTTCTCTCCGAAAAATCCGCACCACTCTGGCCTGATCCTCCTGTTCAGCAATTTCTCCTTCTTCCAACTCCTCATCGAACTCTGGGTCCTGCTCCCCGTCTTCCATGTGCAAATCCTCCGAAAACTCCGATTGGCCCCGTTTATCTCCAGCCTTGCTCTCTTCGGCAGCCCGCCGAAGCAGCAAGCGACAGCGGAGTCCCTGGCCTCTTCTGACCCAAGCTCCCGCCCATGGGCCCAGCAGCCGAGCAGAAAACTTCTCTTTGAGACCCGCCGAACGCCCTTTGAATCAGAGCCACAAAATCTGGTGATAAAAATCGAAGACATATCCACCGGGCAAGGAGCCTGAGCCACCGGCGATCCGGCACCGTGGAAGGACCCGGCACCGGTTCCTCCAGGTCCACCACCGCAGATAGAGGCCCCTCTAAAGCCACCTCCTGCTCCTCTGCCGTATCCAGGTGTTTGTGTTCTGTGAGAGATGCCTGACTACAGCTTTTACAGATACCGGCCTCCGAAACTGCTGATCTTTTTACTCCACAGAGTAAACATAACATCTTTGCAGGCATTTTGGCTCCTTTGTCACCTGAAACTGATGTTCTTGAGGCCTTTCCTTACTACAACACCTTTCAACGGGCCCCACAGCAATAGGCCCCCTGAACCAGCCTGCTTAACCCGAGCCGGTTTTTTTTTTTTTTTTTTTTTAAAGTAACACAAAATGGAGCAGGAGCCTTCCCGACCTGAACCTCACCAGAAAAAAACCCAAAATGAAGCTGTAATACCTAACTACACCCGTTCCTTTCCCCCACTGCCGCTACTGGTGTTTCCCGCTGAAATACACGCAGCGCGGGCCTGCTTATTCCCCCAGATCCTGAAGGAACAACAGACCGCGAAACCCACTCCGCGGCTTACCTGCTTGTTCCAGGCCGTTGTGCTCCAAAAGGAATGTGAAAGGCTGCAGGTCTGGTGACTGATTCTCACACTCGGGACTGTTGTCTCCCAATGCAGAGAATCAGTAAGAGAGGAAGGCACCGCGGCTCCCTTCTACCCAGTCCCCCTAAGCGCAAACAGGCAATCCCTTCTGCACAGCGCCAGGGGAGGGCTCCTTTCAAATCTAGAAGACCTGTGCCGCTGTTTGTCCCCGGAGTCTACACTTTCCTTCTCCGCCCGCCTTTTGCCACAGAGATAGGAAGAGAGGGAGAGAGGCCCTTAGCCACGAAACTTAAAGGCATAGCACTCTAAAATTTAAAAACCTCCCCCCAAAGTAACTGTCCAATACCACAGATGAATGAAACTAAAATAATAAAAATCTGAAGGTAATTTAAACCCCAAATTTAACCTAACGCTCTCCTTAAGTCCCTAATTGTTCCTCAAGTGATCCTGGAACTCCGGCTCACATCCTCCAGTTGCTTGGAGACTGATCTAAACTGGAGTGAGGAGGAGGTGCCTGTGTCCTTATACCAGTGTCAAAGAATGACGTGGATCAGTCTCCAAGCTGCTGGAAGAGGATCACAACCCAGAGTTTCCAGGACTAGACTGGAGGGACGATAGGAATACAATAAAAGATTATTCCTTAAAAGATTGATCATCTGCCTCACCTGGTTTGCAGCTTGTCATGCTGCGAGAGCTTGTGTCCATCAGTGATGCTGAGAGCTAAGCTATCGGTAGCTTAACTACTGGCAAGGTCTCCCAAGATGGACAGGCCTCAGCTGAGGTGCCAGACCAAGACAAACCATCCATCTGGGCAGCAGCAGAATGGGACGGTGTTGGCAGCAGAGGATCACATTTTTGTGACAATGGCAACAACACTAGAATTAAACTGCATGGAAGAAAGGCCTGGCAATCTACTTACCTATCTTGCCACAAAAACCCAAAGGATAGTCACAACAAAACAAATTGCACTATGGTGCTGGAAGATGAGACCCCCAGGTCGGAAGGCACTCAACTGGCTACTGGAGAGGAGCTGAAGACTTTTCAGAGTAAAGCCAGCACTTATGATGTGGTTGGATCAAAGCCCTCGGGACATCTGACTGCTGATGTAGCTGTGCATGAAATGAGAGTCAGAAGCTGCAAAGATGTCTTATATACTGGGACATGGAACGTATGAAGCATGAAGCAAGGGAAATTGGAGGTGGTTACAACTTGATCTGTTGGGTGTCGGCGAACTGAAATGGTCTGGCATTGGGCACTTTGTATCTGATGATCACATGGTCTACTATGCTGGAAATGAAAGACAAAGAAGAAATGGTGGTGCATTTATAATTAAGAAGAAACTTGCAAGAACTGTAATAAAATATAATGTAATCAGTGAACACTTAATATCTATTGGTTTACGAGGAATGCTCATTTACACAACTATAATTCAAGTATATACCCCAACAACAGCTGCAGAAGAGGATGGAATTGATTAGTTCTACAAACAAGTACAAGCTGAAATTGACAAAACATGCAAACAGGATATCCTTATAATCATGGATGAATGGAACGCAAAAATTGGCAACAAAGAAGGCAGCAAAGTGGTTGGAAAACATGGAATTGGCAACAGAAATGAAGCTGGAGAAAGACTGATAGAATTCTGCAAGACCAATGATCTGTTCATCTCAAACACCTTCCTCCAGCAATACAAATGGTGACTGTACACATGGACTTCATCCAAAGGATTGTACAAAAATCAAATTGACTACATCTGTGGAAGTCAATGATGGAAAAGTTCTAATTTATTTACATTCTCTTATATACCGTGCTATTCTGCATCAGTGCAGTTTACATTGAACAAACTGAAATTACATTGAACAGGGCATTATAACTTGGAGATAATTATTTTACAGGGAACATGGGCTATGGAGGGTTAAGTGGCTTGCCCAAGACCACAAGGAGCACCTGTGGGACTAGAAACCCCAGTCCTTCCGGCCCAAGGTTGCTGTCCTCTAACAGGATTTGAACCCCTGACCTTCCGGCTTGAAGTACCTTGCCCCAACCATTAGGCCACTCCTCCACTCCACTAATACATCAACAAAGACAAAACCTGGAGCTGACTGAGGTACAGATCATCAACTATTAGTAACAAACTCAAGCAAAAGTTGAAAAAGAATAAGCCATTCATGAATGTAGCAAAATATGACCTTGAGAATATGCCATCGGAATTTAAAGACTGCCTGCAAAATCAATTTGCTGCTTTAGATACAAATGACAGAGCTCCAGAAGAGTTATGGGATGACATCAAGAAGGTTGTGTTGGAAGAAAGTGAGAACTCTCTACGAAAGGTAAAATAACAAAAACAGACAAAATGGATGACTGAAGAAACTGAAAATTTCTCAGAAATGCAGAGAAGCTAAAACCACAGAAGAGAGGCAATTGAAGAACTCAGATTTCCAATGTGCAGCAAGACAAGACAAAGAAGTCCTACAATGACATATGGAAGGAAATAGAAGCAGAACCTATTACAGGAAGAACAAGATCAGCTTTCCTAAAGCTATGAGAGTTACAGAAAAAAGTCTAGCCTCTAATTGGAAATGTTAGAAGATGCTCAAGGATACATGTTGAATGATGTTGAGAAGATCAAGAAAAAGCGGAAAGAATATAAAGTCATTATATGATAAAGATCAAGTGGATGAACAGTCGTTTCAACTGGTACCTTATGATCAGGAACCATTGATGAAAGAAGAAGTCGAAGCAGCATTGAAAGTCCTATCAAAGAACAAAGTACCTGGCATTGATGGCATTCCCACTGAAGTATTACAGCAATTGAATGCAGCTGTTACTATACTTACAAAGCTCTGCCAGGAAATTTGGAAGACATCATGGCCAACTAACTGGAAAAGATCTGTGTTTACACCAATACTAAAGAAAGGTGATCCAACTGACTGTGGAAATTATTACACAATCGTTCTAATCCCACATGCCAGCAAGATTCTACTCGATTATTCAGCAGAGACTACAACCATACCTGGAACGAGAACTGCCTGAAGTGCAAGCACGGTTCAGGAAATGGCAAGGAATGAGAGACATCATCGTGGATGTGACATAGATCCTTGAAAAGAATAAAGGATACCAAAAGGATATCTATATGTGTTTTATTGACTACAGCAAGGCTATTGACTGTGTAAACCATGAGAAACTCTGGGCCACATTAAGAAGCATGGGTATACCAGAACACCTGATCGAATTGTTGCTTCTTGATCAATGTAAAAGTAGTGCAAGAGAACTAATGGAAGAAGGAAAAACAGAATGGTTTAAAATCAGCAAAGGTGTACAACAAGGCTGCATACCTTCCACCTACCTGTTTAATTTATATGCAGAACAAATCATCAGAGAAGCAGGACTGTATTTATTTATTTATTTATTACAATTTCTTATATACCGCGCTATTCGGTATCAGCGCGGTTTACATTATAACATAACGACCATAACAACAAGCTGTCTGGTTTTACATCAAACAGGAGTGCAAACTTGGATAACAGGGGTTAACAATATACATGAGATATTTACATGGAACAAAGGTTAGGTACAAGTCACATAACGAATGTAAGGGTCTTTCTAGGGTGGGTCAATTCTTCAAAGGGATATCTAGGTTCAATTGCTGGTTGGGTAAAATTGGGGTTAACAATATACATGACATATTTACATGGAACAAAGGTTAGGTACAAGTCACATAACGGATGTAAGGGTCTTTCTAGAGTGGGTCATTTCTTCAGAGGGATATCTAGGTTCAATTGCTGGTTGGGTAATATTGGAGGAAAAGGTGGGATTTGAGTGCCTTCCTAAACTGATATAGGTCGGCAATGGCCCTAATGTCAGGGGGTAGAGCATTCCAGTATTTGGGGACATAGAAAATGAACGCCCTGTTTGTGGTTGTCATGTTGCACTTTGTCATTGCCTTTGGGGTTGTTAATAGGTTTACGGCTGTTGCTCTTCTGGATCTGTTGGGGGGGCCATGTGAATAAGATCTGTGAGTAAGGATGATGAAATACCTTTGATTGCCTTGAATGATAGGAGTAGGGTTTTAAAGATGATCCTCCCATGGATAGGTAGCCAGTGAAGCTGTTTGAGAATGGGAGTCACGTGATCGCTTCTGGAGGCTCCGTAGAGGATCCTTGCTGCGGAATTCATGGCCAACTGCAAGGGGGTTAGAGTGGATTGGGGGAGACCTTGAAAGATGGCGTTTGCAAAGTCAAAGTGTGGCAGGATTAGCGCTTGGTATATGGTCCGGAAATCATCTGGGTCCAAAAGGGAGCATAGGTGCTTGAGTGAGCGGATTTTGAAATAAACGGCTTTGACTATGTTGCTTATGTGGTGTTTCATATCCAGACGTTGATCCAAAGTAACTCCAAGGTATTTTATGGTTTCTTTAGTTTGTAAATCAGCTTCCTTGACACTGACATGGGATGGGGGAGTAAAGTTGGGGTCTCTGGTGATGAAGAGCACCTCTGTTTTTTTATGTTGAATGCGTAAGTTCTGTGATTGGAGCCACGTCGAGACCGCATTGAAACAGTCTATAAGCGGTGTCAGATCCATGTGAGCTGTGGAGAACGGCATATATAAGAGAATGTCATCTGCATATATTAAACAGTTCACATTGAATGATCTTATGATGTTGCAGATGGGCTGCATGTAAATATTGAATAATAAGGAGGATAAAGAAGAACCTTGAGGTACCCCTTGCTTTTGATGGAAATGTTTTGACTCTTCTGATCCAGACTTTACATATTGCCATCTTCCATCCAAATAAGATTTACACCATCCTAGTGCACTGTTGCTGACGCCCTTCTCTTTCAGTCTTCTGAGGAGAATTTAGTGACTCACGGAATCAAAGGCCGCAGCGATGTCTAGGAAGATGAGCACGAAACCTTGTCGGATGTTGTCAATGCCTGTGATGATATCGTTGAATAGATTAGTGAGTAGTGTCTCAACCCCATGATATTCTCTGAACCCATGTTGGCAGCTATCTAGGGGAGCAGCGGCATCTATGTGATCTTGAATTTGCCGTTGTGCCTCTTTCTCGATTATCTTAGCTAAGAGGGGTATACTGGCTATTGGCCTATAAGAATCGACTCTTTGGGGGTCTAATTTGGGGTTTTTCAATAGTGGCCTAATGGAGGTCTGCTTGAGTGTTGTAGGGAAAAATCCTGTTGTGAAGGAGAGCTTCATTATATTTGCGATGACAGGGCTGAACACATCACGCAGCTCCTTAATCCAAAAAGATGGGCATGGGTCAGTCTGTGCAGTGGAGGTGTTGAGAGATGCTATGGTGTCCTCAATACATTTAGTGGATGGTGTGGAAAATTTCTTTAGAGAGGATAGGCCCATTGGTTCTTGATACATGACTGCTGATACCTTGTCAGTTTGAACGATCTTGGATTGCAGATAGTCAGCAAATTTTTTTTGTATGAAGACAGCCGAGGTGTGAAGATTGGTGGAAGGCTCCTCAACAACCTTCACTATGCTGATGATACCACTTTGCTAGCTGAAAGTGAAGACAATCTGAAACATTTGCTTCTCAAGATCAAGGAACAGTCTTAAAATGGGCCTGCACCTTAATGTAAAGAAGACAAAGATCCTGACAAATGGCAAAATCAATAAGTTCCTTGTTGATGAAAAAGAAATTGAAATAGTGGACAACCTTAATCTACTTGGATCAACTATCAATAAAGAAACAACAAGCAGTCAAGAAATCAGATGATGCATTGCTCTTGGCAGAATGGCTATGAAAGCCCTAGACAAGATTCTCAAGAGCAGAAATGTCTCTCTCCATACAAACATTTGACTCATTCAAGCCATGGTAATTTCAATTAAGTCATATGGATGCAAAGGTTGTACAGTGAAAAAGATAGACAGGAAGAAAATGGATGCCTTTCAATTTATTTTATTTTTTTTTTTTTTTTTTACTTTATTTATAAATCACCAATATACAAAAATAGTAACACTACCTCGATCCTCAGAGCGAGGCTGACTTTGATCCATCACTCCCAGGCAACAGCATGTACAGGTGACATATAATTTTATATAACAAAACATCCCCACCTCCCTGCCCTCCCATCCCTCCCCTCCCCCCACAAGGATCACAACCCCTACCTCATACATCAATAAGCCAACTAACAACCTACACGCAATATCTCATTACGACTATGAGGTCCCAGATTTTGAATATAAGGTTCCCAGATCAGCAAAAAGGCAGACCATCGGCGTGCACTACCCCGGGCCCTCCATCGCTCAGTCAGCATATGCTGGTGGAAGCTATTGCGCCAATCCCAAAAGGTAGGGGGCGCCTGCTCCCTCCAGTTACAAAGTATCGGGCCTTTGCCCACTAAACATGCTTTCTGTATCTATAAACGCTCCCACTTCTTCCCATGTGGGGTGGGGCCAAACCAGTCCAACGCAACAGCAAGGCCAACCCATCTCACCTTCTGGTGGAGTAACCCACTTAAAAAGGCACAAATCCGTGCCCAATAGGGACGAATGTGTCTACAGTCCCACCACATATGTATCAAATTAGCTAAGGGCTCAAAACATCTGGGGCATTGTCCATCTAACATAATGTGACTATGGAGCGCACGCCAAGGCGAGAAATATACCCTAGTGACACATTTAAATTGTACCTCTCGCCAGCGCGCACCCTCCACCAATTCCGCAATCCATCGTAAAGCCTGCTGAACAGAGCCAGGGGGCACCACACGTGCCAGCTCGACCTCCCAGGCCATCTCCACGCCCCTATAATCTGGGGTAATCCTAAATCACTCCAATCTTATTTTCAAGACTGCAATTGACGGGGGGAGGGGGGAGGCTTTCCCCTCCCAAGGCAAAAAATTCCAAAATTTGTGCCGATCTTTCAACACTCATCGCCGTCTTGGGTAACGAGGCCACATAATGAGAAAGCTGCATATACGCAAAGTAATGCTGAGGACAAAGGTCATATTCGCGGCTCAAAGACTCAAAAGATTTACAGCTTCCCGAGGGGTCAACCACATGCCCAACAAATCAAATCCCCCATTCCTTCCACTCTTGAAACATCATTGTTTCCGATCCTGGGGTGAAACTAACGTTCCCCTGTAGCGGCAGCCAGCTCGATACCTGCCATGGATTGTTCCAGAACCCAATGAGGTGCCTCCACGTATGTCGAACGGAGCTGATAAGCACACTCCTTGCAATTCTACCTGGCAACTGTGAGTTTTCCAAATGCAACACTGCCGGTAGTGTCTGCGGGGCTACCAAAGCTTCTTCAAAGGCCCTTGGCATGTACACATCTGTCGTGTCCAGCCAGTCCCCGATATGCCTAGCCTGACATAGCCATGACAAAGCCATAAATCCGGAAGTCCCACTCCCCCCTCCCAGCGGTGTAGTGGAATACGGGCTCTAGCCCTCCCCCAAAGAAACCCCCGCACTTCCTTTTCAAGATGGTGTAAGTCACGTCTCAGCAGCCACACCAAGAGAGTCTGCATCCAGTACAGTGTCCGCGGCAGCACCACCATAGAAAACGCTGCCACCTTTCCCAATAAGGAAAGGGGGAGAGGTCTCCAAGCTGTCAATTAGGCTTCCACCTTTGTTAAAATTCTATCAAAATTCCTAGCATATATCTCCCATGGCTTTCTAGTCAACAAAATACCTAAATATACAAAGGAATTCTCTGCCCATTTAAACGGGAAGCCCCCCCGCCCCCCGCCCCTGCAGCTGTCCGGATACATTCAGAGCTTCCGATTTATCCTTATTTATGCGAAACCCGGCAAAACTTCCAAAACAAGCAAATTCCTCCATTAACCAGGGCAAATATTACCTAGGGGCGAGAAGATGCACCAAAAGATCATCCGCAAAGGCTGATAGTTTAAAGCCCTGTGAACCGATCTGTACCCCTCGTATACCCCGGGAGCTCTCCACCCTCCTAATCAAAGGGTCTATGCAAAGACAAACAGAAGAGGGGGAAGAGGGCATCCCTGTCTGGTACCTCGTCCCAAATCAAATGCCTCTGACAATACCCCATTACACAACACCCCCGCTGTAGGCCTTGCATATAAACTCTCCACTATTTTACAAAAAGGGACTCCCAATCCGTATTGGAGGAGCAAATACTTCAAATACTCCCAGTTAACGCGATCGAACACCTTCTCCGCATCAAAGCTGACCAATGACTGTAACTGATGGTCATGTACCAACTCCAATGACGCCAAAATTTTACGCAAATTACGCACCACATATCTCCCCCTCACGAATCCCACCTGAGATTCATGTATCAGCTGAGTCAAAACCCCGGCCAAGCGATCTGCCAGAATCTTTGCCAACAGTTTCAAATCAAAGTTTATTAACGGATATGGGCCTATAAGAGGTCGCTTGTACTGGGTCCTTCCCTGATATAGGTATTAATATGATATGCACATGATTATTGCCCCAATGGAAGGCACCCTGTTCAGCTCTTCTATTATGCACTGCCACCAAAGTTGGCGCAATAAAATCATGCAGTATTTTATAAAATTCCGCCCCTATTCCAGTCCAGGTGTTTTATAACAGCTCGCCTTTGAGATGACTTGCTGCAGCTCCTGCGCTGTTATCGGCTGGCCAAGTTGGGCACACTGCTCCTCGCTTAAGGACGGCAAGTCTAACTCTCGCAAATACTCTTTAATCCTAGTGGGAGAACCAATTCTCAGCTGTATATAAATTTCTGAAAAAAGGACCGAAATTCTCGCACAATATCCGCACTATCCTTATGTAGGACACCCTGCTTGTCTCGAATCGCCGCTACTGTTTTTGTGCCCCTCCTCCCATTCAAACAACGGGCCAACAATTTACCAGGTTTGTCCCCATGACAATGCAATTGATATCGGTAATAAACCATCGACTTCTTGGCTCTTTGATGCAATAGCTCCTTTAGGGCATTCTGGATTTCCCATAATTGCTTCTTATTTACTGCATTAGGAAGGCGCACATAACGCTGACGCGCCTTAGTGACTTGCTGTTCCAGATGGATGATCTGCTCCGCCCACAATCTACGCTTCCTAGAATAAAACCCAATTATATCCCCTCTCACCACTATTTTAGCGGTCTCCCAGACCAACTTAGGGTCATCCTGATGTCCCCAATGGTTAGTCTCAAACTCCTGCCATTTCTGCTGAATGAAATGGTGGAATTGCGTATCCTTATACAACTCCAAGGGAAGGCGCCAGATACATGTTTTTCGGGTATCACCCCCCCTCCCAAACATATTAGAGCATGATCTGAAATCTCAGTAGGACCAATTTGTGCATCCCCCGTGAAAGCAAATAAACCCTCTGAAATCAAAATATAACACAGGTACACTAAAAAATTTTTTTTTTAAACTGCCTCTAATGTTTCGATTGATTTTTACGTTTTTTGGTGCGCTGAATCCAAATCTGGTAACCAATTTGCTCCATCACGTACAGATTTTTTGCTACATTGGGTTAGCAGTTTGAGGTGAACGTTTCAGATTGAGTGCGATCGAGATAAAAGTTTCTTGGATGAATTCTTTATACTAATTGTTTAGTAGTTATTCAAATAAGAATAAAGAAAATTGTAACAAGGCAGCACATAAGAATAGAGTAATGTCAACAAAACACACTGTGATGGTAGCAAAATTGTCTGCACTTAAAACAGCCACATACATGTGCACAGACATTGAGCATATAAGAGCGAGGTTAGACACAAAGCAAAGCAAAGAAATGTGCAAAAAATGTTGTACAGGTATGTATGTAAGAATAGAAAACGCAAACCGCACCATTGCAATACATGAAGACAAACACCCGATGGTGTGAAAATAAAATTCTAATAAATGAGATCCGACACTGTGGTAATAACTAGCAAATTTTTATTTCAAAGTTTAGTAAAAACACGAAATTTGTCAACACAGTTTAGATTTTAAAGTCATTCTTGGGTCAATCAATCTCCTGGTGGGCCCGTTTCTTCTTTCCCCGAATGCTTCTCTTGGTGCGCTGCTTGGCGTATTTTTCATCTGGGGTTTCCCGCAGCAGCAACCAGCAGAAATCAGCCATCATAGTGGTGTTCCATCTTCCTTGGTACCTTCTCTCTGCGTCCTTGATGTCCTGGTGAAACCTTTCACCTTGTTCTTCACTGTACGCCCCCAAGTTTTCGGGAAAGTAGTTCACATGGGAGTGCAAGAAATGGACTTTCAGGCTCATGTTACAGCCTTGTTCTTTGAAGGCATTGAGCATCCTGGCAACAATATCCTTATAGTTCTCATCCCGCCTGTTCCCCAAGAATTTGAGAACAACATCCTTGAAGGAATCCCAGGCTTCTTTTTCCTTCTCAGACATCGTTTCAGCGAATGCTCCATCTGAAATGAGTTTCCTTATATCAGGGCCAACAAACACTCCTTCCTTTAGCTTTGCTTCAGAAAGTCGGGGGAACTTTGAGCAAAGGTACCGAAAGCACTCACCATCTTTTGGAAGGGACTTGATGAATTGCTTAATGAGACCCAACTTAATGTGGAGAGGTGGTAATAGAATTTTATCACGAGGTACCAAGCTCTCATGAAGAATATTTTTCTCACCGGGTCTCAAATACTCCCGAATTGGCCAGTCTTTTTTCCCCCAGTGTAGGTCGCGGGCCCGGCTATCCCACAAGCAAAGGAAGCAGGGATATTTGGTGAAACCGGATTGCTGCCCTAATAGCATGGATAGAATTTTAAAGTCTCCACAAATCATCCACTTATGCTCATCATAACGAATCTTCTGAAGAATCAGGGCCAAATTCTCGTATTTTTCTTGGAGAATAACAGAGTGAGCAATAGGAACTGAAGCGAATGTGTTGCCATTATGAAGAAGAACACCTTTTATGCTGTCTTTTGACGAATCAATGAACAGCCGCCATTCAGCAGGATCATACTTGAGTTTAAACTTTTCCTCACTCCGTATATATCGTTGCAAAATACCAAATCTTCCTCTTTGCTGAAATACTTCAAAAATTGTGTCTCGCGGTTGCGGTACCAATAAAACGTTGTTCCTGGTGACAATAGATTTTTCTGTTTAAGCCGAGAACCTAGCAGTTGGGCAGCATCTTTTGGGAGTCCTAAATCCCGGACTAAATCATTCAATTCAGCTTGAGAGAAAAGTTCAGGTTTCGGATCTGGTTCAGTTTCAAACTCGGAAGTACTGGACTCATCGGGAAAAGCCATCTGATGAGTCTCATCATGATCAGAACCGTCCACACAAATATGATCCAAAGATTTTGGTGGTTCAGGCACAGGTACTTCGTTGCTATGAGGCATAGGCCTAATTGCTGAGGGAAGGTTGGGGTAACTTATTACGTTCTTATTTTTTAAGTTGTATCCCTTCACAATGCAAGAGCAAAAATAGCAGTCACTGCTGTGGTCTCTTTGTTCACGCCACATCATAGGTATTCCGAAACAAAATGCTTGTTTTTTACCTTTCATCCATAAGCGTAAATCTTCCTCACATGTCTTGCACACTTTGTGAGGAGCCCACGGTTTGTCTTGATCGCCTAACTTCAAACCGAAATAGGCGAAATATACTTTTTTAATAAATGCAGAAATGTTCCTCTGCCGCTTTTTCACGGTATATTCCCCACAAATAAAACAAAAACTGTCCGGAGAGTTGACGCAACCTCTGGCTCTGTGAGCCATCACAAATACACAGCACTGCAAACTACAACTGTAGTGAACCACTTCGGAATAAAGCTGGATTACGACTGAGCAAACAAAAGGTAATAATGAACTTGCAAGAAACTGAAATTTGACAGGAACGTTCATGTCGCAACCACCGTGTTTGAGCGAGCAAACGAGGCGAGGCGAACAGGAAAGAACATGCGCCAGCGCGAGTACTGGATTTAGCCCCCCGCCTCCCAATTGTCCTGTTAATGTATAAAATGAATACAAAACACTCTAAAATATCATGAGGGAGTGTTTCTAGTTAGTTAACCATTACAACTTCTATTTTGGGCCAAGAAAATAAACTGCAGTCGGCTAAAAAGAAATTATGTGAACATTCCTTATATGGGTAAGAAATCTAATTTTGCAAGAAAATGTGACGTGATGGAACATTTTGGCTATTTTTCCTGGATTCAGCACCCCAAAATCTATAGGAATCAGTTGCAAAACTGGAGGCAGTTTTTTGGTAGTGTACCTGTGTAATCAATCTGCGCACTAGAGCCATGAGCCCATGATTGATGTGTAAAATCTTTTTCCAAAGGATGTAACAGCCTCCATGCGTCAACTAGACCCAGGCGAGCTCGAAAGCGTGACAGGGTCCGCGCCGTCTGAACGCATGCCCATGTATGTGTCAATTCCTACATCAAACACCCTGTTGAAGTTGCCCCCCCCCCAATATCAGCGGATATTCTGGTAATTGTTCTATCTTTGAGGCAAGTCGAATATAAATGTCCTGATCTAACACATTAGGGCTATAGAGGTCACTCAAAATTACTGACCTCCCCTCCAAAACTCCCTGCAATAACACAAAGCGTCCAGACGGATCTGTAACCTCTTTTTTCCAAAACAAACCGTATGCGTTTATGGATCAGGATGGCCACATCCCCCTTTTTTCCTATGGCAGGCGCACCCCCACACCTGACCCACCCAATCTCTACAAAGCTTTGCATGCTTATTTCTTTTTTATACCGCGCTCTTTAGAATCAGTGCGGTTTACATGTATACTAACAGGTACTTTTTATTCCCTTGTCCCCGAAGGGCTCACAATCTAAGTGTACCTGAGACAATTATGATGCTGGCGACAAATACTGTGTATACCATGGACTGCCTGAAGAACAAACCAGTCAGTACTAGAGGAGATCAAACCTAAGCTTTCTTCAGAAGCTCAGATGACAAGACTTTGACTTTCATACTTTGGACACATCATGCGAAGAGAGAGATCATTAGAGACATCATGCTTGGCAAGGTAGAAAGTCAACGCAAAAGAGGAAGGCTAGCAATGAGATGGATCAATACAGTAACAGCAGCTAAGGGTGTCACTCAGTCAACAATGAGCCACCTGACTGAAGACCGAACACAGTTTAGGACAACTATCCAGAGGGTCGCCATGAGTCGACACTGACTCGATGGCACTTAACAACTGAGAGCAATAGGTTTAATAGTTTTCATTATATAGAGATAGTCCATGAGGGGCTCACTGAGATATGACCAGCTATATGGCATAAAGGCAATATAGGCCCCCACTAGAAGTCCCAGTAGTCTATAATTACTTCAGCACTACTGTACACCTACTTGCAGCACAATACAAATAGCTCCAACAGATACACAACCCATGGACAAACATAAGAAGCGACAACAATGCCCCTCCTCGCACCAGCTGGGGTACATTTGAGACAATCTCCAAAGAAAAGATCAAACCCACCATATCAGGTATTAACACAACCACCCTTGATCCTTGCCCGGTGAATTGGATTTAAAAAATGCAAAAACAGAACTAAGCCCAGCACTTACCATCATGGTAAACGAATCCCTTAAACAAGGTATGATGCCCACCAGCCTCATGATGTCCACCATCCACCCGACACTCAAGAAGCCAGAACATGACTTAATGGATTCTGCCTCTTACAGACCATTAGCAAGCCTCCCTTTCACTGCAAAACTCATTGAGAAGATGGTCTTGCAGTTGTTGTTGAACTATCTAGACACAACACCCTCGACCTATAACAGCATTCCTTCAGCCCATCTCATGGGGTTGAAACCCTCATGATCTCACTAATAAGCACCCTAACTAAAGGAATACAAACCAAGCATTCTGGATTCACCCTGATCTTCCTAGACATATCTGCAGCATTCACAGCATTCTACTACAGAGACTTCAAGAAATCGGCATACAAGACAAAGTTCTACAATGGTTCAAGTCCTACCTAACAGACAGACACCAACTAAGTCACACCCATACACAACCACCTCCCCCCTCCCCCCCATTTCAAACAACCCAATAAACAACACAGGGCTCAGCAATCTCAGCTATGCTCTTCACATCTACCTTCAACCCCTCTGCTCTATAATAAGGACCCACAATGTCAACTTCCACATTTATGCAGATGACATTATGCTCTATGGACCCATCACAACAGCAAATCCAACAAATCTGGAGTTAAACTGCTTCAATGATGTTGTCAAATGGCTCCACGAAAACAATCTCACAAGAATCCTCAGAAAGACAGAGCATTATTTGTTACGAAGGATCACACCTTCACCCCCCCCCCCCCCCCAACACACCTCACTCTGGGAACAACACAAATAAAAGTCCAGACTCACATAAAATACCTAGGGATTAGTCTTGATCAAGTGGAGGAGTAGCCTAGTGGTTAGAACACTGGCTTGGTAACCAAGCAACCAGGGTTCAATTCCCACTAGCACTCCTTGTGGCCTTGGGCAAGTCACTTAACCCTCCACTGCCTCGGAAGAAAGGCCTGGCAATCTACTTCCGGTGACACTGCCAAGAAAACCCAGGAGCTTCTGGGTCGCCAGGAGTCAGGACTGACTCAAAAGGCACACATTGCATTTTTTTGCAGTCTTGATCAAACGTTATCTTTCAGACAACAGATTTCAAAAACAGCAAAGACAATATTTTTCAAAGCCAAGATGTTACAATGTCTCAGACCACTTATAGACCCACAGAACTTCAGATCAGTCATGCAAGCAATGGACACTCCCCCACCTAGACTTTTGTAATGCCATATACCAAGGACTCCTGACCGTCATCCTCAACCCACTACGGACAGCCTTCAATACAACAGTAAGGATCATCCAAAAAGGGAAAAGATATGATCATATCATCCCATTCCTGAGAGATCTCCACATCCTCCCTCTAGAAGCACAGATCAAGTATAAAACACTGGTTCTGATGTATAAAGAGCCTCATCAGCAACAAGCCACACATATGAATATCCTATTACCACGACTGAACTCCAGAAGACTAACATGTCAGGCCACAAGTGACTTACTGACCATACCACATGAAAGGACTAAGTTTAACCCACAAGCCTGTAACCACACATTTAACTTATATGCCCCCACATTATGGAACTCCCTCCCAGCCAACATCCGGAGCAACAAGGAACTTTCCTCATTTAGGAAACAGCTTAAAACCCATCTTATCTCCATCCACCTCGGATGCGAAAAGAACAGCACCCAATGAAACATGCCCATGCTGTTCAAGAGACAAGCTGAGACTGAGAGGCAGACTAAAGATCGGAATGTCTGCTCTCCGAAATGTATACACGTTTGACCTCCCCCGGTGATGGTAATCCCCCTCCCCAAGTAAATATGTTCTAACCTGTTATAATGTATCCCCCCCTTTTTTTTGTAAACCGCATTGATCCGGTGAAAAGCAGTATATAAGCACAGTTAAATAAATAAAATAAACAAACAATACATAGTGGTATCCTATGCATTTACTCTGCTTCTATTCTACCTGGAATACATCCCTAGGCTTGTCTGTGCATGCTGCAGTCATAAGTCCACCTCATCCATAGGCACACATACTTAACCTAAATAGCAGTCCTTTTGCAACCCTAGCCCAGAGTCCAAGGCAAAGACTGATACCTACAGTCCTCCACTCAAGGCCACCGACTGCTATTCTCCACCGCCTTGACGTATAACCACCTGTACCCGATAGCTTGAGAAGGTTCTCAGTGGGATTTCAGGGAAAAGATCTGAGATCAGTGCACAGCCAAAGGGCCAATACTACTGATAATCATGTTCGTGGCCTCCAGTGTAATCCTTCTGTCGCTGCTTGTCTATCGCTCAGTAACTTTGACGTACAATGGACATCCCATCACGATCATTCGACGTAGCACCTCCAATGTAATTACAATCGCTCCACAGTACCCAAGGCCAAAACACACAAAATCTCTAATTTGGATCAAACCAACAGAACTCTCTACCTCACAACCTAAGAGACAACCTACCACACCTACCTACTTGAAGTACGCTCTTATCAATGCTCGTTCGGTAAGGAATAAGATTCCAATCTTATATGACCACTTCCACGATAACGACTTAGACCCTATGTGCATCACTGAGACATGGCTATCAAATACAGATTCTGTACTAATGAACAAACTACTACCACCAGATTGCAATTTATTCCACTCTCATAGAGCTGACCGCAAAGGAGGGGGAGTCCTGATCCTAGCCAAACACCACCTTCAAGTTCACCCTGATACTGCAAACACAGCACATGACTTGTATCTACTTATTGTTTCTAACAAACTCCTGGCTATCTGTCTAACAGAGATAACCCACTCCTACAGGTGATCAACTCCCCACCATACTTCAGTCAGCCTGCGATATATCCACTTTCAACAAACACTCTGAAATCACAAAGGAAAATAATCTTCCATCAGCGCAACTTGGAAGAGAAGATGCCTTCATAGAGAATCTTGACTATCAGCAAGTTGTTGAGGAGCCCATGCATGAAAAAGGAGGGATGCTGGACCTCATCTTCACCAACAAGCAACACACTCAGCCCCACAAGCTTCCCCCACCAACCAGGCATAGAGTCCCCTGGTCAGACCACACAATCCTCAACTTCTCTATATCTACAACTCAAGACCAAGCACAAACACCCAACACCCTACCCCCACCAAGGTAATTCAAGTGCTGGAACAAGGAAGCATTAGTTAATGCTATCCTTCCCAAATTAAACATGGCCTGCATTGACCCAAACACACTAGTGGAGAACTGGCATGACACCTTATCACAGGCTGTTACAGCCCATCACTCTCCTAGAACCATTAAACGGCACAGACGGGTTGTATGGTACACAACAGATCTAAGACACTTAAAGTGAAGGATCCGGAAGGCTGAAAAAAGATGGAGACACTCCAAATCTCCAACTGACCATGAAGCATACGTGCATGTTGCAAGAATACCAAGATTCCATCAACAGGGCCAGAAAGCGTAGTTACTCACCTGTAACAGGTGTTCTCCAGGGACAGCAGAAATCAGTCCTCACTTATGGGTGACGTGGGCACCGACGGAGCCCGCGCAGAGCAATTCCCCAGCTTTCAAAGAAAGCCTTTGGGACTGACTTCCTGCTTGTTCATGGAGAAGGGAATATCACACTAAACTAATATTCAAATCCATTAACCGTCCAACGGAACTCTTCAGCATAGTAAATACAATGCTAAGGAACCCTGCAACAGGAACCAGCACTGACTCCCCCACACCTCAAGCATTCAGAAACCACTTCCAAGCCACTAACTATGGCCCCAGTGCCCACTACACTTCCACCAACATGCAAGAGTCCTTCCCCTCACTTCTGGTGAGAGATGGTGAGTGCCTTGAAGATAGTGACCAATGCTTTGTATTTAACACGGGCTCTTATAGGAAGCCAATGTAGGTTACTGAGTATTGGGGTAATATGCTGTCATTTGGGGGTGCCAGTTAGCACTCATGCGGCTGTATTCATGGCCATCTGCAGTGGGCGTATTGGTGAGGCTGGTAGACCGTGGAGAAGAATGTTACAAAAGTCAAGGTGAGGCAGAGTCAAGGCTTGGAAAATTGTCCAGAAGGGGTTTGGTCAAGGAGTGGTCTGAGAGCTTTTACTGTTCTCATTATTTGGTAGAAGAGACTTACAGCGGTAGTTATGTGTTGAGTTAGTGTTAGACCCTGGTCCAAGGTGACCCCAAGGTATTGTATATTAGACTTAGTATGGATCTTTTCTCTGCCCATAACTACATACAGTGGGGGGGTGAAGAAGGTATCTTTGGTAACATGTAACTTATGTAAGCAAAAATTATCCTCTTTATGGAAAAGTGGAAAAGTGAGCAATAAATTTAGAGGATAATTTTTGCTTACATAAGCACCAAAGTAGGCACTATTTTATAAAGTCAAGTAGTCACCTACTTTATGAAATATTATCATACGTGGCAGAGAAGAGGCCTTGAATTTAGGTGCAATCACTTACACCTAGCAAGCAGTTGTGGATGTTTGCATGTACTTTACCCATGTACGTGCATAGATTAAGGTATTTTATAGTTTACCCATGTATGTGCAAATTCCACCCATGCTCTGCCTACAGGCAAAGCATGTGTCTACATGCCAAAGCGCCAGACTTTTATGCCAGTCAATATTTCATATGAGCCCATTTTATGCACATATGTGGCCATGTACTTTATAAAATTACCACCAAAATGTTCAGTGCTAGGAAGGGCAAAATGAAAATATATATGTGTAAAAGCAATCAAGCACAATACCACAGGCAAATAATATACCTATAAATAATACAAGTAATTCTGAACAATTTGAATACATCAAAATAACCGATAATATGAGAATTCTAACCTAGTAAAAGGGACAACAAAAATGTGCTTAGAATATAGAAATAACCCGGTCAAAAAATTACCATAGCAAAAATAAAATTAATCTATATTTACCATTACAAATTAACATAATTGTCAGGTGATACATGAAAAAGCTGAGTTCCATATTCTTGTAGCCTGGTCTCTTTCATCACAGGAGTGGATAAGAAAGCCTCACTAGATGATATCAATATTCAAAGGATATATAGAGGATATAAACATTTTATAGAAACTAAGATCTTCAACCACTTAATGCTCCAAAAGTCATAGTTGGTGCGTTAAATATAACCTAAAGAAAGGCAGTCAGTGAGAGAACTATTTAATGTGGGTATAATGCCCTCTATATATGCAAAGTGACATTTTAGAAAGGACGTCCAGGGAAGAACATGTAGAAAAACACCAGGGACATCTATGTTTCGGCACAATTTAAAAAACATAGATACCCCCGTGCTGGCATCCATATAGACATCCCCACTATGAAACCATGGGGTATGGACATCCATATCATGCAAGGTTGCATATGGGGACGTCCACTGTGGCACGGTAAAACAAACATGAGCCCACATTCTTTAGCGGTGTTTACTAAATTCCAAAGTCCCAACTGTAGTGATCACAAATAAACTTAAATATAAATAAACCACTAACTCCCTATCATGAATCAATGAAAATCTTTTGTCGGACATCACCGGAAAGGGGCAGACATTGTAAACCATGCCCTCCACACGGTTCGGTCCCTTTTAATAAAGTGCAAATCTTGAAAATAATGTGGAACAAAAACCACTACTTAGCTTTGAAAAAATTGTGTAAACTCTTCTCAAATCCGGCATGACGTGCACGTTTCGGGTTTTCACCCTGTCTCAAGTGCCACCATCTTAACTTGTCGTAACCGCTGTCGTAACCGCTTAGCGGTGTTTAGACATTATAGGGAAGATGACTACACCTCCTTCTCCACAGCCCTGTCCGTGTTTGGCTGACAAAACAAGCACTTTTCCTATGCCTATTTGTGATTGGAGCCGGTGTAAAGTGTGATGCAGCTTGGGATGTCCAAGGCATAAGGTCAACACAAGAGTATGAGGCGCCCCAGGCAAATCTCATTCCCAGCGCTGCCCCTGCTCCACCCCTGCACCCGTTGCCACCATGCTGCCTCTCTGGGACGTGCAGCAGTGGCAATACATTTAAAAAGGCACTGCAGCACCTGTTAAAAGAAGTAGAATTAGAGGGGGGCAGAAGGGCACTGCAGCGTCAGAATAAAAGTAACTCCGGCACCACAGTGCCTTTTTTAATGTATTGCCACTTCTGCAGGTCCAAGAGAGGGGTGGCAGCAGCAGCAATGGGCACCCCCTGACCTTAGGCAATCACCTAGTTCGCCTGAAGCTAGCAATGACCTTGCAAGGCTGTTACCACAGAACTGGCTTCTAAAATGGCTCCAAGGACGTCTCTGTGCTTTGGACATTTCTATGCCTGTTTCCCGACTAGCAAAGCATGAACAGGGCTTCTAAAATAACCTTCCTACTATCCTGCTGCATTTTGAACCAGCTATAATCCATGGAATGTCCATTACTACACTGAGCTTCCTGTCTTTATCATTCACTGAGAGAAAAACTCCAATATAAAGTAAATGGAACGTTTAACTTATTTTGGGAACCTAGTCTGACATACAGAACCTTTAACTTTTATGAATTCAAAACTAGTTTATTTAGTTCTCCATGGATAAGAAGGATATCAAGTTATGACAGAAGGGTGACATCATTCGATGGAGCCTGTGTAGGATAAAGTCTTTCCAACTAGAAAAGTCCTGGAATCAAATGAAAAGTTAAATTGTGCATCCATGCAGCTTCCTGTTTTGTGTCATCACAAGAACCTGTGGAGTAAACTGCGCAGCTTCTCTCCTCCTCCAGACTCACTACCTGCTCCTCTGATCTAATCCCATCCATCTACTTAGCTGTCTCTCTCCTGCTGTCATCCCTTCCTTGTCATATCAACTTATCGCTTTTCACTGCAACTGTGAAAAGCGATAGTGACCTGCTACTTTCTAACATGCTGTAGTTATACCTCTCCTCAAAAAAAGCCTTCAATGGATCCTACCTGACCATCCCCCTCCTATTTTTTGCTTCGAAACTACTAGAACATGTGGTTTACCACCAATGTCTTTGTTTTGCTTTCTTTCAAGCCATTCTGAATGCCGTGAAATCTAGCTTTCATCCTCTACATTCACAGAAACGACCCTTGCAAAAGTCTCCAGTGGCCTCTTCCTTCTTTTTCTATAACATCAGCAAAATGTATTCCTTCCTTTCTGAACACATTGCCAAGACCCTTATCCACTCTCTAGTCACCTCCCATTCAGACTACTGCAACCTGCTCCTTGCTGGTCTATCCCGAGTCATCTTTCTCCCTTTCAATCCATTCAAAACTCAGCCACACAGCTAATCTGCCAATGTTACAATGCTCATGTAGCCCCTCTTTTCAAGTCACTTCACTGGCTCCCTATCCATTTCCGCATCCAGTTCAAACTTCTTCTACAGAACTACAACTGCAATCATTCTGCATCTCTTCTTTACCTCTCCCCCCCTCCTCAGAAACTCTGCCCATAAGGCAAATCCATATTATTTGTGCCCTTCACGTCCTCTGCCAACTCCAGACTTTATTCGTTCCACCTTGCTGCACCGTATGCCTGGAACAGACTAAGGAAGTTGGTTTGTCATGCTCCATCTCCATTCTAGTCCTATTCAAATCCAGGCTAAAAAAACACCTCTTTGAGACTACTTTTGGATCCTGACACCTCCCCTCCTTATTCTCCCGTTTACCACCCATGAGTGTTAGAACTATTGCCCTAGTTTTTAACCTAATTCCTTTTGATGTATTTTTCTGTCTTGGATAGATTGTGAGCTCTGTTGAGCAGGGACTGTCTCTTACATGTAGGTGTACAGCACTGCATACACCTTCTAGTGCTAAGCAAATTATACATGGGGGGCTGATAAAGTCTCTGTCCTTGTAATGAAACAGAAAGCTAAAACAAAAATGAAGAGAGAGCATTCGAACCTCCGAACTGAAGTGTGCCCATAGTTTGTTTCATTACAAGACCAGAGACTATAAGCACCCCCCCCCCCCCCCTCATAAGTAGGAGACAGGAAATGCCCCCATTTACCCTCCCGATACTCAGCGCACCGGCGGGCTCAACTTTAACAGAGCCACAAGAAAGAAGGAAAATGCCATTCTTTCTCATGGCTCTGCAGAGGTGAGCCAGGGCGCCAGGCTTCAGGCCTCCCCAGCTCCCTCTAAAGCCGGTGTAACATTCCAATTTGAGGCTGGAATTTTTTCTTTAACTCTCATAGCTTTAGGAAAGCCAATCTTGTTCTTCTTCTAATAGATTCTGCTTTATATTTCCTTGCATGCGTCATTGTAATATTTCTCCTTGTCTTGTCTTGCTGCACGTTGGAAATCTCTGTTGAGCACTGCAATTGCCTCACTTTCTCCTTTGGCTTTAACTTCTCTGCATTTCTGGGCAATTTTCAGAGTTTCTTTGGTCATCCATTTTGGCTGTTTTTGCTTTTTCACCTTTTGTAGAAATCTCTAACTTTCTTCCAACACAATCTTCTTGATGTCATCCCATAACTCTTCTGGAGCTGTCATTTGTATCCAAAGCAGCAAAAGAGGAATTACACTTACCTGGTAATTGTGGTTCCTTGAGTGACTCCAGTCTAGTCCTCAACCTCTGGGTAGTGCACCTCCTCTGCAGCTTGGAGACTGGGCATGTCAAAAACTCAAGACATCACTGGATATAGCCTGCTGGTCTCTCCCATCAGCCCCCAGTGAACTATTGACAAAGCAGACTCAAATGAGCAAAAAATCAGTAACTTTTTTTTTTTTTTTTAACTTAACATTATATTCAAGGGCACGCAGAACATATAACTTATCTACATACTACTCCCCTTCCAGAAGGAAAGGGACTGCTTCCTGCATGCTCTCCTTTCCATGGAATGCCTAGCCCTAAACAATCCAGAGCAATATAGCAATATATATAACAATATCATAATATAATAATATAACAATATAGCGCAAAACAAATGGAAGCATCAAAACGACTGAAAACCAGTGAAGGCCTATATCCACTTTTAACCTTGCACTTCCCCCAACAGAAAAAACACTGCTAAGACCCCATCCCCGGGCGGGAATGAGGACTAAACTGGAGTTACTCAAGGAACCACAATTACCAGGTAAGTGTAATTCCTATTTCCTTATCGTTCCTCCAGTTTAATCCTCAACCTCTGGGATGTATCAGAGCAGTGATCATTGGGAGGGACCTTTCCAGCCGGATCTCAACACCGCCTCCCTGAAAACGGCATCCTTAGCCGCCAGAACATCTATGTTTATGTTTATGTTTATTAAAACTTGTTATACCGCTCAATACCATAGGCGTCTGAGCGGTTTACAATAGATAAAATCAAGCAAGTTAATTAAAACAAGCACTTGGCTGCAGAAAAGAAAAAGGAAAAGAACGCCATTAAATGTGAGAAAAGTGAGGAGAGAAAGAAAAGAAAGCTGGGAGCAGAGTAGAAGGCAGTAGTGCTTACTGAAAGTATGGAGAGACAACCAAGAGACCTCCCTATAGATGTCCACTGGCGGAACCAAACTGTGCTCCGTCCAAGAAGACGCTTGCACTCTGGTAGAGTGAGCTCGTAAGCTCCCTGGGACTGTACGGCCCCGTAGAAGATAAGCCGACGCACTCGCCGCTCCAATCCATCCAGAAATGGACTCCTTCGCCACTGCTTCCCTTTGTGGGGCCCTCCAAACACCCCAAAGAGAGACGATCTGCCTTGCGAAAGTTTCTGAAACCTTTAAACACTGCCGCAGCGCACTCTTGACGTCCAAACAGCGCAAGCTATGGGTCAATACTCTCCCCTCTGCCGCACCTAGCGCTGGAAGAGAGACCATTTTAGTTAGGTGAACGTAGAAACCACCTTTGGCAACAACGACGGAACCAGCCGCCAGGCCACCTTCTGTCTGGAGACAGATAAAAAAAGATTCCTGACAGGTCAACGCCTGCAACTCCGAAAATCACCTCGCCGAACAGATGACCATCAAACGTACCGTCTTCAAGGCAAAACCCTTAACCTATGCCTGTTGCAAGGGCCCCAATGGCGCGCTAGCTAACGCTCCTAAAACCAACTTGAACTTCCCCGGTGGAATTAATAGCATACAAGAGGGCTACAATCTGGTAACCGCCTGAGAAAGCGTACCACATCAACCTGTGCATGAGAGCCGCTCCCTGTCCTTTGCCCCTATAGCAAGACAGAGCTGCTAACTGAACTCTCCAGGACCTGCCTTTACCAAACCCGTCCTGCAGAAAACTTAATACCAAGCGAACTGACACTGCTGTCGCGCGAGCGTGCCTCCGCGAGCACCCATCCTCAAAGATGCGCCATATACGCACATATGCAAGGAACGTAGACTTTTTTTTTGTGGCAAGGTGGCAAAAACTGCTGCCGAGCAACTCTTTTTCCTTAAGCTTGCCCTTTCAATGGCCACCCCGTAAGCAAAAACCGATGCACCTGAGGCATTCGAAGGGAACTCTGTGGCAACAGAATTTCCAATGTCAGAAACCTCCATGGATTCCCGTCGAGCAACCGTATGAGGCAGGCATACCACGGGCGCCTCAGCCAGCCCGAAGCCCCCAACCACACGTTTCCCTGAAGTGCTTCGATACGCAGAACCACTCGACCTATGAGTGCCCCCAGTGGAAAGACATAAAGAAGACCGGACGACGGCCGCCGTTCAAACAGTGCGCCGATGCCTTCCGATCTTTCACGTCAGGTGCTGAAGAAGTGACCCGTTTACGCAGAGTGAAACGCCGCCATGAAGTCCATTACTTGCTGTCCCCATATGCGACCGATCTGTGCGAACACTTCCGGATGCCACTCCCATTCTCCGGCATCTACTAGGACCCAGCTGAGGAAATCTGCCGTCACAATGTCCTTACCTGCAACATGGGCCACCGAAAACTCTGACAGCCAAAGCTCTATCCACACACACAGACCCTCTGCCGCGGCCTCTATGGCCACACTTCCGGTTCTGCCCTGCCGATTGATGTAGGCCACCGCCGTGGAGTTGTCAGACAGTACTCGCACCGCTCGACCTGTCACCATAGCTTCGAACGCCTGCAACGCCCGGCATATCGCTCGCATTTCCAGTCAGTTGATTGACCACTGGGTCTCCTGTGTACTCCAAGAGCCTTGCAAAAAACGATCTACGAATGTAGCGGAGTTTAACAAAGTTTTTGGCAAGCTCCCGGAGGAAAGGTCCATAACCTTTTATTAGAGAGAACCTGGAAAATTATAATTTTTTTTATACCAACTTTCACCAATTCAAGATGTTCTACAAGGCACACAACCCAACAGTGCGTCACATCTATTGTACATGCAACGGAACCCTTAAAATACGAGCATACATGAATCCACCGCTTGCCCCGATACAAGCATTGAGTAGCCTATTCATCTTTTTGGAAACCAGCCAGGTCTTTAAGACCTGGATTGGCTACCCTAGGAAAGAGGATACTGGACCTGAAAGAGCTTGGTCTGACCCAGTACGGCATTTCTCGTATCCTTATGAACGGAACCTCCCCAAGGTCTCTGCCTTGGAAGTAACAGGCTGCGCCTGGCCCTATGGCCCTGTGGCTAGCTCACACGGAGCAGTGCGGCCTAGTGGTTGAGGCAAGTTGCCAGAGGACCAAGGGTTTGAATTCCAATCGAGACCACCAACCTTGGGCCATAAAAACAGGGGTTTCTGGTCCCACAGGTGGTCCTTCTGGCCTTTGTTAAGCGACTTAACCCTCTGCCTCAGGTACCAAAACATAAACTGTGAGCCTTTCAGGGACAAGGGAAATAGAAATACCGTAATCGACTGTATGCCACACTGACCTGTAGGCAATCAGTATAATCAAATAAATAACTGACTGGGAATATGTGACCATAGCAAACACTGGTAGTGGAGAGAAATCAGAGCTGGTGCTGGTTCCTGGTCTTCCTTTCTCGCTCTCCCAGTCCTTCTGCCAGCATTGAGAAAAGGCTGAGAATAGATTGTCCAGTGGACATCAGAGAGAAAGAGGGGCTAGGATCTGGGTACAAAGCCCAAAGAGAAAGGGAAACTGGTGACTGACACTGTAGCTCCTCCGGACGGCTCACTCCACAGCAGATCCCACAACTGCATTTCCAACCCCATGTAACACCATGAGGACCTCACGCACTTTATTACAATCGACATCCCCCCATTACTGGAGAAATTACCTTAGCCTGATAATACAGTCTGAGCAAAGAAATGCAGTCTCACTCTGCAAAGAGTGCACTCAAAAATCATGCCTAAGCAATTGTGAGCACATACAAAATGCACATCTACATATACGGGTGACCCAGCACCTGTCACCCAAACACAGTGCAGTGAGCACACTTGAACATAGGCTGAATACATAGAGCATACACAGAGTATTGACTTCCGCTATGAAACCTTCCAGTGCCCTGGAGCACTAAGCCCCAGACTGTGCTACCTAGACGTCCTTCTCTTCACCCTCAGCCTTTAACAAGATGGCACAGATGGGTCAGTGCCCCTGCTAAGTGCTTAAAGCACATCCCCATCCCCCCCGAGCCTTCCTGCAGTCAGAGAAACAGCAGTGGGATACACCGACAACCTTGCAAGTGGAGGTCTTAGAGGTTGTTGCCTGTGTGAACCTGATGAGGAATACGATTTTGTATTTTACAACCCCCCCCCCCCCCACCCCCCCCCCCCCCCCCCGAGGGATGGTGGCACTGAATACTATATGTGATTCATGAGCAGCACTGCCATCCGGTGGCCTTTAGGGCACCAGAGCCCGACAAACGATACAGAAGTTAAGAGCTTTAAATCTTAGTCATATAATCTTGATTTGCAGAACATTACAGTTGCTTGTTTAGTCACTAACCCCTGAGAGCCCATGAGGTGGCCCTGTGGTTATTTCTATCTCCAGGAACAAGCAGGAATGAGTCTTCACATATGGGTACGTCGGTACCGACGGAGCCTGCACGGGAATGCTCCCCAGCATCCAATCAGAAAGCTTTTGGGAGCATCCCTCGCGCCTGCGCGCTGCCTTCCCGCCTTTTCCACTGCCTCTCTTCAGTTTTTGTTTTTCCGCGGAGCCGGCAGGATGTCCTCCTGTCACCGCAGAAACTTTTTTCTTTAAATTCTTTACTTTTGTTTTCTTGTGGTCGCGGCTGTGTTCCCCGCCGCCACCAGTACCGCCGGTGGATTTTTCTTTTCTTTTTCTAAAACTCAGAAAGATTTTTTTCCCTCTGTTTCTGTTTTAACTTTTTGGGCCTACACGGCCTCTCCATCATGGAGCCTTCTTTTCCTAAGAAGTGCCTTCACTGTGGAAACACAGTCTTCTTTTTAGACTCCAATTACTGGTGTTTAACCTGTTTGGGTCCTGACCCTTTTTTCTCTGAACATTCAGGCTGCAAAACTGTGAGAAGAACTTCCTTGTTTCGAGTTTCCCGGAGTGAGGGCACCGGCTTTTTCTTCTCTACAGGATCAGGTAACCCACAAACAGTCTGTTAAGACTAGCCAATCCTTGAGTGGTAAGTCTCATGCCAAGCATGACGACGACTCCGGCCTTGCCCTCAGGACCCAATTGGCATTAAAACCCCGGCGGGAGTCTTCGGCCTCCAAAGCATTTCAGGGTTTCAGGTTGTTCCTGGGGCTCACCCCTCACAAAACATACCTGAGCCATGCTTGGTGGTGGCATCCGCTTCGAGCGGTACAGATACCCCGGCATTGGCACCGGTGTTGAGTGATCCACTCTTCACCAGGGATCGTCATCTGGCGTCCTCGGTACCTTCGGGACCGATCGACACGTTCCAGATTGACTTTCCTGTATCTGAGCCATGCTCGGTGGTGGCATCCGCTTCGAGCGGTACCGACACCCCGGCATTGGCACCGGTGTCGAGTGATCCACTCTTCACCAGGGATCGTCATCTGGCGTCCTCGGTACCTTCGGGACCGATCGATACGACCCGGATTGGCTTTCATGTATCGGCGCCGATAGCACCACCGACGTCGGTACCCTCTAGACATGCATCGATAGACTCGCTCCCTTCGATGCCGAGTCTGGAATCGATATCTAGTCTAGATGACTGGGTACCGACGCGTCTCGGAACCGACCCTTATCGTTTCCGCATACGCAGTTCCGAGGATATTCACCAAGCGTTTCTGGTTCCCTCGGTACCGCTTGAGCAGCCTCCGATGACTCCTTCGATGAGGTTACCGTCTCCGATTCCGACTCACCTACCGGTATCGATATCGATGTCGGTTCCTGCAGTTCCATCGGTACCATCGATCCTTTCTATGCCTAGTTTGGAATCGATACCTGGCATGGACGATGCAGTACTGACTGCCCCAAATCGTGACTGCCAGTACCACTATCCATCTAGTGGGGTTCTTTTTCTCCACCAGACCACTACATCCTCTGATGCTCAGGCTGCTCCTTCAACCTTAGCTTACCCAGGGATAGTTCCCATTGGAGATCCTTCTTTTCAGAAATTTCTCCTTGATATGGCAACCTTTCTTGCTATTCCTATCCCTGGCTATGATCCTACTCGAGGCTCTCCTGCAGAAAAGGAAAATATAATGCTTCCTTTACATCATTCTTTGCAGGATCTTCTTCTGAGAATGTGGGAATCACCTTTAAGGGTTCCCTCACCTTCTACAGCAACTGATGTTCTGTATCGGGTGCCCCCCTCTCCAGGGTTTCAGAAAACTCACCTTCCCCATCATTCCATTGTGGTGGAATCCGCGATGAGGAAGGTAAAAAGCAAGAAGCAGCATTCTTCTTATCCGCCAGGTCGTGCATCTGAAGCACTAGATACCTTTGGACGTCAAACCTTCCAAACATCTATGCTGGCATCAAGGATTATCTCTTATATTTTTTATATGAGTTTATCTCTCCAGGAGGTCACAAAGAAATTATCTCGTTTGACTCCTTTTTTATCAGAACCTAAGGCTGCAGACTATTCTTTACTTCTTAGTCATAGCCAAAATATCTCTTGGTTTCTTTCTCGTGCTTCTCTAGACTCTTTTGAGTCTGTTAGCAGATCCTCTGCTATTGCCATAGGAGCACGTCGTAGAGCCTGGCTCCAAGCTTCAGACTTGAGCAGATGGGCACAACACACACTGGGTAATTCTCCTTGTACTGGAGAAAATCTCTTCAATAAAGAGGCTTTACGTCAGGTTGCACATTGCTCCACTGACTTCCCTGGTTCTAGGGACCATCCTAAGCCTTCTTCTTCCCCAGGAGGTAGGAAATGTCCTACCAAACCTTCTTTCCCTAAGAAAAGAAGGTTTCACTCTTCTCCTGCCCATCATCCAGATGTACCCAAACAGGGGACACCTCGTCCTGGTCTGAAGAATCCAAACTCTAGCCAGTCTCAGCATACCCAGCAACCATAGGTTCCTGAAGGTTGCAACCTACAGTTAACTTCTTCTTAGCAGAGGTTTGCTCACTGTTTTTTTCTGTAAAGCTCTACATGTGCTTTCCTTTCTTCAGGATATGCTGTCAGGATATTCTTGTCCAGGGGTTATAGATTTCTCCTCTTCTTCCTACCAAGAAGAGAAGTTAACAACTATCCCATGATAGTTTCTGTCCCACCATGTACATTTTTTCCTTCAGCTGACTCACCATATGGTAAGTCACCCTTCAATTACAGGTTTTCTCTACCCTCTCATACAGGGTTTCCCCTGAATGAGTGGTATCATACTGGACAGCTTTTCTAGCTTTCAGTCCAGTGTTGAATTTTTTCCTAGAATAAATTCTCTGGACAGCTGTCAGACAGGGACAGGAATATTCCTCTCCCTTTGTCTGTTCTTTATGTTCTACACAGGAAGATTCTCTCTGCTGTCTTTTTCAGCTACTGTTCATGCAGGAGTTCCAGTGACTGAACTACTGGTACTTCCCACAAGTTTCCAGTCTGTCTTCCACTACTTAGATAGTTCTCATCTATCTTGGATAATCCTACTCACTTCAGGCTTCTCACCTTATCTTTTTTCTGGCCATCTCCATTTACTTGGATGTGGCAACACACCTGACCTACAGTCAGTTTTATATCCTAATTCTCCTGCATAATGCTCTCTGCAATATTCAGAGAAGCTTTCTACTATGGGCCCTTCTAATGAGCATTGAACTTTGTCTCTGATGGCTATTTCTATATAGTAGAAAAGGCTTATCAGTCATTTTCCATGACTGTGGGAGTTCTCCACACCCTCTTATCTCCTGTTATTATACAGGATATAAGCTTTTTCTGCGTGAATGTCCAAGGACTTCCCAATCCTGCAGGAATAAGCTCTCTTTTTCCTTACAGCTTGGCCTCATGCTATCCTACTCCTCATAGACAGCACATATTCTACTAGTAACGCATGATACCCCTGTGTCCCTCCAGTGGGTCATCTTGGTATCTCCTTCTATGCGTTTTCTGTCCATTTACCATGTCAGAGTTCTACAGAACTCACGACTTGCTCTCTACAGACTGATATTATCCTCTGTTTTTTCACGCAACCATCCTGGTTATTTCACTGGATAGCATTCCTGCACCCTCTTAGCCCAAAGGAATAGATTCTCTATATATCTTTTCAAGTAGGTTCCACCTTCTTGTTATTAGATGAATCTTTCTCCTTCACATCTCTCATGTGAATGTTCTTATGGGGCTTAGTTGCAGACATGTATCTTCAGACTTACACATTCATGTATGTATATATCTATATATATTTCTATACATACATATGTCTAAGCTGTGTGCATTGGTTATGCCCCTATATATATATATATATATATACATATATATATACATACATATACATATACATATATATATATATATATACCCCTATATATGTCTCTGTTGAGATGCTTTTTATGGGTAGATATGTATTTACATACTATCTCCCTAACTGTCTATACATAAAGGTTTTTACCTTCTTAAAGGTTCCAGACAGTGGACCAGCATATCTTCATACTGTCCCTTAATATGTGGGGGCTGTTATGCACACAACCACTACTGTGGTACTAACAGCTTCCTTTTTACTCTAGGTCTCGTCATCCCTGAAGCATCATGCTTTAATATCTTTCCTATCTCTCACCAGCTAGGAAAGATTTTGTACATCGTCAGTAGTTCTGAAGTTCAGCCCTTCACACATCTGTCCTCCCTGGGAAGGCAGGTTCTTTTTCCATACCCTTTCTTCCCTCCAGGACTGGGCTACTTGTCCAAATCGGTCAGTCTTCCTTTTAACTCCTCAATGTTAATACCTCTAAAGCTAAAGGAGTTTACAGCTTTTTCCATAAAGCTTTCCCTGAAGACCTGCCATTCTTCTACTACCCCAGTTGACACCTCGGTCACCTGCCAACTCCAGATTTGGACCTTCACCCTCACTGCTGTGAGGTCACCTCGAGGATCCTCTGTCTACTGCTTCTCCAGTAGACTCCATCACACTCTCTACTTCCTACAATTCAGTAAGTAAGATCCATTTTGTGATTGTTCATTAAATATCTTAATGATACTTATCATACTTACCAAGGACTCCTCTCCTGTAGTCCTTAGCTTTGCTGTTTTTTCCTTACAGCTACTTCTTCTTTCAACTCCTACCCTCCATCCCTCATGGGATGCCGGAGATCCATGTGCGGAGACTGCAGTCCTGATCCACGGACATGCATTCTATGGGATCTCTCCCTGGCATCCATAGCTAGGGAGTCCCCATATGTGAAGACTCATTCCTGCTTGTTCCTGGAGATAGCACAGTTACTTACCTGTAACAGGTGATCTCTGGGAACAGCAGGAATAAGTCTTCACAACCCACCCACCTCCCCTAGGAGTTGTATCTATCTATCTATCTCCTTTCCTCTTTCTCTCCTTTTGTCTCAGCTATGAAACTCAACTGAGGAGAGGCAGTGGAAAAGGCGGGAAGGCAGCACGCAGGCACGAGGGATGCTCCCAAAAGCTTTCTGATTGGATGCTGGGGAGCATTCCCGTGCAGGCTCCGTCGGTACAGACGTACCCATATGTGAAGACTTATTCCTGCTGTTCCCAGAGATCACCTGTTACAGGTAAGTAACTGTGCTTTCCTGTCTTGCAGAGATCAATCTGATGATGGCTGCATACACACGGTCACAGAAAGGCACTATTGAGTGTACCAGCTGCCCTCTGGTGGCCATAGGCACAGGCACTTCTTTGTTGACAGTTTAACTGTTATTATTATATTTTTTTTTATATCCTAAGGTTTCCTAAACCACAGGCCTTTGGGCAACTTTTACTATAGAATACACAAAAGCACACTTCTAGCCTGTCCCTCCTTCCAACTACAAGTTAGGGCTCTGCTCTTGAAGAACCTAAAAGCTGGCAATTTGCCTAATATCCCGAGACTTAACAGATGCTCCTCAAGACATGATTAGGAGGGAGAGAACATGTGGCATCAGAGATTAATGCCAAAACTGCTGTCCTATAAAACTAAGAATGAACTTAAAAATAAAGAGGACTGACAACAGCCCCCTTAAGGCTGAGGAACCCCCCGAGCCTCAAAAAACCTACAAACAAAAGAAAGAAACACTAGGCCCAAAAATCTAGCTATTCTGCCTGTCGTCTTCCTCACACAGGCAGCTCACCACGTGGTCCAAATACCTAGAGAGAAAATAGCCACCCCTTCCCAACGAATTTTGGCGCCAAGAACAGCCGCTGCAAATAGGAGGCCTCAGCAGACCGACAGAGCCCGAAGGCCTTACCTGCAGGACCGAAAGCCATGCAGCCTGCTCCTACCACCTTGAATTTATCCGATCCTCAAACCACACTGCTGCGCCCAGCAGCCACGGCGAGGACCGCTCAGCCGGCTCCACAGAGTAAAAGTAAAATCCCGCAGCAGTGAAGAGGCTGCGTCTCACACAGCTTCAGTGTGGCTGTACGGGTCCCGGAGCTCTCTCCCATACCGTGTCAAGGGAGAGAGATCCACACCGGCAAATGCCTGCAGCAAGTGAAAATAACTGACAAGGAGGGAAGGCGAGTTACTGTAAATATAAGGAAATTTGCTCCTAACAACTAAAGGGAACTAATCCCTGATTGCCAATTAAATGAAGGTAACTGAATTAAAAGTAAAATTAAAGGTAAAAATCAAAAGTAAAATCAGAATAGAATTTGTCACACTAAATGCTCCTTATCTGTTCCCCCAAGTGAGCCCAGAAGCTAGGCTCACTACGTCCTCCTGCTGCATGGAGACTGGACACACTGGGGGCTGATGGGAGAGACCAGCAGGCTATATCCAGTGATGTCATGAGTTTTTGACATGCCCAGTCTCCAAGCTGCAGGAGGAGGTTCACTACCCAGAGGTTGAGGACTAAACTGGAGGAACGATAAGGAATTGATTTTGCAGGCAGTCTTCAAATTTCGGTGGTATATTCACAAGGTCATATTTTGCTGCATTCACGAGTGGCTTGCTCTTTTTCAGCTTTGCATACTAGTAGTTGGTGATCTGTACAACACTCAACTCCAGGTTTTGTCTTTGTTGATGTTATAGAACTTTTCCATCGTTAACATCCACAGATGGAGTCAATTTGATTTTTATACAACCCACTGGGTGAAGTCCATGTGTATAGTCACCGCTTGTGTTGCTGGAAGAAGGTGTTTGAGATGAATAGATCGTCAGTCTTGCAGAATTCTATCAGTCTTTCTCCAGCTTCATTTCCGTTGCCAAGTCCATATTTTCCAACCACTTTACCTTCCTTCTTTGTTGCCAACGTTTGCAATCCAGTCTCCCATGACTATAAGGATATCCTGTTTGCATGTTCTGTCAATTTCAACTTGTAATTGTTCATAGAACTCATCAATTTCATTCTCTTCTGCAGCTGTTGGGGCATACACTTGAATTATAGTTGTGTTAATGGGCATTCCTCGTAGACGAATAGAAATTAAGCATTCACTGATTGCATTGTATTTCATTACAGGTTTTTTAAAGTTTCTTCTTAATTATAAATGAAACACAATTTCTTCTTTGTCTTTCATTTTCAGCATAGTAGACCATGTGATCATCAGATGTAAAGTGCCCGATAGCAGTCCATTTCAGTTCACTGACACCAAACAGACTGAGTTGTAAACGTTCTATTTCATTCTTGACCACCTCCAGCTTCCCTTGGTTCATACTTTGTACGTTCCATGTCCTAATACGTAAGACATCTTTGCAGCTTCTGACTCTCATTTCATGCGCAGCTACATCAGTAGTCAGACATCCTGAGGGCTTTGATCCAACCACATCATAAATGCTGGCTTTACTCTGAAAAGTCTTCAACTCCTCCCCAGTAGCCATTTGAGTGCCTTCCGACCTGGGGGTCTCACCTTCCAGCACTATAGTGCAATTTGTTTTATTGTGACTATCCACTGGGTTTTCGTGTCAAGATACGGAAGTAGATTGCCAGGCCTTTCTTCCGCGCAGTTTAAATATTAGTGCCGTTGCCATTGTCACATAAATGTGATCCTCCGCCGCCATTCTGCTGCTGCCCAGATGGGTGGTTTGTCATAGTCTGGCACCTCAGCTACATGGGCAGGGTTTATACTTCCTAATGTGCCTGGCAGTTAGCAATGGAGTATTGTAATGTAAGAATCTGGTAGTATTGCTTCATCCTCACTGCCCATGCAAATAGTATTCAGAAACTCATTAAGAGGCATGTCTACTAAAAGTTAATGCACATTCCCAATCGTTAATGTGCGTTAAGTGCAGAAACACCCATTTATTTCTATTGGCGCAGTGGCACGTAATGCACATTAATATTTAGTAAACATGCCACTAAGTCATTGCCAGGAGAAAAAAAAAAAGAGGCTTGTGAAGGGCTCCTTTGAAACTCGCCTAAAACTTTAGATGGGCAACATATACATTTTAAAATAAAATAAATTAAATTTATGCAAATGAGGTTCAGTGGATATGCAAATGAGGCCCCACAATGAGTCTCCACATCACCCTTGGGCTGCAGCTAGTTCTATGGATGCATGGTAGATCTGACGTGGAAAGCTGAAACCACCTAGTTAAAAATGTAGGTGTCTAGAGGACAATCTTATAAACACAGAAAATCACAGCAGATAAAGACCATACAGTGGAGGAGTAGCCTAGCGGTTAGAGCAATACCCTAAAACCTGAGAGATCAGGGTTTGATTCCCGCAGGCACTCCTTATGACATTGGGCAAGTCACTTTATCCTCCACTGCCTTGGAAGAAAAACCCCTGGCAATCTATTTCCGGTCATACCTTCCCAAGAACACCCAGGGGCTGCTGGGCCACCAGGAATCAGCATCAATGGCACTTTTTTAAAAATTTAAAAAAAACCCCGACCATGTGGCCTATCCAGTCTGTCCTTGCATACCAACTCTTATAATCCACTTTTTACCTTTAGAGATCTTGTTTGTTTATCCCATGCTTTCTTGAATTCAGATGCAGTCTGTGTCTCTACTACCTCATCTGAGAAACTATTCTGTGCAATACCACCCTTTCCATACAGAAATATTTCCACAAATTACTCTTGAATCTACCTACTTTCACTTTCATACAATGCTCCTCATTGCAGAGCTTTCTTTCAATTGAAAGAGGCTCTCCTCCTGTGAATTTATGTCACGGAGGTATTTAAACGTCTCTATTATATCTCCCCACTACCATTATTCTTCCAAAGTATGCATACTGAAATCTTTAAGTCTGTCCTCATATGCCTTAACACAAAGCCCACTGACCATTTTGGTGGACACTCTCTGCACCAACATTCAGTTTATATCTTTTTGAAGGTGTGGTCTCCAGAATTGCACACAATACTTCAAAATGAGGTTGCACCAAACAGGCACTATCACCTCCTTCTTCCTGCTGGCCATGCCTCTCCCTATGCAACCAAGCATCTTTTTGGCTGTCGCCTTTTCTACATGTTTAGCCATCTTAAGATCACCAGAAACAATCATTCCTAGGTACCGCTCTTCTTTTGTGAACAGAGATTCTTCACCCCTAAACTGTACCGCTCCCTTGGATATTTGCAGCCCAAATGCATGCCCTGCAACTTTTAGCATTAAATCTCAACTGCCAAATTCTCAGCCATTCTTCAAGCTTCGTTATTTATGCACAACTTCTCTATTGCAGATTTTGGTATCATCCGCAAAGAGGCAAACCTTACCTGTAGCCCTTCTGCAATATCACTTACAAAAAATGTTAAAAATAATCGGATCAAGAACAGATCCCTGTGGCACACCACTGGTAATATCCTTCTTCTCAGAGTGAATTCCATTAACCTGTAACCTTTGTTGCCTCCCAATCAACAAATTTCTAACCCAGTCAGTCATTTTAGGGTCCATCCCTAGGACACTCAAATTATTTATGAGTCGCCTGTGTAGAACGGTGCCAAAGGCTTTACTGAAATCTAAGACCACCACATCAAGAGACCTCTCTTTGTCCAATTTACTGCAGGATCATAATAGTGATCTCTTGAGGTGGAAAAATCCTCAGGAGGGTAATTATACACGTTGGGCCTGATTTTCAGTTGGGCAGGGCTAAGCGCCGTTGCCGCATAGCCCTGCCTGTGACCCCTTAAACCTGGATTTTCACTTCTGCGGTGACGGAAGTAAACATCCAGGGTTCGCCATGCAGCAGAAAAGCCGTCGAGCCTAACCGGGCAGCAGCGATTTTGGATGCTACCCGGTTAGCGCTCTGCGTCTTAAATATAGGCGAGCATGCTACCTGGTTAGCGCTCTGTGCCTTAAATATAGGCGAGAGTGCTACCCTGTTAGCACCATTCACTGCCTCCGCTCCGGTATGCCCCGATGCTAACCAGATAGTATCAGGGCACATTGAGGACTTAATCGGGGATTTTCAAAGGAACGAGCCATGTAGGTGCCTTTGAAAATCCCTGATTAAAGCATTTATATGGTTAACATGCGCTGTCAACTGTGCAAATGCCTTTGAAAATCAGGCCCAAAGATTACATGACCAGGACTGAAATTTTAAGGAAATGCAGTCAGTCAATCTCCCAATATTTCTTTCTCTCTTGCGAACTGAACATTTTTTTTTTATTTTCATATAAGAAGTTATTTTATGCCCACTCACTCAGTTGGAAAGTTTGTAGAGACTGAAAGGTAAAAGCATAGTAGCTCAGATCTACAGGATTTTAAATGCAAACCCTGAAGAGACGACTTTTTTATATTAAGATAAATGGGAGGCGCATACAAAAGGGGGTATCTCAGAAAAATAGTGGAATATAAAATGGGCAGATATGCCCAAGGTTTCTCTATATACTCAACACATTTAGATACTTAATATCAAATTTTGTTCCAGGCCTCTTATGCCTGTGCATTTTCATACTATTAATCCGTTGATTCTGAATATTTGTTGGAGGGGTTGAGGGATGGATGCAAAGTACATATAAACACGTATGGTAGGATTGCACCAGTTTACAAGAATTTGGGGGGGGGCAGTTAAGAAAATGATGTGTGATATTATAAAACAGTTTTGCTTTTGGCAGCTTGCAAGGTTTTCGCTGCTGGTTGGTAGAACATACATACATCCACAACGAACAAATGGCTGGCAAGGGCTAAGCATATAATAGAACAAGAGAGGCTCGTAGCTCTTCTGCGGGATAAGCTTCTCACCTTCCAGATCATGTGCATTCCATCTGAAGGTCACTTTTCTGCACCCTTGTGAGGGGAGAGGATGTAGTCTATTGTAAGTAGATTTGAGTCTAGGTTTATGTCTTATTTAAGTGGTTACTGTAATTTTCTTGAGGTTTTTCTTTTTTTCCTCTATTACTTCTCATGTTTATTATATTTTCTTTAGTATGCCTATCCTGAGGTGGAAGGTTTTGCTTGGAAGGACTGCTACTTCTGGAGAGAGATCTGCAATTGTGAGTATATACTTCTGGGTATTTTTCTGAAGGGAATTCTTTGGATTAAAGCCGATTAATCTGTGAACCAAGTGTATTTGTTAAATCAGTCAGGGCCTAGTAGCAGCAGTTTAAGTTTAAATTTAAAACATAGAAGAGAGCTTTCTGGTTAAATTTAGAACCCAGCAGAGAGCTTCCAGTTTAAATTTCATACTAAGTCAGAGCCTAGCAGCAGCAAAGAGCTTTAATTTAAATCAAATCAGAATATAACTTAGCATAAAAGGCAAAACAGGGTCAGTATTCTTTGAGCAATAAATAAAGTCTTCTAGAGACATTTACAAAGAGGCCTTCTACCTAGGGGGCAAGAGACCTGTGAAACTTTTTAAATAGGTGTTAAAGCCAGGTGGCAGGTCAAAAGGCCATTTTTAAAGACTCCTTCTATCCAAGCAAGGACTGCTAATCACCCAGGAAGTTGGTCACAGCTTACCTTAGAAGCAAAGTACAGGGTACCGAGTAGCAGCCCTCTTTTAATAAGTCTTATTTTCCTCCCTCCCTCCCCAACACCCAGACACCCCTGGGATAATCGTAGCTTTATAGGTACTTACACATCTTTAAAAAAAAGGAGCTGCTCTCAGGTGCAGCTCTTTATCCAAATCAGTCATACATTAAGGACCTGAGATTAATTAAACTTGAGGTGAACAAGGTATATTAAACGTATTAGGTACACTTTTATTAGTATAACTATCCACAGCAAACCTTACTAAGTAAAGAACTTAAAGATCTAAACACAAGCTTAAAACTAAGATGCAGACAGCAGTCCAGCAGCGAGATGGGGCTTTCCAGTCTTTTGCATTGAGTGTCACATGGATGATTTTCTCCCAGTTGGTGAGAAGTCTTACGTGTGCACTAGGTGCAAGGAGCTCTTTGCTCTCAGGGAACGGGTCCATTCTCTAGAGGCTAGAGAAGCAGACTTAGAAGACATAAGGAAGACAGAGAGGTACATAGACAAGACCTACAGGGATATAGTCCTGAAGTCCCACTTCCAGTCTGGAAACATCCCTGTTGCCATGGAGGAGAGAGGTCACGTGACAGGAGAGCATCACCTTGGTGTGGCAGGAAGAGATCCTGTAACTAGGACCCGTCCTCCAGGTGATGTAAAGCCCTCTCACACTGAGGAAGATTCTCCTGGGCCATGTGCCCATGAGGGAAGGGTTACGACAGCCGTTATAGTTGGTAATTCGATCATTAGGCATGTAGATAACTGGGTGGCTGGTGGATGTGACGATCGCTTGGTAACATGCCAGCCTGGTGCGAAGATAGCGGACCTCACGTGCCACCTAGGTAAGGTCTTAGATAGTTCTGGGGAGGAGTCTACTGTCTTGGTACATGTCGGTACCAATGACCTAGGAAAATGTGGTAGGGAGGTTCTGGAGGCTAAATTTAGGCTTTTAGGTAGGAAGATGAAATCCAGAACTTCCAGGGTAGCGTTCTCCAAAATGCTTCCCGTTCCATGTGCAGGACCCAAAAGGCAGGCGGAGCTACGGCGTCTCAATGCGTGGATGAGACGATGGTGCAAGGATGCGGGTTTTGGATTTGTTAGGAACTGGGGAACATTCTGGGGAAAGGAGGGGCTCTTCCGAAGGGATGGGCTTCACCTTAACTGGGATGGAACCAGGCTGCTGGCATTAACCTTTAAAAAGGAGATAGAGCAGCTTTTAAACTAGGTAATAGGGGAAAGCCGACAGTCATATAAGAGTGCATGGTTCGGAAGAATATATTTTATTTATTTTATTTTATTTACATTCTCTTTTATACCGCGCTATTCTGCATCAGTGCAGTTTACATTGAACAAACTGAAATTACATTGAACAGGGCAGTATATCCTTGAAGGATACTACCAAAATCAGAGAGGTTCCAAAAAAGAATAAAGTAGCCCAAATGCCCTTGAGTATGGAGCAGACAGAGCTTAAAGATTCCAAATTACCCATGCCTACCAATAAGCCAGATAAATAATATGAATAAAATACATTCTCTAAAATGCTTGTATGCAAATACTAGAAGTCTAAAAAATAAGATGGGAGAGTTAGAATATATAGCACTAAATGAAAGGTTAGATATAATTGGAATCTCAGAGACATGGTGGAAAGAGGACAACCAGTGGGACACTGATACCTGGCTACAAACTATATCGTAATGATGGCGCTGATCAAATTGGTGGAGGGGTTGCGCTCTATGTTAGAGGGAGCATCAAGTCAAGAGTAGTTACTCACCTGTAACAGGTGTTCTCCAGGAACAGCAGGAATCAGTCCTCACTTATGGGTGATGTCGGCACCGACGGAGCCCTCGCGGAGCAATTTTCCCCAGCTTTCGAAGAAAGCCTTTGGGAATTGCAGCGCGCATGCACGGTCCCCTTCCCGCCCAAAAGGTGCCATCTTGCTCAGTCTGATGACATAGCGAAAGACAGCAAAAAGTTAGCAAAAACATGTAATAAGAATGACTGCAAATCCAAGGGGAGGAGGGAGGGTAGTGAGGACTGATTCCTGCTGCTCCTGGAGAACACCGGTTACAGGTGAGTAACTACTCTTTCTCCAGGACCAAGCAGGAAGTCAGTCCTCACTTATGGGACTCCCGAGCTTAAGGCTACCGGAGACCTCAAGGCAAAAAATGAGCTCCCTCGAGCTCAACAGTACAAAAGGAAGGAATCTTCTCTGAATACGAATCCCGCCGGTAGCCCAACACCAGGGCCGGAGGGTAGGAGTTGCCTAAACCTCAAGGAGATTGTGGAGGACTGCCTGTCCAAAAGCACTGTCCCTGCGGGACTCCCTCTCCAGGCAGTAATGAGCCGCAAAAGTCTGGCTTGAAGACCAAGTAGCGGCCCGGCAGATGTCTGCCAACGGAACAGAGCGGAGATGAACCACTGACCTAGTCTTCGCCCTGACACGGTCCGTGACGCGACTCCCCAAGGAGAGGCCGGCTGCCCCATAAGACCAGGCGATACAGTCAGCTACCCAGGTGGACAAAGTACGCTTGGAGACAGGCATCCCCAAGCGATTGGGGTCAAAAGAAACGAAAAGCTGGACAGCTTTCCTGTGCTCTCGCGTACGGTCAAGGTAGAAGGATAAGGCCATTCTACAGTCCAGGGTATGCAGAACTGTTTCAGCTCGGCTGGTATGCGGCCTAGGGAAGAAGGTCAGCAGAACCACCTCCTGATTGATATGAAAAGGGGAAACCACCTTTGGAAGAAACTTAGGGGAATCCGTAAGACTACCCTATTCTTGTAGAACCTAGTGTATGGGGGCTCCGATACTAGGGCCTGTAGTTCACTAACGCGCCTAGAGGAGGTAAGCGCTACCAAGAAGAGAGTTTTCCAGGAAGGAAAACGAAGAGGGCAGGTAGCCATGGGTTTAAAAGGCGGACAGGTAAGCCTTTGCAAGACCACATTGAGATCCCAGCAGGGGCTGGAGGGCGCAAAGGAGGCTTAAGCAGCAGGAGGCCTCTGAGAAAAACACGCCACCAAGGGGTGCGAGGAAAGAGACTGGCCCTCCACCGGTGAATGATGTGCAGAGAGAGCACTGAGGTGGACCCGGACAGAGTTGGATTTGAAGCCTAGATCGGAAGGTGAAGCAAGTATTGCAGTACCACCGATACTAAGCAGGAGAAGGGGTTCTCAGACCGCTGAGAACACCAGACAGAGAAGCGATGCCATTTAAGGGCGTAAGATTTCCATGTGGAAGGTCGCCGAGATGCTAAGGCGAGAACTTCCACCTCCGGAGGCAGAAGGAGCGGAGCTAGGACTACCCTTTCAGCAGCCAGGCCAGCAGATGAAGGGTCCGGAGGTTGGGGTGCAGGAGAGTCCCCTGACCCTGGGTCAGGAGATCGGGCTGAAACCCCAGAGGAAGAGGGGTGTCCACCGCCAGCTGTAGGAGTAGCGGGAACCAGGGTTGTCTCGGCCATCTGGGCGCTACCAGAATCACTGAGGCCCTGTCCTGGACAACTTTGAATAGCGTCCGGGACACAAGTGGCGTGGGAGGACAGGCATACAGTAGGCCCGTGGACCACGAGATGAGGAAAGCATCCGGCGCTACTCTGAGAGGATGCGGGTGCCGTGAGCAGAATCTGGGAAGCTGCCGGTTCAGAGGACTGGCAAAGAGATCCATGGTGGGGAGGCCCCACCGGCAGAAGATCTGCTGAACAACCAATGGGTTTAACCTCCATTCGTGTGGCTGCAGGATCCTGCTCAGTTCGCCGGCCAGGCAATTTTCCTGCCCGGGCCGGAAAACAGCCTTGAGGAAGATGTTGTGGTCGACTGCCCAGGAGCACAGTCTCCGAGCTTCCTGCACAGGAGGGAGCCCGTGCCCCCATGTTTGCTCACGTAGAACATGGCAACCTGATTGTCTGTCTGGACCAGTACAGACTGACGAGAAGTGAGGCGAGAGAAGGTCCGTAGAGCGAGGCGGATCGCCCGGAGCTCCAGGAAGTTTATTTGCTGAGCAGCCTCCCAAGGGGTCCACAGACCCTGAGTACATGACCCCTGGCAATGCGCTCCCCATCCCAGGAGAGAAGCATCTGTCGTTAGCACCTGGGAAGGTGGAGGAGACTGAAAAGTCATGCCGAGAGCCAGATTGGGCAGGTGAAGCCGCCACTACAGAGAGGAGACCAGGCGGTCGGAGATCTGTATTGAGTCCGCCAGGCTCCCTGTGGCTTGATGCCATTGAGTGCGAAGGCTCCACTGAGCAGGCCTCATATGTAGACGGGTATTCGGAGTGACATGGACCGTGGAGGCCATATGACCGAGCAGTTGCAGGAATTGTCTGGCCGAGACCAGTGACGTGCTTCGGAACTTGCCGGCCAGAGCTATGAGCTGGTCGGCCCGCTCCAGAGGCAAGAAGGCACGAGCCTGCAGAGTGTCCAACTGTGCTCCTATGAATTCAAGATCTTGAGAGGGGAGCAAGGTGGACTTTGCGAAGTTTATGACGAAGCCCAAGTGCTGAAGCAGAGCCACTGTGCGTTGAGTGGCCTGAGTGGCTTCTATGGAAGACTGCGCTCGGCTGAGCCAGTCGTCCAGGTAGGGGGAAGACGAAGAGGCCTTGAAGTCTCAGAAAGGCTGCTACCACTGCCAGGCATTTCGTGAACACCCTGGGAGCAGAGGATAGGCCAAAGGGCAGTACTCTGTACTGATAATGATTCCCCGCCACCACAAATCTTAGATATTGTCAGTGGTCCGGATGAATAAGGATGTGAGTATAAGCATCCTTTAGATCCAAGGAGCATAGCCAATCTCCCTGCTGGAGGTAGGGCAGCAGGATTCCAAGGGTAAGCATTTTGAACTTTTCCCTCTGCAGGAACTCGTTGAGGTTGCGTAAGTCCAGGATGGGTCTGAGACCTCCTGTTCTTTTTGGTATCAGAAAGTACCTGGAATAAAAGCCGTGACCCCTCACGTGGTGGGGCACTGGTTCCACAGTCTGTTCCTGAAGAAGACTTCCAACGCCTGAAGGAGTTAGTCCCTGTGCAGAGGGAGTCTTGGAAGCTCCCCTGGAAAGTAGGAGGGAGATACCTGGTGAAATGCAAGAGGTAGCCCTTCTGAACTACCTGAAGCACCCAGGAATCTGATGTTATGGCTGACCACCTGTGGGCAAAGCGGGTCAGCCGGCCTCCCGTGCTGAGAGAAGGCAGCGGAGGGGGAGAGGCTATGCTGACTTAGTCAAAAACCCCCACCTTGCTGAGCAGGGGCTGGTGTAGTGAGCTTGGGGGCCTTCTGCCTACGGGACCCATTACCCTGTCCCCTAGCCTGCTGACCCTGATGGGGAGCTGCTGAGGCATGATATTGTGGGTGGTGTTGCTTATAGGCAGACACCCTCCCTCGGGTAAAAGGGTTTTTTCCCCCCCCGAGCCCTTCCTCTTTTGTGAAGGGGCAGAAGTCTTTCTGGACAGGCGAGTCCTGGTTAGAGTCTCGGACTCGAGTTCCGCAGCCTTTTCAGCCCTGGGCTTGCCAAAGAGGTTTTCACCTCTGCAGGGGACATCGACCAACTTGTCCTGCACCCATGGCTCGAGGTCGGATGACTGAAGCCAAGCCTGACGGCGAGCACCGATGCCGGCTCCGGCTACTCGAGCCGATGCTTCGAAGCCATCGTAAGCTGCTCGAGAAATAAACTTCGAGCACTCTCGAATACCCGTGGACATGGCCTGGAACCTCTGCAAAGGTTCCTCGGAGAGACCAGCAGAGAACCCAGCAATATCCTTTGCCAGGTCTCGGAGATACATGCCCATGTAGAGCTGGTATGTCTGGACTCGGCAAGCAAGCATAGAGCCCTGGAAGCACTTCCTACCGAGGGCATCCAGGTTTCGGGCCTCCTTACCCGGAGGCACCGAGGAGTGCATCTTTTGACTCTTAAGTCGATGCATGACCGGTTCCACCACCATGGAATGGTGCGGTAGTTGTCTGGAACCCGGGGCTCTTGCGGACTCTATACCTGGAATCGACCCGCTTGCTTAACACCGGCGTCGAGGCCGGGCTTTCCCACATGCGGAATAGCAACCGCTCCCGCATCGGAGGAATCGGTACCGTCAAGGCCTCCTTCGGGGGAGAGCCATACTGGAGGGCCTCGAGCTCTTCGGCTCGAGGCTCCTCCTTCGGATCCGCGGGGAAGGCCAAAGCCTTGGCCATGTCCCTCACGAAATCGGAGAACCGGGTATCCTCCGGGCCAAGGCTCCGACTCGGCGAGTCGGAGGGGACGCACCGAGTCAGAAAAGAACCGGGTGACTCGTCCTCCTCCGTGTCCCAGCCCGACTCCTCCGTGGAGGAATCGAGTGGCTCCGTGCGGGTGAGTGCCGAGGACCTCTGCCCCGACGCCGAGGCCGGCGTCGACGACCTCGGTCCCGCACGGGAGGCCGAGGGAGACCTTGGCCAAGGATCGACTCGAGCTCGTATGGACTCGAGGATCGACTTGGCCTCCGGGGTCGACTCGGACGTCGACGTCCCGGTGGTCGGGGCAGATGCACTGGTGAGGCCAGTCATCGATGCCCGCTGCTGGTCCATGAAGGCAGCAAACTGCTCTCCAAGGGCGTCAATCTGAGACCAAACTCAGAAGACCCAGCAGCCCCTGACTCGGGCCCCGACGGTGTCGGGCCCGACGTCGGCTCCCTTGGAGGTGAGTCCATGAGGACTACAGTACTCACGTGTCCAGGAGACTCCATTTCGAGACGAGGATGCTTCGAAGGCCCTCCGTCTCCGAGGACCCGGGGCGGCTGACGGGGCTATGCGACCTGGCCCTCGAAGGACCAGGAGCGTCCTCCGACGACGCCCTCACGGGTTTCTTCATCCGACGATGTTCCCGGGCGGGAGACCCCCGCTCAGAGGGACTCCGACGATGCTCGGGGCCGGAGTCACGAGATGTCGAAGCCTCTGACGAGGTCCGGGCCCGGGCCCAACCGGACGCGGAGTCAGGGAAGATTCGCTCCTTTTGTGACTGCCGACTCCTCGACGCCTTCAAGGACATTTTGTTGCATGGACCACAACTCATCGAGTCATGATTGGGTCCGAGGCAACGGAGGCAGCAGTCATGTGTGTCGGTAAGAGACATAAGTCTGGTACAGCGATCACACTTTTTAACCCGCTGGCAGACATCGGGGGAAAAAGGGCCCCTGCGAGGTCAAAAGACCGTGCTGCCAGGGAAAAAGAAAAAAGTGGCGGGAAGGCCAGTCACGAAGGACAAAAACCGAAAAAATGTGAACGGACTCGATATGGGAGTATCGAGGCCGGGCGGAAAGAGGACACGGCGTCGAACCGAGAAAAACAAAACTAAAAAATCAACTTTTTCAGCGGCGATCACAAACTACGTCTGTAGGGCTCCGCGGAAAAGAGAAGGCTGAGCAAGATGGCACCCTTGGGCGGGAAGGGGACCGCGCATGCGCGCTGCAATTCCCAAAGGTTTTCTTCGAAAGCTGGGGAAAATTGCTCCGCGAGGGCTCCGTCGGCGCCGACGTCACCCATAAGTGAGGACTGACTTCCTGCTTGGTCCTGGAGAACAAAGGATTAAAGTTTTGCAGGAAACAAAATTTGCTGTAGAATCTCTATGGATTGAAATTCCATGTAAAAAGGGGAAGGCGATGGCAGTGGGGGTGTACTATCGACCACCTGGCCAGAATGAACAAATGGATGATGAAATGCTCAAAGAAATCAAGGAAGCTAACAAACATTACAGCAAAGTAATAATAATGGGCGATTTCAATTACCCCGGTATCGACTGGGTCAGTGTCATGGCAGGACATGCTAGGGAAATAAAGTTTCTAGATGAAATAAATGACTGCTTCTTGGAGCAGCTGGTGCATGAACCGACCAGAAGGGAAGCCATATTGGACCTAGTCCTTAGTGGAACACCAAATCTGGTGCAAGAGATAAGGGTGTTGGGGCCACTTGGCAATAGTGATCATAGCATGATCGCATTTGACTTAATTAGTGGAGGAAGGATGATAAGGAAGTTCTTAAAAACTACCTTTTAACTTGCAAAAGGGAGACTATGATAAAATGAGGAAAATAGTTAAGAAAAAACTAAAAGGAGCAGTTACAAAGGTTAAAGACGTACATCAAGCTTGGGCGTTGTTGAAAAATACTAATCTTGGAAGCCCAGACCAGCTGTATTCCCACGCTTTAAGAAAAGTGAAAGGAAGTCCAATAAACTGCCAGCATGGTTTAAAGGTGAGGTCAGAGAGGCTGTTGTTGCCAAAAAAGCATCTTTCAGGAAATGGAAAAAAGAGCCAAATGACGAAAACTGGAAAAAGCACAAGTACTGGCAAGTTAAATGCAAGACATTGATAAGGCAGGCAAAGGGAGAATTTGAGAAGAAGCTTGCTGCGGAAGCAAAAACGCATAATACAGACTTTTTCAAGTACATTCGCAGCAAAAAAACCTGTGAGAGTGTCAGTTGGTCCATTATATGATAAAGGGGTTAAAGGGGCACTAAGATGGGACAAGGCCATAGCGGAGAGACTGAATGAATTCTTTGCTTCGGTCTTTACTGAGGAAGATGTAGGGATGTTACCCATGACTGAAGTGGTATTTAAAGGTGTGGAAGAATTGAAGGAAATATCGATACATTGGGAAGATGTATTACAACTATTTGATAAACTGAAGAGTAACAAATCACCTGGACCCGATGATATACATTCAAGGGTGTTGAAAGAACTGAAATATGAGATTGCAGACCTGCTATTAGTAATCTGTGAACTATCATCAAAATCATCTGTAATACCCGAAGATTGGAGGATGGTGAACGTAACGCCAATTTTTAAAAAGGGTTCCAGGGGTGATCCGGGAAACTACAGACCGGTGAGCCTGATGTCAGTACTGGGAAAAATGGTAGAAACCATCATAAACAACAAAATTGCTAAACGTGTAGATAGTCATGGCTTAATGGGAGACAGCAAACATGGCTTTAGACAAGGAAGATCTTGTCTTACTAATCTGTTATGTTTTTTTGAAGGTGTGAATAAACAGGTAGACAAAGGTGAGTCGGTTGATATAGTTTATCTGGATTTTCAGAAAGCCTTTGACAAGGTCCCTCATCAGAGACGTTTGGGAAAACTAAAGAGTCATGGGATAGGAGGCAGTGTCCTATTATGGATCAGTAACTGGTTAAAAGATGGAAAGCAGAGGGTAGGGCTAAATGGCCAATTTTCCCAATGGAGAAAGGTGAATAGTGGTGTACCCCAGGGATCTGTACTGGGTCCGCTGCTTTTTGACATATTCATAAATGACCTGGAAAAGGGAATAAGTGAGGTTATCAAATTTGCAGATGGCACAAAACTATTTAAAGTTGTTAAAACCCATGAGGATTGCGGAAAACTGCAAGAGGATCTTAATAAATTGGAAGATTGGGCATCAAAATGGCAGATGAAATTTAATGTGGACAAGTGCAAAGTTATGCACCTAGGGAAGAACAACCCAAACTATGGTTACACGATGCAAGGATTCACATTAGGAACCACCACCCAGAGGCGGAGCCAGCAGCAAAACAAGATGGCTACCTAGGATCTTTGTTCCAGTTAACCTGTCAAGAATCCTGCGATTTACCCTGTTATTCCTGAACTCTTAATATTCCTGAACCTCCCCAGATTTCCTGACAGAAGAAGGGACATGTCGAGTGGTAAGCCTACGAAACTAGAGTTCACGGCAAGTACCAATCTGGGCTCCAAAAGGGCAAAGTCAGATCCCCTCTCCCCCCAAAAGACAGCCGCCGCTCGGGAACCTGACGAAACAATAAGAGAGATAACTGGGGGAAATTCACTCGGTGAGCGATTTGGTCGTTGCAAACGGCGACGCCCTAGCGCAAATGCAAACAGACTTACATGATATGAAGACACAGATGAAGGGATTCTCAGGCCGCATGGACAAAGTAGATGTCGCTCTAGTAACTCATGATGAACAGCTAAGCCAGCTCAACAAGGCCTTTAAAAATCTACAGCGCTTGGAACGGGACATAGAGGATCTCAGCAATAGAAATAGAAGAAACATAAGATTGGTGGGCATACTGGAGGGTGCCGAGGGCTCAAATGTAATGTCATTCCTGGGGAAAATGTTACCCAAGCTGTTGCAGTTAAATCTTACCGGGCCAGTGGAAATAGGAAGAGCTCATTGAGTTCTGGCACAGGCGGGCCCGCATAATCGGAGGCCAAGACCGATCATCTTCTGTTTGTTGAGACATCAACAAACAATACAAATAATGGCAGCTGCAAGAGCGCACACCACACTGTCATTTGAAGGACATAAAATCTCCTTCTTCCCTGACTTTTCTAAAGCAATGGTCGAAAAAAGGAAACAATTTCTGGCGCTGAGACCCCAGCTACAACATCTGCAAGCACGATACGGACTATTCTATTCTGCTCAGCTCAAAATAACACTAGACAACCACACTAAATCCTTTGAAGATCCTGCTGCCGCATTGCAGTTTATTGAAGAACAAGAACCGTTAAGGATGCAATGAAAATGTTTGTTATTGTTTCTGTGTGAGGATTAACTGATGGGGGATGGGGAGTACAAAGGGGGTGGCACTGTGTTAAAGCTTGTTAACATACCTACCTATGGTGGAATCCCCCCCTCAGCATGACAATGGGAATATAACCCCTATATATTCCCTTTCGCAATTTAGAGGAAGGGGAGTATAGAAGTTGTAGGATCTAACGGGTCAAGATCTACACATATGGCTGTACAGCAGAATACTAGTATTGTGTGTAGTACCTTTATTAGGAATTGAATGAGCAAGTTCTAAATAAGAGAGAATAATGGTAATATACAAATATTGTTTATAAAGCTGGTTCCCGGACGATCAAAGGAGCCAGGTATGGTTATTTTAAAAGAGCTAGGTGAATGAATATGTTAGGGGATTACTGCCCTTGCGTGGTATTTTATGTTTTGAGGAAATAGCAGAAACATAACAGTTGATTTGTCTTCCTTTCTTTTTCCTCCCCATTTTTTTTTTACCTTTTTTCGGGGAGGAGTGTAAGACATTTATAAATTTTGGAAACAATATTACTGATAACGTTATCCTACACTGTGAAGTAAACAGTGTTTTCCTTATTTCAGTTTTTTATTCTCAAAAGGGATTCACTGCGGCCATGTTGCAAAGCACGCTGTCTTACCCTTTGTATAGCCACCTCCTAGAGGGGGTGAATGTGGTACCTTGCAAGCCTCGCTCAACTAGGATGAGAGTAGCTGGTACCTATCAACTGGGTAACTCTAGGAAGACCTTAAAAACCTATCCAAATCTTAGAACGCAGAATTATTATGAACACCCTTAAAGTATTGTCCCTGAATGTAAAAGGCATAAACCATCCTGCCAAGCGGAAGAAGATACAGAGTAGTTACTCACCTGTAACAGGTGTTCTCCAGGAGCAGCAGGAATCAGTCCTCACATATGGGTGACATCGACGTCGATGGAGCTCCCGTGCGGAGCATTTCCCCAGCTTTCTAAGAAAGCCTTTGGGAATACTGCATGCATGCGCGGTCCCCTTCCCGCCTAAAGGTGCCATCTTGCTCAGTCTGATGACATAGCTAAAAGACAGCACAAAAAATGCAAAAATGAACTATGTACAACTGCAACTCCCAGGGGAGGAGGGAGGGTTGTGAGGACTGATTCCTGCTGCTCCTGGAGAACACCTGTTACAGGTGAGTAACTAGTCTTTCTCCAGGACCAAGCAGGAAGTCAGTCCTCATATATGGGACTCCCCAGCTTCAGGCTACCGGGGACCCAGGGCTGAAAAATGAGCTCCCTCTAGCCGCAGCATCAGAGAAAGGATTTCACTGAAACATACCCCCACCGGTAGCCCAACCAGAGGGCTGGAGTGTAGGAGTTGCCTAAACCTCGAAGAGATTCCGTAGCACTGCCTGACCGAAAGCAATGTCCCTACGGGACTCCCTCTCCAGGCAGTAATGGGCTGCAAAAGTCTGGCTTGAGGACCAAGTTGCAGCCCTACAGATGTCTGCCAATGGTACAGAACAGAGATTAGCTACTGACGCAGCCACTGCCCTGACACGGTGGGCCGTGACCCGACCCTGCAAGGGAAGGTCAGCTGCCCTGTAAGCCCAGGTGATACAGTCAGCCACCCAGATGGACAAGGTACACTTGGAGACAAGTAACCCCAAGTTATTAGGGTCAAAAGATACAAAGAGCTGAGTAGCCCTCCTATGCCCCTGCGTACGTTCAATGTAGAAGGATAAGGCCCTTCTACAGTCCAGGGTATGCAGGACTGTCTCAGCCCGGCTGGCATGGGGCCTAGGGAAGAATGTTGGAAGAACCACCTCCTGGTTGAGATGGAAAGAGGAGACAACCTTTGGGAGGAACTGTTCCTGTTCCTATAGAAGCGAGTGTATGGTCTGTCACAGACCAGGGCTTGAAGCTCACTCACTCGCCTGGCCGAGGTCAGGGCCACTAGGAATAGAGTCTTCCAAGAAAGGAAGCGGAGAGGACATGTAGCCATCGGCTCAAAAGGTGGGCGAGTCAGTTGCTGCAAGACCACATTCAACTCCCACTCAGGGGCCGGTGGACGGAGAGGAGGCTTGAGCAAGAGCAAGCCTCTGAGAAACCTGGACACCAAGGGGTGAACCGACAAAGAGTGTCCCTCCACCAGTGAGTGGTGAGCTGCCAGAGCAGAGAGGTGGACCCGAACAGAATTGGACTTAAGGCCCTGATTGGACAAGTGCAGCAGGTACTGAAGCACTACTGGCACAGTGCAGGAGAAAGCAACTGTGTTGCTGACACCACAAGGAGAACCTTCTTCGCTTCAGGGCATAGGTTTTCCTGGTGGATTGCTTTCTAGAGGCCAAGACCACCTCTTCCACTTCCTGAGGCAGGCCCCAGTGAGCCAACACTACCCTTGCAGCCTCCAGGCCATCAAATTGAGAGATTTGAGATTGGGGTGCAGAAGGGAACCCTGATCCTGAGAGAGAAGATCGGGTTGCAACCCCAGAGGTAGTGGGGTTTCCACTGCCAGTTGAAGCAGAAGTGGGAACCAGGGCTGCCTCGGCCACCTGGGGGCTACCAGAAGTACCGAGGCCTTGTCCCTTAGAATCTTGAACAGGGTTCGGGCCACCAGAGGCATGGGCGGAAACGCATACAGGAGGCCCTGGGACCAAGAAATCAGGAAGGCATCCGCTGCTAACCTCATGGGATGCGGTTGCCTGGAACAGAACCGGTTCAGAGGACTGGCAAAGAGATCTATGGATGGAAGTCCCCATTTCAGGAAAATATTTTGAACCACTAATGGGTGCTGTTGCCACTCGTGGGGCTGCAGAACCCTGCTCAACCTGTCTGCCAGGAAGTTCTCCTGGCCAGGGAGATAAACAGCCTTGAGAAACATACTGTGCCTGAGCACAAAAGAGCAAAGGGCCTGTGCCTCCTGACACAGGAGCCTGGATCCAGTGCCTCCCTGTTTATTCACATAGAACATGGCCACTTGATTGTCTGTCTTTACCAGAACAGACTGGTGAGCCAAGGTGTGAGAGAAGGTTTTGAGGGCTAAGCGAATAGCCCGGGGTTCCAGTAGGTTGATCTGTTGCGTGGCCTCCCATGGAGACCACAGGCCCTGGGTGCACCTGTCCAAACAATGTGCACCCCAGCCCTGCAAGGAGGCATCGGTCGTCAGCACCACCGTGGAAACAGGCACCTGAAAAGGCACCCCCTGTAGTAAGTAGGGGGGGTGTAGCCACCACTGTAGGGAGTTCAGGAATGGTATGGACACCCATACTTTGTCTGTGAGGCTTCCTGTGGCTTGCTTCCACTGAGTTCTGAGACACCACTGTGCAGGTCTCATGTGGAGGCGGGCATTGGGGGTCACATGCACTGTCGATGCCATGTGCCCTAGGAGCTTTAGACAGAGTCTGGCGGAAACCCGTGGCATGCTTAGAAACTGGTTTACCAAGTCTATGAGCCTTTGTGCCCTGTCCTCTGGCAAGTAAGCCTTTGCTTGCAGGGAGTCCAGCCGCGTTCCTATGAACTCCAGGTTCTGGGAGGGGAGCAAAGTGGACTTTGCGAAGTTTATGACAAAGCCTAGGTGTTGAAGGAGGGAGACAGTTCGGAGGGTGGCTTGCCTGGCCTCCTGGTAAGTCTGACCCCTGATGAGCCAGTCGTCCAGGTAGGGGAAGACAAAAACACCTTGATTCCTCAAGAAGGCCGCCACCACTGCCAGGCACTTTGTAAAGACCCTTGGGGCGGAGGTTAGGCCAAAGGGCAGTACTCTGTACTGGTAATGGTTTCCCCCCACAATGAACCTGAGGTACTTTCTGTGGTCTGGATGAATGAGGATGTGAGTGTACGCATCCTTTAGATCTAAGAAGCATAGCCAATTTCCCTGCTGGAGGTAGGGCAGAAGTGTTCCAAGAGTAAGCATCTTCAACTTTTTTCTCCAAGAACTTGTTGAGATTCCTGAGATCGAGAATAGGCCTGAGGCCACCGGTTCTCTTTGGTACGAGGAAGTACCTGGAGTAGAAATCGTGACCTTGCAGACGGGGAGGTACAGGCTCCACCGCCTTGTCTAGAAGCAGACCTTGAAGTTCTTGAAGGAGGAGGTCTGTGTGCAGAGGAGGTCTTGGAGGCTCTCCTGGGAAGTAGGGAGGAGGCAACTGCTGGAAATGGAGCATATAGCCCTTGTGGACTATGCTCAATACCCAAGCATCTCCTGTAATGGGTGGCCACCTGTGGGCAAACAGGGCTAGACGACCTCCTGTGCCGGGATGGGGCAGCAGAGGTGGAAAGGCTATGCTGTGGGAGTCAAAAAAACCCTCCCTGCTGAGTGGGCGCAGGAGCCGGAGGCTTGGGGGTCTTCTGCCTACGGGGTCCATGTCCCTGCCCCTTGGCCTGCTGACCCTGCTGGGGAGCTGGGGAGGCCTGGTACTGAGGGAAAGGTTTGTAGGCAGCTGCCTTCCTTGGGTAAAAGGCCTTTTTCTCTGAGCCCTTCTTCTTATGAGAAGGGGCAGAGGTTTTTCTGAACAGCCTTGTCCTAGTCAGGTGCTCGGTTTCGAGCTCAGCAGCCTTCTCAGCCATGGGCTTGCCAAAAAGGTTTTCACCTCGGCAAGGGACATCAACCAACTTGTCCTGCACCCAGGGCTCGAGGTCCAATGACTGGAGCCATGCCTGGCATCGGGCCCCGATGCCGGTTGCCACTACATGGGCCGAAGCCTTGAAGCCATCGTAGGCTGCTCGGGACATGAACTTGAGCATTCCCGGATTCCCGAGGACAAGGTCTTAAATCTCTGCAAAGGTTCCCCGGAGAGGCCAGCAGAGAACCCGGCAATTTCCTTCGCCAGGTCTCGTAAGTACATGTCCATGTACAGCTGGTAGGACTGGACACGGCAAGCAAGCATCGAGCCCTGGAAGCACTTTCTGCCGAGCGCATCCAGGTTCCGGGCCTCCCTGCTGGGAGGCACCACGGAGTGCATCTTCTGGCTCTTCAGACGATGCATGGCCGATTCCACCACCATGGAATGGTGTGGCAGCTGCGCCTTCTGGAATCCAGGGCTCTTACAGAGTCGATAGATGGAATCGACCCGCTTGCTCAAAACCGGCGCCGAGGCCGGTGCCTCCCACATTCCGAAGAGGAGCTGTTCCAGCATCGGAGGAACAGGCACAGTAAAGGCCTCCTTCGGAGGAGAGTCATACTGGAGGGTCCCAAGCTCTTCGGCTCGAGGCTCCTCCTCGGGGTCCGCGGGAATCGCCAAAGCCTTGGCCATGTCCCTGACGAACTCTGAGAACCCGGTGTCCTTCGGCGGGGACCTACTCCGGGGCTCGGACTGCAGTGAGTCCGAAGGGACGCACCGAGTCTGAAAAATATCGGGGGACTCCTCATCCTCCGTCTCCCATGCTGACTCATCCGAAGAGGAGTCGGGGGGTTCCGACCGCACGGGGGGTTCCGCCCCGACACTGAAGGCACCGGCGTCGACGCCCTCGGTCCCGAGCGGGAGGTCGAGGGTGACCGTGACCGAGGACGACTTTGAACCTTCATGGTCTTGAGTATCGGCTCGGTCTCTGGGGTCAACTTAGACGTCGATGTCCCGGTGGTCGGGGCAGATGCACCAGCGAGGCTGGCCATCAGCACCTGCTGCTGATCCATGAAGGCAGACAATCTGCACTCCAAGGCTGTCGGCCTGAGTCCAAGCTCAGGAGACTCAGCAGCTACCGACAGGCCCCGGCGGCGCCGGGCCCGACGTCAGCTCCCTCAGAGGGGAGTCCTCAAGGACAACAGGACTTGCCCGGTGGACTCCGGCTCCACGTGAGGTATCTTGGACGGCTTCTCCTGCTCCAAGGGCCCGGGGCGGCGGTCGGGGGTCCGAGACCTGGCCTCCGAGGAACCAGGGACCTCCTCCGACGCCGCCCTCATGAGCCGCTTCTTCCTCTTACGTTCCCGATCGGGGGACCCCCCTGTCCGAGGAACCCCGGCGATGCTCGGGGTCAGACTCCCGAGACGTCAAGGCCTCAGACGAGGTCCGGGCCCGGCCGGAGGCAGAGTCATAAAAAATCTGTTCTTTCTGATGCTGGCAGCTTCGGAGTGCCTTGGTGGACATTTTGCCACACAGGACACAGACCTTAGGAACATGATCCAGTCCGAGGCATCGAAGGCAGCAGTCGTGTGTGTCGGTGAGAGACATCAGTTTCTTGCACCGATCACACTTTTTGAAACCACTGGAAGCCATCGGGGAAAAAAGAATCCCCACGAGGTCAAAGGACCGGCCTTCCAGGGAAAAACAAAAAAAGGGCACAAACGCCAGCCACGAAGGGCAAAAACCGAAAAATAGAAGACGGGCTCGATACAGGTGTATCGAACCCGGCGGGAAGGGGAACCGGCGTCAAACCGGAGAAGAACGACGAAGAAATCGCAAAAAAAAAGTCAACTTTCCGGGTGACACGGACAGATGTCCGTTGGTCTCCACGGAAAAAGAAAGACTGAGCAAGATGGCACCTTTAGGCGGGAAGGGGACCGCGCATGTGTGCAGTATTCCCAAAGGCTTTCTTAGAAAGCTGGGGAAATGCTCCGCACGGGGGCTCCATCGACGTTGATGTCACCCATATGTGAGGACTGACTTCCTGCTTGGTCCTGGAGAATCACATTGTCAGAAATAAAAAGCAGATATAATAATGCTTCAATAAACCCATTTATCCACTAAAGAGACAATGAACATTAAAGCTATGAGAAAAGTTTGCTTAGCGACCCATGCTCCAGCTGCTGGTAAAAAAGAAATGGGGTAGCAATACTGGTATCCAAACTGCTCAAGGCCCAATGTCTTTCCTCAAGAATAGATCATGAAGGCAGGTTGGTTAGTGTACATATAGCAATAGGGAAAAGGCATTTAGAACTAATTAATGTCTATGCTCCGAATGCTGACTGCCCAAAATTCTTTCAATCCTTAGCAGAAATAATTCAAGAGGTTTCCTCCCTTCCAACTATTGTAGGTGGTGATTTTAATATGGTCTTAGATGCATTAATTGATCGAACACCTAGCAGGGCGAGTAGGATAAGTAGAGCTTCGGTGGTGCTGGAATCCATCATGGTAGATATAGGTATGGTTGATATATGGAGGTTACTACATCCTTCCAAAAAAGATTATACCTTTTTTTCTCATCCACATGGATCCCACTCTCGGATAGACTTTTTTTTGGTGTCTAGAACATTAGTTCAAGACGTTAGCTGTGCAGACATCTCAAGTACTCATATTTCAGACCATGCAGCGATAACGCTAGAGCTTGAACACTTAGATGATCATGCCAAAAGCCGTTTGGTCCTTTTCAAGAACGTTACTTGCGGAGGAACCTTTTAAAATATGTATTCAACAGGCCATCAGAGATTTTTTTTGATATTAACTCCCCAGAAGACACATCTATTTGGGCATGGTGGGAAGCTTTCAAGGCTTCAATGAGAGCGACAATAACCAGCTTCTCCATTGCTGCTGACAAAGGCAAAAGCCAAACTGAAGGCTCTCGATCACCAGATTAGAGCCGGGGAAAGAATACTGCAAAAGCAATTCAACTCTGTGGCAATATACCATTTACAAAAATTAAGATATCAATACAATGCAATACTTAGCAGGGAAGTGGAACAAAGTATGTTTACGCAACAGGCACAATACCATACAGAGATGAATAGGGCTGGCAAGTTACTGGCTGCAAGATTAAAGTCACGGCGTGTCAAATCTCATATTGTGACTATAAAGGATGAGCAGCATGGCCCCGAGAATAACAACAACAAAACAGTGGAGGCCTTCCATAAATTCTTTCACCAGTTGTACAACTCGGAAGTGGCTTGCGATGAAACTGTCATGAAAAATTTTTTGGGACAAATTGAGCATCCCAAACTGGACCCAGACCAAGCTGAAGGAAGCTCTCTCAAAAATGAAGTCTGGGAAAGCAGCAGACCCTGATGGTATTCCAAAAGAATTCTACCAGACCTTTGAAAGAGATCTTCTCCCCTACATGATGATATACTATCAACAACTGCAAGAGCAAGTCAGCAATACTAGAGATTTTGTCAATGCAACGATAGTTGTGCTAGAAACACCAGATAAAGATCCAGAACTGGTGAGCAGCTATAGACCGATCTCGCTTTTGAATGCAGACTACAAATTGTATTCGACTGCCCTGGCCAATCGACTTAATAAAGTTCTCCATCTGCTAATACATCCAGACCAATGCGGCTTTGTTGCGGGCAGGTCTAAGACAGATAACGCTCAGCTACTGTGCAACCTACTAGAAGAAGCAGAACACTTTGAAACGCCCTTTGTCGGCCTGTCATTGGACGCTAAAAAAGCTTTCGATAGACTATAATGGCTTTTTTTATTTCAAGTATTGGAATGATTTAGCATTCCAAAGAAATATGTGAATATGATCCAGGTCCTGTATGCCAATCCCACAGCAAGGATTTTGGCCAACAGAGAACTCTCGCAACCTTTTTCCTTATCTAGAGGTACGCATCAAGGTTGCCCGATGTTGCCGCTACTGTTCAACCTAGCTCTGGAACCCTTGGCGCTGCGTATCCGGCAATCGGCTGAGATTAAAGGTATTACAATAGAAGATCTTCATGTCAAATTGTCAGCATATGCGGATGATCTTCTGCTCTTTCTCTGTCCAGAATCAAACAACCCTCTATTGCAGTTGATTGATAATTACTCTCGGTTTTCAGGATACAAAGTCAACTGGACAAAATCGGTAGCTTTTCCTATCAATCAACGAGCCAATAGCACTATGGTAGAGCAAGTTTCTTTCAAATGGGAGCCTTTGGCAATCAAATATCTGGCTGTCCAATACTGTGCCCCTTTGGATGAGACACTGCGAATAAACACGGAAAATATGAACGAGCTAGTACAGTCCTTTACTTTGAAATGGTCGCCTCTACATCTTACTTGGTGGGGCCATCTAGAATCCATTAAGATGGTACTGATGCCAAAATTAAACTACATTCTTGGGATGATACCTATTTTATTTCCATCATCTGTGTATAAAGCATTGGCGCATAACATATGCTCTTTCCTCTGGAAGGGGAAAACTCCCAGGATTGCACTGAAGAAGTTAAAGGCTTGCAAGAGTGAAGGAGGAGTTCATTTTGAGACCTCTACTGGTATCATCTCGCTGCTCTACTAAAGCAAGGAGGCTTGTGGTCGTCAGGAATGACTTCTACTCAGAAGCCTACATGGCTCGAAGTAAAAGAACGTCTGGTCCGCCCTTGCCCAGTTAACTTACCTTTGGGAATGAGATGGCCGGACATTTCTAGAGTGGGCCATATAATCATCTCTACACAAAAGGCGTTCCAATGTCTCCTGCTTGTTATTGAAAAAGAAAACCCACCCTCGCTCCAACTGCCTATATGGTACAATCCTCAACTCAAGATTAATAAAACTCCCTTTGCTTGGCCAGTTTGGCAAAGATGCGGTATCTGGTTGGTGGGACACTTGATAGATGGCGACACATGGAAATCTTTTAACTCTCTACAAAAAGAATTTGGTCTACCATCCTCATGTCACTTCCAGTGGCTTCAACTTAAGCACTGCACTGGTGGTTTGAAAAAAAAAAAAACTAGAGAATACTCTCAATCATGGGGGTTGGAGAGAATTATGGAGGAAATAAGTTCCAAGAAAGGAGGGATTCCAGGTCTATATGCATACTTTAGAGCCCACTACCTCTGTTCAAGGTAGTGGCTTGCGGAAGATCTGGGAAGAAGTTGGTTCCAATTTGACGCAGCAGGCCTGGAATTTCCTATGGGGCCCCCTAATACGTACTTCAAGATCAGCCGCGCTTACACAATCAATGTTCTTCTTTGCCCACAGAGCATTTATTACCCCGATCAAACTGGCTAAATGGAACAAGGAGGTAACTACTTGTTGCTGGTCTTGTCAGAAAGAGGCAGGCACCATGAGACACATGTTTCTGGATTGCCCTTACATTCAAGCTTTCTGGGCTCCTGTCTGGGCTAGGATACAAGTACTACACTTCACTTTTCCCCTGTCATGATGTATAACAGTACTGAGATCATTAGCGGAGATTCCCAAGTTGGAAAAAAGGCATTTTTTCATATTAAATTTCATGATAACGATAGCCATAAAAGCCATCTTATCCAATTGGAAAGATCCCACAAAGTTAAACCATTGTAAATAGTTTTGGCAGTTCCTCGCCTCATTACCTGTAAAAAGTTAGAAAACTCTGTTTAATATAATAATTACAGAAGTATACAAAAGTATACAAAATGTAAATAGTTCCTGACAGTTTACCGCACTATTATCTGTAAAAAGTTAGTAATCTCTGTTCTATGTAATGTATACAGAAGTATACAAAACTGTTAACTTGTTCCATGTAAACCGCCACTGATCTCTGGAAGGGGCGGTATAGAAGAAATAGATAGATAGATAAATAAATAAATAAAATAAACTGGCAATTATGGTGGAACCAAGTGTGCCTTTATAGTAAATATGAAAAATCACAGGATAAAATTTCTAGTCTAAGAGGTAAACTCCTAGAATTAAATAAATGGTCTGCTTTAGATGTATATGCAAATATTGTTACAAATTGATGGGTTCCTTTCACTGTTCTCTCTCCCTTTCTGAATCCTCTTTTTTCTTTCTTACTCACGGAAATGTGATCTGGTTGAAGATTCACATATTCATCTTAGGGAGCAGAGACAGAGACAAAGATTTAGGTGAATACTTGGCTGGGCTTGCAAAGTGTCGGAGTGGAAGAGGCTGTTAATAGATCCGTTAGATGTTAGATGATATCGTTGTTTTTCTTTTTTTGTCGTTTTGTTTCAAATATTAACTATGTACAAGTGTAATGACTGTAAAATTTAAAACAAAAAAAAAAGGAATCACCACCCAAGAAAAAAGATTTAGGCGTCATTGTGGATAACATGTTAAAACCCTCCGCCCAGTATGCAGCGGCGGCCAAGAGAGCAAATAGAATGCTAGGTATCATAAGGAAAGGAATGTTAAATAAAACAAAGGATATTATAATGCTTCTGTATCGTTCCATGGTGCGACCGCACCTTGAATATTGTGTGCAATTCTGGTCGCCGTATCTTAAAAAGGATATAGTGTTATTAGAAAAGGTTCAGAGAAGAGTCACCAAAATGGTAAAGGGGATGGAAGGATACCCCTATGAAGAAAAGCTAAAAAGGTTAGGGCTCTATAACCTGGAAAAGAGACAGCCGAGGGGAGATATGATAGAAGTCTATAAATTAATGAATGGAGTGGAACGGGTAAATGTAGATCGATTGTTTACGTTATCAGAATATAGAAAGACTAGGGGACATGCAATGAAGCTACAGGGTAAACTATTGAAGACTAATAAGAGAAAATATTTTTTCACTCAACGTGTAATCAAACTCTGGAATTTGTTACCGGAGGATGTAGTAAAGGCTGTTAGTGTAGCTGGGTTTAAAAAAGGTTTGGACAAGTTCCTGGAGGAAAGGTACATAAACCATTATTAAAAAGGGACCCAGGAAATCAATGCTTGACCCAATACAAGCACTGAGGAACCTGTGTCTTTTGGGGAAACTGCTAGGTATGTATGACCTAGATTAGCCACTGCTGGAAACAGGATACTGGGCTTGATGGACCTTGGTCTGACCCAGTATGGCACATCTTATGTTTTATGCTTGGATTTACCCTTTTGCCTTTGGTTATTCTTGACTTCCTTCTCTTTTATTTCATGATTTTGTATTCTTGCCTTTTATGCTCTATTTTTGCTTTCTGGTTTTATTATACTATAAATTTCTGATAAGGTGATGTTGCATGGGTACAATTTATTCTGTCCACAGCAGGTGCTATCCACATAAGTTCATTAAGGAAGTACTTGGTGTATTTTATGTGGCTGTTTTCTGTTTGTTTTTGCGACTTGGTATGTATAATATGGACAAAATGAAAATAAAGATACAGTTGAAAAAAAAAAAAAAAAGAATCAAAGGCACTAGTCTCCCTCTAGGAGCACCAAAGAATGAGATTTGAAACTTGGCTCTTTTGAGAATGGATTTGAAGATCACAGAATGGTGTGGCAGCTGAAGCTTCTCTAATCTGGGAGCCTTCTGAAGTCCATACACAGCATCCACATAAAGACCACCTTCTTGCTGACCAGAGGCACAGAGAGGGAAGTCTCCCATATTCTCATCTGCAGCCTCTACAAAATGACGTGCATAGGCACTGCCACCACCTCCTTAAGGGCTAATGGAATATTAGAGGATATCCAACTCCTCAGCCCTAGATCATCCTCCATGTCAAATGGAAATTAAATGGACTTGGCCATTTTCCTAACTAAGTCATGGAAAGTAAGCACCTCAGATGGGAACGTGCGGCACTTATGAGGAGGGATGGGATCTGAGGGAGGTTCTGGAGACATCTTCTCCAAGAAATATTCAGAATAAAACTCACATTCCCAGAAGTACTCAGAATCAAATTCAGATAAGTACTCTAAAGACGTCCAAGTCCTGCCTGGGTCAACCTTGCAAGGAAAGCATAGTTACTCACCTGTAACAGGTGATCTCCGGGAACAGCAGGAATTTAGTCTTCACATATGGGTATCATCGGTACCGACGGAGCCTGTGTGGGAATGCTCCCCAGCATCCAATTAGAAAGCTTTTGGGAGCATTCCACAGCGCCTGTGTGCTGCCTTCCCGCCTTTCCCAACTGCCTCTCTCCAGTTGAGTTTTAAAGCTGAGACAAAGAGAGAGAGAGAGGGAAAGGAAAGGAAAGGAAAGGAAAGAAAATTGAGATACAACTCCTAGGGGAGGTGGGTGGGTTGTGAAGACTAAATTCCTGCTGTTCCCGCAGATCACCTGTTACAGGTGAGTAACTATGCTATCTCCAGGAACAAGCAGGAATGTAGTCTTCACATATGGGGACTCCCTAGCTACAGATGCCAGGGAGAGACCCCAGACGTTGTGTGCCCCTGTGAAAGGGCTCCACTTCCCCCCATGGATCTCTGGCATCCTATCAGGAAAGGTGGGTAGGAGTTGATTAAGTATGGAACAGGTCCTGTAGAACAGCCTGAACAAACAAGGCATCCCGGCGGGAGTCCTTGTCTAAGCAGTAATGGGCTGTAAAGGTATGAAACGAGGCCCAAGTAGCTGCTCGACAGATGTCGTCAATAGACACAGAGTGTAGATGAGCCATTGAGGCTGCCATGGCTCTCACATTGTGAGCTGTGATATGGCCTTCCAGAGAAAGTTCTTACTCTGATAGGCAAAAGAAATAAACTGTGCAATCCAGTTGGATAATGTTCTCTTGGAGACTGGAAGTCCCAAATGAGAAGTATCAAAAGCAACAAAGCGTTGGGAGGACTTTCTATGTTGCTGTGTCCTCTGTAAGTAAAAGGCAAGTGCTCTTTTACAGTCCAAAGTATGAAGATTCCTTTCTGCATTTGAAGCATGAGGCCTTGGAAAAAATACAGGCAGATAAACTGCCTGGTTTAAATGAAAAGGTGAGACCACCTTTGGCATAAAGTGTGGATGAGTCCTAAGGACTACCTTATCATGATGGAACCTCGTGTAAAAAGGATCAGCAACTAATGCTTGCAATTCACTGATGCGACATGCTGATGTGATTGCAATGAGAAAGATAATTTTTCAGGAAAGGAATTTCAAGGAGGTAGTAGCTAAAGGTTCAAAAGGTGGCTTCCTGAGCTGCCCAAGAACCAGATTCAGGTCCCACGCCACTGGAGGTGGTCTAATGGGAAGCTTAGTTAGGAGGCCCCTCATAAATCTCGCTATGAGAGGATGAGAGGAAAGAGGTTGTCTATTTAAAGGCTTTAAAGAAGCTGAAATAGCACTTAAATGGACTCTTACTGAGTTAGTCTTAAGTCCTGCATTAGATAAATGAAGGAGATACTCCAGTAATGATTCCAGAGGTATCGCAGAGGGGTGAAGACCCTTTTGCGAACACCATATGGAAAACCTTTTCCACTTGAAAGCATAAGATCGTCTTGTGGAAGGTTTTCTGGAAGCACAAAGGACATTCCTTACTTGTTGAGAAAGGTTAAGACCATAAAGGTCTAGGCTCTCAGCAACCAGGCCCTGAGATGCAGAGAGTGGGGACTGGGATGCCACAACATCCTGTCCTCCTGAGACAGGAGATCTGGAGCAGATCCTAACTCCAGAGATGGAGCTTGAGAGAGATGTAGGAGCAGAGGGTACCACACCTGCCGTGGCCAATGTGGAGCTATGAGAATCATGTGGCCTTTGTCTCTCTGAAGCTTGAATAGGGTTTTGGGAATTAGGGGAATGGGTGGAAAGGCATATAGGAAGTCCTGACCTCAATGGAGGAGGAAAGCATCCCTGGTCTGAGAACCCCGAGCCGGAATTCTGGAACAGAACCGGGGAAGTTTGGCATTCAATGGACTTGCAAAGAGGTCTATGTCTGGAATTCCCCAAATTTGAAAAGTTTTTGCTACCTGGTCTGCATGGAGAGACCATTCGTGTGGAAGCAGAACTCGACTGAGTCTGTCTGCCCAAGAGTTTTGAATGCCTGGCAGATACACCGCAAGGAGATGAATTTGATGCTCTCTGGTGAGGGCCCATAGTCGCAAAGCTTCGTTGCAAAGCAACAGAGAGCCTGTTCCTCTCTGCTTGTTCAGATAGAACATAGCTATTTGATTGTCCGTCTGAATTAGGACTGTCTTGTAGTTGAGCTGGGTATGGAACACAAGAAGAGCAAGGAAGATTGCTCTGAGTTCTAGGAGATTGATATGTAAGTGGGTCTCCTGTGGTGTCCAGGTGCCTTGGGTAGAGAGATCTTGCAGATTTATTTATTTATTTATTTACATTTCTTATATACCGCGCTATTAAAAATCAGTGCGGTTCACAGTGAACAGAACACTACAATGCGACAACGACACAATGCGCTTACAGAGAACAGGGTAATAGCTTAGGGGAGAACTTGGGAAAAACTATATACAGTGCATTTTACAGAGCTACAGGGTATTCATAGTTGGAACAGGTTTGATGGCATCGAAAAATCTGTACTAAGGGGTGGGCTGATTAACCATTCTCCCGTTGAGTTAGATTGTTGGAACAGTTAGGAAGGGGGGTCAGGGGGCACTTTCTATGTTTTCCAGGGCTAGATTCAGGATAGTGGATTTGGAACAGATAATATTTTAGCGCTTTTCTGAATAAGGTAAGATTCATGATGGCTCGGATTCCAGTGGGAAGGGCATTCCAGGCTATGGGTGCATAAATCGAAAAAGCCCTATTGGCGGTTGCCTTCGTCCATTTTACATTTATCTTAGGGACTTCTAAAGTGTTCAGCATTGCAGATCTTCTGGCTCAGATGAGCTCCCCAAGCCACCTGTGAGGCGTCTCTTGTTAGAGTGACCTGGGGTAGGGGTTGCTGGAAAGGGGACCCCACCAACAGGTTTTGGGTTGACTGCCACCATTGTAGAGACAGAATAAGGCGACTTGTGTTTGCTATTTTGTCTGATAGGCAGCCTGATGCCTGAGTCCACTGAGTGGATAGAGTCCACTGGGCTGCTCTCATATGGAGGCAAGCATAGGGAACCACGTGCACGGTAGATGCCATGTGGCCTAGTAGTTGTAACATTTCCCGAGCAGTGAGATGAGTTTTTAACACTGCCTGGGAGGCTAACTGCACAATGCGAAGGCAGCAGGTCTCTGGAAGATAGGCCCTTGCTTTTCTGGTGTCCAGCAAAGCTCCTATAAAATCTAGAGACTGAGTGGAAGTTAGGCTGGTTTTTGGGATGTTTATGACCAGGCCCAAATACTGAAGGATACGCATTGTGCAAGATAGGGAAATTCTGGCCTCTGACTCTGATGGGGCTCAAATGAGCCAGTCGTCTAAGTAGGGGAAGATGAATATTCCTAGAGTGCGAAGAAAAACTGTCACTACAGCCATGCATTTCGTAAACAGCCTTGGTGCTGAGGCCAGGCCAAAAGGAAGCACCCTGTATTGGTAGTGCTTTCCTTGAAAAAGAAAACGAAGGAACCTTCGGTGAGTTGGATGGATGAGAACATGATTGTATGCATCCTTGAGATCTAGAGAACAAAGCCAATCCTGACTCTGAAGGTATGGCAGCAGAGTTCCCAGAGAAATCATCTTGAATTTCTCTTTGAACAGGAATTTGTTCAGTTCTCTGAGGTCTAAAATGGGTCTGTGTCCCCCTGTTTTCTTTGGAATAAGGAAGTAAGGGGAGTAAAACCCTGTACCCTGTTGGGAAATGGGTACATCTTCTATTGCCCCCTGGGCAAGAAGTAAACTGACCTCTTGACTCAACTGAGTGTTGAGAGAAGCTTGAGACTTGAACTGTCTTACCACTGTAGGAGGGGGCATGTTGAAGAAATGAAGCTTGTACCCCTCTCTTACAATGGAAAGAGTCCATTAGTCTGCTGTTATCTGCCCCCATCTGGGGGCAAAATGACACAACCTTCCTGGGATGGTGGAAGGCTCTGGCCCGTTCAGGGCCAGGAGGCCAAGTTCTCTAGATGGGAGTCAAAGCCCCTGTGGAGGCTGAGTCTGCTGGGCCGGTTGAGGCTTAGCAGTCCTTGATTTCCTTTGCATTGGGGGCTGCTGACCTGCAGAATGCACCTGCTGGGTATAGGAGGGATAAAACCTCTTCTTTTTAGAGAAGAATGGTTTCTTGTAGGATATTCTCCTTGCAGGATCAGCTGTAGCCTTGGATAGTCTATCCAAAGTGGTGTTATCAGCATCCAGATCATTAGCTTTCTCTTGCCAATTTTCGCCAAAGAGATTTTCGCCTGTACAAGGGATATTCCCCAGTTTGTCCTGTACCCAGAGTTCTAAGTCAGATGCCTGGAGTCAGGCAATCCTACGAGCACCTATGGCAATGGCAGAGGTTCTGCTTATGCACTCAAAGCAGTCAAAAGCTGCACGATTAACAAACTTGGAAACATCCCGGGCTTGTTTGACAAGTGTAAGATAATCCTGCCTCTTATCATCAGGAAGGAGAGGGCTCATAAGCTCGAGATCTCCGGTAACCTCCTTAAGGAACATTCCCATGTATAAGATGTAGGAACTAATCCTGGCAGAAAGCATAGAGGCCTGGAATGTTCGATGCCCAAAGGCATCAAGAGTCCTACATTCACGTCCTGGAGGATTAGATGCATGTCACTTTGCACTCTTGATCCTTCTCATAGCTGACTCCACCACTATGGAGTGGTGTGGCAACTGAGTTTTTTGAAATCCAGGACAAGGAGGTACTCGATACATGGTATCCAGCCTACGGGAATGAGGAGAGGTGGTAAGAGGTGTTTCCCACATTCTTAACATGAGATCATGCAAGATCTCATGAATAGGCGAAGTAGCCGCTTCTTTGGGAGCTTTAGGATATTGTAAAATCTCCAGCTCCTTTGCTCTGGGCTCTGTTTCAGGAGCCACTGTGATGGAAAGACCCCTAGCCAACTCCCTGATGAAATCCTGAAAGGATATTTATTTATTTATTTTATTTATTTTACAATTCTTATATACCGCACTATTTGCAATCAGCGCGGTTTACATGTAACAAAAAACATCCGACAAAAAGGATATGTCTGGTCATTACATTGAACAGGGAGTGGGATTTGGAGAACAAGTATCAACTATATAAACTATATAAATGTTTAGGAGAAGAAGGCTCCTCAGAGAGAAGTACTCCGGCATCGACAGAGCTGTCAGGGTCCTCAGAGTCATCGGAGGATTCAAAATATCTTCTGTCTGGGTGCTCTTGTAAAGCACAATACCGGTACCGATCGAAGTCAGTATCGGAGGGGTCCGGTACCGGCCTGTCGATACCGGAGGAAATAGCATGACTCGGTGTTGGTAGCATACTCGCCGATGTCGATGCTGTCGGTACCAGTACCGATATCGGTGCCGGAACCGGTGTCGATACCGGTTGAACTGTCTGAAGCGGTCCCGAAGGCACCGATGCCGCAAGGAGAGCCGCCAGACTGCGCTCAATAGACAGGAATCTCTGGTTAATTGACACTGCCGATGCCTGGGTGTCGGTACCGGATGAAGCAGCCGGTACCCCAGAGCATGGCACCAGTAGTTCTGCCGAGGTTGAGGCCTCGAAAACATCCTGGAGCCCCGATAGTGCTTTGGAAGCCGAAGCCTCTCGCCGGGGCAATTTTGCCGGTACAAGTCCCTCAAGAGCAACGCCAGAGGCATCTCGATGCTTGGAAGGAGATCTACCCTTTGAGGACCGGCCAGATTTATGTTTGGTTACCTGAGATCCATGGGAGGAAGATGAAGCCCTGGAAGACGTCAATGCCACGGATGCTGCATCAGAGGGAAAAAGGGTGCTAAGCTTAGCAGCTCGGTTCTGCCAACCCCTCTGTGACATCATCCCACAGCCAACACACTCAGAGATGGAGTGGTCAGGACCTAAACATTTGAGGCACCATTCGTGAGTGTCAGTGACGGAGATGGTACCACCACACTTGGAACACTTTTTAAAACCCGAAGCGGGTTTTTCCATGTTGAGGAAAAATTGGGCCTAGTGCCCAAAATGGCGCATGGCACCCAAGAAAAAAAAGGCTGGAAAATCCAGATAAAAGATTAGAATTTTTTTTTTTTTAAGAAAGAAAGAAAGAACCGGCGGTACCAGTATAGTGTCGAGGAAGGCAGACGCTACCACAAAAAAAGAATGAAAAATATGGGATAATTTCTGCGGTGACAGGAAAACGACCTGCTGGCTCCTCGGAAAACGAAGAACTGGAGAGAGGCAGTTGGGAAAGGCGGGAAGGCAGCACGTAGGTGCTGTGGGATGCTCCCAAAAGCTTTCTAATTGGACGCTGGGGAGCGTTCCCGCGCAGGCTCCGTCGGTACCGACGATACCCCTATGTGAAGACTACATTCCTGCTTGTTCCTGGAGATAGTAGATCTCCTCCATGAGCACTGATGCACCTATGATTTCCGATGCACTAGAGAGCAAAATCTGATGGGCAGAAACCAGCATAGAGATCTTTCAGGAGTCCAACAAAGATGCATCTCCCACAGGCAATTTCAGAGAGTTTTGAGGATGGATTTGATGCACCAAACTGCAGCTTTATGACGGGCAAAGAATATCATCCTCCTCTGTTTGAATCCTTTCATGAGCCACTGCTTGAGGATTACCATGGACAAAGGTGTAAGGCCTGCAGCAGATTTGGCTGATTTCTCCAGAATCTGACAGGGAATACATCAGGCTGGTCTCAGCATTTTAAAGGCTGGCACTTGTTCTTCCAATACCAAGGAGGATGTGAAGTCTTCAAGTTTGGACTGGGATAGAGGCTCCTCCAATAACACAATGCTCTGGATACTGTGCTCTGATGGATCTTGATGGCAATACACCAAAGCCTCTGGCTGATGCTTCTCATCTCTGATCTTCGTCTGAAGATGCAGAGGAATCCTTCCTTCCTCTTCCTTGGGTCAGTATCAGTGAGTGTTCGATACCAGGGAGATCTACTGGCACTCACGTCCAAATGAGGTTGAAGGCCCCTTGATCTTGAAGCACCATTGTCTGACAAAGCCATGCAGACCATTGCCACCAACTCCAAAGACAATGGATCGGTCTCATCACTGCTAACTCCACTTTGATCTTTCCACATTGCTGCTCCTTATGACTGGAACAAACTACCTGAGTTGGTTCGTCATGCTCTATTTCTGGACCTTTTCAAATCCAGGCTAAAAACTCACTTCTTTGAGGCTGTTTTTGGATCCCGATCCACATAGTCTCCTGCTCTCCTACTATGTGTTACCTTACCATTCCCCTAGACATATCCTAGTCCCCAGCTGTTGTGTTGTCTGTCTTGACTAGAGTGTAAGTTAAGTAGGGACTTTCTCCTACATGTCTCTGAACAGTGCTGTATATAGAAACATATGCATTGTAGCGCTATACAAATGATCAGTAGTAGCAGTAGTAATAAAAATATGTTTGTGCTTTCCTTGACACTGAAGCCCCCACAAAGAGAAGGCTTATGTGCAGGCCCCAGCATTAGTTTCTGGGACACAGCATCTGGAAAAAACAGCCACAGCCAAATCAAATGAATCAATTTTGAAAGAAAAATGAAAGAAATGACCATAAATGCCCGAGACCTAAATGCAGCCTAAGGCTGTGTCATGGCAAAAATAAAACTAAACTTATAAGTGACAGAAAATCCTGTCTAAAGACACTAAAAAAGGCAACAAGACACACTAGTGGTGGTAGAACAGGAAAAAAGTCACAAAAGATGAAATAGAACTTACAAGGCACCAAAAACACAGAACAGCAAAGCACATGATCCAACAAAGAAAAGTATGTCCATGTAGCTCTGTGGAAAGATGAAGACTGAGAAGGTGAGGTGTTGCAATGGCAAATGGAAAGGTATGCATGCAAAGAGAAATCTGTCTAAAAGCTTCTATAAAGATACTGATAAATTGGAAAACTGGATGTCCAAATGGCAGATGAAATTTAATGTGAACAAGTGCAAAGTTATGCACCTAGGAAAGAACAACCCAAACTATCGTTCCACAATGCAAGGTTCCACATTAAGAACCACCACCCAGGAAAATGGATTTAGGTGTCATCATGGATAATACATTAAAACCCTCCATCCAGTGTGCAACGGCGGACAAGAAAGCAAATAGAATGCTAGGAATCATAAGGAAAGGAATGGCAAATAAAACCAAGGATATCATAATGCCTCTGTATCATTCCATGATGTGATCACACCTAAAATATTCTCTTCAATTCTGGTCGCCATATCTTAAAAAGGATATAGTAGAATTAAGTAAGGTACAGAGAAGAGCCACCAAAATGGTAAAGGGGATAGAAGGATACCCCTTTGAGGAGAGGCTAAAAGGTTAGGGCTCTTCAACTTGGAAAAGAGACGGTTGAGGGGAACTAAGACATCTATAAATTCATGAATAGAATAGAACAGGTAAACATAGATTGGTTGTTTACTCCATCAAAAAAGTAGAAAGACTAGGGGACATGCAATGAAGCTACAATGTAACCCATTTAAGAGTAATAAGAGAAAATATTTTTTCACTCAACATGTAATCAAACTCTGGAATTAGTTACAAGAGGATGTAGTAAAAGCTGTTAGTGCAGCTGCGTTAAAAATGTTGGACAAGTTCCTGGAGGAAAGGTCCATAAAGCATTAGTAAAGACGACCCAGGAAATCCACTGCTTACCCCGGGATAAGCATTGTGCAACCTATGTATCTTTTTGGGAAACTGCCAGGTACTTGTGACCTGGATTGACCACTGTTGGAAACATGATACTGGGCTTGATGGACCTTGGTCTGACACCTTGGTATGGCATTTCTTATGTTCTTATATGAGAGAGACTCCCATGCAGGGCTCCTTTGGTTTGTCACTCATATATGAGCATTTATTCTGCTTCTCCACCAAGAATAAAATTTTTCCTTCGTTCACCCTGCATTTGGTAGCTTGACCCCTGGAGGTAATATTGTGAGACTACTGCTATGGGTCAGAGGGAGAAATGTCACTTACCGTTAAATTTCCTTTCCTGGAATACTGCTAGACCAGTCCAGACAAGCAGGTTATGCTCCCCTGCCAGCAGATGTTGGAGACAGAGAAAAAACTCCAGAGCTGTGATTGGCTATGCTCTGGGTGGTATAGGTGTACCCCTAGGGGTCCTACTCAGTATTCTTTTGACAAGCTATAACCTAGGGAGAAGCCCTGACTAACGTACTCAACTATGTACATGTGGGAATTAACCGAACTCAAACCAACACCTTGAACCATTAACGGAAGAGGAGGATCAACAATCATCCCTTGGAGAAGAAACCTGAATCCACTATCTGTGGACCCTCTCCACGATATGTAAAATCGGTTTTGCCCAAAGAAGAATGTCAGCTCCTCTGCACAAGCACTGCTACTTGACAAACGGGTGGGTTCTGGACTGGTCTAGGAAAGGAAAATTAACAGTAAGTGAAATTTCTCCTTCCAGTTCATACTGCTAGACCAGTCCAGACAAGTGGGTAGTACCCAAGCTAACGACCCTCAGGGTGGGCCGAGAGAGCCGCTGACAGCACACCAACTCCAAATCGACTGTCCTCCTGTGCCTGAATGTCCAGACAATAATGCTGAACAAATGTGGATAAGGAGGACCACGTTGCCGCCCGACAGATATCAAGGGGAGCTACGTGAGAACGTTCGGCCCAAGATATGGACTGAGCTCAAGTGGAATGAGCCCGAAGCCCCGCAGGTACCGGCTTGCCTTGAACGATGTAAGCCGATTCAATGGCCCGACGCAGCCACCTGGCGATGGTGGACTTGGAGGCCGCCAGACCTTTACGCGGTCCTGCAAACAGGACAAAGGGATGGTCAGTCTTGCGAAAGGAATTGGTCACTTTCAGATAATGGAGGAGAATTCTCTTGAGGTCCACTGCTCGGAGATTCTTGTGCCGCCCCGAACATTGCTCCTTTAAGAAGGTAGGCAACAAAAGAGGCTGATTAACATGAAAAGGAGTGATTACCTAAGGTAAGAATGAAAGAACAGTACACAGAGACACTCCGTCTGCGGTGAATGAAAGATAGGGATCTCTGCAAGAAAGAACCTGTAGCTCCGATATCTGACGAGCTGAGATGATTGCTACTAAGAACACTGTCTTAAGTGTCCAACTCGCGAAGCGATATTTCCTTGAGAGGCTCAAAGGGCTGAGCCATTAGGGCATTCAAGACCAGAAAAAGATCCCAAGGAGGAACTACAGGATGAAGCGGAGGACGCAGAAACTTGACTCCCTTGAGAAAACAGGATAAGTTGGAATGGGGCGCAAGGGATCAACCTCGAACCGGCCCTCGGTAGCATGTCAAGGCTGAAATCTGTACCCTTAGAGTTCCGAGCGCTAATCCCTTGTCAAGGCCCTCTTGAAGAAAGGCGAGAATCTCTGGAATTTCGGATCGCCAGGGAGAAAGATGATGTTGAGAACACCACGACTCAAAAACTCTCCATACTCTAGCGTATGCTACCGACATAGAAGATCGCCAGGCAGGGAGAAGCGTAGATACGACTTTAGAAGAATAACCCTTACGGGATAGCCCGCAACATTCAAGAGCCAAGCCGTAAGCGAGTAGGGAGCTGGATTGTCCATGGGAATCGGTCCTTGCCTGAGAAGTCCGAAGGAGGCTGCCAGTCGCAGAGGAGTTACTCGATATAACCCTATGAGATCGGCATACCAAGGCCTTCTGGGCCAATCCGGAGCCACGAGGATTACCGGGCCCTGGTGCTCTCTGATTCGTTGAAGAACCCTCCCGATCATGGACCACAGTGGAAACACATAAAGAAGCTCGTGTTCCAGCCATGGCTGGGCCAGTGCATCTATGCCGCGAGTTCCTTGCTCTCTCCAGCGACTGAAGAACCATGGGACTCTAGCATTCGTCGCTGATGCCATGAGATCTATTGCCAGTTGACCCCATTCCTGAACTATGTTTTGGAAAGCTTCTGGGGCCAGTTCCCACTCACCGGGATCTAGAGTGTTTCGGCTCAGAAAATCCGCTTTCACATTGGTGGTCCCCACTATATGTTGCACTGAGAGGGCTTGAAGGTATCTTTCTGCCCATGGGACTAGGAGGGACATCTCTCTTGACACTCCCGTGCACTTAGTGCCTCCTTGGCGGTTGAGATATGACACTGTCGTCGCGTTGTCAGACAATATTCAAACTGTCTGACCTTGCAGGAGATCCTGAAATCTTAGTAAGGTGAGGCGTACTGCCCGCGCTTCCAGTCAGTTGATTGTCCAGCGTGATTCGCAAGTCGACCAGGTTCCCTGCGTCGTGTGGGATCGACAGTGAGCTCCCCAGCCAGACAAACTTGTGTCTGTTGTCACCAAGACCCAGCGTGGGGTCTCCAAGGGAACTCCCTTTAGGAGATTGTGTGAGGAGAGCCACCACCGTAGGCTCCACCTGACCGTTGGTTGTAGCGGGAGCCGGAGCTGGTAGTTCTCTGACACTGGCGACCATCGCAACAGGAGTGTATTCTGCAGGCAGCGCATGTGATCTCTGGCCCAAGGTATGAGCTCGATGGTGGCGGCCATGAATCCCAGGACTTGAAGATAATCCCAAGCTCGCAGAGAGCTCTGAAGTATAAAACTTTGGATTTGAGCAGTTTGTGAAAATGGGATGGGGTCAGAAAAACACGACTCTGACAAGTATTGAACCGCGCCCCGAGGAAGTCGATCTCCTGGGATGGCTGAAGGCAACTTTTGGCCTGATTGATCACCCAACCGAGCTCCTGTAGAAAAGAAACTACCACAGAAACGGTCCTGCGGGCTTCCAGAAGGGTGTCTGCTCGAATGAGCCAATCATCCAAGTACAGATGAACTCTGATGCCCTGCTTGCATAAGACCACTGCCGCCACCACCACCACCATCACCTTGGAAAAGGTGTGAGGCGCCGAGGCCAGGCCGAAGGGCATCGCTCGAAACTGAAAATGATGCCTAAGGACCACAAACCACAAGAAGTGTTGAAGGTCTTCTCAAATAGGAATGTGAAAATAGGTCTCTGCGAGATCTAAGGAAGCTAGAAACTCACCCTTGCGCACTGCTTGTATGACTGACCGTAGGGTCTCCATCCGGAAGTGTGGTACTCGAAGGCTGCGATTGACACCTTGGAGGTCCAGAATTGGCCGAAAGGAGCCGTCTTTCTTGGGCACCACAAAATAGATAGAAAAGAGGACTAGGCCGTTATTCTTAACACCGGGGACTGGACGAATAGCTTCTAGCAAGAGAAGTCTCTGAATGGTTATTTGAATGGCCATCTTTTTTCCCCAACGAGCGTCCTGGGGATATCAGGAAAGCATCGTGAATGGGCCGGCAACACTCGAGGGAGTATCTGTGAGAAACTATGTCGAGGACCCACTGATCTGAAGTTATGAGCACCCACTGTCGAGAAAGAAAAAAAAAAAAGAAAGAGTCAACCGACCTCCTATAGGAGGAAGCGTCTCGGGTGGGCTTCCCGTCCCATCAGCGGGAAGGATGGGAGGATCCAGCAAATGTTCCTGGACCTGAATAGGAATCCGTGCTTTTACGGGCTCCCTGAAAGGACTGGGACCTCTGACCGAAGTGAACGGTAGTAGTGGAGGAGGTAGGAGGCTTAAAAGCCCAATATTTCTGAGAGTTGCGAGATCTAGGGAAACGCCGATAGCCTTGGGAACGAGATCCCCGGCATGATGAAGCTTTTGGTCTATCTTCTGGTAAGCGTTGAGGCTACCAGATCCCAGATCCTTTACTAACTTGTCTAGATTTTCTCCAAACAGAAGTCTCCCTTTAAATGGAAGCTTGGACAGACGCGTCTTAGAGGCAACATCCGCTGCCCACTGACGTAGCCAAAGCCATCTCCTAGCCATCGTCACCACTGCTAGGGAGTGAGCCGAGGGATGCAAAAGATCATAAAAGGCATCCGCTAAGAAAGCTGTAACGGATTCCAAACGTCCGACATCTGGATCCTCCGGAAGCTGTTGGATCCATCGCAAGAAGGCATGAGCCGCTAGTCCGCCACAAACTGTCGCTTGAAGAAAAAGAGCGGAAGACGAAAAGGCTGTCTTAAGCAGACTCTCCACCTTACGGTCCTGTTGGTCATGGAGCGCCACTCTGCCCTCGACCTGTATGGTGGTATGCTTGGTAACTCCGGTCAGCAATGCGTTCTCCTTCGGGTATGGTGAGCCAATGGTCCAGGTCGGAGGGAGACTACAGTTACAACTGTCCAATATGGCGTGCCGTACACAGAGGTGAATCCAGAGATTCCCATTCCCAAGATACCATTTGCTGCAATTCTGCTGGAAAAGGAAATGCTTTGGAAGGCTTACGTATGCCTTGCAAAATAGGGTCTGGTTTTGACAAATCCTGGGAATTCTGTAGGTCAGGTGTGTCGGCAAGGTGCAGCGACTCTACCACCTGTGCAATTAAAGCTGGTAATTCTTCTTTCCGAAAGAGTCTGATATCTTGAGAGTCCTCTTGTGCTGTAACCGATGAATCTGAAGGAGAATATTCACCATCTTCACGATCCAACAAAGCCAGGCTCACCTCCCTCGAAGATTTGTGGTCATCCGGGATGTCCGGACTGCCCCGTAAGCCCCATGTTACCTCCCTAGGAGGATGTAGCCCTTTGAGGTCTGCGGTCTTATGGGACCGCTTGCGAGATCCAGACATCTCCTTGTCTGGGGTCGGGCTGGATACTGGAGGTATCCCTATAGAGTCTGAGCACCACAGGTTCCAGGTGTGGCGAAATAGAGCCAGGAACTGGCTATCTGCCATATCTACCGTGGTCTGCTGAGTTTGTGGAAGCAGTATGGGGGCTGCCTGAAAGCCTTCTGCAGGTGGAGAACTCTGGAGGGCTTCCAACGAAGGAGGTGCGGAGGAGCTGATGTCTATCGCCGACAGTGCGACTGGCATGAAGGAAGAAGATTCCCCCGGATGCATAGCACAAGTTGAACACAAGCGATTGATCAAATCCTTCTGTTTCTAATTACAGACTACACACCTGTGTAATGAAGACGGCATGCTCTGTTTTTGTTTTTGTTTTAATAAACTTTAATTTAAGAAAATTCCCCACTTAGCTTGTATTTCTTGAAAAAAATCACTCCTGAATAGCGTTTCTGCCCGGGTTCCGTTCGGCTTGCCTAAACAGCACAAAATGTCCCCACAGAGCTTTTCCCTCCAAAAGTGCTGAGAAGGCGATCCCGCACTTTCAAAATGGCCACCGGCAAGGAGAACCTGATGAAAAAGGGGACCCCCTGTGCAGAAATCACTCCCGAACACGGCGATTCAACCCAGAGGGAGGAGGGAAATGCTGCCAGCTGCTGTAGGGTCTAAACCCCCACTAAGCTCCGTATCGCCAAAACAAGAAGTAAGGGGAAAGGCTGTCACTCACGGTTCTGGTGCAGAGAAGCTGAGGTTCACTGGAGGTGCAGAGGCACTGAGTCCTGAATGTAAGATAAGTTAAATCTCTAAATAGAATAGAGACTATTGATCCTCCTCCAGCTGCTCTGGCCCTCGTGGCAGACGCTGGGTTTCCTTCGATGCAGGGAGCTCTACTGATCTCAAGATCAGGAGCTCACCTCAGGATATATTGCCACTAACATTTTCAAAAACTTTAGAACTAGGCAATAAAGGAACCTGGGAAACCCAAAGAAAACACCTCTTGTGTGTTCTGGGTACCTCCAGGAGTCAGTAAATGACAGGTAAATTAAATAACTAGATAAGCTTGTTTACACCTTCATCTGCTGGAGACAGAGAAAATACTGAGTAGGACCCCTAGGGGTACACCTATACCACCCAGAGCATAGCCAATCACAGTTCTGGAGTTTTTTCTCTGTCTCCAACATCTGCTGACAGGGGAGCATAACCCGCTTGTCTGGACTGGTCGCAGCCTTTTGAACCCAAGCACTTGATGGATAGGAACAACTGGAGATTGCTCTTGCTCCCTGCCAGACACAAGTGAAACCCCCAATAAGAAGTGAGAAGGGGGGCTGGGGGCATTCTATAAGATTTCAGGTGTGCCAGGTGAATAGGCAGATTCTATATAAGATGTCAGTGCATATCACAGCTGTTGGATGGGTGGGAAGATTTGATTTCACATGTCGAGGGGAGAAGAGTGTTGGGGTGGAGGGTTAAATGGTGACATTTTATTTACTAGTTAATGTCTTTTCCTTGAGTCCGGCTAGACCAGTCCAGACAAGTGGGTTGTGTTCCCCTACCAGCAATTGGTGGACACAAAGAACAGCGTAGTTACTCACCTGTATCAGGTGTTCTCCAGGGACAGCAGGAATCAGTCCTCACTTATGGGTGACATTGGCACCGACGGAGCCCGCACAGAGCAATTCCCCAGTTTTCAAAGAAAGCCTTTGGGATTGCTGCCACGCATGCGTGGTCCTCTTCCCGCCCAAAGGTGCCATCTTGCTAAGTCAGTTCCCTTAGCTCGAGCCCTACCAAGCAGATGGCAAGGGAAGGACAAAAATCCAGCAACTCATCAGGGGAGGTGGGAAGGTAGTATGGGCCGATTCCTGCTGTCCCTGGAGAACACCTGTTACAGGTGATTAACTATTCTAAAGGAAAAAAGGGGACTCTAGTAGTTGTCGATATTGAAGGACAGACTAGATAGGCCATGTGGTCTTTTTCTGTCGTCATTTTTCTATGTTTTTATGTTTCTTTCTCCAGGAACAAACAGGACGTCAATCCTTACTTATGGGACTCCCTAGCTACAGGCTACCGAACCTGTAACAAAAAAACGCCTCCACGAGGCCGTGAGCAGAAGCCGAAGCCCGAAAGAGCCCGAGTCCTTGGGTCCTCAGGGTGAAGCCCTCGGTAGCCATGAAGGAGGGTTGGAGGGCAGGAGTTGCTTATACCCCAAACAGGTTATGGAGTACAGCCTGGCCAAAGGCCAAATAGAAATGGCTTCCTTCGAAAAAGGACAGATAAGGATCTCTGCAAGACAGAGCCTGCAGCTCGGAAATCCACTTTGCGGAACGAATTGCAACCAAGAAGACCTTCTTGAGTGTCAAATCCTTTAAGGTAGCATCCTTCAAAGGCTCAAAGGTGCTGTCATTAGGGCCCTGAGCACCAGACACAGATCTAGAAGGGAGCAAGTCCCTGGGCTCATGCGGTCCATAAAAGTATTGAGAACAAGCCCGAGGCCTGGAAGCAGAGAGAAAAAAAAGGTTTTCCAGGTCAGGAATGACAAGAGACCCAAGAATCCAGCCAGCGCATCCTCAGTGGATGGGTGGCTGATGAGAAAGGGGCACCAGACCACTTTACAGGCCCCTTGGACCTGTCTCCTGGTAAGGTTTTGTCTCGCCCAGGTCATTCATAAGCTTTTCCAAACAGCTCCAAACAGAAGCTTCCCCTTAAAAGCCAGTTGGGCCAACTGGGCTTGGAAGATGTATCTGCTGCACAGTGCTGGAGCCAAATCCAACGCAGTGACAATCGTCAGGGCACCATCCCTGCCATCAAACATACTAAGTCATACATGGCATCAGAAAGGAAGGCTGTAGCTGACTCTAAAAGAGGGGCAGTATTATCCAGTGGAAGAGACAGAATCCACTGAAGCAGGGCTAAAAGCATCAGGCTGATCCATATCGCAAGCTGTAGACGCTCATCACAAATTGGCTCTTCAACAAGGAATCCATCTTATGGTCCATATAAATCCTTTAAGTCCGACCCACCTTCCACAGTAACGGAGATACATCTGGTAACCGCCATGACCTGGGCATCCACCTTGGGAATACCAAATCACTCTATACACTCCCCCTCAGGGAGAGCATAGATCTTCTTACACACCCTTAACCCTTTAGGCAGGGTGTCGAGAGAGTCCCATTCTGACCAGATCATATCCTTGATCACATCAGAGAATAGGAACACAGTAGTGGATTTCCATACCCCTTGAAGGAGCAGGTGTACATTTGGCTCCTGCTCCGGGCCAGAAGCATCCATCAAGTTCAACACAGATGAGACCCTGGCAATCAATGCCACCAGCTCCTTCTTCCAGAAGAGGCAGATCATGCCAGCCTCTGCATAATCTTCTGAAGGTGAGAGCACTTCCTCATCCACTCAGAGCCCAGTACTGAGCCATCGAATCTGAGTCAACATCTCGTACTCAACATCTCAGCTCCCAGCTGTTCCCCATCTCCAGGGGGCGCCCCTCGCTGGAGATGCTTAGCCAAAGATAATTGAACAGGGCTTCTACTTTCAGTCTGCCACGCATAAGACTGTCATGGGGATACCCAGAGGAAGTAGGGTCTGAATTTTCATGCCAGAAGGACCAGGCCTGTTGCAAAAAAGAATTTTATGGAGGATAATCCATAGTCCGGAAGCTCTCCTCTTGGTCATGATTCCCCAACACCAGGGAGCACAGTCGCCACAGACCCCCTAGAGAATGATGAGCGGCTCACAGCACAGTCTCCGGAGCCTCCAACCAGTTGAATATCCTTACCCATAGCGTCATCCAGCAAGCACGCATTAACTGAGCATTACATAAGAGCATGGAGCTGAAACAATTTTCCCTCCTCCTATTGCTTCGAAAAAGACTGCAGTCTAGTGGAGCCTCCCATGTTGTGCTCATGTTCATGAGCATTTAATCAATTTCTTTTCCTCTCAATCCTCAGATTTTCTACAAAAAGGAGAAAATCCATCCGCTATCTGCTGGAGACAAAGAAATACCGTAGTGGCTGAGAAGAATAGAGGCATGGGGTGATGTCATTGAAACCTGGACTTTTCATTGGTTCTTTGTCTCCACCAATCTGCTGGTAGGGGAGCACAACCCACTTGTCTGGACTGGACTAGCAGGATGATATGGAAGTAGATATTGAAGGGTTTGAGGGTCTGTGAAGGTGTTGTTGTTTTTTTTTGTTTTGTTTTGTTTTTTTTAGCAGCAATGGCTCTTAGTATATTGCTGATAGCTGAGTTGCATCTGCACAATAGCAATGCACTTAAGATGTAGTAACTATCTGCCTTGTATGATGTGTATAGGCATAAAACCAACATTTATTGCAAAGGCGCTACTACACTTACTGCGTGTTGATTTTTGTAATGGTAACTGCAAACTTTTACCACACTTTAGAGGTTATTTTAAAAGACTTCTACACAATTTCCATGTGTAAAGCATAGTTACTCACCTGTAACAGGTGATCTCCGGGAACAGCAGGAATTTAGTCTTCACATATGGGTACGTCGGTACCGACGGAGCCTGCGCGGGAACGCTCCCCGGCGTCCAAAAAGAAAGCTTTTGGGAGCATCCCACGTGCGTGTGCGCTGCCTTCCCACCCATTCACTTCCCTCTCATCAGTTGGGTTTGTAGCTGAGACCGAAGGAGGGAAGTAGACAAATTAGAGAGAGAAAGAAAGACAAAGAGAGACAACTCCTAGGGGAGGTGGGTGGGTTGTGAAGACTTATTCCTGCTGTTCCCAGAGATCACCTGTTACAGGTAAGTAACTGTGCTATCTCCAGGAACAAGCAGGAATGAGTCTTCACATATGGGGACTCCCAAGCTAAGATGCCTGGAGGAGGTCCCAGCATATTGCAAATCTAGTTGATGGGCCATGCTATTTCCCAGAACCTGAGCCATCCAAGGGATGGAGGTTAGGAGTTGAACTAAAAAGGGGTGTGCTGTGGAACAGCTGGACTAAACAAGGCGTCTAGAGAGGAGTCCTTGTGTAGATGAGAAATGTCAGTGAAAACTGGATTCCAATTCTCTAAGGTGGACCTCAGTCAGAAATATTGCGAAAGTATTTGTTGAGACTAATGGTCTTGGTGCTAGAAACCAGTACATTATCCTCAAAGAAAATACCTTACTGGAAAGTATAGGAAAATAAATTTCACAATACAGGCAGAGGTCAGAAGCCTAAAAGGCTAGAACTAATCCCAGAAGAAAAAACTGGGAGAGTTTAATGAGGTTGGACTTTAGATGAGAAGCTAAAGCTTCTGTAGGCCAACATTTGAAGCTCTTTGTCCTTGGAGCAGAAAAGGGCTCTAGGAAAGAGGAGATAAATCTGACTGGTTTGCAGAAAAAGGATGGGTCTTTGAGACCCCTCTATCAAAATGAAAGACAGAAAAGAAACATTTGTAGTAGGTGGTGTAGCCTCCAATTTCTTGAAGATCAGGAATGTCTTCCGTAAGTGATGACACTTAGGATGACTTTACATGGAGAGCTTCAAATGTAACGCAACCGGAAAGGTTACAGTAAAAGAAGGTAGTTTGTGACTACCATAGAAATTGGTTGTCCATTTAAAATCCTATGGCATGCTGGAACAGCATTACTATGGACAGTAACAAACCTTTCGGAGTGAGATATGTGTATTTATACACACATATTATATATTATATATATATATATATATATAGTGGTGAAGACTCCCCTCCAGAGGAAATGGAGATAGAGGAAATTCCTAATAGAAGGGATGACACACACAGGATTTCCAAAACTGACTTGGAAAAAAACACAGTTATCAGCTGAGCTGAAGACAAGCCCCAGTCCAGAGGAGGAGTTAGGCTTCAGCACTGATTGGGCACGCCCAGGGGAACGACAGGGAGTGCCGGGAAATGAAGTCCTTTTTAAATCCTCAGACAGGATTGACAGAGGAGGCAGCAAGGCTGGCAAAGGAGGCAGCAAGGCTGGCAAGGCTGACAAGGAGAGCAGCAAGAAACGAAGCGGACGAGAAGCAGCTTCCAATGCACGTTGGTCTTCAGGAGGAACTTGGAATCAACGGGGAAAAACGCTAGAACCCTGGGAGCACTGTTCCCTCTAAGCTGTGCGTGTGTGCGCGCGCACACACCTCGCCGAGTGAGCGCACATACTTTACAACAGAGCGCACAAAAATTACGGTTCTGATTCTGATAGAAAACACCACAGACGTCTTAAAATTTAAAAGTTGTTCTGTATTTACGATTTTCACAAGTTCTACAATATTTTCTAGTGCAATCAATGTGGTGTACATACTGTATGCTGACGTGTAGTCAAATTTTAAAGTATATAACTCAGAGTGTCGTTATGTGGCGCACAAAAATTTAACCTTCCTTCAAAAGCTGCACAGCTGATATTTTATGCGCACACAGCCTACAGAAAATTAGAGGGAACATTGCCTGGGAGAAGGCAGAACCCTGGAACAGTAAGCCTTGGAGCCCAATATACTCTCAAGGAGATCCTTACTACACGGTAGAGCCTAAACGTGGGAAGGCTAGCAAACCCAGCTCTTGGAGAAAAGGTATTTTGTCTGGTGGCGAGCAGTGCTATAAAAGCCAGGAACCAAAACAGGAAAGAAGTTTTTCTGAGACAAATTCTCCTAGCAGAAGAACTAGCCATAAGGCTCCTGAGTTTCTAAAGAGGAGAGAGTCCTGGAAGAAAGGTGCCTGTTCTTATGCCAACGTCTCTGATAAAGGTAAAGCTGAATTTCCTAATTTTAATGCCTTGCTGGAGAAACCCTTTTATTGTGCTGACCTCCCTAAGCCAAACTCCGCAACAGGAGCAGATAGTGAGTGGGGGAAGGGTGTGACCCTTACCGGAGACTATCAAGCAGCTAAAGAGCAGCTACAGGCTGAATTGCTTCTAAAAGAGTTTCAGCAATTTCTGGAGCTAAAGTCAGGGAAACATAAGAAACCTGATGAAGAGAACAATTGCCTTAGCCCAGATGAATGTATGCAGATAGATAATGATGTGCCTACCTTGAGTTATGATCCTTGTGCAATGGATTGCTCTTTATGTTTTAGAGAGTAACAGTGTAAAGAAGCATCTGGAGTTTGTATGAGAAGAATACAAAACGCTTGCTATACCTGTTGCCTAGCCGTGAAAGTTCACAAATTGCTTTCACCTGTTTCTGTAAAGCCACACTGTGAGGAGAACAGCTGTTACTGTGAGGCTGCAATAATCCCAAGCAACCACACGAGGCAAAGCTGAGTAGAAGCTACCGTGACGTGTAAAGCTGAGTTAAAGCTATTTGATTTCAGTTATTTTCCTGATCTCCTGATTTCACCTTTATGTTGAAAGTTGCACCTTTACGTTATGCACCTTTGAATTGTAATGCGTTGAAAATATCCCCACAACAAATAAATTTCTTGCAAGCCTTATCACTCGAGTCACAACTACAACTTTCATCCCTAAAGGAAAAAACAGGTGTACTACGAATCCCAGCATTCAGAGGGATCAGTACCACCTTTATTCATAAGGGACATTATATAAGGCCACTCCTGCCTGTAAGCTCTAGGGCCCAGGCAGGAGCGTCGCTATATATATATATATATATATATATAAATAAAAATAAGAGACTCACTTAACAGGAAGTGGTAAGACCTGCTGGCAAAATATGGATAGAGAACCCCTTACTGGTTACACCTGGAAGAACCATGAAGAAGGTTACATGGAAACCAGTGAATGTTCCTAGTCAGAAGGATAGGTCTAGATCTCTTTAAAATTCTAGACTTTGATTAACCAGAAGTGGAGATCTATGTGCAAAGAAAACCTTTGTCTTAAGACAACAAGTCTGGATCCTTCTATGACTTCAGTATGGAGAAAAGACGCAATAAAAGGGAATACCATATTTGCCCATCTATGAGGGCAATATGGGAGTGGAGGAGTAGCCTAGTGGTTAGAACACTGGCTTGGTAACCAAGCAACCAGGGTTCAATTCCCACTAGCACTCCTTGTGGCCTTGGGCAAGTCACTTAACCCTCCATTGCCTCGGAAGAAAGGCCTGGCAATCTACTTCCGGTGATACTGCCAAGAAAACCCAGGAGCTTCTGGGTCGGCCAGGAGTCAGCACTGACTCGAAGGCACACATTGCATTTTTGAGGGCAATATGAGTATAATGCGTTCTTTGTTCAACATAAGCTCCAATGAAGTATTAGGAATTAGAAGGAATGCACTAGACAAGGACAGACTGCAATGAAAAGAAGTGCATCCCTGTTGGAGAAGTTCCACTGGAGATGTGGAACAACTCAGGGAATTAAGCAATTCTTTATGCTTTCATGTGATCTAAACCCTGGTTCACTTTCCCTAAAAAGAAAATTTTAAGGAAGATGGTAAAAGTAGGAAAAAACCCGGTCATGTGGGAGCATGACCGGGCAAGCCTTTCAACCATCTGAAAGTTACCCACCAGGAATGGCTCTGACGCTCTCTGGCAAAGGCCCATAGTTGCAGAGCTTCTTGTAGAATTGCAGAGAGCATGTTGTAGGTTGCCCAGGTGAGATCTGGTTGTTTAATTACCAGTGTGCAACCTAAGCTATTCTGTGGAAGCCAAAGAATTGAAGATGGCTAAGAATAGCAGACAGACAGGTTGCCTGCAACGATAAACTGTCCAAGTAGGTTTTGGAACCTCTCTTGGAATTATGTGTTATTAAGGCAGCAGAAAAGGTTAGGTCATATAGATTGGAAAAGGACCGAGAGACCGAATTAGAAGTGATAACTCTCACTTATGGTCCGATAAGCTGTCTTAAAAGAAATATTTGAAAGATTGCAGAGGGGAGAAACTCTGTATGGAAATTATTTACTGGAGTAGGTATTAGGGACAATCCTATGGCTTAAAGGTAAGCCCTCCAGTCAAATAGTATCACTCTTAGATTGAAAATCTCAACTAAGAGGGATGGAAGTAATACAGAGTTGGGAAGTCTTACAATTTGGTAAGTCTCTGAAAAGGGTAAGCTCCCCTGCAGTGAAAAGTATAAGATATCCTCATACAAGACAACTGCCAAGGTGAAGGGCATAGCATACCTTATAAGTAGTTGTAACTCCTCTGTTTACTTTTAAAAGGAGAGGAGAAACTTGTTACCTGTAGGGCATGATTATTGTTAATAGCTCTAAGAGCTGAAAGGATAGACAGCTCTTAGCAAGAGAGTCATGCCTAAAGTGGAGGATTAAGGCAGTGTATCGCTGACCTCTCAATAAGGATGAGAAGAACTGTAAATGCTTCTGTAGTTACGAAGTAGTGGTTCTGAAACTCAACAGGAAAAAAGATTTAATGAATAAAAATCAGAAACCCTGCGACTGCCGAGTTTGCTGAGCCTGTTGAGACTTTGGTTTTCTTAGCCTGGTATGATGTTGCCCTTCTTTGGAAACATCTGCATGATGGGTAGAAGATGAATAAAACCTTTTCCCCCTAGAGGAATAAAGTTTGTTAGCTGGGGCAGAGGAAAGTTTTGACAATCCTCTGAAAGCAACAATATCAGTGTTTCACTGATTAGCTTGAAATAAAGCATCTTTGTTAAAGAGATTTTCACCAGTACAAGGAGTATTTCCCAGCTTTTCTTGTACCCATTTGTCCGAGTCTGAAGCTTGGAGCCAGGCCATGTGTCGTGCTTCTATGGCTATAGCAGAAGTTCTGCTAATAGACTCAAAACAGTCCAGGGAAGCACGATTAAGGAATTTAGAGACATTTTGAGCATGACTGACTAATATGAAAAAGTCTGCTCTTTCATGTTCTTGAAGAAAAGAGTACAAAAGCTTTAAGTTCTTTGTGACCTCTTCAAGAGATAATCCCATATAGAAAATATATGAGATAATTCTTGCTGAAAGCATGGATGCCTGGAAGCATCGACGTCCAAAGGCATCTAAAGTTCTAGACTCACGACCTGGCGGATAAGAAGAATGCTTCTTTGCACTCTTAATACGCCTCATTGCTGATTCTACAACAATAGAATGAGGAAGTTGAGTCTTTCGAAAACCTGGAGAAGGTGGCACCTTGTACATGGAGTCAAGTGTCTTAGAATGTGGTGATACCGTTAAAGGAGTTTTCTACATCCTTAAAAGTAGATCTTGTAAGATCTGATGCAAAGGAAGCATGATAACCTCATTTGAAATCCAGGGGGATTGCAGGGTCTCTGAATCCCCTGGCAAGGATTCTTTACCAGGTATAGAAATGGCAAGTAACTTTGCCATATCAAGCAGAAAAGCTTGAAAAGAAATCTCCCCTGAGGAGGACCCTCTAAAATGAGGGGTAAAGGCTAGACTTGAAGATTTAGCCTTGGTACCGACAGATTCATCCCAGTCATCGGGATCGGAAGACCTGAAAGGATGAAGCATCGAATTTTCCTTAAAGCAATGTCTTCGGTACCGCCCGAGGTCGGTACCGAGACGAGTCGGTACCGAATCATCCATGCTAGAGATCGATTCCAGGCTCGGCATCGAAGGAAGCGAGTCTGTCGAAGTAAACATGGACGGTACAGACACCGATGTCGATACCGGTACCAGTACCGAAGCCGATATCAATACTGGAGGAACGGTCTGCAGCAACTCTAGCGGTACCGAAGTAGCCGAGAGCGCTAGACTGCGATCCTCGGTGAGGAGTGTTTCATCCATCACCATAGCCGATGCCAGGGTGTCGGTACTGCTCGAAGCGGCCACAACCACCGAGCATGGCCCAGGTATGTTCATCGAGGTAAGAACCCCGGGAACAACCTGAAGTCCCGTTAATGCTTTGGAGCCCGAAGACTCCCGCCGGGGCTTTATTGCCAAGATGTCCTCGAGGGCAAGGCTGGAGCCATCTCGATACTGGGAAGGAGATCTACCACTCGAGGACTGGCTAGTCTTTACAGACTTTTGTTTGGTTACCTGATCCTGTGGAGATATTGTAGCTGGTGACATCGAGTGCGATGTGAACCGGGTATTGAGTTGTGCTCGATTCTGAAGATTTCTTCTATTTGAGCTCCAGCAGGAAAGACACTCCAGTGGGCGATGGTCAGGACCCAAACATTTTAGACACCAAGTATGGGTGTCAGAAAATATATCTGTACCGCCACACTGAGCATTTCTTAAGAGTAGTGGCTGGCTTTTCCATAATGGAAAGATGGAGGCCTAGTGGCCTAGAACTGTCAGACACTAAACAGGAACAATTTCTGAGGAAAAGAAGAAATTCTTTAGAAAAAAAAGAAAGAAAAGCACCGGCAGCACCGGTGGCGTCGAGGGAAGGCAGACGCGACCACAAAAAAATAAGAATAAAAAGAAGAATTTTCTACGGTGACAGGAATACGTCCTGCCGGCTCCGCAGAAAACGGAAAACTGATGAGAGGGAAGTGAATGGGCGGGAAGACAGCGCGCATGCGCGTGGGATGCTCCCAAAAGCTTTCTTTTTGGACGCTGGGGCGCGTTCCCGCACAGACTCCATCGGTACCGACGTACCCATAAGTGAAGACTCATTTCTGCTTCTTCCTGGAGATTTCTTCTATTGCCCCTTGGGCAAGAAGCATAGTGACCTCCTGACCTAACAGGTTGATGAGAGAGGTCGGAGAATTGAACTGCCTTATCATTGTGGGAGGGGGCATGCTTGAAAAATGAACCTTGTACCTCTCTTTTATGATGGAGTGTCTCCAATGCTCTGCTGTTATTTGCCCCCATCTGGGGGCAAAGTGACACAACCTTCCTGGAATGGTGGAAGGCTCTGGTCCCATTAGAGCCAGGAAGGCTAAGTTCTCTAGCTGAAAGTCAAAGGCCTTGTGGAGGCAGAGACTGCTGGGACAGCTGAGGTTTAGCAGTCTTTGCTTTTCTTTGTTTGGGTGGTTGCTGACCTTTCCTGACAAGCTGACCTGCAGAACGTCCCTGCTGAGAATAAGCAGGATAATATTTATTCTTTTTAGAAAAGAATGGCTTCTTAAAAGATTTCTTTCTTGCAGGATCAGCTGTGGACTTGGACAATCTATCCAAGGTAGAGTTGTCAGCATCCAACTCATTGGCCTTTTCCTGCCAATCTTTACCAAACAGGTTTTCAACAGTACAAGGAATATTTCCCAGTTTGTCTTGTACCCAGAGCTCCAGATCAGATGCCTGGAGCCAAGCAATTCTACGTGCACCTATGGCAATGGCAGAGGTTCTGCTTATGCACTCAAAACAGTCAAAAGCTGCACGGTTGACAAATTTAGAAACATCTTGGGCATGTTTGACCAATGTGAGAAAATCCTGTCTTCTATCCTCAGGAAGAAGAGGACTCAAAGCCTCTAAATCACCTGTGACTTCCTTCAGGAACATTCCCATATATAGACTATAAGAACTGATCCTGGCAGAAAGCATGGAAGCTTGGAAGACACGACGTCCAAAAGCGTCCAAAATTCTGCACTCACATCCTGGAGGATTAGAGGCATGCCTCTTTGCATTCTTGATCCTTCTCATAGCTGATTCCACTACAATAGAGTGGTGAGGAAGCTGAGTTTTCTGGAACCCAGGACAAGGAGGGACTCGATACAGATTATCCAGTCTACGAGAATGAGGAGAGGTGGTAAGAGGTGTCTCCCACATTCTTAACATGAGATCATGCAAGATCTCATGGATGAGCAAGGTAGCTGCTTCCTTAGGAGTTTTAGGATATTGTAAAATTTCCAACTCCTTTGCTCTGGGCTCTGTTTCAGGTGCCATAGTAATGGACAGACCTCGAGCCACCTCCCTGACGAAATCCTGAAAGGAAATGTCCTCTGGAGGAGAAATCCTGCGTTTAGGGGAGGAAGGCTCCTCTGGGAGAAGTATTCCCGCATCAACAGAACTGTCACAATCCTCAGATTCCTCTGAGGACTCGAAGTACCTTCTGTCAGGATGCTCTTGAAGAGCCTGATATCCGTACTGACCGAAGTCGGTGCCAAGGGGTAACGGTACCAGAAGGCATCGCATGACTGCGTATCTGCAAAGCGGACACCGATGTCGATACCGATGCTGTCGGTACCGGTACTGGTTGAACTGTCTGACGCAGTTCCGAGGGTGTCGATTCCGCAAGGAGAGCCGCCAGACTGCTTTCAATAGCCAGAACCCTCTGGGCTATCGATGCTGCCGATGCCTGGATGTCGGTACCCCAGAGCATGGCACAAGTAGTTCTGCCAAGGTCGAGAACATCCTGGAACCCCGATAATGCTTTGGAAGCCGAAGCCTCCAGCCGGGGTAATTTTGCCGGTGCAGAATCCTCGAGGGCAATGCCAGAGGCATCTCGATGCTTAGAAGGAGATCTACCCTTTGAGGACCAGCTAGACTTATATTTAGTTACCTGAGATCCACAGGAGGAAGACGAAGCCCTAGAAGACGTCGATGCCACCGAAGCTGCATCAGAGGGAAACAGGGTACTGAGCTTGGCGGCTTGGTTCTGTCGACCTCTCTTGGACATCATGGCACAGGCCATACTCTCCGAGATGGAATGGTCAGGACCTAAACATTTTAGACACCACTCATGGGTGTCGGTGACAGAGATGGTACCGCCACACTTGGTGCACTTTTTAAAACCAGAGGAGGGTTTTTCCATTATGGAAAAAATGTTGGGCCTAAGGCCCAAAATGGCATGTGCACCTGGAAAAAAAAAATGGGAAAAAGTACTAAGAATTTTTTTTTTTTTTAAAAGAAAGAAAGAAAAACCGGCGGTACCGGTAAAGCGTCGAGGAAGGCAGACGTGACCACAAAAAAGAAGGGAAATTTTCTGTGGCGACAGGAACACAACCTGCAGTGACAGGAACATGACCTGCTGGCTCCGCGGAAAACGAAGAACTGGAGAAAGGCAGTTGGGAAAGGCAGGAAGGCAGCACGCAGGCGCTGTGGGATGCTCCCAAAAACTTTCTAATTGGATGCTGGGGAGCGTTCCCACACAGGCTCCGTCGGTACCGACGTACCCATATGTGAAGACTACATTCCTGCTTGTTCCTGGAGATAATCAGGTATTTACATATGGAAACAATGATTTTAGAAAGGCCTCAATATGCAAGTGGATGTCTTTATTCTATAGAAATTACATTAAAAGGCATGGTTAGGGAATGGCCTGAGCAGGTCAAAAGATTTACATTTGCATGAATGTAGTTGTCCACTTCCAGATTAAAGGAGTTCATCCTCGTTAATACCCCATTATTTCCCCTCAAAGTTAAATTTGATAAAAATAGTGGCATCTGTTGTTACTTGGCTGCGTTTTCATGTATAGGCTTGCAAAATAGCCACCGTACACATAAAAGCATTAGCACTTACCTGCATAATTTATGAAATTCAGCACTTATACATGTATGGTAGCCATTTTTATCTCACTGATTTTTCCTACATATGGATTTGCAAAATGGCTTCTCCAGTTTCACATATTAGACTTACCTGCTAATTGTTGTTCCTTGAGTAACTCTAGTCCAGTCCCGGAACCTTTGAGTTCTGTACCTCCTCCAGCAGCTTTGGAGACTGAAACATGTCATCTCTTTCATGACATCGGTATATGTAGACAAGGACCGCCTCTCCACGCCAGTACCTATTGACAAAACAGACTCAGCAGAGCAAAAAATAAGTAGTTACATTTATTCTCTTTCTTTCTTTCTTTCTTTTCTTTCTTGCCCTCTACCTGTTTGTTTTTGTTTTTTTTCCTGTGAAACTTGGACGCCTTTGCTAACATTCCTACTCCTAAGAGAAGCTCCCCTGGAAGAGGACCTTCCGTGAACAAACTAAACACTCCATAGGAAAGTTGCCCTCTCTCTGCCCGAGAATAGAAATCCTAAAGAGAGCCCCCCATGCGAACTGAAAAAAAAACCCGACGCCTTCCTGAAACTCTCTCTTATTTCCACTGTACTCTGCAAGGACTTCAGGCTGACTCAAAACCTGGAACAGCACCCCAGATGGGATCCGGGACTGGACTAGAGTTACTCAAGCAACAACAATTAGCAGGTAAGTCTAATTTCACCTTCCTTTTCGTTCCTCTAGTCCAGTCCCGAAACCTTTGAGGCTGTAATAGAGCAGTAAAGATCAACGGGAGGGCCCTGCAAGAGCAGCCTGAAGAACTGCCGACCCAAACCGCACATCACCTGCCGCTTGTACATCCAGCCTATAAAGCTTGACAAACGAATTCAAGGACGACCAGGTTGCCGCCTTACAAATCTCCACAGCCGGCACCAAGCTAAATTCCGCCCAGGAAGCCGCCTGCGCTCTAGTCGAATCAGCTCTGAGACCCTCCGGAACCACCTTACCCTTCAAAATATATGCCGCTGCAATGGTTTCTTTCAACCATCTGGAAATGGACGCTTTAGTCGCAGCCTCCCTTTTCCGCAGACCTCCAAACACAAATAAATGATCCGACTTACAGAAGGCCGCTGACCTGCGAAGGTACCGCTTTAGAGACCTACAAACGTCCAAAAGACGTAATCTGCCTCCCATTGACTCCTTCTCCTCTCCAGAGAACACTGGTAACGACACCATCTGGTTGACGTGAAAGACCGAAACCACTTTGGGTAAGAACACGGGAACCGTCCTCAATACCACCTTCTGATCCAAAAACGATAAGACAAAGCTTGCAATTCCGAAATCCTGCGAGCTGAACAGATGGCCACCAGCAAAATCGTCTTTTATGTCAAATCCTTCAGGGATGCCTTACATAACGGCTCAAAAGGAGCTCTGACCAACGCTTCCAAAACCAGATTCAGGTTCCACAACAGAACCGAGCACCAGCAAGGAGGCCTCAGGAGCAACACGGCCCGTAAAAACCTCTTCACGTCCGTGTGCGACCCCCAACACCTCTCCTTGAACCTTCCCTCGGTAGCACAAGATTGCCGCTAACTGCACCCGCAAAGAACTGGCCGCAAATCCTCTCTCGAAACCATCCTGCAAAAAGGATCTGTGAAAAGGACGCCGCCGAGGGTCGTACCTGCCTGTCCGCACACCAGGCCTCGAAAATGCGCCAGACCCGCACATAAGCTAAGGAGGTAGAATTGCGCCTTGCCTTCAACAAAGTAGAAATGACTGCCGCTGAATAACCTTTGGTCTTCTTCCTCGCCCTTTCAAGAGCCAAGCCGTAAGCGAGAATCGATTCACCTGCGGCATGCGAAGCAGCCCCTGAAGCAACAGATCCTCCCGCAACAGGAGCCGCCACGGCCTGTCTACCAGTAGACGAACCAGATCCGCGTACCATGGTCTTCTTGGCCAGTCTGGTGCCACCAGAATCACTAGACCCCAGTGACGCTCTATGCGCTGCACCACGCGTCCGATGAGCACCAATGGCGGAAAAATGTAGACGAGACCCTCGACAGGCCATCTCTGCATTGATGCGTCGAGACCCTCCGACATTCTCTCTCGTCTGCTGTAAAACCGAGCTGCTTTCGCCAACTCAAAGGTCACTATCAGATCCATAATCAGCGTTCCCCAGAACTCTGTTATTAGTGCAAACACATCTGGGTGAAGCGCCCATTCTCCTGGATCCACCCTGCGACGACTCAATTAATCTGTCTCTACACTGTCCACCCCTACCACATGCTGAGCTGAGATGGCCAACAGGTTTAGTTCAGCCCAGGCTAACAGCTGACCTGCTTCTGCCTCCAATGCCGCACTCCCCGTGCCGCCTTGCCGGTTGATGTAGGCTACTGTGGTAGCATTGTCAGAGAGCACGCGGATCGCCGATTGACCAAGGCACGACTGGAACTCTAACAAGGCCAAAAATACACCGCCCTCATCTCCAGCCTGTTGATCGACCACTCCTTCTCAAGCTCCAACCACTGTCCCTGCACGAGTCTCCCTTTGAAATGCGCTCCGTAGCCTGTCGTCAAGGGCCTCCAGGGGCATCCCCTTCTCCAAGTTCTCTTGCCGTGCCCACCAGAGAAGCTCCTGCCCTACCTCCAGCGGACAGACCAACCACTGAGACAGCGCATCCGACTGATGTGACCACCGCTGAAGAAGGGCCCTCTGCAACAGTCTCATGTGAGCCCTGGCCCACGGAACCACCTCTATCGTAGCCGCCATCATTTCGAGCAATTGTAGATATCGCCAAGCTGTGGTAACCACCTGAGACCGAAACTTCCTCACAAGCTCCCTCAAGCCCTGCAACCGTCCAACTGGAAGGAAAACCTTCCCCTGCGCTGTGTCGAACCGCGCCCCCAGGTATTCTAGTGACTGCAACGGGACCAGCTTGCTCTTTGAAAAGTTGACCACCCATCCCAGGCTCTGTAACATCTGCACTACCCGGGATGTGGCCTTTCTGCTCTCTTCCTCTGACTTCGCTCAAATCAGCCAATCGTCCAAATATGGATGCCACCACCACCATAATTTTGGTGAATGTCCTTGGAGCTGTCGCCAGGCCAAACGGCTAGGCCTGGAATTGGAAATGCCCCATAGGCACCGCAAACCGAAGAAACTGTTGGTGCTCTCGACGAATGGGAATATGCAAATAGGTCTCTGTCAAATCTAATAACGTAAGGAATTCTCCCTTTCTGACCACCGCAATCACAGAACGCAACATCTCCATATGGAAATAAGACATCTGGAGACAGCGATTCACTCCTTTTAAGTCCAGAATGGGCCGAAACGCACCGTCTTTCTTTAGCACTACAAAATAAATGGAGTACCGACCGGACCCGCACTGCTCCGGCGGGACTGGCACCACTGCCCCAAGTTGCAACAATCCTTGAAGAGTCTCCTGCACCGCCCTGCACGGAGACTGGAGAAACAAGTCTACTACTGGCCGTTGGAGCTCCAGAGCGTAATCCTCTCGAATCACCTCCAACACTCACTGATCCGACGTTATCTGGACCCAGGCAGGGTAAAAATCCCGCAGACGCCCCCCTACTGACAAGCACCCCACCCGAGTCCCCCTCATCTCATTGTGGCTTTTTAAGGTTTGAGGATGAGAAGGGTGCAAAACCTCTACCTGCCCCTCGAAAACCTCAAAGCCCCTGGCCTCGCACAGGAAATTTGCCCTGCGGAAACTGCCCAAATCGAGGCGAATGAAACCTATGAAACTCTCTCTGCGACCCATTGGGAGCTGGAGTAGGGTGGCCCTGCTTTGGTTTATCTTCAGGCAGCCGACCCCCTTTAGACTCTCCCAGATCCTTGACTAGCTTGTCCAAATCTTCACCGAAATACAGCTTCCCCCTAAAAGGCAGCTTACTAAGCCAAGCCTTGGAAGAACTGTCCACCGCCCAGTTCCGCAACCACACATACCGCTGGCCTGCCACCACCGAAGCCATACTCTTAGCAAGCCCCTGGATCATGTCAAAGAATATCCGCCAAATAGGTGGACCCAGACTCCAGGCAAGACACCTCATCCACCTGCTCACCCGTCTGATCCACCTGCAAGCGCCGAGACCATCGCAGACAAGCTCTTGCTACCCAAGCCCCTGCGATCGAGACCTGCATGGACAGAGCGCTTATGTCAAACACTTGCTTCAACAAAGTATCTAACTTCCTATCCTGACCATCCTTCAGTGCAGCCAACCCTTCTACAGGGATTATCGTCTTCTTTGTAACTGCCAACACCGCCGCGTCGATCTTTGGGGAATGAAAGTGGTCCCTATCTTGGTCAGACAACAGATAGAGCCTAGCTATAGCTCTAGATCCCTTAAGGGCCGACTCGGGTAAATCCCACTCTTCCTGAATACTCTATGAATAGGAAATACCCGCTGCGTCGTACGTACGGCTTGTAACAACGGATCCTCCAAAGCCCCCTCCGTTGCTGGAACCGTGGCCGGCATATTAAGCGCTTTGAGGGTCTCGGAAATGAGCACTGGCAACTCTTCTCACCTAAACAACCTGACTACTCTAGCCTGCTGCTCCGCATCCGGAAGCTCGCCCTCTTCTAACTCCTCTACCGAATCTTCCTCAAGATCCCCTTCTGTCGCTTCCAGATCCTCCGAAGACGTAGCCGCGAACATCTCTACCCCTGCACCCTTACTTCTCTTAGCAGGGGTACCAGTAGACTCTGGCCCCAGCAGGCTCCCCAGGTGCTTCTCCCCCGGTATGGCAGCGTGGCCATACCGGGCTGCAGAAGAAAGATTGCCTGGTGCATAAGCAAAAAGAAATCCGGCATGCTATTCCTGGGTCCGATGCCAACGGAAGCAGCCACCAGGAGCCTCAAGACACTCCCAAGATGTCAAAACTCCTTCCCTCAGGGGTTTAAAATAAAGCCAGAAAAAATCTTTTTTTTTTTTTTTTTAAGTTGGCCTCTAACCTAGACCACCACAGACCCCAGCCCACTAAAAAAGACCCCCTGGAAGAACACCTGCCTCTTCCCTCACGGTGTCTGTGAGCCTGCTAGCCCGAAGAACACAAAATGGCCGCTCTCACGCTTCCCACGTGAACGCCACGCGGTCAGGTCCACTGAACCCGATCGCACACCGAACGCCGCAATCTGTGTTCCCCGGCCTCCCCGCACGTGGCCGACACCCCAGAAATAAAATTCAACAGTTACCGCGGTTCCCCTTGCATACCGGGGGCCTCAATCCACCCCCAGAGCTCAGCCAAATCAGCGGCGTCGGCTCCAGGTGGAGAGACACACTGCCGCGATCCTCCTTCCTCCACGAGCCCCAGACACGCTGCCGGCTGCGCCTGCCACCTGCTCCTCACCCTTTCACGTGGGATCGGGAGCAGGGAGGCTCTTCATGCCAGATCCCCATCACAGTCCACTGTTTCATGCCCGGAGGGGAAGGGGGGGAAAGGGGGGGAAGCAGGGGGACAGAGAAGAGAGAGACACAGAGGTAGCAATTCAACCTGTGCAGCCCTGCTCTACACTGCAACCTCTGGCCCCTGCAGATCTAACCCCCCCAAAAATCCACCAATTTAAAACCACTCTGCTTATTTGCTACTACCCTAAGCCCAGATCCTAGGCTCAGCACCTTCTCCAGCTGCTATGGAGACTGAAACTACTGGCGGGGAGAGGCAGTCCTTGCCCACTTATTTATTATTTATATTCTCTTATATACTGCGTTATTCTGCATCAGTGCGGTTTACATTGAACAAACTGAAATTACATTGAACAGGGCATTATAACTTGGAGATAACCCTCCATAGCCCATGTTCCCTGTAAAATAGTTAAGTGGCTTGCCCAAGACCACAAGGAGCACCTGTGGGACTAGAAACCCCAGTCCTTCCGACCCAAGGTTGCTGTCCTCTAATGGGATTTGAACCCCCGACCTTCCGGCCTGAAGTACCTTGCCCCAACCACTAGGCCACTCCTCCACTCCTTATACTTATTTATTTTATTTTATTTATTTAATTGCTTTTCTATACCGCACTATTTATTATCAGCGCAGTTTACAGGAAACGTATTTGTGCAAAGAGGGCAGTTCAATGCACTTACAATAAACAGGGTAAATAAACATGGCTAACAGGTTAACAGGTAACAACTATTTACAATTAGGTATGCAGGCTTATACACCTATCTCGTCGGTAAGTACAGTTGATACGGCAATGACATTCTAACAATTAAATAGAGGTGGGTTCGGAAAGTAGTAGTGTCGTGGGCAGGGGGCTTGTGCGGAGAGAGTTGGACATGAGGGATGGTGGCTGAGAGCTGTCATTTGGGATGGAGAAGTGCTGGGTAAATAGGTGACGTTTCAACGCTTTCCTAAATTGAAGAAGGTTGTTGATGGCGCGGATGTCAGGTGGGAGAGCATTCCAACAGGAGAGTGCGTAGAAGGCAAAGGCACGGTTGCTTGTAGTCTTGGAGCATTTAATGATTGATATGGGAAGGATGAGAGTGTTAGTAGCAGCTGATCTCCTTATCCTGTTGGGGGGGTTATCTGGACTAAGTCAGAGAGGGAGGTGGACGTGCAATTATGGATGGCCTTGAAAGTCATTGTTAGAATCTTAAATGAAATCCTGTAGTGGATGGGGAGCCAGTGTAGGTGTTTTAGTATGGGGGTAATGTGTTCTCTTCTGGAGGCTCCGTGTAGAGTTCTTGCTGCAGCGTTCATTGCCAACTGTAAGGGATGTAGGGTGCTCTTCGGACGTTCGTGCAGTATGGAGTTAATGTGGTCGAAATGAGGCATTACTAGAGCTTGAAATACTGTTCTGAAGTCAACCGGGTCTAGCAGTTGTCTAATGTGGCGCAGTGTTCGGATTTTATGATATACTGCCTTTACCATGTTGGATATCTGCTCCTTCATATTGAGGTGTTGGTCAAGGATGATACCAAGGTATCATATCATAGGTTTGGCGAAGAGTTCAGCATCACGCACTTTTATGGATGATGGTGGAGTGAATGCTTGGTCTCTGCAGACGAATAGGACTTCTGTTTTTTTGAAGTTTATTTTGAGCTTCTGGGTGTGTAGCCAGTCTGTAACCGCGTCGAAGCATGAGGACAGGCGGGAGAGATCTGGGTGCTCAGTTGATATTGTTGTGTACATCAGAACATCATCAGCGTATATTAGACAGTTGATGTGGAAGGATCTAATGAGGGCGCAGATGGGTTGCATGTAGACATTAAAAAGAAGTGCTGAAAGTGAGGACCCTTGTGGTACACCCTTCGCTTGCAGGAATGGATCTGATCTTGAGGGGCCGGAGCGAACATGTTGCCATCTTTCATTTAGGTATGATGTACACCATAATAGCGCAGTGCCGTGCATGCCCTTCTCGGCAAGGTGGGAAAGAAGTAGGTCGTGGCTGACGGAGTCGAAGGCAGCCGCAATGTCTAGGAAAATGAGAGCAAAGGCTTGTCTGAGGTTGTCAATACCTACAGTTAGGTATACTTATACCAGTGTCATGAAAGTGATGACGTGTTTCAGTCTCCAAAGCTGCTGGAGGAGGTACAGAACTCAAAGGTTCCAGGACTGGACTAGAGGGTGAAAAGGAACAGCACATACACATATAGTGGTGTGCAAAAGTCTGGAATCACTTGTAAATTTGATGTTTTTTCAACTTGGTGACCTTATATCTTAATTTCCTTTTCCTCCCAGTGGCTTTTTCTGTGTATCTCATGATAAGTGATAGATTTGGCTATTAGGGCCAACTTTTAGTATTTGTTTGGCCCTTATTTTCTGAGATTGTTCCCCATAGTTGTCCTGTTGATAGATTTTCTGTGAAAATCGCATAATGTATATCGTTGGCCAACGAGATACTATTGTACGTATGCTTTAAAATATTATGGATGCACGCCAGTTTTCCTTCAAATTAATGTATGTGGCCTTGAAAAAGGCCATTTTTATATGTCAGTGATGGCTCAGTATTTGATGGGCCACCCTTTGTTCTTGATCACCTGACTGCACCTTGTCGGCATTGAATGAACCAGTCTGACAAGGTGATCGTTGGTGACAATGCGGTTCCAAGCTGCAATGAGTGACTCAATTAGCTCACGCTTTGATGTCTGATGCCTCTTGGATATTTCCAAGGCCACCTTGTGCCACAGGTTCTCGAGTGGATTCAGACCTGAAGACTGAGCAGGCAGTCCATTGACTTGATGTTGTTCCGCTGCTTCCAGCTGATCACCTGTCTGGAGCGATGGCAGGTTGCATTGTCATCTTGGAACAGGAACTGGCCTGGAAACAGCTGGTATGCTGATGGCACCATGCACTTTTGCAGTATGGTGATTGTACTTAGCCCCGTTGACCATTCCATCGACGATGTGAAGACATCCAACGCCATTGGCAGCCATGCAGCCCCAGACCATGACTTTCAAAGGATGCTTCACAGTGAGGCTGAGACACTCAGACTTGAATTCCTATCCAGGAAATCTCCTCACATAGGTGTGGGCCCGGTTACCAAACAGGCAGAAGGTGCTTTCATCGCTGAATAGCACCTTTTCACACATTTCAGTCAACCAGGTTGAGTGCTTTCTCGCCCACACGATCCGTTTGCGCCTTTGTTTGTCAGTCATCAGTGGCTTATTCCATGCTTTGCAGCCCCAGAGACCAAACTGCAGGCACTGGCGATGAACTGTTGATGAGCTGACACTGACCTCACCTCTTGTCTGACCACTCTCGAAGTAGCTGAGGAGAGGTCAACTTGCGATTAGTCAGTGAAATGCGTCATGGTGCGCGGTCCTGGCGTGATGTTGATGCACTTGGACGACCTGAACGAGGCTTGTCCACCACTGAACCCGTTTCTTTCTTCTTCTGTACAATCTTAACAGCAGCACTCTGACTGCAGCCAACTTTCCTGGCTATCTGACGGCTTGAAAATCCTTCCTTGCTCATAAAGGACACACAAACACATTCCTCCAACGTCAGGGTCCGAGTCATCTTCATGGTCTATCCAGAAAGCGTATGAAATTCAAAAATTCCACGCGTTTTTATAGCTGCACTGTTGGCTAGATATCTGCATTGTGATTGGTTAGTGAAACCAGCCTCCTGATTGGTCAGAAATAACATGTGCATATTGGATAATCTCGATCCAGTTTTGACGCAGGAGGTCTGTAAAGTATTTGAATTGGAAGCAAGGAATGCAAAAAAGTCAACTCTAATAGCTAAATGTATCCCTGTTAACGTGGTAGAAAGATGAATATGCTGGGCTACCGCAAAATTTAAAAAAAACCTGTTAAAGTACGAAAAATGTAAAACTCCCAAGTGATTCCAGACTTTTGCACACCACTGTACATTTTTGCACTCCTTATTTTGTATTTTAGGAAAGCCTCCACGTTCAGCAGAGTCTTTTCTAAAATATCTTCCAAAATTGTGATCATAACCTCCATATCTCTATTCCGATCTCCAAGTCTTTTCTAAAAAATATGCCTTGTCAGTATGTAGAACTCACCCTAAAGAATCAGAAGATAAACAAATATAAATAATCGCAAAACAGGAAATCCTGTATCTTCTAAAACAGTTCCACAACTCACATTAAGTAGAGGAAAAAATTCCTTAGAAACTAACAAAGCCAAAAGGCTTATCGCATCTTATAAACTATGTCATAGTCCCCTTATATCATCAAGCCTAGGCCCAGCCCAGAGCCTTGCTTGGCCCTCTGGGATATGTAGTCAAAGAATCAGTTGTGGCACCGAGGTAAGGCTTTAAAGGTTTTATTCCCCTTCCAAGAGGTTTCTTTTGGGTGAGCAAAACAAAAGTATACACAGCCCCACTTGGGCAAAAACAAAGTAAAAATGAGAACAGAAATTGCTTATTTCCAGCTTTAAACAGGTAAAGGAAAAAGTATTCAAAACAGTTCTTTCCAGCATACAAAGATCATTTCCTTTGTGGCTTTCAAGCTTGGCAATTCAATTCGTTTATCTCAGAGACAATATATTATCAGAGACCGTGAGCGTGCAGTCCATGTAATCACTACTTACATTATCTCCCTGCACCTCACATTGCATCTCTTCGGGCTCTTCCGTTAAGGACTCATCCCTTGCAGCATATGGTACGTTACTGAACAGTCTCCCCCTACTATTCAGGAAGTCTTTCCTTCTGGGTGAGAATGCTGGCTAAGCTGCTACCGTATTCCTTGGAGTGTCTACCCTGGGAGCTTCTCAAATGCGGTGGGAGATAGAGGAAATTATTAGTTTCACTTTTCCCTCTACTAGAAACAGTAGGGCTAGCTTTAAACAGTCTTTGACTCAGGCTGTGCTCAGCTGCTACAGACGCCGGAGTAAAATCCAGTAAAAACTTCTCCTGGCTCCTGTCTTTGAAACTTCTTCTAGACACAGGCTTATGCTCGGGTATAAAAGCTTTACTCTTTTTATGCCAATTGTTTGTATAAAAACTTTCTTCAGGCTTCCTCCAGCTACCTTCACAATTAAATGTTTGGTTACCTTTCTGATAGCTTCTGCTGGGCTTTGACGCTTTCAGAGCTCTGCCCTCAGCTCCCTTCCAATTAGAGTTTCTCCCCTTATGTCTTTGGCTTTCAGCCTCACAGCTGCTTGCTCCCGTGCTCCAACCGGGTTCTATTCCATTCCTGCTGTGTCCTGCGTGTGTCTTCTCTCCCTCACCTTCACTCTCACTTTCACTCCTGCTCCCACGCTCACTCCATCTCTTGCTCGGATTCTCAAGCTGGCTCTCTTGCACACGCTGGCTCTCTTGCACACGCTGGCACTCCTCCTCACACTGGCTCTGTCTAACTCCACGTGCACTGAGCTTTTCTACGTGCGTGTCAGCTCCACCCACTCCCAGCTGGCTTTCATTAGTTTCTAATTTCCTAGCCTTTCTGCTGCTTGGGCGTGTTTCCTTTGCACGTGAGCTGTTTTGTTTAAGTTGCCTATGGCAACATCCTACCCTGTGTTCCTTTGAACTGTCAGAATCTGTCCTATTTCCTGCATTTTCGCTTGTTTCCATGAGCTCTGCTGCATCTACCCTGTGACAACTATCACTCATAAAAAAAACTCACAATACTTAATCATACTTCATCACAAATCAATTCTTTGCAAAGTTTTTAAAATTTTTCAATAATCATCTTAGTAATATTCTTAATCAAAAAAAACATAAGATAAACATGTGATAAAAGACCCTCAATGAGGCTCCCTTCCCTTTTAATTGAATGATGCTAGCTTCATTGGACCAATTTCATCAGCTCCGACACAATCAGCGTTTCGCAAAGGGCTGCATCAGGAAGAAATCAATTATCAAACCATTGCATCCTTATCTTCTTACAATCTGGTCTGCGCCAGGGTTTGGCCCCAAAATCTCTCATGGTTCAGGTGGTGGCCATGGCATTCTACAAGGATCACATCCAAGGAGTATCACTGAAAACACACCCCAACGTCTCCTGCTTCCTCAAGAGAGTGAAGCAGATTCAACCACCAATATGTCTAGTTATTTCTCAGTGAGGTCTCTCTGGTTGATGGCACTAAAAGGACCTCTCTCTGAGCCTATTTGCAAGGTCTCTCTCAAGATAGGGTTCTGGTTGGTCATAATGTCCATTAGGTGGGTGTCAGAGCTGCAGGTCTTGTCCTGAAGGGAGCCTCTCTTGGTCATCTCGGCAGCTTCTGTCTCCTTGAGGACTGTGCCATGCTTCTTTCATCTTAACCAGACTGTCATTGGGAATAGGATCCTCACAAGGATCCTTGCTGTGTCTGATGGATGTGCAGAAGGCATTGATCAGATACCTGGAAATGATCAATTCTTTCCACTGGTCAGATCATCTTTATGCCCTCTAATGTTTACTGAGTTACTAGAGGTCACTGGATCAGCATACCTTCTAGCCAGTAAGGGTGTGCCAGATGGAGTCAGAGCAAACTTTCTTTCAGTCCTGCTTACTGCTTGGGAAATATCATACTGACATCTCTCAGTGCTGTGTCAGCAGAAACACATGGAGCCCCATTCCGAGAGGGGGATGTCCGGACATCCCTGCTGAAGATGGGGCCGTTAGGACCAAATTCTGGTCTGTGGGAGTGAAACGTTCCCACGAGAGCCAGAATCAGGCCAGAAGACGTCCCGGCATGCCCCCTCCCCGCAGGCACCCCAGACATCCACGTTCCTGGCCCCTCTTTTCCCCACCGCCCGACCCATGGCTGGCTTCCCATGGCCTGTATCAAGCAGCAGGGACCCCCTGTACACGTCCCCGGCAGTGACTCCCTTGCCCCAATCGGCCAAAAAATGCTGCTTATACCAACTCTGAGGTGGTATAAGCAGCACGTCCCAACAGGCCCAGCAGAATGTACAGGGCTGTGACCTGAATCAGCCCTGTTCTAGCTGCCGGGCAGCCTGCCCCCTCCCAACTCTCCCCATCCTGAAGTACAGGACATATGGGGAGAGCTGGTGGGGAAATAGGATCTAGGCAGATTGTGGGGCTGCACGTCCCAGCAGGACCTGTAGTCCTGCAACCCGCGTTTGAGAATGAGGGATCTAGTGATGATATCATTGAAAGTTGTTCAAGTCTGCCTCCACCTGCTGGCAAGGGAGTATAACGCACTCATTCGGTTTGGTCTAGCAGGATTCAAGGAAAGAAAATTATCAGGTATGTTAAATTTCTTCTTCTTCAAAAATCCCCATACAATATATTATCAAAATGATAAATTTCATCACTTTCTTTGGGTAGTAATTCATTTAAACTTCAAAAAAGAAAGTTCTTCCTTAAAGATTAAAGATTTAAAATTTTGTTGTGCAAAGTATTCCAAGAAGTACTGTCAGCGGATCATTTTATAACAGGTTATATAAGTGAAAAGGGCAAAATTCACCTTTTATCTTTATTTTTTATTTATTTAACAGGTTTTCTATACCACCTTATCATACATTCAAAGCGGTTTACATAGAACAGTTACAACAACCAGGGAAATACAACTTGGGGAGTTAATTGGGGTATAACTATGGCCAAGACTCAACTCCTTATCTTTCCCCCCAAAACCTCCCCTCCTCTTCCTCCTTTCTCAGTCTCTGTGGAAAACCTGGTAATCCTTCCTGTTTCCTCGGCCTGCAATCTGGGGGTTTTCTTTGACTCTTCTCTCTCTTTCTCTACACGTATCCAGCTCGTAGCTAAGACTTGCCATTTCTTTCTCTACAATATCAGCAAGATCTGCCTCTTCCTTTCTGAGCATACTACTAAAACCCTTATCCACTCTTTAGTCACCTCTCGTCTTGACTACTGCAACCTGCTCCTTGCTGGTCTCCCTCTGAGTCATCAACATAGCCAACAATTTAACGGTCAACTACGATAAAACTGAGGCAATGTTCGTCACCAGGAACCCCACTTTCATACCTCCACAAACTATCAGCATCCTAGACAAACACATAGTAGTCAAAGAAGAAGTTAAATATCTGGGCATCACACTAGACAGAGCTCTAAACCTGAAATCCCACATCACCAAAACTGCAAACAAGGCCTATCAACAATTGAAAACAATCAGACAAATCAAACCAATGCTCCGTCAGGATCACTTATGCCCAGTGTGCCAAGCACTCATTACACCATTGCTTGATTAAGGAAACTCACTATATCAAGGCCTACCTCAGCAGACACGTCACCCACTACAGATGGTACAAATCACCACAGCGCACATCATTACAGACACACCAAGGACCGAGCACATCACTCCCGTCCTACAGCAACTGCACTGGCTCCCAATGGTGATGAGAGCTAAATACAAAAACAATCATGATCATCTTCAAAGTCATTCATCATCTCTCAGCAGACGCACTCCAAAACATCATAAGAAGGGATATCAGCAATAGACCAAGAAGAACCAATAATGACAATATGATCGGCACACCTACAGGCTATCACAAGACCAAACAACCTCAAAAAGAGCACCACTGGCATCCACACTAACTCCCTCCCAACTAGCCTGAGAGCATTAGATGATCTCACAGACTTCCGCAAAGACCTCAAAACATTTTTAATTTATAGAAACATATGAGCATCCAGGCAACATCCTATACCCAAACTGAAATACCACTTACGCCGCCAAATAAGTACACACCCATCCTACACACACACACACACACACACGTTTATCATACCACATTATTAAATACCCTCATGTTAAATGTTACCTTAATTGTACTGTCTAAATGCTGTTATGTAACTGTACTGTCTAAATGTTTACACATACCCTAATGTTAAATGTAACCCCCAACTGTGATGTGATGTGACCACCTTGATTGAAGGATAAGGTGGCATACAAATATGTCTAAATAAAATAAATCTTTCCTCTTCAATCTATTCAACATTCTGCTGCACGACTAATCTTCCGTCAGCCTCGCTATACCCACATTACTCCTCTTCTCAAGTCACTTCACTGGCTCCTTGTCCGCTTTCGCATCCAGTTCAAACTTCTCCTCCTGACCTTTAAATGCATTCACTCTGTGGCTCCTCAGTACCTTTCATCTCTCATCTTTCCTTACAACCCCTCTCGGGAACTCCGCTCTTCTAACAAACTACTTCTGTCTATGCCCTTCACTCCTACTGCTAACTCCAGACTTCGCTCCTTTCACCTTGTGCTGCACCTTACACCTGGAACATGCTACCGGTGTCTATACACCAGGCACCCTCTCTAGCCCTCTTTAAATCCAGGTTGAAATCTCACCTCTTCTCTGTTGCTTTCAGATCTTGACTTCTGTGTCGTGACTAGATTGTATGTACCGTGTTTTGTCTTGACTTGATTGTTAGCTCTGTGTTTGTCCTGATTAGATTGTAAGCTCTGACAAGCAGGGACTGTCTCTTACATGTCTGTACAGTGCTGCATATGACTGGTAGCGCTATATAAATGCTCAATAGTAGTAGTAGTCAGTAGTAGTATAACTGGTAATTAACAATTGCTAACTATATACAGACAAATTGTTGCAGCGTGATGAGGTACACTTCCTTATCGATCATGATATTCTAGGGTAGGACCAAAGTATTCTAAGAAAATATGAGTTTTTATGTCTTTCCTAAAATCCAATAGGTCTTTGATTGCATGTGTTGAGGCGGGGAGATCATTCCATATCTTGCCTATTTTATAAAGATACTGTGATACAGTAGCCGGTGTAGAGCCCATGATAATAGGTGAAAAAGAGGAATTTACCTTGGAGTCTGATAGGCAGCAAACGCACTCAGCTCACAGGAGGCAAAAGAGCAATAGAATAAGTTTACCACACACTAGTCCTGACGTAGCAGGAAGGTTAAAAGCTAATCAGGATCACCTGTCCATGAAAGCATAGGCAGCGTGCAAAGGACATGAGGATAAAAGCTGCTGGGTAAATCCAGGAGAGTCCAGTGGGGGCAGCGTCCTGGGAGGAGTGAGCAACCAGACTGAGAGCAGACGTCACACAGAAGGAAGCCTGCTCAATCAAGGAAGCAGTAGGTGTGGTCCGGTAGCAGGAAGCAGCCGGGGAAAAACTTCTCAGGAACGTGGCCATAGCACTGCTCAGACTGCTGGTAGCTGGAGGTCCCGGGAAGGAGCTGTCCGTAGCCCAGAGAGAGGAACCAGGACAACAGGGAGAAAGTGGGAACCTAGCTTTAAGAGAGAAAAAGCTAAGAACTCTGTTTTGTCTGGAGGTCCAGGGCATGGCATAAGAAGTAAAGTAAATGCTGGGGGTTGACATAATTCCACATTACTGGAGAGAAAAGGAAAGCCAGAGGGAAACTGCCACAATATCAGGTATTCAAAACCCTGCTTGCTTAGAGCAGTTTCCTGATAAGCTGACAAGTGCCTCACAGAGAGGGTTTTACAATGAAAACAGCTATGAGGATTTTAACCCACCTGCAGCCTCGGAGGATTGTGAACTAATGCAGTGGGAAAATAATAGTAACCTTGAACCCACACCAATGGACTGTACGTTATATGTTTCTCTGACGATACTGAATCATTGTGCTAAACAAGTGGGCAGAAGCTCTGTAATAATACCAAAGGAAAAGAATATATTTTTCTTTGAAGAAGCTGTTTTTGTTCCTGGTTTTTGTTGTATAAAAAGAGATCCTTAGGGGAGGGGAAATAAAGCCCTATTCTTATTTTGCCTTAATTACTCGACTGCAGACTGTTATTGTGCTAGAAGGCAACTTGATCCTCAAGGCCCTAGGCGACTGCCTAATAGGGGATGGGAGAGGAGTCACAATACATAGGCCCCTGTGTGCCTTTATTTAAAAAATTAGGGTACACAGGCATAATTTGCAGCTAGATTGAAGCTTCAGACAGTTACAACAGCTTTGGAATTACAGAGCTTAAAAGGGAGAGAGGAGGCATTGAGGGATAAACTAGAAAGAGGGAAAGAGAAATCTATTTGCATTGGAGTGATATACAGACCTCCCTCACAAGAGGAAGAGGTGGACAGAGTTAATTGAAGACATACGCAGCATTGCTAGGAAAGGGGAAGTGCTACTGATAGGAGATTTCAATATGCCAGATGTTGATTGGCACATTCCTGCTGCAGTATCATCTAGAAGTAAGGAGATCCTGGATTCTCTACAGGGAGAACTATTCAGGCAATTGGTAACAGACCCCACACGTGAAGGGGCCATACTGGACTTGGTGCTTACCAATGGTGAAAGTGTTTCTGATGTTGTAGTGGGAGATCATTTTGCATCCAGTGATCACCAGATGGTATGGCTCAGTATTAGGACTAGGGCTGTTAGAATCCATTCCAAGGTGAGGATCTTAGACTTTAGGAAGACTAACTTTGCGAAGATGGGCCAATACCTCAGGGAGTCGTTAGTGGCATAGGAACAGCTGGGGGATGTAGAAAAACAGTGGGCAAAACTGAAAGGGGGTATTTTAAAGGCAACCAACCTTTTTGTTAAAATGGTAAATAAAGGAAAAAGGAACAGGAGACCGCTATGGTTTTCGAAGGAAGTAGCTGAACAAGTGAAGAAAAAGAGGGAGGCCTTGATGAAATACAAGAGATCACAGAGAGAGGAAGACAGGCATCTGTATTTGGAAAAACTTAGAGAAGCTAGCAAAGTAGTCAGGAAGGCAAAGATTCAAAAGGAGGAGGTAATAGCCAATGCAATAAAATGGGGGGATAAGACATTTTTCAGATATATTAGTGAGAAGGGGAAGGGCAAAAGTGGTATTGTCAGACTCAATAGTGCAGGGGGGGAATATATAGAAGCTGATAAGGATAAAGCGGAATTGCTTAACAAATATTTTTGTTCTGTGTTCACAGATGAAGAACCAGGAGCAGGACCTCAGAAAACACCCACAAATAAGAACAGAAGCGAGGGACATCTTGAACTATTTTCAGAAGACTGTGTTCGTGAGAAACTAGCTCAACTTAAAGTAGACAAAGCGATGGGACCGGATGGGATACACCCTAGAATACTGAGGGATCTTGGGGACGTTCTAGCAACTCCACTGACTAACCTTTTCAATGCCTCGTTGGAGTCGGGAGTGGTGCCAAAGGACTGGAGAGAGGCTCATGTGGTGCCTTTACACAAAAGCGGAAGTAAGGATGTGGTTGAAAACTACAGGCCGGTTAGTTTAACTTCGGTGGTGAGTAAATTATTGGAAACGCTGCTGAAAGAGAAAATAGTGAGGTTTCTGGAGTCCAGCGGATTACAGGATCCGAGGCAGCATGGATTCACCAGAGGCAGGTCTTGTCAGACAAATCTGATTGATTTCTTTGACTGGGTGACCAGGGAGTTGGACTGAGGGAAAGCTCTAGATGTGGTGTATTTAGATTTCCGTAAAGCCTTTGACACTGTTCCTCACAGGCGACTTATAAACAAACTGAGCACCCTAGGGATGGACCCTAAAGTTACTGCTTGGGTTAGAAATTGGTTGGGTGGGAGGCGACAAAGAGTACAAGTAAATGGAGCTCACTTTGAGGAGAAGGATGTTACCAGTGGTGTGCCCCAGGGATCTGTCCTTGGTCCGATTCTTTTTTAATATCTTTGTTAGTGATATAGCGGAAGGGCTGTCGGGTAAGGTTTGCCTCTTTGCGGATGATACCAAAATCTGCAATAGAGTAGACACCCAGGAAGGGGTAGATAACATGAGGAGGGATCTAGCTAAGCTTGAAGAATGGTCTAGAATTTGGCAGCTGGGATTTAATGTTAAAAAATGTAAGGTCATGCATTTGGGCTGCAGCAATCCAAGGGAGCAATACAGTATAGGAGGTGAAGTACTTTTGTCCACTAAAGAAGAGCGGGACCTAGGCGTGGTTGTGTCTGATGATCTTAAAGTAGCTAAACAGGTAGAAAAGGCGACGGCAAAAGCTAGAAGGATGCTTGGGTGCATACGGAGAGGAATGGCTAGCAGAAAAAAAGGAGGTGATAATGCCTCTGTATAAGTCTTTGGTGCGACCTCATTTGGAGTATGGTGTGCAATTCTGGAGACCGCACCTTCAAAAGGATGTGAACAGGATGGAGTCGGTGCAGAGGGTTGCTACTAAAATGATTAATGGGCTTCATTATAAAGCATATGAGGACAGACTTAAGGATCTTAATATGTACACCTTAGAGGAAAGGCGGGATAGAGGTGATATGATTGAGATGTTTAAATACCTCCGTGGCATAAATGTTCAGGGAGAGAGCCTCTTTCAATTGAAAGCAAGTTCTGCTACAAGGGCACATGGGATGAGGGTGAAGGGAGATAGATTCAGGAGTGATATGCGAAAATATTTCTTTACGGAAAGAGTAGTGGATCCGTGGAATAGTCTCCCAGTGGAGGTGGTAGAGATGAGGACAGTAACTGAATTCAAAAAAGCATGGGACCAACACAGAGGATCTCTAAAGGTAAAAAGTGGACTGTTGTAGTTGTTGTTATGGAAGGACAGACTAGATAGGCCATGTGGTCTTTTTCTGTCGTCATGTTTCTATGTTTCTATGTTTCTATGTTACATATAACCTGCGAGCCTGCACATACTTTATAAAGAACGATTGTACTCTACGACTCCACCAGAGAACATATCTACACATGTGTCATAAAGAGTAGTTACTCACCTGTAACAGGTGTTCTCCAGGAGCAGCAGGAATCAGTCCTCACATATGGGTGACGTCGGCACCGACGGAGCCCTCGCGTAGCAATTTCCCCAGCTTTCAAAGAAAGCCTTTGGGAATTGCAGTCCCCTTCCCGCCCAAGGGTGCCATCTTGCTCAGTCTGATGACATAGCTAAAAGACAGCAAAAAAATTAGCAAAAACGAAATGATAGGACTGCAACTCCAAGGGGAGGAGGGAGGGTTGTGAGGACTGATTCCTGCTGCTCCTGTAGAACACCTGTTACAGGTGAGTAACTACTCTTTCTCCAGGACCAAGCACAAAGTCAGTCCTCACATATGGGACTCCCTAGCTTAAGGCTACCGGAGACCTCAAGCGGAAAATGAGCTCCCTCTAGCTCAGTAGCACAGAAGGAAGAAATCTTCTCTGAAAACGCCCCCGACCGGTAGCCCAACATCTGGATCGGAGGGTAGGAGTTGCCTAAACCTCAAAGAGATTATGGAGAACTGCCTGACCGAAAGCACTGTCCCTGCGGGACTCCCTCTCCAGGCAGTAATGGGCCGCAAAAGTCTGGCTTGAAGACCAAGTAGCGGCCCGGCAGATGTCTGCCAACGGAACAGAGCGGAGATGAGCCACTGACGCAGCCTTCGCCCTAACACGATGAGCCATGATTCGACCCTCCAACGAGAGGCCGGCCGCCCCATAAGCCCAAGCGATACAGTCAGCAACCCATATGGACAAAGTACTGTGATAAGGAAGCTTATCATAGCTCAGGAAGGAGCTATAGTAAAGGTGAAGTGACTCTGAACAAGCAACCTGTCAGTTCTGGTAGAAATAAGAAAACAGAATTTTTCCATAAAAAGACTACCAGTCCCAAAATGCACCAGGTTTCCAACAGCCATTAGAGGAGCTGAAGTGGGGAAACGCGTGTTCAATCAGGAGGGCTATGAGGTAATCCCCAAGCACTCATCTCAAAGGGCAGGGCCTGATTCAGCACAGCTGCGCTGTGCTAGGGTGAAGCACTCATCTAAGCAGAATAAAGGTAGAGTTTATTCTACAGAGAATCATCCTCAGATTCATCTTGGACATCATCTTCATGATCTTGGACATCTTCATCATCTGGAGGATCATCAGAAGCAGAAGCCAGAGCGGACGGACAGAGAGGGCAAGAAACCCTTTGGAAGAAAGAAGAGAAAAGCATTTGGGAGGTCTAGAGGAGTCCAGAGCAGTACGTATACTGGGAGACATTCAAAAGGCCAGCATACACCATTGGACTGGGGAAAACCAGAGGAGTGGAGCTGCAGAGCTAGGAATCTCCAGACGGTACCTGTGAGGGAGACGGCTGCACGTGGAAGGGACCCTAAGACCCGTGCCAGAAGGTATGTGAAGAGAGATCCAGTGTCCAGGGATCTGGATTGGAAGGCTGGACATAAGAACTGGACTACATACTGGCCAGGCTATTTAGAGAGGAACTCTAACAGCAATGGAAGCTCAGGTATGAACACTGATCTATGCCCTAGCTATACCCTTGAAAGACAGCAGGGAAACAAGTATTCACCTGAGAGTGCTCCATTGAGAAATTCCTCTGTACCAATCCATGATACTGAACCCATGATTGTTGAAGAAGGGGGAGGGGTTGCAGATGCAGGCTGTGAATACATGGATTGCTCTTTGTCTAAACTCCTTTGGTAATTTACTGTTACAAAGTACAACAACCATCACAAAGAAATACAAACTTGTTCTTTAATCTACTCAGAAAAGCTCCTGAATAGGATTTGAGCCAAGCAGTAGAAAGTAAGCCAGCTAAGGGGTTTCAGCTGGATAACTGCTAGCAATTGAGCCTTACCTAATTGCTTGTGAGCTCTGAGGAAATCACTTGAGTCTATGTGTGAAGATATAAGAAGTTAACCTGAAAAGAACAGTTTTTCCCTACTTTGTGGGTTTTGTTTGTTGATTAAAGCACTGCTAAGAAAATATTAGCTAGAGCCTACAGAAAAGACCAGTTTGTTACCAACCCGGTCTTTATTCTTTTGATTTGATTGCCTGACAAGTTCAGCTGTTGTTTTCCTGATTTTGTTTTTCTAAGTTTAACACTGAAAGCAAGTATCCTGTTTTATGTGCTACCAAGCATATCTGTGTTGGGAGAAATAACCCCATAAATAAATATCTTATTGGCTTTACACTCAAGCACAACTAATTATTGTGAGCGGCTGTGTCTGGTGTGAATGGACTGCATTTCCCACAATCCCTTGCAAACCACATTGAGATATGCCTTTGCCAAGACTGTGAACATTCTCACCCAGGCACCCGTCTGACAGTACGCTTGGAGACAGGGAGCCCCAACCTATTGGGGTCAAAAGAAACAAAGAGCTGAACAGCCCTCCTATGCTCCCGCGTACGGTCAAGGTAGAAGGACAAGGCCCTCCTACAGTCCAGGGTATGCAGGACCATTTCAGCCCGGCTGGCGTGCGGCCTGGGAAAGAAGGTCGGAAGAACCACCTCCTGGTTGAGATGAAAAGGAGAAACCACTTTTGGAAGCAACTTAGGGTGAGTCCGTAAGACTACCCCATTCCTGTAGAACCTAGTGTAAGGGGGATCAGACACTAGGGCCTGCAGTTCACTAACGCGCCTAGCAGAAGTAAGGGCTACCAAAAACAAGGTTTTCCAGGAAAGAAAACGAAGAGGGCAGGTAGCCATAGGTTCAAAGGGCGGACAGGTAATCCGCTGCAAGACCACATTCCGATCCCAGTCAGGGGCTGGGGGCCGCAAAGGAGGCTCAAGGAGAAGGAGGCCTCGGAGAAAACGAGCCACCAAAGGGTGGTTGGAAAGAGGCCTGCCATCCACCTGTGCGTGATGCGCAGAGAGAGCACTGAGGTGGACCCTGACAGAGTTTGACTTAAGGCCCAGATTGGAGAGGTAAAGCAAATATTGCAAGACCACTGCCACGAAGCAGGAGAAGGGATTCTCAGACTGCTGAGCACACCACACGGAGAACCGACGCCACTTAAGAGCGTAGGACTTCTGGATGGAAGGCCGCCTCGAGGCCAAGACGACCTCTTCCACCTCCCGAGGCAGCAGGAGGGGAGACAAGGACTACCCTTTCAGCAGCCAGGCCATCAGATGAAGGGACCGGAGGTTGGGGTGTAGGAGAGACCCCTGATCCTGTGTCAGGAGATCGGGTTGAAACCCCAGAGGAAGAGGAGTGTCCACCGCCAGCTGCATTAGAAGCAGGAACCAAGGTTGTCTCGGCCACCGGGGAGCCACTAGGATCATCGAGGCTTTTTCTCTGAGAACTTTGAAGAGTGTCCGAGACACAAGTGGCATGGGAGGAAAGGCATAGAAAAGGCCTGTGGACCATGGAATCAGAAAAGCATCCGCCGCTACTCTGAGAGGATGCGGTTGTCGAGAGCAGAACTTGGGAAGCTGCCTGTTCAGGGGGCTGGCAAAGAGATCCATGGTGGGGAGGCCCCACTTGAGAAAGATCTGCTGAACCACCAGCGGATCCAACCTCCACTCGTGAGGGTGGAGGATCCTGCTCAGTTTGTCTGCCAGGCAATTTTCTGGACCTGGGAGATAGACTGCCTTGAGGAGAATACCGTGAAGGACGGCCCAAGAGCAGAGTCTTCGCGCCTCCTGACAGAGAAGGAAGGAGCCTGTGCCTCCCTGTTTGTTCACGTAGAACATTGCAACCTGATTGTCCGTCTGGACCAGCACAGACTGGTGAGAAGTGAGGTGGGAGAAGGCTCTCGGAGCGAGGCGGATGGCTCTGAGCTCTAGGAAGTTTATTTGCTGAGCAGACTCCCAGGGAGTCCAGAGGCCTTGAGTACACGTCCCTTGGCAATGTGCTCCCGAACCCAGCAGAGAAGCATCGGTCGTTAGCACCTGAGAAGGCGGAGGAGATTGAAAATCCACTCCCAGCACCAGGTTTGGCAGATGAAGCCACCACTGAAGAGAAGAGACCAGTAGGTTGGAGACCTGTACTGAGTCTGCCAGGTTCCCCGTGGCTTGATGCCATTGAGTGCGAAGGCACCATTGAGCAGGACGCATGTTCAGGCGGGCATTGGGGGTTACATGGACCGTGGAAGCCATATGGCCGAGTAGTCTCAGAAATTGTCTGGCAGAGACCAGGGAATTGCTGCGAAAGTGGCTGGCTAGATTCATGAGCTTGTGTGCCCTGTCCAGAGGCAGGAAGGCCCTCGCCTGAAGTGTGTTTAACCTTGCGCCGATGAACTCGAGATCTTGAGAGGGGAGCAAAGTGGACTTTGCGAAGTTTATGACAAATCCCAAGTGCTGGAGCAGAGATTCAGTGCGAAGAGTGGCCTGAGTGGCCTCCTGGGAAGACTGGCCCCTTATGAGCCAGTCGTCCAGATATGGAAATACAAAGAGGCCTTGAAGCCTTAGGTAGGCCGCCACCACTGCTAAACATTTGGTGAATACCCTGGGGGCGGAGGATAGGCCAAAGGGCAGGACTCTGTACTGGTAATGATTTCCTCCCACAACAAACCTGAGATATTGTCTGTGGTCTGGATGAATAAGGATGTGAGTATAGGAATCCTTTAAATCTAAGGAGCATAGCCAGTCTCCCTGCTGGAGGTAGGGCAGCAGGATTCCAAGGGTGAGCATCTTGAACTTTTCCCTTGTCAGGAACTTGTTGAGGTTTCGCAAGTCCAGGATGGGTCTGAGGCCTCCTGTTCGTTTTGGTATCAGAAAATACCTGGAATAAAAGCCTTGACCTCTCAGGTGGTGGGGCACCGGTTCCACAGCCTGTTCCTGAAGAAGACTTGCTAACTCCTGAAGGAGTAAGTCCCTGTGCAGAGGGAGTCTGGGAGGCTCCCCTGGAAAGTAGGAGGGAGGTACCTGGTGAAAGTGAAGAAGATAGCCTTTTTGAACTATATGAAGCACCCAGGTATCTGATGTGATTGCTGACCATCTTTGGGCAAAGTGGACCAGCCGGCCTCCTGTGCTGAGAGAAACCAGCGGAGGGGAAGTGGCTATGCTGATGGAGTCAAAAGCCCCCACCCTGCTGAGCAGGGGCCGGTGTTGTGGACTTGGGGGCTTGCTGCCTACGGGACCCATTACCCCGTCCCTTGGCCTGCTGACCCTGTGGGGGAGCTACTGGGGCCTGATAGTGAGGGTATAGTTTATAGGCAGCTGCCTTCCTCGGGTAAAAGGGCTTTTTCCCCGAGCCCTTCTTTTTATGAGAAGGGGCAGAGGTTTTTCTGGACAGCCTAGTCCTGGTCAGAGTCTCGGTCTCGGGTTCTGCAGCCTTTTCAGCCATGGGCTTGCCAAAGAGGTTTTCACCTTTGCAGGGGACATCGACCAACTTGTCCTGTACCCATGGCTCGAGGTCGGATGACTGAAGCCAAGCCTGTCGGCGGGCACCGATGCCAGCTCTGGCTACCCGAGCCGATGCTTCGAAGCCATCGTAGGCTGCTCAAGAGATAAACTTCGAGCACTCACGAATACCAGTGGACAAGGCCTGGAACCTCTGCAAAGGTTCCTCGGAGAGACCAGCAGAGAACCCGGCAATCTCCTTTGCCAGGTCTCGGAGATACATGCCCATATAGAGCTGGTAAGTCTGGACTCGACAAGCAAGCATAGAGCCCTGGAAGCACTTCCTACCGAGGGCATCCAGGTTCTGGGCCTCCCAGCCGGGAGGCACCGAGGAGTGCATCTTCTGACTCTTGAGTTGATGCATGGCCGATTCCATCACCATGGAATGGTGCGGTAGTTGTGCCTTTTGGAACCCGGGGCTCTTGCGGACTCGATAAATGGAATCGACCCGCTTGCTTAACAGCGGCGCCGATGCCGGGCTCTCCCACATGCAGAAGAGAAGTTGCTCCAGCATCGGAGGAACCTGTACAGTAAAGGCCTCCTTCGGGGGAGAGTCATACTGGAGGGCATCGAGCTCTTCGGCTCGAGGCTCCTCCTCAGGATCCGCGGGGAATGCCAAGGCTTTGGCCATATCCCGCACGAAGTCCGAGAACCGGGTGTCCTCCGGGGAGGGAACGTCTCCGAGGTTCGGACTCAGGCGAGTCTGATGGGACACACCGAGTCCAAAAAGTACCAGGGGACTCTTCGTCCTCCGTTTCCCATGCCGATTCCTCGGAGGAGGAATCGAGCGGCTCCGGTCGGGCGGGCATCGATGCCTTCCGCCCCGACGACCTCGGTCCCGAACGGGAGGCCGAGGGAGACCGCGACCGAGGATCGACTCGAGCCCGCATGGACTCGAGGATTGGCTGGGTCTCCGGGGTCGACTTGGACATCGACGTCCCGGCGGTCGGGGCAGAAGCACCGGCGAAGCCAGCGATCAATGCCCGCTTCTGGTCCATGAAGGCAGCCAAACTGCTCTCCAAGGCCGTCAACCTGAGTCCGAGCTCAGGAGACCCAGCAGCCCCCGACTCGGGCCCCGACGGCGTCGGGCCTGACGTCGGCTCCTTCGGAGGTGAGTCCACGAGGACTACAGTACTCACGTGTCCAGGAGACTCCAACTCGAGACAAGGATGCTTTGAAGGCCTCTCTGACTCCGAGGACCCGGGACGGCTATCGGGGCTATGCGACCTGACCCTCGAGGAACCAGGAGCGTCCACCGACGACGCCCTCGCGGGTTTCTTCTTCCGATGATGCTCCCGGGCAGGAGACCCCCGCTCAGAGGAACTCCGACGATGCTCAGGACCGGAGTCCCGGGACGTCGAAGCCTCTGACGAGGTCCGGGCCCGGCCGGACGCGGAGTCAGAGAAGATTTTTTCCCTCTGTTGCTGCTGACTCCTCAACGCTTTAGAGGACATCTTGCTACATGGACCACAGATCATCGGGTCGTGATCGCGTCCAAGGCAGCAGTCGTGTGTGTCGGTAAGAGACATAAGTTTCTTACACCGATCACACTTTTTAAACCCACTGGCAGCCATCGGGGGAAAAAGGGCCCCTGCGAGGTCAAAAGACAGGGCTGCCAGGAAAAAGGAAAAAAATGGCGCGAACGCCAGTCACGAAGGACAAAAACCGAAAAAAATCATGAAAGGACTCGATACCGGTGTATCGAGTCCAGGCGGGAAAAGGATCCGGCGTCGAATCGAGATAAGAAAAATAAAAATCAACTTTTTCAGTGGCGATCACAAACAGCATCTGTAGGGCTCCACGGAAAAAAGACTGAGCAAGATGGCACCCTTGGGCGGGAAGGGGACCGCGCATGCGCGCTGCAATTCCCAAAGGCTTTCTTTGAAAGCTGGGGAAATTGCTCCGCGAGGGCTCCGTCGGCGCCGACATCACCCATATGTGAGGACTGACTTCCTGCTTGGTCCTGGAGAACAATGCGTGTCTCTTGGTATCATATGTATTTTTATGTACACAGCTCCTAGGATAACTTCATAAAAGTATTTTTATGCATGGGAAAATTTTATAAAAATTGGCCCCACGATAACCAGGGCTTCTGATATTCAGTGACTTAACTTTAGCAAACCACAGAATTCAAGGGGAGTTCTGGGCTGCTGGCAGTGCTGACTTCTTGCAACTGCCAGTACTTGCAGCAACATAGTCTGTAAAAGGGGGTGCTTGTTATGAAGGAACCATCATCTTGGCAAGTATATAAATTAACTGTCTTGCAAAGGATTGTGGTTATTGAAGTCCATTCACACACAAAGCTTGCCTTTTTAAATGAATGAAAACTCTTGTAGTTGGTCGAGTGTAAGGCAAAATTAGAATTTATTTAAGGGGTGAATATCCCATACACAGATATGCTTGGTAACACCATCCAGATAACTTCTCCAGGGTTTATTCAACAGAAAATAAGGCAACTGAAATCTTATGCAAATAAGAATCAAAGTCCTTTATGGAACAGAAAGGCTTCTTTCAGCCACTGCTAATAAACTCCTTAGCAGTGCTGGGGGAAAAACAAATCAAAAAGGAAAACTTCTTTACACAAAAACATTGCTCACTTCCTCCACACAGAAAAGAACTTAAACCCCATGTGTGCACGGCTTGTGCTGGGCTCTCCTCCACCAACAGGTGACAATTAACTGCAATCAGTAGATTGATTTCAGCACACGTGCAAACTTTCCAACAAAGCTTTATCGGAAGCCAATATTTAGAATGTTTCCTTTTGATGTTTTCTCTTATATTTAGGATTTTCCTAAAATAACAACCTACTCAAAGAACAGTCCATATAATCATCCTCTGTATCAGATATTAAACCTTGCTCTTGAAATTGCATAGATTCAGTTTCTCCGTCTGACTCAGAGGGCTTTAGGAATTGACCTCTATACGGAGAGAAACCGTTTCCCTGCTGTTTGCACTGCTCAAAGCTAGAGAAACGTTCACAGTTCCTACCTGAATCCAGGCAAGCATCAGGCTGCTTCTTCTGGTATTCTGGCCAGTATGCAATAGAGCTTCTGTGTCCTGTCCTCCAGTTAGTATCTCTGGACCTCAGGATTTCTTCTCCAGACGTCCTCCAAGAGGTATTTGGGCTCCTTTTCTCCTTAGCTGCAACAGACCTCTTCCTAGGTGTTGCTTGAGGGTCCCTGGCTATGGATCTACAGACCACTGGCTTTCTCCAGTCCTCTGATCCTTTCCCCCAGGTATCTCTCCAGGCATGGGTACTTCTCTGAGCTCCTCTCTTGGACCGTCTGCTTCCTTGTCCTTGTTCCTTCAGGTTCCGGTTGTTCTTCCTTCTGTTCTGGTTCTCGCCCCCTCTGTTCTCCGTCTCCTTCTCTTTCTCCTTCTCCGTCTCTCTTTGTTCTTCCTGAAGATTCCCCTCTAGTTTTAAAGGGCTTAGATTGCAACTCCTCCCTTGCGTTCTTCAGGTGTTGTGGATTAAGCATTCTTCTAGTGGCTGTTTGATTAGGGATGACATAATGCTTTCTCTGATTAGACTCATGCTTTTCCACTCTAGCTCCCCTGGGGACTTTCTGCATACTAGTGCATTCTGGAACATGTAGTCTTTTAGGGAAACAAGCTGTCTTATTTCTATAACCTGCCAGCACAGGTCCCTTGATCAGAGTAAATTCTCCTTTTTTCATTACTCCCTGAGCTTTGATAAGCTTCCTTATCACATGTCTTAGTGGTTACTGCTACAAATATCAGAAGCTGTAAGAAGTCATGTTGCCTACAATTCCTCTTTAGCTTTGCAGTTTGTCAAATGAAAATGCCTTAAATCCAGAAACCCAATCATAAGGCAGTAGGTTATTCTTCTCTCCCATGCATTCTCTGCTATTCACACAGCCCATCCCACCCGCTCAAACTCTCTCCATCTCCCTCAGGTCATTCCCCCTTCAAAAATCCTTTTTCCGACTCATCTCCACCCCCCCCCCCCCCATGTTCCCACACTCTCCGTCTCCTCCCTTTTCGAGTCTTTCCTTTCATACTCTCTCTCTGAACGCCACTTTTCCAGTCAGTTCTCTATCTCTCTCCTGCTCACCTATCCCAGCAGAGTCTTTTTCCTGTATTTGATAGCTCACCAAGTGCAAGCTACACAGCTCCCAAAATCCTGTGCTGATCTAAACGTCTCGCACGAGCAGCATGGTATTTCAAGCACAGTCAGGATCACATTCAGAACAGTGCAGTGTAGGAAAATGGCAGCATTGATTCCTCTCCTTCCTGTGGACAACTCAAATAGCTTTACCTTCTCCTACTGGATCATGGGTAAAGTGTGCAGTTTTGCAGAATTTCTCCGGAAGTTCAACGCCACAATTAGACATGATGATTTAAATTATGGTTATCTAGAGACTGAACTTTGAGACCATTTATTTCTTTATGATGTTCTTGTCAGGGACTTCCTTCAAACACTAAGCACAGTTACTTACCTGTAACAGATGATCTCTGGGAACAACAGGAATAAGTCTTCACATATGGGTACGTCGGTACCAACGGAGTCCGGGCGGGAACGCTTCCCAGCGTCCAATCAGAAAGCTTTTGGAAGCATCCCAACACGCCTGCGAGTTGCCTTCCCGCCTTCCCAACTGCCTCTCCTCAGTTAAGTTTTAAAGCTGAGACAAAGAGAGAGAGAGCAAGGAAGAGAAAGATAGAGAAAGAAATGCAACTCCTAGGGGAGGTGGGTGGGTTGTGAAGACTTATTCCTGCTGTTCCCAGAGATCACCTGTTACAGGTAAGTAACTGTGCTATCTCCAGGAACAAGCAGGAATGAGTCTTCACATATGGGGACTCCCAAGTTCAGATGCCCGGAGGGAGACCTAGCATGTTGCAAGTCTAGAACGAGCCATGCTATTCCTCAGGACCTCAGGCATTCTGGGGATGGAGGGCAGGAGTTGAATACAGAAAAAGAGCTGTGGAACAGCTGGCTAGAACAGGGCTTCAAAAGGGGAAGACCCTGTATCGAGGGCATTTAGTAATAAGATATTGTAATCTGGGCCTCCCTTGTTGGCATTGCACAAGTGCACTGAGCTACATATGGATCTGATAGAAGAGCCAGTGAATGTGCTCAAGAGATACCTCGCTGAGAAGTAGAGGTAATAAAGTAGAACAAAACACATGTGGAGGTCAAAACCCTTTAGGGTGAGAAAAATAGCCCCACAGGAAAACTGGGGTAGTATAAGAGGTAGAGCTTCAGCGGAGACGCAGAAGGTACTATTAAGGAAAGCTTAAGCTGCTTTGGTCCAAAAATAGTATAAATTTAGGACCAAGAGAAAAATTTAGTCTGACCTAACTGGACTGGGGTTAGAATCAGTCCATGTAGGGGAGAAAGGGTATGGAAACCCTTGTATCTGATAAAAAGGTAAGAACAGACTCAGGAGCGCTAAGCTTTAGAGCAACGGAAGCTCCGCAATGTCTTTCCTAAATGGGGTCAATTAGGAATGAAAGGTACATGGAGAGCTTCAGGAGTACCGAAACCTGAAAGGTTAATTACCACAGGAGTGGTTCTAGGTGTAGTCCCCTAGGTATAGAAAGACTAGGGGACATGCAATGAAGCTACAGGGTAACCTATTTAAGACTAACAAAAGAAAATATTTTTTCACTCAACGTGTTATCAAACTTTGGAATTTGTTACTGGAGGATGTAGTAAAGGCTGTTAGTGTAGCTGGGTTTAAAAAAGGTTTGGACAACTTCCTGGAGGAAAGGTCCATAAACCATTATTAAGAAGGGACCCAGGATATCAATGCTTGAACCAATACAAGCATTGTGGAACCTGTGTCCCTTGGGGAAACTGCTAGGTACATATGACCTAGATTGGCCACTGTTGGAAACAGAATACTGGGCTTGATGGACCTTGGTCTGACTCAGTATGGCATATCTTATGTTCTAGGTATGCTGGTACAGCATTGATAGGGTTAGTGCCCATCTGTCAGGATCATAGAGGAATGTCAGGATATCTGATCCTTACAGACAGATAGATAAGTAGATGGATACAGATCTATCTAACTATATATATATATATATATATATATATATATATGTATGATTTAAATATATACACATATAGGGTATATATGCATATATCTATAAAGAGATATATATATGGGCAGAAGACACACAGATATATACTGATTCTATCTATCTATCTATCTATCTAGATATATAGATATATATAGATATATATATATATATATATAGATATATATATATACACAGATATATATATATATACACACACACACATATATATATATATATATATACACACCTAGATGAATAGGCAGGCATATAGAGACATGTCTCCAGGTATATGGATGGAGAGATGTCCAGAGAACCCCATCCCCCCTTATAGGGAGAGAGAAAGATTTATCTAATAGCAAGAAGGTTGATACCTGCTTGAATAGATAAAATAGACAAAATCCTCTTCTCCTGGTTATGACTGGCATAGTCAGAGGAAGGTGTCCCCGACAAGAAGGCGGCTTAATTCTTTGCAGAATTTGAGCTCTTGAGTAACCAGGATGGCCTACGTGAAAATGGCAGAGGATAACAGCAGTCTGCAGACAGGAAGTCCAGATATCTCCAGAATTGTAGTATGGAGATTGGATAGAGGAGGCCTCTGGAGTGATCCACCTATGAGGGCAGGATGGGTATCAGGTATCCTCTAGCTGCCAGTGAAGAATTTCTCTCTGACGCGAGACCCCAGGAGATATGGGCCAAGTCAGGGAATTGGCCCTTCTTTAGGCTTTCACGTAATGAAAAGGCCTGAGGCTTATGCCTCAAAGATTTTTAAGATAAGATGGAAAGGGTAGAAAATACCTGCCAGGCATGAAACATGACTGGGGAAACCCCTTTTAACCATCTGGGGTTATCTGCTAGGCCAGATACTAATGCTCTCTAGCAAGGGCCCATAGTGCAAAGCTACAGAGTTGCAGAGAGCATGCTGCAGGTTGGTCAGAAGAAAAAAACTGGCTGTGGAAAGCCAGCAGGTAACCAGCTATTCTGCCAAGGGCAAGGGGCGAAGAATAGAAGGTAACCAACCAAACTGTGATAATAGGGTTTCCCAAACGAGGTTGATACCCTGTTTGGGACTTAGCATTGAGGCTAGGAGGATTGCTAGTGGAGGGGAAACCCTGGTTGTGTAGTGAACAAAACCAGTGGTTTAACCACTAGGAATTGCTACATTTGCAGGAACTATCAGGGCAGCATGGAGAATTTCTTTTCCCTCCTCTTTTTAGATTGGGAAAAAGAAACTGACATGGTAGGACTTCACATTGTCTGAGGAGCTGCCCTAAGGTAACAAGGGGGAAGACAACTCCAGAAGGGAGAATCCCCCGGTAGAACAGGTAGAGGACCATAAGGGCTTACCCGTGTAAAAAAGTCACTCTTACAAACTAAATGTTGTAGTAAGAGGGAGGTAAGACAGAGTTGCAAGAGACCAACTATGGAGGAAGTCTGACAGGTGAGATGATACATGCCAATACAGGGAAACAACTGCCTATTGATAGTTGTTACCTCTCTTTCCTCCAAGAGGAAAAGGAAATCTGTTAAGTATGGGCATGATCATCATAAGAGTCTTAGAGAAAAGATGTCTCATGAAGAGATATCTAGGTAGGTTAGGATAAATTTAGTGCAGGTACTGCAAGTGAAAAGAAGCAGACTGCTACCCTAACCAGCAACCAAGAGGGACAATGATCTATTTGAAACCCTGCGACTGCTGGGTTTGTTGACCCTGTTGAGTTTGTAGATTCTTCAGACCAGGGCGATGTTTCCCCTGTTTGGGAACATCTGTATGATGGGCAGATGGACAAAACCTTCTCCCCCTAGGGGAAGAAAGTTTGGTAGGACATTTCCTACCTACTGGGAAAGAAGGCGGTGTAGAATAGCCCCTGGAAACAAGAAAGTCAGTGGATAACTGAGTAACCTGGAGTAAAGACTCCTTGTTGAAGAGATTTTCTCCAGTGCAAGGAGTATTTCCCAGTCTTTCTTGTGCCCATTTGTCCAAGTCTGAAGCTTGGAGCCAGGCTCTACGTCGTGCCCCTATAGCTATAGCAGAAGTCCTGCTAACAGACTCAAAGGAGTCTAGGGAAGCACGAGTAAGAAACCTAGAGATATTATGAGCATGACTAACCAGTAAGGAATAGTCTGCTTGTTTGGGCTCTTGAAGACAAGGAGTCAAAAGATGTAATTTCCTTGTGACCTCCTCAAGAGATAGACCCATATAAAAAATATGAGAGAATTCTTGCTGAAAGCATGGATGTCTGGAAGGTTTGACGTCCAAAGGCATCTAGTGTCTTAGACTCACGACCTGGCGGACAATTAGAGTGCTTTTTATTACTCTTCACTCGCCTCAATGCTGATTCCACTACAATGGAATGATGAGGAAGTTGAGTCCTTTGAAACCCTGGAGAGGGGGGCACCTGATATAGGAGATCAGTTGCTCTGGAAAGTGGGGGTACCCTTAAAGGAGCTTCCCACATTCATAGAAGGAGATCCTGCAAAGAATGATGCAAAGGAAGCATTATGTTCTCCTTTGCTTCGCTAGGAACAGAGAGGTATTCTGTATTCCCTTGTGTAGGATCTTGTCCAGGAATAGGAATGGCAAGTGATTTTGCCATATCCAGGAGGAAAGTCTGGAAAGAAGGATCCCCAGAGGGAACTTCCCTTGGATAGGCTAGATCTGATGAAGAACTAGCATTGGCACAGAGGGATCTATTCCAGTATATAGGAATAGAAGATCCTGAATGGTGCAGTATGGGATCCTTAGATGGTGGTCGCTGGTACTGCAGGTCAGAACCAGCGACAGTCGGTAACAGATCGTCCATGCTAGGGATCGATTCCAGACGGCATCGACGGGAAGCGAGCCTGAAGAGAGAAGCATGGAAGGTACCGACAGTAATGGTACTGTGGATATCGGTACCGATCTCGGTACCGTATCTGATACCGGTGGAAGAATACCAGGAACCGAGATTTGCGGATCCGAAGTATCGGAACCGAGCCTTTGGTACCGACGGGAGTCGGTACCAAGGCGAGTCGGTACCCAGTCCTCCAGACTGGAGATCGATTCCAGACTTGGCATCGAAGGAAGCGAGTCTATCGATGCACGTCTGGAGGGTACCAACATCGGTACTAGTATCGGTGTCGATACCGGTACTGGAAAGTCGGTCTGAAGGGTATCCACCGGGCCCGTAGGTACCGAGGACGCCAGACGACGATCCTTGGTGAGGAATGTTTCATCCAACACCAGTGCTGATGCCGGGGTATCGGTACCGCTCAAAGCGGATGCCACCACCGGGCATGGCTCAGGTATGTTCTGTGAGGGGTGAACCTCAGGAACAACCTGAAACCCCACAAAGGCTTTGGAGGCCGAAGACTCCCACCGGGGTTTTGAAGCCAGTGGATTCTCGAGGACAAGGCCATAGGCATCTCTATGCTGTGCATGAGAAGTGCCGCTCGAGGACTGGCTAGTCTTAACAGACTGTTTTTGGGTTACCTGATCCTGTGCAGAAGATGATATGGTCGGTGCCCTGAAGTTGGAGGGGGACCGCGTGTCGAGGGGAACTTGATGTTGAAAACTTCTTCTCACCATACTGGTGCCCGAGGGCTCCGGAGGAAAATGGTCAGGACCCAAGCAGGTTAGACACCAATTGTGAGTGTCTAAAAATAAAGTTGTACCGCCACAGTTTGTACATTTCTTGGGGAAAGTGGCTGGCGGTTCCATGAGAAAAAATGGAGAGGCCTAGAAGGCCTGAGAACCGTGAGACACTAACAAAGATAAATATATTCCTTAAAGGGAAAAAGTTTTACAAGAAAAGAAAAAAGAAACACCGGCGGTACCGGTGGCGTCGGGGAAGGCAGCCGCGACCACAAGAAAACTAAAAAATAAAAGAAGAATTTTCTGTGGTGACAGGACGACGTCCTGCCGGCTCCGCGGAAAAACGAAAACTGAGGAGAGGCAGTTGGGAAGGCGGGAAGGCAGCGCGCAGGCGTGTTGGGATGCTTCCAAAAGCTTTCTGATTGGACGCTGGGAAGCGTTCCCGCGCGGACTCCATCGGTACCGACATACCCATATGTGAAGACTCATTCCTGCTTGTTCCTGGAGATTATATATTATATATATAAAATCAGTTTTTAGATTCCATTTTCTTATTACTGAGCCTATATTTTCTTCAAAGAATTCTAAAGAGAACAAAATAAAATTTTAAAAAACTCAAACAAATTAAAAGCAAAATTATATTGGGTAAAAACCAATCTCTCATCAGCCTGGATCTACTGAACTCTGAAAGGCTGCCTATTTTAAGCAAAATAGTATTGATTCCATAAGTGTAACATGCTTAAATAACTAACTATCTGTCAAACACTCTGAAGAGTGTGTGTACATTTTCTACCACACACCATGAAAAATCTACCCTCTTCTGAATGCCATATTTGAATGCCACACTCCTGAATGCTTTCCCTCTTCTGAATGCCATATTTGAATGCCACACTCCTGTGTTGCAGCCCCAGAAGGTAAAGATTTGATAAATGATTCATGCATTCCAAGGGCTCTTTTCCCAGAATTTATCTGGCTATAAGCAGTAGTTTTATGTGCATGTAAATTGTTAGTACTTGGAATGCAGTTATAACAAGCAAATTAAGGTCAAGCACATTTTCCCTGCATGAAATTATATTTTCTTGGTGAGCTCCAAAAGAACAGCTAATGGAGACCTTTACATCTGCCACTGCATATGGATTCTAATTAAATCTTGTTTATCAAAAAATCCTACAGCTATCAATTGCTTTCAATGCAAGCCACAGGAAATGTACCTTTTTGTAGACATCTGCTCTGTCTTTAGAATATGGAAAGAATAGCAGAACACATCTCAGTTAGTACATTTTTTTTCTCAGTTTTGTAAATTGAATAACCCCAACTTCTTACTTCTCCCTGAATACATACTAGGAATTAATAAAATTAACAAAGCAAATCTCATCCTAAAAATGGCTAACCAAAATCAAATGTTTCTGGTAGATGCAGCAGTTGTTTTCAGGAATGAGAACAGGAGACACACTATTAAAGAAGCATTTCCATATAGCCCATCTGCAGCATTTTAGTAGCCTTATTGGTCCTGAAGAAAACTACATTCTTTACATCTGGTGATGCCAGTCACAGAAAGGATCTACTGTATATGGTCTTGGGAGATCATATACCAGAGTATCTTAAGATTATTCTGAGTTTATCAATCGCAAGCTACAAAGCACATAAAAACATACTGGCTATGCTAAAACTCAGCTGCAAGTGAATATGTTTTTGTAACATCAGAAAAAAATAATATACTTAGAAAGAAGTAAAAGCGTAGTTACTCACCTGTAACAGGTGTTCTCCAGGAGCAGCAGGAATCAGTCCTCACATATGGGTGACATCGGCGCCGACGGAGCCCTCGCGGAGCAATTTTCCCCCGCTTTCAAAGAAAGCCTTTGGGAATTGCAGCGCGCATGCGCGGTCCCCTTCCCGCCCAAAGGTGCCATCTTGGCCACTCTGATGACATAGCGAAAAGACAGCAAAAAATTTGCAAAAACTAAATCATATGACTGCAACTCCACGGGGAGGAAGGAGGGTTGTGAGGACTGATTCCTGCTGCTCCTGGAGAACACCTGTTACAGGTGAGTAACTACGCTTTCTCCAGGACCAAGCAGGAAGTCAGTCCTCACATATGGGACTCCCAAGCTTAAGGCTACCGGAGACCCTAAGCACAAAAATGAGCTCCCTCTAGCTCAGCAGCACAGAAGGAAGGAATCTTCTCTGACTAATCTCCAACCGGTAGCCTAACATCCGGGATGGAGGGTAGGAGTTGCTTAAACCTCGAAGAGATTACAGAGGACTGCCTGTCCGAAAGCACTGTTCCTGCGGGACTCCCTCTCGAGGCAGTAATGGGTTGCAAAAGTCTGGCTCGAAGACCAAGTGGCGGCCCGGCAGATGTCTGCCAATGGAACAGAGCGGAGGTAAGCCACTGACGCAGCCTTCGCCCTAACCCGATGAGCCGTGACTCGACTTTCCAACGAGAGGCCTGCCGCCCCATAAGTCCAAGCGATACAGTCAGCTACCCAGATGGACAGAGTACGCTTGGAGACAGGGAGCCCTAATTTATTAGGGTCGTAAGACAGGAAGAGCTGAACAGTCTTACGGTGCTCCCGCGTACGATCAAGGTAGAAGGTTAACGCCCTCCGACAGTCCAGGGTATGCAAGACCATTTCAGCTCGGCTGGAGTGTGGCCTGGGAAAGAAGGTCGGAAGCACCACCTCCTGATTGATGTGAAAAGGGGAGACCACTTTTGGAAGAAACTTAGGGTGAGTCCGCAGGACTACCCTGTTCTTGTAGAACCTAGTGTAAGGGGGATCAGACACTAGGGCCTGCAGTTCACTAACGCGTCTAGCGGAAGTGAGGGCTACCAGGAATAAGGTTTTCCAAGAAAGAAAACGGAGAGGACAGGTAGCCATGGGTTCAAAAGGCGGACAGGTGATCCGCTGTAAAACCACGTTCAGATCCCAGTCGGGGGCTGGGGGGCGCAAAGGTGGTTTAAGGAGAAGGAGACCTCGGGAGAACCGTGCCACGAGAGGGTGGCCGGAAAGAGGACTGCCTTCCACCGGCACATGATGTGCAGAAATAGCACTGAGGTGAACTTTGACCGAGTTGGACTTAAGTCCAAGATTGGAGAGGGAAAGCAAGTACTGCAAGACCACCGACACCGAACAGGAGAAGGGGTCTTGAGACTGTTGAGTACACCAGGTGGAGAAGCGACGCCATTTAAGGGCGTAGGATTTCCGGGTAGAGGGTCGCCTGGAAGCTAGCACGACCTCTTCCACCTCCGGAGGCAGCAGGAGGGGAGCAAGGACTACCCTTTCAGCAGCCAGGCCATCAGATGAAGAGATCTGAGGTTGGGGTGTAGGAGAGACCCCTGATCCTGGGTCAGGAGATCGGGTTGAAACCCCAGAGGCAACGGAGTATCTACCGCCAGTTGCATCAGAAGCGGGAACCACGGTTGCCTGGGCCACCGGGGAGCTATCAGGATCATCGAAGCCTTGTCCTGGAGAACCTTGAAAAGTGTTCGAGACACCAGCGGCATGGGAGGAAAGGCATACAGAAGGCCCGTGGACCATGAGAGCAGAAAAGCATCCGCCGCTACTCGGAAGGGATGCGGTTCCCGAGAGCAGAACCGAGGAAGTTGCCTGTTCAGAGGACTGGCAAATAGATCCAGCGTGGGGAGGCTCCACTGGAGAAAGATCCTTTGAACCACCAACGGGTCCAATCGCCACTCGTGTGGTTGGAGGATTCTGCTCAGTTTGTCTGCCAGGTAATTTTCTTGACCTGGGAGGTAGACAGCTTTGAGGAGGATCCCTCGGCTGACGGCCCAAGCGCAGAGCTTTTGTGCTTCCCGACAGAGAAGGAAGGAGCCCGTGCCCCCCTGTTTGTTCACGTAGAACATGGCCACTTGATTGTCCATCTGGACGAGGACGGACTGGCGAGTGGTAAGGTGGGAGAAGGCCCGGAGAGCCAGGCGGATCGCTCTGAGCTCCAGGAAGTTGATCTGCTGGGCAGATTCCCACGGGGTCCAGAGACCCTGAGTACATGTCCCTTGGCAATGTGCTCCCCAACCCAGGAGAGAAGCGTCGGTCGTCAGTACCTGAACAGGCGGAGGAGACTGAAAAGGCATTCCGAGCACTAGGTTGGGCAGATGAAGCCACCACCGTAGAGAAGAGACCAGCGGGCTGGAGATTCGTACTGAGTCCGCTAGTCTCCCCGAGGCCTGACGCCATTGTGAGCGAAGGCACCATTGAGCAGGCCGCATATTCAGGCGGGCATTGGGGGTCACATGGACCGTGGAAGCCATATGGCCGAGCAGTTTCAGAAAGTGCCTGGCCGAGACCCGGGAATGGCTGCGAAAGCGGCTGGCGAGAGCCATGAGCCGTTGTGCCCTGTCGAGCGGCAGAAAGGCTCACGCTTGAAGCGTGTTTAACCTGGCGCCGATGAACTCGAGATCCTGAGAGGGGAGCAAAGTGGACTTTTCGAAGTTTATGACAAAGCCGAAGTACTGGAGCAGAGTCACAGTACGTTGCGTGGCGTGAGTGGCCTCCGTGGAGGACGGTGCTCTGATGAGCCAGTCGTCTAGGTAAGGGAAGACAAAGAGGCCTTGAAGCCGGAGATAAGCCGCTACCACTGCGAGACATTTTGTGAAGACTCGGGGTGCGGAGGATAGGCCAAAGGGCAGTACCCTGTACTGGTAATGATTGCCTGCCACCACAAACCTTAGGTATCGTCGGTGGCTTGGGTGGATGAGGATGTGAGTGTAGGCATCCTTTAGATCCAAGGAGCATAGCCAATCTCCCTGCCGGAGGTAGGGCAGCAGGATTCCAAGGGTAAGCATCTTGAACTTTTCCCTTTACAGGAACTTGTTGAGGTTCCGCAAGTCCAGGATGGGTCTGAGGCCTCAAATTCGCTTTGGTACCAGGAAGTACCTGGAATAAAAGCCTTGACCTCTCAAGTGGTGGGGCACCGGTTCCACCGCCTGTTCCTGAAGAAGACTTGCCAACTCTTGAAGGAGTAAGTCCCGGTGAAGAGGGGGTCGCAGAGGCTCCCCTGGAAAGTAGGGGGGAGGTACCTGGTGGAAGTGTAGAAGATAGCCCTCTCGGACTATGTGGAGCACCCAGGTATCTGACGTGATGTTGGACCACCTGTGGGCAAAGTGGACCAGCCGGCCTCCCGTGCTGAGAGAAACCAGCGGAGGGGGAGAGGCCATGCTGAAAGAGTCAAAAAACCCCACCCTGCAGAGCAGGGGCCGGTGGCGCAGGCTTGGGGGCTTGCTGCCTACGGGACCCGTTACCCCGTCCCTTGGCCTGCTGACCCTGTTGGGGAGCTGCGGAGGCCTGATAATGAGGGTAGTGTTTATAGGCAGCCGTCTTCCTCGGGTAAAAGGGCTTTTTCCCCGAGCCCTTCTTCTTCTGGGAAGGGGCAGAGGTTTTCCTGGAGAGCCGAGTCCTGGTGAGAGTCTCTGTCTCGAGTTGTGCAGCCTTCTCGTCCATAGGTTTGCCAAAGAGGTTTTCACCTCTGCAGGGGACATCGACCAACTTGTCCTGCACCCAGGGCTCGAGGTCGGATGACTGAAGCCAAGCCTGTCGGCGGGCCCCGATGCCGGCTGCGGCTACTCGAGCCGATGCCTCAAAGCCATCATAGGCTGCTCGAGAGATAAACTTTGAGCACTCTCGAATACCAGTGGACAAGGCCAGGAACCTCCGCAAAGGTTCCTCGGAGAGACCAGCAGAGAATCCGGCTATTTCCTTAGCCAGGTCCCTGAGATACATGCCCATGTAGAGCTGGTAAGTCTGGACCCGACAAGCAAGCATAGAGCCCTGGAAACACTTCTTACCGATGCCATCCAGGCTGCGGGCTTCCCTGCCGGGAGGCACCGAGGAGTGCATCTTCTGGCTCTTGAGCCTATGCATGGCCGATTCCACCACCATGGAATGGTGCGGCAGCTGTGCTTTTTGGAAGCCAGGGCTCTTGCGGACTCGATATATGGCATCGACCCGCTTGCTTAATACCGGCGACGACGCCGGGCTCTCCCACATGCGGAAGAGAAGTCGTTCCAGCATCGGAGGAACCAGTACAGTAAAATGCTCCTTTGCAGGAGAGTCATACTGGAGGGCATCGAGCTCTTCGGCTCGAGGCTCCTCCTCGGGATCCGCAGGGAAGGCCAAGGCCTTGGCCATATCCCTCACGAAGTCCGAGAACCGTGCATCCTCCGGAGGGGACTGTCTCCGAGGTTCGGACTCGGGGGAGTCCGAAGGAATACACCGAGTCCGAAAAGAATCAGGTGACTCTTCCACCTCGGATTCCCAGGCGGACTCCTCGGAGGAGTCGTCGAGCGGCTCTGGCCGGGCGGGCACAGACGCCGTCCGCCCCGACGCCGAGGGAGTCGGCGTCGACGACCATGGCCCCGAACGGGAGGCCGAAGGGGACCTCGACCGAGGATCGACTCGAGGATCGGCTCGGTCTCCGGGGTCGACTTAGACGTCGACGTCCCGGCGGTCAGGGCAGGAGTGCCAGCGAGGCCAGCGATCAATGCCCGCTGCTGGTCCATGAAGGCAGCTAGGCTGCTCTCCAAGGCCGTCAACCTGAGTCCGAACTCAGGAGACCCAGCAGCCCCCGACTCGGGCCCCGACGGCGTCGGGCCCGACGTCGGACCCCTCGGAGGCGAGTCCACGAGGACAACAGGACTTACGTGAGCAGACGAGTCCATCTCCAGACGAGGCTGCTTGGACGGCCGCTCCAGCTCCAAAGACCCGGGACGGCTATCGGGGCTATGCGACCTGGCCCTCGCGGAGCCAGGAGCGTCCACCGACGCCGTCCTCGCGTGTTTCTTCCTCCGATGATGTTCCCGGGAAGGAGACCCCCTCTCAGAGGAGCTCCGACGGTGTTCAGAGCCAGATTCCCTGGACACCGAAGCTTCTGACGAGGTCCGGGTACGGCTGGGGTCAGAGAAGATTCTCTCCCGCTGATGCTGCCGACTCCGCAAAGATTTCGCGGACATCTTGCTACAGGCTCCACAGATCATTTCTTCATGATCTGGGCCCAGGCAACGGAGGCAGCAATCATGTGTGTCAGTAAGAGACATAAGTTTCTTACACTGAACACACTTTTTAAAACCACTGGCGGCCATCGGGGGAAAAAGGGCCCCTGCGAGGTCAAACGTTCGTGTCGCCAGGGAAAAGTGAAAAAAGCGCGAATTTGTCACGAAGGACAGAAAAACCGAAAAGAAGGGGAGGCCTCGCAACCGGCGTCGCGAGGCCGGACGGAAAAAGGACCGGCGTCGAACCGAAGAAAATACTAAAATAAAGAAAGAAAATCAACTTTTCAGCGGTGACTTGTAGACAGCGTCTGTAGGGCTCCGCGGAAAAAAGAAGACTGGCCAAGATGGCACCTTTGGGCGGGAAGGGGACCGCGCATGCGCGCTGCAATTCCCAAAGGCTTTCTTTGAAAGCTGGGGAAAATTGCTCCGCGAGGGCACCGTCGGCGCCGACGTCACCCATATGTGAGGACTGACTTCCTGCTTGGTCCTGGAGAATGAAATGTTACTGAATGGCTCATGCCAGAAATCAAAGTTGCTTATCTGTAACTGGGATTCCCCATGGAAAGCAGAATACACAGGTGAGTGACATCTTAAGGCACCAAGAGAGAAGGTTTCTGTAGACCAGGGCTTGGCCAACTCCAAACACCAGGTCCCCATATTGACAAGGAAAATCGGACCTAATGTCTGGGGCTCGGTACACCTGTGCAGCAGCATAAAGATTGAAAAAGACTGGGATCGTGGAGAGAACTGGCTCTGGCTGCCCACGGGGATCCCTTCTCCCATGGGCAGAGAAGAAGGGGATAGCCTCAAACAGGGCAAAGATCCCTTTTGTCTGCCTGTGGGAGCTGGTATCCCCACAGGTAGAAGGGGAAGACTGCGACAGCAGCACAGGTGCAAGTTGTGTGTTGGAGATGCGATCCCCACAGGCAGACAGCTTGCATCTGAACTGCAATCTCAGCATTCCCTTTCTCTTCTGCAGCAGGCAGAAAATGTTTATGTTTATTTAAAACTTTATATACCGCCCATTACAGGGTATCAGAGTGGTTTACAAATTAAAAATCACAAAAAGCGCTGCAGAAAGAGAGAAGAGAACGCCAATTTAAACATTTCAAAAGGGGGAGAAAGAACAGAGTCACAGTAGAAAAGGACAAGACAACCAGTAATAGAAAAAAGGAGAGAGAGATGTTAGTTTATTTTATTCTTGCTACTGAGGAGGGAAGAGAAGAAGGGGGAGGAAGATCAAAAGCTGTGCAGATGAGGTGTGTTTTTAATTGAGTTTTAAATGATTTGAAGGAGGGGTCCAAGCGGAGGGCGGGGGGGAGCGAGTTCCAGAGTCGTGGTCCAAGGAAGTAGAAAGCGGAGGATCGTGTGGACTCGTGGGCCTGAGACGGGGAAGGAAGGAACATACGGTTAGTGGTTGGGCAAGGTACTTCAGGCCGGAAGGTTGGGGGTTCAAATCCCACTAGAGGACAGCAACCTTGGGCCGGAAGGACTGGGGTTTCTAGTCCCACAGGTGCTCCTTGTGGTCTTGGGCAAGCCACTTAACCCTCCATAGCCCATGTTCCCTGTAAAATAGTTATCTCCAAGTTATAATGCCCTGTTCAATGTAATTTCAGTTTGTTCAATGTAAACCGCACTGATGCAGAATAGCACGGTATATAAGAGAAAATAAATAAATAAATAAGTGTGAATAGAGCGGAGGGAACGGTGGGGAGTGTAAAGACTTATGTGGTCGTCAAGATATAAAGGAACAGCAGTGTGAATAGTTCTGTGCACAAAAATAAGAATTTTAAACTGTATACGATATGGAACGGTGAGCCAGTGCTGATGTAAGAGAAGAGGGGTAACATGATCAAAGCGGGATGCGTGGGTAAGAATGCAGACAGCGGTATTCTGAACACGTTGGATGCCAGAAAGCTGAGATTGAGGAAGACCAGCTAAGCAGACATTGCAGTAATCAAGACGTGACAGGACTAAAGAGAGAAGTAATGTAACCATAGAAGAAGAAGAAAGGATAGGACGGACAGCACAAAGTTGTCTTAGAGCAGAAAAGGAACGTTGAACAATGGATGAAATATGACCTTTAAAGGTGAGAGCAGAGTCGAGAGTGACACCTAAATATCTAAGAGATAGGTGAAGAAGAAAGTACAGGCGTAAGAGGTGGAGGGGGACGACCGAAGGTGAACCAGATCGCTGAGGTTTTTGCAAGATTAATATGAAGAAAATTAGAAGAAATTCAAGAGGCAACGGCAGAGACAGCTGTTGAGAGGGGTGATATCTGGAGCAGAAGAATCAGTATGGTACAGGAGAAAGATATCATTGGCATAATAGTGAGCAGAAACACTGTGTTGTTGAACCAGGAGAGTGAGGGGGGCCAGAAAGATGTTAAAAAGAATAGGGGAGAGAACAGAACCTTGAGGAACACCACAAGGGAGGGGAGTGGAAGGAGAGGAAGCGGAACCAGATAGAACAGAGAAAGAGCGACATGACACGAAAGAATGGAACCATTGTAAAACCAAACCAGAAAGGCCGGCATCCTGGAGGCGAAGCAAGAGTGTGAGATGGTCGATCAAATCAAAGGCAGCGGAAAGATCCAGTGAGACAGCAAGGGAGATAGAACCATGGTCGTGAGCAGCATGTAGTTCATTGAGAAGTGAAAGGAGAACAGATTCAGTGTTATGGCCGGGGCGAAAACCAGATTGTCGAGGGTGAAGGGTAAGAGAAGCCTCAAGGTGTGTTGAGAGTTGGAGAAAACCCAGTTTCTCTAAGAGTTTAGAGAGGAAAGGAAGATTAGATATGGAGCGCCAATTTGAAGTGGAAGAGGGGTCCAAGGTACCATTCTTTAGGATGGGGCGAACCAGGGCGTGTTTCCAAAGAGAGGAAAAGATACCAGATGTTAGACTAGAATTGAAGATAGAGAGAATAAAGGAAGAGAGGGCAAGGGATGGATCCAAAAGCCAGCGGGAAGGAATTGGGTCAGAGGAACAGGTGGGTTTTCGCGAAGAGGCGAAGACTTTAGTGAGCTTTGGAGCAGTAATTGGTTCAAAAGTGGACCAGCGGTGGGAGAGGGAAGGAAGGGCAGAGGGTAAGGAAAGTAAAGGGGGGGAGAGAGGGATGGCAGGGTCGGGGTAAGAAGGATTGGGGAGAGAGGGGAGGAACAAGAAGGAAAGGAAAGGCAAAGGGAAAGGACTTTAGAGGAGAAATACGATGCTAGAGTAGCAGGATCCGGAGAGGGAGGGGAGGAAGAAGAAATGGAGGAGGAATGAGGGGCTGAGAGGGAGAGAGGGAGAGAAGAACAGAATAAAGCGCACGAGAAGAATTATCAGAAGAAGAAATGAGCTTTGTACAGTGATCCTGTTTAGCGGAATGAAGGAGAGAACGGTAGAGTTGATGACAGTGACGAAAATGAGATAAATTAGAAGAACAGGGATGTTTACACCAGAGGCGTTCAGCCCGACGGAGATATCTACGATGGAGATAGAGACTGGTCTGATACCAGGGGTGACAAGTGGGAGTAGGAGAGGCGCAAGGAGGGCGAAGTGGGGCAAGTGTATCAAGTGCTGAGGAAAGTGTCGTGTTCCAGGTGCGCACCTGAGAATCAGCTGGGAGGGAGTGGAAGTCAGGGGAGAAGAGGGTATCTGAAGATGGGAACGGAAGTAGGGTATTGACATTGATACAACGAGACTGGGAGGACAAGACAGAACCAGGATTGGAAGTAGAGGAGAGAGATGGGGAAGGTGTTGAGATGGACAAAGAAAAAAAGATGCAAGAATGATCAGACCAGGGGAGGGGTAAGGCTGATAGGGAGGAAGGAACAATGGGGGAGGGATTATCAGAAATGAGAAGATCTAAAGAATGACCAGAAGAGTGGGTGGGGAAAGAGACAAATTGACTGAGGGAGAGATCAGACAGGCGCATTAGGAAAGCTAAGTCGCGAGGAGTAGAGGAGGAGTCAGCATGAATGTTAAAATCTCCTAAAATTAGGAGGTGAGGATATAGAAGAGAAATTTCAGTAATGGTGGATAAAGCGTAGTTACTCACCTGTAACAGGTGTTCTCCAGGAGCAGCAGGAATCAGTCCTCACTTATGGGTGACGTCGGCGCCGACGGAGCCCTCGCGGAGCAATTTTCCCCAGCTTTCAAAGAAAGCCTTTGGGAATTGCAGCGCGCATGCGCGGTCGTCTTCCCGCCCGAGGGTGCCATCTTAGCCAGTCAGATGACATAGCTAAAAAAGACAGCATAAAAATTTGCAAAAAAGAACATAAGCAGACGATTGCAACTCCAAGGGGAGGAGGGAGGGTAGTGAGGACTGATTCCTGCTGCTCCTGGAGAACACCTGTTACAGGTGAGTAACTACGCTTTCTCCAGGACCAAGCAGGAAGTCAGTCCTCACTTATGGGACTCCCAAGCTCAAGGCTACCGGAGACCCTAAGCACAAAAATGAGCTCCCTCTAGCTCAGCAGCACAGAAGGATAGAATCTTCGCTGAATTATCACCCACCGGTAGCCCACATCCGGGATGGAGGGTAGGAGTTGCTCAGACCTCAAAGAGATTACGGAGGACTGCCTGTCCGAAAGCACTGTCCCTACGGGACTCCCTCTCGAGACAGTAATGGACCGCAAAAGTCTGGCTTGAAGACCAAGTAGCGGCCCGGCAGATGTCTGCCAGCGGAACAGAGCGGAGGTAAGCCACTGACGTGGCCTTTGCCCGAACGCAATGAGCCGTGACTCGACTTTCTAAGGAGAGTCCGGCTGCCCCATAAGCCCAAGAGATACAGTCCGCAACCCAGATGGACAGAGTACGCTTGGAGACCGGGAGCCCCAATCTATTGGGGTCAAAAGACACAAAAAGCTGAGCAGCTTTACGGTGCTCCCGCGTACGGTCAAGGTAGAAGTTCAATGCCCTTCTACAGTCCAGGGTATGGAGGACCGTTTCAGCTCGGCTGGAGTGTGGTCTGGGAAAGAAGGTTGGAAGTACCACCTCCTGATTGATGTGAAAAGGGGAGACCACTTTAGGCAGAAATTTTGGGTGAGTCCGTAGGACTACCCTATTCTTGTAGAACCTAGTGTAAGGGGGATCAGACACGAGGGCCTGCAATTCACTTACGCGTCTAGCGGAAGTGAGGGCTATCAAGAACAGTGTTTTCCAAGACAGAAAACGGAGAGAACAGGTAGCCATAGGTTCAAAAGGCGGACAGGTGATCCGCTGCAAAACCACATTCAGGTCCCAGTCAGGCGCTGGCGGGCGCAGAGGTGGTTTAAGTAGAAGGAGACCTCGGAGAAACCTCGCTACGAGAGGGTCATTGGAGAGAGGTCTGCCGTCCACTGGCACATGATGTGCTGAAAGAGCACTGAGGTGAACTTTGACGGAGTTGGACTTAAGTCCCAGATTAGAGAGGTGCAGCAAGTACTGCAAGATCACCGACACCGGGCAGGAGAAGGGATCCTGAGACTGTTGGGTACACCAGACTGCAAAGCGACGCCATTTAAGGGCGTAGCATTTGCGGGTAGAAGGCCGTCGCGAAGCCAAGACGACCTCCTCCACCTCCGCCGGCAGGAGAAGGGGAGCAAGGACTACCCTCTCAGCATCCAGGCCATGAGGTTGAGAGACCTGAGGTTGGGGTGCAGAAGGGACCCCTGATCCTGAGTGAGGAGATCCGGTTGTACCCCCAGAGGGATTGGATCCTCCACCGCCAGTTGCAGCAGGAGCGGAAACCACGGCTGCCTGGGCCAGCGAGGGGCCACCAGGATCATGAAGGCTTTGTCTCGGAGAACCTTGAAAAGAGTCCGAGAGACCAGCGGGATGGGAGGGAAAGCGTACAGAAGGCTCCCCGACCACGAGATCAGAAAGGCGTCCGCCGCAACCCGAAGGGGGTGTGGCTGACGAGAGCAGAAGCGAGGAAGCTGCCGGTTGTGAGGACTGGCAAAGAGATCCACCGTGGGGAGACCCCACTTGAGGAAGAGCTTCTGAACTACCAAGGGATCCAGACGCCACTCGTGCGGCTGGAGGACCCTGCTGAGTTTGTCTGCAAGGCAATTTTCTTGGCCCGGGAGATAAACTGCCTTGAGGAGAATGCCGTGACTGACGGCCCAAGAGCAGAGCTTCTGTGCCTCCCGGCAGAGGAGGAAGGAGCCCGTGCCCCCCTGCTTGTTCACGTAGAACATGGCAACTTGATTGTCCGTCTGGACAAGGACGGACTGTTGGGAAGTCAGGTGGGAGAAGGCCTTGAGAGCTAGGCGGATCGCCCTGAGCTCCAGGAAGTTGATCTGCTGAGCAGACTCCCACGTGGTCCAGAGGCCCTGAGTACGTGCCTCTTGGCAATGTGCTCCCCAGCCCAGGAGGGATGCATCGGTGGTCAGCACCCGGGTCGGCTGAGGTGACTGGAAAGGCATTCCGAATATCAGGTTCGGCTGCCGGAGCCACCACCGGAGAGACGAGAGCAGCGGCTCGGAGACGCGCACTAGGTCTGCCAGGCCGCCTGTGGCTTGTCGCCACTGCTGGCGGAGACACCATTGAGCAGACCGCATATTCAGGCGGGCATTGGGGGTCACATGGACGGTGGAAGCCATATGGCCGAGCAGTCTCAGGAAGCGCCTGGCGGAGACCAGGGGCTGGCTGCGAAAGCGGTCGGCTAGGTCCATGAGCCGTTGAGCCCTGTCGAGCGGTAGGTACGCTCATGCCCGAGGAGTGTGCAGCCTTGCGCCGATGAACTCGAGATCCTGTGAGGGGAGCAAAGTGGACTTTGCGAAGTTTATAACAAAGCCCAAGTGCTGCAGCAGAGTCACCGTGCGGCACGTGGCGTCGGTGACCTCCTGAGCGGACGCTGCTCTGATGAGCCAGTCGTCGAGGTACGGAAAGACATAGAGGCCGTGAAGCCGGAGATGGGCCGCCACGACCGCGAGACATTTTGTGAAGACTCGCGGTGCGGAGGATAGGCCAAAGGGCAGTACTCTGTACTGGTAATGATTTCCTGCCACCACAAACCTTAGGTATTGGCGGTGGCTTGGGTGGATGAGGATGTGCGTGTAGGCATCCTTTAGATCCAAGGAGCATAGCCAATCTCCCTGCTGGAGGTAGGGCAGAAGGATTCCAAGGGTAAGCATTTTGAACTTCTCCCGCACAAGGAACTTGTTGAGGTTGCGCAAGTCCAGGATGGGTCTGAGGCCCCCTGTTCTCTTTGGTATCAGAAAATACCTTGAATAAAAGCCTTGACCTCTCAGGTGGTGGGGCACCGGTTCCACCGCCTGTTCCTGCAGAAGACCTGCTAACTCCTGAAGGAGCAACTCCCTGTGCAGAGGGGGGCGCGAAGGTTCTCCCGGAAAATAGGAGGGAGGGACCTGATGGAAGTGGAGAAGGTAGCCTTCTCGCACGACCTGAAGTACCCAGGCATCTGCGGTGATGCTGGACCACCTGTGGGCGAAGTGAACCAGCCGGCCTCCGGTGCTGGGAGGAACCAGCGGGGGGGGAGAGGCTATGCTGAGCGAGTCAAAAACCCCCACCCTGCTGAGCAGGGGCTGGTGGTGCAGGCTTGGGGGCTTGCTGCCTACGGGACCCGTTACCCCGTCCCTTGGCCTGCTGGCCCTGTTGGGGAGCTGCAGGGGCCTGATAATGGGGGTACTGTTTGTAGGCAGCCGCCTTCCTCGGGTAAAAGGACTTTTTTCCCGAGCCCTTCTTTTTCTGGGAAGGGGCGGAGGTCTTCCTAGAAAGCCTGGTCCTGGTGAGAGTCTCAGTCTCAATTTGTGCAGCCTTTTCCGCCATGGGCTTGCCAAAGAGGTTTTCGCCTCGGCAGGGGACATCGACCAACTTGTCCTGTACCCAGGGCTCAAGGTCCGACGACTGAAGCCAAGCCTGTCGGCGGGCACCGATGCCGGCTGCGGCCACTCTAGCCGAGGCCTCAAAGCCATCATAGGCTGCTCGGGACATGAACTTTGAGCATTCCCGAATGCCCGTGGACAAGGCTAGGAACCTCCGCAAGGGCTCCTCGGAGAGACCAGCGGAGAATCCGGCTAGCTCTTTAGCCAGATCCCGGAGATACATGCCCATGTAGAGCTGGTAAGTCTGGACACGACATGCGAGCATAGAGCCCTGGAAGCACTTCTTGCCAAGGCCATCCAGGTTACGGGCCTCCCTTCCAGGAGGCACCGAGGAGTGCATCTTCTGGCTCTTAAGACGATGCATGGCCGATTCCACTACCATGGAATGGTGTGGCAGCTGTGCCTTCTGAAAGCCAGGGCTCTTGCGGACCCGATAGATAGAATCGACCCGCTTGCTCAGGACCGGCGAGGAGGCCGGACTCTCCCACATGCGGAAGAGTAGTCGTTCCAGCATAGGAGGAACCGGCACAGTAAAGTGCTCCCTCGCGGGAGAGTCATACTGGAGGGCGTCGAGCTCTTCGGCTCGAGGCTCCTCCTCGGGATCCGCAGGGAAGGCCAAAGCCTTGGCCATATCCCTAACGAAGTCCGAGAACCGGGCATCCTCCGGGGGGGACTGCTTCCGAGGCTCGGACCCCGGTGAGTCCGATGGGACACACCGAGTCCGGAAAGAATCAGGTGACTCTTCCTCCTCAGACTCCCAGACCGACTCCGACGAGGACTCGGTGGGGTCGGCCCGGGAAGGGTGCGGCGCCAGCCGTCCCGACGTCGAGGGAGTCGGCGTCGGCGACCTCGGTCCCGAACGGGAGGCCGAGGGTGACCTCGACCGAGGATCGACTCGAGTTCTCATTGACTCGAGGATCGGCTCGGTCTCCGGGGTCGACTTGGACGTCGACGTCCCGGCGGTCGGGGCAGCGGCGCCAGCGAGGCCAGCGAGCAGTGCCCGCTGCTGGTCCATGAAGGCAGACAGTCTGCTCTCCAAGGCCGTCAACCTGAGTCCGAGCTCAGGTGACCCAGCAGCCCCCGACTCGGGCCCCGACGGCGTCGGGCCCGACGTCGGCTGTCGCGGAGGCGAGTCCAGAAGGACCACAGGACTTACCCGGGCAGGCATCTCCGACTCCAGGCGAGGTCGCGGGAAAACGATCGGCGTCGAACCGAAAGAAAAAAGGATAAAACAAAGAAGAAAATCAACTTTTTCGCGGGGACAAGACGGGGACGTCTGTAGGGCTCCGCGGAAAAAAGAAGACTGGCTAAGATGGCACCCTCGGGCGGGAAGACGACCGCGCATGCGCGCTGCAATTCCCAAAGGCTTTCTTTGAAAGCTGGGGAAAATTGCTCCGCGAGGGCTCCGTCGGCGCCGACGTCACCCATAAGTGAGGACTGACTTCCTGCTTGGTCCTGGAGAATAAGGAGTCCCAGGATTGGGCGGACAAGGAGGGAGGGGCACAGATGAGCAGAAAGTAAAAGGAAGAAGAGGGGGACGGGTCTAAACGAAAAAGTAGTGACTCCGGATAGTGCAGGACCGGGGATGAGTTCCTGAAGAGAGAGGGAGGAACGATGGAGGACCGCAACACTCCTGCTGCTCCTACTCCGATGGGTGGTAGATAAGGCAGCAAAGCCTGGGGGCAGGCAGCGGTTGAGGAGAGGCTCCTCACCGTCCCTCAATCATGTCTCTTTCAGGAACAAAATATCAAGAGAGTGTTGAGAAATGAAATCATGGACCAATATAGTTTTAGAATGGATAGAACGGCAATGAGGGGAAGACTATGATTGCGGCCTGGTAGGCAGCAGGCTACCCACAGGGATCCCATCTCCAGCAGGCAGAAGAGGAGAGCTGTATAGGGACCTGCAATTTAAAAAAAAAAAGGTTAGATGGAAGTGTGGGGGAAGAGTGAACTACAAAATCGTAAAGGGCCAATAACTAAAAAAAAATGGAAAGCAGATGGGGGAAACCAAGGGCAGGGGTCTGAAGAGATGGGGGAGGGGGAAGGGAACAGAGTCTGGAAAGGGAAGAGAGAGTGGGAAGGGATTGGAGGGGGAAGAAGAGTGCAAGGTTAAAGGTTAAAGGGATGAAAAGGGCAGAATGGTGCATTCTTCTCTCCCCAAGAACACAAACCCATACACACAGACACCCCACCTCCACACTACATACACACGCACACACAGAAACCTCATCTCTGCACCATACATACAGAAACTCCCCAGCCCTGCACCCCACTCACACAAAGGCATCCCACACCGACATTTGCCATCTGATGCCATAGCTGTTATCTAAAGATGATGCACGGTGTAGAACTCTGGCGCTGATCTCAGGAGAATTTAGAACGTGAGACCAGCACGAGAGAACCAGGAGCCAGGAGAAGGGGGCATGAGGAGGTGGTCACATGCACTGGCTCCTGAGATTTTGGCCTGGCTCCTAAATCTGCACAAAATTTGTCAAGGCCTGTAATAGACAGAAATATACATCAAAAAGACTTTTGCTCAGCACTCCACAGCCAAATGATGCAAAATTCCTTATCACAGAATCAGAGCTTGTGAGAATATATAATATATATATATATATATATATATATATATATATATATATATATATATATTTTTTTTTTTTTTTATTATTATTATTTTTTTATTTTATTTTATTTATTTTTTTTAACTCAAAGGGGATGCAGGATGGTATATGTGAATGATTTATCCTGCTGTTCATGAAGAACATCAGTTTCTGAGAGAGGAAGTGATGTCTTACGGTACTGAATAGCAGCTTAGGAGATTAGCTCCATCAAGCTCCCCACTGAATCCAGCTGTTACTAATCTTTAGATGCGGCGAACTCCAGCAGGCAGGAAAAGTGAACTCCAAATAAAAGGGCTGCCATTGATGACAACAAAAAAAAGAAAGAAAGTACCAGACCTTACATTCTTTCTATATCCAGGTGTCAAATCTTCCCAGTGGCCAGATGCTAAGATTGCGATGAAGGGGGACAATGACATAGCTCTGCTGGAGAGCATGCAGCGAGACGAACTAGCACATGAGCCCAAACTTGATTAACTGCCAAGACATACCAGGCTGTGCAAATGGTTTCTGCAACTAAAAGGTGAAATTAGGCCTTACCTGCTAATTGGTTTTCCTTAAGTCCCTCCAGTTCAGTCCAGTCCAGATGTATAGGTTATCTCCCTTCACCAGCTGCTGGAGGCTGAGCATGTCAGGTTTTGCTGATATCACAATAGAAGGGCTCTGTGCACTGCCTCCAAGACCAGTATCCTATTGACAAAGCAGACTCCAAAGAGAGCACAATTAAGTCATAAGAAATATTTATTGTATTTTTTTAATAATGTAATTGAGATAGCTGAAAGAACTATATACAGAGTCCTAGAGAAGGAGATCTAGAGACATCCTCTGTACTGAAACCAACTCCAAAGGAGTTTACACCACAGAAAATGTACCACCCAATAGCATAACCTGACGAAGAAACTGAAGACAGACACAGAGTCCTGGACTGGACTGGAGGGACTCAAGGAAAGCCAATTTGCAGGTAAGGCCGGATTTCATCTTCCTTATCATCCTTTCAGTCCATTCCAGACATGTGGTATGTACCATAGCAGTACTCAACAATGGGCGGGACCCACAAGCCCAGCTTGCAGCATACTGACCCTGAACTGCGCATCTCTTTGGGCCTGCACATCAAGACTTTAGTGGCACACAAAGATATGAAGCAACGACCAAATCACCGCTATGCAAATATATCAACCAGTGGGACCAGACCAAATTCTGCACAGTAATCCGTCTAAGCTCTGGTCGAATGAGCGCACAAACCCATAGGAAGAGGCCTACACTTCAACAAATAGGCAAAGGCAATGGCTTCTTTCAACCAACGGGCCACTGAAGCCTTAGACACTGCTTCTCCTCTGCGTGGACCCCCAAGCAGCACAAAAAGGTGGTCCATCTTAAGAAAGGGGTGGGTCCGCTTTAGATACCTGCGCTGGACCCTGCACACATCCAGTAAATGCAACTGCCAGTACTCTGGATTGACACCCCTTGAGGAGAAGCCCAAAAGAGACACCGGCTGATTCAGGTGGAAAACCAACACCACTTTGAGCAAGAACACTTTTCCTTAGATATGAGAAGGAAAGATTCCCTGCATGACAATGCCTGGAGCTCGGACATTCTCCTAGCCAAGCATAAGGCAACCAAGAAGACTGTTTTCAAGGTAAGATCTTTCAGAGTAGACCTGAGCCAACGGTTCGAAAGTAGGCTCCGTAAGGGCTGACAGAAGCAGATTGAGATCCCACGGTGGGACTAGCAGGCACACTGAAGGATGAACCTGCTTGACCGCTCAGAGAAAACACACCACATCAGAATGAGCAGCCAGAGAGACCCCCTGTAACCGGTTGTGGTAACACATCAAGCACCCGCAACTAATTCTGGGCTAGACCTTTTTTCAAACCAGCTTGTAAAAATGCGGGTGTGTCCAGTACTGAAGCCGACCAAGCACGGAGACTGCTGTCAGAAAACCAGCTCTCAAACACTCGTCAGACTCTGATATATGACAAGTATGTAGAATGCTTTTGCGCTCTCAGTAAGGTAAAATGACCTATGCTGAATAACCTTTCCTTTTCAACCTTGCCCCTTTCAAGAGTCAGGCCACAAAGGCATGAGAATGAGGCCCTGCAAAAGCAGGTTGTCCTTCTGCGGGATGTGCCAGGGTTCTGCCACTAGCAACTAGGTGAGTCGGTTGATATTGTGTATCTGGACTTTCAGAAAGCCTTTGACAAGGTCCCTCATCAGAGACTTTTGGCAAAACTAAAGAGTCATGAGATAGGAGGCAATGTACTATTGTGGATCAGGAACTGGTTAAGAGACAGAAAGCAGAGGGTAGGGCTAAATGGCCAATTTTCCCAATGGAGAAAGGTGAATAGTGGTGTACCCCAGGGATCTGTGCTGGGTCCGCTGCTTTTTGACATATTCATAAATGACCTGGAAAGTGGAACGACGAGTGAGGTTATCAAATTTGCAGATGACACAAAACTATTTAAAGTTGTTAAAACCCAAGAGGATTGTGAAAAATTGCAAGAGGATCTTGATAAATTGGAAGACTGGGCATCAAAATGGCAGATGAAATTTAATGTGGACAAGTGCAAGGTTATGCACCTAGGGAAGAACAACCCAAACTATGGTTACACGATGCAAGGTTCCACATTAGGAACCACCACCCAGGAAAAAGATTTAGGCGTCATTGTTGATACCATGTTAAAACCCTCGGTCCAGCGTGCAGCGGCGGCCAATAGAGCAAATAGAATGCTAGGTATGATAAGGAAAGGAATGGAAAATAAAACAAAAGATATTATAATGCCTCTATATCGTTCCATGGTGAGACCGCACCTTGAATATTGTGTGCAATTCTGGTCGCCGTATCTTAAAAAGGATATAGCGATTTTAGAAAAGGTTCAGAGAAGAGCCACCAAAATGGTAAAGGGGATGGAAGGATACTCCTATGAAGAAAGGCTAAAAAGGTTAGGGCTCTTTAACCTGGAAAAGAGACGGCTGAGGGGAGATATGATAGAAGTCTATAAATTAATGAACGGAGTGGAACGGGTAAACGTAGATCGATTGTTTACGTTATCAGAATATAGAAAGACTAGGGGACATGCAATGAAGCTACAGGGTAAACTATTTAAGACTAATAAAAGAAAATATTTTTTCACTCAACGTGTAATCAAACTCTGGAATTTGTTACCGGAGGATGTAGTAAAGGCTGTTAATGTAGCTGGGTTTAAAAAAGGTTTGGACAAGTTCCTGGAGGAAAGGTCCATAAACCATTATTAAGAAGTGACCGAAGATATCAATGCTTGACCCAGTACAAGCATTGTGGAACTTGTGTCTCTTGGGGAAACTGCTAGGTACATATGACCTAGATTGGCCACTGTTGGAAACAGAATACTGGGCTTGATGGACCTTGGTCTGACCCAGTATGGCATATCTTATGTTCTTATGTTCTAACTCTATTAGACTCACATACCACAGCCTCTGTGACCAATCCAGTGCAATCAACAACATCAGGCCGCAGTGTGCTTCTATCCTTTGAAGTAGATGGCCAATCAAAGCCCAGGGAGGGAACACATACAGGAGTTCCCCGCTGGCCAGTGTTGCGCCAGGGCGTTGAGACCCTCAGCCACCCTTTCTCTGTGCCGGCTGAAGAAACGGCTGCCCTTGGCATTGTCTGTGGTGGCCCATCAGATCCATGACCGATTCGGCCCAATGAAGAGTTATGCTGCGAAACACTGAAGGATCTAGAGCCCACTCCCCCAGATTCTACCTGTGGCAACTGAGAAAAATCAGCCTAAACATTTTCTTTTCCGGCCACGTGTACCGCTGAGAGCAGAAGGAGATTTTCCTCCACCCACAGTAGCAATGGCCATATTTCCTCCACCAGAACCACTCTCCCCATGCTGCACTGGTGATTGATGTACACTAACATGTCGGCTTTGTAGGAGCAAAATCTCTCCACTTTGTTGTGACTGAGGGGTTGAAAGAATGCAGGGCCAACAACACTGCCCGCATCACCAAATGAGTGATGGACCACGCACTCTTCATCAGGGAGCAGAGGCCCTGCGTCAACCTGTGACTGGCAATGCGCCTCCCCCCCCCCCCAATCCGTTAGGCTCACATCTGTGGTAACCAGCACCCAGTCAGGAGGCTCCAATGGCACTCCCAACAATAGGTTTTCTGACTGTAGCCACCAGCGCAGGCAGATTCTCGTGTCCAGAGGGCAGACCAGGTGTCTCGCAAGCAGATGTCTCTGCGGAAACCACAGCAACAGAAGGGCCTGTTGTAATGGCCTCATATGGGCCCTGGCCCATGAAACTAACTCCAGTGTAGCCGCCATGGATCCTAGGAGTTGCAGATAATGCCACACTGAGGACACTGCCAGCCATAAAAATTGTTTCACCTGTTCCTGAATCTTCTTGGCTCAATTGACAGGCAGGGATCCCAGCCCTATCCTTGTATCGAAACACACCTTAAAGGTAAACTATGTCCTGAGAGGGCTCTAACTGGCTCTTGGCTACATTGACCACCCAGCCGAGCAGCTGAAGAAACTCCACCACATGCTGAGTGATGTTGGAGCTCTCCACCTCAGACTTCGCTCTGATCAACCAGTCGAGATATGGATGCACCAAAATCCTTTTGCATTGAAGAGCAGTCGCCACTACCACCATCACCTTGGTAAAGATTTGAGGTGCTGTGATGAGGCCAAACAGCAATACCCGAAACTGGAAGTATCCCATCAGACCCAAAACTGCAGGATCCTTTGGTGATCTGGGCAAATCGGAATGTGGAGATATGCTTCTGTTAGATCAAAAGAACATAAGAACATAAGATATGTCATACTGGGTCAGACCAAGGTCCATCAAGCCCAGTATTCTGTTTCCAACAGTGGCCAATCTAGGTCATATGTACCTAGCAGTTTCCCCAAGAGACACAAGTTCCACAATGCTTGTACTGGGTCAAGCATGGATATCTTCGGTCACTTCTTAATAATGGTTTATGGACCTTTCCTCCAGGAACTTGTCCAAACCTTTTTTAAACCCAGCTACACTAACAGCCTTTACTACATCCTCTTGTAACAAATTCCAGAGTTTGATTACACGTTGAGTGAAAAAATATTTTCTTTTATTAGTCTTAAATAGTTTACCCTGTAGCTTCATTGCATGTCTCCTAGTCTTTCTATATTCTGATAACGTAAACAATCGATCTACGTTTACCCGTTCCACTCCGTTCATTAATTTATAGACTTCTATCATATCTCCCCTCAGCTGTCTCTTTTCCAGGTTAAAGAGCCCTAACCTTTTTAGCCTTTCCTCATAGGAGTATCCTTCCATCCCCTTTACCATTTTGGTGGCTCTTCTCTGAACCTTTTCTAAAATCGCTATATCCTTTTTAAGATACAGCGACCAGAATTGCACACAATATTCAAGGTGCGGTCTCACCATGGAACGATATAGAGGCATTATAATATCTTTTGTTTTATTTTCCATTCCTTTCCTTATCATACCTAGCATTCTATTTGCTCTCTTGGCTGCCGCTGCACACTGGGCCGAGGGTTTTAACATGGTATCCACAATGACGCCTAAATCTTTTTCCTGGGTGGTGGTTCCTAATGTGGAACCTTGCATCGTGTAACCATAGTTTGGGTTGTTCTTCCCTAGGTGCATAACCTTGCACTTGTCCACATTAAATTTCATCTGCCATTTTGATGTCCAGTCTTCCAATTTAACAAGATCCTCTTGCAATTTTTCACAATCCTCTTGGGTTTTAACAACTTTAAATAGTTTTGTGTCATCCAACCAACACGGATTTCGGCCCAACCATGGAGTCGAAACGCTACTGATCTACCTCTTCGACAGCATCCTAAGAATAATTGACAACACCAGGAATGGAATCATAATGATCTTCATTGACATCTCCTCAGCCTTCGACACAGTAGACCACAACACGCTCCTGGAAAGACTAAAGAACACTGGAATACACGGTATCACATTGAAATGGTTCCACTCATACCTAACCGAAAGACAACTACAGGTCAAGTTGGGACACAACACCTCCCGACCCATAAACGTCCAACAAGGAGTACCTCAAGGATCCGCACTCTCAGCACTCCTATTTAACATCTACATCCAACCAATATGCAACATCATGAAAGAGAACAACATTCAATACACAATATATGCAGACGACATCATGATATACACCCCGATATCAATCGACAACCCAGACTTCTCCAAGATAACAGACTGCCTCACCTAAATGGCGAGTTGGTGTCAAAACAACAACCTCGCAATAAACTACAACAAGACCGAAGCTTTAATCATCACTCGGAACCAAAGCTTCATACACCCACCAAATATAAAGATACAAAGCACTACTATACCAATAAGATCAGAAGTGAGATACCTCGGAGTTACTCTGGACAATAAACTCAATCTCAAGCCACACATAAACAAAACAATCCAAAAAGCCTACTACAAGATGCGAATCATCAGGAGACTGAAACCGCTCCTCGCCCCAGAACACTTCCGTACCGTCTGTCAAGCACTGATAACCCCACTACTGGACTTCTGCAATCCGATATACCTTGGACTACCGAAACAAGCCCTCAAACCACTCCAACTGGCACAAAACACTGCAGCACGAATCATATCAGGAACCGCACGACAGGAGCACATCACACCCACCTTAAAGGAATTACACTGGCTTCCAATCCGTGCACGCATCAGATACAAAACAATCATAAACCTATTTAAGATAAAACAGCACACATCAGCCAACAGCCTGCACACCCTCATACAACCAGACACCAGCACACGTCCCAGAAGAAAACATACACACAACCGAGTCAGCACCCCAAGTGAATACAAACACACACGCAAGGACACAACAGACAGAGCACTCTCCATGGCCGCTCCAACAATATGGAACAAACTACCGGACGATCTGAGGGCTACTACAGACCTCAAGGACTTTAGAAAACAGCTGAAAACCATACTGTTCATAGAACACTATGGACACATCACATAACCTCAGAAAATGTATAACAGCACTTGATACCGCCTAAACAATGTATGTATGGAATATGTTTTTTGCACCACTGTATATAGCCCACTCTGTACATAGCTCATACCAATCCAGCACACAATACAACACACACTCAACTTCACCCTCACTGCATGTATAACACACTCACTTTACTCGATTGTTTGCTGTGATACCACCTTGATTATTAAGATAAGGCAGTTTAGAAATACTGTTAAATAAATAAATAAAATAAATCTGCAAATTTGATAACCTCACTCGCTATTCCACTTTCCAGGTCATTTATGAATATGTCAAAAAGCAGCGGACCCAGCACAGATCCCTGGGGTACACCACTATTCACCTTTCTCCATTGGGAAAATTGGCCATTTAGCCCTACCCTCTGCTTTCTATCTTTTAACCAGTTCCTGATCCACAATAGTACACTGCCTCCTATCCCATGACTCTTTAGTTTTGCCAAAAGTCTCTGATGAGGGACCTTGTCAAAGGCTTTCTGAAAGTCCAGATACACAATATCAACCGACTCACCTTTGTCCACCTGTTTATTCACTCCTTCAAAAAAACATAACAGATAAGTAAGACAAGATCTTCCTTATCTAAAGCCATGTTGGCTGTCTCCCGTTAGGTCGTGACTATCTACATGCTGAGTAATTTTATTCTTTATGATGGTTTCTACCATTTTTCCTGGTACTGACGTCAGGCTCACCGGTCTGTAGTTTCCCGGATCACCCCTGGAACCCTTTTTAAAAATTGGTGTTACATTGGCGATCCTCCAATCTTCAGGTATTAGAGATGATTTTAATGATAGTTCACAGATTACTAATAGCAGGTCTGCAATCTCATATTTCAGTTCTTTCAACACCCTTGGATGTATACCATCTGGCCCAGGTGATTTGCTACTCTTCAGTTTATCTAATAGTTGTAAGACATCTTCCCGATGTATCGATATTTCCTTCAATTCTTCCGCACCTTTAAATACCACTTCAGTCATGGGTAACATCCCTACATCTTCCTCAGTAAAGACCGAAGCAAAGAATTCATTCAGTCTCTCCATATCGCCTTGTCGCCTCTTAGTGCTCCTTTAATCCCTTTATCATCTAATGGACCAACTGACTCTCTCACAGGTTTTTTGCTACGAATGTACTTGAAAAGGTCTTTATTTCGTGTTTTTGCTTCCGCAGCAAGCTTCTTCTCAAATTCTCTCTTTGCCTGCCTTATCAATGCCTTGCATTTGACTTGCCAGTGCTTGTGCTGTTTCCAGGTTTCGTCATTTGGCTCTTTTTTCCATTTCCTGAAAGATGCTTTTTTGGCAACAGCCGCCTCTCTGACCTCACCTTTAAACCATGCTGGCAGTTTTTTGGACTTCCTTCCACTTTTCTTAAAGCGTGGAATACAGCTGGTCTGGGCTTCCAAGATAGTATTTTTCAACAACATCCAAGCTTGATGTACGTCTTTAACCTTTGCAACTGCTCCTTTTAGTTTTTTCTTAACTGTTTTCCTCATTTTATCATAGTCTCCCTTTCAAAAGTTAAAGGGTAGTACTGTGGATTTCCTTACTATCCCTCCTCCACTAATTAAATCAAAGGCAATCATGCTATGATCACTATTGCCAAGTGGCCCCAACACCCTTATCTCTTGCACTAGATCTGGTGTTCCACTAAGGACTAGGTCTAATATGGCTTCCCCTCTGGTCGGTTCATGAACCAGCTGCTCCAAGAAGCAGTCATTTATTTCATCTAGGAACTTTATCTCCCTAGCATGTCCTGCTGTGACACTGACCAAGTCGATGCCGGGGTAATTGAAATCACCCATTATTATTACTGCACTGTAACTTTTGCTAGCTTCCTTGATTTCTTTGAGCATTTCATCATCCATTTGTTCATTCTGGCCCGGCGGACGATAGTACACCCCCACTGTCATCGCCTTCCCCTTTTTACATGGAATTTCAATCCATAGAGATTCTACAGCAAATTTTGTTTCTTGCAAAACTTTAATCCTTTCTGACTCAATGCCCTCTCTAACAGAGCGCAACCCCTCCACCAATTTGATCAGCTGTATCATTACGATATAGTTTGTACCCAGGTATCACAGTGTCCCACTGGTTGTCCTCCTTCCACCATGTCTCTGATATTCCAATCATATCTAACCTCTCGTTTAGTGCTATATATTCTAACTCTCCCATCTTGTTTTTTAGACTTCTAGCATTTGCATACAAGCATTTTAGAGACTGTATTTTATTCATATTAATTTGGCTATTGGTAGACATGGGTAATTTGAGATCTTTAAGCTCTGTCTGCTCCATACTCGAGGGCATTTGGGCTACTTTACTCTTTTTTGGAACCTCTCTGCTTTTTGTAATATCCTTCAAGGATACATTCTTCCGAACCATGCGCTCTTCGGCGACTGTCGGCTTTCCCCTATTATCTAGTTTAAAAGCTGCTCTATCTCCTTTTTAAAGGTTAATGCCAGCAGCCTGGTTCCATCCCGGTTAAGGTGAAGCCCATCCCTTCGGAAGAGCCCCTCCTTTCCCCAGAATGTTCCCCAGTTCCTAACAAATCCAAACCCCTCATCTCTGCACCATTGTCTCATCCACGCATTGAGACTCCGGAGCTCTGCCTGCCTTTTGGGTCCTGCGCGTGGAACGGGAAGCATTTCGGAGAATGCTACCCTGGAAGTTCTGGATTTCAACTTCCTACCTAAAAGCCTAAATTTAGCTTCCAGAACCTCCCTACCACATTTTCCTATGTCATTGGTACCGACATGTACCAAGACAGCAGACTCCTCCCCAGCACTATCTAAGACCTTATCTAGGTGGCGCGTGAGGTCCGCTACCTTCGCACCAGGCAGGCATGTTACCAGGCGATCCTCACGTTCACCAGCCACCCAGCTATCTACATGCCTAATGATCGAATCACCAACTATAACTGCTGCTGTCCTAACCCTTCCCTCCTGGGCACTTGGCCCTGGAGAAACCTCCTCGGTGCGAGAGGGGTTTACATCACCTGGAGGACAGGTCCTAGTTACAGGATCACTTCCTGCCACACCAGGGTGATGCTCTCCTGTCACGCGACCTCTCTCCTCCATGGCAACAGGGATGCTGCCAGACTGGAGGTGGGACTTCAGGACTATATCCCTGTAGGTCTCGTCTATGTACCTCTCTGTCTGTCTTATGCTTTCCAAGTCTGCTACTTTAGCCTCTAGAGAATGGACTTGTTCCCTGAGAGCAAAGAGCTCCTTGCACCTAGTGCACACGTAAGACCTCTCACCAGCTGGGAGAAAATCATACATGTGACACTCAATGCAAAAGACTGGAAAGCCCACATCCCGCTGCTGGACTGCTGTCTGCATCTTAGTTTTAAGTTTGTGTTTAGATCTTTAAGTTCTTTACGTACTAAAGGGTGCTATGAATATTTATACCACTAAAACTGTACCTAATAAGTTTAATATACCTTGTTCACCTGAAGCTTAATTAATCTCAGGTCCTTAGTGTATGACCGATTTGGGTAATGAGCTTCACCTGAGAGCACCTCCTGTCTTTTAAGTTGTGCAAGTACCTATAAAGCTGTGATTATCCCAGGGGAGGGTGGGTGTGGGGAGGGAGGGAGGGATATAACACTTATTAAAAGAGGGCTGCTACACAGTACCCTGTCCTGTGCTGCTGAGGTAAGCTATATTCTGATTTGATTTAAATTATAGCTCTTTGCTGCTGCTAGGCTCTAACCTATTATGAAATTTAAACTACAAGCTCTCTTCTGGATTCTAAAGTTAACCAGAAAGCTCTCTTCTGTGTTTAATTTGAAACTAAAAGTACTTTGCTGATGCTAGGCCCTAACTTATTATGAAATTTAAACTACAAGCTCTACATTTAAACTACAAGCTCTACAAGCTCTAAATTTAAACTACAAGATCGAGAGCGGTTACGAACTTGCCTTTTCACACGACCACAATTACCAACTGCAGTGTCTCCATGTGAAAATGTGGTACCCGCAGAGCTCTGTTGACATGCTTGAGATCTAGAAAAAGCCAAAAAGCACCCTCCTTTTTGGGAACCACAAAATAAATGGTTTATCAACCTCGACCTAACTGGTCGAAGGACATCTCCACTACTGCGTCCTGCTGAAGTAGCCTCTGAAGGGTGTCCTGCACCACCTGCACTTTGGAAGGCACCCTGCAGGGAGACAGCATGAAGGCATCGCCAGCAGCAGGGCCAACTAGAGTGCATAGCTCTCGCAGATGACCTCTAAAAAACACTGGTGGGTGGTTATCTGGATCCAGATGAAGTAAAAATGTTGCAGCCCACCTCCTAATATCAACTCCACCTGGGCCTTCCTTACCTCATTGTGTCTTCTTTGAAGCCACGGGGGCTCCCGAATCATAGTCTCTACTTTCCTCCCCGTAGTCCCCAAATGGCTGGCCTCTTGTGGAGTAGGAGCTGCACAGAAAAGGAGCAAAAAAAACGGACAGTCGAAATCTGTGAAACTCCCGAAACTGTCCCTTTGCTGGAGCTGTTACCTTTGCATATTTAGGCCTGTCCTCTGGGAACCTGGTTCCTTTGGACTCTGAGGTCTTAGACCAACTTTCCCAATACCTCCCCAAAGAGAAGCTTACCTCTAAAAGAGAGCCTGCTGAGATGTGTCTTGGAAGATCTCTCCGGACTAACTGAGAACCAAAGGAAACACCTTGCAGCTATTACCGATGCCATGCTCTTGGCCAAAGCACACACCAAGTCATAAAACGTATCAGCCATGTAAGCGGAAGTCTATTCCAACTTGACGGCCTCTGACAACAGCTGATTAGACTGCAGCTCTGAGTCCAGAAAAGCCTGGGCCCAACATATACATGCTCTGATAACAGAGGCCCCACAAATGGAAGCCTGTAGAGCCAAAACATTGGTCTGAAAGGCCTGCTTCAACAGAGTCTCAAGCTTTCAGTCCTCCACATCCTTCAGCACTGCCCTGCCTTGCCCCGCCTTCTACGGGGATAGCTGTCTTCTTCGTTACTGCCGACACCAGGGCATCCACCTCTGGTAATTTAAGGAGATCCTTTTCTGCCTGTGGAATGGGATACAAGTGAACCATAGTTCGTCCAACAAGTAAATTGGCCTCTGGAACTTCCCATTTGGCCTCTATCATTTGTTCGAAGGCTTTATGCACTGGAAAGTAGTGTCACGCCCATAGCCCCTTACAGCAGTGTGGAGGGGCGTGCTTGTTATAGCAGATTCCACCACTTCAGCAATGTGCCTGACTGACTGACTTTGAAGTGCACCATGGGAAAGGTAGTCCAGTCAGGTTACACTTGACTTTTAGGCAGAAAAACACTCTTTTGTAGTTGGTCGAGAGTTAAGGCATTGACAGAATTTATTTATGAGGTAAACGCAAATAAGGTTCACAAATTGTCACCTATTGGATTTCTTCTCCAGGATAATATTTAGTACAACAGGATATAACTGAACTTAAGCACAAACAGCTTGTAATGTCTTTCAATGCAAAGCAGAAGTCCTTTCCACAGCCACTGCTAGCAAACGTGCCTAGCAGTGCTGTTTAAAACAAAACCAAAAGTATCAACTTCACATAAACAGCTCTCTTTTCTGTTCCAAAAGAAACTTCTTAAATCCACCGTGAGTACAGCATAAGCTCTGCACTGCACTGACTTCAGCTGGTCAATGAGCAAACAATTAAGCAGCTGCAGACATTCTCAGCACAAGTATTTTCCTTTTCAAAGAACGTTTTCACTTCACATACAGGCTCTCTAGGGTACTGGACTCTGGAAGGTTCCCTTATGATGTATTCCCTCTCAGGACTTCTTTGTGCTTGGCAGTTTGGCATAAAGAACAGTCCATGTAAGAATCATCCTCTTCCAGAACTAATTCCTGTTCTCCTAGCTGCATGAGTTCTACTTCTGGCTCAGAGGGCTTAGCTGATTGCCTCCCATCAGGACAAGCGCTGTCTCCAGCAAATCTGTAATGCTCCCCATCAGACAGGCTTCCAAAACTCATACCTGGGTCAAGGCTTGGTTCAGTGGTTCCTCCCTCATATTCTGGCCAGCATGTATCTGAGCTTCCCTGTCTTGCCCTCCAGCATGGGCTCTTGGTTCTCAGGGCTTCAGCTCCATTTCTCCTCCAGTAGGCATTCCTACTCCTTCTCCTCTCCTCTCCTGAATCTTCTGTCCTAGCTTTAAACCTCCCAGGCTTTAACCCTGCCCTTTCTCCTCTCAGGTGTTGTAAATCAGTCTGCCTCTTGGCAGCCGAGTAATTTGGAAAGTCAGTGACGTAAGGGTTCCTTACTCTGAGCTTGCTTTCCCCCTCCTTCTCACCACTAGGGACACTCTGCAACCTATTGCAGCCTGGTACAATCTGGTTTCTAGGTACAACTGAGGTTTTGTATCTCTGACCTGGCAATACAGGTCCTTTGATAAGGGTAAATTCCCCCTCTTTATCCTTGTTTCCTGGGCCCTGATAAGCTTCCTTATCACAGTAGATCTGGAAGGTTTTAATGCTCTGTAAGAGGGGATCCTCCAGGGACTCCTCTGAAGACTGAGGAAACTAAGTGATATTTAAAGCCACCAAGGACTGGGCAATGAGAGTTGCCAACTCGATGTTTTTAGTCCTCTCCAGGGGGAATTTCCCCTCTTCAAACTCCAGAGCCATGGACTCACCCCAAAGATCCGAGGAACCCTCAAGCAGATACTCAGAAACCCCCAAATGAGACGACGGTCACTCATCCCAAGGCTCAACCTCTAACCGCCTGTGTTTGGGCGCAGGTTCTCCCAACTCAGACCCAGCCCCTTACTAGGTCCCAGATAAAATGTCCCCTCTCTGTCCTATACATACTCTCTGGACCGAACTTCCTCCCAGGCCCTGCTTTAGACAATAGGCCTGATGGAGGAAGAGGACAAAATCTGCTGAAAAAGAAACTGCTGGGGAACCTGAAAGGTTAAATCCAAAGTTGATGTAGCACTGGAGGGAGCAGAAACTGCTAACCAGGGCTCTACAAATCAAACAAACAGTAAGGATTTGAGGGTTTGTTTTTATTATATTACATTGCTAGCTCTCTGACTGGGAGCTCTTAAAAGGGTTTTTTGTATTTTTTTAAAGCAAGGTTACTTTCTTTTTGGTGCTTTAGTGGAACTTTCCTTGAGCACAGTAGGTTGCTGAACTCTCCTCAGGTTTGGAAACTGCTAACACCTAATCAGGTGTTAGTTCCCTCCCTACCCACCCCGACTCCCACCCACCCCTAGTGAGCAGTCTTGCTTTATAGGGCACCTCCCCCTTTAACACATCACAGAGAATTGGACCAGCACATTTTGAATATAATTAAAGAGATTTAACTGCTTTTTCTCTGAAAGGACAGCTGGGAAAACGGCTGGTACTTGGTAGATCTCTCTCTTTTGCTTTAACAGATACCTAAGCTCCACGAACAGAACAATGGCTGGGAAAAATCGCATTGCTAAAGCTGTTGCCCCCGTTACAGCTTCTGCCTCGGTCCAGACAGAGGTCCTAATGCCAGTTGAAGGACCGGTTCCATGTGCAGGGTGCCTGCATGCTGAAGCTCTGAGGAAACAAGTGGAGGAACTCAGAGAGGAGGTGGCGAGGCTGAGGAGCATTCAAGACAGTGAGAAGTACATTGATGAGATGCTTCTTGCAGCAACCAAGCTCTCCAGCACAGGAGAAGATGGGTGCCAACAGAATGTCAATGGTTGAACACAAGTCACCAGGGCCTGCAAAATCACCAATCCAACTTCTCCAGCCCTTGAATTGAAGAATCATTATGCAGCCCTGGAAGTGGAGGAGGTGAAAGCATCCCTGGAAAGGGAAGAACCAGAGTTCAAGTACCCCAAGGTTGCAGAATCAGTGACCAGAAGGAAACGAAGGGTAGTGGTGGTTGGAGACTCTCTTCTGAGGGGTAGAGGCGTCCATCTGCCAACCAGACTCGATGTCCAGAGAGGTATGCTGTCTGCCTGGTGCCAAAATCCAAGATGTTACAGAGAGTTTGCCGAGACTCATCAAGCCCACTGACTATTACCCAATGTTGCTAATCCATGTTGGAACAAATGATACTGCCAGGTATACCTCAGAACGTATCAAAAGTGACTTCATGGCTCTGGGACAGAGGGTGAAGCAGTTAGGTGCACAGGTGGTGTTCTCTTCAATCCTCCCCGTTGAGGGTAAAGGACAAGGCAGAGAGGCTCGCATCCTGGAGATGAATGCATGGCTGCGTAGATGGTGTCATCGAGAGCGTTTTGGTTTCCTAGACCATGGGATGCTGTTCCAAGGGTTGCAGAGCAGAGATGGCATCCATCTGTCCAAGAAAGGTCACCGCATCTTCGGTAATAGACTGGTAAATCTACTGAAGAGACCTTTAAACTAGATTCGTTGGGGATGGGTGAAGAAAGCCGCCAGGTAGGTGATACATTAAATACCTTTATGGAAATGGGTAACAGGGGTAACATATGGAAAGCAGTGTGTATAAATGCCCGTAGCATGGGAAATAAGATCCCTGATGTTGAAGCTTTGGTGGGAGTGGCTGACTTGGATTTAGTGGCAGTTACAGAAACATGGTTCACAGAAAACCATGATTGGGATGTAACTATACCTGGCTATAATTTATTCAGAAAGGACAGGGTAGGAAGAAGGGGAGGAGGAGTGGCACTATATGTAAAAACTACTATTAAGCTTTGGAATTACAGAGCTTAAAAGGGAGAGAGGAGGCAATGTGGGTTAAACTAGAAAGAGGGAAAGAGAAATCTATTTGCATTGGTGTGATATACAGACCTCCCTCACAAGAGGAAGAGGTGGACAGAGAATTAATTGAAGACATACACAGCATTGCTAGGAAAGGGAAAGTGCTACTGATAGGAGATTTCAATATGCCAGATGTTGATTGGCACATTCCTGCTGCAGTATCATCTAGAAGTAAGGAGATCCTGGATTCACTACAGGGAGAACTATTCAGGCAATTGGTAACAGAACCCACACGTGAAGGGGCCATACTGGACTTGGTGCTTACCAATGGTGAAAGTGTTTCTGATGTTGTAGTGGGAGATCATTTTGCATCCAGTGATCACCAGATGGTGTGGTTCAGTATTAGGACTAGGGCTGTTAGAATCCATTTCAAGGTGAGGATCTCAGACTTTAGGAAGACTAACTTTGCGAAGATGGGCCAATACCTCAGGGAGTCATTAGTGGGATGGGAACAGCTGGGGGATGTAGAATAACAGTGGGCAAAACTGAAAGGGGATATTTTAAGGGCAACCAACCTTTTTGTTAAAATGGTAAATAAAGGCAAAAGGAAAAAGGAGACCGCTATGGTTTTCGAAGGAAGTAGCTGTAAAAGTGAAGAAAAAGAGGGAGGCCTTCATGAAATACAAGAGATCACAGAGAGAGGAAGACAGGCATCTGTATTTGGAAAAACTTAGAGAAGCTAGCAAAGTAGTCAAGAAGGCAAAGATTAAAAAGGAGGAGGAAATAGCCAATGCAATAAAATGGGGGGATAAGACATTTTTCAGATATATTAGTGAGAAGAGGAAGGGCACAAGTGGTATTGTCAGACTCAAGGGTGCAGGGGGGGAATATGTGGAAGCTCATAAGGAAAAAGCGGAATTGCTTAAATATTTTTGTTCTGTGTTCACAGATGAAGAACCAGGAGCAGGACCTCAGAAAACACCCACAAATAGGAACAGAAGCGAGGGACATCTTGAACAATTTTCAGAAGACTGTGTTCGTGAGAAACTAGCTCAACTTAAAGTAGACAAAGCGATGGGACCAGATGGGATACACCCTAGAATACTGAGGGAACTTTGGGACATTCTAGCAACTCCACTGACTGACCTTTTCAATGCCTCGCTGGAGTCGGGAGTGGTGCCTAAGGACTGGAGAGAGGCTCATGTGGTGCCTTTACACAAAAGCGGAAGTAAGGATGTGGTTGAAAACTACAGGCCGGTTAGTTTAACTTCGGAGGTGAGTAAATTATTGGAAATGATGCTGAAAGAGAAAATAGTGAGGTTTCTGGAGTCCAGCGGATTACAGGATCCAAGGTAACATGGATTCACCAGAGGCAGGTCTTGTCAGACAAATCTGATTGATTTCTTTGAATGGGTGACCAGGGAGTTGGACCGAGGGAGAGTTCTAGATGTGGTGTATTTAGATTTCAGTAAAGCCTTTGACACTGTTCCTCACAGCCGACTTATAAACAAACTGAGCACCCTAGGGATGGACCCTAAAGTTACTGCTTGGGTTAGAAATTGGTTGGGTGGGAGGCGACAAAGAGTACAAGTAAATGGAGCTCACTCTGAGAAGGATGTTACCAGTGGTGTGCCCCAGGGATCTGTCCTTGGTCCGATTCTTTTTAACATCTTTGTTAGTGATATAGCGGAAGGGCTGTCGGGTAAGGTTTGCCTCTTTGCGGATGATACCAAAATCTGCAATAGAGTAGACACCCAGGAAGGTGTAGATAACATGAGGAGGGATCTAGCTAAGCTTGAAGAATGGTCCAGAATTTGGCAGCTGGGATTTAATGTTAAAAAATGTAAGGTCATGCATTTGGGCTGCAGCAATCCAAGGGAGCAATATAGTATAGGAGGTGAAGTACTTTTGTCCACTAAAGAAGAGCGGGACCTAGGCGTGGTTGTGTCTGATGATCTTAGTAGTTAAACAGGTAGAAAAGGCGACAGCAAAAGCTAGAAGAATGCTTGGGTGCATACGGAGAGGAACGGCTAGCATAAAAAAGGAGGTGATAATGCCTCTGTATAAGTCTTTGGTGCGACCTCATTTGGAGTATAGTGTGCAATTCTGGAGAACGCACCTTCAAAGGATGTGAACAGGATGGAGTCGGTGCAGAGGATGGCTACTAAAATGATTAGTGGGCTTCATTATAAAGCATATGAGGACAGACTTAAGGATCTTAATATGTACACCTTAGAGGAAAGGCGGGATAGAGGTGATATGATTGAGATGTTTAAATACCTCCGTGGCATAAATGTTCAGGGAGAGAGCCTCTTTCAGTTGAAAGCAAGTTCTGCTACGAGGGGACATGGGATGAGGGTGAAGGGAGATAGATTCAGGAGTGATATGCGGAAATATTTCTTTACGGAAAGAGTAGTGGATCCGTGGAATAGTCTCCCAGTGGAGGTGGTAGAGATGAGGACAGTAACTGAATTCAAAAAAGCACGGGACCAACACAGAGGATCTCTAAAGGTAAAAAGTGGACTGTTGTAGTTGTTGATATGGAAGGACAGACTAGATAGGCCATGTCGTCTTTTTCTGTCATCATGTTTCTATGTTTCTATGAATCCTATGAATCCTACATGCCTTCAGTAACCAGCTGGGAAATGGAGGAGGAAGCCAAATGAAGTAATTAGATCTTACCTGCTAATTAGTGTTCCTGGAGAATCTACAGTCCAGTCCCTGCATCCTGGGTTGTTGGGTTGTGCCTCTCTACCTGCAGCTTGGAGACTGAGCCAATCAATCTTCTGACGTCACAGGACCCATACACCCCACTGGCACACCCACCAGCTTCAGTATCCTGTTGACAAAGCAAAGTAACCGGAGAGACCACTAACAACTACACTAACAAACGTAACCACTCACCCACGCCCCTCCCGCCCTAGACCGGGGAGAAGCCGGGTTCCCCCTTCCCAAGAAAGAAGGAAGGAGTGCGGGGGGAAGGAGAAGGCGTACAGGACCATCGCCCCCTCCCACCCCCAAATAAATAAGGACAAATACCGGGCTCACCAACCAACAGGGCCCCGCCACAGCCTCAACCGTCCCACCATCAGAGCCGCCGGGCAACCTGAGCAAGCCCAGCTCCAGACCACGGAACCATCTGAGGCCCTTCGATCCAGCACTGAGAGGGACTGGACTGTAGATTCTCCAGGAACACTAATTAGCAGGTAAGATCTAATTACTTCTTCCTGATCGCCTCTACAGTCCAGTCCCTGCATCCTGGGATGTAGCAGAGCAGTTCAAATATGGGAAGGGCCCGCCAAACCGGATCGAAGCACCTCCCTATCAAAACTGGCATCCGCCGCTGCCTGCACATCCAACCGGTAGTGCTTGGCAAAGGAATGCAACGAAGACCAAGTCGCTGCCTTGCAGATATCCACAGGGGGAATGAGACTGAACTCTGCCCAAGAAGTCGCCTGATCCCTTGTGGAATGCGCCCGCAAGCCCACAGGGACCTGCCTACCCTTTACAATATAAGCGGACGCTATGGCCTGCCTGATCCACCGAGAAATCGTAACCTTGGCCGCCACTTCCCCCTTACGCGGTCCCCCGAATAACACAAAGAGGCGCTCCGACTTACGGAAGGCCTTAGACCGCTTCAAATATCTCTTCAGAATGCGACGTACATCCAGGAGCCGCAAACGAGCATCCCCCTCCCCCTGCCCCCCCGCAGTGAAGGAGGGGAGAGACACCGACTGATTAACGTGAAAAGGCGAGACGACCTTAGGCAAGAAGGAAGGGACTGTGTGCAACACTACCTTCTCCTCAAAAAGACGAGAAAGGGCGGCCGACAGGACAGCGCCTGCAACTCCGACACTCGCCGCGCTGAGCAAATAGCCACCAAAAACACCGCCTTAAGCGTCAAATCTTTCAGAGAAGCACCACCCAGCGGCTCAAAGGGCGCACCACTCAGAGCGTCCAACACCAAATTGAGATCCCAAGGTGGCACCACCACCGTCCGATGCGGCCGTAGCCTCCTGACTGCTCTAAGAAACCGCACCACATCGGGGTGCTGCCCCAGGGCTTTACCTTTCACCTTACCCCTGTAACAAGCAATGGCTGCCAGCTGGACCCGCAGCGAACTGGCCGCCAGCCCCTTCTCGAGCCCAGCTTGCAAAAAATCTAACACCTCCGCCACAGAAACCGTCAGGGGACGCATACCGTGCTCCTCACACCAGTTCTCAAATATACGCCAAACGCGCACATAGGCTAGACAGGTCGACCGCTTGCGGACCTTCAACATAGTCGATATCACGGCCCTGGAGTATCCTTTCTTGCTCAGCCGTGCCCTTTCAATAGCCAGGCCGTAAGCGACACCCGACCCACCTGCGGCATCAGGAGCGGGCCCTGCCTGAGAAGATCCTCCCGAACCGGGAGCCGCCAAGGACGGTCCGCCAGCAACTGGACCAGATCGGCATACCAGGGCCGTCGAGGCTAGTCCGGCGCTACCAGGATGACCACCCCGCGATGCGCCTCTATCCTGTGCAGAACCCGACCTATGAGCGCCCAGGGAGGAAACACATATAACATTCCCTCTGCGGGCCACTTCTGAACCAGAGCGTCAAGCCCCTCCGACATCCTTTCTTTCTGTCTGCTGAAAAATCTGGACGCCTTGGCCGACGACCAACGCGCCATCAAATCCATCACCGGTGGGCCCCACCGGTGCACTATCTGATCGAAGACGTCCTGACAGAGCTCCCACTCGCCATGGTCCACTCTGTGCCTGCTGAGATAGTCCGCCGTCACATTTTCGACTCCGGCGACATGCTGAGCCGACAGGGCTAGCAGATGCTCCTCGGCCCAAGCGAACAACTCGGCCGCCTCCTCTTCCAATAGCCTGCTGCTTGTGCCGCCCTGCCGATTGATGTAGGCCACCGCCGTCACATTGTCCGAGAGAACCCCGACTGCCTTCCCCCGAACCAAGGCACGGAACTCTGAGGGCCAACGTCGCCGCCCTCAACTCCAACTTGATGGGCCACCGAGCCTCCTGCACACTCCAAACTCCTTGGGCAAAACTGCCCTTCCAGCGAGCCCTCCAGCCTGACAGACTCACGTCCGTGGACACCTGAACCCAACAAGGGGACTCCAGCGGCATTCCCCTCTCCAGATTCCCCGGAGAGAGCCACCACCGCAAGGACTCTCTGGCCTCCTCCGTAAAAGGAAGCACCGTCGTTAAGGACTGCGCCTGGTGGGACCAACGCCGAAGCAGTGCTCGTTGCAGAGGCCGCATATGAGCCCTGGCCCAAGGGACCAGATCCAAAGTCACCGCCATGGTCCCGAGAACCTGCAAATAATGCCACGCTGAGGGTGCCTCCCTTGCCAGAAACTCTCGCACCAGCAGACGAAGGCTCTCTACCCGGTGACCTGGCAGATACACCTCGCCCACGCTGGTGTCGAATCTCGCCCCCAAGTACTCCAGATCCTGGGAGGGAGTCAACTTGCTCTTTGACGCGTTGATCACCCAACCCAAGCTCCGAAGAAAGGCTAGCACTCTGGCCATCGCCTGCAAGCTTTCCTCTTCGGACTTGGCTCTGATTAACCAATCGTCCAAATAAGGATGGACTAGGACTCCCTCTTTGCGCAGGGCCGCAGCCACTACCGCCATCACCTTGGTGAACGTACGCGGGGCCGTCTCCAGACCGAACGGCAACGCCTGAAATTGAAAGTGGCCCCCCGGCACCGCGAACCGCAAGAACTACTGATGAGCGGCCCTGATGGGAATGTGCAAGTACGCCTCGGTAAGATCGAGCGAGGTAAGAAATTCCCCCAGGCGTACCGCTACTATTACGGACCGGAAAGTTTCCATCCGAAAGTGCGGAACGCGGAGACACCGATTGACGTGCTTGAGATCCAAAATCGGGCGCCAGGAGCCTTCCTTCTTGGGGACAACAAAATAAATCGAGTACCGACCGCAGCCGCGTTGATCGTCTGGAACCGGGACCACGGCCCCCAGGGCCACCAATCTTGACAACGTCTGTTCCACCGCCGTCCGCCTGGCCAGTGTCCTGCACGGTGACAGGACAAAAGGAAGGAAGAACCAGTCTTGAGAACTCCAGGGCATAACCAAACTGGACCACCTCCAGAACCCACCTGTCTGACGTGACCCGGGCCCAGGCGGGAAGGAACTGCCGCAAGCGACCTCCCACCGGCAGCTCCTCCACCTGAACCCCCGTTGTCTCATTGTGGCTTCTTCGGGCCCGCAGAAGCGGAAGAGGCGCCAAAGCCCCTTCCCGCTCCGCGAAACCCCCGAAAGCTCTGGCCTCTGGAAGCAAATCTGCCCCGCAGAAAGGAGCCCTGACGAGCCGGCCGAGGCCTCCTGACATCCCGCTGTTGAGAACGCCCCCTGGAGACAAAACGACCCTGCCGCGGCTTATCCTCTGGGAGTCTACCCCCTTTAGACTCCCCCAGATCCTTCACCAACTTCTCCAAATCCTCTCCAAAAAGCAGCTTGCCCTTAAAGGGAAGCCGGCTAAGACGAGACTTGGAAGAAGCGTCGGCCGACCAATTTCTGAGCCAAAGATACCTACGAGCCGCCACCACAGAGGCCATATTCTTTGACAAACTCCGAATCAGATCGTACTGACTATCCGCTAGGTACGCCGCCCCGGATTCGATGCGCGCGGCCTCCCCCAGCGCTCCATCTGGCGACTCCCCAGCCCCTTGCAGCTGCTGGGACCACCGCAAGCATGCCCTGGCTACCCAAGCTCCGCACACCGAAGCCTGAAGAGCCATAGCACTAATGTCAAAGGCCTGCTTCAGCAAGGTGTCCAGCTTCCGGTCCTGAACATCCTTCAATGCCGCACTGCCCTCCACCGGGATGGTGGTCTTCTTGGTCACAGCTGCCACCGCCGCGTCTACCCGGGGAGACTTCAACAGCTCCTTCTCCGCCTCCGGTACGGGGTACAAGCGTGCCATGGAACGCACGCCCCTAAGGCCCACCTCAGGCTGATCCCACTCCTCCTGGATCATCTGCTTGACCACCTTATGGACGGGAAACACCTTCTGAGACTTCCGGACCGCCTGAATCAACGGATCCTCCAAGGTTTCCTCATCCTCCGGAGTCCCCACGGACATGTTCAAGGCCTTCAAGGCCTCCCCAATCAGGGCAGGCAACTCCTCCTTGCGAAATACCCGCACAATTCTTGCCTGCTCCTCGGGTATTTCTCCCTCTTCAAGCTCTTCTTCCCCCCATTCTCTATCGGAGTCCAATTCAGAGTCGGGGGAAAAGGGCTCCTCTTCCTCCTACCTAGGACGCTTGGTGGGCAAAACAGCCTCTGCCAAAGACTTGTCCAACAACTGCCGCCTGCGGGAACCCCCCGGAGCTTCCAGCTATCTCATACAGAAAGCCTTATGCAACAAGAGGACAAACTCCGGAGAGAACCCCCCAAGGCCGCCCTCCACCGAGGAAGGGCCCGGCTGAGGCTGGGAGGGAACCTGGACACCCAAGGGAACCGACGACAGACCCCTCGCCCCTCGTCTCCCCCGAAGGGTCTGCCGCCTGCGCCATCCCGGCAGCAGCCGGGAGCAAGTCTGTACCAGAAGGAAGTTCCTGTTCTATAGAGACTGCCTCCAGCGCACAGCCCCTGCACACGCCGGCCTCAGACACCATCCCTCTGCGGGCCCCACAGACCAGACATTGAGGGCGAGCAGGCATGGCTTAGCTGAGAACTTCCCTGCTCCTGCCTCAGTAGCTGGTGTCTGACCTTGTCTCCTACTGTGCTTGGTAATTTCTTTTTTTTTTTTTTTTTGTAAACACTAAAGCTTAGCGCTCAAGCATCCAAATGCAAGGAGAAAGATAGATCTATCTAGCTATCCATATATATAGATATAGATACAGCTACATATACATATATATATACCTATTCTTATAACCAAGGAAAAAAGGAAAATAAAAACTAAATTGTACTGCCCCCCTACCTAAAGCACTCCCCCCGTGGCAGCCCAGGCCGTCTTGGGCTCTGCGTGGGAAAAAACACCGCTGCCAGCACCCCCCGCTGAGCCGCGAGCGCCGGAGGCCTGGGCCTACACCTACCACCAATGTTCCCTCTAATTTTCTGTAGGCTGTGTGCACATAAAATATCAGCTGTGCAGCTTTTGAAGGAAGGTTAAATTTTTGTGCGCCACATAACGACACTCGGAGTTATATACTTTAAAATTTGACTACACATACAGAATACAGTATGTACACCACATTGATTGCACTAGAAAACATTGTAGAACTTGTGAAAACCATAAATACATAACAACTTTTAAATTTTAAGATGTCTGTGTTGTTTTCTATCAGAATCAGAACCGTAATTTTTGTGCGCTCTGTTGTAAGGTATGTGCGCTCGCTCGGCGAGGTGTGTGCGCGTGCACACGCGCACAGCTTAGAGGGAACAGTGCCTACCACATGGCCCGGCTGTTCTGCCCGCGGCCGACTCCAACCGCCGAAAATCCGCGCTGCTCCACAAGCGCTTTAAAATCAGCGCGAACAACAGAGAGGAGCCGCGGTCTTCCCGCCCTCGCGCTCAGCCGCCTCGGGGCTTCGGCAGCGAGGCGGGAGACTGAAGAGGAGGCTCTGGGACGGCGAAATGAACCGGCTCACCCAAACCGCCGGTCTGCGCCGTGAAATGTCCTGCTCCCAGCTCCCCGCTGAGCCGCAAGGCTGTCCTCGTTTTTTTGGTTTTTTTTGAAAGGGCACGATCCCGGTTCTGTAGGCCTCCTCCAGATGGGGGGGGGGGGAGGGGGGGAAAGGAACCTACACCTGAATACAGGGAATAAAAAGAAAGAAACAGACAAGAAGTCCAGACCCAAAGAAACAACAGCTCAAATAGCCAAAAACCTAAACCTCTCCAGCTACCCTAGCTCACTAGGTTGCTGCTCTCTCCAGCTGCTTGGAGACTGAATACTGAAGCTGGTGGGTGTGCCAGTGGGGTATATGGGTCCTGTGACGTCAGAAGATTGATTGGTTCAGTCTCCAAGCTGCAGGTAGAGAGGCACAACCCAGGATGCAGGGACTGGACTGTAGAGGCGATCAGGAATGGCCACGGTTCCTACCAAAAATGCAGGGACCCACTGCTAAAGAGAAACCTGCCCCAATGCTGTTTGCAAGCATTCTGGCCTTCCAGTCATGTCCCCTGTTAATGGATTTGTGCCTGCAATCTCTGCCTCAGCCGCCCAACCCTCCTTTTCACACGTATGGCAGAAATTGTCTGCCGACACGGACCCCCATCAGCTCCCGCACACAGTGCAGGAAACCCTCTCAGACAGCATAGCAACATGCAAACAAAAGAAAAATACTGGCAGCACAAAAACTAAGGTAGAACTAGGAGGAAATAAAAAAGGTGACTCACCGCGATGACAGACAGGCAAAGACGCCCCCTTCCAATCTCAGGGCAACAGGAAAGATGTGGCTGAAGCAGTAGTCTGTGAGCTCGTCTTTTTTTTTTTTTTTTTTTTGTGAATTTAAAGGTACAGCCATTACTAGCCCCACAAAGCATTAATACTGAACTTGTGCCAAAATAATCCTCCAGACAAGAAGCCAGCTGTCCAGTCGAAGGGGGAGAGGGACCACCACCCCTACAAGAACCTGGCCAACTCAACGTCCTTGATTCAGACAGAGAAATCTCAGATCGCTTCCTTTTATACTGCCATAGCTCTTTCAAGCTGCTCTAGGTTAAGACAGAAAGAAGGGGGGTAGGTTTTTTTTCTGGGGGGAGGGGTTGCTCTATGTCCTTCCAGTGGAGTACATACTGCACAAAAGCTCCTCATCAGCTGCTGGAGACTGAGAATACTGGTCTTGGAGGCAGTGCACAGAGCCTTTCTATTGTGACATAAGCAAAACCTGACATGCTCAGTCTCCAGCTACTGGTGAGGGGAGATAACCCACGCGTCTGGACTGAAAGGACGATAAGGAAACTGAAATTGTTAGTGTAAGAGGTGATGCTGCCTGGAGGAGTTGCAGGCCAATATTAATGACATTGATCAAAGAGTCAGAAAGGTTAGAGTAGTGTGAAAAGGATACTGGGCAACAATATCAGAGATGGGAAAAATAATGAAGAAGCCCTATTTAAAACTCAAGAACTTAGAAAATCAATCAATACAAAACAATCTTTGACTGAGGGGGTTCAGGAACTGTATGCACACAAAAAACTTGCAGCGAGATCATGAATACAGCAGGAGGCAAAGATAACAGGTCCTGCTTTGAACTAGAGTAAACACATAGAGCACTTGGCCAGAAGAACAGCAATAGACCAAGAGATATTGTGTGCCATTACCATTTTCCTGATAAGGAGGAGGAGGTCTTGCAAGCTGTCCAAAAGTTGGGCTCAATTGTATGGGAGGACCATAATTTTGAGGTGTTTGTGGAGGTTCCTTTCTTTGCATAAAAGAAGGCACTTTTTTTTAAAGTGACTAAAAGCTAGAGTGAAAATATGTCGTAAATGTTTATATCCTTTTGGCTTAGCATTCTCCATTCTACAAGGTTCACACAGTATGAGAGGTGCCAAAAGTCCTGCTGCAATTGGGACTGAAGGGCCTGCAAGAGGTCTTGCCAGTCATGCCCATGGAGAAGCAAGCTTTCTATGATCAGACACCAAAGTAGCAGCGGTTGAGTAAACCAGGTTAACGTTAACGGCACCCTGGTTCCCTTAACACCCTTTAGTAAGCATACCCTTTAATTTTTTTTATTAATTTCTGTGGTTTATCTCCTGCTACAATGAGTCCATGAATAAATTTACCATGGCCTATGGCTACATCAGAGATGTTATCTCGTCCTAAAGGTTTTGCACTATCACTCCCACCATCATAAGTCCTAGTACATAAGCTACGGGTGGGCACCTTTTTATCCTGGATGACATGCGGCTAGTATTTATCTTCCTTTTTTCTTCCTACCATACTTACATCGTAGTGTCACCTTGTTAAGATTTGGTATAGATTTTATACAATGGGTTCACCACATGAAGGTACTCCGCAAGACTTGGGTAGAAAAATATTCCATCCTCCTTTTGACCTCTTTTTCTAAACTTTGAGGATATTTTGATTTCCAATTTGTATTATATTCCCCAAAAGATTTGTTAAGTTAATGAGACCGAGGGAGAGCTAGACAACCCGGTGTCAGTATCTTATGTTGATATGACACAGTTTTTTGAAGTCTCCAAGGATGAGATCACTGCTCAAGCAACTCTCATAGTAACATTTGTTAATGAGAAAGATAAAATGTTGAAATATTACTTTAAAAATTAAGATCTCATATTTTGTGGTAAAAAAAATATATTTTTTTCCAGATTGGGCCTGAGTAACTCAGGCCACGAGGAAAGTGTTTCTTTCCTATCGTGCAAAGGTTTTGGCCTCTGGGGTACCCTTTTCTTAGGGTTCCCCTGTAAATGTTTAATTTCATTTTGGGGGAATAATTGTATCTATATAGACCTTTTGCATCTGAAAAAATTCCTGTGTGATCGAAATAACACAAATGTCTTGATTAGTAAGGTGGATTTGCATTTGTAGGAGCGGGGTATGTATGCTCTATATTTGCTTATTTCATTAATTTGTCTCTCTCTCTCATTGAAATGGGCTACTTTCCTTGCTCATTAAGAAATATAAAAAGAAAATCATAATTTTAATGGTATTTTTGTGACGAATGGATTATTCCCTTGTTTAATTTGTATTGTAAATTTGAAAATCCTAATAAAAAAAACTGGAGAGTTATTCTTCCCCCAGATGGACATTCTCGACCCCTTTTATATAGTTCTTTCCAACTACCACTGAGTTGGAAAGAATAAGAAAGTTCCAGGGGTGATCTGAAAACTATACACAGGTAAACCTTATGTCATTCTTGAGCAAAATGGAAGAAATATTCTAAACAAAAACAATGAACAGATAGTCATGGTTTAATGGGACAGAGCTAACATGGATTAAGCCAAAGGAAGTTCTGCCTCACCAATCTGCTACACGTTTTTGAAAGAATGAATAAACATATAAATAAAGGTGAGCCAATTATTATGACAACGCACGTTAAGGGCGTGAGTGGGCAGAGTTGGGGTAGAGAGCGTATGTGGTGTGCTCTGCGAAATTAGCATGGAGATCACACTGTGCACTAACTGCATTAGCCCGGGAACATCTAATGCCGCCTAAATAGGAGAAGGTAGGTGCACCCACGATAACACTGCACGCACTATGGGACAGGGCTTCATGTTAAATGGCAGGAAAATGTTTTCCACGCCCCTGACAGTTAGTGCAGCGGTGTTGTACCTAACATGCTATCATTTTGGCGGTTTTGCCACGTTAGACGCAACCCCATAGTGCCTTTTAGTAAAAGTGCCCCTAAATGGTCAGTTTGCTCAATGCAGAAAGGTGAATAGTGAAGTACCCCAAGGATCTGTACTGAGACCAATGCTTTTTAAAATATTTATAAATGATCTGAAAATGGGAACAAGTGAGGAGATTGATTAATTTGTATATCTTCTATAAATGTAAAGTTGTTAAATCAGAAGCAGATTGTGTGAATTTGCAGGATTATGGGCAACTAGGGATACAAATGGCAGATGAAATTGAATGTGGAGAACTGCAAAGTATTGTACATAGAGGAAAATAGTCTAAACCATAGCTACATAATGCAAAGTTCCACATTAGTAGTTACCAATCTGGAAAAAAAATCCTAGCATTATTGCTGGCAACTGAAATGTTTGGCTCAGTGTTTGGTGGCAGCCAAAAAAAATAAGCACAATGTTAGGAATTATTAGGAAAGGAATGGAGAATAAAATGTAGAATATTATAGTGTCTCTATATCGCTCCATGATGCAACTGCACCTTGAGTTGTATGTTCGATTCTAGTCTCCACATCCAAAAAAAAAAAAGATATAGGGGTATGTTATTAAAGAGCATTAAGGATGCACCAGTTAGCAAGCGTTAATGGCAGTGGTAAGGGTGTTATCATGCAGTAAAGGCCGGGGCAGGGAGTAGGCGTTCCAGCAGTAAAGACGCTTAGCTCCACTTAACGGGCACTAACAGGACACCAGGCATTAAGGTGCCAAGCGTGCACCTTAATGTCCAAAAATGGCAAGCACCTTAACGCAGGATAAAGGAACCCTTGTGAAAGTCACATTTTAGGTGATGCATGGAAGGAAAGGTAAGAGCTGATGGACATGTCAGATCCATATGTATCCTAAGTGTTAGTCAGTAAGTGGGATGAGCATGTGGGAGGCATCTGTACTGTATCAAGTGAGGGGTGTCCACATAATCTGCTGTAATGTCAGTGTGTAGCATAGGATTGGAAAGTGTCATCCCCTAGTGGAGCAAGCATCGCCATGATGTGGGCATCAAAAGGATGACTGAGCAGGAGTGGTGACATGCAGATCATTCACAGGAGAGGTGTGAGTGATACATCCTAATGATTAACATGTTTCTGTTTGGGCCATGGTGTTGCAGTTGGCAAGAGAATACATGATTGTACATAATGGGCATATATCGATGGATGGGCTGAAGGATGGATGGCAGTAGATGAGAGTGCGGTATGGCATTGCTGCTCTGATGTGACCGCACAAACGTGGTTGTAGTGTGTGTGAAAAAAATAATAGCCATGCCACGGAGAAGTTCCAGTACCAGCTATTTGGGTATGATAGATGTATCAGCTTTTCTAACCACCATATAATCTTCCTGATACATGTGCATATTACAACTGGACAAGTGTCTCTCATATTGGCCATATGGAGCAAGTATAGATGTGTGATAATCCCTGCAGGTGGCCATTCCAGGAGTGGGATGTGCCTGCATGTACTTCATATATATGATAGAGCCAAAGATGCTCAGTCACAGTTTATGATGAAATATTCCAATCATGTACAACTCGTGTGTCAAACATCTGCAGGGTGAACGTGTCTGACCCTTTGCAAACGGATACAGCAAAGCCAAGAAAGTCATGCTGTCAGATGGGCATGATTGCAATGTGCATGTTTTCAGACCCAATGTTCTATCGTAACACATGAAAAAGTATAAGAAAGCGTGTCAATGCAGACCCTGGACTGTTTCTGGCAGTATATTGAGAGTTTCCTACAGCCACAAAGAGAACAAGTGGAATTTAAACCCTGGTCTCTCGCTTACTAAGCTAGTGCTCTAACCATTAGGCTACACCTCCACACCATTCTGCACAGCAATGTCTAGAATCAAAGAGACTGCACATCCCTGCCTGCAATAGGCGAAACTCAGGACATGAAACATGACTGGCACACCACACCTAGAGCCTGCCTACAACGGCACACATGCAGTACGTACCGCACTAGACACTCAATAAACACAGCTGCAGAATACATCACTTGTCCAATGGCCAAGCCACATGTAAGATCAAGATGCCTCTCTCTTCACTGTACCTCCAACGCCAAACAGTCGCAGGCAGAGGTCTGCTGCACAGCAGTGTGGCACTAACCCCTGAGGCAGCATATGTGCAGGGCATGCAGTCCCTTGTGCCTGCTGTACACTGCAAGATAGATATACATGCACATACACCTAACTCAAACCACATTCATGACCCATCGCAGACCATCCTGCCCTCCTCGGGGGACCATGCACACGTCTCCCACCATCATAGAAGAAAAGCAGGTACTGGGCAATGCTCCAGTGATCACAGTCACCGCTATGGCTGCAATTGGGGCTCTGGGTGCAGATATCGGTTAGTCCCTCCATTACCCATGATACACCACACAATCTGAGCAGATATATGCAACGGATGCCCATATGGAGACTGCAGTGATCCATCACATCAGCTCTGTAATATGCAGGGACATTGTGTGCTTCCTGCATATGACAGCTGCCATATGTGCAAATGACCTGTTTCAGCAGTCACCTTGAATGTGAGGAAGCGCAAACATCACCTGGTCCCCAGAGCAAGCACTGCAAGAAATGGACTCTTGTAAACGGGGGCGCTGGGTGAGAATGTCCACAGTCTTGGCAAAGGCAAATATTAATATGACTTGCAAAGGATTGTGGGAAATGTAGTCCATTCATACCAGAATCAGCCGTTCACAAATAAATTAGTTGTGCTTGCTCGAGTGTAAAGCAAAGAAGATATATTTTATTTATGGGGTTATTTCTCCCAACACAGATTTGCTTGGTAGCATAGAAAGGATACTTGCTTTCAGTATTATACTTAGAAAAACAAAATCAGGAAAACAACTGAACTTCTTAAGCCATTAAATCAAACCATAAAGACCTTGATGGGAACAGAAAGGTCTTTTCTGTAGGCTCCTGCTAATATCTTTTTAGCAGTGCTTCAAAAACAAACAAATCCCACAAAGTAATGAAAAACTGTTCTTTTTCAAGGCTAACTTCTGGTATTTTCACACCCCCCCAGAAGTGTCTCTTCAGAGCTCACAGGCAATTAGGCAAGGCTCAATTGCTAACAATTAACCAGCTGCAAACCTCTTGGCTGGTTTACTTTCTAAACGTGGCTCAAATCCTGCTCAAAAGCTTTTCTGAGTAGATCAAAGAACAAGTTTATATTTATTTGTGATGGTTGTTGTACTTTGTAAAAGTATATTTCCACAGAAGTTTAGACAGAGAGCAATCCATGTATTCACACTGCTCATTTACAATATCCCCTTCTTCTTCCACTATCATAGAATCAATATCATGGATTGGCACAGAGGAATTTCTTAATGGAGCATTCTCAGAACAATACTTGTTTCCCTGCTGTCTTTCAAGTGAATAGCTAGGGCATAGATCAGTGTTCATACCTGAGCTTCCATTGCTGTTAGGGTTCCTCTCTAAATATCCTGGCCAGTATGTAGTCCAGTTTTTATGTCCAGCCTTCCAATCAAGATCCCTGGACACTGGGTCTCTCTTCACATACCTTCTTACACTGGTCTTAGGGCCCCTTCCAAATGCAGCCGTCTCCCTCACAGGTCCCGTCCGGGGATTCCTGGCTCTGCAACCCCACTCCTCTGGTTTTCTCCAGTCCAATGGAGTATGCTTGCCTCTGGAATGCCTCCCAGTACACGTACTGCTATGGACTCCTTTAGACCTCCAAGATGCTTCTCTCTTCTTTCTTCCAAAGTGTTTCTTGCTCTCTCTGTCCGTGAGCTCTGGCTTCTGCTGCCTCTGCTCCTTCTTCTGCTGCTGATGATGATCATGAAGATTCTGCTGATGATTCTGCTGTGTAGAATAAGCTTTACTTTTAACCTGTTTAGAGGGCTGCTCCACCCTAGCACAGCGCAGCTGTGCTGAATCAAGCCCTGCCCTTGGAGATGAGTGCTTGGGGATTACCTCATAGCTCTCCTGATTGAACACACGTTTCCCCACTTCAGCTCTTCTAGTGGCTGTTGGAAACCTGGTGCATTCTGGGACTGGTAGTCTTTTATGGAAACATTCTGTTTTATTATTTCTACCAGCAAAGACAGGTTGCTTGTTCAGAGCCAATTCACCTCTATTATAGCTCCTTCTTGAACTATGATAAGCTTCCTTATCACACTCTCCAGGCTCTAGAGCAGATCTATATCACTGCCAGTGTGCTATAGGAATTGTCTGCAGTGTGTGATGCTAATCACTTACAGTAGTATTTCGTAGAAGCAGCATGCCAGAGTGGCCTGTCTTATCTGGGCCTTGTGTTCTGCTCCTGTTGGCCAGGGACTCTCCTGTAACATCTCAAGTCAGTCCCTAAGGTTGCAGCAGCTGTTTCCAATGAAACTGAATGCAGCAAGTGTTGTCTAGACAGGAAGGGGGGTGCTGACACCAATAAGAAGGGCCTTCCAAGACAATAAGTATCAGCAGGTTACCAACAGCCCAAGAACAACTGCTAGACCCACTTTCTGGGAATTCCAATCAACTAGGTCAATCACAGGCAGCCTGCATATGTTGGGCAACACTGGGCTGTGTCAGCCACTCATATACCATCTGTGCCCAGTCTGCTAGTCACCACACACTGCATGTGCACACAGCTACCATGTACACATTGGCTTTGTACAAACAGCATGGACATCCAGCAGCCTGACTAATGACTGAACTGCCATAAAAGAAACAGCATCCATATCACTGCAGCTTGACCCTATATAGCACCATTATATATTTATTTTTATTTTATTTACATTCTCTTTTATACCGCGCTATTCAACATCAGTGCGGTTTACATGAAACAGAAGTACACAGTGCAGCAAGCTGTACTGTGTTTACACAGAACAGGTACTAGAAACTTGGAGAACGTTGGAGTAACTATTTACATACAGGCATCACGTCAAGACATGTTAATCGGTAATCCTTTGTCATGGGTAGCTTGCTGGGAGTGTTGCTGTGGCTGTACTCGCTGGGGGGTGGCTGCTTGACATACTGTCATCCGGGTAGTATTTGAGGAAGAGGTGGTGCTTAAGTGCCTTCCTAAACTGGGTTAGCTCAGGGATAGTCCGGATACCAGGTGGGAGGGCATTCCAGCATCTCGGTGCGCAGAATCTGAAGGCCCTGCTTGCTGTTGCCTGGGTACACTGGGTTAAAGCCTTCGGGATTACTAGGGTATTGACTGCTGCAGATCTTCTGGATCTATTTGGGGAGATGGTGTGGATAAGCTCCGTGAGTGAGGTGGAGGAGAGCCCATTGATGGCCTTGAATGTCAGTAGTAGGGTTTTGAAAGAGAGCCTGGCTTGTATAGGGAGCCAGTGGAGGTGTTTGAGGATGGGCGTCACATGGTCGCTCCTTGATGCCCTATGTAGAACTCTCGGAAGCTGGAGCGGGTTCAGGGTGGATTGTGGGAGCCCTTGTAGGATTGCATTTGCATAATCCAAGTACAGTATAATCAATGCTTGATAAATTGTCTGGAAGTCATCCGGCTCTAGCAGGGAGCGTAGATGTCTGAGTGTTCGAATCTTGTGGTAGACTGCTCTTACCGTGTTGTTTATGTGCTCCTTCATATCCAGGCGTTGGTCTAAAGTGACACCAAGGTATCAGATTGAGGATTTGGTTTGTAGCTCTGCTTTCTTAACTTTTAAATGAGGAGGCGGGGTGAAGATTTGGTTCCTCGTAATGAAGAGGACCTCAGTTTTCTTGTGTTGAATCCGGAGGTTTTGGGTTTGGAGCCAGTCGGATACTGCGTTGAAACAGTCTGTCAGTGGGAAGAGGTCCAGTTGTTCCGTTGAGAATGGCATGTAGAGCAGTACATCATCGGCATATATCAAGCAGTCGACATTGAAAGATCGATGAGATTACAAATGGGCTGCATGTATATGTTGAACATCAGGGCAGAGAGGGAGGATCCTTGCAGAACGCCCTGCCTCTGGTGGAACAGTTCTGATGTTGAGGCCCCGACTCGTACATGCTGCCACCTGTTAGACAGATATGATTTGCACCATTCTAGTGCTGTGTCACAAATACCCTTCTCCTTTAGTCGCCCCAGGAGAGATTCATGGCTTACTGAGTCGAATGCAGCGGCAATGTCCATGAAGATGAGAACAAACCCTTGACGGATGTTGTCAATTCCAGCAATTATGTTACTGAAGAGGGTGGTAAGGAGAGTTTCAACACTGTGGGACTCCCTGAAACTGTGTTGGCAAGAGTCCAGTGGAGCAGCGGTTTCGATGTGGCATTGTGACCATGTGGCCTTGTGGCGGTGGTTTTGATGTGGCCATGTGGATACAGAGTCGTGACATGGTCACAGCTTGGTCAGAGAGAGAGTGGCCTCTCAGCATGAACACCCAGGTCATGCCCGTGGCAGACCCATGCTAAGATGGCTCAGCCACTGACCTTACCTCCAACACATATACAGTATATCCTGTGCAAACCGCTCTGTTTTAGGCAATACCCAGATTCCTCTGCTCATTATTTGCCCTTTTATTTTGAATTTGGGAACAGCTTATGCAATGCGAGGAATAGTGGAGAATGAGCCAAAGATAGGCTGTGAGTACATGCCCACAGTAACCAATGTCTGTCACAATGCCAAATATGGTGTCCCCCTACACAACAGTTAGCACTGAGTATAATGCTTGTACTCCCATATAATGTCACGTCCCTAGCCTTGAACACTGCAAAATTGGCCAGTGCAGCACATGCAGTCTCCTATATTGCAGACGCATTTTTATTTATTTAACCCCAGAGATCAGGGGCGGTTTATATAGAACATCAAAACAAACTTTACATAGAACTTAGTAACTATGTACAGTTAACTTGGTAGAACTATGTACAAAGAAGCAGTAATTGTATATAGAGCAAGAAAATCAGATGCTTCATTATTTATGTATCCACATTCTCAAGAGCAGGTAATGTTAAGTGTCTCAATTAGCTTGGGCTTGGGATGTGTTATAGGAGCTGCCATAATGCTCAATGAACAGATGTGTCTTTAGGTCTTTTCGGAATTGTAGAAGGTCTTTTACTGCTCTTAAGTTGTCCGGAAGAAAGTTCCATAGTACTGGGGCAACATAAGAGAAAGCTCTGGAGCTCGTGGATTGGTTAGTATTGCAGATGTGAGTGGGTATGGCATAGGTGTTTTGGGAAACAGTGTCTTCATAACCTAAATGTAATGGGGGACATGAGGAGTGAGGCCAGCGGGGCTGGGCTATTTTGTTGTGGTGCCTGAAAATAATCATCAAGTATATGTATTTTATTCTTGTTGAGACTGGCTAGGAATGGCATGCTCAAGATAGGTCTATAGGAATTTGGGAGACTTTTGTCGGAAGTTGCAGATTTTTAATATTGTCAGATTATTGCCTGTTTTAAGGCAGAAGGCATGTATCCTTGTTGAAATGAGTGGTTCACCATCTCTAGGATGATTGGAGAGAACTCATCTTTAGTTGATTTCAGCCAGCTAACAAGGCAGGGGTCACTAGGTGATGTGGTTGTGTTGATGGCATTATAATCTTGAAATGCTTTTTATCAATGAGATAAAAGCATCGACCATGTAGCATGGTCGGTGGTGTTGGAGTGGTTGTGTTGAAGGATAGGAGGGTTCAGGGAGGTATCATCATGGATCGGGGGGGGGGGGCTAAGTTTATCCATATAGTAGTTTGCTAGCAATTGTGGGTATATGATTACCTTATCTTCATCAGGCATGGATGTCCTTGTTAAAGATTTCACAATGGAAAATAACTCCCTCGGTCTATTGAGTGATTTTGTAAGTAGGGTAAGCGTGGCATTCTTTTTTCCTATTATTTATGGCCTCTTCATAAGTTTTTAGTATAAGCATGAATTGTTTACTGTCATTTTCTGATCTTGTGTGTCTCCATTTGTGTTCTATTAAACATAGTTTTTGTTTTCATTTCCTTAATTCAGCTATGTATCAATTTTTAGTGGTTTTCTTTTTTGTGTTTTTCTTTTTTGTGTTTTTGGGTGTGTGTGGGGCTAGGGCAGCATTAGCTATAGTTGAGTTCCAGTTCTGTATGATAGATCCCTCACAGACCTGGATGACATCTATATGTGGGAGAGAATTATTTAGGAAGGATTCTTTGTCAAAGGATTTGTATTTACTAAGGAATGTTGGGCTTCATTATGTGTATTTGGTGAGGGTGAAGTAGGTAATATGCATTCTAAGAGGAAATGGTCTGTCCATGGTAATGGAATGCTATTGGACTAGAATAGTGAATGTCTTGAGTGATATTTGTTTTGAAGGAAAATGAGGTCTAAAGTATTACCCTTTCTGTGGGTAGGGATTTGTACCACTTGCTGGAAGCCAATGTCAATAAAACCTCCAAGGATGATATGTGATTTGTCGTTGGGTTGCATGCTCTTTCTAGTATGGAAGCAAGGTTGTCTGTGGAGGTTGAAGGGGGTCTGTATATTACACTAATTAATATTTGTTTATTTTCAATGGCTATCTATATCTTCATTGTTTTTGCTTAAATGTAATATTGTGTTTAGATCTCTTTTGGCTAATATTAAGACACCTCCTCCACATTTGTTTGATCTTAGGCAAAGATATAGATTGTGATCAGGGAGTGCTAGCTGGTTTATCAATACCGAGTCTGCTTCTGTTAGCCAGGTTTCTGTTAAGCAAAGTATATTAGGTGTTTTATCTCTAGTAAGATCAAAGATGGTTGGGATTTTGTTTCTGGTGGATCTTGTATTCAGGAGGAGGCATTTTATAGGATATGATGTAAATGGTGGAGGTTTAGAGTGACATGGCATTAGTGGTTTTATGTATATAAGCCTGCTATTGTGCTGTTTATGGTAGTTATAGGTATGATGGCAGTGATCAGTGGAGGGGTAATTCCTGTGATGATGATGGATGATCGGGATATAAAGTGTCTTAATGTTGCTGAGTGGAGCGATTGGGTACGGTGTGTAAGTAGAAGAGGCACAGGTAGTAAATCATATTGTGCTTCTCCATCGTGTATGGAGGAGGCTATATATCAGCTAAGGAGCAAATTGTTAACAAGGTATCATTTTGTAACCAATTTGAGTTTATCAGGTTGACAGGAATATCTTGTCATTCACAGATAAAAGATGCTAGTTATACAACCAGAATATCAGTTCATCAAACTTATTGGATGAATAATGAGATTATCATATAAAAGGGTATTAAACAGAGAGAGTTTGCTATACTGGTCAAATGCGAGCAATTAAGGAGTTACTGTCAAGTAAAATTTTAAAGCTGTTTCAAAAAGGACTTTCTAAGAGTAGCTGGATAGCGAGGATGTACTTTGAATGTTTCAGATTAAGCACAGTTACTTACCTGTAACAGGTGATCTCTGGGAACAGCAGGAATTAGTCTTCACATATGGGTACGTCGGTACCGACGGAGCCTGCACGGGAATGCTCCCCAGCATCCAATCAGAAAGCTTTTGGGAGCATCCCTCGCGCCTGCGCGCTGACTTCCCGCCTTTCCCACTGTCTCTCCTCAGTTGAGTTTCATAGCTGAGACAGAAGGAGAGAAAGAGGAAAGGAAATAGAGAGATACAACTCCTAGGGGAGGTGTGTGGGTTGTGAAGACTAATTCCTGCTGTTCCCAGAGATCACCTGTTACAGGTAAGTAACTGTGCTATCTCCAGGAACAAACAGGAATGAGTCTTCACATATGGGGACTCCCTGGCTGTGGGTGCAGGGGGAGATCCCATAAAATGCGTATCCCTGGAACGGGACGGCATTTCCCAACCTGGATCCCCGGCATCCCCTGAGGGATGGGGGTAGGAGTTGAATAGAGAAGAGCTGTAGAGGAACAGCGAATCTAAAGACTACCGGGAAAAGAGTCTTTAGAATGTATGTCAAGTATCATTGAAATATTCAATGAACTAGCACAATATAGAGCTTACCTACTGGATTGTAGGAAGTAGAATTGTGATGGAGTGTACTGTAGATGCAGTAGCGTAATCCTCAAGGGAACTTCACAGCAGTGAGGATGACGTCCTAACCCTGGAATGGGCAGGTGACCCAGGTGTCAACTGGGGTAGGAGAAGAACGGCAGGTCTTCAATGGAAAGCTTTATGGGAAAAAGCTGAAAACTCTTTTAGGTACAGAGTTATTGACATTGAAAACTAAAAGAAGACTGACTGATCTGGAGAATTAGCCCAGTCCTGAAAGGAAGAGGGGGTATGGAAAAAAGCCCCTATTCCCAGGGAGAACAGAAATGTACTCAGAAATACTGAAGATTTATATGGTCTTTCCTAACTGGTAAGAGATAGGAAGCCATTGAAGTTTGATACTTCATAGATAGGGAGATCTATAACAAAAATAGAAGCTGTTGAAGTCACAGCAATAATATTGTGTATGACCATTCCCACTTACTGAGCCATATGAGAATAGGCAAGTGGACTGTCTAGACCCCTTAAGGAGGGAAAAACCTCATAGCACAGACAGTTAGGGAGATAGTAGGTGATACTTAGTGTCCTATGGACATCTCCCCATGGCATATATATATATACATATATATTATATATATATATGGAGAGACATACATATCTCTCGATAGATAGATAGATAGATATGTATGTCTCTCCATATATAGATAGATAGATAGATAGATATGTATATATACATGCCATGGGGAGATGTCCATAGGACACTAAGTATCACCTGCCCACACAGACTACAGACATATGCATGTATAGGACATATACATACATGACTATAAGTCTGAGGATACATGCCTGCAACTGAGCCCCAGAAAAACTTTCACATGGGGAATGTGGGGAAATTGATTCATCTAATAATGAGGGGGTAAAAACCACCTGAAGATATGTAGAGAATCTATTTGTGCAGTGCAGGAATGTAGTTCAGTGGAATAACCACTATGGCTGCGTGAAAAAACAGAGGATAATAGCAGTCTGGTAAGAGTAGGTCAGGAGTACTTGAGGACTCCGACATGTCCAAAGGACAACAAAACGCATAGACTAAGACCCCAGGATGACCCAGCCAAGGGACATAGGGGTATTATGAACACTAAAAGAGTATGCGTTTTCCAAGTGGAGCAGAAAAGCATAATGCCAAGCTGTAAGGAAAAAGGAGTAGAATCCTGAAAGATTGGGAACTCCTTGGACATTCACGCTATGGAATGATTATATAAAGTTTTTCTACTATATGGGAAAAACCTTCAGAGACAAAGTCCAATGCTCTGTAGCAAGGGCCCATAGTAGAAAGCTTCTCTGAAGATTGCAGAGAGCATTGTGCAGGAGGATTATAAGATTAAAAAACTGACAGAAGTCAGGTGTGTTGCCACATCCCAGGGAAGGATATGGCTAGAAGAAGATAACCTGTAGTGAATAGTACTATGCAAGGTAGGTGAAGTAGCTTGCAATGGGTATTAAAGTAATCACTGGAACTCCTGCATATACAGCAACTGAACAAAACAGCAGAGGGGATTCTTCTGTAAGAAAACAGAGAGAAGACAGACAAAGGGAGCGGAGAGATTCCCCTCCCTTTCTGATGAGTTGGTCAGAGCATGCATTGAAGGATAACAAAAAGTCTACACTGGAAAGAACGGGAAGTGTTTCAGTATGGTACCAACCCAAGCAGGGGAACCCTGGAAAAGAGGGGGTTGGAAAGTGACTTACCATATGGTAAGTCAGCTGAAGGAAAAGATGTCCATATGGGGACAAAAACGATCATGGGATAGTTGTAACCTCCCTTCATGGTAGAAAGAAGGGGAGAATTCTGTAACCCATGGACAAAAGAATCCTAACAGCTTAGCATACTGAAAAAGAAAAACCCAGTGTAGAGTCTGAAGAATAACTTCTGCTAGGAAGAAGTTAACAATGAATTGCAATACACAGGAACCTATGGTTGCTGGTTATGATTAGACTGGCTAGAGTCTGGAGGCTTCAGACTAGGATGAGATGTCCCTTGTTTGGGTACATCTGGAGGATGGGTAGGAGAAGGGTGAAACTTTCTTTTCTTAGGGAAAGAAGGTTTGGTAGGACACTTCTTACGTCCCGGGGAAAAAGAAGGCTTAGGATGGTTTCCAGAACCAGGGAAGTCAGTGGAGCAATGAGCAACCTGACGTAAAGCCTCTTTATTGAAGAGATTTTCTCCAGTACAAGGAGAATTACCCAGAGTATGTTGTGCCCATCTGCTCAAGTCTGAAGCTTGCAGCCAGGCTGTACGACATGCTCCAATGGCAATAGCAGAGGATCTGCTAACAGACTCGAAGGAGTCTAGAGAAGCACGAGAGAGAAACCAAGAGATATTCCTGCTATGATTAAGAAGCAAGGAATAGTCAGTGGCCTTAGGCTATGACAAAAAAGGGGACAAAAGAGATAATTTCTCTGTGACCTCCTGAAGTGTTAGGCTCATATAAAAAAATATATGAGATAATCCTTGAAGCCAGCATAGAAGTTTGGAAGGTTTGACGTCCAAAGACATCAAGTGCTTTAGATGCACGACCTGGCGGATAAGAAGAGTGCTTCTTCTTGCTTCTTACCTTCCTCATTGCTGATTCCACTACAAGGGAATGATGTGGAAGTTGGTTTTTCTGAAACCCCGGAGAGGGAGGCACCTGATACAGAACATTCATGGCTGTAGAAGGCGCAGGAACCTTTAAAGGTGATTCCCAAATCCTCAGAAGAAGATCCTGCAAAGAATGATGTAAAGGAAGCATTATGTTTTCCTTTTCTGCAGGATCTTGGTTAAGAGTAGAACCAGGAATAGGAATGGCAAGAAAGGCTGCCATATCAAGGAGAAATTTCTGAAAAGAAGGATCTCCCATAGGAACTATTCCTGGGTAGGCTGAGGTAGAAAAAGCAGGTTGAGCACCAGAAGACATACTGGACTGGTGCAGAAAAAGAATCCTGCTAGATGGAGAACGATACTGACAGTTCTGATTCGAGGCAGTTAGTCCTGCATCGTCGGTGCCCGGTATCGATTCCAAGCTAGGCATAGAAAGGATGGATGGCACCGATGGAACTGCAGGAATCGACATCGATACCGATACCGGTATCAGGGACGGTAATGCCATCGAAGCAGGTATCGGAGGCTGCTGAAGCGGTACCGAGGTGACCAGGGAGGCTTGGTAAATATCCTCGGTACTGCGTAATCGGGAACGATATGGGTCGGTTCCCAAACGCGTCGGTACCAAGTCATCTAGACTGGATATCGATTCCAGACTGGGCATCGAGGCAGGTCTATCGATGCATGCCTAGGAGGTACTGACATCGGTGGTGGTATCGGCGATGCCCATACAGGAAAGTCAGAGTGTTATCGATCGGTACCGAAGGTACCGAGGATGTCTGATGACAATCCCTGGTGAAGAGAGGAATACTCGACACCGATGCCGATGCATCGGTAACGCTCGAAGCCGATACCCACCCCGAACATGGCGAAGACAGAGGAAAGTCAATGTGGGTGGTATCGATCGGTCCCAAAGGTACCGAGGATAGCAGATGACGATCCCTGGTGAAGAGTGAAACACTCGACACCAATGCCGATGCCGGGGTATCGGTACCGCTCGAAGCCGGTACCAACCCCGAGCATGGCGGGAATACAGGAAAGCCAATCTGGGTCGTATTGATCGGCTCCGAAGGTACCGAGGACACCAGAAGACGATCCCCGGTGAAGAGTGGAACACTCGACACCGATGCCGGTGCCGGGTTATCGGTACCGCTCGAAGCGGATACCACCCCCTGGCACGGCACAGGTACTGTGAGGGGTGAGCCCCAGGAACAACCTGAAACCCCGTAAATGCTTTGGAGTCCGAAGACTCCCACCGGGGTTTTATTGCCAAAGAGGTCTTGAGGGTAAGGCTGGAGCCGTCATCATGCTGAGCATGAGACTTACCCTTCAAGACTTGGCAAGTCTTAACAGACTGTTTGTGGGTTACCTGATCCTGGAGAGAAGAAAAAACCGGTGTCCTCACCTCAGGAGGAAAAACGGCATCGAGGGAAACTCGAAAAAGGGAAGGTCTTCTCCCAATAGTACAGCCTGATGGTTCAGGGGAAAAAGGGTCAGGACCCAAACAGGTTAGACACCAAGCCTTGGAGTCTAAAAAGAAAACTATGTTTCCACAATGAAGGCACTTCTTAGGAGAAGGCGGCTCCATGTTGGGGAGGCCTGGTAGGCCCAAAAAGTTAAGACAAAAAACTGAGGAGAAAAAATCTCTGTTATTTTAGAAAAGAAAAGAGCACCGGCGGTACCGGTATCGGCGGGAAGAACAGCCGCGACCACAAGAAAACAAGAAAAGAAGGATTTTAAAGAAAAAAGTTTCTGCGGTGACAGGAGGACGTCCTGTTGGCTCCGCGGAAAAACGAAAACTGAGGAGAGACAGTGGGAAAGGCGGGAAGTCAGCGCGCAGGCGCGAGGGATGCTCCCAAAAGCTTTCTGATTGGATGCTGGGGAGCATTCCCGTGCAGGCTCCGTCGGTACCGACGTACCCATATGTGAAGACTCATTCCTGCTTGTTCCTGGAGATCATTTATTTTCATTCGCAGCCACGGAAGAATCAGGACCCCACCTAAGGGCCGTCTGGCGAGGCCCTCAGCCATGGGTGCACCGGATGGCGCTTCTTTTTATATGGTGGTGAAAGCCCCTGATTGGCTTGGGGCCAGCAAGCACGTATATGTGTTTGCCTGCTCTACCCCCATCGGGGGAGAGGAGGAGGAGGCAGCTGGAGTCCTTCTTCGGCAGGTCCCAATGGCGCTTCAAGCCCCTGAATGCCTTGGGCCCGGCAAACGTGAACACATGTTTGCCTGCTCTACCCCAATCAGAGGAATGGAGGAGGCGGCAGCTGGAGTCCTCCTTCAGCGGGTCCCAATGGCGCTTCTTTTTGTCTTGTGCTGAAAGCTCCAGACAAATGTCCATGCCCTTGTCAGCACAAATGATACTGCCAGGTATCCCTCCGAGTCTATCAAAAGTGACTTCATGGCTCTGAGACAGAGGGTGAAGCAGATAGGGGCACAGGTGGTGTTCTCTTTAATCCTCCCTGTTGAGGATAAAGGCCAAGGCAGAGAAGCTTGCATCCCGGAGATGAATGCATGGCTGCGTGGATGGTCTCAGAGAGAGTATTGTGGTTTCCCAGACCATGGGATTCTGTTCCAAGGGTTGCAGAACAGAGATGGCGTCCATCTGTCCAAGAAAGGTCAACGTATCTTCAGTAGCAGATTAGTTAATCTACTGAAGAGGGCTTTAAACTAGATTCGTTTGGGATTGGTGAAGAAAGCCAACAGGTAAGTGAAAGCCAACAGGTAAGTGAAACATTAAATACCTTTATGGAATTGGGTAAAAGGGGCAACAAATGGAAAGCAGTGTGTATAAATGCCCGTAGCATGGGAAATAAGATCCCAGATGTTGAAGCTTTAAATGGGAGAGGCTGACTTGGATTTAGTGGCAGTTACAGAAACATGGTTCACAGAAAAACCATGACTGGGATGTAACTGTACCAGGCTATATTTAATTCAGAAAGGCCAGGGGAGGAAGAAGGGGAGGAGTGACACTATATGTAAAAAATATTATTAAAGCTTTGGAACTACAGAGCTTAAAAGAGAGAGAGGAGGCACAATGGGTTAAACTAGAAAGAGGGAAAGAGAAATTTATTTGCATTGCTGTGATATATAGACCTCCCGCAGAGGAGGAAGAGGTGGACGGAGAGTTAAATTGAAGACATACACAGCACTGCCAGGAAAGGAGAAGTGCTACGGATAGCGGATTTCAATATGCCAGATGTTGACTGGCACTTTCCTGCTGCAGTATCATCTAGAAGTAAGGAGATCCTGGATTCTCTACAGGCAGCTGAAAAAGTGAAGAAAAAGAGGGAGGCCTTCATGAAACACAAGAGATCACAGAGAGAGGAAGACAGGCATCTATATTTGAAAAAAAAAACTTAGAGAAGCTAGCAAAGTAGTCAGGAAAGCAAAGATTCAAAAAGAGAAGGAAATCGCTAATGCAATAAAATAAGGGGATAAGACATTTTTCAGATATGTTAGTGAGACGAGGAAGGGCAAAAGTGGTATTGTCAGACTCAAGGATGCAGGGGATGAATACGAAGCAGCTGAGGATAAAGCAGAATTACTTAACAAATATTATTTATGTTCTGTGTTCAAAGATGAAGAACCAGGAGCAGGACCTCAGAAAATGCCCACAAACAGGAACAGAAGCGAGGGGCATCTTGAACAATTTTCAGAAGACTGTGTTCGTGAGAAACTAGCTAAACAAAGTAGACAAAGCGATGGGACCGGATGGGATACACCCTAGAATACTGAGGGAACTTGGGGTCATTCTAGCAGCAACACTAACTGACCTTTTCAATGCCTCATTGGAGTCAGTAGTGGTGCCAAAGTACTGGAGAGAGGCACATGAGGTCCCTTTAAACAAAAGCAGAAGTAAGGATGTGGTTGAAAACTACAGGCCGGTTAGTTTAACTTTGGTGGTGAGTAAATTATTGGAAGCGCTGCTGAAAGAGAAAATAGTGAAGTTTCTGGAATCCAGTGGTTTACAGGATCCGAGGCAGCATGAATTCACCTTAGGCAGGTCTTGTCAGACAAATCTAATTGATTTCTTTGACTGGGTGACCAGAGACATGAACCGAGGGAGAGCCCTAGAGGTGGTGTATTTAGATTTCAGTAAAGCCTTTGACACCGTTCCTCACAGGCGACTTATAAACAAATTGAGCACCCTAGGGATGGACCCTAAAGTTACTGCTTGGAAATTGGTTGAGTGGGAGGTGACAAAAAGGTACAGGTTAATGAGCTCAATCTGAGAAGGAGATTACCAGTGGTCAGATTCTTTTTAACATCTTTGTTAGTGATATAGCAGAAGGGCTGTCGGTTAAGGTTTGCCTCTTTGCGGATGTTACCAAAATCTGCAATAGAGTAGACACCCAAGAAGGTGTAGATAACATGAGGAGGAATCTAGCTAAGCTTGAAGAATGGTCTAGAATCTGGCAGCTGAGATTTAATGTTAAAAAATGCAAAGGTCATACATTTGGGCTGCAGCAATCCAAGGGAGCAATATAGTATGAGGTGGTGAAGTACTTTGTCCACTAAAGAAGAGCGGGACCTAGGCGTGATTGCGTCTGATGATCTTGAAGTAGCTGAACAGGTAGAAAAGGCGACAGCAAAAGCTAGAAGGATGCTTGGGTGTATAGGGACAGGAATGGCCAGCAGAAGAAAGGAGATGATAGTGCCTCTGTATATGTCTTTGGTGTGATCTCATTTGGAGTATTGTGTGCAATTCTCGAGACTGCACCTTCAAAAGGATAAAAACAGGCTGAGGTCAATACAGAGGGTGGCCACTAAAATGGTTAGTGGTCTTCATTATAAAGCATATGAGGACAGATTTAAGGATCTTAATATGTACACCTTAGAGGAAAGGTGGGATATGTTTATGTTTATTTACGTACTTGATATACCGCCCAATATCATCAGTATCTGGGCGATTTACAATAAAACCATAAAAACAAAATTAAAAACTGTGCAGAAAAAAGGAAAAAGGAAAAGGAACGCCATAAAATCAAAGAAACAGGAAAAGATAGAAACAGAATAGAGAAAGGCAAGGAAAGGCAAAGTAACAAAATAAATCTAGTAGGAAAAGACAGTGAAATGTTGTATCAATGAGGAAGTAAGGAAATGGGGAAAAGGGAGGAAGGGAGAAAGGGAAGGGGGAGAGGTCAGATGCAAGACAGAAAAGGTGCGTTTTTAATTTGGCTTTGAAAGCAGTATAAGACTGTTCCAAACGAAGGGCAAGGGGAAGTGAGTTCCAGAGCTTCGGGACCAAGGAAAAAGCTGAGGAACAAGTTGACTCCAGGTGTGCATGGGAGGGGGAAGGGAGTGACATACAGTTAGCGTGAATGGAATGAAGGGTACGAAGGGGAGTGTAGAGGTGAACCTGGTCAGTGAGATAGAGGGGAATACCTGTATAAACTGACTTATGGACGAAAATAAGAAATTTGAATTGAATCCGGAAAGAGAAAGGAAGCCAGTGGAGACGAAAAAGAAGGGGAGTGACGTGATCAAAGCGGGAAGCATGGGTGAGAATTCAGGCAGCAGTGTTCTGTATATGTTGAAGACGAGACAATTGTGACTGAGGGAGACCAGCTAAAACATTACAGTAATCAAGACGAGAGACCACAAGAGAGAAACATGGTAGTCAGGGAGGAAAAAGGAAGAAAGGGACGAATAGCGCGGAGCTGCTTTAGGCTGAGGAAAGAACGCTGAACAACTGGAGAGATGTGACTTTTAAAAGAGAGGGATGAATCAAGAGAGTGACACCAAGATACCGAAGGGAAGAAACCACAGGGATAGGTGAAAAAGCAAAAAGGGGAGTGAGGGGGAGAAGAATGACCAAGAGTAAACCAAATAGCGGATGTTTTTTGCAAGATTAATGTGAAGAAAATTAGAGGAAAGCCAGGAGGCCACAGAAGAAAGACACGTGTTGAAGGAAGTGATGTCGGGAGAAAAAGAATCTGTGTGATACAAGACGAAGATGTCATCTGCATAATAGTGAGCTGAGATACCATGTTGCTGAACCAATAAAGCAAGAGGGGCAAGGAAAATATTAAAAAGAAGAGGTGCAAGGACAGAACCCTGGGGAACACCACAAGAGAGGGGGGTAGGGGGAGAAGAAGAAGACCCTGAGAAAACCGAAAAGGAATGACAGGAAAGAAAAGAACGAAACCATTGCAGAACTGAACCGGTAAGACCGGTATCCCTAAGACGAACCAAAAGAGTGCGGTGATCAACCAAATCAAAAGCAGCGGATAGATCAAGAGAAGCAGCGAAAGAAATAGACCCATGGTCATGTGCAGTATGTAGTTCATTAAGAAGAGAAAGGAAGACAGATTCTGTGCTGTGACAGGGGCGGAAACCAGATTGGCGAGAGTGAAGAGAAAGAGAGACCTCAAGGTGAGAAGAGAGTTGAGAGAAAACTAGCTTTTCTAAAAGTTTAGAAAGGAAGGGGAGGTTAGAGATAAGATGCCAGCTAGAGAGAGAGGAAGTGTCAAGAGAACTGTTCTTCAGAAGAGGACGAACAGAGGCGTGTTTCCAGAGTGAGGGGACTATCCCAGTGGATAAGCTAGCATTGAAAATAGAGAGAGCTAAGGAGGGTTCCATAAGCCAACGGGAGGGGATAGGATCAGAAAGACACGTGGTTTTCCGCGTAGAAAGAAAAACTTTGGACAGAACTGAAAGAGAAATAGGCTCGAATGAGGACCAGAGATAGGAGAAAGAGGTGGAAGGAGAGGAAGGCTAGGAGGATAGAGAAGCAGTTATGAGGGAAAGAGGAGGAGGACATGAGGGAAAGGTAAGACGAAGGGAAAGGACCTCAGAGACGAAAAAGGTAGCAAGGGATGCGGGGTCGGGAAGATATGGAGGGGAAGAGGGGATGGGAGTGGAATGGGGGGTGGAGAGGGGATGGGGGTGGAGAGGGTATGAAGAACAGAGTAAAGTTGACGAGAGGAATTAGCAGAATTAGAGATGAGATTAGAATAATATGATTGTTTGAGTGCAGAAGGGAACGATAATGACGGAAACATTGGCGGAAATTAATCAAGTTAGAGGAGGAGGGGTGCTTGTGCCAAAGGCTTTCCGCACGACGGAGATATCGTCTGTGGAGTGGAACCAGGGATGTTGGATATCATGGGGACGGATAGGTTGTGGTTGAGATGGAGCGAGAGAGTCAAGAGTAGCTGAGAGCACGATAGAGGTGATATGACGGACATTTAAATACCTCCGTGGCATAAATGCACAAGAGGAGAGCCTCTTTTGATTGAAAGCAAGCTCTGTTATAAGAGGACATGGAATGAGGGTGAAAGGGGACAGATTCAGGAATGATATGCGGAAATATTTCTTTATGGAAAGAGTGGTGGATCCGTGGAATTTATTGATTTGTGAGTTTTATATACCGCTATTTCAGGTAATCATAGCGGTTTACATTTAAAACAGTTACATCAAAACATCTTAACAGTGAAACAGGAGCAAAAGCAAAATTGTGGCAATTTACATGATTTAGAAATTATAACTTATTTACAGATAATGATTGTTAGAAAATACATATGCTGATGAAGAGTGGGTATAGAGTATGGGTAATTCAGAGATCAATTTTATTAAACATTTTCTGAGGGCAGAATACTGAGCTGTAAAGGATATGTATTGTGTATATTATGTAGGGTCAGGGTTAAGGGGAGGGGCGATCAATTTGACCTAAGTATCGATACATAAATAGGCTTTTAGGTGAGACCGGAACAGAGTTAAAGTCTGATATTTCTGAGCTCATTGGATAGTTGATTCCAGAGTGAAGGGGATACATATTCAAAAGCCCTATTGCTAGTATTTTGCTTTGTTTTTCTAAAGTCAGCTGGGGTTGTGAGCATGTTGATGGTTTGACCTCGTCTTAGCCGGTCATTGGGTGTTACTTTGAACAGCTGGGAAAGAGTTGATGGTGCTAATTTTCTTAATATTCTGAATGTGGTCAGTATTCATTTATAATTTTATTCGGCTTTGTATAGAGAGCCAGTGAAGTTCGTGTAGAATTGGGGTGATATGGTCTATCAGGGAGGAGTAGCCTAGTGGTTGGGGCAAGGTACTTCAGGCCGGAAGGTCGGGGGTTCAAATCCCACTAGAGGACAGCAACCTGGGGCCGGAAGGACTGGGGTTTCTAGTCCCACAAATGCTCCTTGTGGTCTTGCGCAAGCCACTTAACCCTCCATTGCCCATGTTCCCTGTAAGTATTTGTGTATGTGTCTCATATCCCCGCGTGTTAAATGTATCCCCCAATTGTGCTGTGACCGCTTTGATTGAAGGATAAGGCAGTATACAAAACTGTCTAAATAAAATATACAATGAGAACTGTGGATTATTCAAGCAGCAGTATGTTGCGCCATTACTAATGGATGTAGTGATATTTTAGGAAGGCCATGGAGGAGACTATTACAATAGTATATGTGCGGAGTTATCATAGCTTGCATTAGAGTTCTAAAGTCAGAGTACTGCAAGAGAGGCTTTAGGTGACATAGGAGTCTGATTTTTTTATATATTGTTTTTGTTGTGTTTTTAATATGGGTTTTGAATGAAAGGTGCCTGTTAAGTGTTATACCTAAGTATTTTACTTCGTCCTTCACTTCAAGGTTAAATCCGTCTATTGTTATGGTTTGCGGTGGGATGTATTTTTTATTTCTGGGTATTATCAGGACTTCTGTTTTTTTGTAATTAATGTTCAATCCGTGATTTTTTAGCCAAAGAGATATTTCTTTGAAACATGAGTTGATGATTTCAAAGCTAGGCTTGTTCATGTTAAAAGGAAATTTACAACATTATGTCATCTGCATAGATAATAAAAAGAGTTTTGATTTGACTATGCTATGTGAAAAATGGGCTGGATATAAATACTAAATAGAAATGCTGAGACTGCAGAGCCCTAAGCTGGTGGTTTGAGGATATGAATTTGAGAAGGATTGGTCTATGCATACCTGTTGTGTTCTGTTGAAGAGGTAAGATATAAACCAGTTTAGGGTAAATATTAGTTAACAAGCAAAAATTGGTCACTTTAGTAACAGAGTGGTATTACTTTTCAGAAAATAGAATACTCTGGACAAAAACAAGAAAGTGTGCTGTATTTTTTTGTGACTTATTTAGTGGCAACACAGGTCTCAGAACTCCGGGCTGTTTCCAACTGACAACAAAATGTCAAGAGATGTCATGCCCTATGTACATCACCGACCTTGAAACAATCAAGCCACTACTTTTATAAAAAAAAATTTATGAAAAATCGACATATGTAAAAGGAATCTTAGTGCTTAATAAGAAAAGTGCAACTGGTGGCTTCCGAAGTAATTTAAGGAGTCTTTTACTTAGCTTTCACCAAAGCCTTTGGAAGTTCAACCGTAGATTTCCAAAACTCCCGACGCTGTCAGGCGCGCTCTACAAAAGCGTTTCACCCTGGAGGCTTCATCAGGGGAAATTCATAGAAGCACTGTAAACAAAATAAGTGCATTCAATACAAACTTTCATCCACCAATAATAAATTATATAATTGAGGAACCAATCACAAACACGTCATACCTTTGGCATTTGTCAAAATGGTATACCTTGTGAGCTTACTAGCTTCTTCAGCATTATCTGCTATATATGGACGCCGTGCATGCGGGATGGTTAAGACTAGGTGTTCACCACTATATATGGACGCCGCGCATGCGGGATGGTTTGAGAAAGCACAGTTACTTACCTGTAACAGGTGATCTCTGGGAACAGCAGGAATAAGTCTTCACATATGGGTATCATCGGTACCGACGGAGCCTGCGCGGGAACGCTCCCCAGCGTCCAAAAGGAAAGCCTTTGGAAGCATCCCACAGCGCCTGCGCGCTGCCTTCCCGCCTTTCCCAACCGCCTCTCTCCAGTTCGAGTTTTAAAGCTGAGACAAAGAGAGAGAGAGGAAAGGAAAGATAGATAGAGAGATACAACTCCTAGGGGAGGTGGGTGGGTTGTGAAGACTTATTCCTGCTGTTCCCAGAGATCACCTGTTACAGGTAAGTAACTGTGCTATCTCCAGGAAGAATTAATTAGACCTTACCTGCTAATTAGTGTTCCTGAAGGAACGACAGTCCAGTCCCTTACTTCTGGGTTGCGTAACCCTTCCAGCAGCTTGGAGGCTGAGTCTATCCTTTTGAGGATGGGACGGGATAAATACCACTGGCACCACCCACTGATCCCAGTATTCTAATGAAAAAGTAGCTTTAACCAGAAAACAAAACATCAAACAAACAAACAAACTATTAAAACCCCAGGATGATACCCCCAACCCTCCCTTTTTCAGCTGTAGAAGGAAGGGAGGAGGGGGAGAAAGGGAGTGGAAGGGAAGGAGGAGGCCTTGTCCGAAGTTTCCTTCTCCATGAACCTCTTGTCCTGCTTCAAGGACTTTTATGCTGCACTTCGGCTCTGACTTCGGTCCACCACTCTTCACCTGCCCCCTGAAATACTCAGAGACAAGACGACACTGGGAGGGAACAGGGACTGGACTGTCGTTCCTTCAGGAACACTAATTAGCAGGTAAGGTCTAATTAATTCTTCCTTATTGTCACTCCAGTCCAGTCCCTTACTTCTGGGATGTAACAGAGCAGTTCACGTTTGGGTGGGCTTCGCTATCCCGGACCGAAGTATTGCCTCACCAAAACGAGCATCAGCTGATCTCTGAACATCCAGCCTGTAGTGTTTGGTGAAGGTATGCAGCGAAGACCAGGTAGCCGCTCTGCAAATGTCCAGCGGCGGGACCAAGCTATACTCTGCCCAAGAGGTAGCCTGCGACCGCGTCGAATGCGCGCGCAGACCTCCTGGGACCTGCTTCCCCTTCAGGATATAGGCAGACACAATAGCTTCCTTGATCCACCTGGAGATAGATGCCTTGGCCGCAGCCTCCCCCTTGTGCGGCCCTCCAAATAGAATGAATAGACGTTCTGACCTCCGGAATGGCGCCGTACGGGAGAGATAAAGCTTCAACGCTCTCTGAACATCCAGGAGTCACAGCTTTTATTTATTTATTTTTTTTATTTTATTTACACACATTTATAAACCGCATCTTCCAGAGTTCAGTTGCGGTTTACAGTGAACAACAATTAACAAAGCAAGTTTGTTTTACAAGGAACATCATAATATAAGTATAATGAATAACAAAACAGCATATGTATTGGAACGAAGTATTAACTAAACAATGTATTGTCTAAACAATGTGAGACAATACGGAACAGAATAAACTATATACATATATATATATATATGAAAGTGATAGGGCATAAGAGATTGGATCATCAAAGGAATTCGACTAAGTGTGCTATCTGTTTGAGTGAGAGGGTTTTTATTTGAAACAGTCAGGTACCTGTTTAGCCTTTGTCTAAAGCGGGTGAGGGATTATCTATGTTGTTGAAGTGTTTGGTGAATAAATAAGTTTTCAGTTTTTTACGGAATTCCATGATCTCAGTTAGTGTTCGTAGCTCCTCTGGGAGGGAATTCCAGATAGTTGGGGCTATGTGAGAAAAGGCTCTATTGTTTGTTGATTTATGAGCTTTTGTGTAATCTTTCGGAATCTTTAGTTTGTTTAATTGTCCTTTTCTGTGTGTAGGCTTAGATGGTTCTTTGCGTATTAGGTTACATAGTGTAATTGGAGCCATATCATATAAGGCTTTGAATTAGGTTATTATTGTTTTGTAAATTATCCTGCTTTGAATTGGTAGCCAATGAAGGGAAGCTAGTATTGGTGTTATGTGTTGAAGTGAGTTTACTTTCAATATAATTCTAGCAGCTGCGTTTTGTCCTAATTGTATTCGTTTGATGTTTTGTTTTGATATGCCTATTAGTATTAGATTGGCAAAATCAAAGTGAGGAGTTATGGTGGCCTGAATTATATTGATAAAATCTTGTAAAAGCTTTCCGGCATTACCCTCTCGCTCATCTGCCGAGAAGGCCGGGAGCGACACTGACTGGTTCACGTGGAAAGGCGAGATGACCTTTGGTAAGGAAGGAAGGAACTGTCCGCAAGACCACCTTATCTCTGAAGAACGAAAGAAATGGGGGCTGCGAAGACAACGCTTGCAGTTCAGACACGCGTCTGGCGGAGCAGATGGCGACGAGAAAGACCGTCTTGAGAGTCAAATCCTTTAGGGATGTTCTCTTAGCCGGCTCGAAAGGCTCCCTGGTCAGGGCATTTAACACCAGATTGAGATCCCAAGGGGGGATCACCGACCTTTGCTGCGGGCGCAGCCGCCTAACCGCTCTTAGGAACCTGGCTACGTCCGCGTGATCCCCTAAGGACTTGCCACGGACCTTACCTCTGTAACAAGAGATAGCAGCTAACTGGACCCACAAGGAGCTGGGCGCTAGGCCCTTATCAAATCCTGCTTGTAAAAATTCTAGAACCTCCGGGACTGAGGCCGACAGAGGCTTCTTCTGGCGCTCCTCACACCAGGCTTCAAAGATACGCCAAACTCTTATGTAGGAGAGGCAGGTCGATCGTTTTCGTGAGCTCAGTAAGGTAGAAATTACCGAACCCGAGTACCCCCGCTTCCGGAGCCGCGCCCTTTCAATAGCCAGGCCGTAAGCGAGAATCGATCCACGTGAGGCATTAGTACCAGCCCCTGTCTCAAGAGGTCCTTTCTGCAGGGGAGACGCCAGGGGCGGTCGACCGATAATCTCACTAGGTCCGCATACCAACGGCGCCGAGGCCAGTCCGGAGCAATGAGGATTACCAGACCTCGGTGGGCTTCCACTCGCTGCAGAAGCCTTCCTATGAGGGCCCAAGGGGGGGAATACATACAGAAGCCCCTCCGAACGCCACCTCTGGGCTAGAGCGTCTAAGCCTTCGGACATCCTTTCCTTCCTTCGGCTGAAAAATCTGCTTGCCTTGGCCGAAGCATACCGCACCATGAGATCTATGACCGGAGGACCCCAAAGGGCTACTACCTGATCGAAAACCTCCTGGTCCAGCTCCCACTCCCCGTGGTCGATCCTGAACCTGCTGAGGTAATTGGCCGTGGCGTTGTCCATTCCGGCTACATGCTGGGCCAAAAGAGCCATTAACTTTCCCTCGGCCCACCGGAACAGACTGTGCGCTTCCTTCTCCAAGGAGGGACTGCTTGTGCCTCCCTGGCAGTTGATGTAAGCCACTGCGGTGACATTGTCTGAGAAGACGCGAACTGCCCTCTGACGGACTAAGGGCTCGAGAGCCCTTAGCGCCAAGGCTACCGCTCGCAGCTCCAGCCTGTTGATGGACCAATGAGACTCCATTGAGGTCCACTGACCCTGGACGAACTGGTCCTCGCAATGAGCTCCCCAGCCCGCTAGACTGGCATCCATCGTCAGCAGTAACCAGTGCGGTGGTTCGAGGGGCATCCCGCGATCCAGATTCCGAGGACACCGCCACCACTGAAGCGCACTCTTGGTGCGAGGAGCACAAGGTAGCCGCAAAGCTAATGGGTGAAGTTGGTGAGACCACCGCCGCAACAGGGCCCGCTGCAGGGGGCGCATGTGAGCTCTGGCCCACAGGACTACCTCTATAGTTGCTGCCATGGTTCCCAGCAATTGGGAGGTAATGCCACGCCGTAGGGTTCAGTCTGGCCAGGAATAGTTCCACCAGGATCCTTAGGTCCCTTGCCCTCTTTTTGGACAGAAAACCTCTTCCTATTCTGGTGTCGAATTTCGTTCCGAGGAACTCGAGCTCTTGAGAGGGCACCAACCTGCTCTTTGCCCGATTGATGACCCAACCTAACTCCTCCAGGACTTCCACCACTCTGGCAATAGTTGAGCGACTCTCCTCTTCTGACTCCGCCCGGATCAACCAATCGTCCAGGTAGGGGTGTACCAAGATTCACTCTTTCCTGAGAGACGCCGCCACCACTACCATTATTTTGGTGAAGGTCCGAGGGGCCGTTGCTAGCCCGAAGGGCAGTGCCCTGAATTGAAAGTGACCTTTTGGTACCGCAAATCTCAGGAACTGCTGGTGTGAGTATCGAACCGGGATATGCAGGTAGGCTTCCGTCAAATCCAAGGACGTCAGAAACTCTCCGCTCCTTATGGCCACGATGACCGACTTTAGGGTTTCCATCCGGAAATGAGGGACTTTGAGACAGCGATTGACTTGCTTTAGATCTAGGATCGGGCGAAACGAACCTTCCTTCTTTGGTACTACGAAATAAATTGAGTATCGACCGGAGCCGCATTGGTGCGGTGGGACGGGAGACACCGCTCTGAGTCTTGAAAGTGTGACCTCTATCGCCGCTCTCTTTTCCGGAGATCCGCATGGAGACTGAACAAAGGCCGGGCGTATTTGCTTTGCAAATTCGAGAGCATAACCCTCTCGGATCACTTCTAGGACCCATTGATCGGACGTGACCCGGGACCAGGTGGGAAGGAACTACTTTAAACGGCCCCCCACCGGCAGCTCCCCCACCTGGACCCCCGTTTTCTCATTGTGGTTTTCTAGGACCAGCGGAGGAGGAGGCACCAAAACCTCCCCCTGCTCCCCGAAACCCTCTGAAACTTTGTCCCCTTGGAGAGAAATGGCCCTTAGGAAAGGGATTCGCTCTGGCTGGACGAAACCTCCGGGTATCCCTAGGCTGGCTCCGCCCCGGGGCTAGTACACGAGCTTGCTTCGGTCTGTCTTCCGGCAGCCTGCCCCCTTTAGAATCGCCAAGGTCCTTTACCAATTTATTTATTTATTTATTTATTTAACATTTTTTATATACCGCACTATTCATAATCAGCGCGGTTTACATAGAACAATAAAAACATCAGATAAGATACATATTATCTGCTTTTTACATAAAACAGGACCAATAACTTGGGTAACAGGGGCAATTATTTACAATGAATAGTAATCATTAAACTATTTACATTTGGAAGGCATATTGTATGAACTGACCCTTGTTGGTATGAGAGAAAGGTATAAAGTGTTGCTGGGATAGCAGAGGTTACGTATTGAGAACAGGAATGTTGCTATTTGAGTGTGGCTGTGTTAATATATTCTCTGGGAAATATTTGATGAAAAGGTGATGTTTCAAGGCCTTTTTGAACTGGGAGAGATCATCGATGGTCCTGATGTGTGGTGGGAGGGTGTTCCAGAGTTTTGGAGCGGATAGACTGAAGGCTCGGTTTACTGTAGCGTAGGAGTATCTTAAGGACTCTTTTGGAACCATTAGCAAGTTTAATTCAGTGGTTCTTCTTAGCCTGTTAGTAGGAATTGGGTGGATCATCTCTGATAATGATGAGGGAGCGAGACCTTTCTGAGCTTTGAAGGCTAGGAGCAGAGTCTTGAAGGTGATTCTCGCTTGGATAGGGAGCCAGTGTAATTGTTTTAGGAGAGGTGTTACATGTTCTCTTTTAGGTACCCCGAAAAGTACTCTTGCTGCACTGTTTAGTGCTAGTTGAAGCGGGCTAATGGTGGATTGGGGGAGCCCCTGTAATATAGAGTTTGCGAAGTCAAAGTGGGGAATAATTAAAGCCTGGTAGACCGTGCGGAAATCATCTGGCTCAATCAGTTGGCGTAGGTGTCTGAGGGAGCGAATCTTGAAATAAACTGCCCTTACTGTGTTGGCTATGTGGGTCTTCATATCCAGATTCTGATCTAGAGTCACTCCAAGGTATCGGATATGGGATTTTACTTGCAATTTGGCATCTTGAACCTCAAGGAATGTGGGAGGTGTGAACTTAGAGTTCCTTGAGATAAAAAGAACTTCAGTTTTTTTATTCTGGATTCTGAGATTTTGAGTTAGTAGCCAATTTGAGATGGCATTAAAACAGTTGGTTATGGGGGTGAGGTTCATCTTATCTATGCAGAACGGCATATATAGTAACACGTCATCAGCATAGATCATATAATTGACGTTGAAGGACCTGATAATGTTGCATATAGGTTGCATGTATATGTTGAATAATAGTGATGACAAAGAGGAACCTTGCGGGACTCCTTGTCCTTGGTGAAACGGATCTGATGTTTCACCATTTGAGCGCACCTGCTGCCATCTCTCTGAGAGGTATGAGTTGCACCATTCGAGAGCATTTCCACAAAGGCCTTTTTCTCTTAGACGGATAATAAGAAGATCGTGGCAGACCGAATCAAAAGCAGCCGCAATATCTAGGAAGATGAGAACAAAACCCTGTTTGATGTTATCGATACCAGAGTTTAGGCTGTTGAGAAGTGATGTGAGGAGCGTTTCAACTCCGTGCGATTCCCTGAATCCATGTTGATAGGTATCCAAAGGTGCTTCAGTGTCAATATGGTCTTGTAGTTGTCTGTAGGCTATTTTTTCAATAATTTTTGCAAGAGTGGGTATGCTGGAGATGGGTCGGTAAGAGTCTGTTTTTTGTGGATCTAACTTGAGGTTTTTTAGCAAAGGTCTGATAGAAGTCTGTTTAAGTGCAGCAGGGAATGAGCCGGTGTCGAATGATAGCCTAATGATCTTGGATATTATTGGAGCAAGCTCTTTGCGAAGGTTCTTTATCCAAAAGGCTGGACAGGGATCAGTATGCGCTGTGGATAAGTTGAGAGAGGAGATTATGTCTTCAATTAGCTTCAAAGAAGGGGTGGAGAATGAAACTAGAGGAGTTAGGGGCCCATGACTAATCGGGACAGGGGGTATTGTAATTTTATTTGTACAGAGCATCTTAGATTGTATGTAAAGAGCATATTCTTGTGGGTTGATTTCGCACTGGTGATCTGGTGAGGGTTCCTTGGCTAATTTCTTGACGAGAGTGAATAGGTCATGGGGTTTATTTATAGCACGTTTCAATGTGTCTGTATGATATAATTTCATTTTTTCTGAAATGGCTTTACGGTGGGCGTCAAGATGTTGCATGTATGCAGTCTGATTGGTATTGGTGCGTGACCTTCTCCATTTCTTCTCGAGCTTTCGCAAAAGATTTAGGGATTCTTTCAGTTCTGATGTAAACCAAGGTGCCGTAGGTTTTTTCTTGAGGACTTGTTTCTGGGTGGACGAGTTGAAATGCGGTTGAGTCTGTTATTCCAAGAAGTGATAATCTCTTCCAGGTTTAAGGTAGAGTCTTTGAAGAGTGCGTCAGTTTCAACGAGGATCTGTTCCCTGTTAAAAGGTTGGAAGCTTCTGGAAGTGGTATTTGCATATTTGTTTGGGTCCTTATCATCAGGATATTGTTTCTTTTGAATGGGAATCTGGAACATAATGAGATTGTGATCTGACCATGGGACCTCAGTATTTGCTAGTGTGATATTTTGGAGTTGATTGAGAGCGGAAAGTGGGGCAAATATGAGGTCAAGGATGTTGCCTTTTGTATGTGTGGGTTGTTGTACCACTTGCTTGTAACCTAGAGTTTCTAGAGCATCTATGAAGGCATCAGCTTGGTTGTTTTGTAGAGACGGTAGGTTAATGTCTCCTAGTATCCAGTTGGGTCTATTAGGATTCTGTGAGTTGGAGGCAAGGTTTATAATGGTTGACAAGTCGTCTGGTGAGGATGATGGTGCTCTGTAGACTAAGTTTATAGAGCATAGGTTGTTAGAGATAGATACGGTTTCCAGGTGGTTGTTGCTAGAAAAGTCGCTCATTGTAAATTGGAGTTCTGTCTTGGCGAGGATAAGTACCCCTCCTCCTCTTTTACCTTGTCTGCTACTGGTGAAGACAACGAAGTTGTTGGGGAGGAGCTGGTTGAGAATTATATTATCTTCTGGAGACAGCCACGTTTCGGTGATCATAAGTATGTCCAGGTTATGAGATGATATTATGTCTGTGACTGCTGGCCATTTTTTACGAAGTGAGCGGGCATTAATGAGGGCACATTTGAGAGGGCGGGGTTGATTGTAGTTTTCTGTATTCAAATTTGTAGTGTGATGAAGGGGTATGTATAATAGATAGTGGTGATGAGAACGATGGGCCCAGTTTCCATTGTGGTGGTTGGTGCCTGACCATTTTCTCCAGTTGTTATGTAAGATAGGTATGGAATTGCCTGAAGAAATTAGAGCTAGGATGTCTGGTATTAGACCTATGAGGAGGAGGTATAGGCCTAATGTTATCTTGATGTGTAGGGCCATTCTCTGCCTATCAGACTGTGAGGAATATTGCTTAAGAGGGTGATTTTCAAGATGGGGTTTGTACTTTCCTGTGGTGAAGTGCTTAATATCTGGGTAGGCAAGGATAATTCACTAGGGTTTAGCTAAGTACAGTGAGATGTTGGAGAAGCTTACTTAATGAGAGTTGATATCTGGTTGAGCAAGAAAATTTCACTGGAATTTAGATAGGTGCAGATAACCACTTGCTTAATGAGAGGTACAATCTGGTTAGGCAAAGAAATTTCACTGGAATTTAGTTAAGAGCAGATAAATGTTGCAGCAATTTACTTAATGAGAGGTACACTCTTATGGAAAAAGTACAATGTATAGGATAGCATTTTGAGTTACACGTTTGGTTAGCAACTCTAGTTGCCTATCCTCTACCGTTGTACATTAACAGATTGCACAATTAGGATTTGCAACTTGTTACATTTGATACGTAATAAGTTCACCTGAGAGAGCAGGATCGAGTATCTTGGAGTCCGGGTGGATTATAGGGTTGCTTAGACTTTGTTGGGATTTGTTGGACAGGTTGTGGTCTTGTGTTCTCCGTGGATAAAGGTGAATGATCGATGCTGCTGTTTTCCCAGTTATATACAGAGGCTGATGAGCAGATTACTTTGCCATATGTCTCCACCAGGCCTCAGCAAAGGATTACTCAGAGTGGAGCTTTTAAAGACCAAGCAGGCAGTCCCGATTAGGCGATGTTGCTGACGCTGTTTCCGTGATGCCGGAGGCTCTATCTCCTGACTGGGGAGAGCTGCTGGTGATGGTAGGGTTCCCTTTTTCAGGTGCCCCGTCTTTCGGCCGCCGCCTAAGGACCACGCCAAAGGGCCCTCTGGCGAGGCCCTCAGGCACGGGCCCGCCAGGCGCGGGCACGCCTGCCGGCGCGAACTTTTTAATATGTTGGGGCTGTCCCGATTGGACAGAGATGGCTTCCCGCACTGCTCCCACCTCTGGAAGCTCGATCCCCCGACTGGGGAGAGCCGATGAAGGAGGCGGGTGATGAAAGAACGTGCGCCTGCCGGCGCGAACTTTTTAATATGTTGGGGCTGTCCCGATTGGACAGAGATGGCTTCCCGCACTGCTCCCATCTCTGGAGGCTCGATCCCCCGACTGGGGAGAGCCGATGAAGGAGGCGGGTGATGAAAGAACGTGCGCCTGCCGGCGCGAACTTTTTAATATGTTGGGGCTGTCCCGATTGGACAGAGATGGCTTCCCGCACTGCTCCCACCTCTGGAGGCTCGATCCCCCGACTGGGGAGAGCCGATGAAGGAGGCGGGTGATGAAAGAATGTGCGCCTGCCGGCGCGAACTTTTTAATTTATCTAAGTCCTCTCCAAACAACAACTTCCCCTTGAATGGTAGACGACTCAGGCGCGCCTTTGAAGAGGCATCGGCTGCCCAATTTCTTAGCCATAAGTATCGCCTGGCTGCTACCACCGATGCCATGTTTTTAGCCAGGCTGCTGATAAGGTCATACTGGCTATCCGCTAGGTAGGCAGCTCCGGACTCCATCTTAGCTGAAATTGACTGTGCCTCCCCGGGGGGACACTCTGCCAGCTGGAGCTGCTGAGCCCATCTCAAACAGGCCCGGGCTACCCAAGCCCCAGACACCAAGGCCTGTAAGGCGAGAGCACTGATATCAAAGGCTTGCTTTAGCAGCGTGTCCAATCTTCTATCCTGAGAATCCTTCAAGGCCGCGCTACCCTCGACCGGGATCGTCGTCTTCTTTGTCACCGCAGATACCGCTGCGTCCACCCTGGGCGATCTCAGCAGTTCTTTGTCCGGTTCCGGCAAAGGGTAAAGCTGTGACATAGCGCGCACGCCCCTTAAACTGGATTCTGGCTGATCCCACTCTTCCTGGATCATCTGACGCACTACTCTGTGAACGGGAAAAACCTTTTGGGATCTCCTGACCGCCTGGATCAAAGGGTCTTCCAACGCTTCCTCCACCGCTGGGGCGTCAGAGGTCACATTGAGCACCTTAAGGGACTCGTTAATTAGCGCCGGGAGCTCCTCCCGCCGAAAAACCCTCACAATGCGGGATTGGTCCTCTTCTGGAATCTCTCCCTCTTCGAGTTCCTCTTCTTCTTCTCCCAGCTCTTTGTCCGAGACCCCTTCCTCAGGCGTATCATGGGAAAGGGACAAGAGAAGCTCCTCACTCACCAACCTTGCGCGTTTGGGAGGGGCCTCAGAGAACTGGCGGTTAGTCTTCAGTGGCCCAGTCCCCAGACTTTCCAGCGTTGTGCCTGACTCCGCAGCCCCAATCCCTTTCTTGCGCATGCAATATGCCTTGTGCAGTAAGAGGACGAAGTCCGGGGAGAATAGGTCATTGGCACCTCCCTCCTCCGTTGCCGTTAGGGGAAGGGGAGGGGAGGAGGCCGGCAATGCCAAGGTAGAAGGCGGAGGAGAATGGGGTTCCCTTTCTATAGAGTCCCCTGACCCCTGTGCCATTTGAGACATGGCTAATTGAATATCTTGTTCCACCGAGGCGGCCTCTGCCGCACAACCCCTGCAGACTCCTGACTCGGCTGTAGTACCCCTGCGAATGCCACAGGACGGGCAACGCGCTTTGCCAGTCATGTCCTATTCCGGACCAGATCCGCAAGTATGGCTTTGCAACTCAAAGAGCAACAGAAATAATAAATTAAATAAATTAAAATTAAATTAAATTTAAATGCAAATTAAAGTTTGTAGAAGAGCTGAAAAGGGAGCCAACCCCCCCAATGCGCCCTATCCCCTCCCTGGCTGTAAACTACTATGGAGGGAGACCACTGAGAGTAAAACAAAACAAAGACTAAATTTAGATTAAATTAAATTTATCCCCCGTTAAAAATCTTCCCCAGTACTTGCGATTTTGAAGCATTTCAACAGCGCACTGCTCCGCGGAAGGCCGTTGCGCTCCGGGGGCTCACACGTGGTAGGCCGCGGCCACGTGGAGCGCTACCCGGTCGGCGTCTCTGCCGGACTCTCCTATTCTTTCCCGCAGAGCCTGGGCGGCAGCATGAACAGGCTTTGGGAGTGGCGAACGACCCCGACGCTCCTGAACTGCCGAGGCCCAGCCGGAGGAGTGGGGTAAAGTTGCGCTGCCGCCTCAAGCGCTCAGCCACCAGAGGGCTTCGGCACGAGGTTAGGCAGAACTCCGGAGAGAATGAGGCCCCAGCCGGGGGATGCGGCTTTGCGGTTCTCCCCACCGCTGTCGGAGAAGTCTCTGGTCGGTAGGCCCAGGTACCGCACAGAACACAAGCTCCTCTGTCCCGTACAGAACACCAAATTCCTCTTCTGTTCGGGAGGGGGGGGAAAGAGGGAAAAAGGAGAATTAAAGGAGCAGTTCAAAGGAAATGCTAAGACCTGAAAGTTAAGAGAGAGAGAGAGAAATCAAATAAAATTAGATTAAATTAAAATAAACTAAATTAAATTAAATTAAAGGAAAAAAACGGAAACTCCAGTAAGCCCTTGGCTTACGGAACCCTCCAGCTGCTTGGAGGCTGAGAATACTGGGATCAGTGGGTGGTGCCAGTGGTATTTATCCCGTCCCATCCTCAAAAGGATAGACTCAGCCTCCAAGCTGCTGGAAGGGTTACGCAACCCAGAAGTAAGGGACTGGACTGGAGTGACGATAAGGAACAAGCAGGAATGAGTCTTCACATATGGGGACTCCCCAGCTAGAGATGCCTGGGAGATCACCCAGATTGTGAGTCCCTGGGAAGGGCTCCACCTCCACCCATGAATCTCAGGCATCCAGTCAGGGATGGAGGGTAGGAGCTGATTAGGTATGGAACAGGTGTTTAAGAACAGCCTGACCAAACAAGGCATCCCGGTGGGAGTCCTTGTCCAAGCAGTAATGGGCTGTGAAGGTATGAACAGATGCCCAGGTGGCCGCTCGACAGATTTGGTCGATGGACACAGAATTTAGATGAGCCATAGAGGTTGCCTTGGCCCTCACATTGTGAGCTGTGACATGGCCCTCCAGAGAAAGGTTCTTACTCTGGTAGGCGAAGGAAATACACTGAGCGATCCAATTGGACAGAGTTCTCTTAGAGACTGGAAGTCCTAAATGAGAAGGATCAAAAGCAACAAAAAGTTGAGAGGACTTTCTATGTTGCTGTGTCCTTTGTAAGTAGAAAGCAAGTGCTCTTTTACAATCCAGGGTATGAAGATTCCTCTCTGAACTTGATGCATGAGGTCCTGGAAAAAAGACAGGTAAATATACCTCCTGGTTCAGATGAAAAGGTGAGACCACTTTAGGCATAAAGTGTGGATTAGTTCTGAGGACTACCTTGTCATGATGGAACCTTGTATAAGGAGGATTAGCCACTAAAGCTTGCAACTCACTGATACGGCGAGCTGAGGTGACTGCAATGAGAAAAATAACCTTCCAGGAAAGGAATTTCAAGGAGGTAGTGGCTAAGGGTTCAAAGGGTGGCTTCATAAGCTGGCCAAGAACCAGATTCAAGTCCCATGCCACTGGAGGTGGTCTAATGGGAGGTTTAGTCAAAAGAAGGCCTCTTATGAATCTTGCTTATAAGAGGATGAGAGAAAATAGGTTGTCCATTGAGAGGCTTAAAGGATGCTGCAATAGCACTCAAATGGACTCCGATTGAATTTGTTTTAAGGCCTGCATGGGATAAATGCAGCAAATAGTCTAGTAAAGAATTCAAAGGTATTGCAAGAGGGTTGAGACCCTTCTCTGCACACCAAATGGAAAACCTTTTATTTATTTATTTATTTATACATCTTTTCTATACCGCCACTTCCAGAGATCAGTGGCGGTTTACAGGTAACAAACTAATAATAGAGCACTATTATTTTACATAGAACAGATTCAGAACAAACAACATTCAACTATTAAATGTAACTCAAAATACAATGAAATAACAGGAGAGGTAGGAACGTTTGAACTGGGTATGAATTAATGTTTCAAAACATAATAGCAATTGCGTTAAGCATAGGAACGTCTGGTGGAAGGCTTTCTGGAAGCATGAAGGATATCCTTCACTTGCTGAGAAAGGTATAAATCCTGGAGGTCTAGGCCTTCAGCAACCAGGCCCTGAGATGAAGAGACTGAGGATTTGGGTGCCACAAGGTTCCCTCCTCCTGGGAGAGGAGATCTGGAGCAGACTCCAGGTCCAGGGGGGGGAGCTTGAAAGAGATGCAGAAGTAGAGGGTACCACACTTGGCGTGGCCAATGTGGTGCTATGAGGATCATAGACCCCTTGTCTCTCTGAAGCTTGAACAGAGTCTTGGGGATGAGGGGAATAGGTGGAAAGGCATAGAGGAAGTCTTGCCCCCAATGAAGGAGGAAGGCATCCCTGGCCTGAACTCCCTGACATGGAATCCTGGAACAAAACCGGGGAAGTTTGGCATTCCACGGACTTGCAAACAGGTCTATGTCTGGGGTACCCCAAATCCGAAAAATCCTGGCTATCTGGTCCCCATGGAGGGACCATTCGTGTGGAAGCAGAACTCGACTGAGTCTGTCTGCCCAAGAGTTTTGAACCCCTGGAAGATACACTGCCATGAGATGGATTTGATGCTCTCTGGCGAAGGCCCACAATCTCAGAGCTTCGTTGCAAAGCGACAGAGAGCCAGTCCCTCCCTGCTTGTTCATGTAGAACATGGCTACCTGGTTGTCTGTGTGGATGAGGACTGTCTTGTAGCTGAGCAGGGTGTGGAAGACTCTGAGAGCCAGAAAGATTGCTCTGAGCTCCAAGAGGTTGATATGTAGAGATGTCTCCTTTGGGGACCAGATGCCTTGGGTCGAGAGATCTTGTAGATGAGCTCCCCAACCCTTTGGAGAGGCATCTGTTGTAAGGGTTGCTTGGGGTAACACCTGTTGAAAGGGGGACCCCAGCAACAGATTTTGAGTGGACTTCCACCAGTGGAGGGACCAAAAGAGGCGACTGGAGGTTGCTATTTTGTCTGACAGGCAGCCTGATGCCTGGGTCCATTGGGTGGATAGGGTCCACTGAGCTGCCCTCATGTGAAGGCGAGCGTAAGGAACCACATGCCCCGTGGATGCCATGTGGCCTAAGAGTTGCAACATCTCTCGAGCAGTTAAATGGGATTTTAACTGAATCTGGGAGGCTAACTGCACCAAGCGTAGGCAACGGGCCTGGGGAAGATAGGCCCTTACAGTTGTGGTATCCAGTAAGGCCCCTATAAACTCTAGAGACTCAGTAGGGGTGAGATGGATTTTGGAATGTTGATTACCAGTCCCAGATACTGAAGAATACGCTTTGTGCAGGCCAGGGAAGCCTGGGCCTCTGACTGGCATGGAGCTCGGATGAGCCAGTCGTCCAGATATGGGAATACAAATATCCCTAGAGTGCGCAGAAATGCAGCTACTACTGCCATGCATTTTGTGAACACTCTTGGAGCAGAGGCCAGACCAAAAGGAAGCACTTTGTATTGGTAGTGCTTTCCTTGGTAAAGGAACCGAAGGAACCTTCTGTGTGTTGGATGGATGAGGACATGGGTGTACGCATCCTTGAGATCTAGAGAACAAAGCCAGTCCTGACTCTGGAGGTATGGAAGGAGAGTTCCGAGAGAAGTCATCTTGAATTTCTCCTTGCATAGAAACTTGTTCAACTCTCTGAGATCTAATATGGGTCTGTAGCCCCCCGTTTTCTTTGGGATGAGAAAATAAGGGGAGTAGAACCCTGAGCCCTGTTGAAGAAGAGGTACTTCTTCTATTGCCCCTTGGGCAAGAAGGGTAGCAATCTCTTGACCCAGAAGGTTGAGGAGAGATGTTGGAGAATTGAACTGTTTCACCATGGTGTGAGGGGGAAGGCTTAAGAAATGAAGCTTGTACCCCTCCCTTATGATGGAGAGGGTCCATTGCTCTGCTGTGATTTGTTCCCATCTGGGAGCAAAGTGAGCTAACCTTCCTGGGATGGTGAGAGGCGCTGGATGTTCTAGAGCCAGAAAGGCTAAGTTCCCTAGTGGAAAGTCAAAGACCCTGAGGAGGATGAGGCTGTTGGGCCCTAGCAGTCCTCGCAGTCTGAGGCTTGGTCTGTTTTGGTTGTTGCTGTCTCTTTGTAGCAAAACGACCTTGAGAAGAGGCCTGACCATAACCGGAAGAAAATTTCCCTTTTTCTGGGAAAGATCCTTTTTTGAACAACCTCTTTTTAAAAGGAGCAGTAGTAGACTTTGAAAGTCTATCTAAAGCAGAGTTTTCAGCATCCATCTGGTTGGCCTTTGCTTGCCAATCTTTGCCAAACAGGTTTTCCCCTGTACAGGGAAGGTTACCTAGACCATCCTGTACCCAGGATTCCAAATCAGAGGCTTGCAACCAAGCAACTCTGCGTGCACCTATGGCAATAGCCGAGGCTCTACTGGCACCCTCAAAAGAGTCAAAGGCTGCACGGTTGGAAAACTTGGATACATCCTGTGCATGTTTAAGCCAGGTAATATATTCTTCTCTCTTATCTTCTGACATAAAAGGAGATAAGGTTTGCAGATGATCTGTAACCTCTTTCAGAAACATCCCCATATAGAGACTATAGGAGTTGATTCTGGCCACAAGCATACTGGCCTGGAAGATCTTCCTGCGAAAGGCATCTAAGGTTCTGCATTCTCTTCCTGGAGGAGCAGAGGAGTGCCTTTTTTGTACTCTTGATTTTTTTCATAGCAGACTCTACCACAATGGAGTGGTGAGGAAGCTGAGTCTTATGAAAATCAGGACAAGGAGGAACACGATACATGGTGTCCAACCTTCGAGAATGAGGGGAGGTGGAAAGAGGAGTCTCCCATATGCCTAACGTGATCATAAAGAATCTCATGTACTGGTAAGGTGGCTGCCTCTTTAGGAGCCTTAGGATATTGAAGGATATCTAATTTTTTGGCTCTAGGTTCAGTTTCAGAGGCCACTGAGATGGACAGGCCTCTGGCCACCTCCCTGATGAAGTCCTGAAAAGACAAGTCTTCAGGAGGAGACAGACATTCTCCTTTTTGGAGAAGAGGATTCCTGAGGAAGGATCCCCGATGTTTCAATAGAGGCCTCTGATGCATCAGAGTCTTCAGAGGAATCGAAGTATCGACTGTCTGGATGCTCTCGGAGAGCCCGATACACTTACCGGGGGGTATCGACATCGGGAGTAGTCGGTATTGATGGGCATCACTGGATAGCATACCGCTGCTGTCGACGCTGATGTCGATGCAAGCAATACCGGTATCGGAACCGGTACCGGAATCGGTACCGGTACCGACAACGGGGTTTGTTGCGGTACCGTAGGCGTTGCAGCTTGTATGAATGCCGTGATGGCACGCTGCATAGTCAGAATATTCTGATCCATCGACGCCACCAATGTCTGGATGTCGGTACCGGTACCCCAGAACATTGTAACAGGTGATCGGTCGAGGCCGAGCCATCGATGTCAACCTGTGACCCCACAGATAGAGCTTTGGAAGCCGGAGCCTCCCGCCAGGGTAATTTTGCCGGTGTGGATTCCTCAAGAGTAAGCCCGGGGGCATCTCGATATTTAGAGGGAGATGTACTCTTTGAGGACCGGCTGGATTTAAGTTTGGTTACCTGAGATCCATGGGATGAAGAAGCAGCCCTGGAAGACGTCGATGCCACAGAAGCTGCATCGGAGGGAAACAGGGTACTGAGCTTGGCTGCCCGATTTTGTAACCCTCTTTTAGACATCATAGAACAGGACTCACAATCCGCAATGGAGTGGTCAGGACCTAAACATTTTAGACACCAGTCATGGGTGTCAGTGACAGAAATAGTGCCACTGCACTTCGTGCACTTTTTAAACCCGGAGGCGGGTTTTTCCATGAGGAAAAATATATCTGTAGGCCTAAGGCCCCAGAAGAAAAAATGCACTGAAGTAAGAAAAGAGTAGTTTGTTTGTTTTTTTTTCTCAGAAAGAAAGAAAAAAGACCGGTGGTACCGGTCCAGAGTCGAGAAGGCAGACACGCGACTAAAGAAAAATAAAAGAAAATAAGAAATTCTTCAGCGGTGACAGGAAACATGACCTGCTGGCTCTGCGGAAAAGAAGAACTGGAGAGAGGCGGTTGGGAAACGCAGGAAGGCAGCACGCAGGCGCTGTGGGATGCTCCCAAAGGCTTTCCTTTTGGACGCTGGGGAGCGTTCCCGCGCAGGCTCCGTCGGTACTGACGATACCCATATGTGAAGACTCATTCCTGCTTGTTTCTGGAGATCTAAATGCTACCTTATTCAGCATCTGAATGATCTAACCCCTCAAAAACAGGTTTCCCATTATATCCGCATGTTTAAGCCCAGTGGGGTTACGGTTTGTAACCGATGAATGCGTTGTTCTATATACAGTAGCGCCTGTTCCCGTGTCCTGCCCAACTGAGATGTCATCAGCTGTTCTATACAGAAACATTTAAGATCTCCATACGCATGGCTGAACTCAAGACAATGGTCAACCATCGGTGCTTCCCGTCTGCGGCATTTTAACTTACTTTTGTGTTCACTCATCCGGACTCAAAAGGGCCTTATGGTTTTGCCAACATATGTTAAATTACAGGGGCATTTCACACAATACACCACATGTGTAGAAGAACATGAAGTTGAACACCGGAGTTTATATGTTCTACCATTATGGCTAAATTCTGACAACTCTTGGAGTAATCATGCAAATGTTACAGGAACCACATTGAACATGCCCAGTTATTGTTTCTGTTGTGGTAGGCATTACAGGACGTAAAATAGCAGGACTGAGTAATTCCTTAAAATTGCGTTGTCTCCTCCATACACAACGAACTGTGTGGTTTTCTAGCCCCAGGACACTACGTAAAACATTCATGTGACGCTTAAGGCTGCGTTTTAAAAGTACACTAAATGGAGTAAAACTCGTGATCAAATTGACTTGCTGAACAATATTGTCGGATTTCATCCTTTCTGGAGGATGCAGTAATAGGTCATGATTAGCGTACAATGCCCGTTTGTAAGCTCGATCCACCACTTGGTGAGGATAACCCCTTTGATAGAAGTTGTTCTTCAATTGTTGGGACTGTACCTTAAAATCCCGAAGATCAGAACAGTTACATCGATAACGAATGAACTGGGATAGTGGTAAACTGTCCTTCAAAGGTAATGGATGTGCACTGTTGTAATGCAACACTGCATTTTTATCTATAGACTTTCGAAATGTTGAAGTATGCCATCCCAGGGCTGATTTTCTCATAAGAATGTCCAAAAAAGTTATTTATTTGGTATAATTCAACGTGAATTTGATGTTTTCATCTCTACTATTCAACCAATCATGAAATTGAACGAGGTTCGCCATTGTACCTTGCCATAAGACAAATATATCGTCAATATAGCGCCGCCATAACTTGATTGATGCCGCATAGGGAGAAACAGTAAGCCAGTCTTTCTCAAGTTTTTTCATATACAGATTTGCTACCGATGGAGCACATGTGGCGCCCATCGCAACACCACAAAATTGGCGATAAATGTTGTCTTCAAAAATGAAAAAATTGTTATACAAGATAAATTTGCTATCCAATTTAGCAGAGTTAAACTGTTGTTCAGAAAGGTCACCACGATCTTGAAGTGCTGCCATAACCACCAGTAACTTTTGATGTGGTTTCATTGTACATAGTTATCCCTCAAACCCAAGCACATCTAGTGGTTATGGCAGCACTTCAAGATCGTGGTGACCTTTCTGAACAACAGTTAAATTTGCTATCCAATTTAGCAGAGTTAATCTTGTATAACAATTTTTTGTTGGCAAAACCATAAGGCCCTTTTGAGTCCGGATGAACGAACACAAAAGTAAGTTAAAATGCCGCCGACGGGAAGCACCGATGGTTGACCATTGTCTTGAGTTCAGCCATGCGTATGGAGATCTTAAATGTTTCTGTATAGAACAGCTGACGACATCTCAGTTGGGCAGGACACGGGAACAGGCGCTACTGTATATAGAACAACGCTGGATTCATCGGTTACAAACCGTAACCCCACTGGGCTTAAACATGCGGATAGAATGGGAAGCCTGTTTTTGAGGGGTTAGATCATTCAGATGCTGAACAAGGTAGCATTTAGTTCTCAAACCATCCCGCATGCGCGGTGTCCATATATAGCGGTGAACACCTAGTTTTAACCATCCCGCATGCGCGGCGTCCATATATAGCAGATAATGCTGAAGAAGCTAGTAAGCTCACAAGGTATACCATTTTGACAAGAGTTTTAGTTATGTGTTTGTGATTGGTTCCTCAATTATATAATTTATTATTGGTGGATGAAAGTTTGTATTGAATGCACTTATTTTGTTTACAGTGCTTCTATGAATTTCCCCTGATGAAGCCTCCAGGGTGAAACGCTTTTGTAGAGCGTGCCTGACAGCGTCGGGAGTTTTGGAAATCTACAGTTGAACTTCCAAAGGCTTTGGTGAAAGCTAAGTAAAAGACTCCTTAAATTACTTTGGAAGCCACTAGTTGCACTTTTCTTATTAAGCACTAAGATTCCTTTTACATATATAAAAAAACTTTTATGAAAAATTGACATAAGTAGTGGCTTGATTGTTTCAAGGTCGGTGATGTATATAGGGCATGACATCTCTTGACATTTTGTTGTCAGTTGGAAACAGCCTGGAGTTCTGAGACCTGTGTTGCCACTAAATAAGTCACAAAAAAATACAGCACACTTTCTTGTTTTTGTCCAGAGTATTCTATTTTCTGAAAAGTAAATATTAGTTAAGCCAATTTGTTTTAGTCTTCGAATTAAAAGCAAATGGATAACAGATTCAAATGCAGTAGCAATATCTTGGAATATAAGTATAAAGGCTTGAGTGTTGCTATCTATCCCCTTTATGATCTTGTTGTAGATAGTTACCATAGCATCGAAACCTTGATGTTAAGGTCTAAACCCCTTGATGTTAAGGTCTAAACCCCTTGGTTGTCAGAGGGGAGAGTGGAGATCTATGTGGTCTTGTAGTTGCATATATACGTTTTTTCTATTATTTTGGACAGGAAAGGTAGACTGGAAATGGGTCTGTAAGAGGATGGATTGTTTTTGTCCTGGGCTTTGTTTTTTTAGTATAGGGCGTATGATGGCTTTAAGGTCACTAGGCATGTATCCTTGTGCAAGGGAGAGATTTACTATTGACAATAGTATAGGTGCTAGTTCGTTACATGCAGTTTTAATCCATTTAACAGGGCAGGAGTCTGCTTTGGATGTGGTGGTGTTCATGTTTGATATAGTATGTTTAAGAGAATCTAAGTGTACAGAATAGAATTTGTCCCAAGTTTCAATGGGCTGTGTAATATCGAAGATATATGAGGGAGAGATGTTTGACGCAGAGTTTGTCTTTGACGCATAAAAGTCAGCTAAAGTTTATGGTGAAACAACAGATTCTGTTGAAGAGTATGAGTGAGTTGTGAGGGATTTTACAATTGAGAATAGATCTTTAGGTTTGTTAATTGATTTCATCAGGAGCTTTGTGTGGTATTCTTTTTTAACAAGATTAATCTGATGATGGTATTTTGAAAGCACGCATAGGTATTTCTCTCTGTTTTCTGTGGTCTTTTTGGAACACCAGGTGCGTTCAAATTGTCTTAGTTGTTTTTTGATTAGCCTTAACTCGTGTGAGTACCATTGCCTGGATGGATTTCTGGAGGTTTGATGTGGGTTCTGCGGCTTAGTTGCTAGATTAGTGATAGAGGTGTTCCACTCATCAATTGTCAAGGTTTTCTGTTGTAGAGCATATGGACTCTAAAATCTTCTCAGTGAGGACTTCTTTTTCAAAATGAATGTATTTGGAGTGTTGTTTAACGTTTTTTGTTTGAGTCTGGTGGGGTGGTTGTGTGGTCTCAAGCATGAAGTCTATGAGGCAGTGGTTGAACCATGGGACCGGAGTGATTGGGGGGGGGGGGAGTTATTATAGAGATGGTATCACGTGGTATAAATATGAGGTCTAGTATATTTCTTTTTTTGTGTGTTGGGGTAGCGATTATTTGCTTATAGTCTAACTGTTCCATGGTCATGATAAACGTGGAAATTTGCGAGCTTTGGAGTGAAGGGAGATTGAAATCTCCAAGTAGTAGTACTTTTTTGTTTGGTGATATGCTTATTATTTCATCAATAATGGTAGTTAGATCTTCCAGGTTGGAGGATGGAGATCTGTAAACTAGGCAGAAAGCCATGTTTCTGTTATCTATTGGGAGTAGATCTATGCCAGATGATGTACTGGCACTATGAATTTGTGGAGATAGTTAATCTCTGATAAGCACTAATACATCGCATCACATTTGTTAGACCTGGGAGTATGGAATATTTCGTAATTAGTGTATTCTTAAACCAACTAAATCCACCTATCAAATTTGCTGAGCCAGGTTTCTGTTATGAAGAGTAGGTCTGGGTTACCATTAATAGCTGTGAAAAAACAGATGGTATCTTCTTTTTTTATGGATCTAGAATTGATGTATGCACCCTTAAGGAGGGTAGGGATGTTTTTGGCATGTTGAGGTATGTTGGCAGCTAAGGAGATGTTTATGTAGATTAATCTCCGCGTTTGTGGATGGTTTGGGATCCTGTTGTAAGGTTTGTGGAGGGGTGGGGCTAAATGAGCACTGTAATGTGTGCGAATGATTGGGATTGATAGAAGAGGAGAGAGATGACTCTGAGAGAGACCAGCAAAGAGAAGGTAGCAGTTGTCAAGACGGGAGGTAACTAAAGAGTGGACAAGAGTTTTAGTTATGTGTTCAGAGAAGAAGGGGCGAATTTTGCTAATATTATAGAGAAAGAAACACCAGGTTTTAGCAAACTGTTGAATATGTGTGGAGGAGGAGGAGGGAGAGAGAGAGAGAGAGAGAAGTCAATGGGCTGAGAAAACAGAAAGAAGAGTATTGTCAATAGTGACGGAGAAAGGTGGGAGGAGGGTTTATGGGGAAAGATAAGAAGTTTGGTTTTAGCCATGTTCAATTTCAGATGGCGGTGAGACATCCAGGCAGCAATATCAGATAAACAGGTAGAGATACAAGCTTGGAGTGCAGAAGAAATGTCAGGTAAAGATAGACAGATTTTGAGAGTCATCAGCATAAAAATGATACTGAAAGCCATAGATGAGGGCACCAAGGGACTAGAACAGACACTTGGGGTACACCAACTGAAAGAGGGATGGCAGCAGAGGAAGAACCACCAGAACAAACACTGAAGGAGCGACTGGAGAGATAAAAAGAGAACCATGATAGCACAGAGTCTCTAAAGCCAAGAGAGGATAATGTGTTGAGGAGGAGAAAATGATCAACAGTATCAAAAGCAGCAGACAGGTCAAGAAGAATAAGAACCGAGTTAAAGGCCTTTGGACTTAGCCAGGAACAAGTCACTAGAAACTTTGGTAAGAGCCATTTCAGTAGAATGAAAAGGATGAAAACCAGACAGGAGAAGATCAAGGACGACATGAGAGGAGAGAAATTCAAGGCAGCAGTGGAGAGCTGCATGTTCAAGACGTTTAGAAATAAAAGGGAGAAGGGAGACGGGTTGATAATTAGAAGGACCAATAGGGTCGAGAAGGTTTTTTGAGGAAAGGAGTGATCACAGCATGCTTGAAGATCACAGCCACAGGTTGCAACTACTTATTGAAAACTAAGGCAAAATTAGACCTTACCCGCTAATTGTCTTTCCTCGAGTCCCTCCAGGCTAGTCCTGTACGCATGGGTTTTCTCTGCCCAGCAGTTGAGGACTATAACAGAGTCTTGATGTCACCTTACAAGAGCTCCCTCTTCAGCTCCAGAACCCGCTCTTCCACTGACAAAGCAGACTCGACAGATTTAACACTGCCACAAAATAATGCTCTAAGAGCCTTGCCGTAACTAATGTGTACAAAAGGAATGTTTAGTAAAATGGAAGCAACCAACACCCAATTATATACCGAAGTACTGAGAAAATAAAGATATGTGCTGAATGCACAATAGGATATAGCCATTACAAACAATCCACCCCAATTAAGAACCTGAAAGGACATTCTTGGCGTGCTGCATTTGTCTTACCGTACCAGATACTTCTCCAAGCCACACGGACTCGCTCTGCTAGAAACTGAGCGCATAAAAACTTCTACTAACTGGGCAGGTCCTGGACTAGTCTGATGGGTCTGAAGTAAAGATGATTGGCAGGTAAGGTCTAATTTCGCCTTCCTAATCGTCCCTCTAAGCCAGTCCAGTACATGTGGGACGTAGCAGTGTCTAAGTATGGGAGGGACCCGCAAGTCCTGCTTGGAGCACCAAAACCCCAAAACGCTCATCCTGCGCCATGTGAACATCCAGGTGATAATGCACACCTTTATACAGCACTGACAACTATGTTGCCACTCGGAAATGTCCACCGGGTGCACCAGACTGTGCTCTGCCCAGGAAGCTGACTACGATCTAATAGAATGAGCTCCGAGCCTGCCGGAACCACCTGGCCTCAACTCGAATAAGCTACCATGATGGTTTGTGTCACCACTGCGCTATGGAGGCCTTAGAGATGGCCTCCCCCTTTTGAGGACCCCTGAAAAGCACGATCAATCAATCCAACTTACAGAAGGACTGTGTTTAAGATACCGTTGCAACACCCTACGCCGATCCAACAGGTGGAGCTGCCATTCCTCTGCGGTCTCGCCTCGCACCACAAACACCAGCAAGAACACCACTTGATTCAAATGGAACCGAGAGATCACCTTAGGAAGGAAGGTTGGCACAGGCATAGTACCACTTTCTCAGCGGTGATATGCAAAAACGGCTCCCTACACAACCAGGCCTGCAGCTCTGAAATTCATTGGACCTTACAAATCGCCACCAGAAAGATCACCTTTATCATCAGATTCCTGAGGGAAGCTCTCAACACCAGCTCGAATGGTGCCTCTGCCAAAGTGGACAGTACTAAGTTAAGGTGCACGGAGGCACCATTGGCCGAAAGGGAGGTCGTACCTGCTTCACTGCCTTACGAACCGGACCATATCCAGATGGCCCCCCAGAGATGGCCCCTGCACTTGTCCTCTGTAGCAAGAGAGGGCGGCCAGCTGAACTTTCAATGAAAGTATTGCCAGTCCTTTCTCGAACCAGTGCTGTAAAAACAAGAGTATGTCTGTGAAAGAACAGAACGGACAAATGTCCCTTTTGGAACACCAATCCTCAAATACTTGCCAGACCCTTAGGTAAGCTAGGGAAGTTACATTTTTCCTGGCCTTCAACATGCTTGATATGCCCGCCAAGGCATAATCTCTCCGCTGTAAGCACGCCCGCTCAAGAGCCAAGCTGTAAGCGAGAATCGATCCACTTGTGGCATTAGTATGGACCCCTGCGACAGCAGGTTGATTCTGTCGGACAGCCTCCAAGGCTGGTCGATCAGAAGGCAAATCAAGTCCATATACCAAGGTCTCCGTGGCCAATCCATTGTGATGAGGATTACCGGATGGTTGTGAACCCCGATCCACTGCAGGGTGCGGCCGATGAATGCCCATGGTGGGAAGACACAGAGCAGCCCTTCCTTAGGTCAATGTTGAGCCAGTGCTTCACGCCCCTTTGACATGTGCTCTCTGCACCAGCTGTAAAAGCAGCTCGCTTTGGTGTAGGCCAGGGAGGCCATGAGGTCCATCACTGGCATCCCCCAACAGACTATGATGTTGTGGTAGACTGCTGCATTCCGTTCCCACTCTCCCGGATGCAACCGGTGTTAACTGAGGAAATCTGCCTGCACATTGTCCTTCCCTACTACATACGTTGCGGAAAGTGCTGTCAAATGCTCCTCTGCCCATTCTCTTCCAGGGTCACACTGCCTGTGCCCCCTGCCGGTTGATATACACCATTGTAGCCATGTTGTCCAAGCACACTCACACTGTTTTGCGGGCTATCCACCGATGGAAGTACTGGAGAGCTAAAAAAACACTGCCCTAGTCTCTAGTCGATTGATGGACCAAGACCGTTCCTGAAGTGACCACTGGCCCTGCGTGACCTGCGACAGACAATGTACCCCCCACCTGGTGAGCCTAGCATCCGTTGTTACCAGGATCCATTGTGGGGGCTCCAACCAGACACCGGATATCAGACACTCGGTCTGCCTTCACCAGGCCAGACGCCAGCACACTTCTTTTGGACATTCCAACCTCCGGGACAAGGGTGATGCTGAGGAGACCATCGAGAGAGGAATGCCTGCTGTAATGGTCTCATATGCACTCTGGCCCAAGGCACTAGGTCCAATGCCACCGCCATCGAACCCAGCAACTGGAGGTAGTACCACGCAGTAGGAGCCTTCATGTTCAGAAACCTCTGTACTTGCCCCTGAATCTTCTGTATTCCGTCCTCCAGAAGAGAGACTAGTCCTGAGTCTGTATTGAACAGCGCTCCAGGTAAACTAACCGCTGGACCAGCTGCAATTGACTCTTGGCTGGGTTGACCAGCCAGCCCAGACTATGAAGGAACTCCACCACCCCCTATGTAGCGGAGAGGCCTTTGGCTGCAGATTTTGCCCTAATCAACCAGTCATCCAAATAAGGATGCACCAGAATGCCCTCCTTGTGCAAGGCAGCTGCCACCATGACCATGATTTTGGTAAAGGTGCAGGGAGTGGTCACTAGGCCAAAGGGCAGCAATTGGAACTGAAAATGCCCCACTGACATTGCAAATCTCAGAAAGCATTGATGCTCCGGTCTTATAGGAATATGTAAATAAGTTTCCATGAGATCCAGTGCAAACAGAAACTCACCCTGCCGCACTGCCAAGATGACCAAGCGAATGTTTCCATATGGAAATGAGGCACCCGCAGGGCGCAATTCACATGCTTAAGATACAGAATGGGCCAAAAGCGCCCTCCTTCTTGGGCATCTGAGTATCGACCTAAGCTACACTGGTCTGGGGGCACTGGGGCCACCACCTGTAGGTACAACAACCATTCCAGCGTTTCTTGGACCGCCCTCGCCTTCTCCAGAGCCTTGCATGGCGAAGCTATGAAGGTGTGGGATAGGGGTCGTGCACACTCCAATGCAATCTCCAAAACCCATTGCTCGGTTGTGATAGAGACCCAGATGGAATAAAACTGCTGAAGTCAACCACCGATTACTATGCTTTTCGCCTGGGCCGTCCTGGCATCATTGGAGCTTCTTGGCCAGGATCTGTGGGGCAGAGAAGGAACCCCGACCAGAAGCCCAATAGCCCTGAAAGGGCTGTTTCCTGACTCCATAATGGTATGGAACGAATAGGTTGGCCCGGAACCAAAGGAAATCTCTAGGCTGACCCCATTGAGAGACCCTCTGTTTCAAGCCTTTCAGATGATCTTCCAGCAGCCAGCCTCCCTTTCAATCTCCTAGGTCCTTGACTAACTTATCTAGCGCCTCCCCAAACAGTAACTTGCCCTTAAAAGGGAGCTTACTTAGTCTGGCCTTAGAGGAAGCATTCGCTGACCAGTTGCGGACCCACAAAAAACGACATGCCACAATGATTGAGGCCATTGTCTAGGAGGATGCCCAGACCAGATCATAAAACAATCTGCTAGAAAAGCTGAAGCAGACTCCAGCTTAGCCCCATCTGAAGCTGCTTGACCCTCCAGATAAGGTAGCGCTAACCCCCCCGAATCCAGTGAATGGATGCACAGGACACATAAGCCTCACAAATAGTGGCCTGCAGTGTCAAGGCACTGGTTTAAAATGCCTGCCTTCTAGTTTGGTGGTCTTCTTGGTCACCACCGAGACCAAGGCATCCACCTTGGGCATCTGAAGCAGGTCCCGGTCATCTTGTGGGATAGAGTACAAGTGGCCCATCGCCCTACTGCCTCTCAGCATAGCCTCTAGAAACTCCCATTTCGAATCAATCATTTTTCTAATCACTCTATGCACTGGAAAACAAACCTGGGCCCCTTGAAACCTTGCAGTCTTCCAGAGGCTCCTCTGCCACTGCGGGTGGGGGCACAATATTCAATGTCGCCAAAGACTGTTTAATGAGGGCTGATAGTTCCTCCTATGGAAGACTCGAACCACATTTGGATCTTCTCCTGACGGAATTTCACCCTCTTCTAGCATTGAGCCCCCCATCTCTCCCCAGAGATCTGAGGGACCCTCCCTGAGCAAATCAGAAGTCTTAGATGGCAGAGAGCCTGACCCAGCCAGGCATCAGGATCACCTCTAGCCCTTTTAACTAAAGGTGAACCCACCTTAGGGTCCCCTCCTGCAGGGTATCCAGTGCCACCCCAGCTCCAGCTCCAGCTCCAACTTGCTTCAGGCATAAACTCTCCCACTTGAGGCAGCATGCCTTATGTAAAGATAAAATAAAGTCTGGTGAAAAAATGGACTCTGAACGGTGCGCAGTTCCTGCCAGAGGCTCTGAACAATGGTTCCCCCTTCCATTTGGCCTTTTCTTACCCTGCTTGCCTGTCTCTGAGGAAACGGCCGCATTTCCCACCAAAATTGCATCCTCTCCCTGTTCTGTTGCATCTACTGCTGCTCTCTTTGTCCACGGGCATGTTCATGCTCCTGCAACCCTGTCCCCTCCCCGCACTACACCAACCCTGGAAAGCTGGAACCGTGCAGGAACTCACCACTTCTGCCACAAGCCCCACATTTGTGCCGGAGCCCCGATGCAGCTGTCTGCACTGGGGCAAAGAAGAGGCCCGAAAACGCCACTTGCCAAAAAACATGCTGCCATTACCACCCCGGAAGCCCCAAGTAAGGGGATGCCAGGGAGAGAAGTGGGAACTCTGGTCATGCCAATTTGATCCCCTGTTTTGAACCCAGCTACTCACAACGTAAGCCACTGCAGCCAATTCCCCTACTTCTCTGTTCTGTTTTGTTTTGTTTTTCTTTAAACTTTAATTCTCCTCCACAGTACAGGCAGCACAATTGGGCCATAACATCCTGGCTATCAATCTATCTCCAAACATAAAGCTTGACCCAGCACCACAATAAGCACCCTACAGCATTTCACAATTGTTTTGTCAGGGGTTGGCAGAGTCTTAAGGCAGATCTAAATGCATTCTGTATTCATGCAACTCACAAACATGGCTTGGACCTACACTTGGTCACCAATCTGCCATTCATACTGAAATACCATAGGGCATCCATTGTGGCGTTCGGTCAAGCCTTATGTTCAGAGATAAGTGTGATGTTTGTGGATTTAGCTCTATGAATAATGAAAAATGTCATGCTTAAGGAGTACAAGAGTGTTGGGGCGGAGTTAAGTAAAAAATGCTATGGTGAATATTAGGTTATACTACTAGAGGAATATTAAGTTTAGTTGATTATGTGTGCTATATGGCCTCAGCATATACGTGTTGGTGTGGGAAGATTTTTAGGACCCCTGATGTAATGGTACCAGTCCTTGGCCTAAATTGATAGCCAGGACGTTATGGACCAATGGTGCTGAGATCCTTTTCTCCCTTTAACTGTAAGGTTGATTAAATCTTCTCTATTGTGGTTAAATGAAACAAAGTCTGATTGTAGTAATACTGTATCTTCATTCTGACTACATGGACATTAGTGTATTGAAAGAGCCAGGAATCTAGGCATGCCCTGCAGTACCGCCTGCCCTCCTCACCTCCCCAAAACAGCCAATAAGGTGAAGGGCCCCAGCTAATATAAGCAAACTTGCTTTTTTTTTCTCCCAATCATCCTTTCAGTGGAGTCCACTACACAGAAGGTCTTCACTCAGCTGCTGAAGATTGAAAGACTGGGTTCTGGAGCTGAAGAGGGAGCTCTTGTAAGGTAACATCAGAACTCTGCCACAGTAAATCCTCAGCTGCTGGTGGGCGGAGAAAACCCATACGTACTGGACTGGCCTAGAGGGATTATTAGGAACCTTCTGCTTGTACAGTGTCTCCCACAGTATGTAGGGTTGCTGTATAGCTGACCTGCAGCATGTTGTATGCACAGCCATAAAGCATGGGCACCACATGCATGCACAGTGCATTGCTGCAGCTCACACTCCTCTGAAGACAGACACACACACGATACCACTGTCCAAAAGTGGTGCAGGTTGGCATTCTTACCTGCTCCTTAGGCCTCTGTTGATGCTCCACCATTGTCAACACCTGCTCAGTGTGCTGGTGCTATTAGCATGCTCTGCCATCCAGCCATGGGTGGTGCAGCTTCTCAGTGTGGCAGCTGAGTGTGTGGACTCATGCTGGATGAAATGTTGAAAGGTTAGCACACCTGGACATACCACTCCTTATCCACTGGCTGGTCTTGAACCCATGACCCTTCACACATATGCACAGTGGCCATGTGTTTGGAGCCACAGAGAAGCTGTGTGGGTTCATCAATCCATGGGTATATATGTGGTCTTTGTCAGGATGCATGAGGGGATGTGTTGGGGTATGCCTATGTCTGTCTACTTAGATTCTCTGTAGGCTCTGTGCCATACTTGTCTGACAAGGTATGTTTGGCAGGTGTGGAAGAGGGACATCTTGTTAAGTCTGTATGCTGCCCTGCCTTGCTATGCTGCTCGACATTCATGTCTTACATATGGGATCTGTTCAGTCAAAGGGGCAGGCCATGATACATGAACACACACATTCCAGAATAACCAATGTACCTATTTCCTGGTGTGTGTTTGTGCCAGGGTCCACCGATCATGGCAGACAGCATGCCGGCCGATCCCTCCCTCCCTGCCATCATGGCACAGCTGCCGCTTCACTGCTGCAAGTGGTCTTATTGAAGATGCACACATGCAGTTAGTCACACCACGCTGCTCCAACCCACCTCCACCAGGACATGTGGGCACGCGTGCTGCTGCCTTAGACCTCGGAAGGGATCACCATGTGCTCCGCTATACCTGTTGCTGACATGCTTACCATCTCACTGACAGTGAAAACTGCAGCACTGCACCTGGCACACAGGGTCAGGACACAGATTTCATCTGCAGCATGGCATCTGACATAGCAGCATGGTGGTAGTGGGGGTGGCGCAACTTCTTTTTGACTGTGGCAGCATGTATGTGTGCTGCCACTATTACAGCAGAGTCATTCCAGACATCATAGATGTACACCCTATGCAGCAGCCTTGGCAGCCTAGTGGACCAGCCAGCTCCACTACATCATCCATGTGATATCTCCTTTGCCAATTTGACACCAACAACATAGTGCCCTTTATTAATGAGGCACCATGCTATTGCTGCAATGGAGCACAACTATCACTAATTTGAGGGCTAAGGTGAGTGGAGCACATTGCATACATTAAAATAGGCTCTCTCCCCTCAGAAATAGCCCTTACCGCGAGCTTTCAGATAGCGTTAGAGTTCCCAGCGCTGGGAACATATAATGTACGGTAACAAAAACCGGCGGTAAAGGAGCAAACGCTATCCCCACCCAGTCTCCACTCCATTAACACCCACTCTCCACCTCTATTTACCTTAACACTAGGGGACTAGTTTCCACATGTTAATACAGCATTATCAGCACTTTCCGCAGCGTTAAGCACTCATGGGTGCAGATAACGCCCGATAACAGCACCTTTGCTCCCTTAACACTCTTTAGTAAACATACCCCATAGCGGAACTAGAAAAGATACAGAGAAGGTTGACCAAAATAACAAAGAAAATGGAATGACTCTCCTGTGAGGAAAGGTTAGAGCTTTTCAGCCTGGAAAAGAAATGACCCAGGAGAAATATGTTAGAGGTCAGTAAAATCTTGCATGGAGTAGATGGGGTAAACATGAATCAGTTGTTTACGCTTTCAAAAAAATACAAGACAAAGGGACACTCCATGAAATTATTAAGTAGCACATTTAAAACTAACTGGAGAAAATAATTTAATGTACAGTTAAACTCTGGAATTCATTGCCTGTGGATATGGTAAAAGCAGTTAGCATAACTGGGTTTAAAAAAGGTTTAAACAAGTTCCTGAAGGAAAAGTCTATAAACCGTTATTACAGTAGGCTTGGAGAAAGCTATTGATTATCCCTTAGAGTGAGCAGTATGGAAACTATCTACTTTTGGGGGCCTTACAAAGTACTTATGGCCTGGATTGGCTACTACTGGAAATAGGATACTGGTCTTGATAAACTTTTGTCGTGACCCAGTATGGCAATCTTTTATGTTCTTATGCAGAATTTGATAGTTTGGGGTATTTTTGTTCTTTACATTTTCTTTTATTTACACTTCTTGGGCTAGATCCATAAGGGTTTTTGTTTTTTGTTTAGGAAAAATGATTTTGGTTCTAGTTTTCATATAGATCTATCTATCCTGAAAATTTGGTTGCTGTAGATTACATGGTTCAAGAGATAATGTGTAGGGAGATAAAGCAAATACATAAGCAATCTGTTAAAGAAGCAAGTTCTAATAAATCAGCAAACTATTTCTTAGGAAAAAGATAGTTTTGTGATAGGAAGGCAATTTTCAGAGCCTTTTAGGATAATAAAGTAGTATGGTTTGCCATGTTAGTCTACCTAAATAAAAACAACAAAAACAAGTGATTAATTTAATATATTTTGACTAAACTTCTGAAAGTTTGATTGTAAGGGTACTAGGCACCCTACATGAAACGTAACTCTTGTGCCTTTCTCCCCAACCAACTTTCAGCCCACAGGCCATTACCATCTTCCCTCCTGAAATTTTGATAATAGATCATCAATAGTCATAAAGATTCTGCCACCACCCCTCTCAGAACTATAAAAACAGAGGCCAATATTCAGTGATGCAATGAGCCAGATAAGTTATCCAGAAAATAGTTATGCAGGTAACTTCATCTAGATATTCAGCACACCTTATCCAGCGAAGTTTATTGCTAAACGTATACAGATAACGTTATTCAGGTAACTTTAAAACACCACTTCAGCCTGATCAGACTTAACCTGGACAAACCCATCGCAAAACCCATCGCTTACATTGTTAACCAGTCTCTGCAACAAGGTATCATGCCGACCCATCTCAAGAAATCACTTATAAGACCCATCTTAAAGAACAAATCTCTCAACAAAAGTGACCCTGCATCATATCGCCCAATCTCAAGCATATCATTCTTAGCTAAAACAATCGAAAAAGCGGTTCAGCAACAACTGCAAGATCACATAGACGATAGAAAAGCCCTGGATAAGCATCAATATGGGTTTTGTCAGCATCACGGAGTTGAAACACTACTGCTGGCACTCCTTGACAATCTCCTCAGGGGTCTCGAAAACAAAAACGCTATGTTCATACTTATATTCATTGATATCTCAGCTGCTTTTGATACAGTTCACCACAACACCCTCTTAAACCGTCTTGCCTCCATAGGTATAGCAGGGACCCCCTTAAAATGGTTTGCATCATATATATCCAATAGGATGCAACAAGTGCAGTTCAACAATGATAAAGCTGATGCCTTCCCCCAAACCCAAGGGATCCCTCAAGGATCCGCCTTTATCATCTCTCTTATTCAATTTGTATATAAAGCCGGTCTGCGAGATCTTTCAGAAACGCAACATCAATTACCACATCTATGCCGACGATGTGATGCTATACACGCAGCTTGACATAACACAACCAAACTTCAATCCGCTAGAAGAATGCCTTGACATGCTCCAATCATGGCTTCAACAAAACAACATGTCAATAAACCACAAGAAAACAGAGGTCATGTTTATCTCCAAGAAAGCCAATTTCATCCCGCCCACCACAGTCACCCTTAACAAAAACATATATCATACGAAACCTGTAATAAAATATCTAGGAGTCCTACTGGACTGCAACCTTAGGATGGACAAACACCTCCGAACAATTAACCGAGCCATCTTTTACAAACTGAAAATTCTGCAACCACTTCGCAATATCCTCGAGAAATCTGACTTTAGGACTGTTGCACAAGCTCTAATTATTCCACACCTGGACTACTGCAACGCCATTCTGCAAGGGCTTCCAAAGAACACCCTAAGCGTCCTGCAAATGGCTCAAAATGTTGCTGCAAGAGTCATCATGGAAAAGAAAGTCACAGACCACATAACCCCAGTACTAATGGAACTGCACTGGCTCCCAGTGGCCGCTCGCATCATCTTCAAACTGCTCATAACAACGTTTAAACTCATCCATAACATCGCACCATCCTACCTCAATAACCTAATCGCTATTCAACCATGCAACAGGAACAGAAGAACCATGAATCTCACTCTATGTGTTCCGACCAGCATAAGATCTGTCAAGGCTGAAACAAGCAATAGGGCATTCACATATACAGCACCAATCCACTGGAACCAACTCCCACATGAGATGAGACTCAAACAACTTGAGTGAATTTAGACGAAAGCTTAAAACCCATTTGTTTCAGACCCACTACAACCTGACCTAACTGCGATACTCTACCTCAACCAGATGACCTTTGCCTGCCACGGCGGCTTTAGGAATACTGGCATGTAATCATGTATGGATTGTACTTTTTGGCATGTAATCATGTATAAATTGTATATATTGGGCCCCTCCCACGCTATTGCAATCAAATGTATACCCAGATCTGCGTGCCCTAATCAAATGTATATTGTATCCAACTGATTCTCCGTGTTATAGAAATCATTGACTAATCAAAAATGTAAATCTGAAAGATCTCGCTGTATTGTACGAAACATTATGATTCTGTAAAGTAAACCGCTGCTGATCATAGGAAGCAGCGGTATACAAATGTTTACTAAATAAATACTAAATAAATAAACTTTACCCGAGGAAGAGGACAAATACTGAGATTAGTCCAGCTAACATGAAAAGTTAACCACACAAATCCTTAGACTATTCATTTCATATCTAACACAGGGAGGATAATTTTCAAAAAGGTATTCAAATAGATAAACAGCTATTTACCCAGCAGAAACAGGATTTTTGAAAATTACTTATCCTAAAAACACTTAACAGCATGCATAGTTCAAGAATACATAGATAGATCATCAACCTGTACATAGTTAGTTAATCCACCCCCTTGTTTACTGTACATAGTTACCTGTTATAATGTAAATGTTGCTTGTATAATTTCCAGGTCTCTGTAAACCACTTTGACCATTGTGAATAGCAGTTCATAAATTTAGCCAAATAAATAAATAAATATGGCTGTACCTTCCTTTTGAGAACCGATGTAAAATCCATAGGTAAAAAGTACCCTTATTTATTTGTTTCTTTAAACATTTCTTATATACCACCCCTTCCATCGATCAAGGGTGATTTACAATGAACAAAAATTCTCAAAAATTGTTTACAAAGTCAAAAACTATGATACAGGAAAACTGTATACATGACAGCTTGTTACCTATACAGTGGTAGCATGACAGCTGAGTCCGAACTATTTACAGTAAGTAATGATGGAGGAGCAGGTTATAAAAGTGTATTGGTGCTACTGGAGGGAGAGGAGTCATGGTTAGTGGAGGGGGAAGAAGGGATATGATATGAAGAGGCATTGTAATATTCAGCGATCATCAGAGTTTTTAGCTGTTTGCGAAAGGTTTGAAGACCCTTGATTGATCTAATATAGTCAGGGAGAGAGTTCCAAAGTGTGGGAGTGGAGTACCTGAAAGCTCTATTGCTGGTAGATTGGTTAGTTTTTCGTACTGAAGATGGTATAGCTAGGAGGTCCTTTGTACATTTTCTTCTGAGTCTACTATCAGCTTCTGCATGTATAAGGGTGGAAAGGTGGGAAGGGGAAATGCCGTTATGTAATTTAAATGTAGTAAGTAACATTTTGTATCTTACTCTGGTGGCAATGGGGAGCCAGTGGAGGCTATAGAGCATTGGGGTGATGTGCTCAGTGAGGTTTGCTTTCAGAATGATCCTAGCGGTTACATTTTGTGCAAGTTGGAGTTTGTGGAGACTTTGAACCAAAAAATACAGTTTTGAAAATGTCCCCCACTTTTAAATCTTAAACCAGGCCTTGACAAATTTTGTTTGGATTTGGGAGCCAGTGACCTCCTCGTATCCCCTCCCCATTCTCCATTGATGTTCCTCCATTTGCAAATTCATACATGTCTGGGGAGGATAGAAGAATTTGAAGAGAGATGATAAAATGTGTCTTGTTATGGTAGCAGGGGTTGTATGAGGCATCTTTAGACAGAAATATGCAGATAGTGTCTGTGTGGTGTGCACTGAATGTGGCAATGGGTGCCTTTGTGTGGGGAGGGTGCAGGGCTGCAGGGGGGGGTGATGTGTAGTGCAGAGGTGGGATGCCTATGTGTGTGGTTCTTGTGTGTGTGTGAATCTGTCATGCAGAGGTGAGGTGCCTGTGTGTGTGTGCAGTGTGAGGTGCTTGTGTATTTGTTCTGAGGGATGCACCTCTTGGCATATACACATTACGCCCTTTTGTCCACATGCATTCATCCCTTTAACCTCCAACATCTTGCACTCTTTCCTCCCCTTCCCACTCTCTGCTCCCCTTCCATATTCTCTCCCCTTCTTCCTATACCCTAGCATGCCCACCCCCTACCCTCCATTCTCATTCCCTTTAAAAAAAAAATAAATCTACTGCCCCCTTACATTTTTATTGTTTTGCCCCCTCCCCCCATCTAACTTTTTTTTTTTTGCAGGCCCTGATCAAGCTGTCCTCTTCTGCTGGCGGGAGACGGAATCCCAACAGTCAGACTGCTGCCTTCCAGGCCATGATCACATACAATTGTGCAGTCAAATTAGCACGGACGCCCACACTAATTTTAGGGGGCATATGCGTCCATTCCCTTACTGAGAGTGTGATGCTAACGCACAGCACCGCAATAACCACCACCCACTGATGTAGCATTAACAGTGAGAGCACACACCCAAAATACCCATGCTGTGACATGCCATTAACACCCACATTTCACTTCTAACCTGCCTAGTCCCCACCCAATTGCACGTTAATCAGTTAGCATGAGATGTTTAGTACGGACTCCATGCTGTTATCATGGCACTCTTAGTGCCCATTAAACCCTGTGTTAACGGTTAGCGCACTTTATTAAACATTCCAGTGGCAGCGGAACATCATATTGGTTGGAGGGGCCAAACATATCAATCTCCAGTCCTGCCTCCAAGCTCTCTAGATGCAGATGCTATGTTGAGCAAAATATTTGAAGGGCCATGGCCCCTGTGGCCCACTCCTTTCCGCTGCCTATGAAACATGCCCCTTAGATTGTAAGCCCTCTAGGAACAGGGAAATACATTCAGGTACAATAGGTAACCAGCCCTTAAGTACTACTGAAAAAAATAAACTTCTTCTGCACCTAAATTTAACTGACTTGAACTCCTTAGGAAAGATGTAAGCTAAACCCAACTTCCTTTCCCTTAACAGGAATGGGACTTACTGTGGCTTCTACAGATTTCCCCTCTACTAGTAAACTGTGCAGCTTTTAAGAATACCTCCACTTTCCCTCCTAGGACTAGGTGTGGCAAAGCACCTGTGGTTGTGATCTCTTCCCTTCTCCACAGATAGCACCCAATGACACCATCAATGTCAATGGACAAATAACCTGTATCTTTCTTCAAAACTCGAGTAGGAAGGCCAACACTCCTTCCTGAGAGCAGGCCAGCACTTATGCTGTCTCTCCTACCTAACAAAAACTATTACAGATACTGCTTATAAATCATGGGAAAGCCCTCACACATGGGGTATGGTATGTAACTATATTACATAAGGGACTGCATAAGGCCATACATGTAAACAAAAATGAAACATGACCCTCCATCCCCACCCTGTCCCCTGAAGGGAAGGAGGGAAGAGAAAAATAATGGAAGAGATGGGGCTGGATTAGGGAGTAGTATGGCTCTTCACGCTGCCCTGTCTATTGTAGCCTCAGCCTCCCCCCCCCCCATTCCCTGCACACTGTCTGGGAGGGGAGCCCTTATCCAGAGCCAGCCTCTGTAGTCTGTGTTACAATAGGGGAGGGGAGGAGCTGAAACACAAAAAAAAAAAAAAAAAAAAAAATGAAGAAGAGAGAGAGTTGTTCTCACCCCAGATAGTCATCAGAGCAGAACACTGGGTGTTCATGCATAAGAAAGCCTCCTGTGGGATACCCTACCACCTTCACACTCCCAAAACTGTTGCACTCTAGGTGATCATCCAGTTCAACCCCCGAGTTTTAAGTTCCATCATTCTGTCGCAAGATGAAAAAAGAAGTGAGAAAAAAAAATGGTGATTCAAAAACATATAGAGTAATTCCAGAAGCCCTATTCATGCTCTGGACTTCGGAAAACGGGCAAACAGACATGCAAAATATAGAGACATCCCCAGAGCCATTTTAGAAAGTGCAACAGGGGAGGGGGGGGGGAGAGGCAGCATGGCAGGTTGGAAGAAGGCACAGTTTTTTGGGGGGCAACGGCACATAGGGTCTACTTAGGGCAGCAAAAACCCTTGTGCTGCCACTGGATGTTCCAGTATGCAAACTAGTAGGTAATAGATGTCCCTGCCCCAAGTGTTTGGTAGCGGGGACATCTATGTGGACGCTGACACAGGCATCCACATCAGAGGCGTCTATGTTTCCAAAATCAGGCTGGAACATAGACATCCCTGGCATTTTCCTGAACATTCTGACATGAATACCCTTTTTAACTGCTTTCCATGAGATTTATTGTAGTCTAGAATAGCAAATGATGGTCAACAGCATACCCTTCATGAACTCATCTCTAAAGATGTGCACTTCATCCACAATTGAAAAACCTTGCAGCCCAAGCCCATGTGTAACATGTTCAATGAAATTGAAGAGCGCAGTATATAAGAGAAATAATATAGACAGACGTATTTATTTATTTAAGTAGACAAATATTTTCTAAGTGTAACTCTAAGGCAAAGCCAAACATAATAATGTAGTTTTGCATAAGGCCTTTTTTACCCAACTAAAATTCCAACATGGTTTACAACAATAATATTTAATAAGTTTGACACAGCTACATTTTAGGTGGAAGGCTTGACTAAATACATTTCAGGATCTGATTTATACAATTCCAAAAAGGAATACAGCAGCAATGCTATCATTACTTACAAAACACAGTGGGAAATAATGAGATGCCATAATTTTATTGAAAGGTGACACAAAATACTACACTAATCCTTTTGACCTATGGTATCCTAGCTGCCTGTCTTGTAGGTCATGAATGTACAGTACTTGAAATGATCTGTCTTATCCAGTTCTATATTTTGTTTACAATTTGTTGGAACGCAACCTTCAAATACTCTAATCATGCCGCTTCTCTTCAATGAAACCTAATTATGTATTTTGGTAGATGGATAGGTACCATAAAGACAACAGAGCACAAAAGGCGGTCCCAACCGGCCGCCAGGAAACTTAGTGTGGCTCGACCCCTCCGCCCCACCAAGCTATAGGCAGCGTGGGACGCCAGAGAAGGGAGAGGGAGCAGCTCACTCCCCAGCAACTTACCAAGTCTATGAATGTCAAAAATTTCCAGCTTCCGCCGTAAGTCTGATGAGCTGGCATCTCAATAGCCTTGTAATGGCACAACACGGAGCAATAGGATAGGAGAATAGCCAACCTCAGCACCTGGGACGGAATGAGCGCCATGTTGCTAACAGAAGAGGGCTTCAGCTTAGAACTTGAGTGGGCTGGCACGCGCGAGACTCTTCTCCCCTGTGCGTGAGAGTGTATCTATGTGTAGTGTAGTTGTTTGGGTTTTGTTATTGTGTTGTTTTTTTAATTGATCGAGTGTAACGTGTGTATGTCCGTGCACGTGCCGTAGCCGGGGATGTTGTGCGTCTTTATGTTGCGCACGCGTGGGCACGCGCAGCAGTGATGTGTTGCTGCGTCTCTCGAACGCGGAGGCTGCGGGAGGAGTTGCTATGGCAACTGACTGGTGCTGGGTATTTTTTTTGTGCCTCCTTCTCCTTCATTCCGGAGCCTTCTGGCGTCATCGGAGGTGATGCAACATGGAGGAAACGTTTGTCTGATAGGCTCCAGGTCTGGCTTGTGGAAGTGGACAAGGGCAGATGTGGCACCTTATCGGGAAGGGCGTTTGGAGGGGGAGGGGGAGGGGGAGGGGGAGGGGGAGGGGGGTAAAGAAGGACGAACTCGAAACTTCCATTGAAAGATTGTATCAGAATGTTTAAGGTTTTCGTCGAGGACGGGGGAGATAAGATGTGAATTTCTGACTATAAAGGAAAAAAATGTGTATAGAAAATACAAACGATCGTGCAATGCTTAACAACCTACGAGTTGTTCCAGGGTGATGGTTCTGACACACCAGGATAAATTTAATTTTATACTTAGAGACTTTTTCAAAATATGACAGATAACATTAGAGGAAACCTATTTCTAGAAAGGAATATTCATGTTTGTTAGAGAGTTATTATAGTTCAGCATAATTGTTTGATTTGAGTAAGGCTTTATTTTAAATGAGCATGGGTGGGAGTCAGTTTGATTAGTTTTCTCTTTCAGTTGGCTGCAGACCTTATTTATATTTAACCATTTTCTTCCTTTTAAGTACAATATTAAATGAAGGTAACTACCAGCATACTTTGCAGTGAGAGTTGTCAGATATCTGACAACTAGAGTGCCAAAAAGGAATCGGAGCATTGATAGGGTCTTTTTGAAAAGGAAACAGACTTTTGCTTTCTCTTCATCTAAAGCAGGTATTCACTCCAAATAGTCTCTTTGTAGCAGCAGATAAGCATGCAATAAATAAAACCAGGAGTCGTTTCAAGGATCCAAGCCAGTTTTAATGTGCACATGGCTCAAGCAATAATCAAATTCAAAATGGCTGAGCAATGGTTTCTAGCAAAACAACAACTTTTATACCGTTCTTCTCCATTCTAGACATAGGCAAACTTTTCATTGGTCCCAGTACTCTCCCGTACCTCCCGTACCCCTTCCATTGGTGCCGGTACTGATATGCTTATCCAATTATGTTCCTCAGTGGGCTCAGCACCTGCTTACCCCCCCTCTAGTCCCAATTACAATGGCCAGTTCATCTACTTGTTACTTCTCTCCTCCAAGGTCACTGGCTTGCTGGAATATGAGTGAGAGCGGGGCACTGTAACCTTGCTTTTTTGCAGAGTTAATTAATTCCATAGAAGCTGTGCTCTCTTATCAGTACCAATTAGAGCTGTTTTCTGTCTTTTCTAAGTTTCGTTTCTGCTTAGCTATGTTCAGTTAAGCTGAGTTAAGTTTCAATTCTATGGTGTCATCATTCAGGGGGGTTTTCATTCCTCTGGGCCTAACTACAGGCTTCAGTTACAGGTCAAGCTGCTTAGGCCTGTCTGTTTAGTTCAATTAGCATGGATCATAGGCCTTCGCCTACCACATTCCCCCCTTTGATTATTCTCACCCGCAAGTTAATAAGGTGTGAGAATCAAATCACATAATACTAGGTAAAGGTATCACTCTGTGGTATAGGGTAGTAAGTTCACATAGCTAGTATCTTTGTAGCTGCCTTATGCTCTACAGTGTTATTAATAACTGAAGTTATCATTCGCAAGCAAAGTGGCAAGAAACAAGGGAGCAACAAGCAGATAGTCAAAGTCCATAGTTTGGCAAGAGTGGGAAAAAGAACTAAAGGATTAGAAGGTTCAGTTGCATCTTTGTTGTGTTGTCGTAAAACTTCTGATTTAGACAGACCAGCTGTCCATCCTTCATAGTAGATTGTGGTCCAGTCCGAACAAAACACAAACTGTCAACAATGGGGTGGGCCAATACCCACTCACTAGTAGTATTATGTAAATCAGTCTGATTGTATAGGATAGAATAGTTCAGTTCTTGGGCCTCCCAAGGCCATTAGTCTCCCATTGTTGTTCCTCCACAAGACAAGCAATCTGAAACATGAAGACCGAATGCCACTGCTCCTGCTAATTCAAGAAATAAGTTCTGGTGGCAGGAGGAACGTCAAAGTCTGATTTCATGGCTTCATAGAAAGAGTGATCTTTTGTCCTGTTCTGGTGGTGGTTATGCAAGCTGCACAAGGGGGTAGGGCAAAAGTCATTTCAAAGCACCCCAAAACTGTTGCCAGAATAAAGCAATAATAATAATTCATAATGGGCATAGTCTCTGGAAAATTGGAGGAACTGTCGGATTTCACAAAGGTAGAGTTGATTGTAGATCCTCAAGCTTCTGCCGTACGTAGACCTACCAGCTTTTTGGCAGGAGTAGGGCTGTAGATTCCAAAGTATCACTGTCCTCTGGGATGTCTCAATTTCTTACAATATCATAGCATAGTCTCTCAGGCTATTATTGCCTCCTTAGAGCAATTCACTTCTTCAGAAAATCAAAATAGTCTTTTCAGAGTATTTAAACACAGTCTCTTAAAAGATTCAATTTCTTAACACAACACAGTCTCTTTCTGATGATTGCAGGTTTCTCCAGATGCGAGGCTTACCTTCAGATAAATAAACAGTCTTGAAATAGTGCAGTGTCTGAGGGACCAATAAGTCTTAGGTCCGTGGCTGTTGTCGTAGGGTGAGGTGCAATGGTGTCTCAGGATGCTGTACAGTAGTCCAGTGATCAGGTTCAAGAGCAGCTGCTGGCTTCACTTGATTATGATGGATCCAAGGTTCAAATTCTGCGACTTTTACTGCAGTTGGAGTTGACAAGATGACAACATAGGGTCCCCTCCAATGCAGGGCTAACGGTATCTTTCTCCACTCTTTGATCCACACTGAGACTCCAGGCTTGAAAGGATGCAGGGGTTCAGGCAAATTGATGAGTAATCGATTTTGTACCCAGGTATGAAGACTTCTGCAAAACAGAACTTAAAACCAATAGTTCATGTCTAATAATTTCAGATCCTATCTGTCTCATATCTCCTTTTATTTCCTATACAATAGGCAGGGGTTGCCCATACAGAATCTCAAAAAGGGGAAACTCCTAAAGACTTAGCAGGGGCTAAGTATATCCTAAGAAGGGCTATGGGAAGAACCTGGGGCCACTTCAGGTAAACCTCTTGGCAAAGTTTGGACAACTGAGATTTCAGGGTTCTATTCATACATTCTACTTTTCCTAAATTCTGAGATCTATAGGCAGTATGTATCTGTTAATATCAATATCTTGGGGCTATACTTAATGGACTTGCTTCCTAAGGTTATCCACCCTCATTCTGTGTACAGGGCCCCATATGCATGCAAGGTTGTAAGGGCATACTTGGAATCTGGGTACACATTTAGACAGGGCTCTTTTCCTATTGTTAGTGCTCTAGTGAGGGCTATCAGTTCAGCTTTCTGTGGTGAAGTTTCTGGAGCCAGGGCTGAGGACTCAACTACCAAATCAGGGGTCACCACTGCATATCTAGCACAACAATGTCCATTGATGATGAAACTGCCTTCAGCCACAAAGAAAGTCTGTTCAGGGTTCTCCAGAGGGACATCAGTCAAATCCAGGCGGCTTGAGAATACAGTGTCCATAATTTCTAAACAGTCATGATCAGGGGATCAAGACTAACTGATAACAACATAGCAGGATTGAAAGCTTGACTGACCCTTCAGTTGTATCTGGGGTTTTCACACAACATACTCTAATACTTCAACATTCATAGATTTGTTAGCTAGTAGTTTCCTTTGTATTTCATATTGGTTAGAACAGAGTGTGGTACAGTAACTTGAAGATTCTGTCTCAAAGGGATTTTTCTTTTAGTTTTTGCTTACTAGAAAGGCTGTAGCTGTAACAGCTTCTCAAATAAGGTCCAAGAGATTGAGTCAACACTCCTAGAACATTTCCTTGTGACTCATGAACATAGAGACTGAAAGGTTTTCTGGACATCTGGTAGACCCAGAATTGGTGACAACATCAGAGTGGTTTGTTTTTTTTTCAAAGATCAAAAGGCTGCATCCTGTTCAAGTCCCCATTCCAATGCAGACTTTTCCATTCCTTTGATAGCTTGATACAACGGTTTTGCTAGCAGCGCAAAATTGGGGATCCATATACAACATACTCTGTGGCACCCAAGAAGGCTCTCACTTGCCTCCTGGTGGTTGGAGTAGGAATACTGCATACAGCTTCTTTGCATTCTGGTCCCAGGCGTCGAATTCCACTGGACAACTGGAATCCTAGGTGTTTAACTTGTTGGACATAATTGCACCTTGGCTCTTGAGACTTTGTATCCAGCCTCATTAAGAGGGTGCAAAAGTTCACTGATGGCTTGTAGACATTCACTTTCTGAGTTGGTGGTTATGAGCAAGTTGTCCACATATTGAAGTAGAATTTTTTTCTCCTGCAGTTTCTGAATAACTTGTCAAATCCTTGCTGAGTGAGGCGAGTTCTTGAATCCTTGAGGTAATCTTGTCCAGATGAGTTGGCCCCACCTCCTTGTAGTGGGGTCTTGGGCTAAGCGTATGCAGAAAAAAGGCATCTTTTTAAGTCCAGAATGATGAAATGTATAGCTTCAGCAGAGATCAGTTCCAAGAGAATATAAGGATTTTGGTACCACTGGTTGTATAGTTTCAGCTGCATCATTCATTCTTCTTAGATCCTGCACTGGGCGGTAATCACCTGTCCCAGGCTTCTTGACTGGCTTGAGGGTGACAATGACAGGGGCTATGTTCTTCGCTAGGCCAGGTGGATTATCTCCTGCCCATACTCCAGGTGGGGCTATAAGGTTGGTAGGTATACAGGAACTTGTTGACTTGACTGGAGATGCACTATAGAACTGCTACTCTTTTTCTCGGGGAACAGTCAGCACCATCAATCCAGCAGGCTCTGGGTTCACAGTCATTTGCATTTCTCTCTCTTCAGCAAAGGATATCTGTGTCTGAAGCTTTGCAAGCAGATCTCGGCTCCAAAAATGGAATAGGGCATTCAGGCATATACAGGAACTGGTGCATTATTTTCTGTCCCCCTAGTTCACACATGCGGTTCTGCAGGAAAGGCTTTGCGGACTTAGCCCCAGTAGCTCTGATAATGGTGGTGCATCTAGAAAAACACAGGGGCTACTGGCTTTAGTATTCTGCTCCTGTATCCCCCATAAAAGTCCATATATTGGTCCCCTATTCTTCAGGCTGACTCCTGGGGACCCAGGGAAACTGGAGAGTCCGGTCTGGCCTAGTCTTCATCCATGCTGTAGCCCTCTCAGGCTGCCACTTACTCTATAGCTGCTTCCTTCTCCTACTAGAACATTGTGCTTGGTTTATTGTTTTATGACTCTGCAATCAAGTACTCCCTCCTCCCCTCCTGGGGAGGAGTCAAGATACGGGCATTCACTTCTCTAATGTCCTTCTTTTTCTATAATGGGCGCACTGATTTGCACCCAGTGGAGACCTGCTACTTCTGCGGCCTCTTACACGTTCTCTGGTCCTTTGATTAGGAGAATCTCCTCCACGTCGTTCAATGAAAGCAGCACCAAGCTGATCTGCTTTCTTTTTATTTTACATTCACTTTCTCTGCCACATTCAGTCTTACATTTCACATACTTTCAAATCAACTTCCAGTAACTATCATGCCCGCAAATCCATCCAGTTTTCTATAATTTCTGTCCATTAGTTCAATCAAGTCCTAAAATTTCTCAGTGTATAATGCAGTTTTTTCAGTTCTAAACAAGTCTGGTCAGCTGACTTTCACTTCTGGTCCAGAGGGGGTGCACATCCCCCTGCTGCGGAGGTGGCTGGTAAACTAGGGAATCTGCAGGGAGGAGTCCCCCCCCCCTTCCTGGGTTCTGTTTCTCCTAGCAACGCTCTATCCAGGAGGTTGATTTTTTTTTTTTAAATGTTCTACTTCTCTGCTGTGGGCACATTAGTTCACGCCTACGGGGGGTGACATCATCGGTGGACTGGGCTCCATCCCCCCCTTAAGCACTCTGAACGGAGCTACTTACAGAGAGAGAGAGAGAGTGACGAGACAGGATATCTAGAGATTCTGGGGCAAAATATGGTGAACTAAGGAAATATGGGGAACTAGCAAAAGCCACTCCCTTTCACATAGCATTCCTGATTGGGACAGAGACATTTCATAGTCTTCAGTAAATCTCTTACTGAAATTCTTGATCATACTTGAAAAGACACTTATTAAAAAACCTTATTACCGTAAACATAAGCTTAAATTGAGCACAGACATACAATTTAGATACAGTTCTTAAAATATCTTATAGAGAGAACTATAGCTATCTGTTACGTATGACTAGAATTAAATTTCTTAGCAACTAGCTGCCAGCCGTAATCAGCATGTCTCTGCAAAAGAAATTATTATTTTTTTAGTTCAGGAAGCAAATATTCAAAAGACATGAAACGGATACTTTTCCATAGCTGTGGTGGATATCTAAAATGCATATACACCCTCTTTTTGTTTTGTTTTGTTTTTTTAACAATAAATATGTCTTCTATCAGGTGCTTGCCACAGTAAATCAGGTAATAACGTCTTGGAATTTTAAAAAACAAAGTACCGTCTTTCACTAGACACGGACATACAAAATTCAAATCCATCCTAAATTGTAAAGGTCTTCATTAGTCACTAGTACAGATTTCAAAGATAAAATCCTAGCACAATTTTCTTATTCACTCAGAATTTAAACCATTCATTCTCAGGTTGCAATCTGCCGTTAGTTTTTGAAACAACAGATATACTTCCTTTATTTTACACAAGAAAGAGACTGCTCAATCGGGAACGGCTGTCTCATTCCCTAGTAAGCTGTGTGAGCCACACCCCTCCGCTCACTGGAAACGAAAGGATCACAGTTTCACAGACACACAGAGACATGCTAGCAAGAATCATTTAAATCAGTGTCAAGTCGTGATCTAATAATTACTTTGTAGGTTTATAAGTCAAAGGAAATAAACCCAAAAACAGTTTGCTTAGTTTATCATTTCTGAAAGGTAACAATAAAAATACAGACAAAGCAGAGAATATAACTAAAAACAGTTTACGGAGCTCCGATGAGGTTAATTCGACCTTCAAAACTAAAATTCTGACTAAATATTCCTATCGAATGGTATATAATACCTGACCATAGTAGAAGGAACATCACCATTAAAACACAGTGAATAAAACAGGTACAATTGTCCTGAAATAAGCACAAACTAACAGCATTGAGATTTAAGCCTGCACAGGGTTAGAAAGACACTGTACATTCTTTCCTTCAGACACGCCCCCTGTCAGTTTTTTTTTTTACTGTGCAGTAGGAAAGCGAACTGGGTCAGACCAGCTTTTGGATTTTTAAAATAACTCTAGGTGTTTTGCGTCTTCTTTCTGCTTTATTAATACAATTTCTTAATCAGTGAACTGTCACAAATTACTCAACAGAATACTCTCACATTTATAACAGAAGGGAAACTCATGGTTTCAACAGAGAACAAAAAACAGATACACAGTAGGGCAGACAATACACATCAAACGCTTCACAATCATGCTAGCAACATATCCCAAAAAACCCAGTCCTGTCTGTTCTGACTAGGCTGAATCATGATTTTATTTTTTTTAACAGCTGTACCTCGCGAATACTCATGCAAGGATTTTCAAACAAATTTTCCCCACGCATACTCATGTAGGGACCTCGCGCATACTCATGCGAGGTTGACTTAAGTCTTACCAAACAAAAAGGACGATGGCTTCGCCTTGCGCATACTCATGCAAGGGTAATAGGACCGTCCTTGAGAGGGGATCAGTGCTCTCATTACCAAGTTCCAAGTTCTCGAGATTACAAGTTACAAGTTTCAAATTCTTACCAAAGTTTCACAAGTTTCAAACGGCAGTTCTAACTCATCTGTCTAGACAGGTTTTCAAAACTATACTTACCGGATCTGGTTCCCAAGCTTCTGAGTTGGATCCTGGACTCCCCCGGGTCGGAAGTGTTGGCCAGCTGGACCCAGTGCCTGCCGAGGCCAGGCAGAACCCCCTCCGATTCAAGAGGATCGGTGGGCCCAGGGAAATTCCCCTGCGTCGGATTGGCATGGTTCCAACTGGACCAAACCTCAAGGCGAATTACGTGGATTTATTCACTTGAACACCATCCACCACTCGCACTTCCAGGCCAAATGCACCAAGAAATGTAGCAGCAGATAAGCATGCAATAAATAAAACCAGGAGTCGTTTCAAGGATCCAAGCCAGTTTTAATGTGCACATGGCTCAAGCAATAATCAAATTCAAAATGGCTGAGCAATGGTTTCTAGAGGGTAATTTTATAAGAGGCACCTAGTTTTAAGTATGTTTTCAAGTACCTAAGCACCTACTTGTCTTTGTAAAATTCTTAACTAAGTGGCAGACCTTGTGCCTAATTGCAGACACGGACATTTACATCAGCCCTGCACACACTTATAGGTTTTAGATACTTACATAAATTGTTGTATTTTTATAATCTATGCATTACATGCACATGCCACCCGAACTCCACCACTGTGCACCCCTACCAAAAAGTACACATCATCATGCTAAAGCGCATATTTGTTGCCAGTTGAAATTTATAAGAGGCCCCCACAAAATTACCCCATAATCACAAAATTCAGACTATGATCAAGTAATGAATACTACCAATGTGTCAATTACAGGGAAAGCATATAAAAGAATCACCAAATAGAAAAAAAATCTTAAATAGTGCATTGCAGAAATATTTACAGGTACTGCTTTGATAGGCCAACGGTTTTAAATCTCTGCTCACTTGATAGGATACAGCTGCTGTGAATTACATTAGTTGTAACAATTTAAGATAGCTTAAGTTGCATTAGCTATATATGAGTGTGTTCATATATGCATTTTATGACTAATATTCTCACTGTTTTCTATTCTTTACAACCCAACACAAGATAGAAAGAATTATGCAAAAAAAGTCAACAAATGTATGTCTGTCTGTGCATCTGTCTGTCTGAAGGGAGGCAAAATAACTCTCCAAAACTTCATTGGAATGGGATGAAACTTGGCTTTGGGGGAAAACGGTCAAAGGATACATCGAGTTCGAAAATGGCCTAAATCAGATCTAAGGTTCCAAAGAAATAAGCCCCCCCACCCACATGAATTTGTATGGAAGAAGGAGTTCCAGCTTCTGCAGTATAGAAACTTTAGAAATCTATATACAGTGAAGCTTAGCACTTAGGGAAGTGGTGCTTTTGAGTTGTCTTTCTCCTGTTTTCAAGTCTTTCAAAACACCAAACTGCCTCACCCTCAAAAACTACCCCCATAACTCTCCACTGCCCCTCAAATTGGTCTAACACCCAAAAATCTACTTCTCCACACCTGTTCCAACTCCCAGAAAATAACCCCACCCACAACTGCCACACTACCCCTGTAACTGCCCCACTGCCAGGGCCTGATTTAAGAATTTGGCACCCATAGGCAAAACCAGAGAGCACTGGAGGAAGGGGCATATCAGAGATCCCAAAGTTTGGAGGGAAAGAAGAGGAGCAGAGAAAGGCCATAACACCACAGTTACACCCTTTTGAGGCAGCAATTGTACATGGCCCTAAAGTTAGTGACAGCAAGCCCTTCTTTGGTATGGGCTCGATTCCCGTCGGGCAAGTCCGGCCATCCAAAATCTGGATGGGCCATATTGGCACCCGATTCTGATCCCGCAGGGGTTAGATGTCCCTGCGGGATCAGAACTGGGTGCAACCGGCCTGGACAGGCAGGACATGCCCCGATTCGGGGCCTCTGTATGTCCAGGCTGCTCCCCATACAACCCGCCTGGGGCTCCCTCATAGAGCCCAGTGCTGTGGCACCCCATCGCTATGGCACTGGGACACTATGCAGGAGTCCCGATTGCGGGCAAGCAGTTCCCCTGCTCATTTCCCACTGCCCAATTCCCGAACAGGCCTGCCAGGACCGGGGTCAGGCTGCGGGGAACCTACCGCTTCTGCTCACCTGGGTTGGGTTGCTGACAGTCACTTTGGGGGACTTATTCCACCTCCAGGGTGGAATATACCCCCCGGCGAACTCCTGCCTGGACGTACAGGGCATGACTGGAATTGGCCTTGAAGGACTACAAAAGGGGACTGCTACTTCTGGAGAGAGATCTGCAATTGTAAGTGTTTACTTCTAGGAATTTTTCTAAATCTTGGGAAAAAAGGAATTCTTTAGATTAAAGCTGATCAATCTGTGAACCCAGTGTATTTGTTAAATCAGTCAGGGCCTAGTAGCAGCAAAGAGTTTTCAGTTTAAATTTAACACACAGCAGAGAGTTTTCTGGTTAAAATTAGAACCACAGCCTCCCTCTTTCCAAGCAAGGGCTGTGGGACTCCCCCTGGTCACAGATTACCTTAGAAGCACAGGACAGGGTACTATGTAGCAGCCAGCTTTTAATACGTCTTCTTTCCCTCCCTCCCTCCCCGACACCCACCCACCCCTGGGATAATCATAGCCTTATAGGTGCTTAAGCCTCTTATAAGGAAAGGAGGTGCCATATTCACTCTTAGGTGCAGCTGTTCATTCTCATCAGCATACATTAAGGACTTGAGATAATTAAATTTCAGGTGAACAAAGTACATTAAACGTATTAGGTATAGTTTTATTAGTATAAGTATCCCTAGCAACCCTTAGTAAGTAAAAAACTTAAATATCTAAACACAACCTTAAAACTAAGATGCAGACAGCAGTCCAGCAACAAGATGGGGGCTTTACAGTCTTTTGCATTCAGTGGCACATGTATGATTTTCTCCCAGTTGGTAAGGGGTCTTACATGTGCACAAGGTGCAAGGAGCTCTTTCCTCTCAGGGAACGAGTCCGATTTCTGGAGGCAAGAGTAGCAGACTTGGAAGACAGAGAGGTATATAGACAATACCTACAGGAATATAGTCCTGAAGTCCCACCTCCAATCTGGCAGCATCCCTGTTGCCATGGAGGAGAGAGTTCACGTGACAGGAGAGCATCACCCTCATGTGGCAGGAAGTGATCCTATAACTAGGACCTGTCCTACAGGTGATGTAAAACCCTCTCTCACCTAGGAAGGTTCTCCAGGGCCATGTGCCCATGAGGGAAGGGTTAGGACAGCCGTTATAGTTGGTGATTCGATCATTAAGCATGTAGATAATCTGGGTGGCTGATGGATGTGAGGATCGCCTGGTAACATCCCTGCCTGGTGTGAACGTAGCAGACCTCACACACCACCTAGACAAGGTCTTAGATAGTGCTGGGGAGGAGTCTGCTGTCTTGGTACATGTTAGTACCAATGACATAGGAAAATGTGGTAGGGAAGTTCTGGAGGCTAAATTTAGGCTTTTAGGTAGGAAGTTGAAATCCAGAACTTCCAGGGTAGTGTTCTCCGAAATGCTTCCCGTTCCATGCGCAGGACTCAAAAGGCAGGCAGAGCTCTGGAGTCTCAATGCGTGGATGAGACAATGGTGCAAGGATGAGGGGTTTGGATTTGTTAGGAAATGGGGAACATTCTGGGGAAAGACAGGGCTCTTCCAAAGGGATAGGCTTCACCTTAACCAGGATGGAACCAGGCTGCTGGCATTAACCTTTAAAAAGGAGGTTTAAAAATCTTAGCAAAGTAGTAACAAATTGGAACAGATCTATAATGGTAGCAGCTGAACCATTTCCCTCAAAGAAGCGGTCCCAGCAGAAAGTAAACGAGAAATGGTATACAGCCGAACTAACTACATTACAGAAGGAACTCGAGAAATTGGAATCCAGATGGAGAAAGAAAAAAAACTCCAGAACTCAGACTACACTATTTTGCAACCCTCAACTCCTATAAGGAAGCTATAAACACTGCCAAAAAAACACCATACAAAAGTTTTTTTGTCAAAGGCCATAAACCGTCCTAGGGAGTTATTTGAGATTATTAAATCCTTGACTAAAGCTCCTGCTGCCAACCCCCACAAGATCCCCATCAACCCTCAAACTCTAGCTAACCATTTTGCTAACAAGCTCAAGCAGAATAGCCCCTCCACACCAGTCCTTTTATCTCCTGCAACTGACAACTCCAACGAATGGAACTCTTTCCATCCTATTACAAACAAACAGCTGCTAGAGACAATTGCAAAACTCAACACAACAACATCACTTTTAGATCCTTGCCCGGTAGCCTGGATCAAGATAGCAAAATCAGAACTAGTCCCTTACATATTAAATATAGTGAATCAATCACTACTTCAAGGCTTCATGCCAAATGACCTTAAACGGACAGCAATCCACCCATTACTAAAAAATAAATCCCTGAACAATAGTGACCAATGTTCCCTCTAATTTTCTGTTGGCTGTGTGCGCATAAAATATCAGCTGTGCAGCTTTTGAAGGAAGGTTAAATTTTTGTGCGCCAAATAAACGACACTCGGAGTTATATACTTTAAAATTTGACAACACGTTAGAATACAGTATTGCCACCACATTGATTTTAATCAAATTAAATGAAAATAGATGATTACTAAATGAAGCGGAATATTTCTAGTAATTACAATCACAACTTTTAAATTTTAAGACATCTGTGTTGTTTTCTATCAGAATCAGAACAGTAATTTTTGTGCGCACTGTTGTAAAGTATGTGCGCTCGCTCGGCAAGGTGTGTGCACGCGCACAGCTTAGAGGGAACAGTGATAGTGACCCTACCTCGTATCGCTCCATTGCCAGCATACCGTTCCTTGCTAAAATTATTGAGGAGGTTGTGCAAATAAAGCTGCAGCACTATATAGACTCAACTACTCCTCTAGATGAGCATCAGTACAGGTTCCGCCCTTTCCACAGTGTAGAAACCTTTCTCCTAGCCTTTTTTTGCACTATTATCAGAGGCATTGATAATGCTAAGCAAGCCTTTATTCTCATATTTCTTGATATCTCCTCAGCTTTTGACTGTAAATCATAACACCCTCATCTCTAGACTTACTCAATTAGGCATAAAGGAGAAAATCCTTGATTGGTTTAAATCCTATATATCTAATCGGATCCAATATGTACAAATAGATCAAGTCTCTTCACTGCCATTCCCACAAGAACAGGGAATCTTGCAAGGCTCCGCTCTTTCTGCTCTACTTTTTAATTTGTATCTGCAACCTATCTGCTCCATATTCAAATGCCATATTATAAACTACACCATGAAAAACCCGTCCCCGAAATTTATATATTTTTTGTTGAAGCGCACCGGAGGAGGAATGGAACTGAAATCCACCCACACCAAGCGGTGAGCTGCTTTTATTCAAATAAGGTTCTCCACCACATAAATCTTATAAAAATGTAACTTAACTGGGAATGTCCAGGTTCCACATATGTATTATCACACCGTTGCCTCGCCAAAGAAAATTGTCTTGCACGACGTGCACGTTTCGGGATAGAACCCTGTCTCAAGTGCCTGTGAGTCGTCTTCGCCAGCAACTGTGATTGAAAAAACGCCGTCCCCCCGGCTTAGGACTACGTTATCAAGGCCAATAGGACAAATTTAAACAGAGAACCCTCCAATCAAAAGAGGGATTTCCTCATCGTCAAAAAGGAAGCCCTACGATGATTGGATAATGAGTACAATCACCATGAAATCTTACAATAGGCTGCCCCAGTCAGTCTCACGATTCAGACCATGGGGATGCATGGAATTTAAAAGAAAGATCCAGCGCTGTTCGGTCCATTGTAATTTTTTGATCCTATCACCTCCCTGAGGATCAAAGGGAACGTGGTCTATGATTGTCCATTGAAGATCAGTGAATTGATGATCATTTGAGACACAATGCTGAACTATCGGAGCCGAGATGATTTTTTGTCGTAGACGTGAGGCATGTTCAGCCAATCGTTTTTTAATCTGATGGGTAGTTCTGCCCACATATAAAAGTTTACAAGGGCATTGCAGCAGGTAGACAACATGAGTTGATAAACAGGTAGTATCCCAGCGGCGCACAAACACCTCAGTCGTAATCGGAAGGTGCCAATCCTTACCCGAAATGGTCAGTGGGCAATAAATACATTCTCTACAAGGGGAATGACATCCTCTAACCAATGTTGGTATCGGACGATCCCTGATTGCTGTTGATTTTACTAGGCGATCATTTAAGTTAGAGCCCCTAGAATAAGCTATCATCAATGGTTTTTTAAAGCATTCATGTAAATGTAAAATAGACCAACGATTGTGTAAAATACGCACTACCTCAGTGCTACGGTCAGTAAATGGAACAACCCCCACTATCTGTTCAGGAGGTGGGGACCTTGACGTTGTATATTGAGGGTCCAAGAGCCATTCATGATGAACGTGATACGCTAGGCGGTAAGCCTTATCAATAATATGAAAGGGGTAACCCCTATCCAACAACCGTTGTTTTAAATCAGAAGCATGATATTTAAAGTCCTGTGTGGAATGACATATTCTTCGCAATCCAAGGAAATGGCCGTACGGTAAACCTCTACGAAGAGGACAGGGATGAAAACTCCGGTAATGAAGTAAGCTGTTACGTTGTATGGGCTTCCTAAATAAGGTGGTCATCAAAACTCCTGCTTCAACATAAATTGTGATAGCCAAAAAATCAATCTTCGATATTTCAATATGTTCTGTAAACTGTATATTGGATTTTAATGAATTTAACCAAATGATAAATTCCTGAAGTGAAGCTAAATCCGATGTCCAAATGAAAAATATGTCATCTAAAAATCTCTTCCATATGAGAACATTCAATCACAGTTGCTGGCGAAGACGACTCACAGGCACTTGAGACAGGGTTCTATCCCGAAACGTGCACGTCGTGCAAGACAATTTTCTTTGGCGAGGCAACGGTGTGATAATACATATGTGGAACCTGGACATTCCCAGTTAAGTTACGTTTTTATAAGATTTATGTGGTGGAGAACCTTATTTGAATAAAAGCAGCTCACCGCTTGGTGTGGGTGGATTTCAGTTCCATTCCTCCTCCAGTGCGCTTCGACAAAAAATATATAAATTTCGGGGACGGGTTTTTCATGGTGAATTTTGCTTCACATTATATCTTTTTATTCACCATATTTGGTTTTTTTTGTTATTATTATATTATAAACTACCACATCTATGCGGACAACATCATGTTGTTCTTACCGTTCGACATATCTAATCCTAATTATGACAACATAGCAACCTGTCTCACTGAAGCTGAAATGTGGCTCCGTTCAATGAACATGAATATTAACTTCAAAAAGACTGAAGTACTTTTTTCATCCAGAAATTCCAATTTCACGCCCCCACAGTTATCAAGCTTATGAACATCTCCCTCCCAGTTAAATCAGAGGTAAAGTATCTAGGCATTACCCTTGACAGGACACTTAGCTTAACTCCCCATATAAAATAAACTGTCAAAACTATCTTCTTCAAACTTAGGACAATTCAGCAGCTCGGACCGCTCAGACAAACGATTTCAGGACCGTTGTCCAATCTGTAATAACAGCGCACTTAGACTACTGCAATAGCATACTACAGGGCACCACCAAGAAAAATCTTCACATACTACAAATGGCTCAAAATGCAACTGCAAGGATTATCTCTAAAGCTAAACTATCCAACCACATCTCCCCCATTCTATACGCCCTGCACTGGCTCCCTGTTGCCATTAGAATTCAATATAAATCCATAGTGACCACTTTCAAGCTCATCAATAAAATAGCTCCATCTCATTTCTCAACATTAATTCAACCCCGCCCCCCCTCCCCCCCCCCGAAAGCAGGTCAAGAAGAAGAACGAACCTCAACATGTTGCTAGTTCCTGAATCTATTCGGAAAACAAAACAGAAAACCAGCAACTCTGCTTTTTCATACTTTGCACCCACTCTGTGGAACAATCTCTCAGTGAACCTAAGAGAGATTAAAGACCTCCAAACTTTTAGAAAGGAGTTAAAAACATACCTTTTTATCCAACATGTCTACAATCTACAGCACACCGATGACCAGACCTCACAGTGTTGCAGTGAAGTGCACGCAGTGAATAAAACCAGGAGTCAGTTCGAAGATCCAAGCCAATTTATTGTGCACAAAACCAGGAGTCAGTTCGAAGATCCAAGCCAATTTATTGTGCACAAGTCTCAGGCAAATGTCACATTCAAAATGGTCTGAGCAATGGAGTCCAGTAAACACCTTTTATACCTTTCTTCTTCAGTTTAATACAGGCAAACTTTCTATTGGTCCTACTGACCCTTGCACCTATCCAATTGGGATCTCTCTGTGGGCCTAGTACTCTGTTCCCCCTGCTCAGAATTCTCTAACAAAAGGCACAGTTCTAAGACTTTGATACTTTTCTCCTACAAGGTCACTGCTAGCTTAGAAAATGTGTGAATATAGAGTACTGGAACATGTCTGTCATCAGCATAGAAGAATTCAACAAAGGATTTATACAACCTTATCAAGAAGCAGTTTAGAGCAGTTTCTCTAATTCTTACTGACTGGTTTTTCTCAGCATTCTTATTCTCAGGTGGGGGCTGGGACTCAGGCCTAGCTTACAGGCCTCTCATACATTTACATGTTATTCTAGGCCATAGCCTGCCACATTCCCCCCTTTGATTATTCTCACCCGCAAATGAGAAAGGGTGAGAATCAAATCACACATTACACGTAGTCATCAGCATCATGTTGGGGTACAAGAGAATATTGCCACATAGCTAAGACTTTTGTAGCTGCTTTACGTTCAACAATACTATCAATGGTTGAGTTCATCGTGCGCAAGCATAAGGGTAGGAAACATGGGAGAAACAAGCAGATAGCCAATATGAATAGGAGAATAAACACAAGTGTTTTCAGGCCGCCCATTCCTGAAAACAGAGAACCAAACCATCCATCGAGTTGCAAGCCATGCCAGGTCTGGACTGGTACATAGGTTTGTTTTCTCATATGATTGGCTATATCTTCTACAACTTGTCCTTCATTATCGATTTGCAAACAACAGTTAGTTAAATTCAGCTTTCCACATACTCCTCCTTCAGCAGCAAGTAAATAATCTAATGCTAAGCGATTCTGATAAATGGCTGTACGCATCTGCGTGGCTTGTTTGGCTAACAGGGTTAGTGCTCTACTAGTTTCATTAGTTATTATTTCTACAACAGCTTGCAAACGTATAATACGATTTAACATATACACAGGGGTGCGGTAACCCCAAGAGCCATCTTGTGTCCAGGTAGCAGGTCCATAGTAGGAAACAATTCTCTCCGGTGGCCATTCCTCAGATGTGGCATCCCATTTGTCACACTGGCCTATCTTCAGGACTTCTCGCTTCTGTCGACTCTTATACACAGGAAATCCTAGCTGTTCTCAGTGGGAAACGGGCAAGAGGAAGAAAGAAGGTCTTATGGTTCCCAAAACACATGCACCTCCCCAGTTGGCAGGGAGTCTAGCATATGCTCGAGTTCCGCAGATCCAATATAGTCCAGGTGGAGCTTGCCAGTTATTGTGAGAAGCCAGATTTGTCCATAACCTGGCAAGGTTAGGAAAGATAATCAGAGGATTGGAGGGTTCCGGGGCATTGGTTCCTGACCACCAGGATGTCTTTTTGGTGGTAGCATTATAGTACTTCTGGTTCAAACAGACCAATTGCCCCACTAACATAGTCAATTGTGGTCCAGTTCGAGCAAAACACAGGTTTCCAACAATGGGGCTAGCCAGGACCCATTCGCTGGTAGCTGTATGCAGATCAGTTTGGTTATATGGTACAGAATAGTTCAATTCTTGTGCCTCCCAAGGCCACTTGTCACCCATCTGAGTTCCCCCACAGAAAAGACAGTCAGAGACATGAAGACTGGATGCTACAGCTCCAGCTAGTTCAATGAACAAATTTCGAGAAGCGTGGGGGGACTACAAACTCTGCCTTCATGGCCTCATAGAAGGTATGAAAGGTGAAGAAACATGAGTTTCCGTGTTAAGCTGGATATATACAAAAGTTCCAGGATCAGTTCCACTTCCTGCTATACGTAGGCCGAATCGGAATCCTTGCTTCCACTGGCTTGGGTCGAGGATGAGAAGCCGTAGAGGATTACAGGCACCTTTCTTGCTCTTCTTAGGTTCCAGTAGGGGCAGTCTCTCCAAATTGGCCTTGCGATTATCTCAGTCTTGTCCAGTAGGGCTACCAGACCAAGTAGCATAGTACACACAGCCCCACTTCGGACTAGGGTTGCCAACTGGCTCCAGATGCGCCCGACAGACTTGATCCAGTCCTGGGTTTACCCCATTGCATGCAGTGACTTGTAGTTTTTCATTTCTTATGGAGTGCAATGGAGAAATCAGAACTACATAACCCTGCATGCAATGGGGTAAACCCAGGACTGGATTGACACTGTCGGGCGCATTTGGAGCCAGTTGGCAACCCTACTTCGGACAGAAATAGTCATCTTTTGATGGCTTACCATAAGTAGATGGAGAATGTACCCCAGTGCATATTCCCCATCTGTATGCACCTTCGGGACACATATACACTTGTCATCATAGTAGTAAGCTTGTTCCCATGTCCCACACCTGTAGTAGTCATTTCTGTTTATCAGATCACAAGCATCAAAGTACAGGGGTACAGGTCGGGTGGGATCAGAGAGTTGACGTGTAGCATTTATGAGGGCTCCATCTTCATCATTCCATCGTAGTTCCAGGACATAGTAAGAAGGATTCTGTCGGGGTTTAACACAAGTACGAGTCTTTCCATTCGTGCAGACATTTAGTTCTGTACCATTATACATGCACTGACTGACTTTACCAGTGCTAGTGTAGTAAGAGTGATAAAGTAAAGTTTGGGTGATTTTCATCCCAGTTCGGGTAGTGGTTATACAAGCTGCACAAGGGGGCAAAGCAAAAAGTTGTCCCAAGGGGTCCCAGGGTTACCGCAAAAATGAAACAGTAGTAGGTAATCATCATGATCATAGTCTCTGATGATGGATAAACTGAAATGTTGATAATTCAGAGCTTGAAAACTTCACGAGGATGATTGTTTTCTTCGCAATGTAAGTTGCAATGGTGATGCAGGATCCGCGGTCGAAGTCCAAGGACGACCTTCAGGAACTGCTGCTGGTTTCACTCGACTGTGGTGGATCCAAGAGTCGATTTCTGCCACTTTAACTGCTGTGGGTGTTGACAGCAAAACGACATATGGTCCCTTCCAGTGAGGTGCCAACGGTGTCTTCTTCCACTGTTTGACCCACACCGAGGTTCCAGGCTTGAAAGGATGCAGTGGCTCTGTCAGATTGATAGGCAACTGGTCTTGCACCCAGGTATGGAGGTCCTGCAAGACAGAACTTAGAGCCAACAATTCTTGTCTAGTGATTTCCGATCCAATCTGACTCATATCCCCCCTTATTCCCTGAACTATGGGCGGGGGTCTCCCATACAAAACCTCAAATGGGGAAACTCCTAATGACTTAGTGGGGGCTGAACGTACTCTGAGAAGGGCTATAGGGAGAGCTTGGGGCCACTTCAGGTGAGCTTCCTGACAGAGCTTGGACAACTGAGACTTCAGGGTTCATTCTCTCTACTGTCAGACGGCTGCCTGGGTGAGAATGTTCACAGTCTTGGCAAGTGCATATATCAATATGATTCGCAAGGGATTGTGGGAAATGCAGTCCATTCACACCAGACACAGCTGCTCACAATAATTAGTTGTGCTTGAGTGTAAAGCCAATAAGATATTTATTTATGGGGTTATTTCTCCCAACACAGATATGCTTGGTAGCACATAAAACAGGATACTTGCTTTCAGTGTTAAACTTGGAAAAACAAAATCAGGAAAACAGCTGAATTTGTCAGGCAATCAAATGAAAAGAATAAAGACCTGGTTGGTAACAAACTGGTCTTTTCTGTAGGCTTTAGCTAATATTTTCTTAGCAGTGTTTCAAACAACAAGCAAAACCCACAAAGAAGGGAAAAACTGTTCTTTTCAGGTTAACTTCTTATATCTTTACACATAGACTCAGAAGTGATTCCCTCAGAGCTCACAAGCAATTAGGTAAGGCTCAATTGCTAGCAGTTATCCAGCTGAAACCCCTTAGCTGGCTTGCTTTCTACTGCGTGGCCCAAAATCCTACTCAGGAGCTTTTCTGAGTAGATTAAAAGAACAAGTTTGTATTTCTTTGTGATGGTTGCTGTACTTTGTAACAGAAAATTACCAAAGGAGTTTAGACAGAGAGCAATCCATATATTCATAGCCTGTATCTAAGACCACTCCTTCCCCTTCTTCAACAATCATGGGTTCAATATCAGGGATTGGCACAGAGGAATTTCTCAATGGAGCACTTTCAGGAGAATACTTGTTTCCCTGCTGTCTTTCAAGGTTATAGCTAGGACATAGATCAGTGTTCATACGTGAGCTTCCATTGCTGTTAGAGTTCCTCTCTAAATAACCTGGCCAGTATGTAGTCCAGTTCTTATGTCCAGCCTTCCAATCCAGATCCCTGGACACTGGATCTCTCTTCACATACCTTCTGGCACGGGTCCTAGGGTCCCTTCCAAGTGCAGCCGTCTCCCTCACAGGTACCGTCTGGAGATTCCTAGCTCTGCAGCACCACTCCTCTGGTTTTCCCCAGTCCAATGGTGTACGCTGGCCTTTTGAATGTCTCCCAGTATACGTACTGCTCTGGACTCCTTTAGACCTCCCAAATGCTTTTCTCTTCTTCTTTCTTCCAAAGGGTTTCTTGCCCTCTCTGTCCGTCCGTTCTGGCTTCTGCTTCTGATGATCCTCCAGATGATGAAGACGTCCAAGCTGAGGATCTCCAAGCTGATTCTGAGGATCTCCCAGATGAAACTGAGGATGAGGATAATTCTCTGTAGAATAAACTACCTTTATTCTGCTTTGATGAGTGCTCCACCTTAGCACAGCGCAGCTGTGCTGAATCAGGCCCTGCCCTTTGAGATGAGTGCTTGGGGATTACCTCATAGCCCTCCTGATTGAACACACGTTTCCCCACTTCAGCTCCTCTAATGGCTGTTGGAAACCTGGTGCATTCTGGGACTGGTAGTCTTTTATGGGAAAATTCTGTTTTCTTATTTCTACCAGAACTGACAGGTTGCTTGTTCAGAGTCACTTCACCTTTTCTATAGCTCCTTCCTGAGCTATGATAAGCTTCCTTATCACACTACTTTCCCCAAACTCTGGGGTCTATAAGCTGTATGTAACTTCCACTGTATTTGTAAAGCACGGGCTAGCTGCTGAGTTACTTGGGACACAAAGGAAGGCCCATTGTCTGACGCTATGGTCAAGGGTATTCCAAACCGAGGAATGATTTCATGAAGCAGAGCCTTAGTGACTTCTCTGGCTTTTTCAGTCCTGGTGGGGAAAGCCTCCACCCACCCAGAGAAGGTACAAAAACTAGAACCAGTAGGTAGTGATATCCATTTGCTCGTGGCATTTCTGCAAAGTCTATTTGGATATTTGCCATGGGGGTAACTCCCACTGATTGAACTCTTGAAGGTGGAACAGGACCCTGTCGGGCATTATTCTTTGCACAGATTACATATTTTTCGGGCTATTGAGGCAGTTAAGGGTCCCAATAATGAGATACAGAAATACGGTTTCAGAGCTTTTTCCATTGCAGTTTTTCCATAGTGTGTAGCTTGATGGAAGGCGTGGACAAAGGCTGGACCCAGGGCTTCAGGGATCACAGTCATACCAGGGGGTGAGCCTCCCTCAGGTGGTGGTAACACTATCCATCCAGCCGCTGATAGCTGCCCCCCCTCATTCTGAGAATAGTAGTCCAGCTCATTTGGGGTATATCGTGGTGTCCAAGCACTGAGAGGAACTGGAAATATGGCTGCTTGAACTGTAATACTGGGGGTAGAGATTTTCCCATTGATTGCTGCTTCTCGGGCTGAGGCATCGGCAAGTCTGTTCCCTCGGGATACTTCTCCATCTCCAGTCTGGTGACCTCGGCAGTGCATTACGGCAACTTGTTTGGGGACCCATACTGCTTCCAATAAAGTCAATATTTCTGGGCCATACTTGATGGACTTGCCTCCCGAGGTTATCAATCTGCATTCTTTGTACAAAGCTCCATGGGCATGTAATGTTGTAAAGGCATATTTGGAATCTGTGTAGACATTCAGATGGATCCCAGTCCCTATTTTCAGTGCTCGAGTGAGGGCTATTAATTCGGCCTTCTGTGCTGATGTTCCTGGAGCCAAAGCTGATGATTCTATTACCATGTCCAGGGTCACCACTGCATAACCGGCACATCGTTGTCCATTACAGGACTGCTTCCATCCACAAAGAAAGTTCTCTCTGGGTTGTTCAAGGGGATGTCTGTTAGGTCTGGGCGGCTTGAGTATACAGTGTCCATTACTTCTAGGCAATCATGGTCAGGAGGGCCTGGACTGGTCGGCAGTAGGGTAGCAGGGTTCAAGGTTTGGCTGACACTCAATTTTAGTCGGGGATTTTCACACAGCATACTTTGATATTTCAACATTCGTGCATTGGTGAACCAGTAGTTCCCTTTGTGTTCCATTAGGGTTAAAACAGAATGTGGTACAGTGACTTGAAGATTCTGTCCCAAAGTGAGCTTGTCAGCTTCATTCACTAAGAGGGCTGTGGCTGCTACAGCTCTTAGGCAAGGTGGCCATCCTTTTGCAACAGGGTCCAATTGTTTTGATAGATAGCCCCTCGGATCCTGGCAACGACCCGTAGCCTGAGTCAGGACTCCCAGCGCGTTTCCACATGACTCATGGACATAGAGACAAAATGGTTTCTGTACATCTGGTAGGCCTAAGGCTGGTGATGACATTAATGCTGCTTTCAGCGATTTGAACGCTTTATCCTGTTCTGGGCCCCAGTCCATGGGTGATCGTTCCACTCCCTTCGTGGCTTGATACAAGGGTTTTGCCAAGAGTGCAAAATTGGGTATCCATATTCGGCAATAGCCCGCAGCTCCCAAGAAGGCCCGCACCTGCTTTCTGGTGGTGGGGATTGGCATGCGGCATACTGCTTCCTTTCGCTCAAGTCCCAATTTCCGGATCCCTCTGGACAGATGGAACCCTAGGTATTTCACTTCTGTATGGCACAACTGCGCTTTGGCTCTTGAGACCTTGTATCCGGCGTCATTCAGGAGGTGCAAGAGATCACTGGTAGCTTGCACACATTCAGTCTTGGAGTTGGCGGCTATAAGCAGATCATCTACATACTGAAGTAAGATTCTTTTTCCTGGAGTCACAGAGTAGTTTGAAAGATCTTGGTTGAGAGCTGCACTGAAGATGGTGGGTGAATTCTTGAATCCTTGAGGCAAGCGAGTCCAAGTGAGTTGGCCCCGTCTTCCTGTAGTAGGGTTCTCCCATTCAAACGCGAACAAGAGTTGGCTAGCAGATGCCAGGCGGATACAGAAAAAGGTATCTTTTAAATCCAGAACAGTGAAATGAGTAGCTTCTGATGGAATCAGTCCCAGGAGGTTATAGGGATTTGGTACTACTGGATGTATGGTTTCAACTGCATTGTTCACTCGTCGCAAATCCTGCACTGGGCGGTAGTCACCTGTCCCAGGCTTCTTGACTGGGAAGAGGGGTGTGTTCCAGGGCGATTGGCATTCTTTGAGGAGTCCATACTGTAGTAATTTCTTTAGATGACCATGGATGCCTTCGATTGCTGGTCGTGGGAGAGGATATTGTCGCACATGCACTGGTTCTGCTCCTGGTTTAAGAGTGACAAGCACAGGAGCTATATTCTTTGCTAGGCCAGGAGGATTATCCTCCGCCCACACTCCGGGCGGAGCTAAGATGTTGGTGGGTATACGGGGGCTAGCTGCCTTGGATGAAGGTGGACTATAGAACCGCCATTCTTCTTCTCGGGGGACAGTCAGCACCATCAGGCCAGCAAATTCTGAGTTCACAGTCATCTCCATTTTTCCTCCGACAAAGGATATCTGCGCCTGGAGCTTAGCAAGCATGTCTCGGCCCAAAAGGGGAACTGGGCATTCAGGTATGTACAGGAACTGATGCGTTATTCTCCGTCCCCCTAATTCGCAGGCACGGTTCTGCAGGAAAGGTCTTGTGGTTCTAGTTCCAGTGGCGCCCACAATGGTGACAGATCGGGAAGACAAAGGAGCCACTGGCTTAGCCACTACTGAATGTTCGGCCCCCGTATCCACCATAAAGTCCATGTACTGGTCCCCAATCTTTAAGTTGATCATAGGCTCCTGGGGACCCAGGGAAAACTTGGAGCCCAGTCTGGCCTAGTCCTCATCCACATAGTCGTCTTCAGTGGTCACCATTCCTTCCACGGCAGCGGCTTCTTCCTGCTGAAACTGAAACTCTGCATGCTGCATTCCCCCTTGCTGCTGGAATCGCCTCCCTGCTCTCCTGGTGCTCCCTCCTCCCCTCCAGGGGGTGGAGCCACTATTCAGGCATTCATTCTTCCAATGTCCTTCTTCCTTACAATAGGCGCACTGATTTGCACCTAAGGGGGACCGAGCGTTCCCTCGGCCCTTTCCCCATCCTCGAGTCCTTCTGTTTGAGTATCCTCCACATCCTTCAACTAGAGCTGCAGCAAGCAGATCGGCTTTCTTCTTCATCTTTCACTTTCCCTTTTACTTTCTTGATCACGATTCACAAATACCTTCTGGGCAACTTCCATTAGCTGTGCTGTATTCATGCCCGCAAATCCTTCCAACTTTTGCAGTTTCTGTTTTATGTCTCCCTGGGACTGACTCACAAAAGCAGCGTTCACCATACGCAAATTCTCCTGGGCTGCCGGATCATACAGTGTATAAAGTCTATAAGCTTCAGTTAATCGTTCATAGAAGGCAGCTGGACTTTCATCTGGACGCTGAAGAACGTCGGCTACCTTCCCAACATTCATGGCTTTCTGGCCTCCCCTCCTCAGGCCTTGCAGTAGGGCCTGGCGGAAACGGGCGAGGGCTTTCTCTCCATCTGCACTATTTGGATCCCATTTTGGATCTTCATTCGGGAAATCTACGGCTGCTGCCTGTCAGGGATCTAGGTCTCTTCTGTCTACAGGGTTCTCTTCCAGCCATCGGGTAGTTGCTTGCACTATTCGTGCCCGCTCTTCAGTAGTAGAAAGGGTAGACAAGAGCTGGCGGCAATCAGACCAGGTGGGCTGGTGGGTCTGCATGATACTAGACATTAATTCTGTCAGATCTTGGGGTTTTTCAGTATAAGAGGCATAGTGTGTTTTCCAGTTTAATAAATCTGTGGTAGAAAAGGGCACATATTTTATTTATTTATTTACATTCTCTTATATACCGCACTATTCTGCATCAGTGCGGTTTACATTGAACAAACTGAAATTACATTGAACAGGGTATTATAACTTGGAGATATCTATTTTACAGGGAACATGGGCTATGGAGGGTTAAGTGGTTTGCCCAAGACCACAAGGAGCACCTGTGGGACTAGAAACCCCAGTTCTTCCAGCCCAAGGTTGCTGTCCTCTAGTGGAATTTGAACCACTGACCTTCCGGCCTGAAGTACCTTGCCCCAACCACTAGGCTACTCCTTCACTCCACATAAATGAGACTAGTTGGCCCAGCTATAACCTGACCTTCGTCACTGAGAATGGGTAATCCGGGGACCTGGCTTAATGGCATCTGGCGAACTTCTTTCGTCTCCCTGCTTCAGAGGGCGTAGCGCAAATTGGCGCTCCCAGCGGTGGCTCTTCCACTGGGGCCTGGACTAATGGGTGACCCTGGACTGGCAGTTGATCCCCTGCTGGCAGTTCCTTCAGGAGATGTTTGTGCTGCCGGGGAACTTTGTTCGGGACTAGGACTCCTGCTCTGAGAAGGGGGTTGCTCTCCTTCGGGCGATGAAAGTGGCTGATGGGATGGAGATACATCAGCTGGGGGGACTCTCTCTTCTCCTGGCTCTACTCGGGGTAACGGTGGAGCTGACGGGACTGGCTTATACAGGAATAGGGGTGGATAATTCGGAATTTCTGTAGGTTCTGGGGCTGAGTAAATGGGAGGCTTTTCTTCCTTAATCCCGGGGACTCCCTTCGTAGTTGCTAACATTATTCTGCACTGCTCTTCACGGCAACGCTTCATCCAAGAGGGTTGCCTTACACAAATATCTAACCAGGAGTCTATATAGGGAAACTGGTCGGGGTAATTCCTACGCACTATCTCATGCACTCGGGATACAATTCTAACATCAAAAGTACCATCTGGTGGCCACGCGGTGTCCAGCACCGGCCACTCCCTACCACATAATTTTTCTAATCGGGACGGCGACATTTTCATCCCATAGTCACCGCTAAATCCCTTCTTAAAATTCGTGATCATGCAGTTCAACAGAGTTTGCACAGACCCCGCCCTCCCATTATGACGTACAAGACAACAGACAAAGAGGGCGGGTAGTATGGCTGCAGGTAAGGGGTCCGTACAGCCCACAGAACAACAAGGGAGACAAACACCAAATGCTTCCTCCTTTTCGTGACCTGGGCGCGGTCGCCCGGCCAGGAACTGCGCTACTCAGGAGTCCGCTCTCGCGTGGTCTATGTTTCAAGACCTCTCATTCACTCAGACAGGCATGCCACCGAGTTCCCAAAATTCCATAAAGGCCTACCTTACTTATCCATGAGGGGTGGGGTTTCGTCCTCGCGCATACTCATGCAAGGAGTACTCGGCCACACCCTGAGAGGTGATCAGGCTTTAGTTACCTTAAACCGTATTAGTCCCGTGCATGCGGGACTTTCCCATAGCTAACTGACTAAGAACCAGACAAATTGCTACTCACCGGATCCGGCCACTAATGCGCTGCGCAACCAGTCCCTCCTTGGGTTGAATCCTGGACTCCCCTCGGGTTCAAAGGTGTTGGCCGGTCGGACCCGGCAGGCCGCCGAGGCAGGGCAGAACCCTCTCCAATACAATGGGACCGACGGCGCCTGGGGTCCTCTCCGCTGTCGGTCGGCCACGGTCCCGACCGGACCAAACCTGGAGGCGGTAATACGTGGTATATTCACTTGCGCATCATTCACGTACCCCACCTTCCCGGCCAATGCACCAGGAATATGTTGTAGCGAAGTGCACGCAATGAATAAAACCAGGAGTCAGTTCGAAGATCCAAGCCAATTTATTGTGCACAAGTCTCAGGCAAATGTCACATTCAAAATGGTCTGAGCAATGGAGTCCAGTAAACACCTTTTATACCTTTCTTCTTCAGTTTAATACAGGCAAACTTTCTATTGACCCTACTGACCCTTGCACCCATCCAATTGGGATCTCTCTGTGGGCCTAGTACTCTGTTTCTCTAATTCTTACTGACTTTGGGTTTTCTCAGCATTCTTATTCTCAGGTGGGGGCTGGGACTCAGGCCTAGCTTACAGGCCTCTCGTACATTTACAGGCTATTCTAGGCCATAGCCTGCCACAACAGGACCATGCTGATCATCAAGCCCAAGCCGACCCTACCTAGACACTGCTGACACATGAACAATACCCTCGGTCCTCCACATAGTCATTCCTTAATCCATTCCATGTAAGTCACATAAGGGCAACTTGAAACATAAGATTAATTTACAAGCCTGTAAATAGCTGACTGTATATAGTTATTATGTTACTGTTTATTGTGAATGCTTATTATGTTTCAAAAATGTTCAATATCAATAGTTATTATGTTTGAAAAATGTTCATTGTCAATAATAATAATAATAATACGAGGGTTATTTTTAAAGTAAGGTCTGATTGGCTGTAACTTTGTAAATAAATAAAATTCTGTTCTCTGTATACCGCCCCTGATCTCTGGAAGGGGCGGTATAGAAAAATGTACAAATAAATAAATAAGATAGAGCAACTTTTAAACTAGATATTGGGGGAGAGCTGACAGTCGCCCAAGAGCGCAGGATAAAAAAAAATGAAGTTAGGGCACATCAGCAGAGAGGTTCCAATAAAGACAAAGGTAGCCCAACTGCCCTTGACTACGGAGCAGACAGAGCTTAAAGATTCCAAATTACCCCTGCCTACCGATAAGCAGATTAATATGAATAAAATACAGTTTCTAAAATGCTTGTATGCAAATGCTAGAAGTCTAAAAAATAAGATGGGAGAGTTAGCATATATAGACAGTGTGAGTGAGGAAAGAGGTGTGATCCCAGTGCACATTAAAATCTCCCAGAATTATAAGATGAGGGAAGAGAAGGGAGGCCTCGGAGAGGGTGAGGAAGAACCTGGGCAAATCTGCTTCTCCAAGCATGATGAGTGTACCTAAGGGGGAAGCCTTATTGCAGGATCCAGGTGAGGGTCCCTCTGCTAAGATTTTGAGAACAGACGTGGGCCCCGAAGCTTTCGGGGAGCAGAGCAATGTGCCTCAGGAAACGGAGGAGGGAGAAGTTCTCTCCGAAGGGGCCTTGGATTCCTGGGCACTCGGGGACTTAGAGGAAGGTGAACTAATACCGGGTGAGGACCTTAATGTGTTTAGGGTTTTTTGCAAGGAAGAGCTCGGAGCTCTTTTTGCACAGTCCCTAGGGGCTCTAAACATTGCTTTACCAGTGGTACAGGAGGAACCGTTAGAGGATCCCTTACTCCAAGGCTTTAAGCCAGAGCAGCGTTGTTTCCCCGATTCATAGGGTTATTAGACGTATGATAAATTCAGAATGGGAGTGTCCAGAGGCTTCTCTGAGGGGTGGCCGGGCTATTGGGAAGCTTTACCCGGTCCCTCAGGAAGACAAGGACTTACTGCATATGCCCAAAGTTGATGCCCTGGTGGCAGCAGTAACAAAGAAGACTACCATTCCAGTGGAAGGCGGTACTGCCCTGAAAGATCTGCAAGACTGTAAGTTGGAGGCGCTGCTTAAGCAAGCATTCGATTCGAGTGCACTGTCGCTCCAGGCCTCCATTTGTGGAGCTTATGTCTCTCGAGCGTCTATTCGGTGGCTGCAGAGTGACTTAGTTGCCGACAAGGAGGCTGGCACGTGCTCGGAAGGAGCAAGGCTAGAATCAGCAGCGGCGTATTTAGCAGACGCTTTTTATGACTTGGTTAGGATTTCAGCAAAGTCCATGGCGTCTGTGATTGCGGCGAGGAAGTTCCTCTGGCTGCGCAATTGGGCAGCGGACGCATCCTCTAAGGCGCGACTCAGTAAGCTCCCCTACAAGGGTAAGCTGCTCTTTGGGGAGACACTCGAAAAGATAGTTAAGGATTTGGGGGATTCCAAGGGGAGTCGCCTCCTGGGGGATCGCCCGAAAGGACCTCAACCCGGGCCTCTAACAAGAGGGCAAGGTAGAGACCTACGCAGGTTCCGGGGTTCTCGGTTTGCGCCTTATCCGAGAGGCCGCTTTGTGGTGCGGGGGCAGTCCTTTCGAGGAGCGCGGAGGTTCAGCAGGGGATATTTTAGTTCCCAGCAGAACGCCCCCAAGAAGCCCCAATGAAGGGCGGCCGGCTCAGGCGGAGTTCCCTGTGGGGGGACGGTTGCAGAAGTTCCTCTCCATCTGGGACGACATTACGACAGACCAATGGGTTCTGGAAATCATCCGTGAGGGCTATGCACTAGAATTTGCGCAGCCTCTAGCGGAGGCTTTTCTAAGGTCTCCTTGCGGATCCCTAGGGAAGAAGAAGGCAGTAAACGATACGCTGCAATGCTTGCTTTGGCTACAGGCGGTGGTACCTGTTCCCAAAGACCAATACGGCTTAGGTCGATACTCGATTTATTTTGTAGTCCCCAAGAAGGAGGGGTCTTTTCGCCCCATTCTAGATCTCAAGCACGTAAACCGATGTTTGCGGGTACCACATTTCTGTATGGAAACCCTAAGGTCCGTTATTCATGCGGTGAAGCCCGGGGAATTTCTGTCTTCCATAGATTTGACAGAGGCGTATCTACACATTCCGATCAGGCTGGAGCATCAGAAATTTCAAAGGTTTGCCGTGCCCATGGGCCACTTCCAGTTCAGAGAGTTGCCGTTTGGTCTGGCTACGGCCCCGCGTACGTTCATCAAGGTGATGTTGGTGGTGGCAGCAGCCTTGCGAAAGGAGGGGATTCAGGTACATCCCTAACTGGACGATTGGTTGATACGGGCAGGGTCTCAGTCGGAGTCAGTCACGGCGACCAACCGGGTGGTTCAGTTTTTGGAACAGCTCGGTTGGGTAATAAACCAGTCCAAGAGTCAGCTGACTCCTATGAGGCGGCGGACTTATCTTGGCGCTTTGTTCGATACCGAACACGGTTCGGTTTTCCTGCCCGACGACAGGATACAGAAGCTTTGGAAACAAGTGAAGGCCTCTTTGCGCCTGCGGGCTCCCACAGCATGGAGATACCTGCAGCTGCTGAGAACCATGGCGGTGGCCTTAGATTTGGTGCCATGGGCCAGAGCTCATATGCGCCCACTTCAGCGAGCGCTGCTGTCCAGGTGGTCCCCGCAGCATCACTTCCTGGCCTAGAGACTAGACTGCCCAGAGGGCGTGAGGGTCAGTCTACAATGGTGGCTGGATCCCCGTCAGGTTCACGCGGGAGTTTCGCTTTTAGAGCCAGTGGTGGTTAGAAACTACGGACGCCAGTCTGTCGGGCTGGGGGGCGCATTGTCTGTCACACGTGACGCAGGGGATTTGGTCCAAGGAAGAGAATGGTTGGTCAATCAATCGCCTAGAAATGAGAGCAGTCAGCTTGGCGCTTCAGGAGTTCGTCAGTCTGGTCCGAGGGAGAGCGGTTCGTGTTTCCTCCGACAATGCGATGACTGTCTCTTATATCAACAGACAAGGAGGCACGGGCTGTGTGGCCCTGTTGGAAGAGAGTCAGAGTTTGATGCATTGGGCAGAAACCATCTTCTGGCCATCTCGGCGGCACATGTGACCGGAAGGGACAACGTTCAAGCCAGTTATCTCAGTCGAAATGTCCTAGATCCCGGAGAGTGGGAACTAAACGCAGCGGTATTTCACGACATCATGCTTCATTGGGGGCAGCCAGTCATGGACCTCATGGCTACCCTCGGGAACATCAAAGTGGCTCATTTTTACAGCAGGTACAGAGTACATATGTCGGAAGGACTCGATGGTCTGGTTCAGCCATGGCCGAGAGGAGAGCTGCTGTATGTGTTCCCTCCATGGCCTTTGATCGGCTGGGTAATACGGAGAATTGCGAGACACGAAGGGGACGTGATTCTCATTGCTCCGGATTGGCCCAGACAGCCGTGGTATGCAGATCTGGTCAAGCTGCTTGTCGGTCAACCGTGGAGGCTCCCCAGTTAAGTCAATCTATTGAATCAGGGTCCAGTGTTGATGCCACAGGTGGATCGGCTCTTGCTTACTGCTTGGCTGTTGAGAGGGAGTAACTTTGATGCCGGGGGTACTCGCTGGCAGTAATTGCGACCTTGTTGAAGTCTAGGAAGTGGTCCACTTCGCTGGCGTATATCTGCGTCTGGCGTATTTTTGAGGGCTGGTGTGGAGAATGTAATGTTAGTCCATTTGCTGCATCTTTACCGGTTATTTTGGCTTTCCTACAAAGGGGGCTAGAAAAAGGATTGGCACTCAGCACGCTAAAGGTTCAGTTGGCTGCTTTGGCGTGTTATAGAGGGAAAGTGTTGGGGAGCGGCTTGTCAGCTCACTCAGATGTTCAACGTTTTCTTAGAGCTACTAAGCTTATTCGTCCATCTCTGAGATTGGTGGTCCCAGCGTGGGATTTAAATTTAGTGTTAGATGCTTTAACGCAACCGCCCTTTGAGACGGCGTCAGCGGTGAGTTTGAGAGAGCTTTCTTCGAAGACAGCCTTCCTTGTCGCCTTGTGTTTGACTAGGAGAGTCTCGGATCTTTAGGCACTCTCGTGTCAGGCCCCTTATCTTCAGTTTTCAAAGGAAAAGGTAGTGCTTCAACCGGTTCCGTCATTTCTACCTAAGATGGTGTCCAGTTTTCATATGAATTAGTCCATTTCGCTTCCAACTTTTCCGCATGGTGAGGGTGGTGACGTGGGTCAGGCTCTCCGAAAGTTGGATCTGGGTAGAGTGCTGCGCAGATACCTTCGTAGAACCGAGATTTTTAGAAAGTCGGACAGGTTATTCGTGAGTTTTGGGGGGCCTCGGAAGGGGGCCGCTGCTTCAAAAGCATCTATTGCCCGGTGGGTAAAGCGAGCGATCAGTGCAGCTTATGAGGCAAAGGGCAAATTGCCTCCGCAAGGGCTCAGGGCTCATTCCACTAGAGCACAGGCCCCTTCTTGGGCGGAGTTCGCATTGGTCCCTCCGGTGGATATATGTCAGGCTGCATCCTGGTCGTCTCTGCTTACCCTTTACTAGGCAATATTGTTTGGATGTGCAGGCACGGGGAAACGCGATTGTTGGGGCCTCGGCCTTATTAGGGGGGCTCGCAGGTCCCTCCCATCTTTAGGAACTGCTTTGGTACTTACCTACGGTTCCTGGACTGGCCTGGAGAGACGAAGAAGGAGAAATTAGGCCTTACCTGCTAATTGTCTTTCCTTGCGTTCTCTCTGAACCAGTCCAGGTCCCACCCACTGGATCTGCGAGAGTTTCTTCGTTTACAAGAAGTCCTGAGTTTCAGTTGAAGGGTCTTCGACAATCTAGGGGTCCAGAGAGGGGAGATTGGTGTTAGGTGGTTCCTTTCAGAGTGGCTGCCATCGGAGTTCCCTCTCCACAGATCGGGGGAGGGCTACTAGCTGCTACAAAAAAAAAAAAGGGGAGAACTAAATTACAATAAGTGGCTACGAAAATCCAACACTGCATACAGGGGGCAAGAAGAAGCCCATAGACGGCTGTAAGTGTTTTATTGTTTTTTGGTTTTTTCGGGTAATCTTAGTTCAAAGCTGCTTGGACAATAGGGGACTGAGTCTCTGACACCAGAGGGAGCTGGATAGGCTGTCAGCAAGACTTTGAAATACAGTCCTCAGCTGCTGGAGGAGGTTGACTACCCTACGGTTCCTGGACTGGCCCGGAGAGAACTCAAGGAAAGACAATTAGCAGGTAAGGCCTAATTTCTCCTTCTGGATTACTGTAACATGATCTACCAAGGCCTCCCAAAGCATACAACACATCCCTTTTAAATGGACCAAAACACAGCCACATGGATAATTTCAGGAACCACAACATAACGCCCACCCTACAACAGCTAAACTGGCTTCCAGTGCATGCATGCATCAAGTTCAATATTCTACTTACCATATTCAAAATCATACACCGAATATCCCCAGACACCTTCCGATCACTTACACTCACCACTAATTTCAAACTAGTGAACAATATAGCCCCATCCATTCTCTCTACACTCATCCAGATCCCTCCAAACACAAGAACCAGAAGAGAAAATGCACTGCATTCACTTGAGATCCCAAACACATTCAGGGAAACAAAGCAAGCCACAAGCTCCAGGGCATTCACTTTCACCGTCCCTTCCTTCTGGAACTCCTTATCTGTTATCAATCTGCTCAGTCAAGGATCTCCAGCAGTTTAAAAAATCACTCAAGGACTTCCGGTGACGTCATGGAGCTGATGGCTGCTTAGGTGCCTAGCTCCTGTCCGAGCCCCGATTAAGTGTGTTTTTCACGGGCCCCTACGAACCCAAAGTGGACGGGAGTCGAGTCCTTAGCTTGGCTATGGCTGCAAAAAAGAAGTTGGCTAATTTTCAATCCCCATATGTGCGGAAGGACTTGCCGCTGGAGGAGGATGACACGGGCCCGGCCCGGAGAGAGGAGACCGGGAGCTCCGGGGAGGATGAAATGGGGCCGGAGGCACTGCCGATAAAAGCGTGGCTACGGGCTTTTAAAACTGACATGTATGGCAAATTCAAAGCCATGAGAAAGGATCTCAAAGAGGCGCTGGTGGCGATACAAGGAGAGGTGAGCTCCTTAGGGCAGCGGATCGAGGAAATGGAGTGCCACGTGGAGAGACACTCCGGAGAACTCCGCGGCGTGGCGGCGGAGCAAGAGAAGCTGCAAAGACAGCAGGAGGAGATGCAAGAGAAACTTGAGGAGATGGAGGATAGAGCGTGGCGCAATAATTTGAGGATCAGAGGTGTGCCGGAAAATGAGAAAACTAAAGACTGTGTACAGCTGGTTCAGAGCCTGGGGAGCCATATACTGCGATTGGGGGAGAGCAGTGGTGGAACGTCAGTGGTCATCGGAGTGGAGCGGGCGCACAGGAGCCTGGGGCCCAGGCAGGAAGCGCGCAGGAGAGACATTGCCTGTTTGAGCAGCTTCCCTTTAAAGGAGCAAATACTACAGATTGCCAGGAAATTTGGCCGAATTGCCTGGGAGGGCTGCGAGGTGGAGGTTTTTAATGATCTCTCGAGGGGGACTCTGGAGCGACGGCGGAACATGAAGGAGGTGACCGCTTATATGAGAGGTGAAAACCACCGGTATCGCTGGATGTTCCCTTTTGGCATTCTTTTGACGGTGAATGGCCGGTCTAGGAGGGCGAAGACGGCGGAAGAAGCGTGGCGGATGCTGGAGGACTTAGGGTGCGATAAGCTACCCCAAGCGAAGGGACGGCAGAAGCAGGGCCTGATGAGTACGCTGGAGGAGAGACCTGGAGCGGGACAACAATGGCAACGAGTTGGCGAGAAGGGAAAGCACTTGAAACGGCTGTCTCAGATCCAAGAGAGTGGGCCTGATTCGGAGGAAGTGTGAGGCAGCCCTGGAGAGCTGGGTGGTGGTCAGCATTGAGTGAGTATGGAGCAGTAGAGCTCTATACCTCACGGTCTCTGGACACTGGACTCTTAGGGCAACTTTGAAATAATTGATGGGGATAGTGGCTAAGCTAAGGGTAGGGTGTTTTAAGGGGAGGGGGGATAATGTGGTGGGGCAGGACATATGGGTCACGGAAGGAATAGCGGGAGGTGTTGGTGGGGGGCAGGGGGATATCTTGCACAGCCTTTGATGGGGGAGGTAGGGGTTTGGGTACAATTATGTTGCGGGTAGGTTCAGTGAATGTGAAGGGGCTGAACTCCCCGGTGAAGCGGAAATTGTTGTATAGGGAAGCCCAGTGTAATCAGTGGGATGTAGTATTGATTCAAGAAACCCACTTGCGGAGGGGGGATGTGGTGAGGATGAGGAATAGGCTTTTTCCGGAGCAGTTTTATGCATGTAATAAGGATGGGACCAAAAAGGGGGGGGGTGGCTCTTTTGCTACGATCGGGGAGTGGGATTCAGGTCGGGGGTCATTTTATGGATCGGGAGGGGAGAGTGGTGGGGATTAAGGGGCAATGGGGGGGCAAACGGTTATTATTGCGTCGGTATACGGGCCCAATGGGACCCAGGGGGCATTTTGGAAAGGGGTGGGAGACCTGCTTGAGGGCCAGGGGGAGGGCAAGGTGCTGGTAGGAGGAGACTGTAATGTGGTATTAGACCCAAAAATAGATAGGGATACGAAGGGGGTGGATGGGGGGGCTAGAAATCGACAAGGTTTAAGGAAGCTGATGTATCAATGGAATTTGGTGGACACCTGGAGGGCTCTGCACCCTAAGGAGCGAGGATATACGTTTTATTCTGCTCCTCACGGTAGTTGGAGCAGGATTGACATGCTGCTAGTGGATAAGGAATGGATTGTGGCAGTAGAGGATAATGTGGTGGGGATACTCCACTCCACCAAACTCCACTCCTGTCCAATCGGGACAGTGGGAGCTGCTCCCGCCCAATCCGGGCGGTGGGAGAGGAGCCGAGAAGGGCCATAAGAAGCGGCGTCCCTACCCCGAGGGAGCCGCTGCACCGCTAGCACCCGACCACCACCAAACTCCACTCCTGTCCAATCGGGACAGTGGGAGCTGCTCCCGCCCAATCCGGGCGGTGGGAGAGGAGCCGAGAAGGGCCATAAGAAGCGGCGTCCCTACCCCGAGGGAGCCGCTGCACCGCTAGCACCCGACCACCACCAAACTCCACTCCTGTCCAATCGGGACAGTGGGAGCTGCTCCCGCCCAATCCGGGCGGTGGGAGAGGAGCCGAGAAGGGCCATAAGAAGCGGCATCCCTACCCCGAGGGAGCCGCTGCACCGCTAGCACCCGACCACCACCAAACTCCACTCCTGTCCAATCGGGACAGTGGGAGCTGCTCCCGCCCAATCCGGGCGGTGGGAGAAGAGCCGAGAAGGGCCATAAGAAGCGGCGTCCCTACCCCGAGGGAGCCGCTGCACCGCTAGCACCCGACCACCACCAAACTCCACTCCTGTCCAATCGGGACAGTGGGAGCTGCTCCCGCCCAATCCGGGCGGTGGGAGAGGAGCCGAGAAGGGCCATAAGAAGCGGCGTCCCTACCCCGAGGGAGCCGCTGCACCGCTAGCACCCGACCACCACCAAACTCCACTCCTGTCCAATCGGGACAGTGGGAGCTGCTCCCGCCCAATCCGGGCGGTGGGAGAGGAGCCGAGAAGGGCCATAAGAAGCGGCGTCCCTACCCCGAGGGAGCCGCTGCACCGCTAGCACCCGACCACCACCAAACTCCACTCCTGTCCAATCGGGACAGTGGGAGCTGCTCCCGCCCAATCCGGGCGGTGGGAGAGGAGCCGAGAAGGGCCATAAGAAGCGGCGTCCCTACCCCGAGGGAGCCGCTGCACCGCTAGCACCCGACCACCACCAAACTCCACTCCTGTCCAATCGGGACAGTGGGAGCTGCTCCCGCCCAATCCGGGCGGTGGGAGAGGAGCCGAGAAGGGCCATAAGAAGCGGCATCCCTACCCCGAGGGAGCCGCTGCACCGCTAGCACCCGACCACCACCAAACTCCACTCCTGTCCAATCGGGACAGTGGGAGCTGCTCCTGCCCAATCCGGGCGGTGGGAGAAGAGCCGAGAAGGGCCATAAGAAGCGGCGTCCCTACCCCGAGGGAGCCGCTGCACCGCTAGCACCCGACCACCACCAAACTCCACTCCTGTCCAATCGGGACAGTGGGAGCTGCTCCCGCCCAATCCGGGCGGTGGGAGAAGAGCCGAGAAGGGCCATAAGAAGCGGCGTCCCTACCCCGAGGGAGCCGCTGCACCGCTAGCACCCGACCACCACCAAACTCCACTCCTGTCCAATCGGGACAGTGGGAGCTGCTCCCGCCCAATCCGGGCGGTGGGAGAAGAGCCGAGAAGGGCCATAAGAAGCGGCGTCCCTACCCCGAGGGAGCCGCTGCACCGCTAGCACCCGACCACCACCAAACTCCACTCCTGTCCAATCGGGACAGTGGGAGCTGCTCCCGCCCAATCCGGGCGGTGGGAGAGGAGCCGAGAAGGGCCATAAGAAGCGGCGTCCCTACGGGCGCGCCCGCGCCTGGCGGGCCCGCGCCTGAGGGCCTCGCCAGAGGGCCCTTTGGCGTGGCCCTTAGGCGGTGGCCATTACCGTGGCCCGAAAAATCTCCACAACGGGCAAGGCTCGAGCTCCCCTGACCGGGTCTGAGCTTGCCAAGAAAAAATAGCAACACCACCAAACTCCAACAGCCTCAACACCCGACAACCATCTCTGATAAAGAAGGGACTCATCGCAGCAAACAGCACAACAGGGCAAATACCGGATATCCAAACGCTCCAGCAAACCGGCGAGAAAGAGACTACACTGCTTCAAAACCCCAGGTACTCTTTCACAACATGCCGCCCTTCCTAACACCCATCTACCTTCTCACTCCTCTGCTAACACTGTACCCCCACCCAAACACACTCAGCAATCCTCTCTACGCAAACACACTGACAGGCACAACCCCTTCCGCACGTAAACTGTACTCCCGCCCCACCACACCTACTGACCTTCCATACACAGGAACCACAGGACTGCAACCCACAAGCATCTACAACACCACGAACAACCCGACTCACACACACCACACACGCCAGCCAAAAACACCAATCACATCAATCACCTGCACCTCTCCATCACACTCATAAACGCACGCTCCACCAGGAACAAATATCACATGCTCCAAGACCTGATCATATCTGAGAAGACCGACATCCTATGCATAACAGAAACCTGGCTAACAGAAACGGACACAGTAATAATGAACCAACTGACACCAACAGGATACACCTTTCATCACTGTTCCCGAACGCACGCAAAAGGCGGAGGAGTAGCCATCATCGCAAAAAACAACCTCCACCTGCGCACCCTCACCTCTGAAACCTCCGACGAAGCAGACATCCTCACCCTCACCAACAAAAATCTCACAATATGCCTGGTCTACAGAACACCCGCTGCAAACCCTGACTTACCAAGGATACTGCACCTGATCTCTGAAAGCATCGACCCGTCAAAGGAACCAATTATACTAGGAGACTTCAATCTCCCATCCCTCCAAGAAGCACAAACAGAAACATTCCTTAACGCCATGACAGCAATGAACCTATCGCAGATCATAAATGAACCAACACACGAAAAAGGAAACACACTGGACCTCATATTCCTGAACTCCCAGGCATCCACCTCATACAGCAGTCCGATAATCTCACCAGTCCCATGGTCTGACCATTACATCATCCACCTCTCCCACGCATATCAACCAAATACAAACAGAGGATACACCCAACACACACGAAGATTCAAAGCATTCAACAAAGAAGACTTCCTGACGCTGACCCTACCTAATCTACTTACGAACTCAAATAACCTTGATGACCTCATGGACAACTGGAACACCACAATCTCCTCAGCATCCAGAGTAACCGTAAACAAGACCAGCAACAAGCCCATCTCCTCAAAGGCCCGCTGGTTCACCCCTGACCTCCGGAAACTGAAAACAAATCTTAGAAGAACAGAAAGAAAATGGAGAAAAAACAAAACTGACAAAGACAAAAAGCAATACCTATATGAACTTGATGCCTACCACACAGAAACCGACAATGCAAAGAGAAACTACCACACCAAAACCATCATGACCGCTGCAAACAAACCTCGAGAACTCTTCCAAATCGCTAAAAAACTGACAAAGACACCATCCACTTCCGATCAACCTCCAGATATCCCCTCGGATCTCTTGGCCCGACAATACAAACAATTTCACCAACCTCAACAACCTTACCGCTGCGCTACAGCCACAAGAACATACCCAGGAATCACCATAAACGCCAACTGGACTACATTCAATGACACCTCAAAGGAAGAAATATCCTCCACCATCTCCTGCCTGAACACCACTACCTCCCCACTGGACCCCTGCCCTACTGAATGGATAAAGAAAACCAAGGAAGACCTAAGTACCCCACTAACCCACATCGTAAATGAATCCTTTAAACAAGGATACATGCCAGATGCCCTCAAAACATCAATCATCCGACCAACCATAAAGAAGAACAACCTGGACCCCAAGGACCCCACATCCTACAGACCAGTAGCAAGCCTCCCCCTCGCCACCAAGATAATAGAAAAGATAGTCCAATACCAGCTCCAAGATCATCTAGACACCAACGACATACTTGACCCACAGCAACACGGTTTCCGACCACTACATGGAGTTGAGACCCTCATGACCATCCTAATGAACACACTCATCATCGGAACACAAGAAAAAAATTCAGGGTACATCCTGATCTTCCTAGACATATCAGCGGCCTTCGACACAATCTCACACGAAATCCTCATACACAGACTACAAACAATCGGAATCAAGGACACTGTACTCCAATGGTTCAGATCCTACTTAACTAACAGACAGCAACGGATTCGCACCCTCTCCACAACCTCGCCCCCCTACAAACAACTTCAAGGAGTACCACAAGGATCCACCCTATCAGCCATGTTGTTTAACATATACCTACGTCCACTATGCTCGATCATACGCACCCATAACATCAACTTCCACATCTACGCGGACGACATAATGCTCTACGCACCAATTACAACCAACAACCCAAAAAACGAACAGCTATCAGCCTGCTTCAACGACGTGACCAACTGGCTACAGGAGAACAATCTATCCATCAACATAAAGAAAACCGAAGCCCTAATAGTAACAAAAGAACCTGACTTCAAACCACCTACCCACCTCAACATGGGAACCACACAAATACAAATCCAGCCGCAAATAAGATATCTAGGCGTCATCATTGATCAAGCTCTCACCTTCAAACAACAAATCAACAAAACCGCTGGGATAATATTCCACAAAGCTAAAACTATCCAACGACTCAGGCCCCTCCTAGAACCACACGACTTTAGGACAGTGATGCAAGCTGTGACACTCCCTCATCTAGATTTCTGCAACATAATCTATCATGGACTTCCTGCCTCGCACACCAACCCACTCCGTACTGCCTTAAACACCACAGCAAGGATTATTCAAAATACAAAAAAACGGGAGCACATCACCCCAATCCTAAGAGACCTTCACCTCCTTCCACTGCAAGCAAGAATCAAGTACAAAGCCATCTTACTCATCCACAAATCTATCCACCAAACACGGAACACCTCACTACACTCATTACTACCTCGACCATCCCACAACAGACCAACCAGACATTCCTCCAATAACTCTATCGTTGTCCCCCACAAAAGAACCAAATCTACACAACAGACCTGCAACAGAGCATTCGAACTTTATGCTCCATCCCTCTGGAACTCTCTACCAAACCACATCAAGAACAACAACGACATCACATCATTTAAGAAACAGCTAAAGACAATCCTATTCCGTGAACATCTTTCAACGGAAACGCCACCATGACCTCACACTTAGATTTTAGAAGTAAATCATGTCCATGTCCTCCCATAATCATTAATTGTTGACCCTGGTGATGGCCCCATCCTAAAAGAAATTACCCCTCCCTATGTTACATGTTACACCGCTTTGACCCGGTGAAAAGCGGGATATAAATGCAGTTAAATAAAATAAATAAATAAAAATAGAGGAGGGTAAGTTGATAACGCTAGGGTGGTCTGATCATGCGGCAGTTGATTTGGGATTTAGGAGGGGTCGGGAGGGTGGTGTGGTATTTTGGAGGCTGAACGAAAGTTTACTTAAAGACGGGGGGGTGGTGGAGGATATTCGGAGGGTGGTAAAGGAATATTTAGCTTTTAATGATGGGGGGGAAGTGGGGGTGGTGGGAGTGTGGGAGGGGTTGAAAGCGGTCATTCGAGGGCGGTTTATTATTTTATTTATTTATTTATTTAACAGTATTTCTAAACCGCCTTATCTTAATAATCAAGGTGGTATCACAGCAAGCAATCAGGTAAAGTGTGTGTGTTGTACATGCAGTGAGGATAAAACTTAGTTGTGTGAGGGATGTGTTGGGTGCTTGATTTGTTTGAGCTATATACAGGGTGGGCTATTTACAGTGGTGCTAGAATCATATTTTATATATATTCAGTTGTTTGGGAGGATTGGAGTGCTGTTATCCATTCTCTTAGGTTATGTGATGTGACCATAGTGCTCTATGAACAGCATGGTTTTCAGTTGTTTTCTGAAGTCTTTGAGGTCTGGAGTTGCCCTTAGATCGTCCGGTAGATTGTTCCATATTGTTGGAGCAGCCATGGAGAGAGCTCTGTCTGTTGTGTCCTTGCGTGTGTGCTTGTACTCATTTGGGGTGCTGACTCGGTTGCGTGTTTGACTTCTTCTGGGACGTGCGCTGGTTTCCGGTTGTATGAGCAGGTGGAGGCTGTTGGCTGATGTGCGTTCTTTTATCTTAAATAGGTTTATGATAGTCTTGTATCTGATGCGAGCAATGATTGGGAGCCAGTGTAAGTCCTTTAGTGTAGGTGTGATGTGCTCCTGCCTTGCGGCTCCGGATATGATTCGAGCTGCAGTGTTTTGTGCCAGCTGTAGTGGTTTGAGAGCTTGTTTTGGTAGTCCGAGGTATATCGGATTGCAGAAGTCCAGTATTGGGGTTATCAGTGCTTGACAGACTGTACGGAAGTGTTCTGGAGCGAGGAGTGGTTTCAATCTCCTGATGATTCGCATCCTGTAATATGCTTTTTGGATTGTTTTGTCTATGTGTGGTTTGAGGTTGAGTTTACTGTCCAGAGTAACCCCAAGGTATCTCACCTCCGATCTTATCGGTATCGTGGTGCTTTGTATCTTTATGTTTGGTGGGTGTGTGAAGCTTTGGTTTCGAGTGATGATTAAAGCTTCAGTCTTGTTGTAGTTTATAGCTAGATTGTTGTTTTGGCACCACTTCGCCATTTGGGTAAGGCAGTCTGCTATCTTAGAGAAGTCCGGGTTTTCGATTGATATCGGGGAGTATACCATTATATCGTCTGCGTATATTGTGTATTGGATGTTGTTCTCTTTCATAATGTTGCATATTGGTTGGATGTAGATGTTAAAAAGGAGTGCTGAGAGTGCGGATCCTTGTGGTACTCCTTGTTGGACGTTTATGGGCCGGGAGGTGTCCTGTCCCACCTTGACCTGTAGCTGTCTTTCTGTTAGGTACGAGTGGAACCATTTTAGAGTGGTACCGTGTATACCAGTGTTCTTCAGTCTCTCCAGGAGTATATTGTGATCAACTGTGTCGAACGCTGAGGAGATGTCGATGAAGATCATTATAATTCCATTCCTGATGTCGTCAATTATTCTTATGATGCTGTCGAAGAGGTAGATCAGGAGAGTTTCGACTCCATGGTTGGGACGAAATCCGTGTTGGTTGTCGTCGAGAGTTCCGTGTTCGTCAATGTGTTCCTGAAGTTGTAGTTGAACCGTCTTTTCGATTATTTTTGCGAGGAAGGGTATGCTGGAGATTGGTCGGTATGCTGCTGGGTCCTTTTTGTCGAGAGAAGTTTTCTTTGTGATTGGTCTTACTGAGGCAAGCTTTAATTGCTGTGGCATGAGTCCTTGAGTGAGTGAGTTGTGTACCATTTTATGAATGTTTGGTATGAGGCTTGCTTTGGTGGCTTTGACCCATGACACTGGGCAAGGGTCTGTAGGAGCAGTGCTTGTGTTGATTGTGGAGATGATGTCTGATATCTGCTCTTTTGAGGGTGAGTGGAATGTGCCCCAGGTTTTGGGGTGGACGTTCGTTCTGTTGGTTCTACTGGGTGTTGAGCGCTCTGTGGAGTGAAATTTGTCTTTGATGTGGTCGGCGAATATCTGTGGATCCACTTGTATTTCTCTTTCTGCTGCTTGCTCTTTTGTCAGGGTTTTTACTATTTCGAAAAGTTCTCTGGGTTTGTTGATGGAAGAATTTATCAGGTTTGTGTGGAATTCTCTCTTTGATTGGTTGATGTGTTCATTGTATTGTTTTTGCTTTGTTAGGTAAAGATGTTGGTTGGAAGTAGTTTTGTTTTTTCTCCATCTCCGTTCAATTTTCCTGAGCTCCCTCTTTTCCTGTCGTATTTTTGCTGAGTACCATGGTTTGTTTTGTCTCTTGTTGTGGTGTTGTTTCTTGGTCCTGTCAACGGATGGTTTGGCGGCGTTAGCTAGGACATTGTTCCAGTTGGAAACTTGTTCCTCCAGGTCCTCTGAGTCAATGTTCAAGTGTTGTATTGTGTCCTGGATGAATTCGTCCTTGTCAAAGGACTTGAATCGTCTTTGTGTGTGTGGGAAGTTCGCTCTTTCGCTTGTCCATTCTTCTTGTGATTGCAGATTTGTCTCGATTAAGTAATGGTCAGACCATGGTACTGGGGTGATGGTGGGTGTAGAGATTAGGTCTCTTGAAGTTAGGTAGTTTGATGCGAAGATGAGGTCTGGGGATGATCCTAGTCTGTGTGTTGGTGCATTGACTATCTGTGTGAATTGAAGTGATGACATTGCCTGAAGGAAGGCCTCTGCATCTTTTGTATTGGCGGACTTGAGGTTGAAGTCTCCGATTAGTAGTGCTGGTTTGTTGTTTGACGTTATGGCACAGGCTTCTTCGAGTATGAAGGCTAGTTCGTCGGGTGGAGCACGGGGTGCTCTGTAGGTTAGGCAGATTGCAATATTCTTGTTCTTGATGCTAATTGTGTTACACTGCTTTGTATCTGTGAGATTCAGTGTCTTGAACTTGAGTTCTGTTTTTGCTATTATTAGGACTCCTCCTCCACGCTTGTGGATGCGTGGGCAGTTGTATGCTGAGTAGTTGTTCGGTACTAGTTGGTTGAGTAGTACACTGTCGGTAGGGTTGAGCCATGTCTCTGTGATGCATATTATGTCTGGCTGTCGCTCTTCAATGTGGTCTACCAGAGTGTGTATCTTGTTGCAGATGGATCTGGCGTTTATGAGCTCAATTGATGTTTTCTTTGTGGAAGAGGTTGTTGCGACGTGTGCTTCCTTAGGGCCGGTGTTGGGGTTTGATTTGTGTCTGTTTTGTCTCTTTGTTTGGGAGGTTGCGAGTGTCTCTTTGTGTGTGTGTTGTGGACCGAGATATGGCAGTGCAGTTGGTGGGTACCATGGTGTGTTTGTTTGGGTGTAGTGGGGGTGTGTAGTTGGTGGGAGGAGTTGTGTGACTAGTAGGTATAGTGGGAGGAAGTATGTGGTGTGCATGTTGATAGCTTGTGATGTTCTGATAGGGCGACGCCTGTGTCCTTAGGTTTTCGTCTGTTGTTTGCTTTTTTGAGGAGAGCTGTACTTGTTGCAGGGGCTTGTCCTGGGGATGTGAAGTTGTATCTGTTGCGGTGCGGGAGCCTGTCCCGTGGAGGGAGCCTGTCCCTTGGATGTGAAGCTGTATCTGTTGCGGTGCGGGAGCCTGTCCCGTGGAGGGAGCCTGTCCCTTGGATGTGGAGCTGGATCTGATGCGGTGCGGGAGCCTGTCCCGTGGAGGGAGCCTGTTCCGTGGATGTGGAGCTGGATCTGTGGCGGACGCCTTGGTGCGGGAGCCTGTCCCGTGGAGGGAGCCTGTCCCGTGTGTGTGGAGCTGGATCTGTGTTGGTCGCCTTGGTGCGGGGGCCTGTCCCGTGGATGTGGAGCTGGGTCTGTCGCGGTGCGGGAGCCTGTCCCGTGGAGGGAGCCTGTCCCGTGGATGTGGAGCTGGATCTGTGGCGGTCGTCTTGGTGCGGGGGCCTGTCCCGTGGATGTGACGCTGGATCTGTCGCGGTGCGGGAGCCTGTCCCGTGGAGGGAGCCTGTCCCGTGGAGGTGGAGCCGGATCTGTGGTGGTCGCCCTGTTGCGGGGGTCTGTCCCGTGGATGTGGAGCTGGGTTTGTCGCGGTGCGGGAGCCTGTCCCGTGGATGTGGAGCTGGGTTTGTCGCGGTGCGGGAGCCTGTCCCGTGGAGGGAGCCTGTTTCGTGTGTGTGCAGCTGGATCTGTTGATGAACTCTTGGTCTGACCCACTATGGTACATCCCAAGTCCCTATGTTCTTATCTAGCTAAAGATGACATTGCTCTAACATAGCATCAGCACTGGCATATCTCTGGGTTTAAGGTATCAATCTGGACAAACATGGTAATACCAAATATGGCCTATAAACGATGGTAGTTAACAACACTGGCATATCCCTGGGTTTACAGTATCGATCTGGACGAACATGGTAATACCTAATATGGCCTGTAAACGCTGGAAGCTAACAACAGTATCCAGAGGGAACTAGTCACTAGAGTGCCCAACACTGATCTTGGATTCTAGTCCCAAACATGAATTTCTACCCTTTAAATTAGTATTTTTATGAGAGGCAGGAGGATAATCCTAGCTGTAGAGAGTGGTGCTGCTGCAATCAGATGATTTAAACAGAACTATACATTCAATTATTGTTAGGAGTGCAGTTAATTCATATAAGTAATGAAGCAGTGTTGATAGTTTAAAAATCACTCAAATGAGTGTGACTTACGTGCCCCAGAGTTTCAGCTCTTTAGGCAGTTCGGCGTCTTCGGAGTTGGTATTCTGCGTTTCCACTGTGAGTTGGTGGATTGTCAGTTCCTTGATTGTACGCGAGCTCGACCCCGAGGGAGCTCAGCTGTACCAAGAGGGAGGTGTAGTCTCAGCGTCGTTTTTTTCTGTTATGTTTCTGTGACGATCTTGGGGGTGCCTTTGCCTAAGGGCCGTGCCAAAGGGCCCTCTTGCGCGGCCCTCAGGCGCGGGCCCGCAAGGCGCGAGTGCGCCTGTGGCGTTCTCCTTTTAAATGGAGAGCTGTGCCCCGATTGGGTAGAGATGCTCTGAGACACGCTGCTGGAGGGGTGGAGCCAAAAAGCAGCTTCCCCCGAAGAGCTCTTTTGTGTGCAGCAAGGTCTTTTGTAGCTGGCTTGCTCTTTTCTTGCCGCCGATCTTCTGGAGCAGGGCAGGCTCCCTTCGATGAGGCTTCGACTCGGGTAGATGGCTCAGCTCCTCCTGGAGCTAAGCAGAGCAAGAGAGGATCCTGTGCCTGTGTCTTCTCCTTTTAAATGGAGAGCTGTGCCCCGATTGGGTAGAGATGCTCTGAGACACGCTGCTGGAGGGGTGGAGCCAAAAAGCAGCTTCCCCCGAAGAGCTCTTTTGTGTGCAGCAAGGTCTTTTGTAGCTGGCTTGCTCTTTTCTTGCCGCCGATCTTCTGGAGCAGGGCAGGCTCCCTTCGATGAGGCTTCGACTCGGGTAGATGGCTCAGCTCCTCCTGGAGCTGAGCAGAGCAAGAGAGGATCCTGTGCCTGTGTCTTCTCCTTTTAAATGGAGAGCTGTGCCCCGATTGGGTAGAGATGCTCTGAGACACGCTGCTGGAGGGGTGGAGCCAAAAAGCAGCTTCCCCCGAAGAGCTCTTTTGTGTGCAGCAAGGTCTTTTGTAGCTGGCTTGCTCTTTTCTTGCCGCCGATCTTCTGGAGCAGGGCAGGCTCCCTTCGATGAGGCTTCGACTCGGGTAGATGGCTCAGCTCCTCCTGGAGCTAAGCAGAGCAAGAGAGGATCCTGTGCCTGTGTCTTCTCCTTTTAAATGGAGAGCTGTGCCCTGATTGGGTAGAGATGCTCTGAGACACGCTGCTGGAGGGGTGGAGCCAAAAAGCAGCTTCCCCCGAAGAGCTCTTTTGTGTGCAGCAAGGTCTTTTGTAGCTGGCTTGCTCTTTTCTTGCCGCCGATCTTCTGGAGCAGGGCAGGCTCCCTTCGATGAGGCTTCGACTCGGGTAGATGGCTCAGCTCCTCCTGGAGCTAAGCAGAGCAAGAGAGGATCCTGTGCCTGTGTCTTCTCCTTTTAAATGGAGAGCTGTGCCCCGATTGGGTAGAGATGCTCTGAGACACGCTGCTGGAGGGGTGGAGCCAAAAAGCAGCTTCCCCCGAAGAGCTCTTTTGTGTGCAGCAAGGTCTTTTGTAGCTGGCTTGCTCTTTTCTTGCCGCCGATCTTCTGGAGCAGGGCAGGCTCCCTTCGATGAGGCTTCGACTCGGGTAGATGGCTCAGCTCCTCCTGGAGCTAAGCAGAGCAGAGCAAGCAGTCCATGGGTGGGCACAGCGCTTATCTGGTTAGAGGCAATTTTCAGCCTGCTAACCAAATAAGTGTTGTGATGCAGTGGAACCTATGGAGGTTAGTGAGAGGGAAGAGCTTACCTTAAACTTGGCTGGACGTGAAGACTCAGCATGTGTGAAGGCAGCTGAGCAGCCAGTGCCGTCAGCACAAGTAAAGCAGAAAGGGTTTAAAATGAAGTTTCCCTTCTCTAGTAATGACGCAAGTAGAATTAGAGAATCTCATCAGGAGCACCTGTCCTCAGAGTCTGACGTAACATGCAGAGAGGAGAGGTATATAAGTTCCTGGTCTGAACCAGGAAGTGGTCAGAGTGGTCAGAAGGAGCAGAGAGGTCAGAGAAGGCAGAGAGCTCAGAGCAGTAGAGCAGCTGGTCTCTGGAACTTATGTGGGGGGCAAGGAAGAAGAGGGAAAGCGCTAGAAGGGAGGAGGGGTTGCGGGAGGACTTGCGGGGGGGGGGGGGAAGAGCGGTATAGACGGACGGGATCCCAGCGGGATAGGAAGGAGATGGAGAGGGTAAGGGCTGAGTTGCAAGCCTTGCAGATTGACAAGGTAGCTTGGGCATTACAGAGGGTGCAGCAGGTGTCGTATGAGTTTGGAGATAAGGCAGGACGCTTGTTGGCCCGACGCTTAAAGAGGCAACAAGGGGCTGCGACAATCTATCAGATTACGGGGGAGGGGGGGGAAGGTGTGTAGAGGGGAGGAGGAGATACGGGAATGCTTTCGGGCATTCTATCAGGACCTCTATACAGGGATGTGGGGGAGGGGGAGATTCGGGCCTATTTGGATGGGGTACAGCTACCTCGGCTGTCTGAAGAGGCGGCGGACGCCCTGGACGCGGAGATCGCGGTGGAGGAGATTGGGAGGGTGGTGAAGGAGCTTCCGGGGGGGAAGGCGCCAGGCTTAGATGGGCTCCCAGGTGCTTTCTATAAGGTCTTCTGCGGGGAGATTGGGGGCCTTTTAGTGAGGGTGTTTAATGGGATGCTGGTTTCGGGGGGGGAAACTGTTGAGAGATATGAAGACAGCGGGGATTACAGTATTGCTGAAGCCGGGGAAAGACCCTTTGAGCTGTGGATCGTATAGGCCCATTTCCCTTCTCAATGTGGATTTAAAAATTTTGGCGAAGATTTTGGCGGATAGATTAGCGGGGTGGTTACCGGGGATTATTAATAGTGATCAGGCGGGGTTTATACAGGGAAGGCAGGCTGCGGATAACATTAAGCGGGCGATGGGGGTGGTCTGGGAGGCTAGTCAAGGGGGGAGGAGTTTCTCTTAATGTCCATAGATGCCGAAAAGGCCTTTGATAGGGTTCACTGGGGTTTCTTAATGGAGGTAGTGGGGAAATTGGGGTGTGGACACAATTATTTGAAGTGGATACAGGGCCTGTATGCGGGTCCCCGAGCTCGGGTGAAAGTAAATGGTCGTTACTCTCGGGATTTTGAGTTGGGACGTGGGACTAGGCAGGGCTGCCCGCTCTCCCCAATATTATTTGCCATGGTGGTGGAGCCGCTGGCAGAAAAGATTTGGCAGAATGAGCGGATTGTAGGTTTAGTTCGGGGGGGGAGGGCCCATAAGATTTCACTATATGCGGATGACATTTTACTGTATATTAGTCAGCCGCAGGGGTCGCTAGCCGAAATAATGAGGGAGGTGAAGAACTATGGGGCGGTGTCGGGGTTTAAAATGAATATTGATAAAACGGAAGTTTTGGGGATAAGGGTGGGGCGGGGGGTGGAAGAGGAGTTGAAGAGATTGTATCCTCTGAGGTGGGTACACAAGTCCTTGGCATATTTGGGGGTTAATATCACAAATCGGTACGAGGATATGTACCAGGCCAATTACCCGAAACTGTTGGGGGTTATTGGTAGTGACTTGGAGGGTTGGATGGGACTCGAGATGTCTTGGTTGGGCAGGATAGCTGCTGTTAAAATGAATATTCTTCCTCGCTTGCTCTATCTATTTCAGGCGTTACCGGTGGGGAGATACCGGTGGGGGCGATGGGGACCCTCCAGAAACGGGTGTTTACTTATATCTGGAAGAGGAAGCCCCCCCGAATATCTCGGAGAGTGATGTGGTCCGCGAAGGTGCAGGGGGGGTTGGGAGTTCCAAATTTGCTGGCGTATTACCGCGGCGCAATTGAAACATATCATGGATTGGCGGGAGGGAGGGGAGGTGAAACCCTGGGTTAGCTTGGAAAAAACGCGGGTACAGGGGGGGCAGTTGGATGCGTGGTTGTGGGCGAGGAAGGGGGAGAGGGGGGCACTGGGGGTCGGGACGCCGGGGATGAGGCAAGTGGTGAGGGTGTGGGACACGGTGAGAGGGCCTGAAATTAAGGAACGGGGTTCGGGGTATTCGGTAATGAACCCGTGGAGGGGATTTCAACCGGGATGGGAGGGGGGACATTTTGACATCTGGAGGGATAAGGGGTTAAGATGCGTTTTTCAATTATTGGAGGAGGGAGAGATGCGCTCCTTTGAGGAGGTGCGGGCTGAATACGCTCTGGAGGAAGGGGATCGCTTCGCCTATGTACAGGCGAAATCCTTTATGTTGAGGGCCTTGGGGAAGGAGGGGTTGGGTCGGGAGGTTACGGGACTGGAGGCCTGTTGGTTTGGCGGGGGTGGTTCGAAGGGAATGATTTCGAGACTTTATCAGGTGGTGAATAGACAGGGGTGGGGGAATTTTCGATACATGGTGGACTGGGAGAGGGATCTTGGGTTGGTTCTGTCAGAAGGTGATTGGAGGACAGTGTGGGATCAGATTAAGAAGGGCCGGGAGCCAGTAAATTTCAGGAAAATAGTTATAAAGTCCTGATGCGGTGGTATTATACTCCTGAGAGGCTGCACAGGATTTATCCTGGGACTTCGCCTCTGTGCTGGCGGGAGTGTGGAGAGGTGGGCTCTTTCTGGCATATTTAGTGGGCCTGTCCTAGGATATAGGAGTACTGGGGCATAGTACAGCGGTGGATACAATCTAAGCTTGAGGAGGGGATTGAGCTTGCCCCACAAATTTTCTTGTTGTCTTGGTGGGGAGAGGGATTAGGGAAGCAGGGGGGTCGGGTGGTTCGGGCATGTCTGAGCGCAGCCAGATGTGAAGTGGCAGCGGCGTGGAAACAGAAGGCAGGCCCTTCGCTTGCACATTATGAGCGGAGGCTTAGGCAACTGACCTTGATGGAGAAGTTAACGGCGGCCAGGCGGCAGAGAGGAGCTAAATTTGAGGCGGTGTGGGGGGGTTGTGCAAGGTTCTTGAGGAGGGGAGGGGGTAGGGAGGGTAGGGGTGAAGGGGGGGGTTGGGGGGGCGGGGGGGGTTATGGGATTGGCAAGATTTGCTAAGCGGTATCTTTGCAGGCTGCTGCTGTGTGCGGGGAGGGGGTCAGCAGGGGCTAAAGGGTCTTGAGGGGGGAAATAATTGGTGTTTTACGGGTGGGGCAGCTGATGTATTCTGGGAGTTTTGTATTACTTATAGGGGGAGGGGTCTGTGTTGCTGGCTGTGACCATGCATACAGTGGGGAGGGGGGTCGGGGGTGCACTGGGTATGGACTATGGTATTAGCTGATCTGTATGGGGTTCTTGGTTAACCTGTTTAATCTGTTTGCATTTTGTTTGCAATTGCATTGTTTTAAAAAATTATAATAAAAATTATAAATATAAAAAAAAAAAAAATCACTCAAAACATACCTCTTCACTACACACTACGGAACGCAAAACACAACACAAAGCACCTCCAAGAACTCACAGGCACACTAACCGCATACCCCAACCCAAAGTACAGGCAACATTCGCCTTTAAACAGCATGTACATAGTTCTAAATAATATGTTAAGTTGTTAAGTTTTGCAAGTTTTTATGTAAATAGTTCTAAAAACAACTGTTCTATGTAAAATGTTAGTTATATGTAAACCGCCCCTGATCTCTAGAAGGGGCGGTATAGAAAAATGAAACAAATAAATAAATAAAAAGGACTCTGAGAACAGAATTAAAAGAACGAATAACAAGAACTTGCTGATCATACCAAATATAAAAACAAAATCCAAGCAGACAACATGCAACTGGGCATTTTCCGTATTGTCACAACCCCATCCATCCCTTTAGACACGTGCTTAAAGGTCAGGGTGGACATTATTGTTGTATTGAAGGTAGAAACTTTGGTTAGCCCAGAAACATTCTGGTACTAGTAGTTCCTTTCTTCATAATGAATAGTTGTGTAAGCCATGTGAATGGTAAAGTATAGGGTGTTTTATTCCCTTAATGCACAAAAGGTTCAAACGAAGACAACAGGATTTTCACCTTGTTCAGGATTTTCACATAAGGTATTTACATAGGTCAAAAACTTGGATATGCTTCACAGTCTTTGTTAATTATGCAGGGTTCAAACAAAACAGATTATACAAACAAAAGCAATGCTTCTTCTTTCAGCTTGTCAAACAAAACTGTGTTTCAAAAGTATATCCTGCGTGCTATATTTCTCTCAAGGATTCTAAACTCCCAGTACCACAAAGCGTACAGTCTATAGGGCATTCAGTTAGCAAAGGGTCAGGTTCAGCAGGGTCTATCTGAATAGCCTCTTGTTCTGCTGAGATATCTGTTGCCCCTGAGCTTTCCCCATATATTCCTGGTTTTACTTCAGAACTTCTTTCTAAGGCTCTCCAGCCTGGCTGTACCCGGTCTGGCAAATATGCAACAGGACTTTTGGTAAGCATTCTTTCTATAGGTTCCCAAACCTTTCTCCAGCTGCCTTGACTGCTCTTATGGCTCCCTGGCTTCCAGGCCTTTCTGTGACCTGGCCTCAGTTCCTGGTTCAGATCTGTGTCTCTTAGACTCCTGGGCTGAGTCTGGTTCACCCACCTCTGAACTCCTTGTGGCTCACATACAGGGGAAGAAGCATGAAGGTACCTATGAACTCTTGGGTCTGTGTCTCTGGTATTGTCCCCACCAGGCACTCTCCCGGTTCTCCTTCTGTCCTTTCTGGAGCTTCCCAGCCTGAAATTGGCTATCCTGGAACTTGTTCCTTTCCTGTAAGGGCTGCAAGTTCAACTGCCTTTTCTCCTCTCTTTGGAGCCGTCTCCTTTCTCTTTCTTCTCTATCAGCAGCTGCTGCGGCTCGTGCCGCTCCTCTCTCCTCTGGCTTGTCTATGCTTTGCTTATAAAGCACAGTTACTTACCTGTAACAGGTGATCTCTGGGAACAGCAGGAATTAGTCATCACATATGGGTACGTCGGTACCGACGGAGCCCGCGCGGGAAAGCTCCCCAGCTTTTCAGATTAAAAGCTTTTGGGGCCTCCCACTGCACATGCGCGCTGCCTTCCCGCCTTCCTGACCAGCTCTCGTCAGTTCGAGTTTAAAGCTGAGACAATAGAGAGAGAGGACAGGAAGATAGATAGATAGAGATACAACTCCTAGGGGAGGTGGGTGGGTTGTGATGACTAATTCCTGCTGTTCCCAGAGATCACCTGTTACAGGTAAGTAACTGTGCTATCTCCAGGAACAAGCAGGAATAAGTCATCACATATGGGGACTCCCTAGCTAAGATGCCTGGGAGATCCCCCTCCAAGGGTAAACCATCTTCGCATGGATCTCAGGCATCCATCCAGGGAAGGTGGGCAGGAGTTGTTTAAGTATGGAACAGGTGTTTGAGGACAGCCTGACCAAACAAGGCATCCCGGCGGGAGTCCTTGTCCAAGCAGTAATGGGCTGTGAAGGTATGAACCGAGGCCCAAGTGGCTGCTCGACAGATCTGATCTATGGACACAGAGTGAAGATGAGCCATAGAAGTGGCCATGGCTCTCACATTGTGAGCTGTGACATGGCCCTCCAGAGAAATGTTCTTACTCTGGTAAGCAAAAGAAATACACTGAGCAATCCAATTGGAAAGTGTACGCTTGGTGACTGGAAGTCCCAAATGAGAAGGATCAAAAGCCACGAAAAGTTGGGAAGACTTTCGATGTGGTTGAGTCCTGTTGAGGTAAAAGGCAAGAGCTCTTTTACAATCCAGAGTATGAAGGTTCCTCTCTGCACTGGATGCATGAGGAGCCGGGAAAAAGACAGGTAGATATACCTCTTGATTAAGATGAAAAGGCGAGACCACTTTGGGCATAAAGTGGGGATTCGTCCTAAGGACCACCTTATCATGATGAAACCTAGTATAAGGTGGATGAGCCACTAAAGCCTGCAGTTCACTGATGCGGCGAGCCGAAGTGACTGCAATAAGGAAAACAACCTTCCAGGAAAGAAATTTGAAGGAGGTAGAGTCCAAAGGCTCAAAAGGTGGCTTCATAAGCTGACCTAGAACTAGGTTCAAATCCCATGCTACCGGAGGAGGTCGGATGGGAGGTTTAGTTAGAGTCAGGCCTCTCATGAAACGTGCAACAAGAGGATGAGAGGAGACAGGTTGTCCATTTATAGGTTTTAAGGATGCTGCAATAGCACTCAAATGGACCCTTACTGAATTCGTCTTAAGGCCTGCATTTGAAAGATGCAGGAGATAGTCCAAGAGGGAATTCAAAGGAAGTGCTAGAGGGTCAAGACCCTGCTGAGCACACCAAATGGAAAAACGTTTCCATTTGAAAGCATAAGAATGCCTCGTGGAAGGTTTCCTAGAGGCATGAAGGATATCTGTCACAGGTTGAGAAAGATTAAAGTCTTGAAGACTTAGGCCTTCAGTAACCAAGCTCTGAGATGTAGGGATTTGGGGTTTGGGTGCCACAAAGTCCCCTCCTCCTGAGACAGAAGGTCTGGCGCAGCTCCCAGGTCCAGGGAGGATCCCTGGGAGAGATGCAGAAGTAGAGGGAACCACACCTGGCGTGGCCAGCGGGGAGCTATGAGGATCATAGTCCCGTGATCCCTCTGGAGCTTGAACAGAGTCTTGGATATTAGAGGAATGGGTGGAAAGGCATAGAGGAATTCCTGACCCCAATGCAGGAGGAAGGCATCGTGGGCCTGAGCTCCCTGACACTGAGTTCTGGAACAGAACCGGGGAAGTTTGGCATTCCACGGACTTGCAAAGAGGTCTATGTCCGGGGTCCCCCATTCCTGAAAGATTCTGCGTATCTGGTCCATATGTAGGGACCATTCGTGTGGAAGCAGAACTCGACTGAGTCTGTCTGCACGAGAGTTTTGAACTCCTGGAAGATACACTGCAAGAAGGTGAATTTGATGCTCTCTGGCGAAGGCCCATAATCTGAGAGCTTCGTTGCAAAGCGACAGAGAGCCTGTCCCTCCTTGTTTGTTTATATAGAACATGGCTACCTGATTGTCTGTCTGAACTAGGACAGTCAGGTTGACAAGGAGGGTATAGAAGACTTTGAGGGCAAGGTAAATTGCTCGCAGTTCCAGGAGGTTGATATGAAGGGTGGCCTCCTGTGGAGACCAAGTGCCCTGAGTGGAGAGGTTCTGAAGATGAGCTCCCCACCCTGTCTGGGAGGCATCTGTTGTGAGGGTTGCTTGGGGCAACAAAGGTTGGAAGGGGGCCCCCAACAACAGATTCTTGGTGGATGTCCACCATTGGAGGGACCAAAATAGACGGCTTGAGGTGAGTATTTGGTCGGAGAGCGCTCCAGATGCTTGAGTCCACTGGGTGGCCAAGGTCCATTGAGCTGCTCTCATATGCAGACGAGCGTAGGGCACCACATGTACCGTGGAGGCCATGTGGCCCAGAAGTCGCAGCATTTCCCGGGCTGTCAAATGACTGCTGGACTGAGCTTGGGAGGCCAAACTCAGCAGGCGTTGGGCCCTGACCTGAGGCAGGTAGGCCCTTGCAGTGATGGTGTCTAACTGGGCCCCTATGAACTCGAGAGACTGAGTAGGGATTAGTTGAGACTTGGGAAGGTTTACTACCAGTCCTAGATACTGCAGAAGACGCCTTGTGCGGTCCAGGGAAATTTGGGCCTGGGACTGAGAGGGAGCTCGGATGAGCCAGTCGTCCAGGTATGGGAATATGAAAATTCCCAGGCCTCTTAGAAAGGCAGCTACGACTGCCATGCATTTGGTGAACACTCTTGGAGCAGAGGCTAGACCGAAGGGGAGTACTCTGTACTGGAAATGTTTTCCCTGAAACAGAAATCGAAGGTATTTTCTGTGAGATGGGTGGATGAGTATGTGTGTATACGCATCCTTTAGGTCTAGAGAACAAAGCCAATCCTGACTCTGAAGGTATGGAAGGAGAATGCCCAGAGAAAGCATTTTGAATTTCTCCTTGAAAAGAAATTTGTTCAATTCTCTCAGATCCAGAATTGGTCTGAAGCCCTCTGTCTTCTTTGGTATTAGAAAATAAGGGGAGTAGAATCCCGTCCCCTGTTGAAGAAGAGGGACCTCCTCTATTGCCCCCTGGGCAAGGAGGGAGGAGACTTCCTGACCCAAGAGGGCCAGGAGAGATGGGGGAGAATTGAACTGCCTCACCATAGTATAAGGAGGAAGGTCGGAAAAATGGAGTTTGTAACCCTCTCTGATGATAGAGAGGGTCCATTGCTCTGATGTAATTTGCTCCCATCTGGGAGCAAAGTGAGCTAACCTTCCGGGTATGGTGAGGGGCTCTGGTTGTTCTAGAGCCAGAAAAGTTAAGTTCTCTAGGGGCAAGTCAAAATCCCTGAGGGGGTGGAGCCTGCTGAGGCGTAGCAGACGCCGCAGGCTTTGACCTTGCCTGTTTAGGTTGCTGACGTTTAGCAGCAAAACGAGGCTGAGAGGATTGTTGGCCAGTATTTGTGGAAAATCTGGACTTCTTGTAATAAGGCCTCTTAAAAGACTTCTTCTTGGCAGGATTGGAGGTAGACTTAGAAAGTCTATCTAAGGTGGCATTTCCATTTGAGTGGCCTTAATTTGCCACTCCTCACCAAATAAGTTCTCACCTGTACAGGGCAGATTTCGTAAGCCATCTAGGACCCAAGGTTCTAGATCAGAAGCCTGGAGCCAAGCAAGACGTCGGGCTGCTATAGCAATGCCCGAAGCCCTACCAGCACCCTCAAAGGAATCAAAAGCTGCCCTGTTGGAGAACTTTGAAATATCCAAAAGGTGTTTCACTAAGGAAATGAACTGCTCCCTCTTATCCTCAGGGATAAAGGGGGCAAAATGCCGAACTTTTAGAGCGATTTCACTGAGAAACATGCCCATGTAAAGACTATAGGAATTAATCCTGGCTATAAGCATAGTAGCCTGGAAAATTTTCCTGCCAAAAGAGTCTAGAGTCTTACATTCTCGCCCTGGAGGAGTAGAAGAGTGCCTTTTGGTACTCTTTATCTTCTTCATTGCAGACTTCACCACAATAGAATGGTGAGGCAACTGGGTTTTTTGGAAACCAGGAGAAGGGGGGACACGGTACATGGTGTCCAACCTGCGAGAAGAAGGAGACAATGTTAGAGGAGTCTCCCATAAGTCCATCAAGTGTTCTTGAAGGATTTCATGGATAGGCAGGGTAACTGCCTCTTTAGGAGACTTAGAGTATCCTAAAATATCCAGTTTCTTTGATCTGGGTTCCTTTTCAGAGGATGAAGCAATAGAAAGACCTTTAGCCATTTCTATGATGAAGTCCTGAAAGGACAAATCCTCTGGTGGAGACATTCTCCTGTTAGGAGAAGAAGGCTCCTCAGGAAGATCAAGGGAGAACTCATCAGAATCATCAGAGGAGTTAAAATCCTCTGAAGAAGCAGAGTATCCTCTATGTGCTTCCAACGCACGATACGCATACCGTTCGGTATCGACATCGGGCGTACCGGGTATGGGATCGGTACTGGGCAAAAGCCCGGATCCGGCATGCGGAACCGATCTGCGTTTGGAAGACGATGGCCTCGGTTCCGGTATGGAAGCCATTACCGGAACCGGACCCGGTACCGCTGGCTGCGGTACCGAGGGCGTAGCAGCATTAATAAAAGCCAGAATGGCCTGCTGCATGACTTGGACAGTATTGCCCATAGACGCCACTGCTGCCTGGATGTCGGTACCTGTATGGGCCGGTACCCCAGAGCAGTACAACAGGTGATCTGTCGAGGCCGCGCCATCGATGTCAACCTGTGACCCCATGATTGCTTTGGAGGCCGGAACCTCCCGCCGGGGTTTTTTTGGCCTGGGCAGAATCCTCGAACTCAGAATTGAGAGCCTCTCGATCTTTAGAAAGAGATTTGCTTTTAGAGGATTTGCCCACTGGAGTTTTGGTTACCTGAGATCCATCCGGAGAGGAAGACCTGGATGACTGTGATGCTTCTGAAGGAAACAGCACATGGAACTTGTTGGCCCGGTTCTGCAATCCACGTTTCGACATCTGGGAGCAGGATGGGCAGTCCGGTATGGAATGGTCAGGTCCTAAACATTTAAGACACCATTCATGGGTGTCTGTAAGAGGAATGACAGCACTGCACTTGGTACACTTTTTAAAACCAGGAACTGGCTTCTCCATGATGAGAATTTGTGTAGGCCTGAAGGCCTAACAAAGTACCAAGCTGTGCTGAAGAAAAGAAAAATATATATATATTTTTTTTTTCAAAAGAAAGAAAGAGAGACCGGCAGTACCGGTTTCAAAATGGGGAAGGCAGGTACGCGGTCTAAAGAAAACAATAAAATTAACAATTTCTTCAGCGGTGACAGGAACACGACCTGCTGGCTCCGCGGAAAAAAAGAAACTGACGAGAGCTGGTCAGGAAGGCGGGAAGGCAGCGCGCATGTGCAGTGGGAGGCCCCAAAAGCTTTTAATCTGAAAAGCTGGGGAGCTTTCCCGCGCGGGCTCCGTCGGTACCGACGTACCCATATGTGATGACTTATTCCTGCTTGTTCCTGGAGATAGCTGTTTCTTAGGTAAGGATTCTGTCCCTCTGACCAGGTGTATCTGATTATGCTTTGAATTAGTTCTTGCATCATCCCAACCTGGGCGTGTCAGCCTACCTTCTGAATCTCCGTGCATGCTCCCTCTAGCTGCACTTCTCACTAACTGCACTTTATGTATATCATTTCCTTTAAAGAGATCAGTGTTTTCTTCCACCTCCATGGGTTTACTGGCGTCTGCTTCATCACAGTATACGCATCGTCGATATGGAATCCCCTCCCAGAAAATATAAGATCCATCAGACATTTGTGACTTCAGAAAGAAAATAAAAAAATTCCTCTTTATAGAACATTAGGGATCTAACACATGACACAGCAAAAATACGGCATGATCCACCCCATCCTAATGTTCATTCACTCTAGCTGTAATACTTCTAGTTATGTATAATCAAAGTTCAATGTCACTGTTATATTATACAGTTCTCAGTTCAAGTTTAATGTAAACCGCTTTTAATCTATGATAAAGTGGTATAAAAAACCTGTTAAATAAGTAAAAATAAATACATGTTTATATCATTCCATCTGGAAAAAGAATATTCTGGAACTAGATGCTCAAGCCCTTTCCATTCTGTTTGTCTCCTATTCATATACATACACACACATGCGTATGGCTGCTGTGAAAAGTTTACATCCATAACGAGACCAAAATACTCTCTTTATTAGTTCAAAACAAGAATAAAGTAATCTTATGTCCTAGTGAATGAATTTTTTTTAGCAAATTGATTATCTCAGAATAAATATTGAATAGGCTTTGTGTCTGAAGCATTTCTTTAGTTATCTGCAGTCAACACTCTTCCACCCTTGTCTCACTCCATCTTCCCCTACTCTTGCCTGCCTCACCCCCCCCCCCCCCTCGGCTGCTAGCCCACAACTCTAAGAACCTAGGATCTGCCACTATTCCTTCAGGCCTTTCTCTCCCACTTACCATTAGGCACATACTTTCCAATCCTCCTACCCCATTGGGTGCACCTTTCCACAAAAGCCAACCTTGTCTTTTACATGTGTCTGGGCAGCGCTGCATACATCTTGTAGCGCTATACAAATGCTCAGTAGTAATAGTAGTAGTATTCTCCCCATCTTCCCCATCTCCATCAGATATACCCTTCATCCCTCCTTCCTCAACAGGGACCCCGCCTCTTCCCGTCCTTCACTATCAGGCACTTCTTTCCACCCTCCTGCCTGCCAGGAACCCCTTTCCCATCATTCTTTTCAATTAGACACCCTCCATGTCTGGTCTTCTTTCCCCAAAGGCATTTATCTTCTTTCCTCTATACCCCCATCTCCATCAGGCATCCCTCTTCCCATCAGGTACACCATTTCCTCCATTTTCCTCATGAGGTACATAATGGGAGAGAAGGGAGAAAGAGAGAGCCCCTCATCTCTTAATCAGGCACCTCCCTTCTCCTATCAAGTATCTCTTTTCCCGCCTCCTTCCCCATTAGGCACCACTACTCTCACCTTTTGACCCTTCTCTATTAATAACCTCATTTCCTCTCCATCTTTAGACAGTCCCCTAATAAGACACCCCTTCTTTCCCAAGCTTCCCCCATCTTGGGAACATTTTGCCTTTTACCCCTCATCTCTTCCTTTTCTAGTCTGTGCTGCTTTTTCCTCTCCCACATGGTTCACTGATCTCTTTGAATTGCTTGGTGCTCTGTACCCAAGGCTGGCATGACCCAGTATGCAAACCATGCATTCATACAGGGTGGCAGCTATGAGAGGATTGCATGGTTGGCACAGTGAGCAAGCCAGGCCCAGCTGTGGGACAGCGAGTAACAGGTGGTGGGCAGCAGACAGCAGACAATCAGGTAGGCAAAAAGTAAAAAGTACTGGGCTTTGGCGACAATGCACACAAACACACTGCACATTTTGACACATCCCCACCCTCCCGAATTCAACTTCCTGTTACCCAGGGCAAAGATGTGTTGGATGCTTAGTGCATGCTTGGGCTCAAAAGCCCAAGACTGATTTTTGCTTTCTCAAATTGGTGGCAGTATGGCAGTGGCAAGAGGGAAAGAAAACAGGAAGATGGAGCAGAGAGGGGGGACAGAAAGCTGCTGAATTATGAGGGAATGGGGAAATATTGAACTGAGAGGGGTACTGAGAGCGAAGGAAGATGCTGGGCATGATGAAATCATATGGGAGAAGCCATGAAGGATTGCCAAGGAGATGAGTGAGAGGAGGATGGTGGGTACAAAGGGTAGAAATGTGGTAATGGAGAGTGGGTAAAAGGCAGATGGGAATAAGAGGCTAGGGAGCGAATGAGAGTGGAGAAATGGGAGAACTAGGGGAAGTGAGCTGTACTGGAGGTGAGAGAAAGAGATGGAAAGTTGATAATAGACAATTCAAAAGGAGATTGAGGACTAGAGGAAGGGTGAAATTTGAGTGGATAGAGAAGATGTAAAGAAAGACATAGAGTATAGAGAGGGAATCGAAGAAGACGAGGAGTGAATAGAAATGGCAAATGGACAACAGACACTGGAAAGAGAGTTAAGAGAAGACATAGGAAAGCAGAAGAGAGTCTGTGGCCATCATGACTGAAAAAAATAAAATGCCAGAGAACAAAGGTCGAAAAAAATAATTTATTTTGAATTTCTTAACTGGAATATATTAGCTTTGAGAAATGTGCATTGCTGATCTATTTATGTTTTGTTCAGTACAAGAGGAAATGCATTTCTATTTTTACTTCTCCAGTGTTGCTATAGATGCCGAGTATGGCTTCTTGGGGTTTGCAGTTCAATTGTCTTTATATTGTGGTCCCTTGTTCTGTATTTGTTGAGGGTCTGTCTGTGTTTTGCATGTGTGATTATGGTGTAACATTTTGCTAGCTTATAGTTTCTTTTCTTATTTTCCATAACATAAATGTAGGATTGTAAACCGCTCTGATGCTTCTTGGCCTGAGCGGTATATCAAATGTAATAAACATAAACATATAGAGATCTGTAGCAGTTCCGCTTGTTCTCTTTTCCCAGTAGGAAAAGTATTAATGTTGTATAATATGTATTGGTTTAATATTTGTAATGCTGCCTTTTCATAGGTGGGTTCGGTGCTGTATGAGTCCTGGTATTATTGTCATGTTATTTTTACATCAGGTTTGCTAAGGGCTCTGCGTGATCTTTTTGCAGGATTTTTTGTACATGGTAGTTCGTACGAGAAGGAAGTTATGTAGAAATCTGGTAGCCTTTCCTTAACCCCACTGCACATAGAAATAATGTTCAGACACTTGTTTACTTATTAAGTTATTGTTGTGACAAAAATGATAGAGGCAGGTGGCACCTTATAGACTAATGGATTTATTTTTTACCACTCTAGACCAGGGGTTTTCAACCCATTCCTCGGGGCACACTAAGCCAGCCATGTTTCCAGGATAACCACAACGAGAGAAATTTGCATACTGTAGAGGCAGTGCATGGAAATCTCTCAAACGTATTCATTGTGGTTATCCTGAAAACCTGACTGTCTAGATGTGTTCTGAGGACTGGGTTGAGAACCCCTACTCCAGACTACCTCTCAGAAAAGTTACATAAGAACATAAGATATGCCATACTAGGTCAGACCAAGGTCCATCAAGCCCAGTATTCTGTTTCCAACAGTGGCCAATCTAGGTCATATGTACCTAGCAGTTTCCCCAAAAGACACAGGTTCTGCAATGCTTGTACTGGGTCAAGCATTGATATCTTCGGTCACTTCTTAATAATGGTTTATGGACCTTTCCTCCAGGAACTTGTCCAAACCTTTTTTAAACCCAGCTACACTAACAGCCTTTACTACATCCTCCGGTAACAAATTCCAGAGTTTGATTACACGTTGAGTGAAAAAATATTTTCTTTTATTAGTCTTAAATAGTTTACCCTGTAGCTTCCTTGCATGTGCCCTAGTCTTTCTATATTCTGATAACGTAAACAATCGATCTACGTTTACCCGTTCCACTCTGTTCATTAATTTATAGACTTCTATCATATCTCCCCTCAGCCGTCTCTTTTCCAGGTTAAAGAGCCCTAACCGTTTTAGCCTTTCTTCATAGGAGTATCCTTCCATCCCTTTTACCATTTTGGTGGCTCTTCTCTGAACCTTTTCTAAAATCGCTGTATCCTTTTTAAGATAAGGCGACCAGAATTGCACACAATATTCAAGGTGCGGTCTCACCATGGAACAATATAGAGGCATTATAATATCTTTTGTTTTATTTTCCATTCCTTTCCTTATCATACCTAGCATTCTATTTGCTCTCTTGACCGCCGCTGCACACTGGGCCGAGGGTTTTAACATGGTATCCACAATGACGCCTAAATCTTTTTCCTGGGTGGTGGTTCCTAATGTGGAACCTTGCATCGTGTAACCATAGTATGGGTTGTTCTTCCCTAGGTGCATAACCTTGCACTTGTCCACATTAAATTTCATCTGCCATTTTGATGCCCGGTCTTCCAATTTATCAAGATCCTCTTGCAATTTTTCACAATCCTCTTGGGTTTTAACAACTTTAAATAGTTTTGTGTCATCTGCAAATTTGATAACCTCACTCGTTGTTCCACTTTCCAGGTCATTTATGAATATGTCAAAAAGCAGCGGACCCAGCACAGATCCCTGGTGTACACCACTATTCACCTTTCTCCATTGGGAAAATTGGTCATTTAGCCCTACCCTCTGCTTTCTATCTTTTAACCAGTTCCTGATCCACAATAGTACACTGCCTCCTATCCCATGACTCTTTAGTTTTGCCAAAAGTCTATGATGAGGGACCTTGTCAAAGGCTTTCTGAAAGTCCAGATACACAATATCAACTGACTCACCTTTGTCCACCTGTTTATTCACTCCTTCAAAAAACATAACAGATTAGTAAGACAAGATCTTCCTTGTCTAAAGCCATGTTGGCTGTCTCCCATTAGGTTGTGACTATCTACATGCTGAGTAATTTTATTCTTTATGACGGTTTCTACCATTTTTCCTGGTACTGACGTCAGGCTCACCGGTCTGTAGTTTCCCGGATCACCCCTGGAACCCTTTTTAAAAATTGGTGTTACATTGGCGATCCTCCAATCTTCAGGTATTAGAGATGATTTTAATGATAGTTCACAGATTACTGATAGCAGGTCTGCAATCTCATATTTCAGTTCTTTCAACACCCTTGGATGTATACCATCCGGCCCAGGTGATTTGCTACTCTTCATTTTATCTAATAGTTGTAAGACATCTTCCCGATGTATCGATATTTCCTTCAATTCTTCCACACCTTTAAATACCACTTCAGTCATGGGTAACATCCCTACATCTTCCTCAGTAAAGACCGAAGCAAAGAATTCATTCAGTCTCTCCGCTATCGCCTTGTCGCCTCTTAGTGCTCCTTTAACCCCTTTATCATCTAATGGACCAACTGACTCTCTCACAGGTTTTTTGCTAAGAATGTACTTGAAAAGGTCTTTATTTTGCGTTTTTGCTTCCGCAGCAAGCTTCTTCTCAAATTCTCTCTTTGCCTGCCTTATCAATGCCTTGCATTTGACTTGCCAGTGCTTGTGCTGTTTCCAGGTTTCGTCGTTTGGCTCTTTTTTCCATTTCCTGAAAGATGCTTTTTTGGCAACAACAGCCTCTCTGACCTCACCTTTAAACCATGCTGGCAGTTTTTTTGGACTTCCTTCCACTTTTCTTAAAGCGTGGAATACAGCTGGTCTGGGCTTCCAAGATAGTATTTTTCAACAACACCCGAGCTTGATGTACGTCTTTAACCTTTGCAACTGCTCCTTTTAGTTTTTTCTTAACTGTTTTCCTCATTTTATCATAGTCTCCCTTTCAAAAGTTAAAAGGTAGTACTGTGGATTTCCTTACTATCCCTCCTCCACTAATTAAATCAAAGGCAATCATGCTATGATCACTATTGCCAAGTGGCCCCAACACCCTTATCTCTTGCACTAGATCTGGTGTTCCACTAAGGACTAGGTCTAATATGGCTTCCCCTCTGGTTGGTTCATGAACCAGCTGCTCCAAGAAGCAGTCATTTATTTCATCTAGGAACTTTATCTCCCTAGCATGTCCTGACGTGACACTGACCCAGTCGATACCGGGGTAATTGAAATCACCCATTATTATTACTGCGCTGTAACTTTTGTTAGCTTCCTTGATTTCATTGAGCATTTCATCATCCATTTGGTCATTCTGGCCAGGTGCTCGATAGTACACCCCCACTGCCATTACCTTCCCCCTTTTATATGGAATTTCAATCCATATAGATTCTACAGCAGATTTTGTTTCCTGCAAAACTTTAATCCTTTCTGAGTCAATGCCCTCTCTAACATAGAGCGCAACCCCTCCACCAATTTGATCAGCTCTATCATTACGATATAGTTTGTACCCAGGTATCACAGTGTCCCACTGGTTGTCCTCCTTCCACCATGTCTCTGATATTCCAATCATATCTAACCTTTCTTTTAGTGCTATATATTCTAGCTCTCACATCTTATTCTTTAGACTTCTAGCATTTGCATACAAGCATTTTAGAGAATGTATTTTATTCATGTTAATTTGGCTATTGTTAGACATGGGTAAATTGGGATCTTTAAGCTCTGTCTGCTCCATACTTGAGGGCATTTGGGCTACTTTACTCTTTTGTGGAACCTCTCTGCTTTTGGTAGTATCCTTCAAGGATACATTCTTCCGAACCATCTGCTCTTGGGCGACTGTCGGCTTTCCCCTAATATCTAGTTTAAAAGCTGCTCTATCTCCTTTTTAAAGGTTAATGCCAGCAGCCTGGTTCCATCCCGGTTAAGGTGAAGGCCATCCCTTCGGAAGAGCCCCTCCTTTCCCCAGAATGTTCCCCAGTTCCTAACAAATCCAAAACCCTCATCTCTGCACCATTGTCTCATCCACGCATTGAGACTCCGGAGCTCTGCCTGCCTTTTGGGTCCTGCGCGTGGAACAGGAAGCATTTCGGAGAATGCTACCATGGAAGTTCTGGATTTCAACTTCCTACCTAAAAGCCTAAATTTTGCCTCCAGAACCTCCCTACCACATTTTCCTATGTCATTGGTACCGACATGTACCAAGACAGCAGACTCCTCCCCAGCACTATCTAAGACCTTATCTAGGTGGCGCGTGAGGTCCGCTACGTTTGCACCAGGCAGGCATGTTACCAGGCAATCCTCACGTCCACCAGCCACCCAGCTATCTACATGCCTAATGATCGAATCACCAACTATAACGGCTGTCCTAACCCTTCCCTCATGGGCACATGGCCCTGGAGAAACTTCCTCGGTGCGAGAGGGTTTTACATCACCTGGAGGACAGGTCCTAGTTACAGGATCACTTCCTGCCACACCAGGGTGATGCTCTCCTGTCACGTGACCTCTCTCCTCCATGGCAACAGGGGTGCTGCCAGACTGGAGGTGGGACTTCAGGACTATATCCCTGTAGGTCTCGTCTATGTACCTCTCTGTCTGTCTTATGTTTTCCATCATGTTGGGACAAAAGAGAGGCTTGTGAAGGACTTCACTGGGGTGAGAGTGAGGTAGGGATGCAATAGAGTAATAACTCACACAGGGCAGCAAAAAAGGTAGCACCAGCCTCTCTGTACCTACCACGCTCCATGCTGTTCAAAATGGAATCAGTCAACGGTGCAGGAGGGGGATGAGCAGCGCAAGCAGCTAAAGCATCTGCAGAGAGGTGAGAGAGAGTAGAGCTGGCATTTCTTGCTCCTGCCCTGGCCTGGCCAGCCGGATGTGACCAGAAGGTACAGTGTCCGGTTACCCCTAAGAACTAGACACTGTACAAAGAGCAGCATAACTGGATTGTCTGGATGGCCACCCTAGATAGTAAGAGCATAGAAGGGTTATAACCAGAGTTAGAGTAGTATAGGCAACAGCTACTGGAAACATTGAATGGACCAAAAACTTGTTCTCTGCAAACATTTTCTATGTTAATATGTTTAGTATGAACGCTGAAGAGAACTGAATCAAAAACAGATTGGCTTTTTGATTGTGATTCAAGAGAAAAGGTAATGATCTAGGCATACAATTCTGCCCCTCCCCATCTCTTTTTTATTGAGCTCTACTATTCAATTCCAAGTAAAAAGAAATCTGTCAAAAATGTAGCTGTAATGGATAGACTTAAGTTTCAATCCTATTTTGGGATCAAAAAATCTGAACACCAGATCATGAATCAAGAGGAAAAGGAGACTGATAAATACCTGTATCATGGCCAGTTCTCTTGTATCATGATAGGCATGACCCAAAGACTGGTCCACCTTTTGGAAAGAATGTTCCCAACATCAATGGAAAGTCAGTCTGGAAAACAACTTTTCCCATATGCAGTTGCTTGTAAATATTTTCTAAGTGAGGTAATCATCTCCCTCCGCACAATTTCATTTTACATGAACTGTTCTGTCTCTGTGAATAAATCAATAACTTTACTACCTGAAGAGGACAATTTTCAAACTATTGATGGAGTAATTTCATAAATCATTTAGCACTGGTAAAGCATGTTTTCAAGTGGAGGAGTAGTCTAGTGGTTAGAGCAACAGCTTAATACCCAAGAGATCTGGGTTTGATTCCCACTGGCATTCCTTGGAAGAAAAAGCCTGCCAATCTACTTGGGGCACACTATTCCAGTCATACCTTGTCAAGAAAATCCAGGGGCTGCTGGGTCACTGGGAGTAGTGGCCTTTCTGGAAGGTCTCGAGTGGATAGTCAATGCATCCAAGAGCCGTTTAGTCCCGTCACAAAATCTGGAATACCTAGGGGCCCGTTTCGAGATGTGTGTGGGGAAGCTCTTCCTGACGGACCACCGGGCGCAGAGCCTGCGGCACCTTGTCCGAAACTTTCTAGCGCTCAGGGCGCCGTCGGCGTGGCTTTACCTTCAATTACTGGGAACCATGGCGGCCACCATAGAGACGATTCCCTGGGCACGGGCGCACATGCGGACGTTGCAGGGAGCGCTTCTTCGCCGGTGGTCGCACCAGGAGGACTCGCTGACCCTGAGACTGCCCTGCTCGGAGGAAGTCCGTAAGTCTCTGGAGTGGTGGCTCGTCCCCGACTAGCTGGAGCGGGGAAAGTCGCTGGATTCTCCAAGCTGGGTATCCCTCATGACAGATGCCTGCCTGCTGGGTTGGGGGGCGCACTGTCAGGGCCAATTCATTCAAGGGCAATGGTCTGCTCAGGAACAATTGTGGCCGATCAACCTGTTGGAGTTGAGAGCAGTGACTCTTGCCTTACAGGGGTTCCGCTTGGTCCTCCTCGGGAAGGCAGTCCGCGTCTTTTCCGACAACGCGACGGCGGTGGCCTATGTCAGCAAGCAAGGGGGCACCACCAGCGTAGCTCTAGAGGCGGAGGCAGGAGTTTTGTGCAGTTGGGCAGAAGCGAATCTCCTAGATCTGTCGGCAGCGCACGTGGCCGGAGTCGACAATGTGCAGGCCGATTTCCTCAGTCGGGTGAGGGTGGATCCGGGGGAATGGGTCCTGCATCCCGATGTGTTCCAGATGGTCGTCCGCAGATGGGGCACGCCAGTCATGGACCTCATGGCGACATTCAGCTCAGCAAAGGCCAGTCGTTATTTCAGCAGAAGAAGAGAAAGGATGTCGGAAGGTCTGGATGCGCTCGTTCAGGAGTGGCCAGCGGGGCACCTCCTCTATGTGTTCCCTCCGTGGGTTCTGATCGGCAGAGTGCTTCAGCGGATAGAAAGGTTCCGGGGGCAGGTAATCCTGATTGCCCTCAATTGGCCGCGTCGCCCCTGGTACAGGGACCTCGTGAGGCTGTTGGTGGCAAAACCCTGGCGTCTTCCGGCGCAAGCAGATCTGTTGTCTCAGGGGCCTCTTCACATGCCCCATGTGGGTTGATTCTCGCTTACGGCCTGGCTCTTGAGAGGGCGCGGCCGACGTCTCGCGGTTACTCGGCGGCGGTCATTTCTACCCTGTTGGGGGCCAGGAAAAGGTCGACCTCATTGGCCTATGTTCGCGTCTGGAGGATTTTCGAGGCGTGGTGCGCAGATCGGCGGTGCACAGCTTTGAAGGCCACCATCCCTCAGATATTAGAGTTTCTGCAGGATGGGTTTGACAAAGTGTTAGGGTGCAGGTAGCAGCGGTAGCATGTTATAGAGGTAGAGTAGGGGTCAATCCATCGGGGCTCAGCGAGATGTCAAGCGTTTTTTGAGGGCGGTGTCTCTTCTGCGGCCTCCGTGCAGACAGATCATTCCTAAGTGGCATCTCCCGTTCATTTTGGAAACGCTGGAGCACGAGCCTTTCGAGCCCCTCTCCCGGGCAACGCTCAAGGATCTCACGCTAAAGGTGATTTTTCTAGTGGCAATCTGTTCGGCTCATAGAGTCTCTGAGTTGCAATTGTTTTCCTGTAAGGAGCCCTATCTCTCCTTCTTTGCTTCCAAGGTGGTGTTGAGAACGGTGCCTGCTTTCCTACCCAAGGTGGTTTCGCCGTTTCATGTGAGTCAGGACGTGTCTTTGCCGGTGTTCCCTCGGGAGACCCGCGGTGAATCGTCCAGGAGCCTACATCTTTTGGACGTTGGTAGGGCCTTGAAGAAGTACCTCAGGCGGACGGCACCTTTTCGGAGGTCAGACCGGCTCTTTGTGCTCTTCGCAGATCCCAAGAAGGGGGAGGCGGCGTCTAAGGCGTCCATTGCTAGGTGGATCAAGGAAGCGATTGCTGCCGCCTATATTTTGAAAGCTAAATCGGTGCCAGAAGGGCTACGGGCTCATTCCACCAGGGCACAGGCCGCTTCATGGGCGGAGCGACGGTTGGTGTCTCCAGAAGAAATTTGTAAGGCGGCGACCTGGTCGTCCTTGAATCCCTTTGTGAGGCACTACAGGTTGGATGTGTTAAAGGCCAAGGACGTCTGTTTTGGAACGGCGGTGATTCAGGTTGGGCTTCAGGGTCCCTCCTGTGCTTAATGTGTTCACTGCTCTGGTACTTACCAGAGGTTTCGGGACTAGACTGGGGACACGATCAGGAAGATGAAATTAGATTTACCTGCTAATTGTAATTCCTGGAGTGGACCCAGTCTAGTCCCGTATCCCGCCCGAGTGCGTACGTTGTCTGCAAGGCCTGAAACGTTCATGGTGGTTCACAGGTAAGTCCAGGGGTTATTGGTGAGAGTCGAGCACCAAGCGCAGATGTTTGGGGGGCTCACCTTTCTTTCTATTTCTCTCTCCATATGTCTTTGCTTCCTCTGGACGTAAGAGGGGTCTGCTCAGCTTCAAAGTTGCATGTTGCGTTCCCTTTTTGGGTGCGATTCTAGTTAGTGCTAGTTTCTTTTATGTTGTGTACTACATTCATTCTTACTTGTTGCTCCGGTGAATCTGCTTTGTCAATAGGTAACTGGTGACAGGAGGCGGATCCGGGATGGATATACCAGTGAGGTCACAAAAAGGAGGAGTTTCTCAGTCTCCAAGCTGCTGTATGAGATGGGGAACCCAGAGGTTTCGGGACTAGACTGGGTCCACTCCAGGAACTACAATTAGCAGGTAAGTCTAATTTCATCTTTAGTCATGTGCATTGCAGTTTGCATGCCCATTGCGCTATGCTTTAGTGCAGTGCTTTTGTTCAAATATTTCCTGTACTAGATTTATTTCTGTATTGGGAGTAAGTGCAGGACAATATCAAGCAAACAACTATACTAAAGCATAGCACATTGGCCCGTAAGTCTGTATCTGAGGCAAGGGAGGTTAAATGATTTACCCAAGGTCACAGGAGTGTCCGTGGGAACTAAACACTGTTCCTTAGCTGCTCCACCACTAGACTAGTCATCTGCTCCATTGGTAATCAGGTGTGTGATTGATTTCAGTGCAGCCTTTGCTATGAGCACATTACTGAGACAGTCTGTGTCATCAGTGGATTGTTTGTGGAGTCATATAGAGAGGTGGGAATCAAAGTTGTTAATATTTCCTGACATTCCATCTAAATTTGACATTATAAATCATGTAATTCTTGGTTTCAGGCATATCTATGTGAGTGGACATGGATGATCAAAATCCTAAAAGGTTCTCTCTTGCAAGCAAGGTAATACTGTGTTACTGAATACAAGCTCTCTGCCTGAGAGTTCTTAAAGGGGTTTTGTTTTTCATTTGTAATAGCTAATTCTTTTTCTGCTGTATTGCAAAAGGGAAATTATTTGTATTAGAGTATTTTTTTCCTCCTCTAGCCTCCAAGTTCAAAGGGGTAAGCAAGCTCTTTGAAGTCACTGACCTCATCAGGTGTTAGATCCCTCCCTTCCCACCCAAGCTTCCACCCACCCCATGTGAGAATTCTTGCAATATAGGGCAACTCCTCAATTAGCTTGTTGACAAAATATTTGCCATTCTTCAAGGAACTTTGATTAGATAATCTAAAAAAGGGAACACAGTAACATATGTACTTCAGACATATAATATCAAAATTTGATAGTGTAAAGTATTAAAGGCCCAATATTGAATTATGATGGCTATGCGTCGCTACAGTGCATAGCTGTCTGCGCCAACCCTTAACCCCAGATATTCAATGCTGGGGTCATTTGCAGCCCCGGCATTAAATATCCAGGTTTGCCGCACAACCTCCCAGCTACAGTAGCTAACTGGGCAGTAGCAATATTGCATGCTGTCCGGTTAGCACCTGCAGCTAAAAGATAGGCGAGCTTTTGCTTCATCTATCTTAACTGCAGGTCACTAACCAGGCAACATGCAATATTGCTGCTGCCCTGTTATTGATTGTCACTGCCTCCGCTCCCCCACAGAACACCCATGACACACCCCAATGCTAAGTGGTTAGCATTGGGGCATGTAGGGGAGAAGTTTGTGGATATCCCGATTAGAGGCATTTACATGGTTTACAAGGCTGTAAACCTTGTAAATGCCTTTCAAATATTGTGCCCTAACTGTCTAGCAAGGAAGCAGGACTACACTCAGGGGCATAGAACAGTGCTGTTAGAACACACATTCAAGAGTTTAGCTGCTTTTTCTCTTATAAGATAGCTGAGGAAAAGTTAGAGACTTTGGTTGCCCCTGTTACAGCTTCTGCCTCTGTCCAGAAAGAAAGCCCAATGCCAGTCAAGGGACTGGTTCCATGTACAAAATGCCTGCAAGCTGAAATCTTCTTGAAACAAGTGGAGGAGCTCAGAGAAGAGATGGCGAGGCTGAGAATCATTTGAGACAGCAAAAAGTACATTGATGAGATGCTTCTTAAAGCATCCAAGCTCTCTGACAGAGGCGATGATGGGATGCTACAGAATGAAGAGTGTTGGACATGAGTCACCAGAGACTGCAATCTTCCAGCCCTCAAATTGAAGAACCAGTATGCAGCACTGGAAGTGGAGGAGGTGAAAGCATCCCAGGAAAGTGAAGAGCCAGAGCTCCAGCACCCCAAAGTTGCGGAATCGGTAACCACAAGGAAACAAAGGGTAGTGGCGGTTGGTAACTCTCTTCTGAAGGGTAATGAGGCACCCAACTGCTAACCAGATTTGATGTCCAGACAGGTGTGCTGTCTGCCTGATGCCAAAATCTAAGATGTCACAGAGAGTTTGCCAAGACTAATCAAGCCTACTGACTATTATCCGATGTTGCTTATCCATGTCAGCACAAATAAAACTCCTAGGAATCCCTTCAAGCATATTAAAAGTGATTTCATGGCTCTGGGGCAGAGGATGAGGCAGATAGGTGCACAAGTGGTGTTCTCTTCAATCCTCCCTGTTGAGGGTAAAGGTCGAGGCAGAGAAACTCGCATCCTGGAGTTGAATGGGTGGCTGCATGGATCGTGTCATCAAGAGCATTTTGGTTTCCTGGACCATGGGATGATTTTCCAAGGGCTGCAGAGAAGAGATGGTGTCCACCTATCCAAGAAGGGTAAAAGTGTCTTCAGCATTAGACTGGCTAACCTACTGAAGAGGGCTTTAAATTAGGTTCACTGGGGATGGGTGAAGAAAGCTCTCAGGTAAGTGAAAACCCTTCGATAGTAAAATATTAAATACCTCTGTTGAAATGGGTAAAAGGGGCAACAACTGGAAAGCAGTATGCATAAATGCCCATAGTATGTGAAATATGATCCTAGATGTTGAGGCTTTAATGGAAGAGGCTGATTTGGATTTAGCGGCAGTTATGGAGACATGGTTCATGGAAAATCATGACTGGGATGTAATTATTCTGAGCTATACTTTCTTTAGGAATAACAGGGGAGGAAGAAGTTGAGGAGGAGAGGTACACTATGTAAAAAATAATATTAAAGCTATAGAATTACAGGGCTTAAAAGGGAGGGAGGAGGCACTGTGGGTTAAACTAGAAAGAGGGAATGGGAAATCCATTTGCACTGGTGTGATATACAGATCCCCCTCACAGGGAAAATAAGTGGATGGAGATTTAATAGAAGACATATGTAGTATTGCTATGAAAGGAGAAGTGCTTCTGATAGGTAATTTCAATATGCTGGATATTGATTGGTACATCCCTGCTGCGGTGTCATCTTGAAGTAAGAAGATCCTGGATTCTCTACAGGGAGAACTATTCCGGCAACTGGTAACAGAACACACACATGAAGGGGCTATACTGGACTTGGTGCTTACCAGTTGGGAAAGTGTTTCTGATGTTATAGTGGGAGATCATCTTGCATTCAGTGATCACCAGATGGTGTGGTTCAGTATTAGGACTAGGGCTGATAAAGTCCATTCAATAGCAAGGGTTTTAAACTTTAGGAAAACTAATTTTCCAGGATACTACTACTACTACTGAGCATCTGTATAGCGCTAAACGATGTATGCAGCACTGCACAGACATGTAAGATACAGACCCTGCTCATCAGAGCTTACAATCTAGTCAAGACAGACAACACAGTAGGCGTAGACATGGGATACATCTAGGGGGAATGGTAAGAAAACACAAAGGAGATCAGGTGAGTCAAGATCCAAAAGCAACAGTGAAGAGGTGAGTTTTTAGCCTAGATTTGTAAAAGGCCAGAGAAGGTGCCTGATGTACAGATTCAGGTAGTTTGTTCCAGGCATAAGGAGCAGCAAAGTGAAAGGAGCGAAGTCTGGAGTTAGCAGTAGAAGAGAAGGGCACAGACAGAAGTAATTTGCTAGAAGAGAGGAGTTCTTCTCCCGAGGAGGAGCGTAGGGAGAGATAAAAGAGGAAAGATAGTGAGGATCCGCAGAGTGAATGCACTTATAGGTTTGCAGGAGAAGTTTGAACTGGATGCAGAAACAGATAGGAAGCCAATGAAGAGACTTGAGAAGAAAGGTAATATGAGCATGACGAGGCTGGCAGAAGATTAGCTGCTCAGCAGTGTGTTGAACAGACTGAAGGGGAGAGAGATAATTTAGCGGGAGACCAGCAAGGAATAGGTCACAATAGTCAAGATGGGTGGTGATTAAGGAGTGCATAAGTGTCTTAGTAGTGTGTTCAGAGAGGAATGGGTGGATTTTGTTGATGTTACAGAGAAAGAAATCAAAACTCTGCACGTTTAACCCGAAAGTATATTAGTATCCACAAACTGATGTATTCAAATAGAAACTTCAAACAGATTTCAGCAATCAATTCAAACCCTATAGACAAAGCAACTGGTAGGTCTCAGACTTAACGGGCAAAAACATACTCCAGTCAGTAACAACTGTCTGGGCATAGCCCTTATTGCATCAACGACCTTTAATACTTCGTTGCTCTGAAAAAGCAGTTGGTAATGCTTGGATGATCTTCAATCAAACTACTGTGAGTGTTTAAGCCACCCCCTGAAGAAACCTGCTCGGGTGAAACGCAAGATAGCACGAGTGAGAGCGTTGGGGATAAGGCGATGGCCAAGCACTTTTTCAAGCAATGCTGTTAAAAGCTAAGTCAAGCTGACCACTTTCTCTATATGAGTTGGTTGAACAATTTTGAGTCTAAACTGTTTATTCTGTTTAAAGAGTCAGTGGATGCCTCCCTTTTTTCAGAGCAACGAAGTATTAAAGGTCGTTGATGCAATAAGGGCTATGCCCAGACAGTTGTTACTGACTGGAGTATGTTTTTGTCCGTTAAGTCTGAGACCTACCAGTTGCTTTGTCTATAGGGCTTGAATTGATTGCTGAAGTCTGTTTGATGTTTCTACTTGAATACATCAGTTTGTGGATACTAATATACTTTCGGGTTAAACGTGCAGAGTTGTGTTTTCTTTTTGACAAAAAATTTTTGCTCTGTGATAAATTTTGACCATTACTATATTTGTGAAATATAGAGAAAGAAATGGCATGTCTTAGCTATCAGATGGATGTGTGTAGAGAAGGAGAGAGAGGAGTCAAAGATGACCCTAAGGTTGTGAGCTGAGGGAACAGGAATGAGTAGAGAGTTATCCGCAGAGACTGAGAACGGAGGAAGAGGAGAGGTGGTTTTAGGGGGGAAAATAAGAAGCTTAGTTTTGGCCATGTTCAGTTTCAAGGGGCAGTGAGACATCTAAGCAGCAATGTCAGAAAGGCAGGCAGAGATCCGGGTCTGGATTGCCGGAGAGATTTCAGGCATAGAGAGCTAGATCTGGGAGTCATCAGCATAAAGATGGTACTGAAAGCCATGAGAAGAGATGAGCACACCAAGTGACTGGGTACAGAGAGAGAAAAGGAGTGGACCCAGGACAGATTCTTGGGGTACATCAACTGAGAGCAGGATAGCAGCAGAGGAGGATCCACCAGAACAAACACTGAAAGAGCAATGGGAGAGATAAGAGGAGAACCAGGATAGTACAGAGCCCTTAAAACCAAGTGAGGACAGGGTATAAAGGAGAAGATTGTGGTCGACAGTGTCAACAGCAGCAAAAAGGTCAAGAAGGATGAGGACTGAGTAAAGGCCCTTGGATTTTGCCAGGAACAAATCACTGGAGACTTTGGCAAGAGCCATTTCAGTAGAATGTAAAGGATGAAAGCCAGATTGTAAAGGATTCAGGAAGGCTTGAGAGAAGAGAAAGTCAAGGCAACGGTGGTGAACAGCACGTTCAAGTAGTTTAGAAACGAAGGGGAGGAGGGAGATGGGTCGATAGTTAAAAGGACAGGTAGGATCAAGTGAGGGTTTCTTGAGGAGAGGTGTAACTGCTGCAGGGACAATTGCAGTGGAAAGCAATAGGTTGAGAATATGAGAGATGAAAGGGACAACAGTGGAGGAGATGGGGCTTAGGAGATGAGTGGGAAAAGGATTAGAGGGGCAGGTAGTGAGTTTGGAGGAGGAAAGAAGGTGTGCAGTTTCCTCAGAGATCATAGAAAAGAAAGAAAGGGTAGCAGGGGTAGAGGGGGAAAGTAGGGAGTGAAGAGGGGGAGGAGGAGAAGTAGCTGACTGTGTGGGGAATTGGAGGGTGATCTTGTGGATTTTATCATGGAAATAGCCAAAGTTTGGGCAGAAAGGGAGGGAGGGGTCAGAGGCTTAGGCACCTTGAGGAGAGAGTTGAGCTTAGTAAAGAGACGGCGAGGGTCAGAGGCAAGAGAGTTAGTCAGAAGGACATAATAGTCTTGTTTAGCGAGTGCTATTACTGACTGGAAAGAGACAAGCATGAATTTAAAGTGCAGAAAGTCTGCAAGGGATTTGAGCCAAGAATGCTCAGCTGAATGGGCACAGGAACATAGGTAGCAGATAGTGGATGAAAGCCAGAGCTGGGGTATATGAGAAAGGGTGTTGAAAGAACTGAAATACGATATTGCAGACCTGTTATTAGTAATCTGTGAACTATCATTAAAATCATATCTAATACCTGAAAATTGGAGGATCGCCAATGTAACATCAATTTTTAAAAAGGGTTCCAGGGGTGATCCGGGAAACTACAGACCGGTGAGCCTGACATCAGTACCGGGAAAAATGGTAGAAACCATCATAAAGAATAAAATTACTCAGCATGTAGATAGTCATGACCTAATGGGAGACAGCCAACATGGCTTTAGACAAGGAAGATCTTGTCTTACTAATCTGTTATGTTTTTTTGAAGGAGTGCATAATCAGCTGGACAAAGGTGAGTCGGTTGATATTGTGTATCTGGACTTTCAGAAAGCCTTTGACAGGGTCCCTCATGAGAGACTTTTGGCAAAACTAAAGAGTCATGGGATAGGAGGCAGTGTACTATTGTGGATCAGGAACTGGTTAAAAGATAGAAAGCAGAGGGTAGGGCTAAATGGCCAATTTTCCCAATGGAGAAAGGTGAATAGTGGTGTACCCCAGGGATCTGTGCTGGGTCCGCTGCTTTTTGACATATTCATAAATGACCTGGAAAGTGGAATAACGAGTGAGGTTATCAAATTTGCAGATGACACAAAACTATTTAAAGTTGTTAAAACCCAAGAGGATTGTGGAAAATTGCAAGAGGATCTTGACAAATTGGAAGACTGGGCATCAAAATGGCAGATGAAATTTAATGTGGACAAGTGCAAGGTTATGCACCTAGGGAAGAACAACCCAAACTATGGTTACACGATGCAAGGTTCCACATTAGGAACCCCACCACCCAGGAAAAAGATTTAGGCGTCATCGTGCATACCATGTTAAAACCCTCTGCCCAGTGTGCAGGGTGGCCAAGAGAGCAAATAGAATGCTAGGTATGATAAGGAAAGAAATGGAAAATAAAACAAAAGATATTATAATGCCTCTATATCATTCCATGGTGAGACCGCACCTTGAATATTGTGTGCAATTCTGGTCGCCGTATCTTAAGAAGGATATTGCAATTTTAGAAAAGGTTCAGAGAAGAGCCACCAAAATGGTAAAGGGGATGGAAGGATACTCCTATGAAGAAAGGCTAAAAAGGTTAGGGCTCTTAAACCTGGAAAAGAGACGGCTGAGGGGTGATATAATAGAAGTCTATAAATTAATGAACGGAGTGGAACAGGTAAACGTAGATCGATTGTTTACCTTATCAGAATATAGAAAGACTAGGGGACATGCAATGAAGCTACAGGGTAAACTATTTAAGACTAATAAAAGAAAATATTTTTTCACTCAACGTGTAATCAAACTCTGGAATTTGTTACCGGAGGATGTAGTAAAGGCTGTTAGTGTAGCTGGGTTTTAAAAAGGTTTGGACAAGTTCCTGGAGGAAAGGTCCATAAACCATTATTAAGAAGGGACCCAGGATATCAATGCTTGAACCAATACAAGCATTGTGGAACCTGTGTCTTTTGGGGAAACTGCTAGGTACATATGACCTAGATTGGCCACTGTTGGAAACAGAATACTGGGCTTGATGGACCTTGGTCTGACCCAGTATGGCATATCTTATGTTCTTATAGCGTGCCTCACAGGACGTGACATGGATGGAGTGAGAGCATCCAGAGCAGAGGATGGGACAATACCTCAAGGAGTCGTTAGAGGGATGGAAACAGCTGGGGGATGTAGAAAAGCAATAGGCAAAACTGAAAAGGGATATTTTAAGGGCAATAAACATTTTTGTTAGAAAGGAGGCCACTATGGTTCTCGAAAGAAGTAGCTGAAAAGGTGAAGAAAACAAGGGTGGCCATCATAAAATATAAGAGATCATATGAGAGGAAGACAAGCATCAATATTTGGAAAAAGAGAAGCTAGGAATGTAGTTAGGAAAGCATAGATACAAAAAGAAGAAGAGATAGCCAATGTAATAATATGGTGGGATAAAGCATAGTTGCTCACCTGTAACAGGTGATCTCCGGGAACAGCAGGAATTTGGTCCTCACATATGGGTATCGTCAGTACCGACGGCGCCTGCGCGGGAACGCTCCCCAGCGTCCAATAGGAACGCTTTTGGGAGCATCCCTCAGTACATGCGTGCTGCCTTCCCGCCTTTCCAACTGTCCCTCTTCAGTTAAGTTTGTAGCTGAGTGAAAGGATAGAGGGAGAGAGGAAAGAGACAAAGAGATAGAGAGACAACTCCTAGGGGAGGTGGGTGGGTTGTGAGGACTAAATTCCTGCTGTTCCCGGAGATCACCTGCTACAGGTGAGTAACTATGCTATCTCCAGGAACAAGCAGGAATGTAGTCCTCACATATGGGCACTCCCTAGCTGAAGATGCCAGGGAGATAGCCCCAGGAAGGTGCCACCCTAGAAGGTGGGAATCCTTCCTCCCATGGATCTCTGGCATCCCACCAGGGTTGGTGGATAGGAGTTGGTTTAGGTTTGAAAGAGATTTTGAAGAACAGCTTGGCCAAAGAAGGCATCCCGATGGGAGGCTTTATTCAGGCAGTAGTGGGCTGTGAAGGTGTGTACCGAAGCCCAGGTGGCTGCTCGACAAATGTCCTCGATAGACACAGAGTGGAGATTAGCCATAGAAGCTGCCATGGCTCTCACATTATGAGCTGTGACATGGTCCTGAAGAGGAAGACCCTTACTCTCACAAGCAAAGGATATGCATTGGGCAGTCCATTTCGATAAAGTTCTTTTGGAGACTGGAAGTCCCAAATGACTAGGGTCAAAAGCTATAAAAAGTTGTGAGGACTTTCTATGTTGCTGTGTTCTTTGTATGTAAAAAGCTAAGGCCCTTTTACAGTCCAAAGTATGAAGGTTTCTTTCTTCATTAGAGGTGTGAGGCCTCGGGAAAAAATACAGGAAGATAAATTGATTGATTTAAATGAAAAGGCGAAAACACCTTTGGCATAAAGTGTGGATGAGTTCTAAGAACAACCTTATCATGATGAAACCTAGTATAAGGAGGATCAGCCACTAAAGCTTACAATTCACTAATGCGACGGGCAGAGGTGATTGCAATTAGGAAGATGACCTTCCAGGTCAAAATCTTAAGGGCTGTAGTGGCTAAAGGCTCAAAAGGCGGCTTCATGAGCTGCTCGAGAACTAGATTTAGATCCCATGCCACCGGTGGTGGCTTGATGGGAGGTTTAGTTAATAAAAGGCCTCTCATAAATCTTGATAGGAGTGGGTGAGAGGAAATTGGTTGTCCATTCAGAGGCTTATAAGAAGCTGCAATTGCACTAAGATGGACTCTTACTGAATTGGTCTTTAGACCAGAATTCGATAAGTGAAGGTGATACTCTAGTATCGATTCTAAGGGTATAACCAGGGGGTTTAATCCCTTCTTGGAGCACCATATAGTAAAACGTTTCCACTTGAAGGCATAAGATCTTCTTGTGGAAAGTTTCCTAGAAGCCTGAAGGATATCGATTACCGGTTGGGACAGGTTGAAATCTTGGAGGTCTAAGCCTTCAGCAACCAGGCCGTGAGGTGCAGGGACTGGGGATTCGGGTGCCATAGCATCCCGTTCTCCTGGGAAAGGAGATCTGGAGCATGCCCTAACTCCAGAGGTGCCGCTTGAGAGAGATGTAGAAGCAGAGAATGCCACGTTTGGCGTGGCCACCGTGGTGCTATGAGAATCATGCGACCCCTGTCTCTCTGAAGCTTGAAGAGTGTTTTGGGGATGAGGGGAATGGGTGGGAAGGCATAAAGGAAGTCCTGACCCCAGTGAAGGAGGAAAGCATCCCTTGCCTGACAGTTGTGAGGCGGAATCCTGAAACAGAACCGGGGAAGTTTGGCACTCAGTGGACTTGCAAAGAGGTCTATGTCTGGAGTGTCCCAGAGATGAAATATCTTCGCCACCTGGTCTAGCTGGAGGGACCACTCGTGAGGCAGCAGTACTCGACTGAGTTTGTCTGCCCAAAGGTTTTGAATGCCTGGAAGATATACCACTAAAAGGTGAATTTGATGCTCTCTGGCAAGGGCCCACAGTCGTAAAGCTTTGTTGCATAATGACAGAGAGCCTGTTCCGCCCTGCTTGTTCACATAGAACATGGCTACCTGATTGTCCGTCTGGACTAGGACTGTCTTGTAGCTGAGCTGGGCGTGGAATACTCGAAGAGCTAAATAGATTGCTCTTAATTCCAGGAGGTTTATGTGCAAACCAACCTCCTGTGGAGTCCAGGTGCCCTGGGTAGACAGATGATTCAGGTGTGCTCCCCAACCCACCTGTGATGCATCTGTTGTTAGGGTGGCCTGAAAGAGGGGTTGATGGAAAGGAGACCCCACTGTCAGATTTTCTAGTGATTGCCACCATTGGAGGGACAAAATTAGCTGTTGAGAAATTATTATTTTGTCCGACAAATGACCCGTGGCCTGTGTCCACTGTGTGGAGAGGGTCCACTGAGCTGCTCGCATGTGGAGGCGAGCATATGGGACTACATGAACTGTGGATGCCATATGTCCCAGTAACTGCAGTAGCTCTCGAGCAGTGAGGGAGGATTTTCCTGCTGCTTAAGAAGCTAGTTGCATTATGCGAAGACACCGGGCTTGTGGAAGGAAAGCCCTTGCCTGTCTGGTATCTAGACAGGCTCCTATGAATTCTAGGCATTGTGAAGGAACTAGTTGAGATTTTGGGAAGTTTATTACCAATCCCAAGTATTGGAGGATTCCCATTGTATGGGACTGTGCAGTGCTGGCCTCTGCAACTGTAGGGGCTCGAATGAGCCAGTCGTCTAAGTAAGGGAAGACGAAAATCCTCAGGGTTCATAGAAATGCAGCTACTACTGCCATGCATTTCGTGAATACTCTTGGTGCTGAAGCCAGACCAAAGGGAAGAACCCTGTACTGGAAATGTCTTCCCCTGAAAAGGAAACGTAAGAATTTCCTGTGATCTGGATGGATGAGAATGTGAGTGAATGCATCCTTTAAGTCTAGAGAGCAAAGCCAATCCTGGCTTTGAAGGTATGGCAGAAGAGTTCCTAGAGAAATCATTTTGAACTTCTCTCGAAACAGATATTTGTTCAATTCTCTGAGGTCTAGAATGGGTCTGTGTCCTCCTGTTTTCTTTGGAATAAGAAAATAGGGGGAGTAGAACCCTGCACCCTGCTGAAAAATGGGTACTTCCTCTATTGCCCCTTGGGCAAGAAGTGTGGAGACCTCGTGATCTAGCAGATTGTCTGCAGAGGTCTGTGAATTCAATTGCTTTAGAATTGTAGGAGGGGGCATGCTGTGAAAATGAAGCTTGTACCCCTCTCCTACAATGGACAAAGTCCAATCTTCTGCTGTTATCTGATGCCATCTGTTGACAAAGTGGCACAACCTGCCCGGAATATTGGGGGTTGGGGACCCCTCAGAGGCAGGGAGGCAAAGCTCTCTAGGAAGGAGTCAAAGCCCTTGAGGGGGCTGAACCTGGAGAGCTGGTTGGCCTCTCGGGCCTTTTGGCTTCTTTTGCTGTCTAGTTTATCCCTTTTGGGCAACCTGACCTGGAGTATGACTGCTGGGTATAGGAAGGATAAAACTTCCTCTTTTTGCTAAAAGAGGGTTTTTTATAAGGCTTCCTTTTGGCTGGAGTGGCTGTAGCCTTTGACAATCTATCTAAGGTAGAATTCTCAGCATCTAACTCGTTAGCCTTTTCCTGCCAGTTCTTGCCGAAGAGATTCTCTCCCGTGCAAGGAATAAGAACATAAGAACATAAGATATGCCATACTGGGTCAGACCAAGGTCCATCAAGCCCAGTATCCTGTTTCCAACAGTGGCCAATCTAGGTCATACGTACCTAGCAGTTTCCCCAAAAGAGACAGGTTCCGCAATGCTTGTACTGGGTCAAGCATTGATATCCTGGGTCCCTTCTTAATAATGGTTTATGGACCTTTCTTCCAGGAACTTGTCCAAACTTTTTTTAAACCCAGCTACACTAACAGCCTTTACTACATCCTCCGGTAACAAATTCCAGAGTTTGATTACACGTTGAGTGAAAAAATATTTTCTTTTATTAGTCCTAAATAGTTTACCCTGTAGCTTCATCACATGTCCCCTAGTCTTTCTATATTCTGATAACAAAAACAATCGATCTACGTTTATCCGTTTCACTCCGTTCATTAATTTATAGACTTCTATCATATTTCCCCTCAGCCGTCTCTTTTCCAGGTTAAAGAGCCCTAACCTTTTTAGCCTTTCTTCATAGGAGTATCCTTCCATCCCCTTTACCATTTTGGTGGCTCTTCTCTGAACCTTTTCTAATATCGCTATATCCTTTTTAAGATACGGCGACCAGAATTGCACACAATATTCAAGGTGCGGTCTCACCATGGAACGATATAGAGGCATTATAATATCTTTTGTTTTATTTTCCATTCCTTTCCTTATGATACCTAGCATTCCATTTGCTCTCTTGGCCGCCGCTGCACACTGGGCCGAGGGTTTCAACATATTATCCACAATGATGCCTAAATCTTTTTCCTGGGTGGTGGTTCCTAATGTGGAACCTTGCATTGTGTAACCATAATTTGGGTTGTTCTTCCCTAGGTGCATAACTTTGCACTTGTCCACATTGAATTTCATCTGCCATTTTGATGCCCAGTCTTCCAATTTATCAAGATCCTCTTGCAATTTTCCACAATCCTCTTGGGTTTTAACAGCTTTAAATAGTTTTGTGTCATCTGCAAATTTGATAACCTCACTCGTTATTCCACTTTCCAGGTCATTTATGAATATGTCAAAAAGCAACGGACCCAGCACAGATCCCTGGGGTACACCACTATTCACCTTTCTCCATTGGGAAAATTGGCCATTTAGCCCAACCCTCTGCTTTCTATCTTTTAACCAGTTCTTGATCCACAGTAGTACACTGCCACAAGTTGCCTAACTTGTCCTGTACCCAAGTCTCCAAGTCTGATGCCTGTAGCCAGGCAATCCATCGTGCGCCAATGGCAATAGCAGAGGTTCTGCTGATGCATTCAAAGCAGTCAAAGGCTGCACGATTAACAAACTTGGAGACATCCTGAGCATGCTTAACTAGAGCAAGAAAATCTTGTCTCTTGTTATCTGGGAGAAATGGGCTCATAAGTTCCAAGTCTCCTGTGACTTCCTTGAGGAACATTCCTATATATAGGATATATGAACTGATCCTAGCTGAAAGCATGGAAGCTTGAAAAGTTCTGCGCCCAAAAGCATCCAGAGTCCTGCATTCACGACCTGGAGGATTGGATGCATGCCTCTTTGCACTTTTCATCCTACCATGGCTGACTCCACTACTATTGAATGGTGTGGCTGCTGAGTTTTCTGAAATCCAGGACATGGTGGAACTCGATACATAGTATCCAGTCTCCTAGAGTGAGGAGAAGTAGTCAGAGGTGTCTCCCACATTCTGAGCATCAAATTATGCAGCATTTCATGGATAGGCAGAGTGGCTGCCTCCTTAAGAGCTTTAGGATATTGGAGAATTTCCAATTCCTTTGTTCTGGGTTCCTCCTCAGGAGCTACTGTGATTGAAAGACCTTTGGCCATATCACGGATGAAATCCTGAAATGACATGTCCTCTGGAGGTGACATTCTGCGTTGGTGAGAAGAGGGATCTTCTAGGAGAAACCCTCTAGTGCCAGCGTCTTCGGAATGGGAGGAATCAAAGTATTCCTGACCCCGATGCTCCTGCAAAGCACGATCTTGGTACTGATCGAAGTCGGTACCGAGCTGACCTGATACCGCTTTGTCAATTCCCGCCAGAGATGGCATGGGAAGAGTTCCCACCGGGGCCGGTACAGTCGGTATCGTCAGTGTCGGTACCGGCATCGGTGTCGATGTCGGTACCGGTGCCTGTGGGCCCACCGGTACCGCAGCTGAAAGAAGAGCTGCGATGCTGCGCTCGATAGCGAGGAACCTCTGGTCTATCGACGCTGCTGATGCTTGGGTGTCGGTACCGGTAAGGACGGCCGGAACCCCCGAGCATGGCACAGGTAGTTCTTGCGAGGTTGAGGCCTCGATAACATCCTGAAGCCCCATCGATGCTTTGGAAGCCGAAGTCTCCTGCCGGGGCTGTTTTGCCGGTGTGGTTCCCTCAAGGGCAATGCCAATGGCCTCTCGATGCTTAGCAGGAGAGCTACCCTTTGAGGACCGGCTTTTATGTTTAGTTACCTGAGATCCATGGGAGGAAGAAGAGGCCCTTGACGATGTCGATGCAATGGATCTGGCATCTAAGAAAAGAGGGTACCGAGCTTTGCAGCCCGGTTCTGTCTTCCTCTTTTAGTCATCCCCATACAGGAGAGACATTCAATTGGAGAATGTTCAGGTCCTAAACATTTCAGACACCAATCATGGGTGTCAGTGACGGAAATGGTACCGCCACACTTAGTACATTTTTTAAAACCACTAGTTGGCTTTTCCATGTTTTAGGAAGATGGGGCCTAGTTCCAAAAATGGCGCCTAGCACCAAAGAGAAAACTTTCTGAAAAGAAACAGTCTAAAGCCTAAATTTTTTTTTTTGTTTTTTTTAAAGAAAAGAAAAGAACCGGCGGTACCGGTAGGTGTCGTGCGGTAGGCAAACGCGACCACAAGAAAAGAAATTTAAAGACGAAATTTTCTGCGGTGACAGGTAATAGATCCTGTTGGCTCCGCGGAAAACGAAGAACTGAAGAGGGACAGTTGGAAAGGCGCGAAGGCAGCGCGCATGTGCTGAGGGATGCTCCCAAAAGCATTCCTATTGGATGCTCTGGAGCGTTCCCACGCAGGCTCCGTCAGTACCGACGATACCCATATGTGAGGACTACATTCCTGCTTGTTCCTGGAGATTACATTTGTCAGAAATATTAGTAAGAGGAGGAAGTGCAAACGTGGTATTGTCAGACTCAAGGGGGAAGGGAAGGAATCTGTAGAAGCTAATGAGGATAAAGTGGAATTGCTTAACAAATATTTGTGTTCTGTGTTCACAGATGAAGGGCCAGGAGCAGTACCTTAGAAAACACACACAAATAGGAGCAGAAGTGAAGGGTATCTTGAATGGTTTTCAGAAGACTGTGTTTGCAAAGAACTAGCTAAACTAAACATAGACAAAGTGACGGGGCCGGATGGGATATATCTGAGAATATTGAAGGAACTTGGGGATGTTCTAGTGACTCCACTACCTGTCCTTTTCAATGGTTCTTTAGGGTCAAGAGTGGTCCCAAAGAACTGGAGAAAGGCACATGTGATCCCTTTACACAAAAGTGGAGAGTAAGGATGAGGTTGAGAACTACAGGCCAGTTAGTCTGACCTCTGTGGTGAGCAAATTAATGGAATCACTGCTAAAACAGAGGATAGTGAGGTTTCTGGAGTCCAGTGGATTGCAGGATCTGAGGCAGCATGAGTATACCAAAGGTAGGTCTTGTTAGACAAATCTGCTTGATTTCTTTCGGTGACCAGAGAGGTGGACCAAGGGAGAGCCCTAGATGTGGTGTACTTAGATTTCAGTAAAGCCTTTGACACCATTCCGCACAGGCAACTTATAAATAAATTGAGCACCCTAGGGATGTACCCTAAAGTGACTGAGTGGGTTAAAAATTGGTTGAGTAGGATGCAACAAAGTATACAAGTAAATGGAGCTCACTCTGAGGAGAAGGATGTTACCAGTGGTGTGCCGCAGGGTTCTGTCCTTGATCCGATTCTTTTGAACATCTTTGTTAGTGATATTGCGGAAGGGCTGTCAGGTAAGTTTTGCCTCTTTGTGGATGATACCAAAATCTGCAATAGAGTGGACACCCAGAAAGAAGTAGATAACATAAGGAGGGATCTAGCTAAACTTAAAGCATGGTCAACAATTTGGCAGCTGAGACTTAATGCTTAAAAATGCAGGGTCATGCATTTGGCCTGCAAAAATCCAAGGGAGTGGTATAGTGTAGCGGGTGAAGTACTTCTGTCCACGAACGAAGAGCGGGACCTGGCATTATTGTTTCTGATGATCTTAAAGTGGCTAAACAGGTAGAAAAGGTGATGGCAAAACCAGAAGGATGCTTGGGTGCATAGGGAGAGGAATGGCTAGCAGAAAAAAGGAGGTAATAGTGCCTCTCGTTGGAGTATTGTGTACAATTCTGAAGACCACTCCTTCAAAAGGATATAAACAGGATGGAGTCAGTGCAGACTATTAAAATGGTTAGTGGTCTTTGTTATAAACCACATGGGGATAGACTTAAAGATCTTAATATGTATACATTAGAGGAAAGGTGGGATAGAGGAGATATGATAGAGATGTTTAAATACCAATGTGGCATAAATGCACAAGAGGAGAGCCTCTTTGATTGAAAGTAAGCTCTGCAATGAGAGGATGTAGGATTAGGGTGAAAGGGGATAGATTCAGGAGTAATATGCAGAAATATTTCTTTACGGAAAGAGTAGTAGATGCATTTAATAGTCTCCCAGTGAAGGTAGTAGAGACAAGGACAGTATCTGAATTCAAGAAAGCATGGAACAACACAGAAGATCTCTAAAGGAAAATAAAGGACTATAGTATATGATATGGAAGGGAAGACTAGATAAGTCATATGGTCTTTTTCTGCTGATATGTTTCTATGTTTCAGTGTAAAATGGCTAGAAGATGTAGTGGAGCAAACTGTCAAACTATAAAAATAATAAATCACCAGGACCAGATGGCATTCAACTTAGAGTTCTGAAAGAATGCACACATTTATTTATTTATTCACTTATTTCCTTGAAGTGGCATTTTAGAGGAGACGTCGAAGAAGAATCTGGGATGTCCAGAGTAGAATGTCCAAAATCAGGGGGGAGTGGCAGCAATGAAGGAAGTGCCATCTGAAATCATCCCATCTCCACCCTGAAAAATGAATGTTCCAGTAACTGGTTCTGGAGGCAGGCCCCACGCCCAAGCCCCACATCAATCGCTTTCCTCAGGGGCTTAATCCATGTTTCTTTCCAGAGCTCTGCCAAAACTAAAGGACAAAGTCTTTCATGAAAGACTCCTTGGTAAATTAGTAAGTGATGGGATTGAAAACAATGTTCTATTGTGGATAACTGGTTAAACGACAGGAAATAGAGGACAGGACTAAATTTAAACATTTCCACCTAATAAAAGGTCAATAGTGGAGCATTCCAAAGATCTGTACTGGGAATTGGGCTTGCTGGTATACTTTCCAGTGTTCTCAATTGGTTTGGAAGTTGGTCAAATTATAGTGACTGGTGAGATGACTGGAACAACTCCTACACAGGAACAGATTGTTAATCACTTTGGGGCCTTTTACTGAAGAGCGTTAAGTTTTAGCACCTACCACATGTTAGGAGTAAAACCCAACGCAATTTGTGGTAAATGCAAACGTCATGCAGTAACTGTAGGGGCATGCCCAGCATGTACCCTATACTTACTGCATGAAAAAGTCCCTTATCATGTGTTGAGATCATTAGCAATTAGTGTGAGTGCACTTAATGCTTCACTGAGGTGGCTAAAGTGCATCCATGCTAACTGCAAACTGGACAGCATGAGTTAATACCGTGCACTAATCTCAGTTTGCAGTCCATGCCCAGTCTCCAACCAATCCCCACCCATCGTGCACTAAGCATTAAATGCTTAGTGGGTCAGTAAAGAGCTTCTGACAGCCAGGGGGTCATAAGGCTTAAGGTCTGCCTAGAGTACCAACATCTTGAACCAACTCTGGGGCCGGCCCTGTTCTGTGGTGGCTGCTTTTATCACATGGTAGCTGTTACTGCAGGCTTGCACTAAGGATTATCGCATTGTAGAGTGCACATTAAGGCCCCGATTCTGATCCCAACGTACATCTGGGCTGACCTGGATGTACAAAGGAAATCACAATTCTGATCCCGTGGGGCACGTCTAGCCCGCGGGATCAGAATCACGAATAGGCATGTATGTGCAGGCCGGGACTGTGATTCAGTCCAGGCCTGCACATACAGTCAGAGCCCGGCTAACTCAGCCAGGGCTTTTAAATGGAGCCTGTGCATCCAGGGCTGGCAACCACCCACTGCCCGCCCACTCTCCGCCCCCGGGCTGCCTCTTCCCCGCCCCCAACTAACTTCCCCGCACAACCGGCGAGGAAGTTAGTCGGGGCATGCCGCCGGCATGAATAGCGGGGATGGATGTCCCAATGGATTGTCCATCCCTGCTATTCATACCTCAGAATAACCCCCTAACTGTTTAGTGTCCTTTAGTAAAAGAGCCCCTTCATGTTTTATAGGTAAAGCAGTATATTAAGATGGATATATGCTTAAAAAATGGGAAAGAAGGTAAAAAAACCAATTTGGAAAGTCACATGTATAAATGTTCACAGTCTGCTACACCTTGAAAGCCACAACAACGAAACAGGACATTGTATGTGGTTGCAGTATTGAATCTTATTTCAGTGATAATAAGGATGGGAAAGTGAATATACCATGATACAATCTTTTCAGAAAGGACAGGATAGATAGAAAAGTATGCAGAGTGGTTTTGTATATTAGGCATACAATAATGGCTAATTATATATCAAGTAAGCAAGGAGTTGCTGAATTAAGAGGCGGCGGAACGCTGTGTTCTGGGGGGGGGGCAAACTCCACCCCTGGGCCAACTAAACTCCATGCGGCTACGATCGACAGCTTTCCCTTCCTGTCTGTCTGCAGGAATCTGATCTCCTGTGGGCAGACAGGAGGGATCTGTGCCACAATTGCGGCACTCTTCTGTCTGCGGGGGATAGGATCCCTGTGGGTAGCCTGCTACTTGCTGAGTTACGATCACTGGTCTTTCCCTACTTCTGCCCGCAGGAGATCAGATCCCCACAGGCTGAAATAGGGGAAGCCCCCATCACAGCAGCAAAGTTTTGGTGGGGCCAGAGTCCCTGATGCCTATGACTGAATTCCTATGGGTTGTCTTAGACCAAAGGTAACTAGTATCTAGATAGGTATAATCTAAAGGCTGCCATCACAAGGGGAAGAGGTGGATACAGACATAGTAGAAGCCATCAAAAGGATAACATGCAAAACTGAGGTGCTATTAATGAATGTCTTAAATGTACCAGATAAAAATTGGTCTCGCGCTCAAAAGGGAGTGACACTATAGGGGGCGGGATGCTGCAGCAGGGGTTCCATAGGGCCGGAGGGCCCTGCACTGGTTTCATTTTATTTTTAAATTTGCTTTATTGCAGCCGCCGCTCTGTAAGAAGCAGGAGCCACAGCTGCAAGTGGAAGGAGATGGCAGGAAGGGACTGACAGCGGAGGAGAAGGTGAGGCTGCGCAGGGAGGGACAAGGACCCCAGATGAAAAGCTGGTTTTCTGCTCTGGCCTCTTCCAGTCTCGCGGCCAGAGCTAAAAAACAGCCTTTCAAGGGCCAGTCTTAGATCTCTGCTGGCCACCGGCCTGGCCATGTTAAAACCGGCCAGGCTGGCTGAAAAACGGCCGGTTGGCAACCCTCGTAACAGAGGAGAGGTAGCCATCTAAACATCTGTTGGGAAAAGAGAAAACGAGGAGAACAGAGACTCAAGGTTGTAAAAGGGACCTGCTACTTAGCTGTATCCTTACTAGGGCCAGCCCTTCCATCAGGTAGACTAGTTGTCCACCTAGGGCGGCACAAGTCTGGGCATGGTCCCAGCACAAGTGTCAGCACCAGTGCAGCAGTCCTCAACAGCACTAAATCAAAACAAAAACAGTGGGTTCAGGGCTTTGAGCAGATGCACATGCACTCAAGGCTGGTGCATCCTGCCACCTGCCCTGAACAAGAAGTTCAGAGGGGGTGGTACATGACTTGCCTTGAGCATGCACTTTTGCTCAAGGCTTTGTGCCAGCTGCTTTCACTTTCTTTTAGAATTGGTCTAGTAGAAGGTAGCAGTGACAGCAGCAGCAGCAGCAAAGGCACGAAGCAAGAAGATGCTGAATACCTTAAGTGGGGGAGGTAGAGCAAAAGGGAAGGGAAATGCTAGACACCTGAAAGAGAAAGGTGGGGTAGGGAAGGGGAATTGCTAGATACCTGAAAAGAGGAGATGCTGGCCACCTTGAGGGTAGGGAAGGGAAAGGGAGATGCTGGACACCTGGGGGGGGGGGCGGGCAGGGTCCAGATAGTAACAGGAAATTCTGGACACAAATTGGGCATGAAAGGGGAGAGAAGGGGAGATGTTGGAGAGACAGAAGGAAAGGGGAGATGTTGGATTATGAAAAAGAGGTAGAACTTTGAGCCACCACAGGGAGAAGGTGCAAGGCCTTGAGCTGCCCTGGGAGACAGTAAATGGGGGGGGGGGGGGGGCTGCAGGGCCTTGAAGTGCCCTGGGGGGATCTTGAGCCATCCCAAGAGAGGGAGGGGCACATAGCTGAAGATTCATCTAGGGTGTCAGATACCATTGGACCAGCCTTGATCCTTTACATATGAGGTCTCAGCACTGTGATGGAAAGGAATCTGTCTCCAAGATGCATCCCTCATTTCCCAATCAAAGTTATTTTATATACTTTTGATAGCTATTTTTACACTTGCACTCTTGGGGAGTAGAACAAGTGAATCCCTATTCCATATCTCCAAAAAGGAGATATACCTGTCACTAATTATTGTTTTATTGTCCAGAGCACAAATACATTGAAAGTGCCTAAACTAGGTACACCAAACATCTTCAGGTGAAGCTATTGTAATGTAAAGAAATACAAGTTTAAAAAGGCCTGATCATGTTTTTCAAAACAGGGCAGGTTCGGCCCAAATTTATGCTGTAAGGAGGAAGGTGTTGGGAGGCCAAATAAAAAGAAAAAAAGGTTGAAAATGAAAATGAAAGAAAAAAACGAAAAAAACTGACAGCCACATTAAAAATAAATTAAAAGGGTCAGTAAAGTCTCAAATAAGGAAATAAACATTTAAAGTGAAAGGCTGGCTAGTTAAAATGAAATGTGAAATAAGGAAACATACCAAATAAATACATTGTTACTGATTCTGAAGGAATATGTATGTGCATGAATGTATGGGGAATCAGGCTGCAGTTTCAATACAGTATTGATGGAGTTAATGAACACAGCATTAATGCAGGAAGCAGCTGAGCCTATGGCAAACTCAGGGAGAGCTTACAGGAGATAACAAAAAGCATGATGTAGTTAATAAATAATAAGGATCCTAAGCAAACTTTAAAGAAAATGGCTTATAAAATTATATTAAGGTGTGTAAAGATTTGCTAGGGGCTTTTGAGCTATGAAAGTGTGCTGTGTGAGTTGGAATGAAGTTAGTAAGGAACTATTTCCAGACGGAACTGGGTGTAAGAACACTTTTACCAAGAGGATAGAATTCTTGTGCAGGAACTTCATTTCCTGTGGTGGAAGAAAACTCTTGTGGAGTAAGACATGTCAGAATGAGTGTCTGTATGAAAGAGCTTATTTGATGCCAGAATTAGGCAAAATTGAGAATTTATTATAGAAGTGTGTATGAAGCTTGAATGAAAGCTGAAGAGAAAACTTAAATGTAAATATTAGAACCTTTTCCTTGGAGACTGGAATAACACTGAGGGAGCTCTAAGAACTCATACAAGCAGTTTTAAAAATAAGCTGAATGACGATTTGCATCGATTTATCAGAGAGAGAACTATTTTTTTTCTTGAAGAATGGGTTTAATTTGAGCACTGTTTTAAGAAAAGTTCAACAGTGTGTAAGACTTGCTTACAAGAGCACTAGAATCCTTCAAGCAGTGAAGGAAAAGTAATGCTGAGGATATAAAACTCTTGATGCAGTGAGAGAAACCCTGAAAGTGAGCTGTGTTAAACCAGTGTACTGCTCACAGGATTTATTTAATCCTGAAACATATTGAATTGTTTCAGTGAGGAAGAGAGTGTATGTTTGAAAGAGTGAAGGATTGAATGTGGGGGGAAAACTGCCTTATTTAAAGAATTTAATTTATTGACAATTGGCGTAGTTTTTCTGGAACTGATTGGCAGTTGTAAAGGATTGACTTTGAAACATACCTAAAGAAAACTTTTATTTTTGGGGAATAACAAGCACCTCAAGTAATACAAATAAAAGAAAAAAAGGATAGGAACACTTTCTAGTTACTGCACATAGCTAAGGAGATAGTTACTTTTATTGATTTTAAACTTAAGAAGTAGGTATCCTGACTACAGCTGGACATCGCTGGAGCAGAGGGGATCCTAAGGTGCCTAACCTAGAAAGAAGAATGAGATAAGTGATTGACACAGCACAGTAACTGCTTTTTTTTAAACACAGTGCACTAGAATATATTTTTTGAAACAAAAAGTTTCCTTACCTGGATGGTGACTCCCATTCACTTGCAGGCATGCATGTAAAACAGTGTTAAACCTTTCTTCTACTAAGGAGTAAATAAACTTTAAGCTTTTAACAGGTTAATTAATACTTGCCTGTTGTTGAAAGGGTCCGTATTGTACCACTGTTGAATAATAGGAGCATTTTAAAAGATTGTTCATAGAATATATTGATTAGATTATATTATAGTGCAATGCACTAATGTGTTGGTGAAGATTGTTGTAGAAACTGAATTTACTTGAAAGCTTTATAAAGATTGTTACTGTTTCTTTATAAAAATGTAACTTATAATTTTTTTTCAAATTAAAATTAGAACATGTTGAAAAAGTTAAACTTGTTCAAATGACTCATTTTGGTAGAGTTCTCATCTCTTGGTAAGTCCTGTTTTGAAATTTGAAGTTCCTAAAACACTAAAGTGTGTTGTAGAAAACATAAAAAATATTTTCTCTGTAAGCTGGGAGTTTCCACTTTGGCTTACTTGAGGTAACTCAGCCATCTGTGACACTCATAACATCAAGGTAAAGTAGGGTAGTACCCCCATGGAGCCCTGGTTTACACTATGAACTCTTCACAGAGAGCTGTGGCTTCAAAGAGAGTGTGGAGGAAGGGACCCACCTAGGGACCGTCACTACATGAGAATCCAGAGGAAGAATGCTGAGAAGAGCTTTAAGTACAAGAACTTTGAACTAAAGCTTTGACTTTCTTTTGCCTGATAATTTATTTTTAATGCTGTCAAGTCAGTTCTGACTCCTGGCAACCCAGCTGTAGATGGCCAGGTCTTTTCCTCCGAGCAGTGGAGAGTAAAGTGACTTGCCCAAGGTCATGAGGAGTGCCAGTGAGAATTGAACCTTTGATCTGCTAGGTATTAAGCAGTTGGTCTAACCACTAGACTACTCCTCCACTCCTGCCTGATGCAAAAGGCTGTAAATACTTATTTTTTTGGGATCAACTAATAAACGTATTTTTACTGAAAATACCCTCTAGTGTTCTTTTTGTATTTTTGTCTCCTTTAATTTGCTCCAGTTTAGGCCTTGATCTCTGAGTTCTTTACCAAATTTTACATTGGGTACACTGATTTGCTGCCCTTTTAAAATGTTCTGCCTATTTAAAGCAACAGTGAGCTTTGTAAGCATCTTTTGTGTAGGCCTTCTGGGGCTATTCTAACCCTTGAGAGGTTGCTACATTTAAAATTCACCTGGTCTTCCCAAATAGATGTTGAGTGCGGCCTTTTTTCTGGCCTTAAATTAGATGAATCAATTTCTATGTGATTAGTTGTTGTTCTTTCTTAAATATCATTTGTTCCATTATTTTAAGCAGGAGGCATAAATATTGGATTGTTCCAGGATCTAAATGGCTGTAACAGCTGCCCAATAATGAAACAAAGCAATTTAATTTTCACAAGAAGGTATTTATTAATATCCAAAGTAAAGAGCATTGTTCAGAAACTAAATGATCTTATTACATTTACTTTTCTTTTATGCATTTAGCAATTTGTTAAGGTTTGCTCTTGTGTTCTTTCCTGTCCAATTTATATTTATACTACATTCAAATTCCTCTGCACTTCCGAAAATACACACTCATTTACAAGGGGGGGGGGGGGGGCGGTTTTGACCTTCTTAGGCAATTTTGGCCTCCAGGAAGCAAACAGCAGGTGGAAATAGTATTTTCCACTGCTTTTATTCAAGCATGAAATGCTGCCAGCATTTACATTTAGGGCCATATTTAATGGTGGGCGACTACTGAGGAACCTCCCCCACAAGAGCCAAGCCCTCTGCAACCAGTCTCACAGTCTATTAAAACGCAGTATTGCAAATATTACATCAGTCCCTAGAACACACATCTTTACTGAGAAAAGAGAACAGGTCATATCCCTACACATAAACTACATACTTGCAGCTGTCTGCCTGGTGCCAAAATCCAAGATGTTACGGAGAGTTTGCCGAGACTCATCAAACTCACTGACTATTACCCAATGTTGCTAATCCATGTCGGAACAAATGATACTGCCAGGTATCCCTCTGAGCGTATCAAAAGTGACTTCATGGCTCTGGGACAAAGGGTGAAGCAGTTAGGTGCACAGGTGGTGGTCTCTTCAGTCCTCCCTGTTGAGGGTAAAGGCCAAGGCAGAGAGGCTCACATCCTGGAGATGAATGCATGGCTGCGTGGATGGTGTCATCAAGAGCGTTTTGGTTTCCTAGACCATGGGATGCTGTTCCAAGGGTTGCAGAGCAGAGATGGCATCCATCTGTCCAAGGAAGGTCAACGCGTCTTCAGTACTAGACTGGCTAATCTACTGAAGAGGGCTTTAAACTAGATTTCGTTGGGGATGGGTGAAAAAAAGCCCCCAGGTAAGTGATGCATTAAATACCTTTATGGAAATGGGTAAAAGGGGTAACATATGGAAAGCAGTATGTATAAATGCTCATAGCATGGGGAATAAGATCCCTGATGTTGAAACTTTGGTGGGAGTGGCCGACTTGGATTTAGTGGCAGCTACAGAAACATGATTCACAGAAAATCATGACTGGGATGTAACTATACCTGGCTGTACTTTATTCAGAAAGGACAGGGTAGGAAGAAGGGGAGGAGGAGTGGCACTATATGTAAAACATACTATTAAAGCTTTGGAATTACAGAACTTAAAAGGGAGAGAGGAGGCATTGTGGGTTAAACTAGAAAGAGGGAAAGAGAAATCTATTTGCATTGGCGTGAAATACAGACCTTCCTCACAAGAGGAAGAGGTGTACAGAGAGTTAATTGAAGACATACGCAGCCTGGCTAGGAAAGGGGAAGTGCTACTGATAGGGGATTTCAATATGCCAGATGTTGATTGGCACATTCCTGCTGCAGTATCATCTAGAAGTAAAAAGATCCTGGATTCTCTACAGTGAGAACTATTCAAGCAATTGGTAACAGACCCCACACGTGAAGGGGCCATACTGGACTTGGTGCTTACCAATGGTGAAAGTGTTTCTGATGTTATAGTAGAAGATAATTTTGCATCCAGTGATCACCAGATGGTGTGGTTCAGTATTAGGACTAGGGCTGTTAGAATCCATTCAAAGGTGATGGTCTTAGACTTTAGGAAGACTAACTTTGCCAAGATGGGTCAATACCGCAGGGAGTCGTTAGCGGGATGGGAACAGCTGGGGGATGTAGAAAAACAATGGGCAAAACTGAAAGGAGATATTTTAAGGGCAACCAACCTTTTTGTTAAAATGATAAATAAAGGTAAAAGGAAAAGGAGACCGCTATGGCTTTTGAAAGAGGTAGCTGAAAAAATGAAGAAAAAGAGGGAGGCCTTCATGAAATACAAGAGATCACAGAGAGAGGAAGACAGGCATCTATATTTGGAAACTCTTAGAGGAGCTATCAAAGTAGTCAGGAAAGCAAAGATTCAAAAAGAGGAGGAAATAGCCAATGCAATAAAATGGTGGGGGGGGGGGGGGGATAAGACATTTTTCAGATATGTTAGAAAAGGAAGGGAAAAAGTGGTATTGTCAGACTCAAGGGTGAAGGGGAGGAATATGTAGAAGCTGATGAGGATAAAGCGGAATTGCTTAAAAATATTTCTGTTCTGTGTTCACAGATGAAGAACCATGAGCAGGACCTCAGAAAACACCCACAAACAGGAACAGAAGCGAGGGACATCTTGAACAATTTTCAGAAGACTGTTCGTGAGAAACTAGCTCAACTTAAAGTAGACAAAGCGATGGGACCGGATGGGATACACCCTAGAATACTGAGGGAACTTGGGGACGTTCTAGCAGCTCCACTGACTGACCTTTTCAATGCCTCGTTGGAGTCGGGAGTGGTGCCAAAGGACTGGAGAGAGGCTTATGTGGTGCCTTTACACAAAAGCGGAAGTAAGGATGTGGTTGAAAACTACAGGCCGATTAGTTTAACTTCGGTGGTGAGTAAATTATTGGAAACGCTGCTGAAAGAGAAAATAGTGAGGTTTCTGGAGTCCAGCGGATTACAGGATCCGAGGCAGCATGGATTCACCAGAGGCAGGTCTTGTCAGACAAATCTGATTGATTTCTTTGACTGGGTGACCACGGAGTTGGAACGAGGGAGAGCCCTAGATGTGGTGTATTTAGATTTCAATAAAGCCTTTGACACTGTTCCTCACAGGCGACTTATAAACAAACTGAGCACCCTAGGGATGGACCCTAAAGTTACTGCTTGGGTTAGAAATTGGTTGGGTAGGAGGCGACAAAGAGTACAGGTAAATAGGGCTCACTCTGAGGAGAAGGATGTTACCAGTGGTGTGCCCCATTGATTTGTCCTTGGTCCGATTCTTTTTAACATCTTTGTTAGTGATATAGGAGAAGGACTGTCGGGTAAGGTTTGCCTTTTCGCGGATGATACCAAAATCTGCAATAGAGTAGACACCCAGGAAGGTGTAGGTAACATGAGGAGGGATCTAGCTAAGCTTGAAGAATGGTTTAGAATCTGGCAGCTGGGATTTAATGTTAAAAAATGTAAGGTCATGCATTTGGGCTGCAGCAATCCAAGGGAGCAATATAGTATAGGGGTGAAGTACTTTTGTCCACTAAAGAAGAGGAGGACCTGGGCGTGCTTGTGTCTGATGATCTTAAAGTAGCTAAACAGGTAGAAAAGGAGACGGCAAAAGCTAGAAGGATGCTTGGGTGCATACGGAGAGGAATGGCTAGCAGAAAAAAGAAGGTGATAGTGCCTCTGTATAAGTCTTTGGTGCGACCTCATTTGGAGTATAGTGTGCAATTCTGGAGACCGCACCTTCAAAAGGATGTGAACAGGATGGAGTCGGTGCAGAGGGTGGCTACTAAAATGGTTAGTGGTCTTCATTATAAAGCATATGAGGACAGACTTAAGGATCTTAATATGTACACCTTAGAGGAAAGGCGGGATAGAGGTGATATAATTGAGATGTTTAAATACCTCCATGGCATAAATGTTCAGGAGGAGAGCCTCTTTCAATTTAAAGCAAGTTCTGCTATGAGGGGACATGGGATGAGAGTGAAAGGAGATAGATTTAGGAGTGATTTGGGGAAATATTTCTTTACGGATAGAGTGGTGGATCCATGGAATAGTCTCCGAGTGGAGGTGGTAGAGATGAGGACAGTACCTGGATTCAAAAAAGCATAGGACAAACACAGAGGATCTCTAAAGGAAAAAAGGGGACTGTTGTAGTTTTTGATATGGAATGACAGACTAGAAAGGCCATGTGGTCTTTTTCTGTCGTCATATTTCTATGTTTCTATAATTCACCATGGGAGTAGCCTAATTGTTAAAGCAGTGGGCTGACACAAGGAAAGTCAATTTCAAATCCCATTGCCAAACCTTGTGATCTTGGGAAAGTCACATAATCTTCTATTGCCTGAGGTGGAAACTTAGATTATAAGCCCTCCGGAGACAGAAAGTTACCTATAGTACCTGAAGGTAATTTGCCTTGAACTTTTGAGAAAAGCATGAGCTAAATCCAAGTCCCCCTTGGTTACATATGCAAAATATGGATAGAACCTCACCAAATGTTGTTAAGTATCATCAAACCAATGTTGACTCATGGTGACCCTGTGGATAGTTGTTATGGCAACCAATTGTTGATAGAGTGGTATCCATAGCTGCTGGTATATCAATATATCATATAGTGAGTCTTCCTCTTTTGCATCAGCATCAACCTTGCCAAGTGTGATGTCTTTCTCATTGTTCTTTCTCTTTGCATGATGTGCCCAAAGTTTGAAAGTCAAAGTCTTGTCATTTGAGCCTCCCAGGAAAGCTTAGATTTTATCTCCTATGGTACTGATTGATTTGTTCTTTGGGAAGTCCATGATATATGCACTATTTTTCACTAGCACCATAATTCAAAGGCATCAATTTTCTTCCCGTCTTGCTTCTTCACTGTCCAACTTTCGCATCCATATAAATACCATCAAAAATACCATGACTTGGATAAGTTGAATCTTGTTCATAGAGATAAATCTCTGCACTTGAAAATCTTGTCTAAGTCCTTCATAGCTGTTCTCCTAAGAGCAATGCATCATTGGATTTCTTGACTGCTAGTCATTTCATTGTTGATTATGGATTCAAGCAGGTTGAGATTGTCCACTATTTCTATTTCTTCTCCATTAAGGGTGGAAATATTGATTTTGTTAGTTATTAGGATCTTTGTCGTCTTCATTTTAAAGAGCATACCCATTTTCAGACTATGGGGTATGTTTACTAAACTGCAGTAGTGGACTCTGTGCAATATTGGAGCTGTAACCCCATTGAAATAGCAGCCAGGGTTCAAATTATGCTGCTGTCTGAGACATTGTGCTATGTACTGAGGATTTATTTAAGAGGTTTTATATACTGCTTTTGGAGTGGAGGAGTAGCCTAGTGGTTAGAACACTGGCTTGGTAACCAAGCAACCAGGGTTTGATTTCCACTAGCACTCCTTGTGGCCTTGGGCAAGTCACTTAACCCTCCATTGCCTTGGAAGAAAGGCCTGGCAATCTACTTCTGGTCACACTGCCAAGAAAACCCAGGAGCTTCTGGGTTGTCAGGGGTCAGGACTGACTTGAAGGCACACCTTGCATATACTGCTTTATCATTTCAATCAAAGTGGTTTACATTGAAACTTAAACATTGTACATTAAACAGGGCCATTGATAACTTGGATTTTTCTGAGGCAATGGAGGGTTAAGTGACTTGCCCAAGGCCACAAGGAGTGTTAGTGGGAACTGAACCCTGGTCTCTGGGTTTCCAAGCCAGTGTTCTTAACCATTAGGTTACTCCTCCACTCCATGCATGCATTCTTCTCTACTTCCTCTGGCTGTTTTCCAGCTAAAACAAGTACTTTTCAGACATCCTTACACTGGGGGCATCTTCAGATCCAGTTTCTAAAATGGCTCTGGAGACATCTTTGTGCTTTGGACATTTCTATGCCCAGTTTTGGACATCGAAAGCACAAATAAGGCTTCTAAAATGAGCCCCATAGAGACCCTAAGTAAAAAAAAAAACCTCCCTGAAGCAGCCAGCATGAAACGCTGTCAATGTTAGAGTGGAAGTGTGGCAGGTGAAGGCCTGTGATCCACAGTGTCTGACATAAGCAGGCAGGCCTAACTAGCTTGACCTGTAAATGAAGCCTGTGAAGAGGCTCATAGGAATTACACATTCCCCAACATGCTGCTATTGTAGGATTAGAACTCAGTAAAAGTATTGAATTAGCTTAGATAAGCAGAACTGGAAGATGGAAAAAATACAGAAAAATATGTTTAAAAGTTACTGATAAGAAAGTACATCTGCAAGGGATTTAATTGGGATTGCTGACAGATGAGTTGCAGAGCCCTGCTCCCCTACATGCACAAATTGGCTCAATGGCCTTGGAAGTCTGAAAGTAACAAGTTGATGAACTGGCCATTGTAATTGGGACTAGAAGGGGGGTAAGCAGGTGCTGAGCCCACTGAAAGAACATAATTGGATGGTCATATCAGTACCGGCACCAATGGAAGGGGTACGGGAGGTACGGGAGAGTACCGGGACCAATGAAATGTTTTTCTATACCTAGAATGGAGTAAAAGTCTATAAAAGTTGTTGTATTGCCAGAAAACTTTGCTCAGCCATTTTGAATTTGACTTTGCTTGAGACTTGTGCACAAATAAATGATTTGGACCTTCTGAACAGACTCCTGGTATTATTGGTTTGTCTGCGCTCTGCTGCTACATATTCTTGGTGCGTTGGCCGGGAAGTTGTGGAATCAGAGTGTATATAGGGCAATATACCACGACTTTCCGTCTCTATAGGCTTGGTCCTGCCGGGATCGCGCCCTTCCGACGAGGGCTGCTCCCTGGCGCCGCCGGTCCCTTGTATCGGAGGGAGCTGGTTGGACCTCGGCGGGTGCCGGGCCCGGCTGGAGCCAACGCCTCGAACCCGAGTGAGGGGAGTCCGAGGTCCAACTCATGCGCCTGCTTGGGAAGTTTGAGGACCGGATCCGGTGAGTATAGTTTTGGTTTGTTGTCTAGACAGATATAGAAAGAGCAGTGCTGCCATTGGAACTTGGAATTTGTAATCTCGAGAAATTGGTAATTGGTAAGAGAGCCTGATCACCTCTCAAAGACGGGCCGAGTAACCCCGCATGAGTATTCGCAGGGCGAAACCCCATCTTTTTGTATTTTGGGAATTGAATAAGACTAGTCAGAATAGATAGAAATGAATGCATTCTGGGATACGTTGCTAGCATGATTGTGTGAATGAAGTGTGGATGAGAGGTCTGGCAGCACGGACCAAGTGAAGGCGGACCCCTGAGTAGCGCATTTCCTGACCGGGCGACCGCGTTCAGGTTGCGAAAAGGGGGAAGCGATTGTCGTCTTGTCTTGTTATTTGTTCTCCTTATACGTTTCCAGGGCCGTGAGGACCCTTACCCACGGTCCGCCCTCCTTTTCCCTTTTGTTTGTTGTAGCGCGCACACATCGAAATGGGAGGGGCGGGGTCTACTAGGAACACTCCATTAGAATGTATGATCGCACATTTTAAAGAGGGATATTCTGGAGATTATGGTATTAAAATGACAGCAGCCCGTTTACAGATTTTGTGTACTAGGGAGTGGCCCGATCTAGACCCCACCTGGCCCCGAGAGGGAACATTTAATGTAGAAATTATCCAGTTAGTACACCGTAGAGTGCGGATAGCGCACCCCGATCAGTACCCCTATATAGATTCCTGGTTAAGTATTTGTGAAGATCCGCCCCCTTGGGCGCAGCGCTGTTATGAGGAACAGTGCAGAATAATGTTAGCTAAGACAGATTCTAGTCAGAAAACAGAACAGCCTAGAATGAAAGGGCAGGATAAGAAGTCCAGGAAGAAGCCCATCCTGGTAGATCCTGATTCCCCAGAAATGATTCCCCGACAGCCTCGAACTCCAGGTCCAGTAAGGGCTGCCCGGCGTCCCGCCCCAGAAACCCCGAGACAGCCGAGGCGGGACCCAACCCCAGAGCTATCAACCGAAGAGCAGGAAGATGAATCCTCTTTACAGGGAGGTGAATCGTCTGAAACAGAAAAAGGAGAGTCAGATACAGAAGCAGAACAATTAGAAACTGACAATTCTCTAAGCGATGCTGACAGTGTAAAAGTGGTTGCCAGCACTAGCTTGCCAGCAAAATGTACATCCAAAGTGAAACATGTAGAGAAGAAGAAAGTGACCCCTGATAGGACAGTTACGAAAATATCCCTTAGATCCCAAAAGATATCTACTGCCAAGATGATGCCCTTACGGCAAGTCCCAGGGGTGCCTGTAAAGAATGATAATGATGAGGTGGTAGCGGGACCCCTAAGTTATGTGTATGTCCCTTTCTCTACAACTGATTTGTTAAATTGGAGGTCACATTATGCCTCCTATACCGATAAACCCTTAGAGCTCACAGAATTAGTAAATACTATTATGGAAACCCACCAACCCACTTGGGCAGATTGCCGCCAGCTCCTGACTACTCTATTCACGACAGAGGAGCGAGCACAAATTAGAAAAGCAGCTATAGATTGGCTGGCGGATAACCCTGTAGCTCCGGGACAGGGGGTGAATAGAATAGACCCTCGAGAAGCGGCCCAGAGAGAATTCCCGAATGAAGACCCCCGATGGGATCCAAATACAGAAGAAGGATCCGCAGCCCTAGCCCGTTTTCGCCAAGGTTTTTTACAAGGTCTGAAAAGGGGGGGCCAGAAGGCTATGAACCTTTCCAAAGTTGCAGGAGTCATCCAAGATATAGAAGAGAGCCCTGCAGAATTTCATGAAAGATTAACTGAAGCATACAGAATGTATACTCCCTATGATCCCGAGGCACCAGGAAGTTTATGTATGGTGAATTCTGCTTTTGTAAACCAGTCTCAACCAGACATTAGACGTAAATTGCAAAAATTAGAAGGGTTTGCGGGCATGAATGCAACGCAGTTACTGGAAGTCGCTCATAAAGTGTATGTGAATCGTGATAATGAAAGGCAGAGAGAATGTGATAAAAAGATGAAGAAGAAAGCTGATTTTTTGGCTGCGGCCATAGTGGAACAGAAAAGGGGAGGTATCCCTAGTCGACGGAGCAGAGGAAGGGGGCGGGGCCGAGGTGGAGGCCGGTCCCAGCAGCTAGGCGTGAACCAATGCGCCTATTGCAGAGAAGAAGGACATTGGAGAGATGCGTGCCCGCAACTCGAAGACGTCCAGCAAGATGACGAAAACAATCATCAGTGGCGAGAAGAAAGACGAGGCCGTCCCCGAAACTGCGGAGGAGCCACTCGAGAACAATTCCAGTGAGAAAGAGGAGGAGCCATCCAAGCACTAACTACGACAATCCATGATGAAAATGACGTGGATTAGGACAGACCAGGCTCCGAGTTTGCTTTAGGTCTCCAGGAGCCTATGGTCGGAATACAAATAGGAGACCAAGTTATGAACTTTATGGTTGATACTGGAGCAGAACATTCAGTAATAGACAAAAAGATAGCACCATTTTCTACAAAAGCAGTCACCATTATAGGAGCAACTGGTGCCAAAGCTACAAAATCTTTTCTTCAGAATCGTATATGCAGTCTAGGAGGACAGCAAATAACTCATCAATTTCTTTACATGCCCGAATGTCCAGTGCCACTACTGGGACGAGATATGTTAGCTAAGCTCCAAGCACAAATATCTTTCTCTGAAAAAGGAGAAATGCAAATGACAGTAAATCCCCAAGTCAAACCAGCAGGAATAATGTTGCTGACAGTTCCCCGAGAAGAAGAATGGAGATATTACATTGATGATTCTATCCAAGACACTTATTTCGAACAAACTTTAAAGAACATTCATGCACCACCTGGAGTATGGGCAGAAGGCAGTCCTCCAGGCCTAGCCAAACATATAGCCCCAGTAATTGTAACCCTTAAGCCTAGTGCTACACCAGTACACGTCAAACAATACCCTCTCCCAAGAGCTGCAATTGAAGGCATTCATCGCCACTTGCAAAGATTACTCGAATATGGCCTACTAAAAGTATGTCAATTCCCATGGAACACTCCACTTTTGCCAGTAAAGAAACCTGGGACAGATGATTACCGCCCAGTGCAAGACCTAAGGAGAGTAAATGATGCAGTTGAAACTATACATCCAGTTGTACCCAATCCTTACACTCTTCTAGGACTGATACCTGCTGAAGCTACCCATTTCACTGTACTAGATCTAAAAGATGCATTCTTTTGCATAAGATTAGCCCCTGTAAGTCAAATATTGTTTGCATTTGAATGGCAGGACCCCGTCTCTGGAAGAGGGGGCCAACTCACATGGACACGATTACCCCAAGGATTCAAGAATTCGCCTACCATCTTTAGTGCTGCACTGAATCAAGACCTTTCAAGCTATCCAGTGGCCCCGGGGAAGAGAGTGCTTCTCCAGTACGTGGACGATCTGCTGATAGCTGCTGTATCAGAAAGTGAATGTATACAAGCCACCAAAGACCTCTTGCAGTTACTAGATGAAGCTGGATACAAAGTTTCCAGAGCAAAAGCACAGCTATGCCAAAAAGAAGTGAAATACTTGGGTTTCCGTATAACCCAAGGAAGCCGAAGATTAGGCAGAGAAAGAAAGGAAGCAGTATGTAGAATTCCAACCCCAACAACCAGAAAACAAGTCAGAGCCTTTCTGGGAGCAGCAGGATATTGCCGAATCTGGATACCCAACTTTGCCCAAATTGCCAAACCACTGTATGAAGCCACAAAAGGAGAAGAAAAGTCGCCACTGGAGTGGGGACTTGAGCAGGATACAGCCTTCAAGACGTTAAAGGAAGAATTGATGTCATCACCAGCACTTGGACTACCAGATGTTCACAAGCCTTTCCACTTGTTTGTACATGAAGCACAGGGAAATGCCTTAGGCATGTTGACTCAGAAATTGGGAAATTGGGAGCGACCTGTAGCATACCTATCGAAACAGTTGGACACTGTGGCCAAAGGATGGCCACCTTGCCTGAGAGCAGTTGCAGCTACAGCATTATTAGTGAGTGAAGCAGACAAGCTCACATTAGGACAGAATATGAGAGTCACTGTGCCACATGCAGTCCTTGCCCTCATGGAACAAAAAGCAAATTACTGGCTCACCAATTCCCGAATGTTGAAGTATCAGAGCATGTTATGTGAAAACCCACAGATACAACTAGAAGTGAGTCATGCCTTGAATCCAGCCACCTTGATACCCATTAGTGAAGAACTCCCAGAACATGACTGTATCGAAGTCATGGACACTGTGTTCTCCAGTCGACCTGACCTGACAGATGTGCCCATAGACAACCCTGACCAAGTCTATTATGTTGATGGGAGCAGTCTCATCCTCGATGGACGACGCTGTGCCGGATATGCAGTTGTCACTCAACATGAAGTAGTTGAGTCATCAGCTTTAGCCTCAGGCACATCAGCTCAGAAAGCCGAACTGATAGCACTCACCAGAGCATTGTTATTAGGAGTGAAACTTGTGCTAAATGTATATACAGATTCCAAATATGCCTTCACTACTCTACATGCCCATGGAGCTCTCTATAAAGAACGAGGGCTCATCACATCCGGAGGAAAATCAGTCAAGTATGGTCCCGAGATACTGCTGTTACTTGATGCAGTTTGGGCCCCAACACGTGTAGCTGTCATGCATTGCAGAGGACATCAAGCAGGAAAAGGAGAAGTTGCCCGAGGAAATAGGTTTGCAGATGCCTCAGCACGACAAGCAGCTATGACAGGACAGATTACACCACAAGCTATGCCAATGCAAGCAGCATTGTTTCCAGTGCCTCTGAATTTATGGACACCACGATATACCACCCAAGAATTAGATTACTATTGTAACAAAGAAGATGGAGTACTGAAAGATGGATGGATTGAGCTGCCACCAGCAGAGGGCAGTCAACCCCCTGGACGAATAGTAATTCCTGAACTGTTAGGACCATCTTTTGTCAAAGCCTTTCATGAAGCCACCCACTATGGGAAAAGTGCTATGGAAAAAGCACTCAGACCACATTTTTACATTACACTATTGACAACCATATCAGCTTCAGTAGCACGTCAATGTCTAACTTGTGCCAAAAATAATGCCAAGCAAGGCCTTATAACGGCACCCCGAGTTCAGTCAGGAGGTGTAACCCCCATGCACAACCTCCAAATTGACTTTACCGAAATGCCAAGAGCCAATGGATATCATTACTTACTAGTGTTAGTCTGTACTTTCTCTGGGTGGGTAGAAGCCTTCCCAACCAGAACTGAGAAAGCCCGAGAAGTTACCAAAGTTTTAATGAGAGAAATTGTCCCTAGGTTTGGAATTCCAGCAGTAATAGGGTCAGACAACGGACCCTCATTTGTCTCCCAGATTACTCAACAGTTAGCAAAAGCTTTACAGATACAATGGAAGCTCCACACTGCATATAGACCCCAGAGTTCAGGGAAAGTTGAGCGAATGAATCGTACCCTAAAAGCCCAAATGTCTAAGCTTTGTCAGGAGACACACTTGAAGTGGCCTCAAGTGCTCCCAATAGCTTTACTCAGAATACGCTCAGCTCCTGTAAAGTCAACAGGTTTTTCCCCTTTTGAAGTTTTGTATGGTAAACCCCCACCAATAGTGCAGGGAATTAAAGGAAGTTTAGCCCAAATTGGTTCAGAAATAACCAGGCAAGAACTCCTAGCTCTTAGTTTTGTTCTGCAGACTCTCCATGCGTGGATCCAAGACCAGTTGCCTATCAACTTGACGGAACCTTTGCATCCCTATCAGCCTGGTACCTCGGTGTGGATCAAAGATTGGAAGAAGACACCGTTGGAACCCCATTGGAAGGGACCGTACACCGTCATCCTGTCTACCCCAACTGCAGTAAAGGTAGCAGAAATTGACGCCTGGATCCACCACAGTCGAGTCAAGCCCGCCGCTGATCCTGAACCCGAGCAGTGGACAGCAGAACAGCATCTTGATGCACCCTTGCGAGTTACTCTGAGACGGCAACCAGCAACTTAGACACTTTGTCAACAGTGCCTTGCAGTAGCCAAGTCTTTCGAAGAGGATTGCTGTTTTTCCATGCAGCAACAGTTTTGTTTCAACGAATCCAATCTGTGTGTGATTTTGCACACTACTTTGATACTATATTGAACCATACTTCAAAAAAACCAACTGAAATTGCTAAGTTGGTTGAGGTGTGATGGACAACTTGAGGATCTTCAATCAACACTCAGCACCCGTTGAATTGCTTCATTAGCACACGGGACGAAGAAAAGAACGTCGAGGTCAAGATCTGCAAGCTGAGGATTCAGAAGAACTCCAATCAACATGTATCTTTGCCTTTGCTTTGCCCTGGTTGCCTTCCTTGGAGGTTTTGAACTGACTTATGCTTTACCTCCATGCACTGCCTGCATTACTTCTACTCGAACTGGACTAAAAGTAACTCAGACTTTGATTTACCATTCTTATTATACCTGCACTGGAAAAGTGACTCGGTGTATTTATAACACCACTGAACTAAATGTTTGCACCAATGGCAAATCTAGAGTATGCTATAATCCGCATCAGAATCCATCCTATTACACGTTGGAAATACGATGGAAGGATGCAGTTGGACCTATAATAGCTGCTACGCCACCACTTAAAGACATTACCAAACCTGTTGTTTTGAATTTCGATGCCTGTAAAGTTATAAACAGAGATAGTCGTTCCACCTGTGGTACTTGGGAAAAGGCGTATCGGAATGACCATAAGTATATGTGTCCAGAAGGTGCCATAGGATGGAGGAAGTGTACAGGTAAAAAGGAACCAGGCTATAGTACTGCCCCTGAAGCAGATTACTATTGCCCAGATTGGGAATGTGTTTTTTATGCTACCTGGAATAATGGTATAGTTGATGAAAAGATAGATAAACGAATGGCCACTCTAACCAAGTCGATAACAAATGATAAATGTCAGAAAGATGCTTGTAACCCCTTACATTTGCAGATACACAATCCCAATGCATGGAAACAAGGATACAAGTTTGGTTTACGTATTGCTGGTGGAGCAGTAGATCCAGGAACCATTGTGTATATTAGATTGAATACCCAAGCCCATAAGTCATCTAAATATCATATCCATAATACCTTCTATGAGGCCATGCATGTAAATAAGTTTGAAATCCCTCATCCTTCTCAGAATTTATTTTTAGAATTAGCTGGAGCAGTAGTAGTATCTAGTCTTAAAATCTCAGATTGTTATTTCTGTGGCGGAACCCAAATGGGAGACCAGTGGCCATGGGAAGCTCAAGAATTGAATTATTCTTTGATTTACAATCAGACTGAATTACACAAGGCTACTAGCGAATGGGTGTTAGCGCACTCAATTGTTGGACGTCTTTGCTATACCAGAACTGGACCCCAGTTCACCCAACAGGTAGGACAGCTGGTCTGTCTTAGCCAGAAATTCTATAATACCACGACCAAAAAGACGTCATGGTGGTCAGGAATCAAACACCCTGAACCTCCTAACCCATTAGCCAGATTTCCTGAACTTGCTGATTTATGGACTAATCTTGCCAAGACCCATGTCTGGCAAGCCCCACCAGGCCTATATTGGATCTGTGGAAACTGAGCATATGCACGACTCCCACCACAATGGGGAGGAGCATGTGTCTTAGGGACCATCAGACCTTCTTTCTTTCTTTTAAACACTGAACATGGAGAACAATTAGGATACCCAGTATATACTACCCACCGACACAAAAGAGCTTTGAGACAGAAGAGATCACCCCTCCAGGTAGGCAAGTGGGAGAAATGGCAGGGTGATGATTGGCCACCAGAAAGAATCATTGAGTATTATGGGCCTGCCACTTGGAATGATGATGGAATGTATGGTTATCGAACCCCAGTCTATATGATTAATCGTATTATCCGCTTACAAGCAGTAGTTGAAATAATAACCAATGAAACTAGCCAAGCTCTTACAGTTTTAGCCAGACAAAGTACTCAGATGCGCACTGCTATATATCAGAATCGCTTAGCACTTGATTATTTGCTAGCAGCTGAAGGAGGAGTATGTGGTAAGCTGAATTTAACTAATTGTTGTTTAAAAATAGATGATAAAGGTCAAGTAGTTGAAGAAATTGCTAAGGATATGCAAAGACATGCTTATGTGCCAGTACAGACTTGGCACTCGTTGAAATTCCCTAACTGGTTTGCTAACCTTTTCTCATGGCTGGGAGGATTTAAAACTTTCATTATATTGGTACTAATCCTTGTTGTTGTTATTTTCTTATTACCATGTTTAATCCCATGTTGTATGCGTTCTATCCATAATGCTATTGATAGTACAGTAGAGCGGAAGACCGCAACTAAAATAATGGCTCTATATAAAGCTAGCCCTAGTCGAAATCCTTCGACCATGGCATAACTGTTTTAAAGTGATTTAATTCTCACACCTTATTAAGTAATAGGGTGAGATTAATCAAAGGGGGGAATGTGGCAGGTGAAGGCCTGTGATCCACAGTGTCTGACATAAGCAGGCAGGCCTAACTAGCTTGACCTGTAAATGAAGCCTGTGAAGAGGCTCATAGGAATTACACATTCCCCAACATGCTGCTATGGTAGGATTAGAACTCAGTAAAAGTATTGAATTAGCTTAGATAAGCAGAACTGGAAGATGGAAAAATACAGAAAAATATGTTTAAAAGTTACTGATAAGAAAGTACATCTGCAAGGGATTTAATTGGGATTGCTGACAGATGAGTTGCAGAGCCCTGCTCCCCTACATGCACAAATTGGCTCAATGGCCTTGGAAGTCTGAAAGTAACAAGTTGATGAACTGGCCATTGTAATTGGGACTAGAAGGGGGGTAAGCAGGTGCTGAGTCCACTGAAGGAACATAATTGGATGGTCATATCAGTACCAGCACCAATGGAAGGGGTACGGGAGGTACGGGAGAGTACCGGGACCAATGAAATGTTTTTCTATACCTAGAATGGAGTAAAAGTCTATAAAAGTTGTTGTATTGCCAGAAAACTTTGCTCAGCCATTTTGAATTTGACTTTGCTTGAGACTTGTGCACAAATAAATGATTTGGACCTTCTGAACAGACTCCTGGTATTATTGGTTTGTCTGCGCTCTGCTGCTACAGAAGAAGTTTGGCAACAAGATAAGATATTATGAAACTTAATTTATTTTGAATTTAAGGTTTAACAGTTTTAATGATTGGTTAACTAGGAATCAGTATTGTTTATAAGATATTTGAGCACTGGCATTATGGATTGAAAACTCTTACAAAATAGTGTGTGAATTAAGCAGAATAAGGAAAGCTTCTTTCAGACCCACGATAGAGCTTGAGAGCTTCCCTGGTTGAAAGTTCAAGCCAGCAATGAGGTCTTTTTCTTTTCGTGGTAGTTGAGAAATACTATGAATGTAATTTCTGTTTCCTACTGCTGTGATAAAGTTTTTTAGAATTATTAAGATATATATAATTCAGAGAGGTTAGGTATTTTGTATGATTCTCTGAGTTAGGTTTAGTTTAAAGGCCTGTGGCAGCAGTAGCCATTTGAATTCCTTCTCTCAGCCGCCATTGCTAGCTCATGGCAGTGGCGGTGATAGAAGTGGTGGACTGGAAAGCCTTTGAGTGGGCTGGAGAGCCTTTGAAGGCCCTGCCTTGTCCTCCCATGCATGCATGTGCTCAAAGGCCCCACAGCCCACACTATATTTTCTTGTATTGATTTCATTGCCACAGACTGGCAAGAGATGATGGTGGCAGCAGCAGGAAGAAGAGAGGGAGGGAAGAAATAAAGTTGAGGGGAAATGCTGAATCGGGGTGGAGAAGGGAGGGGAGAAATAGGGAGAGATGCTGGATCAAATTGTGGGGGAGGAAAAGAAAGATAGATATTGGACCTTATGGGGGGAAAGGGACAAGAAATCGTCATGCTAGACATAGGGGAGTGGGTCATAGAGAGACAGAAGGGATGCAGGACATGGGGGTGGATAGGGAGAGAGGATATGCTGAATGGGGGAGGGAGAAGCAAGATGCAGGATGGGGGGAGAGATCTGAGATGCTGGACTGAGGGGCGGGAGAGCAAGATATAGAGGCTGGTGCTGACAAAATCTGGAATGGGAGAGGGAGGAGTGGCCTAGTGGTTGGGGCCGGAAGGTAAGTGACCTCAGGCTGGAAGATCAGAGGTTCAAGTCCCACCAGAGGACAGCAACCTTGGGCCAGAAGGACTGGGGTTTCTAGTCCTACAGGTGCTCCTTGTGGTCTTGGGCAAGCCACTTAACCCTCCATTGCCCATGTTCCCTGTAAAATAGTTATCTCCAAGTTATAATGCCCTGTTCAATGTAATTTCAGTTTGTTCAATGTAAACTGCCTTAATATCATGAAAGGCAGTATATAAGAAATTATAAATAAATAAATAAAAAATAAGGTGCAGATAGAAGCAAATTCTTGGACTGGAGACAGATTTCTGGGCAAGGTCTGATGATGGGGCTGGGCACTGATATGGGGCAGCATAGGAAAAGGTTGAAGGCTGGGAGAAGGATCTGATGCTGATATAGGGAATGGGAGAAAGGAGCTGACACTGGCAGATGATGGGAGTGGTTGGGAGAAGGGGACTGCTGCTGGAGGAGTGAGAATGGAGAGCAGATACTGCAGAGGGAGAGAAGCAAGGGAGGGGGAGAGGAGGGGCAGAGGGATGGATGCTGGGGAATGAGAGAAGTATATGGGAAGAAGCAAGATAATGGATATTGGGGATAGGTAGGGGTAGGGTCATTGGATGCTGTCGAAAGGGGAGAACGAGTCAGAGGGCTATGAAGAGGATGAGAGCAGGGGCAGATCTACTGTGAAACTAATGAAGCTTAAGCTTCAGGGCCCCTAATTCCAGAAGTAACTTTAGTCCACATTGCTTAAAACTTTTGGGTCAATTGTATGAGAAGAGTTTTTTAAAAAATTATAATAGTAATAATATAGTGTAATTCAATGCAAAATAATAGTTAAAATAAATATTAAAAGGTTATTAAAGTATCATGTAGGCTAGCCATAAAAAAAAAGTTCTGAGATGTAGTGGTTAAAATTTTAAAATATTTGTGGTAATCTGTCGTGGAGCAACTCCATTGAAGAAGATAGCAGTGGTTATGCAGACCTCGTCGTTGGTTGCGAAGGGGCCCCCAAAACAACTCAAGCGTCAGGTCCCCAAAAATGTAGATCTGCCACTGGATGAGAGACAAAGGAAAGGTACAGGTCATTGAAGGAAGTGAGAGAGGGTGGAAATGAGGAAGGGAAATGGGGGAATGGGAGTTTGGAGAAGGGGATAAGGCATAAGAAAGGAACTGGAGTTGGAGAGAGGATACGTGATGAGCTGATGTTGGTGAGAGAATGCGAAGCAGAGGTAGATGAGGCTGGGAAGGGGGTGAGTACAGAGGGTAGAAATGGGGGACTAGAAAGTGGGAGAAAGATATGGGAACTAGGAGTCTGGTGATCTAATGAGACATACACGTGGGAATGGGAGGACTAGGGAGGTAAGCATAGGAAGTGGAAAGCTGGTAAGTTGGTGAATGGTGAAAACAGGGAGAAAGAGGCCTGGAAGGTGAAGGAGGAATCAAACCTAACTATACGTATAGAAAACTGCAGATGAAAGAAATAGATAAAAAATGAAACAGAAAGATCAGTGCCAGAGATAGATGTAGAGCAGGAAGGGAAGAAGACAAGGACAGTGAGAAACAGAAAAAGAGAATGAGATCCTGGAAAATAATTTGTGAGGAAAGAAACCAGAGGACGTGTCAGAGACCAGGAGCAATCCAATGGGAAAAATAAAATGGACAACAAAGGTACACCAAATTTTATTTTAATTTTTAGAGAATGCAATATGTCAGCTTTGAAATTGTGCATTTCTTGCATTTTGTACAAGAGGAAATGCATTTCTGTTTCTCTTTCTTCAGTGTTCCACTGCTCATTGATTCTGATTTCCTGGGTTTTCAATTTCAGTTTGTCTACATGTTTGTTTTCAATTTGTAGTCTCTTATTCTTTATTATACTCCCTTATATTTTGGCAATAATCTATGTTTACCTGTGTAACTGAGGTAAGAGATTCCATAATTTGTGTTACTTCATACACGTGGTTCACATTAGAGGGAGTTTGTGTTGCTGTTATTGATGAGGCACCAGAATTTGAATAGAACTTTTTTCAAATGTTGAACTATGAAGTGAAACATTCTAGTTTTGATCTGTACCAGCTGTTGGAGGAGTTTTATTGCTTGATCTGGGAATGTTGCATGTGAATGAATAATTACAGATATTTGTTATTGCCATCATATTTCTCTTTATATTTCAAAACCATTGTTTGTGTGGCAGTGATTTGGTAGAAGAAACTTGAGGTGGCTAGACAGGTGGAAAAGGTGATGGTAAAAGCCAGATGGATGCTTGGGTGTATAGGGAGAGGACTGGCTAGCTGGAAGAATGAGGTGATGGTGCCTCTGTATAAGTCTTTGGTGAGACCTCATTTGGAGTATTGTGTGCAATTCTGGAGACCGCACCTACAAAAGGATATAAACAAGATAGAGTCTGTGCAAAGGGTAACTATGAAAATGGTTGGTGGACTTCATCATAAAACCTATGAGGACAGACTTAAGATCTCAATATGTATACTTTTGAGGAAAGACAGGAGAGAGGAGATATGACAGAGACATTTAAATACCTCTATTGCATAAGTTCACAGGAGGATAGCCTTTTTCAATTGAAAGAAAGCTCTGCAACAAGGGGACATAGGATGAAGGTGAAAGGGGATAGATTCAGGAGTAATATGCGGAAATACGTCTTTACAGAAAGCATGGTAGATGCGTGGAACAGGATCTGCCTACTTCTAGATGACACTGCAGCAGGGATATCCCAATCAATATCTGGTAAATTGAAATCTCCTCCATTAATGTTTCAGCTTTGATAGCAATATTGTGAATGTCTTCAATTAAATCTTTATTTCTTTGTCTGCAATGGAGGTCTGTATATCACGCCAATGTAAATAGATTTTCCATTCCCTCTGGCTAGACTAACCCACAGTCAGGGGCGGCCCAAGGGGGGTGCGGGGCCATGTGCGGAGACTCGGTGCGGGGCCTCATTTGCATAAGTGGTCTTATTTGCATAAATATTTGCATAATGTTACCAGACACTAACTTTTAGTAAATATGTCTCTTAATGAGTGTATGGATAAAGAAAGACTAAAAGATTTCTACATTACTATAATCCAACCGCCAGGCACATTAGGAACTACTACAAACGCTGCCCATTTAGAACCCATAGCAAACCCGCCGTACCCTGACAGCATTACCGGGACTCACAAAGCACCATACCCTACCTATCAAAAGGCAACACTGCAAATATTAAACCAATACATTTCAGAGAATACTGGGGAAAGAGAACAAGTGGCAATGTCAAATAGGAATTACATAAATAGAATACCTCAGCTCAGTTACACATGCAGAACATAGACCATCACCAAACAAGGAATCACAATTTAGAAACAGGAAGGCAATAATTAAACTGGGAACCCCAAAAGCCAAACTTGGAATGTACAACACCACTGTAGAAATAAAACTATAAATTAATTTCCTCTTGTACCAAACAAAGCGCAGACGTTAATGATGCACATTTCCCAGAGCTTTCATATTCCAGTTAATAAATTCAAAATAAAGAGATATCTTTCTACCTTTTGTGCATTTTCTTCAGTTGCAATTGCTCCAGCCACTTTCTTCTGGTTTCTTCATGTTTTCTGCTAACTGTCCATCGTCTGCTGTCCATTTGTTCTTTCTTCTCTCTTCTAGTTTTTTTTTTCCATTCTCTCTCTCTACATCTGCTTTAACATACTAATCTTTCTCCTTTTGCTCTTTCCTCATTCCTATTTCATCCACACAAATTTTACCTCTCCATCCTCAATCACCACTTACTCTCCCAATACCCGGCCAATTGTAGATTTTTCATCCCTCCCACACAAAATATATTTTTCCCCTCTCCATTTTACTCTCCCAACCCCATCCCATTCTAATCCTCCCCCAACATCAGCTCCCTTCTAGTTCCAGTCTCACCCAGCATCCATTCCCTTCTAGTCCCTGCATCAGCCCATTTCCAGTCCTAGCCCCCCATCAACCCATTTCCAGTCCTAGCCCCCCATCAACCCATTTCCAGTCCTAGCTCCCCCATCCATTTTCAGTCTGAGTCCCTCCATCAGCTCATTTACAATCCTAGCCCCCATCAGCCCATTTCTAGTCATTTCCTAGCCCCACCATCAGCCCATGTCAAATCCTAGCTCCCCTCCACTCAGCCCAATTCCAGTCCAAGCCCCCCATGAGCCTACTTCCAGTTCTAGCCCCTCCATGAGTCCATTTCAATTCAAACCCCCACCACAGCCCATTTCCAATCTTAGCTCCCCCCAACAGCCCATTTCCAGTCCTATCCTAGCTGCTCCGTCCGCCCATTTTCAGTCCTAGCTCCCTTCCCTCACAGCCCATTTCCATTCCAAGCTCCCTCCCCATCAGCTATTTGCAGTTCAAGCCTCCCCTTCCACTCAGCCCATTTCCAGTCATAGCAACCCCCCAACCCATTACCAGTCCTAGCCCCCCATCAACCCACTTCCAGTCCTAACCCCCATCACCCCATTTTCAGTTTAAGCCCCCCAATAACCCATTACCAGTCCTAACCCCCCATCAGCCCACTTCCAGTCTTAACCCCATCAGCCCATTTCCAGTCAGCCCCCCATAGCTCATTGCCAGTCCTAACCCCCCCATCAGCCCACAGCCCATTACCAGTCCTAACCACATCAGCCCACCTCAAGTCCTAACCCCTCCCCATCAGCCCATTTCCTGTCCTAGCTCCCCGTAGCCCATTATCAGTCCTAACCCCCCCGTAGCCCATTAGCAGTCCTAACCCCCATCACCTCATTTCCAGACAGCCCCCATCAGCCCACAGCCCATTACCAGTCTTAACCCCCCCCATAGCCCATTAGCAGTCCTAACCCCCATCACCTCATTTCCAGACAGCCCCCATCAGCCCACAGCCCATTACCAGTCTTAACCCCCCCCATAGCCCATTACCAGTCCTAACCCCCCCAACAGCCCACAGCCCATTACCAGTCCTAGCCCCCCCATAGCCCATTATCAGTCCTAACCCCCCCATAGCCCATTACCAGTCCTAACCCCCCCATCGCCCCATTTCCAGACAGCCCCCAGCCCCTTGCCAGTCTTAACCCCCCCTTGCCAGTTCTTGCCGCTTAACCCCCCTTTGCCAGTCTTAACCCCCCCCTTGCCAGTCTTAACCCCCCCCTTGCCAGTCTTAACCCCCCCCCTTTGCCAATCTTAAACCCCCCCCCTTTGCCAATCTTAACCCCCCCCCTTTGCCAATCTTAACCCCCCCCCGGGCTTATGGCACAATTAAAAAAACAAACTGGCTCTGGCTGCTGCTGCTACCACCGCGGCAGCGGCACAATGGAGTGTCCCGTGGGGCCTCCTCTTCTCCTTCAGCCCCTCTGCAAAGGCTTTGAGATTCGCGAAGGGAGAGCGTCTCCCTCGCGTCTCTGTGAAGCCCGCAGGGGCTAATGGGAAATTTCCCATCAGCCCCTCGCGTCTGAAGGGGCAGATGGGAAATTTCCCATTAGCCCCTGCGGGCTTCACAGAGACGCGAGGGAGACGCTCTCCCTTCGCGAATCTCAAAGCCTTTGCAGAGGGGCTGAAGGCTTCACAGAGACGCGAGGGAGACGCTCTCCCTTCGCGAATCTCAAAGCCTTTGCAGAGGGGCTGAAGGAGAAGAGGAGGCCCCGCGGGACACTCCATTCTGCCGCGGTGGTAGCGGCAGCGGTAGCAGCCAGAGCCAGGTTTTTTTTTTTTTAAGTCATTTTAAAAAAAAGCAGAATGTTCTTTGCGCGGGGCCCCCTGAAACGCGGGGCCCTGTGCAAAAAACATTCTTGCTCAATGGACGGGCCGGCCCTGCCCACAGTGCCTTCTCCTTCCCTCATAAGCCCTGCAGTTTTGTGGCTTTAAGATTATTTTTAACATAGAATACCACTCCTCCCATGCTTTCTACCTTATCTTTCCTGAATAGATAAGATATAACACCATCCTAGTCATTGTTTTCAATGTACCATGTCCAGAGCTGGCACTAGGCATGTTGGTCATGTTGCCCGCATATGGTACCACTCTATTAGAAGCACCGGGCCACACCCACACAGCTGAAAGTATCTGAAGAGTATCACCACTTCCTCCAACCGCCATCGCCACTACCACTGCATATGTTTAGCTGCAGCAGCAGTGACAATAACATCAGCATGGCACAGGGCCTCTGAGACATGCGTTTACCTCCAAGGCCCTGCTGGACATATCCCCCCTGATTCATACGTTTCACACTAGAGGAGCAATGACCAACAGGACCTTAGGTGTGCAAAGGTCTCATAGGCTCTGCTGCTATTGCTGGAAAGAGGCGTCCACAGCCATTTGAGAGGAGGAAATGTTGAAATGGAAGTGCTGCACGAGAGGGAGATTGGATTAGAGGCATGGCTGGCCCTAGGCATGTTTGGGCATGTTACCTGCACATGGACCTACTCCATTAGAAGCCCCCCGCTTCACCCACGTAGCTGAAAAAATCTGAAGAGTATCCCCACTTCCTCTACCACTGTTGCTGCTGCCGCATCTGCTCAGCTGCAGCAGCAGCAGCAGCAATAGCTTCATCAGCATGGCGTGGGTCCTCTAAGATGCATGTGTGCATCCAAGGTCCTGCTAGCCATGCCCCTGACACATACTTTTCACACCATAGGAGCCTTAGGTGTGCACAGACCTCACAGGCTCCACTGCCATCACTACTGCTGTTGCTGCTGCTGGAGAGAAGAAATGCGGCAGCAGTGTCGATGGCTGGTTCAGGGGAGGAAATGTTAAAAGGGGAGCACTGCACGGGAGGGAAGTTAAGTTAGAGAGGACATATGGCAGGAGAAGGGAAAGGAGACAGGAGCTACTGGACATAAGGGAGAGAGAATGTGTAGATATTGGACATGGGGGGAGGTCATAGGGAGATAGAGAAGAGATGCTAGACATGGGAGGCTATAAGAAGATGGAGAAGGGATGCTGAACATGATGGGGGTTATAGGGAGATGGAGAGAAGATGCTGGACCCTGGGGAGGTGGGAATAGGAAGGTGGAGGGGAGATGCAGGACATTGGGGGTATACAAAAATGGAGGGGAGATGCTGGACACGGGATGGGGCATAGGGCTACAGAGGGGAAAAATTGGACTTGGCAGGAAATAGGGAGATGAAATGGAGATGCTGGACATAGGGAAACAGGGAGAAGGGCGGGAATGCCCTCGGACTGCCCCAGTACTAGCCAGACAGTGCCAAGGCAATCAGACAGATGATCCAACAGCACTATCCGAATCGTTCCGCTGACTATTCCTTTCAGTGGCCCTTATCCTTATAGCAGGGGTTGCTATATGGATGTGTCACTGAATATCGACCCTATATTTTGCAATTTTTATCACAACTTCCTTATTAGCTGTTACTTCAGGTGGTTTGGAACCAGCTTTCTCCACATCCTCACCATCAGAATACCCTTATTTCCCTTTTATGAAGGCATTGCCTATAGATACCCCTCTCTTTACTGTGCGTTCCCCTAGTATTCTTTCACCCCTCCCTTTGCTTGTCTTGGATATTCTGTTCTGTCTGTTTATGTGCCTTGTCTGTGCTCACTCCTCCGGTGTACAAATAAATGCATGTGATGCCACCAGAAAAAATGCCCAGCAATCACATCTGTATCGCAAAAAAAATGATAAACACTAAATTTTTATACTCTCAAAGAACTCCAAATTAGCTTGCCAATGAACTCCTTAATTGTCCACTACTTATGTGTATCTTGTCATACCCTAGTCCCCAGTTTTGTGATGGTTTTGCATCTTGATTAAATTGTAAGCTCTGATGAATAGGGACTATGTCTTACATCTACTGTATATGTACAGCGCTACGTATGTCTTATAACACTATACAAATGATTAGTAGTAGTTATTATACCTTCAAACTGTACCAGGACTAGAGGACACTCTGTAAAAGAGATTTAAAACAAATTGGAGAAGATAGCTTTTTCACTCAATGAACTATTAAGCTGTGGATTTTGATGCCAGAGGGTGTAGCCAAGGCTCCTAACATAGCCATAAAAGGGTTTGGACAAATTCCTAGAAGAGGAGTCCATAAACTATTATTAGTCAAGTAGGCCTCAGAATGCTACTGCTCATCTTTAGGAGGGAACTTCAAGAAATGGATCTATTCTTTGGGACCTGCAAGGTGCCTAGACTGGCACTGTCAAAGACAGGATGCTGGGCTTGACGAACCTTTGGTCTGACCCAGCATGGCATCTTATATATTCTAACTGGTATCTGTAATTTCCTTTCTGAAATTTGCTTTCAAGCACAGTGGTGTACAAAAACTGTATATTCTTTTGAAAATAATTTCCCTGCAACCTTTACTTCAGGTGTACAGAGAATTTCTTTCAGAAACAATTACCTAGCACAATGTGTTTTATTTGTGATGTGAAGCAAACCTGGATTGGCCTCTGTTGGAAACAGGATACTGGACTTGAGGGACCCTTGGCCTGACTCAATATCTTCTTATGCTTGGTTCTCTCACTAGAGGGCCCTGGGCAGTAGGCCTCCTCCATCAAATGAAAAAAATCCTTGTGCCATTTCATGTGCAATAGCTAGGGCTATATAAAGTTGTGCAAACATGCCACAAATTGTCACAGAATACTGTAACTCTTGCCACAGAATCTGTCTTGGAATTGCCACAGGCCTTGTATATTTTATACCACCCTAGGGTTTAAGGCTGGGGTTCTGAAACCAGTCCTCAGGATACACCTAACTAGTCCGGTTTTCAGGATAACCACAATGAGTATGCATGAGAGCGATTTGCATCCACTGCCTTCATTGCATAAAAATCTCTCTCATACATATTCATTGAGGTTATCCTGAAAACCGGACTGGCTGTATCCCAAGGACTAGGTTGAGAACCCCTGGTTTAAGGGAATAAACGAATGGAATCCACAATCACTTTGTATTCTTTTTCTTTTTAATTATGTCTTTTTCAAATCTTAGTACTAAACATTAACATTTTGCAGTCATTACAGAAATGATATCACTAATACTTTGCCTGCTGATTTCTTGAGGTGCTGCAAGATGGAAGAAGATTTGAATCCATGCAGCCATGCCTGAGAAATGCTCTTTTCCTGCGTACAGTTTGCAGTGAGTGAGCTCCTTTTATTTAGAGATTTCCACATGCGGGTGCAGAGAGCCTGTCACAAACTTGTTTCCCCAGCAACCAACCATAAATATACTTACTCAACTAAATATGTGAGAAAAGCACATTTACTTGTGAGCTCTTTAGTAATTAACCTACTTCAGTCACTTTTTCAAAATGACTGACCATTCATAGACAATGAATCAGATATTCTAAAACACAAATTGGATAAAAAAAATACCTATTAAATCTTTTTGGCACTTCCCTTTTTGCACAGTTTTTCCCAGTCAAGTGGCAACAGCCTATCTGCCAAGTCTTCGTTAAATTGGACTTTCCAGCAATGGAGCAGCATCTCCCAATCCGACAAGAGAGTATTCACTCTCCATATGACCCTTATGCAGCTCCCTCTGAACTTCTACTAAGCCTAGAATGGCTACCGTCCAGAACACCAGTTCTTTCCCTTTGCATATGGGGCAACAGCCCTGAGTTTCTGAGCAGCTTTCTATCATTATATTTCCCAGCACAGTCACTACGCTCAGAGAATGATATTTTGTAAAAACATCCAACAGCCAAAGAACATAGATTGGCGACCATTCAAAAGAGCTCCTTGAGAGGGATGGCAACCACACTGTGGAACATGCTCCCAAAATTCTTAAGATTAGAAAGGAATCATCTAGTTTTTTAGGAAGAAAACCCCGAAGACTTGGCTCTACTCGCAATTATATTAGAGGATTAAGAGATCTGATGGAAATCAGTATGGCAGGTTTTGTACAGTAGGCTTATTGGCTAGAACAAGTAAGGTTTCTATTTGCATCGCAGTATTGGCTTTTTGATCTGTGATAGTGATTTATGTTTCTGTTAGACATGTTAAAATGTTAGGTAATTTATTCTCTCTTGATATAAACTGCCGCAAATATTTATAGATAAAAGCGGGCTATAAATGACAGTTTAAATTAAATTAAGCTTATTCTGATCCCATCAACATTGTCATATTCTCTCAAATAAGTCTCTATGTGATTCTTATTGCAATCCAGCCTCAGATCTTACACAGCAGCTGCAAAAGACGTTCCTCTAAATAAGTTACATGTCCTCTTATAAACATTCAAGGGGACTACTACTACTACTACTAATTTTTAAAGTGCTACATATAAGAGGCAGTCCCTGCTCGTCAGAGCTTACAGTCTAGTCAAGACAAACAGCATCATACAACTAGGGACTAGAGTAAAGGAAGATACACATTAGTGGTGAATAAGAGAGTGAGGGGTATCAGGATCCAAAAGCAGCCTCGAAAGGTGGGGTTTTAACCTGGATTTGAATAGGGCTAGAGAAGGAGCGTGACGTATTGATTCAGGCAGTTTGTTTGATGCATAAGGAGCAGCAAGGTGGAAAGATCGGTCTGGAGTTGGCAGTGGAAGAGAAGGGCATAGTTAGAAGAGATCTGCCAGAAGAGCGGATCTCACAAAGAGGGATGTATGGAGTGATAAAAGAGGAGAGGTGATGAGGAGCAACAAAATGAGTGCAGTTATAGGTCAGAAGGAGAGGATTGAACTGGATGTGGAAATGGATAGGGAGCCATTGAAGTGACTTGATAAGAACATAGTGACACTGGCGGAAGATAAGCCGTGCAGTGAGTTTTGAACAGATTGAAATGAGGAGAGATGCTTTATAGGGAGACCAGCAAGGAGAAGGTTGTAATAGTCTAGTCGGGAGGTGACTAAAGAATGGATAAGGGTCTTGATAGTGTGTTCAGAAAGGAAGGGGGTGAATTTTGATGATGTTATAGAGAAAAAAATGACAGGTTTTAGCTATCTGTTGAATGTGTGTGGAGAAAGAGAGGAAGGAGTCAAAGATGAACCCAAGGTTGAAGGCAAAGAAACAGGGAGGAGTAGAGTATTATCAACACAGGGATAGCAGTAGAGGAGGATCCAACAGAACATACAAAAATAGTGCAGTGGGGGGGATAAGAGAACCAGGACAGAACAAAGCCCTTAAGTGAGGCCTGGATATCAAGGAGAAGATGATGATCAACAGTGTCAAAAGCAGCAGAAAGGAGATAGAGGAAATGACATCATCGAACGGAGCAGCCACGTGAGAGCGGAGCTCCGTGGAAGCGAGAGGAAAATTGCCTGCAAAAATACATAACGGAGGACGTAAAACGAGCAAAATGAACCTAGTGAAGGCTGAAGAGGTGCGGTAGTGTGGGGAGATGAAGAAGGGTACAGCGGACTTAAAAGGATTCGTGTATAAAAACGCCGTGGGGAGCACCGGAAGGAAGAACAAATGGCCGCGGTGAGTGCTATAAATGTGGAGGAGGAGAGAAAAACGAAGAATGGAGATAACAACCAGAGTGGAGATATGGAGGTCCTGAGAGGGGAGATAAAAAGCTGGTTCAGCACTCTCAGGCAAGACTTAGCTCATTTTAAAGCAGAGGCTCAGTCATGGATGGACGAGCTGAGAGCGGATGTGAGAGAGATGGGACAGCGTGTGGAAGACCTGGAGAGTAAAATGGAGGTGCAGGACATTACAATGCAGAGAATGCAGGAACGAATGGACAGTATGGAAATGGAAGCAGAAGGTTTGTGGTCCAAAGTTGAGGATCTGGAAAACAGATCAAGAAGAGCAAATATTCGGGTGAGAGGGGTCTCTGAAACTATGGAGAACTTAGACTGTAGAAATTTGGTAGAACGCATATGCAAACGCTTAATAGAGGAAGCAGGTCAGGATGGCTCTCAATTATGTTGGAAAGTAGACCGTGCTCATAGAGCACTGGGTCCCAAAAGAGATGGGTATACCAGGGACATAATCACTCGGTTCCATGAGTACTCCACTAAATGTGCTGTAGTAGAGGCGGCGAAGAAGCTTAAGGACTTTAAGTGGAACAACCAGCGAATTGAATTATATACAGACTTGTCAGCTATTACAATGCGGAAACGAAGGGAAATGGCAGCAGTAACTAAAATGTTGAGAGAGAAATCAATCAAATATAAATGGCTATTTCCTTTGGATTACAATTTTGTATTGAGGGGAGAACATTGTATGTTAAGACAACAGCAGAAGCAGTCACAGCGATGAAAGAAGCAGGATGGACTGAGATACCGGAAGCGCCACTACCAAAGCACAATAAAGGGCCGAGAAGCCAGATGAGGGAAAGTGAATGGAGAAGAGCACCACAAGGTGATCACAGACTGCGCAGGCAGACAAAGCAACGATGGATGAAGAGCTGGACAATGCACAGGCAGACAAAGAAGGCGATGGATGAAGAGCTGGACAATGTAGCAATAGGGTTATAGTATAAGTTAAATGCGAATGTTATGCATATGTTTGTTGTATGTTATGGTATTGTTAAAGAAGAAAAGAGGAGGGGGAAGAAAGGGAAGAGAGAAAAAGGAAAAAGGAATTTGGTTTTTTTGCTTAAACATATTAAGCGGGCAAAGGAGAAAAGAAGGAGGAAAAGGAAAGAGCTTCCTGGAGCGGTGATGAATCATACCTCAAGGAAGTAGACGGGAAGGGGTGCTGGAGGATAGAGAAAGGGTTTGGGGGAGGGGGAGGGGGAGGGGGGATGGAGGAAGTAAGGGGGGAGGGGCAAAAGGATTTCCAACCGCATAGTAAGGGGAGGGCAGGAGAGGGGGGAGCTGTCAAATGGAGAGCTTTAGAATAATGACAATGAATGTAAGGGGGCTAAACTCCCCGATAAAAAGGCAGAGAATGTTCAAGGAGATTAATAGGCTTAAAGGTGACATTATATTTGTACAGGAAACACACCTGAAAAAATGTGATGAATGGAGGGTGGCACATAAAAAATTTCAAGAGAAATGGTTCGTATCTAATAGGTTGGAATTGAAAAAAGGGGGGTGGGCTGGGAATTCTGATGAATGGGCAGATATCACATTCAGAGTGCACGGTGCACCGAGATAAAGAGGGAAGATATATTATAGTTAAGCTAAGGATTAAGGAACAAATGTATACCCTGGTAAATGTGTATGGGTCAAATGTGGGCCAAGGGATATTTTATGAAAAATTGAATGGTCTGGTGGAAAAAGTTGCAGAAGGACAAATAATTATGGGGGGGGGGGGGACTTTAATTTAACAATTAACCCGGATATAGCTAACTCCACGGGAAAATGGATGGGGAGTGCTAAAAGTAGGTGGTGTTTGAAGGAGTTGAGTAAAAATTTGGGAGTGGTAGACGTTTGGAGGGAGTTGAAGGGGAGGGAAAAAATATTTACGTTCTACTTACCAGTTCATCACTCCTTTTCTAGAATAGATATGATATGGGTGTCCAAATCTTTAGTGGCGAAGGTGGAAGAGTGTGAGACTGGAGAGAGGACGTGGTCAGATCATGCGCCAGTGAGGGTGGAAATTAAGCTGGGAAGTGCGGGAAGGAAGAATAGGGGGTGGACACTGAATGAGTCCTTACTGGAGAACTTGGAAACAATGCAACAAATAAAATAAGGGAGAAAATAAAACAATATTTGGAGGTGAACGACAGGGACGGATGCTGGAATGGAACCTTCTGGGAATGCTTGAAGGTGGTGATAAGAGGGGATTTAATCTCCATAGGTGCAGAAAAAACAGAAGGAGAGTCAAAAGGAGGCCCTAAGGGTAAAGATCAGGGAATTAGAGAGCTTGCAAATACAGGGAAAAACTGAGAATGCGCTAACTCAAGAATTAAATAGGGTAAAGAGGGAATTAAATGAATTAGAATTAATGGAGATAAAACATGCGCAGGATATCTTAAAACAACAATTTTTTGAATTGGGTAATAAGCTGAGTCGTCTGTTGGCGCATACTCTGAAACAGCATCAGAATAGGAATTATATAACCAAAATAAAGGATGCAAAAGGGAAGGAAGTGAGGCAGATGGAATTAATTCAGCAGAGCTTTGTGGACTTTTATAAACAATTCTATACGGATGAGACTAATAAGGTACGGGAAACAATGGATCAATATTTACAAATGAATCTAATGAGACTAAAAAGGGCGGAAACAGAAGAGCTTTCCAATCCCATAGAAGACAAAGTGGTGATGGAGGTGATCAGGGGACTCCCATCGAATAAGGCACCGGGGATGGACAGATTTATGAATAAGTTTTATAAAACCTTTAGTGATGTGGTATGTGGTCCTCTGACAAGATTTTTTAATGCCTTTAAGGAAGGTGAGCCCATCCCAGAAACAATGCGGATGGCAGGGATTACCATCCTGCCTAAAGAGGGGAAAGATCCCAGCCTATGTGGATCATATAGACCCATATCCCTTCTAGGAACAGATTTTAAAATATTTACTAAAGTTTTGGCAAATAGGCTACTCCAGTTTATGCCTAAATTGGTGCATGAAAATCAATCTGGCTTTGTTCCTGGGCGTCATACAGTGGATAATATGCAGAAAGTGCTAAATGCTATATGGAAAGGGAGGAATGGGGGAGGACAGATGGTATTACTGGCTATCGATGCTGAAAAAGCGTTCGATCGAGTATCCTGGCCCTTTCTATTTAAAGTACTAGAACGAATGGGGATTGAGGGAAATTATTTGAAGTGGATTAAAGCTATCTATGCACAACCAATGGCAAGGATTCGGGTCAATGGGGAATACTCAAAGCCGTTTGCATTGTTTAGAGGGACCAGGCAGGGGTGCCGTCTATCCCCGATGCTATTTGTGCTCTCAATGGAGCCGCTAGCTCAGAAGGTGAGAGAATGTATGGAAATCCATGGGGTAAAATGGAAAAATCTGGAAAGCAAGATATCTCTTTTTGCAGATGATCTGCTATTTATATTGACTAAACCAAGGGAATCCCTAGTGGAGTTAAACAAGTTGATAAGGGAGTTTGGAGATTATTCGGGTTTCAAAATCAATGCCACAAAATCGGAAATATTGAATATTTCGGCAGGGGTAGACCTGCAGGCAAAGATAAAAGCTGAATTCCCCTTCTGATGGGCCAAGCGTAGTATTAGATATTTGGGAATATATTTAACATCTCGAGAGTCCGAGCTGTTTAAAAAAAACTATGTGCGGGTGGAAAAAATCATAAAAAAGAACTAGAAGAGTGGAAAAATAAAACATTATCATGGATGGCGAGGATCTCTGCTATAAAAATGATGGCCCTGCCTAAATGGTTATATCTCTTTATGAACCTCCCTGTAGGGGTTTCAAAGGTTTATATTGGGAAAATGCAGAGGATTATTATGCAGTTTGTGGGAGGGGGAAGGAAAAATAGGGTAGCAGTAAGGATATTGATGAAACAGAGGGAACACGGAGGGATGGCTGTGCCAAACCTATTAAAATATTGGGAAGCAGCACAAATGTGTGCTATTGTGGAATGGGAGGGGGGGGGGTGGAGGAACCGAAGGAATGGGTGCAAATGGAATCAGAAGACATAGAAGAAGGAAGGATAGGAGATTATGTGTGGTTACCGAGGAAGGCAAAAAGAGGATACCCAGGTAATAAACCCTATGTACAAAGCTCCCTACGAGTGTGGAATAAGTGGAGAAGCATATGGTTGGGGGAAAATGGAATCTCAGGTTGAGTACCTATTCAGGGGAACCCGGACTTTCCGCCTGCACTGGGGAAGAACATCTTTGAAAAATGGGAAAAGAATGGGTTACGAAGGGTAGGTCAAATGTTGGAGGGTAAGAAAATAAAGGAGTTTGATGAACTGGTGGAGTTGTATAAGCTGGATGAGAAAGATGTATATGGCTATATGCAGATTAGCTATTGCATTCATCACAGGATTGTACTGGAAATTAAGGGAGAACTTACTGGGGTGGAGAAGTTTTTTTTGGTGGGTCAAAAGAAGAAGGCCTTGGCTAGCTTTTACCGGATGATGGCTAAGGAGACGGGAAGGGAAATCTATCAAAAAACCTGGGAGGCAGAATTGGGAGTACAGTGGGAGGACTCAATATGGGAACACATATATTTGAATAGATAGAAAGGAATTTTAGCCACAAATTTAATTGAGAATAATTATAAAGTATTATATAGATGGCATTTGACTCCAGTCAGATTACATAAGATTTATGGTCAGGTAGCAGAGAATTGGTGGAGGAACTGTGGTGGGAGAGGTACGTACCTACATGTCTGGTGGAATTGTATGGAGGTGAATAAATTGTGGGCAGAGGTGTTTGGGTTGCTGGGACGGATTTTGGGAAAGGATATTGTCCCACGGCCAGAGACAGCTCTGTTGGGAGTGAAACCCCAAAATTTGAATAAGGTAGAGGGTACTTTTGTGGACTTGGGGCATGTTGCCCTGAGAGTTCTGCTGGCCAGGAAATGGAAACAGGTAGAAGCACCCAAGATGGCAGAATACAAGGGGTCGTTGGCACAGATTTACTTGATGAGTAAATTAACAGCACTTAAAAGGGCTAGACCGAAAAAATTCCTATTGGTATGGGGGAAATATATACAGTGGACAGCATTGCTGTAAAACATTCAATAGTGGAAAAGATTGACTTGTGTTAGAAGGAGAATGCAGAGGGAATTCGGAGGGGGGGAGGGGTGGTTAGAATGTCTTATTAAATGAAAAACCAGAACAACATCACATGAGGGAATGTTATAACGAATGTGGTTATACAGTGGTATGGAAATTGGGTGAGATGTAAGTTGTATTGTTTATGAATATTTGTTGTGTTGTTTAAAATATAAATTAAATAAAAAGCAGCAGAAAGGTCAAGAAGGATGAGGATCGAGTAGAGGTCCTTGGATTTGACCAGAAACAAGTCATTGGAGACTTTGGCAAGAGCTGTTTCAATAGAACATAGAGAACCAAAGCTAGATTGAAATGGTTCCAGAAAGGCTTTTGAGGAGAGAAAGTCAAGACAATGGCGGTGAACCACATGTTCAAGTAGTTGAAAAATACACTAAGGGGAGGGGGGAGATGGATCGATAATTAGGACAGGTAGGGTCTAGTGTGAGTTTCTTGAGGAGAGGTGTAACCAAAGCATGCTTGAAGGCTGCAGAAACAGTTGCAGTGGAAAGTGATAGGTTGAGGATATAACAAAAGGAAGGAGATGACAATGGAGGAGATGGAGCTTACTAGATGAGTGGGAATAGAATCAGAGGAGCAGGTAGTAAGTTTTGGAGGAGGAGAGAAAATGTGTGGTTTCCTCCTCAATGATCTTAGAAAAGGAAGAAAGGGCTACAGAGTTTGAGGGAAGGATTAGGGAGTGAAGAGAGGGAAGGGGGAATGGAGATGACCCCGTGGAGAATTCAACAGTAATCTTGTGGATTTTGTTATGGAAATAATCAGCCAAAGTCTGGGTGGAAAGGGAAGGAGGGATCAGAGGAAGAGGCACTTTGAGGAGAGATTTGAGAGTTATAAACAGATGGCAAGGAAGTTAGTCAGGTGGACGCAGTAGCCTTGCTTGGTGGCTGACTAGAAAGAGGCTAGCGTTTATTTAACAGGTTTTTTATACCACTTTATCATTTTTAGTCAAAGTGGTTTGCTTTGTAACTTAAACTTGGTAATCTACATTAAACAGGGACTTTGATAACTTGGATTCTTCTAAGGCAATGGAGGGTTAAGTGACTTGTCCAAGGCCAAAAGGAGTGCTAGTGGGAATTGAACCCTGGTCTCTTGGCTCCCAAGCCAGTGCTCTAATAACTGGGCTACTCCTCCACTCCAGCACCATAATTCGAAGGTATTGATTTTCTTCATCTTTCTTCTTCACTGTCAAACTTTTGCATCCAATTGATGTTATTGAAAATACACAAGCAGTGTTTTGCCACAGGAAAAATAAAAGCGGGTTACATCCATGAGGTAGTTGCATACATGCTTGTTGTCAAAAATCTGTTTATTTGCCATACTGTAAAATTTATAAACAGAATAATCAATCAAATAGACTAGTGGGCTTAGAGCAGCGATGGCGAACCTATGGCACGCGAAGGCCTTGCAGCTGGCACGCGGGAAGGTCCGCAATCGAAAAAAAAAAAAACAACCCTGTCTGCTGCCGCTGTCGGGGCCGCCGCGGCAGAATCGAGCGTGCCGCGGGGCCCCCCTGTACCCGGCAGATCCTGCCCTCCCCGTAGCAGCTCTCTCTTTGGAGCTACAGTCAGACGCGCCGGCTTGCAGAGCGCGAAGGGAAGAGTTTCCCTTTCGCGACTCTGTTAAGTCCGCGGGGGCTGATGGGAACTTCCCATCAGCCCCCGCGGGCTTAACAGAGCAGCGAGGGAACTCTTCCCTCGCGCTCTGCAAGCCGGCGCGTCTGACTGCAGCTCCAAAGAGAGAGCTGCTACGGGGAGGGCCGGCTCTGCCGGGTGGGTACAGGGGGGCCCCCGCGGCGGCCCCGACAGCGGCAGCAGACAGGTTTTCTTTTTTTTTTAAATTTTCCCTGGGCTGGGCTGGGCTGGGCTGGGGGGGGGGGGGTTAGGTAGTGGGGATGGCAGGGCTGGGGGGGGGGTGGGTTGGGAGTGGATATGGGCTGAGGTGGGCTGGGGGGGGATAGGAGTGTTGATGGGCTGGGCTGGGCTGGGGGGGGTTAGGAGTAGTGATGGGCTGGGCTGGGCTGGGCTGGGGGGTGTTAGGAGTAGTGATGGGCTGGGGTGGGGGGGGTTAGGAGTGGTGATGGGCACTGGGCTGGGGGGTTAGGAGTGGTGATGGACACTGGGCTGGCTGGGGGGGGTTAGGAGTGGTGATGGGCACTGGGCTGGCTGGGGGGGTAGGAGTGGTGATGGGCGCTGGGCTGGGGGGTAGGAGTGGTGATGGGAGCTGGGGGGGTTAGGAGTGGTGATAGGCGCTGGGGGGGCTTAAACTAAAAATTGAGTGATGGGGGATTAGGACTGGGAGTGGGCTGATGGGGAGGTTAGGACTGGAAATGGGCTGGTGGGATTAGGACTGGGAGTGGGCTATGGGGGGCTAGGACTGGTAATGGGTTGGGGGGGTTGCTAGTACTGGAAATGGGCTGAGTGGAAGGGGGCTTGAACTGCAAATAGCTGTTGGGGATGGGGCTTGGAATGGAAATGGGCTGCGGGGAAGTGGGGGGCTTGAACTGCAAATAGCTGATGGGGACGGGGCTTGGAATGGAAATGGGCTGAGGGGAAGTGGGGGGCTTGAAGAAGGGAATGGATGCTGGGTGAGACTGGAACTAGAAGGGAGCTGATGTTGGGGGAGGATTAGAATGGGATGGGGCTGGGAGAGTAAAATGGAGAGGGGAAAAATATTTTGTGTAGGAGGGATGAAAAATCTACAATTGGCCAGGTATTGGGAGAGTAATTGGGGATTGAGGATGGAGGGGTAAAATTTGTGTGGATGAAATAGGAATGAGGAAAGAGCAAAAGGAGAAAAATTAGTATGTTAAAGCAGATGTAGAGAGAGAGAGAATGGAAAAAAAACTAGAAGAGAGAAGAAAGGACAAATGGACAGCAGACGATGGAGAGTTAGCAGAAAACATGAAGAAACCAGAAGAAAATGGCTGGACCAATTGCAACTGAAAAAAAATGCACAAAAGGTAGAAAGATATCTCTTTATTTTGAATTTATTAACTGGAATATGTCAGCTCTGGGAAATGTGCATCATTAACATCTGCGCTTTGTTTGGTACAAGAGGAAATTCCTATTTGACGTTGCCACTTGTTCTCTTTCCCCAGTATTCACTGAAATGTATTGGTTTAATATTTGCAGTGTTGCCTTTTGATAGGTAGGGTATGGTGCTTTGTGAGTCCTGGTAATGCTGTCAGGATACGGCGGGTTTGCTATGGGTTCTAAATGGGCAGCGTTTGTAGTAGTTCCTAATGTGCCTGGCGGTTGGCACTGGATTATAGTAATGTAGAAATCTTTTAGTCTTTCTTTATCCATACACTCATTAAGAGACATGTTTACTAAAAGTTAGTGTATGGTAACATTATGCAAATATTTATGCAAATAAGACCACTTATGCAAATGACGTGCTGGCACTTTGAGGAAATTCTTTGGTTTTGTGCGGCAGTTTGGGCACTCGGGCTCAAAAAGGTTAGCCATCACTGGCTTAGAGCCAAGAAAGTATAGTTGCTTACCTGTAACGGGGTTTCTCCGTATACAGCAGGGGTATGCAGCCATATTCCATGGCTTTGTCCACTGACTGCACCAGTTACGGTTCTCCCTTAGTTCAGAGAAGTCCTTTGGAATTCTCTGAGCATGCCCATACCTTCCCGCCTTGTGGCCCCATCAGCGTCTCCTTAGTCCATCTCAGAGCAGGCAAGCGCAGCGCTGAAAGCACTTAGATGTAGATGTAGAAGTAGGTTGGAAGGATGATAGTTTAAGGGTGGTAGGGCTGAGTCTGCATGGCAATAAGGCCCACTGCCTGAGTTGAGGGTTGAATGACCGGTTGACTATTTTTTTTAAAATTAACTGTAGTCTTTGACTGTTGAATTGGTTTCTTGCCTTTGTTCCTTTTCTTCTTTTTATTTTTTGAGGGGATGGCGGGCGGGTGAGTGTGGCTGCATCCCCCTGCTGTATATGGAGAACCCCCGTTACAGGTAGGCAACTAAACTTTCTTTGGATACATGCAGGCACACGCCATGGTGCGTCCAGAGCTGAGGTTGCTTGAAGATCTGACAATGGTTGTGTCCCAGTTGAAAGTTGGCAGGTGGAAGGAATTAAACAAAAAGGTTTCTCAGGACAGCCTGACCAAAGGCAAGGTCACTGGTTGAAGAGCAATCCAGGCTGTACTGCTTCATGAAGTGGTGCAAAAATGACCTTCTAGCAGCTTTGCAGATATCTTGAGGAGGAATAGAAGCCAAATTGGCTACAGTAGTGGCTGTGGCTCGGAGATAGTGAGGTCTCACCCATCCAGGTGGCATACAACCTGCCTGATGGTAGCAAAACAAAATACAGTCTGCAGTCCAGGAGGAAATGGTCTGCTTGGATACAGTATTTCCTGGATTGTTGGGGTTAAAGTGAGAAAAAGCTGAGAAGACTGCCAGAGCTGTTTGGTGGCTTGCAGATAGTAAAGCAAACAATCGCCCAGGAGCGAATGGTTCGAAAAAATGTATTCTTGAAGGATACTACCAAAAGAATGAAGTTAGGGCATATCAGCAGAGAGGCTCCAATAAAGACAAAAGTAGCCACAATGTCCTTGATTACAGAGCTTAAAGGTTCCCAATTACCCCTGCCTACCGATAGCCAAATTAATATGAATAAAATAAAGCCTCTAAAATGCTTGTATGCAAATGCAAGAAGTCTAAAAAATAAGATGGGAGAATTAGAATATATAGCACTAAATGAGAGGTTAGATATGATTGGTATCTCAGAGACATAGTGGATGGAGGACAACCAATGGGACACTGTGATACCTGGGTACAAACTATATTGGAATGATAATGCAGATCAAATTGGTGGTGGAGTTGTATTCTATGTTAAAGAGAGCATTGAGTCACAAAGGATTAAGGTTTTCCAGGAAACAAAATTCACTGTAGAATCTCTATGGATTGAAATTCCATGTTAAAAGGGGAAGGGGACGGCGATGGCAGTGGGGGTGTACTATTGATTGCCTGCCAGAATGAACAAATGGATGATGAAATGCTCAAAGAAATCAGGGAAGCTAACAAAAGTTACAGCATAATAATAATAATGGGTGATTTCAATTATCCCAATATTGACTGGGTTAGTGTCATGGCACAACATGCTAGGGAGATAAAGTCTCTAGATTAAATAAACGACTGCTTCTTGGAGCAGCTGGTTCATGGACTGACAAGAGGGGAAGCCATTTTGGACCTAGTCCTTAATGGAACACAAGATCTGGTGCAAGAGGTAAGGGTGTTTGGGACCACTTGGCAATAGTGATCATAGCATGATCACGTTTGATTTAATAAATGGAGGAAGGACAGTAAGGAAATCCACAGTACTACCTTTTAACTTTCAAAAGGGAAACTATGATAAAATAAGAACAAGAAAAACTAAAAAGAGCAGTTGCAAAGGTTAAAGATTTACATCAAGCATGAGTGTTGTTTAAAAATACTATCATGGAAGCCCAGACCAGCTGTATTCCATGCTTTAAGAAAAGTAGAAGGAAGTCCAAAAAACTGCCCGCATGGTTTAAAGGTGAGGTCAGAGAGGCTGTTGCCAGAAAAGCATCTTTCGGGAAATGGAAAAAGGAGCCAAATGACGAAAACTGGAAACAACATAAGCACTGGCAAGTTAGATGCAAGGCATTGATAAGGAGGCAAAGAGAGAATTTGAGAAGAAGCTTGCTGTGGAAGCAAAAACACTTAATAAAAACTTTTTCAAGTACATTCATAGCAAAAAACCTGTGAGAGAGTCAATTGAACCATTAGATGGATAGAGGGGTAAAAGGGGCACTAAGAAGGGACAAGGCCATAGTGGAGAGACTGAATGAATTCTTTGCTTCTGTCTTTGCTGAGGAAGATGTAGGGATGTTTCCCATGACTGACATGGTATTTAAAGGTGATGCTGCAGAAGAATTGAAAGAAATATCGATACACCAGGAAGATGTATTACAATTTTTTGATAAACTGAAGAGTAGCAAATCATCTGGACCAGATGATGTACATCCAAGGGTGTTGAAATAACTGAAATATGAGATTGCAGACCTGCTATTAATCTGTGAACTATCATTAAAATCATCTGTAATACCTGAAGATTGGAGAATGTCCAATGTAATGCCAATTTTTAAAAAGGGTTACAGAGGTGATACAGGAGACTACAGACCAGTGAGCCTGACATCAGTAATGGGAAAAATGGTAGAAACCATTATAAAAAACAAAATTACTGAACATGTACATAGTCAAGGCTTAATGGGACAAATGATAAATTGGTCCTCTTCTTGAACGTAATAAATTATTATCTTTGTACTAGGATGCGTTCAATCTATAACAAAGGTTCTTATATGCAAAATGTGTTATATTGCTATATGGCACTCTCAGTTTCCAGAGGTCTCAGTTGTCTTGTAACTCAGCCTTAAGACTCACGTCTGTCGGCAAAAGCCATGATCACATCAATAACCTCTTATACAAACAGAAATCTTTCTCATGATTTTTTTAAAAATTCCCCAGCCATGAACATTTTTCAAACTGGATATCGAGGAGATTAAACTAATGTACGTGTTAATGCCGTTCTATTAAGTTGTCTCCAGCTGGCTTAATGTATTATCAGGCTGTACTTAGCTGAATTACTCCAACATATCCCGAAATTCTTGGCTTTAACTGAACTCCTTCAATCTTTGATCCCGACGCTCCCACGGGGTACCACTGTGGCGTTTCACAGCCGACAGTTTCATCAGGGGATCCAAATGAGTGCTTACTTAATGATGCTGCCCACGTCTTCCTTCCACTGAACAGTCCGGTAATGGCCAGGCTGTATGAAAAAACGCCGCGCACAAAACTATTCAAAGTTGTTAAAAGCCATGTGGATTGCGAAAAATTGCAAGAGGACCTTAATCTACTGAAGAGGGCTTTAAACTAGATTTGTTGGGGAAGGGTGAAGAAAGCCCCCAGGTAGGTGAAAGCCCCCAGGTAGGTGATATATTAAATACCTTTATGGAAATGGGTAACAGGGGTAACATATGGAGAGCAGTGTGTATAAATGCCCGTAGCATAGGAAATAAGATCCCTGATGTTGAAGCTTTGGTGGGAGTGGCTGACTTGGATTTAGTGGCAGTTACAGAAACATGGTTCACAGAAAACCATGATTGGGATGTAACTATACCTGGCTATACTTTATTCAGAAAGGACAGGGTAGGAAGAAGGGGAGGAGGAGTGGCACTATATGTAAAAACTACTATTAAAGTTTTGGAATTACAGAGTTTAAAAGGGAGAGAGGAGGTATTGTGGGTTAAACTAGAACGAGGGAAAGAGAAATCTATTTGCATTGGTGTGATATACAGACCTCCCTCACAAGAGGAAGAGGTGGACAGAGAGTTAATTGAAGACATATGCAGCATTGCTAGGAAAGGGGAAGTGCTACTGATAGGAGATTTCAATATGCCAGATGTTGATTGGCACATTCCTGCTGCAGTATCATCTAGAAGTAAGGAGATCCTGGATTCTCTACAGGGAGAACTATTCAGGCAATTGGTAACAGACCCCACATGTGAAGGAGCCATACTGGATTTGGTGCTTGCCAATGGTGAAAGTGTTTCTGATGTTGTAGTGGGAGATCATTTTGCATCCAGTGATCACCAGATGGTGTGGTTTAGTATTAGGACTAGGGCTGTTAGAATCCATTCAAAGGTGAGGATCTTAGACTTTGGGAAGACTAACTTTGGGAAGATGGCCCAATACCTCAGGGAGTCGTTAGTGGGATGGGAACAGCTGGGGGATGTAGAAAAACAGTGGGCAAAACTGAAAGGGGATATTTTAAGGGCAACCAACCTTTTTGTTAAAATGGTAAATAAAGGTAAAAGGAAAAGGAGACTGCTATGGTTTTCGAAAGAAGTAGCTGAAAAAGTGAAGAAAAAGAGGGAGGCCTTCATGAAATACAAGAGATCACAGAGAGAGGAAGACAAGCATCTGTATTTGGAAAAACTTAGAGAAGCTAGCAAGAAGGCAAAGATTCAAAATGAGGAGGAAATAGCCAATGCAATAAAATGGGGGGATAAGATATTTTTCAGATATATTATTGAGAAGAGGAAGGGCAAAAGTGGTATTGTCAGACTCAAGGGTGCAGGGGAGAAATATGTAGAAGCTGATAAGGATAAAGCGGAATTGCTTAACAAATATTTTTGTTCTGTGTTCACAGATGAAGAACCAGGAGCAGGACCTCAGAAAACACCCACAAATAGGAACAGAAGTGAGGGACATCTTGAACAATTTTCAGAAGACTGTGTTCATTAGAAACTAGCTCAACTTAAAGTAGACAAAGTGATGGGACCGGATGGGATACACCCTAGAATACTGAGGGAACATGGGGATGTTCTAGCAGCTCCACTGACTGACCTTTTCAATGCCTCATTGGAGTCAGGAGTGGTGGCAAAGGACTGGAGAGAGGCTCATGTGGTGCCTTTACACAAATGTGGAAGTAAGGATGTGGTTGAAAACTACAGGCCGGTCAGTTTAACTTCGGTGGTGAGTAAATTATTGGAAACGCTGCTGAAAGAGAAAATAGTGAGGTTTCTGGAGTCCAGCGGATTACAGGATCCGAGGCAGCATGGATTCACCAGAGGCAGGTCTTGTCAGACAAATCTGATTGATTTCTTTGACTGGGTGACCAGGGAGTTGGACCGAGGGAGAGCCCTAGATGTGGTGTATTTAGATTTCAGTAAAGCCTTTGACACTGTTCCTCACAGGCGACTTATAAACAAACTGAGCACCCTAGGGATGGACCCTAAAATTACTGCTTGGGTTAGAAATTGGTTGGGTGGGAGGCGACAAAGAGTACAAGTAAATGGAGCTCACTCTGAGGAGAAGGATGTTACCAGTGGTGTGCCCCAGGGATCTGTCCTTGGTCCGATTCTTTTTAACATCTTTGTTACTGATATAGCGGAAGGGCTGTCGGGTAAGGTTTGCATCTTTGCAGATGATACCAAAATCTGCAATAGAATAGACACCTAGGAAGATGTAGATAACATGAGGAGGGATCTAGCTAAGCTTGAAGAATGGTCTAGAATTTGGCAGCTGGAAAAGAGACGGCTGAGGGGAGATATGATAGAGGTCTATAAATTAATGAATGGAGTGGAACGGATAAACGTGGATCAATTGTTTACGCTATCAGAATATAGAAGGACTAGGGGACATGTAATGAAGCTACGGGGTAAACTATTTAAGACAAATAAGAGAAAATATTTCTTCACTCAACGTGTAATCAAACTCTGGAATCTGTTACCGGAGGATGTAGTAAGGGCTGTTAGTATAGCTGGGTTTAAAAAAGGTTTGGACAAGTTCCTGGAGGAAAGGTCCATAAACCGCTATTAAAAAGGGACCCAGGATATCAATGCTTGACCTAGTACAAGCACTGCAGAACCTGTGTCTTTTGGGGAAACTGCTAGGTACGTATGACCTAGATTGGCCACTGTTGGAAACAGGATACTGGGCTTGATGGACCTCGGTCTGACCCAGTATGGCATTTCTTATGTTCTTATGTTCTTATGATATAATGTTAAAAAATGTAAGGTCATGCATTTGCGCTGCAGCAATCCAAGGGAGCAATATAGTATAGGGGGTGAAATACTTTTGTCCACTAAAGAAGAGCGGGACCTAGGCGTGGTTGTGTCTGATGATCTTTAAGTAGCTAAACAGGTAGAAAAGGCGACCGCAAAAGCTAAAAGGATGCTTGGGTGCATACGGAGAGGAATGGCTAGCAGAAAAAAGGAGGTGATAATGCCTCTGTATAAGTCTTTGGTGCGACCTCATTTGGAGTATAGTGTGCAATTCTGGAGAACGCACCTTCAAAAGGATGTGAATAGGATGGAGTCGGTGCAGAGGGTGGCTACTAAAATGATTAGTGGTCTGCATTATAAAGCATATGAGGACAGACTGAAGGATCTTAATATGTACACCTTAGAGGAAAGGCGGGATAGAGGTGATATGATTGAGATGTTTAAATACCTCCGTGGCATAAATGTTCAGGGAGAGAGCCTCTTTCAATTGAAAGCACGTTCTGCTACGAGGGGACATGGGATGAGGGTGAAGGGAGATAGATTCAGGAGTGATATGCGGAAATATTTCTTTACGGAGAGAGTAGTGGATCTGTGGAATAGTCTCCCAGTGGAGGTGGTAGAGATGAGGACAGTAACTGAATTCAAAAAAGCATGGGACAAACACAGAGGATCTCTAAAGGTAAAAAGGGGACTGTTGTAGTTGTTGATATGGAAGGACAGACTAGATAGGCCATGTGGTCTTTTTCTGTCATCATATTTCTATGTTTCTGTGTTTAATAAATTGGAAGACTGGGCATCCAAATGGCAGATGAAATTTAATTGGGCAAGTGCAAAGTTATGCACCTAGGAAAGAACAACCCAAACTATGGTTACACAATGCAAGGTTCCACATTAGGAACCACCACCCAAGAAAAAGATTTACGCGTCATTGTGAATAACATGTTGAAACACTCTGTCCAGTGTGCAGCGACGGCCAAGAGAGCAAATAGAATGCTAGGTATCATAAGGAAAGGAATGGAGAATAAAACAAAGGATATTATAATGCCTCTGTATCGTTCCATGGTGCGACCGTACCTTGAATATTGTGTGCAATTCTGGTCGCCATATCTTAAAAATGATATAGAGTTATTAGAAAAGATGCAGAGAAGAGCCACCAAAATGGTAAAGGGGATGGAAGGATACCCATATGAAGAGAGGCTATAAAGGTTAGGGCTCTTCAACCTGGAAAAGAGACGCCTGAGGGGAGATATGATAGAGATCTATAAATTAATGAATGGAGTGGAACGGGTAAACATAGATCGATTGTTTACGCCATCATAATATAGAAAAACTAGGGGACATGAAATGAAGCTACAGGGTAACCTATTTAAGACTAATAAGAGAAAATATTTTTTTACTCAACATGTAATCAAACTCTGGAATTCATTACCGGAGGATGTAGTAAAAGCTGTTAGTGTAGCTGGATTTAAAAAAGGTTTGGACAAGTTCCTGGAGGAAAGGTCCATAAACCATTATTAAAGGTGACCCAGGATATCCAGTGCTTGCCCCAATTCAAGCACTGTGGAACCTGTGTCTTTTTGGGAAACTGCTAGGTTCCCTTAACCTAAATTGTCAACTGTTGGAAACAGAATTCTGGACTTGATGGACCTTGGTCTGATCCAGTATGGCATATCTTATGTTCTTATGTTTTTCTGTTTGGCAGTCCAGAGAGTGCTGTGCTTGCTCCAGTCAATCCGGCTGTGCTGCTGGAAATAACGATGGGAACACTATGGACTGATTAAGGTGAGAACTGGAGATAATCTTTTGGAAGAAACTTAGGATGGGTATGCAAGAGCACCTTATCATGAAGAAATTGGGTATGTGGAGGGTAGTGGACAACTGCTTGCTGTTCACTTACAAGTCTTGCAGAGGTAACAGCAACAAGGAAGATGGTTTTCCAAGAGAGGTGTTTCAGAGAAGTGGATCCCAGAGGTTGAAAGGGATGCTTCATGAGCTCTGAAAGAACAACATTAAGGTCCCACATTGGAGCAGGTGGTTTCAGTGGAAGCTTGGTTTTCATTAAGCCTTTTATGAAGCGACTAATGAGTGAATGCATAGAAATAGATTTGTCATCCTCATGCCATTGGGTTGCTGCAGTGGCAGAGAGATGGTAGCTAACTCATGAGGTCTGAAGTCCATATTCAGAGAGATGAAAGAGATAAGTGAGGACGTGACTTAGAGAGCAGGAAATGGTGTTGAGATTGCAAACTGCAGACCAGCAAGAGAAACGATTCCAATTACACTGGCAGAAGCATTGTGTAGAAGGTCAGCGAAATGCTTGGAGAATATTTTGGACAGTGGCTGGCATGGGGGAAACAGGTTCAGTTAGCTGCTCAGTTTCCAAGCTGCCAGGGCTAGTGACTGTAGATTGGTATGCAGGAGGCGAACCTCTTGTTGTGTGAGAAGGAAATGATAAAGTGGTAATGGCCAGGGTCTGTGCTGTGCCATGACGAAAACATGTGGGAACCAGATCTGTCTGGGCCACTGTGAAGCTATGAGGATCAGAGAAGCCTGAACTTTCGTGTCATCTGCAAAAAGACAGACTTCAGTAATATCACTCACAAATACATTGAACTGTACTGGTCCCAAGACCGAACTCTGGGGCACACCGCTAATCACCTTCCTTTTCATCCGAGTGAATTCCATTTACCATCACCTTCTGTCATCTGTCAGTCAACCAATTCCTCATCCAGTTCACCATCTTGGGACCCATCCCCAAGCCGTTGAGTTTATTGATAAGCCTCCTATGAGGAACAGCATCAAAGACTATGCTGAAATCTAGGTAGATCACATCCATTGCATGCCCTTGATCTAGTTCTCTGGTTACTCAGTCAAAGAACTCAATCAGATTTGTTTGGCAAGATTGTCCTTTATTTATTTATTTACATTCTCTTATATACCGCGCTATTCTGCATCAGTGCGGTTTACATTGAACAAACTGAAATTACATTGAACAGGGTATTATAACTTTGGTTATAATATTTAACTTTGGTAAAACTATGTTGTCTCAGATCATGCAACCTGTTGGTTTCGAGAAAGTCAACTATTTGCTCTTTCAGGAGCACGTCCATTACTTTTCCCACCACCAAGGTAAGGCTTACTGGCCTGTAGTTTGTCACTTTTTCTCTATTACCACTTTTGTAAAGAGTACCATATCAGCCCTTCTCCAGTCTTGTGGACTTCTCCTGTCTCCAAGGATCTATTAAAAACACCCTTTAAAGGCCCTGCAAGAACCTCTCTGAGCTCTTTCGGGATCCTGGGATGTATTCCATCCGGTCCCATGGCCTTGTCAACTTTCAGTTTGCAAGCTGTTCTAACACATCATTTTCTGTGAATGGTGCGGTATCTACTCCATTCCTATTCGTGCAGCAGCAGTCCTTGGCCAGGGCCTATGTACCAAGTCTGCCTCTGGAATTCTCAATTTAGCTTCTACAAATGACTATTCACTAGGGCAGTTGTTCTCAACCCAGCCCTGGGGGCATACCCAGCAGCTCAGGTTTTCAGGATTCCTACAATGCATATGCATAAGAGATTTGCATGCACTGCCTCCAAATATATATCTACCTAAAGCATATTCATTGTAGGGTTGGGTTATAGGAGTTAATGCATCGGCCTGATTACCCAACCGATGCAGAAAACCGATCAGACTGATGCAGAAAACTTATGCAGCCTTTAAGCACAGATAATGCCATTTTTAAGTATACTTACTGCTATCGCCAAATGCAGAAAAGACAGCCGTGTGCATAAACAGTGATGGAAAAACGAGCGCTCAATTAATGCCAAGTATTTAAATGTATGTAAATCATAGGCAAATGAGCTGCACATAATAAATTGTTATGCAAATATTGGCTGCACTGGATGCAGAGAAACGCATAGAGGATTTTGCAACCAGCCTTAGAGCCAATATCTCTATGCCTGGGTCTGAGGTTGATTAAACATCTAGCACAGTGGTTTTCAACCCAGTCCTCTGGGAACCCTAGTCCAGTTGGGTTTTCAGGGAATCCATAATGAATATGCATGAGATAGATGTGCATGCACTACTTCTAGGATCCAGGCATTGGGGAAAGCCCCCGATGTCATCAAAATACTGTTGGGGGCTGCTACCCCCAAAAGAAAGCAAATCTGGTGGCTCAGCAGCCCCGATTCCTCCTACCCTCCCAAGTAAAATAAACCCTGATAGCCCAGTGAATCCGAAACCCCCACCCGCCAATGTAAAAATAACCCCTCCCAAAAAACCCACCTTCCATTACTCTTCATCTTCCCAGGGTTTAAGTGTGAAGTAGATCGGGAGCTGACTGAAAGGACAGATAATGTTGGGAGATGCTGGGAACTATGGTAGGTGAAAAACGGAGGAGTGAAGCTACCTTATTGAATGGGGGCATGTATCTGAGGTGGGGGGGGGCTAGGGTTGAGGGGTCGACAGTGAAAACATAGGAAGGATTGGGGGTGAAGTTGTTGGGAAAGGGAGCTATAGCTAGAATGGTATTGAATTTGGGAGCAGGTCAATGGGAATGGTTCAGATTGTGAGACCCTAGGGGGCCTAGGTTTGGAGACCTATTGGGGGGAGATGCTTTATTGGTTGAAAGCAAACAACCTGGGAAAGATGGGTGGAACAGATCTTAAAATGGCAACATGAAATGTGGGAGGCGTCAACTCATCTATTAAGGGGGGAAAGATCCTGAAAACTCTGAAAACCTCGAAAGTGGAGGTAGGCCTCCTGCAGGAAACACACTTGACAGTGGTTGAACATCTTAAACTGAGGAGAGATTGGGTGGGGCAAATTTATGTTGTCTCCTATAACAGCACACAAAAGGGTTGGCTGTTTTGATCCATCGGCAGCTGCCCTTCATTGTACATAAAACCATTGGGGACCCGGAGTGCAGATATGTTTGTACTGGTTGAACTATATGGAAAACCATACTGCTTGGGCACTATATATGGGCCTAATGTATATAATCACAAGTTCTAAACTGCAGTCTGTGGTGAAGAGCGCCCTCCTGAGGCTATGGAGACAGATGGAAATCCTGAAGGGCAACAGGATTTACGTCAGATTGTCAATCCTGGAAAGAAAGAGAGACTTCGTTCTGCTGAGCTGAGCATGGATACCAGCCCAGGGGAGGAGTCGTGCAGTCCTGATTGGGCACACCCAGTGCTTGGAAGGGGCGTGTCTAGAAGAGAACCTGGTTTTAAACCGGAGTATGGCTTTGCTATGGGGGAGAAGGAGAAGTGGAAGGAGAAGAGAAGGAGCCCAGAGAACGGTCAGAGTACCGTGAGCAGGAAGAGGAGCAGCAGTCAGAGAGAGAAGGCTAGCAGCCAAGGACTGAGCTGAAGCAGTAGAAGAAGACCTGCAAGAATCTGTTCAGAGGCAATAAATGGAAGTCCTGAGGAAAGTGGACCTAGCCCTGGAATAGACACCTGGAGGAAGGCAGAGCCCTGGGAGAGGAAGCCTTCACGGCAGGCAAGAGAGAAAAAGAACTCATTCTGGGAACTACCATTTGGCCCAGAGAGGCACGGGAACTCTCACAGCTGGAGGACGTCTGAGCCACCTAGGATAAGAGGGGCTTGGCAACAAGTAAGCGATTTGCCAAAGAGTTTCCAGAGTGAAGGTAAACCCAACTCTCCTATATTTGAAACCTTAACAAAAGAGCCTAAGAGTTACTCTGATTCACTTAACCTGAGAGAGGAAAAGGGAAACAGCCTTAATCAAGAGGGAAGTTTAACAACTGATAACAATTCCTTATCTAGCAGACAACAGGCTGAATTGCTTCTCCAGGATTTTAAAGAGTTTTTAAAGCTACAAGCAAACAGACAGCCAGTATTGCAGGAAGCTAATAATTCTATACAGTCTGAGGAATTAGTACAAGATAATTCTGACTTACCTGACTGTGAGAGCATGGACTGTACTATTTGTTGTGTGGAAATACCAAACTGAAGAAACTGGTTATGCCGTGTATGAGTTGAATACTACGGAGCTGTTTTGCTGCCATGCTAGGAAAGCCTTAATTACCTGCACCTGAACTGACCCAGCACTGTGAACGTAACAGTGTGTGAAAAGAGGCTGCATTTAAAGTGAATGACCTCTTGGGGCAGAGCTGAGTAAACTGCTTAGAAGTAAAGCTGAATTTCTACTTTAAGTTGACTTTATACCCGAGTTAGTTCTTTCTATTCGTGTTAAAGCACCTGTTTTGTTCATATTTCTGAATTTGTCATGCGATGGAAGAATAACCTTAACCATAATAAAAATACTTGCAAATAAGCCTTACCGTCTCTGGCGCACAACTACACTTTATTTCGGAGTGAAAGGAGCAGAAAAACTACAGTACCCAGCATTCCAGGGGAATAGGTTTTAAACTCCTTCCTCACGAGGCATTAGGCCCCGCTCCTGTCTTTAGCCCTAAGGCGGGGCAGGAGCGCCGCAAGTCCTGAGTGTGGTGGGGGGGATTGCGGGATAACAGTTCTTGTTGGGGGGTGATTTCAATATAGTGCGTGACCTGGTACTTGATCAGAGCCCTCCCAAGTGAGCGCTGCAAGGACTTGATGGCAAGGGAGTTAATTTTCTCATATGGATCCTAGAGCTCATAGATACATGGTATACGGATGAGGTGAATTTCACTCACTGTTCAGTGACACATGGGATGTCTCAGCGACTTGACTATCCTTTGGACGCGAAGACCCTGTTTCCTAAGCTACGTATTGATGAGATGCAGAAGGAGGGTATATCTGACCAGGCTTCTGTGTATATGGAGCTAGAGGTGGATGATGCAGAGTGAGACAGGATGTTGAGAATGAACCCCACTCTCTATCATGATGCAGCATTCCATACCTATCTCCTGAAGGCTTTGTAAGACTATGTGGAGGAGAACGATTATAGGGAGGTGGTGGAGGGGACCTACTGGGAAGCTATGAAGGTGGTCCTTTGAGGAAAGATCCTAGCCTACATGATTCACAAGAAAAGTCAAATAGAGAAAGATATGATATCCACTACAATGGAGTTGCAATTTTAGAGAAAAAGTTATATTAGACCCTCTTGGGAAAATCGGCAACAATATCTTGAATCTAAGAAGAAAGTGAGCGAGATCTTGCAGTGTAGGGTGGAAAGTGATATAGCTGTGTATAAATATAGACTATACGAGGAACAAGACTGGGCAGTTATTGATCAGGTTGGTGGCCCCACATAGGAGCTAAAAAACAGTTACTGCTATTCGAAATAGGGGAGGGGGATTTGCACGGATGCACACCAGATTTCCTGTGCATTCGTAGAGTTCTACAAATCCCTATACATAGCAGAGCCCAGTAATACAGAAAGGGGGTTATTCTGTGTCACGAATAGCAGGGATGGACGGTCCAACGGACTCATTCCGTGAGAACAAAGAGCTCCTTGCACTTAGTACACATGTAAGACCTCTCCCCAACTGGGAGAAAATCATACTGGAAAGTCTCCATCTCACTGCTGTCCACAACTTAGTTTTAATGATTTGTTTATGTATTTAAGTTGTTTACGTGCCTAAGCTTGCTGGGGATACTTACTGTATACTAATACAATGATACCTAATATGTTTAATGGACTTTGCTCACCTTAAGATTAATTAATCTCAGGTTCTTAATTAATCTATTCCTGATGAGGATAACCAGTCTCACCTGAAAGTGAATATGGGCACCTCCTTCCCTTTAATAGGTTTAAAGAGTCTATAAAGCTAAGAGTATCCCTGGGGTGGGTGGGACGGAGGGAAAGAAGACTTAATAAAAACGGGCTTGCTACACAGTTACCTTACCTGTGCTTCTAAGGTAATGTCTTACTAATTCCCTGGGTGAATCAGGCTCAACAAAAACTTTGAATTCTAAAATACACAGCTTTATCAGCTTTAACCCAAAGAATTCCGTTCCCCCCCCCCCCCCAAGATTTAGAGTTTTTCCAGAAGATAAATACTTACAATTGCATATCCTTTTCCAGCTATAGCTGTACCTTTTTTTTTTACTTGAACTTTATTGAAATTTTTCATACACCACTTATTCCAACAATTACCGCTGCAATAAGTATTTACATGTACATTCAACCTCTCCCTTTTTTATCCCTAATGTTACCTCCCCCTCCTCTAATATCCCAACCTACCCACCATCCTGCTCTTTGCTTATGCTTGCCATCTTATAACTCATAACCCCCCTCCCTCCCCCTACTCCTCTCCTGTAAACAAAAATCTCATGCTTTTAACCGTAACTCTAAGCCATACCCCTCACCCCAACTGCACCTCTCCCCCTCCCCATCCTCAACTGCTCCATCCTTTCACATGCCCTCTCTTAACCATCTCCACACCCCCTCCCACCGTTTTGCCATTTGTCACCCCCTGCCCTTCTTTTCCCCCATTAGCTTGCACATAAAATATAATTCCGACATTCGCCTAGCATAACTGTCCATAGATGGTAACCTCTTTCTATTCCAATACCATGCTATTTCGCATTTTGCAGTCGTGATACAACACCAAATGATACTCCACTCTCTGTCCCACTTCCCATCCTTCTTTTGCAGGAGACATATTTCAGGAGTAAGCTCTATACATGGTCCCACAATTTTATTAATGTTATCCCCAATTTTCCCCCAATACTTCTGAACCACTGGGCATGACCACCACATATGCATCCATGTTCCCCCTGCACCACACTGCCTCCAGCGTTCATTCGTCTTCATTACCACCGCTTTATGCAACCGCTCCAGTGTGAGCTACCACCTACTCAGCACTTTGAATCCATTCTCACGCAGTGACGTGGCTATAGAGAATTTGGCTATTCCCATTGCTACTCCTTCCCATTCCTCCACCTCCCATTCCACCCCTAAATCCCTTTCCCACGCTTCCATATAACTCAATTTCCCCGCTCCCCTCGCAATTAACCCTTTGTATATTCTAGACATCATGCCTTTCTGCCCCATGGAGCCCAAGCATGCCCCTTCAAACCATTAAGCTATCCCCCTGATATCCTGCCCCCTCTTCCTCTGTCTAATCAAAGACCCCATTTGCACATATCCCCTGTCTGCTTCCGGCAACTGATACATATTTTGTATATCCTCAAAACCCCGTACCTCTTTCCCTACTAATATCTGTGACACCTGACTTAATCCATGCTCCGCCCATCTTCTGAGAACTGCCCTACTCGGGCCTACTCCCTCTTCACAACACGCCTGCAGGGACATTGTATGTGACCACCTCTTATCCCCCACCATCCTCTGCCTATGCTGCTGCCATACATTTAAAGTGTGCCCCACCAAGGGGTTGTCTCCCCGCTCTCCCCCCCCAAACTACCCTTTCCAGCTCTCGGGGGGCCAAAATCTACTGCTTCCATCATCACCCATTGCTTGTATGGTTCCCGTAACCATGCATACACCACCCTCATCTGCGCTGCTTTGTAGTACAATGTAAAATTAGGGACACCCATCCCTCCCTCCGTTCCCTGTACTTGCAGTGTTCTCGCCGCCACCCTTGGCCTTTAACCCCCCTAGATAAAGCCCTCCACTTGTTTTTGTATCTTCCTCAATATTCTTCTCGGTATCGCTATTGGTAATACTTGAAAGTAGAACAGGAACTGGGGAAGCAACATCATTTTGACAATCGCCATCCGCCCGAACCAAGAGTAGTACCCCCTGCTCCACCCCCTCAACTGTACCTCCATTTGCCCTAATAGTTTTTAATAATTTAACTCAAATAATTCCTCCATTGCCCTCCCCACCTGTACCCCAAAGTACCTAATTGACCTCTTTGCCCACTTAAATGGAAAATGCTGCTGCAGCCCCGCCTGCTGCTCCTCCTCCCCCACCAAACTTAATATTTCTGACTTCCCCCAATTTATCCAGAACCCCGCCATCTTGCCATAGTCCTGTATCTCACTCATTATTGCTGACAACGTTTCCCCTGGTCTCGTGATTGTTAACAGTATGCCATCTGCAAAGAGCGACATGCGGTACTCTTTTTGTCCCACCCGTACCCCCTTAATATCTTGGCTGGCCCTTATTCCCGCTGTCAGGGGCTCTAACGAGAGCGCGAACAGTAGTGGTGATAAAGGGCAGCCCTGCCGAGTTCCCCTCCCCAGAGGAAAAAAGTGTGAGTACCCTCCATTTACTCTCACACATGCTTTAGGACTTACGTACAAAGCTTTTATCCAATTCACAAACTCTGCCCCAAACCCCATGGCTTCCAACACCGAATAGAAAAATTTCCATGACACTTGATCAAATGCTTTTTCGGCATCAAGTGAGACTAGCAGCGCAGGGTCACCAGATCGCCTTGCTCTCCAAATCACATTTAGTACTTTCCTGATGTTATCCGCCACCTGCCGCACCGGTATAAAACCTGCATGGTCATCATGAACTAACTTACCCAGTACTTTGTTGAGCCTCATCGCTAATATCTTTGCCATTAGCTTCGCATCAATATTTAAAAGCGATATTGGCCTGTAGGACGCACACTATAGCTGTCCCTTTTGATAGTCCTTCAAGACTCCTTTGGTAGTCCATAAGCTCTGCGAAGGGTGGAAGGACCTGCTGATATCATTCTTGGGCAGGATTATCTTTCCTAATCCTATGTACACTCTACAGATCCTTCCCATCTGAATTTGCCAGAGGGAGGAGGCGCTTTATAAGAATATTATTTGGCACTTCATTTGGAAAAGGCAGAACGCACAAATCACCTACTCCAAGCTAATTTTGGATAGAGACTGGTGGGGGGGGGGGGGGAGGGGGGGAGAGGAGGTAAAGCTGCCAGACTGTACAGTGTGACAGCGTTAACTAGGCGGATGCATTAGATGTACATAGCCGAATACAGATACGGTCTAATGTCTTTTGGAAAATCGCTGGGCCCCATAGTCCTTTATAAACTTATTGCACACCAACCAAAGCCAGAAGAGTCAGCTGGGAGGTAAGCAATGGTGGTTGGCCCCCTTTAAGAAAGCCTGGAGATGGTAGCGAGGTAGGAAAGGGGAGTGCATGGGATATCACCTTTTTTGTAGTTTGTGGGGAATCCTGTATTTCCAGCGGGAGGGGGGAGAATGAAATTTTGAGAATGGAAGGAAATAGGACATTTGGGTTTCCCTCCTTTGATCAGGTTAAAATGAAATGGGGGCTGGAAAATTCATATTTTCTACAGTATCTACAGTGCATTGCAAAAGTATTCATCCCCCCTGTGTTTGTCCTGTTTTGTTGCATTACAACCTGGAATTAAAATGGAGTTTTGGGGTTAGCACCATGTAATATATACAATATACCTACGACTTTGAAGGTGCAAAATATCCTTTATTGTGACACAAACAATAATTAAGACAAAAAAATAAAAGCAGGCATGTGCATATGTATTTACCCTCCAAAGTCAATACGTTATAATATGTTTTGGTGCAATTACAGCTGCAAGTCTCTTGGGGTATGTCTCTATTAGCTTAACAAATCTAGCCACTGGGATTTTCACCCATTCCTTAAGGCAAAATGCTCCAACTCCTTCAAGTTAGATGGGTTGCGTTGGTGTACAGCAATCTTCAAGTAATGCCATAGATTCTCAATTGAATTGAGGTCTGGGCTTTGACTAGGCCATTCCAAGACATTTAAATGTTTCCCTTTAAACGAGCTTTAGCAGTATGTTTAGGATCATTGTCCTGCTGGAAGGTGAACCTTCATCCCAGTCTTAAATCTCTGACAGACTGAAATAGGTTTTCCTCAAGAATTGCCCTGTATTTAGTGCCATCCATCGTTTCTTCATTCCTGACCAGTTTTCCTGTCCCTGCCAATGAAAAATATCACCACAACATGATGCTTCCATCACAATGCTTCACTGTTGGAATGGTGTTCTCGGGGTGATGGAAAGTGTTGGGTTTGCGCCACACATGCCGTTTCCTATGATGGCCAAAAAGTTCAATTTTCATCTCATCTGACCAGAGAACCTTCTTCCATGTCTTGGGGGGGTCCACCAAATGCTGTGGTGCAAACTCCATATGTGTTTTCTTATTTCTTTCTTTAAGCAATGGCATTTTTCTGGCCACTCTTCCATAAAGCCCCACTCTGTTGATTGTATGGCTTAAAGTGATCCTATGGACAGATACTCCCATCTCCGCTGTGGATCTTTACAGCTCCATCATGCTATCTTTGGTTTATTTGTAGCATCTCTGATTAATGCCCTCCTTGCCCGGTCTGTGAGTTTTAATTGGTGGCCTTCTCTTGTTAGATTTGTAGTGGTGTCATATTCTTTCTATTTTGTTATAATGGATTTAATGGTGCTTTATGGGATAGTCAGAATTTGGGATATTTTTTTATAAAGCAACCCTGATCTATGTTATGCTTCTACACAACTTTGTCTCTGACCTGTTTGGAGTGCTCCTTGCTCTTCATGTTGCTTGCTTAGTGGTGTTGCAGAGTCAGGGGACTTTCAGAACAGGTATTTTATACAGGCATCATGTGACAGTTCATGTGACACTGACTGCACACGGGTGGACCCTAATCAACTAATTATGTGACTTCTGCGGTTAATTGGTTGGAGCAGATTTTATTTAGGGGTTTCATAGCAAAAAGGATGAATACATATACACTCACAACTTTTCAGTTTTTACTTGTTTTTTTTATATATGCAAGGTATTTTATTGTCATTTCACTTCACCAATTTGGACTATATTGTTAGGTCCATTATCTAACATTCAAATTAACCTCCATTTTCATTCCAGGTTATACGTAATGCGACAAAACAGGACAAAAAACAAGGGGATGAATACTTTTGCAAGCCACTGTACAAGCAAGGCACTATTACGAGGAACTGAGGGCATGTGATCCTAGGGGCTGCCTGTATATAGATTTTGACAAGACCTTTCAGAGGCTTCCCCTGCAGGCGAATAAGCTTGCTCGTTGGTTCCAAATTTGGAAAAACTTGATGGACACAGGCTATCTTTGGGATCTTGCCATGGCATGAGAAGGGAATGGAATGCAGGGGTTAGAGGAGGAGGATCTTCCTCAATTGTTTTGGGAAGTATGGAAACAGACCCTAAGTGTCACATTGCAGGCAATGCAAATAAAGATTATGCAGAGAGTATATGTGACCTGAGAAAGAGGGAAGAGAATAGGGTTGTGACAGAGCTTGCCTGAAATGCAAAGTAAACTGGCGCCTGGCCGCACTCCTTTCTGGAGTGTGATAAATTAAGTGGTGTGTGGGGAGAAGCACTGAGGTCTATTGAATAAGCACTGGGAACAACTGTGGAGTGTATGTACAAGTTGTTGCTGTTGAGGAGGATATGCTAATTTGGGACAAGGGCATTCCCAAGTTACAGAGAAGGTTTGTGTACATACTTCTCTTACTGGTAAAAAAGGTTATCCTACAGTACTGGATTGCAGATAATGCTCCCCCAACGACACAGTGGCGCTGCTTGGTAAGTGAAATGGCCATCTGGGAGATAAGAGCACACAGGCTTAAAGCTACGTCAGTGTAGGTGACATCTATGACTCTTGGCATGGCATTGGGGGAGAAGGGGGGAGGGAAAGGGGAGCAGGAGGGTAGATATAGTTGGATGAATGATATGTAGTATAGTATGAATGGGATGAGTGAGGAGTGATTGGGGAATTATAGGATTTGGTTTGTTTTGGGTTGGGCTCATTAGGGCCCCTAAATGTTACAGCTTATTGTTAGGGCTATATACTGAGTTTCTATTACGATGGTTATGCAATGACAACAGAGATATAAACAGCTCACTGTTTGATGTTTTAAAATTTTTTTCGGGGAGAAAACCCTGGAATTGTACTTGTGGTCTTACTCTTCTGGAACTTCAATAAAAATGACATTAAAAATGTATCTTCTAATCATCTATTATACTATCATTGCAACCATTAACCTTTCCCAAACGATTTATAAATCACTTACTTCACTACTCTTTGAAACTCTGCATAAGGATAGATACATAGAAACATGACGAAAGAAAAAGACAACCTGACCTATCTAGTCTGCCCTTCCATAACAACCACTACAACAGTCCCCTTTTTTCCTTTAGAGATCCTCTGTGTTTGTCCCATGCTTCTTTGAATTCGGATACTGTCCTCATCTCTACCACCTCCACTGGGAGACTATTCCATGGATCCACCACTCTTTCCGTAAAGAAATATTTCCACATATCACTTCTGAATCTATCCCCTTTCACCCTCATCCCATGTCCCCTCGTAGCAGAGCTTGCTTTCAATGGAAATAGGTTTTCTTCCTGTGCATTTATGCCACGGAGGTACTTAAACGTCTCAATCATATCACCTCTATCCCGCCTTTCCTCTAAGATGTACATATTAAGATCCTTAAGTCTGTCCTCATATGCTTTATCATGAAGACCATTAACCATTTTAGTAGCCACCCTCTGTACTGACTCCATCCTGTTTATATCCTTTTGAAGGTGCGGTCTCCAGAATTGCATGCTATACTCCAAATGAGGTCGCACCAAAGACTTATACATAGGCACTATCACCTCCTTTCTTCTGCTGGCCATTCCTCTCCCTATGCACCCAAGCATCCTTCTAGATTTTGCTGTCGCTTTTTCTACCTGTGGACAAAAGTACTTCACCCCTTATACTATATTGTTCCCTTGTATTGCTGCAGCCCAAATTATTGACCTTGCATTTTTTAACATTAAATCTTAGCTGCCAAATTCTAAACCATTCTTCAAGCATAGCTAGTTCCCTCCTCATGTTATCTACACCTTCCTGGGTGTCTACTCTATTGCAGATTTTGGTATCATCCGCAAAGAGGCAAACCTTACCCGACAGCCCTTCCGCTATATCACTAACAAAGATGTTAAAAAGAATCGGACCAAAGACAGATCCCTGGGGTACACCACTGGTAACCTCCTTCTACTCAAAGTGAGCTCAGTTTACCTGGACCCTTTGTCACCTCCCACTCAACCAATTTCTAACCCAAGCAGTAACTTTAGGGTCCATCACTAGGGTGCTTAGTTTGTTTAAAAGTCGCCTGTGAGGAACGGTGTCAAAGGCTTTACCAAAATCTAAATACACCACATCTAGGACTCTCCCTCAGTTCAACTCCCTAGTCACCCAGTCAAAGAAATCAATCAGATTTGTCTGACAAGACTTGCCTCTGATGAATCCATGCTGCCTTGGATCCTGTAATCCACTGGACTCCAGAAACCTCACTATTTTCTCTTTCAGCAGCACTTCAAATAATTTATTTATTTATTATAAATTTCTATACCGCATTTTCCTAAAAATCAAATATGGTTTACAATGAACAAGAATTTGAATAGTACAGTGAAAAGTACATTTTCAATTATAAAGAACTCTTTAAGGCGAGGCCGCAGGGCAGGGTCCCTGGCGGCCGTAGGTAACCAGGCGCGCGGCCCGGTGTGGGGACCCTGCCCACGGCTTTTGGGGAGGGGCGGGTGCAGGCGAGCATCATTCAAATTCATTGGCTCGCCCGGGCAAAAGAAAGGGGCGCGAGCCAATGAAGAAGGCTTGCAGAGGGGGTTTTTAAGGAGGGCGCGCGGCGGCGACGGTCTCTCGGCGAGACCGGCAACGGGTCTGAGGGCTCCGTCTTCCTCTGTCGGCGTCCCGGCCTTACTTGTTTGTTCAGGGTCCTGCGGATCGGAGGTGCTTCGGCGTGTCTGTGGCTGGCGACCGGTCACTTCTGGTAGGGGTAAAAATTGTCGGTTTCTTGCGGCCTGCTTTTTAAAAAAAAAGACAAAAAAACAAGAGGTAGGGTGGCAGAGTGGTCTCCGTCGGGAGGGTTCCTCGTGGGGGTTCCTTCTTTGCCCATCTTCAGTTGCCGGTGAGCGTGGCCTTAGGCAGAAACATGCCGCCGCGGAGGGGAAGGCAGGCCAGAAGTGGGACACGTGGCCGAGGAGAGCAGGCTGCGGAGAGCAGGAGAGGAGGCAGGGCTGTGCATTCGGGGGGGGCAGGCGGATGGGGCGGGTAGGGGAGCGGCTTCAGGCGGGCTTGGGCAGAGAGGGGCTATTGGGGCTAAGGGAAGGGGAGCTACTGGCAGTGGAGGGGCCAGAGTAGGGAGGGGCAAGGAGGCCTGCTCTGCAGGAAGACAAAGAGGGAGGTCTTTGGCCAGGAGGGGCAGGGGGGATGGAGACCTGGGCCTTGGGCATCTGGTGGAGGAACCCGGACCACTAGGACAAGGGAGGGGCAGGGCAGCGGAGGAGCAGTCAGTGTGGAGGCGGTTTATGGGGGGGAGGTGAGTGGGGTGGCGCAAGGGGGTTCAGGGTTAGGGGCGGCAGAGGTTGGGGGGTGCAGTTGGGGTGGAGAAGGGATGGGGGGGTGGGGTGGGGTGGGGGGGCCAGTTTGGGCAGGTTGGGCTGCACCTTGGCTTGGGGCTCATACTTATGGGCAAGGCCCCTTGGTACAGAGGGGGGTCAGAGGGAGCGTGGGAACTCCAACTGGCTATGCGCCATGGGAGCATTGGCGGGGTGGGGGCCAAGGATCTTCCAGGGCTGAGTGGTTGTCTGCTTGGCAGCCGTGTGGCTCCCCGTTCGTCCCCTCTCCCCCCTCTGCTTCTCTTTTGTCTTTGCAGGTTTCCACAGGGGCTCCGGCGGCGGCGCAGATCTCCGGCGGGCAGCGCACGGCAATGGAAGAAGTCTCTGGGGTTGTATCAGGAGGACCTCAGAGGAGTGAGGCCAGCCCAGCGAGCGTTGCGGGAGCACCGTCACCCAGCCTGGGGATACGAGATCCCGAAGTGCTGCCGCAGGATATGCAGGCGGGCGTCGGAGGTGCCTTGGGTGAGTTGTCCGGGGGCAATGTGGGGGGTGGGGGGGTGGGACTGAGCAGTTGGAAGGGAAAGACAAGGGAGGGTGTAAGGCGAAGCGCAAGTGCCGTCATGTGAGACGGAGTCGGCGCAGTTCGGAGTCTTCTTCGTCGTCCACATCATCATCCTCGATAGCGCCTTCTCGTTCGGGACAGGGGGTTGATCCAGTACCAGGTGGGCCCGCTGGCGGAAAGGGCGTTCCTACGTTGGTGGCATTCGCGGAGCTATGGGAAGGGGTCCCGCGGCATCTTCGACGCAAGATATGGAAGAGGCGGTACATAGATATCTTCAGATTGCTGGAGGGCAGGAGGCGTTCAGGAGAGAATAGGAAAAAGCAGAAGGAGGATGGAAAGGCAGGTCGGGTCAAGAAAGTGTCCCGGAATGTTATCAATTGGGTTAGAGCGTTTTTAAGGTTACCGAGCGTTTGGGGTCGGCAGGCTCTGGAGGATTACGGAATGCTTTTGGCATATGCGTACTCCATTTTGGAAGCTGCGCAAATGCATGGCGGTTTTGCGTGGCTTAATTATGATGAGAAGTTTCGAGATAAAATGGAGGAGAGTAAGGGGCTGTCCTGGGGTACTCAGGATATCAATTTGTGGTTAACCCAGATGTCGGTTGGAGCGGGTGTGAGCGGGGGAGCGACGGTCCGTCCTGGGGGGGTGGCCTGGCAGGAGCGGGGCGGCCCTTTCATGCGAACGGTGGCACTTTGCCGCAGAGAGCAGGGGGAGGGGGTCCAGGGGATATCTGTTGGCGTTTCAATAGATCCTCGTGCCCCTTCCCCGACTGCAAGTTCCGGCACGCATGCTCTGCCTGCAGGGGTGGGCATTCCGCACTTAAATGCTTCAAAAAGGGCGGTGTGCCCCCCCCCTACGGCAGCCCCCAAGTAATACCGATTTGAGGGGGTTGTCGCCCACTCCAATTTTCCGGGAGGTGATTAGCGAGTGGTTGTGTGCTTATCCACGGAGGAGGGAGAGGGAACTGTTGGAGCGGGGGTTTTCTGAGGGGTTCGTTATTCCGGTGCGAGGTACTATAGTAGGTAGGACGGCGCGTAATTCTCCCTTGGTGAGGCGTTTGGCATCGGTGGTTCGCGAGAAGTTGGCGGTCGAGTTGCGCTTGGGCAGAATAGCAGGCCCGTTTGTGGAGCCGCCATTGGTGAATTTGGTGATGTCTCCATTGGGGGTAATACCTAAGAAGGAGACGGGGAAGTTTCGTTTGATACATAACCTCTCCTTTCCTTTGGGAGATTCGGTAAATGCTCATATTCCGAAGGAGTTGTGCGCGGTCCGGTATGCGTCTTTTGACGAGGCGGTGGGTCTGGTAAAACGTTGTGGCCCTGGGGCCCAGTTGGCAAAGGTAGACATCGAATCTGCTTTTCGTTTGCTGCCCGTACATCCGTCTTCGTTTTATTTGTTGGGTTTTTCGTTTGATAACGAATTTTATGTGGACAAGTGCATGCCCATGGGCTGTTCAGTGTCGTGTGCCTACTTTGAGATGTTTAGTACTTTTTTGCATTGGAATTTAGTAAGGCGGGTGGGCTGTGGGAATGTAGTGCATTATCTTGACGATTTTCTATTTGTGGGGGCAGCGCAGTCGGAGGTCTGTCAACAGTTGATGGACGGTTTTCTATGCATGGCTAGTGCGTGTGGGCTCCCGCTGGCCGTGGACAAGACGGAAGGCCCGACCACTTGTATTACGTTCTTGGGGGTGGAAATCGACTCGGTCGAAATGGTGGCGCGCCTCCCGATGGACAAAGTGTTGAAATTGCGAGTTCTGGTGGCAAATGGGTTAGCATCTGATAAGTTATCATTGAAGGAATTGCAAATATTAATTGGCTCGTTGAATTTCGCGTGCAGAGTGATTCCGATGGGCCGTGTTTTTATGCGTTGCTTGGCGGCCGCCACTGCAGGGGTTCGCAAGCTGCATCATCGTATCAGAATGTCCAAGGTCATGAAGGCCGATTTGAGAGTATGGGATGTTTTTCTGGAAGAATTTAATGGTGTGTCTGTTTTGATGGAGGCGGAGGTGTCCAGTGTGGATTTGCAGCTTTATACAGACGCGGCAGGCAGTGGTGGTTTGGGGATTTACTTTGGAGGCGATTGGTGCGCAGCCCAGTGGCCTCCCACGTGGCATGCAGATGGCCTGACTAAAAACATTACGTTCTTGGAGTTGTTTCCTTTGTTGGTTGTGTTGCACTTATGGCCTGAACGGTTGAGGAACCGCAGATTGATATGGTGGTGTGACAATGAGGCTGTGGTTGCGGTAGTCAATCGGTATACGCCGCGCTGCGCGTTAGTAGCGGGGCTGATGCGGGCTATAGTTTTCGCTTGTTTGCGTTTAAATGTCGCAGTGAAGGCACGGCACATTCCGGGTTGCACTAATAGAATTGCTGATGCTCTTTCTCGTTTCAAGTGGGAGCTGTTCCGGACGCTGGCGCCCGAGGCGAGCGAGGAAGGCATGGAGGTTCCCGAACCTTTATGGAAGATTGGCCAGCAGAAATGGTACGCCTGTTGAAGAATTCTCTATCGCCTGCGACTTGGTCTGCATACAGGAAAGGATTTGACGCGGTGTGGGAGTACCTTGAGTGGAAAGGCTGGAAGCCCGGAGCGGCGGTGGACGGTTTGTTAGGACAATATATAGTGGAGGCGAAATGCTCTGGTGTGTCCTGGGCATCGGTTCGGACTCGGTTGGCGGGCTTTGCTTTCTTTGCCAAGGCTGCTGGCTGGGGATCCGTGAGGCCGGGGTTTCTGGTCCAGAAGTTATTGCGGGGATGGGATAGAGCTTGTCCGTCCCATCCGGATGCGCGGTTACCTGTGACACACGACCTTCTGGTGCGGCTTTGTGCGGCGCTGCCGAGTGTGGCGTCTTCGTCCTACGAGGCGGTGCTTTTTAAGGCATTGTTTTGCTTGGCCTTTTTTGGGGCTTTTCGGGTCGGCGAGCTGGTGGCTAGCTCTGGCAGGGCAGGGCAGGTTGAGGGATTATTGTTTGGTCATGTGCAGGTCGGGGGAGGCCAGCTGCGGGTCAGGCTGGCCAGATCAAAGACTGATCAGTTGGGCAAAGGACTGTGGGTAGTACTTCACGAAGTGGTATCCCTGCCGACTTGCCCGGTGGAGGCAGTGCAGGCTTATTTATCGGTGCGCCCAGCGGCGGGTCCCCTGTTTTTCTTGCATGAGAATGCAAGTTGGGTGACCCGTTTCCAGGTGGCGGCGGTGCTGAGGATGGCCATACGGTATCTGGGCATGGATCCTACACGCTTTGCGCCGCATTCCTTTCACATTGGAGCGGCGACAAGTGCGGTGGCGGCGGGGATGACAGAGGTGGCTATTCAGAACATTGGCAGGTGGCGTTCACAGGCCTTTAAAGGTTATGTGCGTTTGTGAGGGGAGCGAGTGATCATGAGAATAACCTTTGCTTTCTTTTTCAGATGCTGTGCGGTGCCCGCAATTATGCTGGATGATCGGGCATTCATTTGTGCATTGGGCGGGACTGCAGGCAGCTGAAAGACCATTGGGTCCTAATTTGGGACTCGACCTGGCATTGGTGTCTCTACTATGGCTTGGTGAACGGGGGCTGCGTTGGCCGCAGCTGTTACCTTTGCTTCGGCACCATAGCCGGGTGAGAGCGGAGCCCGCCGTGATCCTGCTGCATGTGGGAGGGAATGATTTAAATGGCTGGACTTGTAAACAGATCATTCGAGCAGCGAAGAGGGATCTGGCGGAGGTGATTAGGATGTTCCCACAGGTTATTGTAATGTGGTCAGACATCATTCCAAGGCCTGTTTGCCGGTGGCAGCGGCGGTGGTCCAGGGGGTTGGCAAAGGTCAATCGACAGATTGGGCGGTGGGTATGTCAGCACGGGGGGTATCAGATTATGCACTCCTGGGTTGACGTAGATTGTGCTGGACTTTATCGCCAGGACGGTGTGCATTTATCACCGATAGGAGTGGACCTACTGTTGAATGACTGGCAGGAGGCCTTGGAATGTGTGGTTCAGTGGGAGTCTCGATGGTTGCAGCTTTAAGGGGGGCGGCGTAGAGGCGTAAGCGTGCGCTACGCCGGGTGGCGGGATCCCGGAGGTTTCTGGGGTTCGGAGCCTTAAGCTGGAATTGGGGCGGGGGCGGGTGCCCCCAACCCGGATGACCCCTGGCCGGTCTTTGCTAGTAGTACGGCGAGGCCGGGGAAAGGGGGGGTTGGCTTTGCCGCTGGCTCCGCCGTGGCGGGAGTGGAATGAGCTCACCTTGCTAGTGGTATGGCGGGTGAGGGCTCATTCCGCTCGGGGGTTATTATTATATTAAGAAGTTGGATGTTGAAAACAATGTTTGGAATGTTATAATTTTAATAAAGCTGCGACCATTTGAGCCAAAGTTCTGTGTGTATGGACTGGTTATTTGGAGTTGGAAACGGGTTGGAGTTATGGGGGTGGGGGGAGAAGCGGGGTACCACCGGGTCCGACCTGCCTTGGTTATGGCGAGGCCGCAGGGCAGGGTCCCTGGCGGCCGTAGGTAACCAGACGCGCGGCCCGGTGCGGGGACCCTGCCCACGGCTTTTGGGGAGGGGCGGGTGCAGGCGAGCATCATTCAAATTCATTGGCTCGCCCGGGCAAAAGAAAGGGGCGCGAGCCAATGAAGAAGGCTTGCAGAGGGGGTTTTTAAGGAGGGCGCGCGGCGGCGACGGTCTCTCGGCGAGACCGGCAACGGGTCTGAGGGCTCCGTCTTCCCGCCCGCCCGCCCTTCCTTCGGGTTGGCCTTGGGATGGGTTGTCGCAGCTGGTGGGGGTGGCAGGATCCCGGAGGTTTCCGGGGTCCGGAGCCTTAAGCTGGAATTGGGGCGGGGGCGGGTGCCCCCAACCCGGATGACCCCTGGCCGGTCTTTGCTAGTAGTACGGTGAGGCCGGGGAAAGGGGGGGTTGGCTTTGCCGCTGGCTCCGCCGCGGCGGGAGTGGAATGAGCTCACCTTGCTAGTGGTATGGCGGGTGAGGGCTCATTCCGCTCAGGGGTTATTATTATATTAAGAAGTTGGATGTTGAAAACAATGTTTGGAATGTTATAATTTTAATAAAGCTGCGACCATTTGAGCCAAAGTTCTGTGTGTATGGACTGGTTATTTGGAGTTGGAAACGGGTTGGAGTTATGGGGGTGGGGGGGGGGGAAGCGGGGTACCACCGGGTCCGACCTGCCTTGGTTACTATACACATTAACTGTAAAGGCTGATTTACATAGATCTATTTACAATTACATTGATCTATGTACAATTTCGGTGTTAGATAGGGGTGTAGACTGATACAGTGTAAAGTAATGAGGCATTCTTGGGGGTTATAGGGAGGGGTGAGCGGCGACTTATGTAGAAGGGTTTAAGTAGAGGAGTGAGGAAGATCATTGGAGTTGAGGTTAGTAGAGGATCCAAAGTGAAGGGTGAATAGATGGGCTTTGAGTTTTTTTTGGAAGGTGAGGAGGTTGTTTGTTGCTCTTGGATGTTCTGGGAGTTTATTCCAGATGTTAGGGGCAAAGTGGGAGAATGCTTTATTGTTTCTAATTTTCCTCGATTTCCTGAAGTCAGTTGGTATTGCTAGTTTGTTTTTATTGCAGTCACGCTGAGAGCGAGTGACAGTGTCCGTGGTGGTGAGTGTGGAGAGGTAAGATGGGGTGATTTCTCTGATTAGTTTGAAACTTGTGACTAGTATTTTATAGATGATACGGCTTTGTATCAGGAGCCAGTGGAGGGTATACAGTATGGGGGTAATGTGGTCAATGGGGTTGCTATTCATTGCTGTCCTAGCTACAGCGTATTGGGCTAATTGAATGTGTCTTAGGGGCTTGTTTACAAAGCCTCGTTAGCGGTTTCCGCTTGTTATCGGAGCCGTGGCCCCATTGATTTCAATGGAGCTGCGGCTCCGATAACGATCGGAAACCGCTACCGCGGCTTTGTAAACAAGCCCCTTAGTGTTTGTTTAGTAGAACCTTGTAGGACTGTGTTGGCAAAGTCAAAGTGTGGTGTGATAATTGCATTTATAACTGATTTAAAATCATGTTGTGCAGCAAAGGGCGAAGCTGCAACAATTTGAGTTTGAAGAAAATTTTCCTTGTTGTTTGTCTGATGTGAGAAGTCATATTGAGGGTGCGGTCAATGATTACACCAAGATATTTTACCTCGCTTTTGACTGAAATGTTGGTGTCGTTGATCTTGATGGATATGGGGGGGGAGGTGCTGAAGCTCTGGTTTCTTGTTACATACAGTGCTTTAGTTTTATTAATGTTGATCTTAAGGTTGTAGTTCATTAGCCATGTTGATAATTCTGTAAAACAATCTGTGACTTGTTGTAAAGAAGGGTTGTGGATGTTAAATGGGAGGTACAACATTATGTTGTCTGCATATATGTGATAATTTAACTGGAATTTTTTAAAGATGGAGCAGATGGGTTGAAGATAAATGTTAAAGAGGAGGGATGACAGGGCAGAAACCTGGGGTAGGCCTTGTTCCTGTTTATAAGGTTCAGATGTTTGCTGATCAATTTTGACTTGTTGTGTTTTACCAGTTAGGTAAGATGGAACCATTTTAGAACTATATCGTTCACGCCTATATCCTGCAGTCCAGGCATGTCCAACAGGTAGATCGCGATCTACTTGTAGATCGTGGAGGGGTCAGAGGTAGATCGTCAGCCCCACTTGGCTCCATCTCTCCAGCAGCTCGCCCCGTCGCTAGGAGAGAGCACGTGCCAGCAGGTCGCCTGCCGAGGGCTTGCCGCCGCTGCTCATCCTTTGATTGTCTTTTTTCCCTGCCTGCGGGAATCTTGCCTGCAGGTGTATTGGGGGCGGCGCTTGTTGTTTTCGTGCCAATAGTTTGTGGGTACCCTAGGGGGCCGCTGCCCGCGCCCCGCGATGAGACGCCACAGGCCTGGCGTCATACCTGGTCTCCTGCCTCTCAGAATCACCCATTCCTGCCCCCGCCCCAACACCCCTTAGAAGTATGTTATATACCGGGCGATATCCATTTGATTATTGGTGTCAGTATGATGAATTCTTATTTTTACTTTTAGAACTGCATGTATGGTTTTGGCATCTCCAGTCCTTGTATTGCACATCATCCAGAGGTCTTCAGTTCCTGTTGATCTTTAATACTTTGGGATAGTGATAGTTTTGGACCAGATTCAGCCAGTGCTTATACTAACTTAGCAGATTTGGCCTTCTTACATCCAGCCACCCCAGTATAACGAAGATGAGTGTTCCAAAGAAGAGCAAAACCTACCACTTTCATGATGAATGGGAAATGGACTACTTCTTCATCATGGTGAAAGACAAGTGTTGTTGTCTAATTTGTAAGGCCCCAGTATCCGTGCCCAAAAATGGTAATCTGGAACATCATTATAAGGCTCTGCATAGCAATAAGTTTGATGCTGATTTTCCACCCAAAAATGAAATCTGTAAACTGAAGCTCAAAGAACTTAAGTCGAAATTAGCTACTCTGCAACAGTTGATGGCGAAGCCAAGGTCACATTCGGTCAATGAAACCATAGCATCCTTCAAGGTCAGCAACCTGATCGCAAAGAAATGCAAACCTTTCACTGAAGGGGAATTTGTAAAAGATTGTTTTCTTGAAGCAGCTGACAATCATTTTGAAGGATTTAAAAATAAGAAAGAGATCATAGCTGCTATTCAAGATGTACAATTTTATTTATTTATTTATTCAGAAGCTTTTCTATACCGCGCTCTTTATTATCAGTGCGGTTTACAGATAACAATTTGACTCTAGGGTAAGAGCAGAGCTGCCCTGAGTTTACATATAACAGGGAAGATAACGGAGTTGAACTGGGGGAACTGTGTACATTTAAGCAGTGAAAGATGAGGATAGGTGGCTATTTACAAAATGCACATCTGTAAACTGGATTTAATCCAATTTATTGTTTATAATGCCTTCGGGTATATATTCCCATATTTCTGTAAATGCATATTCTAGAGCTACTAGAGTTCATAGTATTGTCAAGAAACACCGCCATGCGGCGAATAGAAAATATGTGTGGAGACACAACTGAACAATTGTTGGAGGATGTTTCAAATTGTGTTGCTTTCTCACTCCAACTGGATGGATCTACAGACCATAAGAGACATAGCCCAGTTACTATCTTTATCCAGATGGTTTTTGAAGACTTCAGTGTTAAAGAATGATTGGAATGATTTCTTTAAACGGGAGAACTACCGATCAGGAAATACTCTGTTCTTTCCATTCTTTTGTGACAAAGTGTAATCTTCCATTGCATAGACTTGTTTCCATCACTACTGATGGAGCACGAGCAATGGCAGGTGAGGTTAATGGTTTCATAGCCCTCTGTAGATGACGTCCCATATTTCCTTTCTTACCACTGCATCAGTCACCAGCAAGTTTTGGCAAGCAAGAGATTCAATACAAAGACCGTCATGGACATCACTTTCAAAATTGTAAATTCAGTTCTTGGAAGATCACTTCAAAGATGGCTTTTCAATCTTACTCTTGATGAAGGGGCAGCGGAAATCATTTTGCACACAGATGTAAGGTGGCTAAGTAGGCACAAATTTCTGCAAAGATTTCGTGATTTGTTGAATGAAATAAGAAGTTTTTTGAAGGAGAGGGGAGATGACCAAGCAGAGTTGGAAGATGAGAAGTGGTTATGTGATCTGGCATTTATCGCTGACTTTACAGGCGAACTAAGTGATATGAACCTTGAACTACAAAGTAAAAACAAATGCATTGGCGAGATGACGAGTGCAGTTTCATCCTACAAGAGCAAATTTGAGCTAATGATGACTGACCTTGCAAACAACACTTTTGATCATTTTCCTAATACGCAGGACCATCTGGGACAATATCCAAATTTTGTTTTTCAGAACAAGAAGTATGTGACAGAAATCTGTTCTGTTATCCAGGAATTCGAAAATAGATTCTGTGACTTCCAAAAAATTGGAACAGTTGTGGAGTACTTGTCATACCCATTCAAAGTAGATGTGGACATTAAAGAAACTGCAGCTGCTATCAGTAAAAATTACTCATTGAACAAGCCAACTTTTGAAAACAAAATATTAACCCTTAAAAATGACATTTTTCTCAAGACCCGTGCTGAGCAAGAATCGTTTTGGAAGCTAGTGCCTAGAGACAAATTTCCCAACTTGAGAAGATGCAGTGAAGCTGTACACTCCTGTTTCAGTTCAACTTATTTGTGTGAATCTGCATTTTCCCTTCTGAAAATGACAAAGAGTACACAACGTTCCAACATGACAGATAAACATCTCCAGGATTCCCTGAGACTGGCCCTCACGCAATATTCACCCTACTTCAAAAAGCTGATGGATGAAATGCAGGCTGAGACGTCTCACTAATGAGCAAGAGCGAAATATTAAAGATTGTGCAAGATCAGCCTGGATCAATACTTGACCTAAATTTAACACAAATTACTCAATACAAGTTAAAGAAAGTTATTAAGACAGTTAAAGAAAGTTATTACTCAATAAAACTTTAAGAAAAAATTTACTTTCCATTTCCCCTCACAGTTCTTACTGGATCTTCGTCTCTCTGTTTTGTTTTTGCTTAATTTGCTTAACAGCTGATCACATCCAAGTAAATGACAGAGGGTTCATTAAAAATGGTGGTGGTGGGGGGGGGGGGGGAATCCTCCAACTTTATTGGGTTGAAATTTAATTTGAAACTAATTTGAAACTTAATTTTCATGGTGGTAGATCACCGGTACTTTTGGCTGGAAAAAGTAGATCACGACCTGTTCGAATTTGGACACGCCTGCTGTAGTCTTTTGACCATGATGTGATGATTGATGCTGTCAAAAGCTGCAGTGATGTCAATGAAAATAAGGAGGAATGCTTCCATATCATGGAGTAGAAACACTCCGTGAGGAGTGTTTCTACTCCATGATATGGACGAAAGCCATATTGGTATTCGTCCAGAGGGGCAAATGAGTCATTGCGGTCTTGGAGTTGAATTTGGACTATTTTTTCAATAATTTTAGCTAGGAAAGGAAGGCTGGAAATAGGTCTTTATGACGTAGGGGATGTTTTATCCAGGGATTTACTCACCACCGAAGTTAAACTAACCGGCTTGTAGTTTTCAACTACATCCTTACTTACGCATTTGTGTAAAGGGACCATATGTGCCTCTCTCCAGTCCTTTGGTACCACTCCTGACTCCAAAAAGGCATTGAAAAGGTCAGTCAGTGGAGCTGCTACAACATCCCCAAGTTCTCTCAGTATTCTAGTGTGTATCCATTGCTTTGTCTACTTAAGTTTAGCTAGTTTCTCATGAACACAGTCTTCTGAAAATTGTTCAAGATGCCCCTCACTTCTGTTCCTGTTTGTGAACACAGAACAGAAATATTTGTTAAGCAATTCCACTTTATCTCATCAGCTATTCCTCCCCTTCACCCTTGAGTCTGACAATATCACTTTTGCCCTTCCTCCTCTCACTAACATATCCGAAAAATGTCTTATCCTCCCATTTTATTGCATTGGCTATTTCCTCCTCTTTTTGAATCTTTGCTTTCCTGCCTACTTTGTTAGCTTTTTTAAGTTTTTCCAAATATAGATGCCTGTCTTCCTCTGTGATCTCTTGTATTTCATGAAGGCCTCCCTCTTTTTCTTCACCTTTTTTCTTCGGTGGTGAGTAAATTCTTTCAAAAACCATAGCGGTCTCCTTTTCCTTTTACATTTATTTACCATTTTAATAAAAAGGTTGGTTGCCATTAAAATATCCCCTTTCAGTTTTGCCCATTGTTTTTCTACATCCCCCAGCTGTTCCAATCCCGCTAACGACTCCCTGAGGTATTAGCCCATCTTGGCAAAGTTAGTTTTCCTAAAGTCTAAGGGGCATGTTTACTAAACACCGTTGCTGTGCGGGTTCCCGTTAGTGTGCTGGTGCCATATAAGGAGTGGGCGGTCCAGGCAGAAAATAAAATAAAACGGGAGAAAGCGAACGGACATGTGCGTGTGGCGCAAGTGTGCGGGGTGCAGATTAGCGCGTCGGAAGGGCAAGTGCTGCGTTGCTAGGCACACAAAAGAACACAGCTGTAGTACAGCGGTGAAGTCACTGAGCAATGGTGCAAGGGCCATGGGTTCAAACCCCCACTGTGTGCAATGAACCAGGCTGTCACAGTCAGTACCTATTATGGGATGTAATATATTTTAGGAGGGCGTATAATTTTGTGAGGCAGAATGGATTGTGCCGATGTGCAAGGATAAGAACAGAGACACAGCACAATGGTGATGACACTGACCCATGGTGCAGGGGCCATGGGTTCAAGACCCTATTGTGCTCAATGACAGAGGCCAGCTGAGGCATCACATGTAGTGGGAAAAGTGGTGTTGGAGACATATTATTTTTTGGTGGCAGAAGACGGCGCACTGTTTATTTGTTACGGCATGAGGCGGCGCACTGTTAATTATTAACGGCATGAGGCGGCGCACCGTTCATTGGGAGCGGCAGAAGGCGGCGCACTGTTAAGTTTGGCCGGCAGAGGGCAACGCGCAGATAAATGTGGGCAACAAAAGGCGGCGCGGCGGTGGACAGAGGGCGGCGCGCTGAGGTGTGAGGGGGCGGTCCGATAGTGGTCGGCATAAGTGGCGCACTGATGTGCACAGCAAACAGGAACAGAGCCATAGCACAATGGTTAAGACACTAACCACACGTGCATGGATCGTGAGTTCAATCCCCTGCTGTGCCCAAAGAACTTTGTTTGCTGAGACATTATCTGCTATGGGTAGTATTGGCATGGGATGCAGTGTGATTTTGGCTGCTGATGTTACGCGCATAAGGCGGCGCGCTGTTAATTTTGTCCACCCCAAGACGGCGCGCTGATGATTACAAGGCTGCGCGCTGATGCTCAAACACAGGAACAGAGCCACAGCACAATGGTTAGGATACTGACCAATGGTGCAGAGGTCAGGGGTTCAACCCCTCACAGTGCCCAGTGAGCAAGGTTGGCTGAGGCAGTAAGTATTATGGTGAGGTGTGCTGTAGGAGGCCTTATAGCTTTATTTTATTAACCACTACCAGTAAACCCGCTCTAACAGCGTGTTAATATATGGAGGCCCGTAAGGCACATGTTACAGTGCACAGTACGCAAAGGCACCCTAACAAGTCCACTATTGGGCACCATGTATGCTGCGCCACAGGATAATGTATAGTGCACGCAATATGGATGGCAACCATAAGGTGGCCTATAGGGCGCCCTATAACACACCCTCAGAGGCCCCCTTATGGGTACAGTATGCCAAGGGTGTGTTTGATGCCATAAACATATGTCCAGTATAAAATGACACTGCTCTGGACAGCCCTATCACAGCACCCCTCTATGGACTTGAACCCATGACCTTCTGCTATAAAGGCAGTGACAGAACCATTGGGCTACAGCACTATAGCTCTGAGTAAGTGCCTGTTTGGCTGCAGAGAGCCTGCACGTCACCCCACAGACAGTCTGCTGCTGTAGACAGGACGGGGTAGGCCACCCGTACCCATGATGCACAGCACATGCAAATCAGCGGTCCACAGATGCACACAAGATGGGTACTGCACACCAAAAGCTACACGGCCTGGTAGGGGGAACTGTCCGTGAGCACCCACACAGCACCTCGGCCTGGTGGGGGGGCCTGAGCGGGAGGACTGACGGCGAAGGGTAGCTACACACCGTCACATTGTGCGGGTAATGTGCTCACCCTGAGGGTGGGAGGTGGCGCCCAGGACCAGGTCCACAACACCTGCCATGGCTGAATGAGGCCATGCCAGAGCTCAAGAACAGGATTAACCTGTGTGATAAGATGGTGTTGCAAAAACATCATGGATACCCCTTCTGTCTTAGTTGGTGGTTCCACCCCACCCCCCCCAGACAGGCAACATACCCACCCTCCCCCCCAAACAGGGTCTCCCATCAACAGATCCCCATCCATCCCCCCTGATGGCAGCAGAGTGGGCCATCAACCCCTGTCCTGCTGGGGGACAGACACCCTACAGGGCAGTCCAAGCAGCTCCACACACAACCTCAAACAGACAGTAGGCCTGGATATTCAGGGGTGTACCACAGCACTATCTGATATTCTCCTGCAGCAAGCCATCAGCTGCTGCACCCTGCAAGGCACTAAATCAGGACACATACCAGCTGTGCAGAGTCTGCTGGATAGTCCTGATGCAATTGCATGCACCCCAAACTGGGGTGGCAGCACACACAAGAAGATAAGTCCATGATGAGGCCCCAACAGGAAACCCATATATATCACAGGAGAGAAATGCTATACAGCACTATGGGGGTGCCTAGCCATGCTGTGATCACCGCACGCTCAGGGTGAGAGTGATCCCCCAGCAGCACATACAGAGGTCACCCTGTCTGTGTAGGTGGTGGCTGGGCATTACAATGTCCCAGCCAGTGCCCCATGCCCTGTGCAGATGCATCCTGGCCAGCACACCCTGTCTGAGCTATACCCATGGTACCTTGCTGCTCATTATGCACATTGTCAGGCCAATACTGGCAACAGTGCTGGCAGTGTGGGCTGTGGAGGGTGTTTGTAGCCAACACACCCTGTATAGACAGACCCCCCCACCCCCACCCCCCCACACCTATGCCAGCATTGTGCTACTATTGAGGGGGTCATTCGACGTGACCACCACACCGGTCCTGGGAGGGGTACAGGCATGGATATGGTACACAGTACTGCTGGGGGTCACTCCCCAGGGTGGTAAACACTGTCAGGGGCCAGAACTGGGGGACGCACCGCAGACAGCCGGCAGCTTGTTCTGCTGGAGCACAAGGAGCAAACAGTGCTGAGCGTAGGACTGTCTACCTGCCAGTACCCACATCACACGTTTGTGGGCTGTGTACCGTGTACCCAGGTATAGGGTGGCATTGCTAGGGTACGCAGGAGCTGGATCTGGGAGATGCCCCCCCAGGAGGCTTGGCCAATGTGGCCTGTGGGTGTGGATGCGTCTGGACCTGTTGCCTCTTGCTTTACGGCAGAGTGTCCCTACTCCAGTCCTGGTGTTCCAGACACTGTTTGGGCCTTCATGCTGTCCCCTATGAATATGCATGGGCTACAGTTGCATACCATGGGGGTGGTGCAGACATCTGCAGCACAGGCATCTGTCTTAGGGGAAGCATGGAACCTGAATGGTGTTTGGCCCTCCAGGACTGCATTTGGGAGACTCTGCTGTAGATAATGTGCCTGTTTATGGTGTCTGTGTTTGGTGAGGTAAAAGATAGGCGTATTGACCATGCCTATGTTCTCAGCAATAAAGGTTTGTCCTTACTACCACAGTGTAGCTGTGGGGTGAATATGTGGACAGGGTTGGCGGTAGCCACAGCTGGGCTCTGAACCTGTGACCCTCTGTTCTTGCACACACTGTCTGTGTGCACTGCACCACTGTGTAGCCACTGATTGGCTGCAATCCCTGGGTAGTCCATTACTGTACATCCGACAGGGCCTGTCTGTTGCAGTGGACGGTGCCAGCCTGCACATGGCCTGGCCACTGTCCTCTGTGGCTAGCAGCCACTGCCCCCTCCACCATCTGAGCCCTTCCGACAAACATGCAGGCATGTCCTTATCCTTGCAAAGGCATATGACCTGATTGCGTGGTGGCACCCCAGGACTGTATTTGGCTCACAGGGTATAGCGGTCTAGCTGTTGTTCTTTAGCAAGGGTTTTGGGGCACGTGGGGCACCCATTACATGATCATGGACCACGGACACAATTGGCTCTTGGCACATGGGTGAGGGCATGTACAGGCACATCTGTCGTACATAAGCTCTACCTACTTAACCTCTACCTACGTGTCCTTAGCCCCTACAGGTGTGGCACTACAGGACTGCATTTGCGGGACGCGGCTGTTGGTGATGCCCATTGTGCTGGTGTGTGTGTGGTGTAGGGTAAAATATGGGTGTTTGCAACATGCTTTTGTTCTGTGCAATAAAGGGGTGTCTCTGCTATCTCTGTTTGGTGTTGGGTAAAATATTGGGATTGTGCTGGCATGTGCCACAGCTGGGATTTGAACCTGTGACCCTCTGGTCCTAGAGGTACAGGCTCTGTCCACTGTACCACACTGTGGCCACGTAGACAGTGCAGTCCCTGGAGATAGTAGACCTGGCAGGGTGGGGTCGCAAAACCTGCTCTACACATTATTACTGTGAGCTCCTTCACCCTGTCTGGTGACAGACATGCAAATATAACACGGGTATGACGTCGGGACAGAGGGGGATAGCATATTCCCCAGCTGGGCAACAGTGCTATTGATGGGCAACCATAGGGAACACTCCCAGGAAGGGTCCAATACACTGAGACGTTTTTGGAGGTGTCTCCACTCCGTGCCCCTTTCCAAACTTATTTTATTTTATTTTTTTGGTGCTCTGCTGGGTGTGTTTTTTACTTTTGCGCATTACTATACCTGTTCCCAAGCTGATTTACTATTTTTAATGCTTTTGTTGTGGTCATTTCCTATTTTTCATTGCAGTTTTGTGCTGTGCACATGTATCACACTGCTGACGTTTTGCAGGTTTCCCCGGTTTTGCTGTACATTGCTGACGGAAATGGTTTCTCTTCCCTTTAAATGCTTTCTACCACGAGTGTTTCACTCGCGGTAGTTTTTACATGGAAATTCGGCCCCGATACTGTGCGGGGAGCCTCTCCCCTCCCACTCTCCACCCATTGACCCCATCCCTCCGCCCCACCGGAGCCTTCCTCCGCCCTTCTTTAGCCGTTCCACGCCTCTATCGGACATTTGCGGGCCCGCACTTGTACGGGGCCCGTTAGTGTGCCGCGTACCTGTGCGGGGGTGACACGCACGTGTGCGGGGCGTTTAAACGCGTTTATTCGCGTTTCAGTGCCGCGTTTCCGTGCGCTATTTTGCGGCGCGCACATTTGCGGATTTTAGTAAACATGCCTCTAAGACCCTCATTTTTGAATGGATTTTAACATCCCTAGTCGTAATACTGAACCACACCATCTGGTGATCACTGGATGCAAAATAATCTCCCACCATAACATCAGAAATACTTTCAGCATTGGTAAGCACCAAGTCCAGTATGGCCCCTTCACGTGTGGGGTCTGTTACTAGATGCCTGAATAATTTTCTATGTAGAGAATCCAGGATCTCCTTACTTCTAGATGATACTGCAGCAGGAATGTGCCAGTCAACATCTGGCATATTGAAATCCCCTATCGGTAGCATTTCCTCTTTCCTGGCAATGCTGCACATATGTTCAATTAACTCTCTGTCCACCTCTTCTCCCTGTGAGGGAGGTCTGTATATCATGCCAATGCAAATAGATTTCTCTTTCCCTCTTTCTAGTTTAACCCACAGTGCCTCCTCTTACCCTTTTAAGCTTTAATATTATGTTTTACATGTAGTGCCACTCCTCCTCCCCTTCTTCCTACCCTGTCCTTTCTGAATAAAGTATAGCCTGGTATGGTAACATCCCAGTCATGGTTTTCTGTGAACTGTGTCTCTGTTACTGCCACTAAATCCAAGTCGGCCTCTCCCATTAAAGCTTCAATATCTGGGATCTTATGTCCCATGCTATGGGCATTTATACACACTGCTTTCCATATGTTGCCCTTTTTACCCATTTCCATAAAGGTATTTAATGTTTCACTTTCCTGGGGGCTTTCATTTACCTGGGAGCTTTCTTCACTCATCCCCAATTAATCTAGTTTAAAGCCTTCTTCAGTAGATTAGCCAGTCTGCTACTGAACACACGTTGACATTTCTTGGACAGATGGATGCCATCTCTGCTCTGCAACCCTTGGAACAGCATCCCATAGTCCAGGAAACCAAAACACTCTCGATGACACCATCCACGCAACCATGTATTCATCTCCAGGATGCGAGCTTCACTACCTTGGCCTTTACCCTCAACAGGGAGGATTGAAGAAAACACCACCTGCACCCTTATCTGCTTACCCTCTGTCCCAGAGCCATATGCTCAGAGGGATACCTGGCAGTATCATTTGTGCCGACAAGGATTAGCAACATTGGGTAATAGTCAGTGGGCTTGATGAGTCTCGGCAAACTCTCCATAACATTTCGGATTTTGTCACCTGGAAGACAGCATACCTTTCTGGACATCAAGTCTGGTTGGCAGATGGATGCCTCAGTAACCTTCAGAAGAGAGTCACCAACCACCAAGGCCCTTTGCTTCCTTGTGGTCACTGATTCTGCAACTTTTGGGTGCTCGAGCTCTGGTTCTTCCCTTTCAAGGGATGTTTTCACCTCCTCCACTTCCAGGACTGCATTATTTATTTATTTGTACATTTTTCTTTATCGCCCCTTCCAGTGATCAGGGGCGTTTTACAGCAAACAGAAAGATAATAATAATAAATAGAATTATTATTTACAAAGGATGGTTTTAAACATGTCAACTATTTACATTGAACATTATAATGTAACTTATTAACTTAATAATGGTTCTTCAGTTCAAGGGCTGTAGAAGTTGGATTGGTGATTCTGCAGGCCCTGGTGACTTGTGTCCATCCTTCATCATTCTGTAGGCACCCATCTTCTCCTCTGCTGGAGAGCTTGGATTTTGCAAGAAGTATCTCATCAATGTACTTTTCACTGTCTTAAATGCTCCTCAGCCTCACCACCTCCTCTCTGAGTTTCCTCCACTTGTTTCCTGAGAGCTTCAGCATGCAGGCATCCGGCACATGGAGCCAGTCCTTCAACTGGCATTGGGACCTTTGTCCGGACAGAGACAGAAGCTGTAATGGAGGCAACAGCTTTAACGATACAATTTTTCCCAGCCATTGTTCATTTGGTGGAGCTTAGGTATCTGTTGAAGCAAAAGAGAAAGAAACCTACCAAAGTACCAGCTGGTTTCCTAGCTGGCCTTTCAGAGAAAAAGCAGTTAAGAGATATACTCCCATATTCAAAACCTAATCATTCTTAACACATTCACAGTCTTATTTGAACCAACATTGCATTGACTGCTTCAACTACCATTGTTATTCAATTTGCCATCTCTCCATGGTGGCAACAAAGGAATATATAGACCCAATTGAATTTGCACTCTCCAGTGTTAATTTCATCACAGCAGCAGGCAATATAGTATACCCTTATTTCTCCACTTACTTCAATTTGTCCGGCCAGTTTTTGTGACTGAGCTAGGTTTATGCTGGAACCCAATTGATTTAGGTTTGTTCTTTTTTACTCAACAAGCATAAAATACAAACTCCATAGCAATAATATGACAAAAAGTGCACTTCAGGCTTGTGACTTCCATGCTCCACACAATTCACAATAACTTTCAGAAACAGTTTTTTCATATACACAGTACAATTCAACAGTTTGTTTATGTTTATTTATGTTTATTTTACCATTTGATATACTGCCATTGAAAAAATACCATAGCAGTTTACAATGATAAAATAAACTTATTAATAACAAAGAACATAGAATGATAGTCATGCTGACTGCGCTGCCCATTGTGCACTGACTTAGTCTTCTCCAAGTGCTTGTGTGAAGAAGGAGTCTTAGGGGTATGTTTACTAAAACACGTGCGCGGCGCACAATAGCGTACGCTAATGATGCACTAAAGTGCTCTTAAGTGCCGCACACGCGTCACATTAACGGGCCCGCGCACGTGTGCGGGGCGCTGATGTGCGATAGAGGCGGGGAAAGGCGTACGGAGGGCGGAGGAAGGCCCCAGAGGGGCGGAGGGACGGGGTCAATGGGTGGAGAGTGGGAGGGGAGAGGCTCCCCGCACAGGAGCGGGGCTGAATTTCGGCAAAAAAAATACCGCGAGTGAAACCCTCGCGTTAGAGCCGATTTAAAGGGAAGAAAAACCATTTCCATCAGCAATGTACAGCAAAACCGGGGAAACCTGCAAAACGTGAGCAGTGTGATACATGTGCAAAAACAAAATAGCAAATATAAATTGAAAATGACCACAACAAATTCCAAATAAATTATAATCCAGCTGGGCAACAGTGATATTAATGGGCAACCATAAAAAAACACTCCCAGGAAAGCTTCAAAAAAAAGAAATGATTTTTGGAAGGGTCTACGCTCCGTAGACTCGTTCAAAAAGCACTGCATTTTAATGGAGCTTTCCTGGGAGTGTTTGTCATGTTGCCCATTGATATCACTGTTGCCCAGCTTGGTTTTGGTTTTTTTCCCCTTTTTTGGAGTTCATTTTTGAGATTTAATTACACCTTTGTCCCCATACAAGGTAAACGAGCCCACAGTAAAATTGTGCAGAGCAGGGTGTCTGATTCGTGCGGCCAGGTTTCCTATCTCCAGAGACTGCACTATCTCTGTGGCCACAGTGTGGTGCAGCAGACACAGCCAGTGCCTGCAGGACCAGAGGATCACAGGTTCAAATCCCAGCTGGGGCTCCTGCCAACCCAGTCCCTATAGTTTTACCCACCACTAAACAGTGATAGTACAGACACTCCTTTATGGCAGAGAACATAAAGCATGGTTCCAACACCTATATTTTACCCTACACCGCACACAAACCATAACAATGGGCATTACCTACAGCCGAGTCCCCCAAATTCAGTCCTGGAGTGCCACAACTCAATCAGGTCATATGCTTTTTCCCAGATAGGGACATGTCTGCATGTTGGCGGAAGGGTACAGGTGGTGGAGGGGGCAGTGGCTGCAAACCACAGCAGACAGTGGCCTAGGCCTGTGCAGGCTGGCACCGTCCACCGCAACAGACAGGCTCTGTCGGATGTACAGTCATGGACTCCCCAGGGAACACAACATATCTGTGGCAACACGGTGGTGCAGTGCACACAGACAGCGTGTGCAAGAACAGAAGGTCACAGGTTCAAAGCCCAGCTGGGGCTACTGCCAATCCAGTCCACATGTTTTTCCTACAACTAAACTGTGATAGTAAGGACAAACCTTTATTGCTGAGAACATACGCATGGTTCATACGCCTATATTTTACCACACCAAACACAGACACCATAAACAGCCGCATTACCTAGAGCAGAGTCTCCCAAATGCAGTCCTGGAGGGCCCCACACCATTCAGGATCCATGCTGCCTCTAATAAAGATGCCTGTGCTGCATATCTATGCACCACCCCCATGGTATGCTCATGTAGCTCATGCATATCTATGAGGGACAGCATGAAAACCCGAATAGTGGTTGGAACACCAGGACTGGAGTTGGGACACTCTGCCGTAAAGCAGCATCCAACAGGGCCAGACACCCCCACACACACCCCCACAGGCCCCATTGGCCAATGCCTCCTGGAGAGGCAGGACATTGGGCCCTGCCTGTATCTCCCAATACTAGCAGTTGCATACCTTAGCACTGCCACCCTACACCTGGGTATATGGTTCACAGCTATCAAACGTTGCCCATGATAACTGGCAGATATCAATTCCTACGTTAAGCACATTTTGCTCATTGACCTCCACCATAACAATCATTGTGATGTCTGCGGTGTGCGCTGCAGGTCTGGTCTCTGACAGTGTTTACCACCCTGGGGAGTGACCCCCAACAGTAGTGCATACCATATCCATGCCTGTACTGTGCCCAGGACTGGTGTGGTGGGTATGGCTGCTGGACTCCTCTATAGTAGCACAATGCTGGCATAGGTGTGGGGGTCGTGAAAGTATCTTTGTGTCACACTCAAAACTTAATGCATTCAGTAGAGAATTCAGCCGGCAACTTCAAGCATTATAGGAAAGCAACAAATAGGTCTCAGACTTAACGGGCAAAAACATACTCCAGGCAGTGAATAACTGTCAGAGTGTAGCCCTTCTTGCATCAATGACCTTGAATATTATGTTGCTGTGAAAACAGACGTCCACCAACTCCTTTAGAAAAACAGTGAACTGCTTAACTTGATATATTCAATCGAGCTTATATAAGAGAGTGGGTGGCAGAACTTAGCTTATAGAGTATTGCTTGAAATGCTGCTTTGCCATCATCTCATCCCCGCTTCAGCCCCAACGCTCTCAATCGCGCTGTTTTGCGTTTCACCTGAGCAGGTTTCTTCAGGGGGTGACTGGCAGAGGATGGCTAGAACACTACAGCTGGAACAGCTGATTAGAAAATTAAACCTGAAAATGTATTTTGCTGCTCACCCTCTTCCTGCCCCTGTGGTAGAAGAGTTCCAATGTATTCGTCTCCCTATTAAATCTACCTGGTCCCCTCCGGGACCAGTGCACTCGTCTCTTCTGTTATACCGTGATTTGATTCTCCAAGATATGCAACATTTGGAACAAGAGCGCTATCATACCCGCAACAGCCTTACTCGTTTAGAACAACAAGCATTGCGAGCTCTTAGAGCGCGGCCCGAACTAGTGATTCGTCGAGCTGACAAGGGTGGTGGAATTGTGATTCAAAATCGTGCCCAATATTTTGGAGAAGCGTGCCGGCAGTTGTCGGATGAGACTACGTATCGGGTGTTATCGACTGACCCGACTACTGAACTCCAGCAGCAGATTAAAGCCCTTACTACACAAGCGCTTGATGCTCGATGGATTTCTAAGAAGGAATGGCGCTTTCTGAATCCTTTTGCTCCTAATCTAGCGACGTTTTACCTGCTTCCAAAGATTCATAAGGATAGGGTTAACCCTCCGGGCAGGCCAATCGTCTCCACTAGAGGCTCTCTACTTGAACCCTTGTCAGTTTACCTTGATTCTTTCTTGAGACCCATGATGATGTCTATTCCCTCTTTTTTGAAAGACACGACTCATTTTCTACAAATTTTGACTGCTCATTCATCACTTGCCAATACTCCTGATGTTCTTTTGGCAACGCTTGATGTCACATCGCTCTACACTGTGATTCCTCAATCTGATGCCCATGTGATTGTAATGGAGACGTTGGCTAAGCGAGGCGATCTTTCTGCTTGTCAGCTTGGTTTTCTATCAGATCTGGCTGCTCTAGCGTTGTTTAAAAAATTTTTTGTTTTTGATGGGGTTTTGTATCATCAAACGGGAGGAGTGGCTATGGGTGCCACTTGTGCCCCATCGGTTGCTAACTTGTATATGCGACGTTTTGAACAGCAATGGATTGACACATCTCCGTTTCAACAGAACATCTGCTTATGGCGTCGATATATCGACGATATTTTTTTGCTATGGCGGGGTACCTCAGAAAGCCTGCAGGAATTTTTTGTTTGGCTGAACGGTTGTGATGCACATTTGAAGTTCACCTTGCATCATCATGAAGAATGTCTCCCCTTTCTGGATGTCATTATTCAGAAAACCATGACAGGTTGGTCTACCTCTGTGTATCGGAAGGAGACTGACCGTAACACTTTCCTTCATTACACTAGCGCTCACCCGATTTCATTAAAAAACAGTTTACCACTATCACAGTTTGTGCGGTTCCGACGTAATTGTACTGATGCTCAAGTTTTTAAGGTTCAATCGCAGGTTCTGAAGAAGAATTTCATTGATCGCGGCTACCCCCAGGCTGTGGTTGATCGGGCATACAAGAGAGCATTATACACTAATCGAGATTTGCTTTTACATCCCTGTGGAACACCAGCTGATTTGTTGGATGAGGACTCTTCAGTGAATTTGATCACAAAATTCTCTCCCTTTAGTTTTCAGTTAAAACGTATCATTCGACGGCATGCAAATGTGTTGCATAGTATTCCTGGCTTACAAGGTAAAAAGGTACGCTGCATGTGGCAGCGCAACAAGAACTTTAAGGAATTGCTCAGCCCTGCCGTACTTCGTCCGCTACCTCCTCCCTCTATAACTGATCATATGCAAGCTGGCCATGTGAAGTGCGGTGAATGTAACATCTGTACCGTTACTAAAGAGCTAAGCGAGTTTCATTATCGGGGCAAGACATATCGGCTTCAACATTGCACTTCATGCATTTCTACATTTGTTATATACTGTATCCTTTGCCCGTGTGGGCTAGTCTACATTGGGAAAACAACTCGAATGTTTAAAGTTTGGATGAACGAGCATAAGAGCAAGCTTAAATGTCAATGCCGCGAAGCCCCGATTGTGGAACATTGCCTTCAATTTCATTATACGTTTCAGGAGTTACAATGTTTTTGTTTAGATGCAGTCGGTTCCGCACAACGAGGCAAAACAAGAGACGGTGCCCTGTCTTGGTATGAACAACGCTGGATACATCGGGTGGGCTCGGTATCTCCTTTTGGCCTTAATGTGCGGGTTGAATGGGAAGTATGTTTGTAACTTCCCATTGGCCCTTTAATTGACCAATCAGTCTGTCCTATCAATCTTCAGTCCGCATGCGCGGCGTCTGGAAGCAGTTGGTAATGTTCGGGTATTTTGCAATCTGCCGTAAGCTGTGTGTTTTATCTTCCTCCTTATACTGGATGCCTTCTTTTAGCACAGTAATGAAAGTATGTGCAGTTCATAAACTAATGCATTTCTGTACTCTACTTTGTAGTGTTCTAGCCATCCTCTGCCAGTCACCCCCTGAAGAAACCTGCTCAGGTGAAACGCAAAACAGCGCGATTGAGAGCGTTGGGGCTGAAGCGGGGATGAGATGATGGCAAAGCAGCATTTCAAGCAATACTCTATAAGCTAAGTTCTGCCACCCACTCTCTTATATAAGCTCAATTGAATATATCAAGTTAAGCAGTTCACTGTTTTTGCTAAAGGAGTTGGTGGACGTCTGTTTTCACAGCAACACAGTAAAGAGTCTATTTTTGGAAAGTCACAAGCTGAGTCCAGTTTTGTTTTCAAGTAATTGTGACCCTAGCTCTCCCAGGAAGGATTGAGCTCCAAACGAGGTTTACACCACCCACAATCATAGTCACACCTACATCAGGAACTGACCTTGACGACATCAGGAACTGCAAGTATTACCAACACTATTTGAACAGTATTAGCCTCTGTAATACTTCATATCCCAAAACGCTACCTATTGCCACTATTTACTGTTGCCAGTATATACTTTCATTTTACTGTATTTACTGTTACCATCACTTACTGCTGCCAATATTTTCTCTCATTCACTGCATCCATTGTTGCCTATATTTACTGTTGCCAGTATCTGCTCTCATTTACTGTATTTACTGTTGCCTGTATTTACTGTTGCCAGTATCTACTCTCATTTACTGTATTTACTGTTGCCAGTATCTACTCTTATTACAGTTGCCAGTGCACGACGGTTGCCTTATGTACTATCGCCTCTATTGCTACTATCACCTGCATTCACAGTACTATTGCAATTAATCTTTCCTGAGTGCAAACACTGCATCACACTGTACTGTAGCCAACATTTCCACAATTATCTTTCTCATTACTAACACCCAAGAGAATGTACAAAGTTCTGCTCTTATTTATGACCTTCCTTACCCTTGGTCTCCCTTACTCATCAAATGCTCTCAACCATGATACATATCACATACCAATCCTACGCACATACGGAAGGAGATGGTCCGAATTCCCCCACCACACTACAGCAAAAAATAACTTTACATCCCACTCCCATCTACTCAACATTCCTCTCCAAACCATCAAAAGGATACAAGAAGAGAAGCAACATCACCAACGCCTGCTAAAATGTGCACTGATAAATGCCAGATCAGTACGATCTAAATGGCCCGCAGCCATCGACCTGATACCCCAATATAATCTCGACATCTTGATGATTACGGAGACATGGCTATCCGACTGTGACAACGTACTACTGAATCAGATGCTGCCACCAGGTTTTGTGATATACACATCTCACAGATCCAGTCAAAAAGGAGGCGGAACCCTCATCCTGGCCAAAGCTGATTTACACTTCAAGATGTGCAACTCCTCTAGCTCAACGTACCTTGACTCCCTCACTATAACTAATGAGTTCTGCACAATCCACCTTTTCTATCGGGCACCCTCCCCCTCACCAGATGATCTTCCAACTATAATTGAGCAGGCATGCTCCACATCCACCTCACGCTCACCAAGTTGGCTAATCGGTGACTTTAATGTCCCATCTCTTCAAGACAGCCACTCAGCAGCATTCCTTGACGCCCTGGAGGACCTAGGTTACAAACAGCATGTCGATTCACCCACCCACACTAAGGGTGGTAAACTAGACCTCATTTTCGCACCTCTCTCCAACGACTCAATACCCCTAACTCTCGCATTATCGGTAATACCAGTACCCTGGTCGGACCACAGTCTTCTCAGTTTCAATATACCCATTAGTGCATTCCACAAAAGCCGAAAGTCCCCTAACACATCTGGATCCCACTCAACCCGCTTTAGACCACTCAACCAGAGCATAGTCCTAGAGAATCTCAGACCTCTCATGGCCAACACAACCATGGACTTAGATGATCTCATATCCAAATGGGATGAAAACCTGAGAGCTGCCTCCTGCCCATCACTCACCGAAAAGAAAATTTGAAAACGTGAACATACTCCATGGTTCTCCACAGACCTTCGTTCATCCCTCCACCATTTACGCAAACTCGAGCGACAGTGGCGACGAACTCACTCCCCCGAGGCGCTGGTAGCATACAGCTCATACCTAACTACCCACCGAGCAAAGATATCACAGAGCAGGAAAACTTACCACTCAGGATTAATAAAACGCTCCATCAACAAACCACATGCTTTGTTCAGCATAGTAAAGTCCATAACAGGTGAACCGGTCTCAGCTCAACCCCCTATGCCGCAGCCGCAGGACTACGCAAACTACCTGCAGTCAAAGATGATAAAAACCAACACAGACATAAATGTCAATAACGCCCCCTCTTCACCTAAGACATCCCATGCTATGCCACTTCACAACTTCTCCACTGTATCAAATAGCGAGGTTGTGAACATTATTGCCTCAATCAACCCCAGTACAGCTCCTAATGACCCGTGTCCAGCCAGCTGGATCAAGGACATGTGACATGACCTCAGTCAAATATTGAGCAAAATACTGAACCAGTCTTTCTCATCAGGTTCATTCCCGCAGAGCCTAAAACACACTTCCCTACTGAAGAATAATAGACTGGACCCATCCAAGGTTGATTCCTTCAGACCTATCTCGAGCATCCCTCAGCTTGCAAAAATCATTGAGAAGGCCGCCCAACAACAAATCCAACATCATATTGACACTGAAGCACCACTAGATCCATCGCAACATGGCTTCAGGGAAGCACATGGAGTTGACACAGTCCTTACAACCCTATTCAATGTTCTAGTAACAGGAATAAACAACATACAACAGGGTTTCGTCCTCATCTTCCTGGACATCTCCGCTGCTTTCGACTCTGTGAGTCATGATATACTCCTACAACGCTTGAAAGATAAGGGGATTCAAAGCACAGCACTCGAGTGGTGTAAATCCTACCTATCTAACAGGTGGCAACAAGTAAAAACAGGCCACGCATCTTCAGAACCATTCCTGCAATCACAGGGTGTACCTCAAGGATCGTCCTTATCGGCACTAATGTTTAATATCTACATGCAGCCGATATGTGACTTGATCAGATCCTTTAATGTACAATGTCTCGCTTACGCAGATGACATCCTCCTATATATGCCGTTCACAATTGAACATCCAGTATTCTCCCCAATAATCAAATGTTTTGAAGCTGTAGCTGAATGGTTGCTATCACAAAACCTTCGGATAAACCACAGCAAAACCGACGTTCTTTTTGTCACAAGGAACCGTAAGTTCATACCGCCTCCATCACTACTCGTCAACAACATAGAGTTGAAATCAAAAGCTACCATCCGTTACCTCGGCATCACATTGGATCAGCACTTGGATATGACAACTCATGTCAAGAACATCACAAAAAACGTATATTATAAGATCAAATCGCTACGTCACCTCCGCTCCCTACTAGATCCCACAGACTTCCGAACAACCTTCCAAGCATTAGTCCTCCCACACCTGGATTTTGCCAACATCATCCTACATGGCCTCCCTCAATCAACTTTAAACCCGCTCCGCCTAGCCATGAATACAGCCGCCAGAGTCCTCTCCGGCTCATCAAGATCTGACCATATAACACCCATCATGAAAGAACTGCATTGGTTACCATTACATGCCAGAATCCAGTATAAGTCTTTAGTCCTTACTTTCAAGGCACTAAATAACTACCCCCCTACGCCAATCAGCAAGCTCATCCATGGCACCCTGGAAAACAGAAAAAGGAGAACCACATCAATGAACACCTTAATTGTCCCGAAGATAATAACGAAGTGTACTAAGGCCACCTCCAACAGGGCCTTCTCCTTATTTGCTCCTCTAAACTGGAATGCACTACCTCACGAAATCCGTGCTATCAAAAACCTAATCCTATTCAGAAAAGCATTGAAATACCACCTGTTCACAAAATGCTACCCAGAAGTCAACCTAGTCACTAACAAAACTACCACCTCAATACAACCTGAAAAGGGCTAGTTGGTCATCCTTTCTCTCTAGTCTTATTAGTGAACCACATTGTAACATCCAATCGAGTTTGATATTACTGTATATACCTTTAAGTTAATCTGTACATAGTTCCCCCGGTTGTCCTATTGTTGAAGTTCCCTGTTCAATGTAAAACTCAATGTTACTTGTATGCATTGTAGTATGTTCTTGTTCTATGTACACCGCACTGATTATAATAGCGCGGTATAAAAGAATTGTTAAATAAATAAATAAATAAATAAACATAATACTCAAGGTCATTGATGCAAGAAGGGCTACACTCTGACAGTTATTCACTGCCTGGAGTATGTTTTTGCCCGTTAAGTCTGAGACCTATTTGCTGCTTTACTATAATGCTTGAAGTTGTCGGCTGAATTCTCTACTGAATGCATACTTTCACGTTTCCTGTACAGAGTTGTATCTCCTGTTTTGACAATTTTTTGCTCTGTGATACCTTTTTGACCATTACTGTATAGGTGTGGGGGTGGCTGTCTGCCTATCCAGTGTGTGGTGGCTGCAAACACCTTCCACAGCCCACACTGCCAGCAATGTTGCCAGTATTGGGCTGCCAATGTGCATAATGAGGAGCAAGGTACCATGGGTATAGGCCGGACAGGGTGGCCTGGCCAGGGTGCATCTGCACAGGGCATAGGGCACTGACTGGGACATTTTAGTGCCCGGCCACCACCTACACAGACAGGGTGACCTCAGTATGAACTGCTGAGAGATCACTCTCACCCTGACTGTGCAGTGACCACAGCATGGCTAGGCACCCCCATAGTGCTATATAGTACAGTCAAACCTCGGTTTTCATGATTAATCCGTTCGAAAAAGTCTGACTAAAACCGAAACGTATGAAAACTGAAGCAATATTTACCATAAGAAATAATGTAAATCCAATTAATCTGTTCCAGACACCCAAAAATATTCACAAAAAGTACATTTTATAGAGAATAACTATATTTTTACATACAGAAAACAATGAGAAAAATATAAATGACTAATGAAATGGATAAACAAACATTTAACATCACTGAAAGCAAGCTAAGTACAGTACTGTACAGTATGTTAGCATCTGGCCTTAGCCACACCTGACAAGCTGCTGTGCCCAGTTCTCTTCGGAATCACATTGGATTCAGCCCATTAAAATACCTTTACTTTATCTGCTCAATGCTTCAGAATGGCAGAAAATCTTAATGATATAGCTTCAGACGTACCCTGCAAGAGAAAGAACTGCCTCCCACATTCATGCAACATCTCCTGCTTACGTTGACAGCTTTTCTTCCCTGCTACCTCCGAGCCTGAGGGGGCGCTCCAGAGAACGGGCAGGCGGTGGACGAGATCGGGGCCTTCCTCTCTGCGCAATCCTTGCCTCTCTAACTCTGACCAGGCTCGAGGATGTGTTTCATTTACGTGCTCAGCTGGCTTTCGCTTCTCATCACGCTGGCGATCGGTGAGTCCGGGGGGCAGTGCTGCCGGGACCGGGCGGGCGTTCAGGCAGTGTATACAGACCGGTGTGCAGCGCAAGGGTGTATGTATTTACAGTACTGTACTTTACGAAAACCGAGGCGATGTACAAGAACCGGGACAAAATCTCAGTCAAAAAAAGACGTTGAAAACTGAAGCGATGTATGAGAACCGGGACAAAATCTCAGTCAAAAAAGACGTTGAAAACCGAAGCGTATGAAAACCGGGGCAAATGAAAACCGAGGTTTGACTGTATTTCTTTCATGTGATAGATATGGGTTTCCTTTTGGGGCCCAGTCACTGATTTATCTGCTTGCTGTGTATGCTGACATCCCAGTTCTGGGTGCATGCATCTCCACTGGGAACATGCACTGTGGACTAGCTAGCACACTGTTTGCACCTGGTATGTGCTGTGATGGAGCAGCTTGCAGGGTGCAGTGGCTGATGACTTGCTGCAGGAGAATATCAGATAGTGGTGGGGTGCAGCTCACCATATCCAGGCCTAATATCTGTCTGCTATTGTGTTATGGATGTGTATACAGCTGCATTGACTGCCCTGTGGGGTGTCTGTTCCTCAGCAGGACCTGGGTTGATGGTCCCCTCTACTGCCACCTTTGCAGGGAGGTAGGATGTGGATCTATTGATGGGAGGCCCTGTTTGCCACCCTCAGCCCTAGAGGAGGAGGAGGGTGGTGGTGGTACATAGCCAACCTGGGGGTCCATGGGGGCTACACCTGACTGAAACAGACAGATATCCAAGGTGTTTGTGCAGAAACTACCTATCTCACACATTAACACTGCTTTGGACCGCTGGCATGGCCTCATTCAGCTATGGTAGGTGTTGTGGACCTGTTCCTGGGCGCCTCACCGCACCCTCAGGGTGAGCACAGTATCCGCACAATGTGACGGTGTGTAGCTACTCTGTGCCAGTAAAACACACGGTCAGTACCCCCTACCAGGCCAAGGTGCTGTGGGGGTGCATTGCCCATCTTGTGTTCATCTGTGGACAGCTGATTTGCATGTGCAGTGCATCATGGGTATGGATGGGCTAACCCTATCCTGGTGACCACAACAGAATGTCTGTGTGGTGACGTGCATGCTCTCTACAGCCAGCCAGGGGCCAGCTAGCAACTATAGAGCTGTAGCCCAATGGTTACTTTACTGCCTCTGAAACCAGTGGTCATGGGTTCAAACCCACAGTGGGGTTATTTGATAGGGTTGTCCAATGCATTATCTTTTGTTAATGTACATATTTTGATGCCAGCAAAAACACCCTCAGCGTACTGTACCCATAAGGTGCCTCTGAGGGTGCTTTATAGGGCGCCCTATAGGGCACCTTATGGTTCCCGTCCATATAAGGTGCACTATACATTCTCCTGTGACGCAACCTATAGGGTGCCCTATAGGGGACATTTTAGGGTGCTGTGGCGGACAGTGCACTTTATAATGTGCCCTATGGAGTGCCTTATAGGGTGCCTTATACGGCACCTTCAATTACGGCACGTGAGGGCGTGTTTGCTGGCAGCAATTAATAACATAAAAATAAAGTGCTGCAGGACAAAATATGTACAATGCAAAGCTGATGCCACAGCCAGCCTTACGTATTAGGCACACTGGGGAGCAAACTCATGACCCCTGTATCAGCAGTCAGTGCCTTAACCATTGTGCTCCACTGCTGCTCCTCCTTGCCTGTCAGCGCACCTACTTATGCTTTTCATTCCTTAAACTGCACAGTGCTGCCATAACAAACAGTACACTGACCTTGCGGTACCTCATACGGCACCCTCTAAAGCGCCCTATAAGCAACATTCTAGGGTGCCTTGGCTGACAGTGCACTTTAAAATGTGCCTTATAGGGCACCTTATGTTAACATGCTTTGGGAGTGCGTTTGCTAGTAGTGATAATTAAAATATGAATAAAATGCCTCCTAAAGCAATCTTTCCCTTAATATGTTATGCCTCAGCCAGCCTTGTTCATTGGGGGATTGAACCCCTGATCCCTGCATTGTTGGTCAGTGCCTTAACCATTGTGCTGTGGCTCTGTTCCTGTGATTGCACATCAGCGCGCCGCCTTATGCCGTCCAGTATTAAAAAGCTTCCTAAAATATCAGGGCACTGCCTATCATTTAAATGCCTCAGCTAGCCATCTTCATTGGGCACTGTGGGGGATTGAACCCCTGATCCCCACACCATTGGTTAGTGTCTTAACCATTGTGCTGTGGCTCTGCTCTTTTTCCTGCACATCAGCGTGCCACTTATACCACCCAGTATTATAATGCCTCCATAAACAGCACGCTGCCTAGTATTAATATGCCGCCAAAAACATTAGTGCACTGCCTTATGCCACCCAGTATATCTGTGCCTCATAAATTAACACCTCAGCCAGCTGTCTTCATTGGGCACTGTGGGGGATTGAACCCCTGATCCTTGTACTGTTGGTCAGTGTCTTAACCATTGTGCTGTGGCTCTGCTCTTTTACTTGTACTTCAGCGCGCCACTTATGCCTCCCACGCAGCTATCTCATGCGCTAAGGTGCGGGGCGCACATGGGCGCCGCGCACCTTAGCGCATATGTAAATTCCGCCTTTTCTTTTTCAGGACGGAACGCCCACTCCTTATATGGCACCCGCACACTACCGGGGCTCGCACCTTACTGGGGTTTTAGTAAACATACCCCTTAGTCTTGACTTGAATTTCATCAAATTTGGTTCTAGATGTATTTAGGCATAGAATTTCATAACAAAGGTGCCAAATTAAAAAAGACAGCATTACTAGGTACCTCCCAGCTGCCTTGGCTGGGGGAGGAATCTCCAAAAGGCAATCCTGAAGTGAGCATAGTGCACTAACTGGAGAACAGTGAATAATGACATGGAAAGCCCTGTTTCATGATTTTAAATTTAAGCAATAATATTTTATATTTAATTCTATATGCTACAGGCAATGCTCTCGAGCAAGAAGTAAAATGACACGATCTGAACATTTTACAAAGCACATGAAAGTGCAATCTGAGACATCCAAGCCAGAATATCCAAAAAATCCCTCCAGGTATGTCCAAGTGCAAACACAATTTCACAAACGTGGATGTGCCCGATATGGATGTCTAGGGTAGCATCTACATAGATGTCCCTGGCATAGTATCCAAGACCGGGGATGTCTAAGATGTTCAGTGGTGGCGCAAACACACAATAATTTTATTAATTGCACAAAAAATAACATTGCGATTGTGGAGCATACTGAAGATAGTGGAGTGCAATCTTTTCTACAACCTCCAGATGTATTAAGGCCTAAACGAGCAATTTCCCAACGTTTTCCTGGAACGGGTCTAAAGTTGGACATGGTCGTAGATGTCCCAAAAGTTTCTGAAATTGATCGGGTATGTCTCCATCCATCGTCCTGGCCTGGACATGCTTCCACTATATCCTATGCCAAGGGCACCTTCAATTAAGGTTGGTAAAATGGCTTCCGGGATGCCTTCACAATCTGGATATCCACATACATGTTTCCAGATGTCCAACTCACTAATAAGGTGTCTAAAATGACCCCCTTAGTGTTATAGATTAATTTAATCATTGCATTCTGGACACACTGGAACCTTCTGAAGGCAACCTGCCTAATCCCATTGAATAGGGCATTACAATAGTCGAGCCATGGCATAATAAATACATGGGCCAGAATAAGTAAAGCTTCCCTGTCTAAAAAAGAATGAATAGATCTAATTTGGCAGAAATGAAAGAAGGATTTATGCACGAAACTTCCCATGTGCTCGTCAAAGGTCAAACCTGTATCAACTTTAACACCCAAAATAATGAGGGATGAAACTAAATCAATAGGTCACCTGTCAAACTGTGGGGAAGAGATGGTTTGTAATCTCAATCTGTTACCCACATAGCTTGACATTTCTGATGGTTTAATTTCAACTGATTGACTTCCAGCCAATGATGCACTTTAGTTAGACATAGATCTAAATGTGAAATCTGCATGAATTTGACTCCACTTAAAATATTAGCTGAATATCATCCAATGATTGAATTAGGGACAGCAGTGGACTGTTAAAAACATTAAAATGAACAGGTGCAAGGATTGAGCCTTGTGGCACTCCTAGTTTAAGTGGTTATAGTGTAGAGAATGTTGCATTTGCTAGTACTTGAAAAGAACAACCAGTAAGAAATTAGGTGACTGAAGACAGTCAGTGCCACATCACTCTTCCCTTTTTTTCTCTCTACTTTTGACCCAGAGCTGCTGGCTATAAGGGCTGGCCCAACCAATAGGTGAACAAGGCAGCTACCTAGGGTGACAGCTTCTTTGGGGGGAAAATAACAGGGTATTCAAAACTGAACAATAAACACTTCATGACTGTGGAAATCTTTTACTGAAGCTTCACCTTCACTTGCTATTCCCCTTAATATGGTGTCACCTTTTTTACTGTTGGTTGCTCCAAGAAATGCTCTTTCAAAAGATCCCAACAATTGGTGAGTCTCATTCCATCTCTTCGTAAAACTCCTCACTTCAGTTGGACCATTAGATGATGGAAGGGTAAAAGTTGCTCTGAGAGAGGACAAGGCCACAGCTGAGAGATTGAATGTTTTTGCTTCCATCTTTATTGAAGAAGATGTAGGAAACTTACCCATGCCAGAAATGATATTTAAAGGTGATGTATCAGAGAAGTTGAAATAAATCTCAATCAGTTGGGAAGATGTAATAGAGCTAATTGATAAACTAAAGAGCAGCAAATCACCTGGACCAGATGGCATACATCCCAGGGTATTGAAAGAACTGAAATATGAGATTGTAGAACTACTATTAGAAATCTGTGATCTATCATTAAGATCATCTGTAGCACCCGAAGACTGGAGAGTAGCCAATGTAAAGCCAATTTTTAAAAAGGGTTCAATAGGTGATCCGGGAAACTACAGGCCAGTGAACCTGACATCAGTATTGGTCAAAATGGTAGAAACCATTATAAAAAACATTCATTGTTCTATGTACATAATTTTGTTAATTAACCGAATTTCAGACTGTTTGTTCTGTTTGATGTAATAATGTTATTCTTTGTAAACCGCCCCTGATCACAGGAAGGGGCAGTATAGGAGAAACATCAAATAAAATAAAATAAAAAAATAAAATTACTGAACATGTAGATAGTCATGGTTTAATGGCAGAAAGACATTGTTTTTCAGTCTTCACACTTTCTGTAGTAGTATTTACAGTAAGTTTCTCATTTTGCCATCATGCGGTGAAATCTCTCTCTCTCTCTTTCCCAGCTATGCAATCCCTCTTGTTTACTATTCACGTTTTGAAATACAAACTTTCCACCTGGGTTGGTGTTTCTCCTGTAGTCCTCCCAGCAGTCTTTGAACATCATTTGGTTTTTAATTATATGTTCTTGAAGTATTTTAAATTGTCTTCTGTGTTTTTATTCCTTACATGCATAAATGTGCTTGCATGGTCCAACGAACACATTTCATTACTTTCACTACTTTTGTTATTTATTTTTATATATGATTTCTATTATGATTGATAGTCTGGTGTATATTTTAATGAATTAATGGTTCTCTATATATTTAGTTCCTATTAGTTTTATTATTATTGTTTTTATGCTTTATTTAACTCTGATGCATGAGTATGTGGATATCCAAAAAAAATCAGAACACCACTCTTTACAGAGCACTATGGGCAAGACCATACTGACTCCGTTACACACACCCCATAAATGGCCAGCCAAACAATGCAATCAATGATTTAGATAACAGTACAATTGATTCCTACTATTAACCGAATTGTAAATATCCATTGAAGATGAAGCACAACTAATGCGCTGTACACCGACCAGTTACTCTGTTAATATTCAATGGCTGTATGACAGTAACAAAGCCATCTAACTTCACTGTATACACAGCTAATTATACTATACATAGTTCATTTACTGTTAAACACTGTTCTAATGTACAATCATACTGTTCCTAATGTACATAGTTGTGTTGTTCTTGAGTGCCATCTAGTCGGTGTCGACTCATGGCGACTCTGGATAGTGTCACAACGCCCCCCTGGTGGCACTGGGATGTCACAGCAGGGAGGGTGGACACAAAAATATTTTATGGTGGAGTTTAGCTCAAAGACAGGGCCCAGGTTTTTATAGTCCTGGTAGCCTTCTGGATAACCAAAGCTCCAAAGAATATAACAGTCCGAGGGTAGGGAGAATAAAGGCTTTTATTTCCCGTATTGCAAATAGGTTCAATAGCTCAGAATTTACATCAACACAAAAATGTCCTTGCTTCAGGTTGAAAGAAAAAGAAACATGAACTGAGTTAGACCTGTTAACTTCACAGCAGTACTATAAGAAACACAGATTCAAACCTTCCCCCAGACCACAGCTCTACTCCTCGGCTAAGGGCTCAAAGCTTTCTGCCAGACAATAGCTGCAATCCATCTCGGGGTCCGAAAGGTCATCCGGGAATTCCACCTGCATTGGTTCACAGTCAGGAATATCTAGTGGCTCGCATTCAGGCTTTTTATACAATGTTTGTACGATGTCCCAATGCACTGCATCCAAAGGTAAGCCTTGGTTTTGTACACCTCTAGAGTGAGGACAGTTTCTCTTGCCTACTGCTCTTATACTAGAGAGTTTCTTGTTTGGCACAGGTTTGTATTTTGTAGCACAAATAGTTCTAGAAGGATAACATTCCTCTGGGCCCTGCTCCTCCTGCGTCACAGCTTTCATAAAATCACAATCAGTAAAATAGTGATTACCTTTCCTTTTGGGTTTATCACGGCCAAATGAGGGTTGATGCTTGTTCCTGCTGTGGTTTGGCCTCTCTGACACCAAGGTAGGCCTCCAGTTCTCCGGCCGGCCTTCTGCTGGGGTTAAGCCACACTTGCACCACAGCTTCTTTCTCTCTGGGCCAGGAATGTTACCTTTCAAAGTAACTCTTTCACCTCCTTCTTGGTTACCCCTCGTTGTGTCTTTCAAAGGTTGCTGGTCTCTGCCAGACTCAGGTCTAGGACTCTCTGGCACAGTCCTTCTCCTTCCAGGGTTAGCTTCTTCTTTGTATCTTTCCCACTTGGAAAGTGTATCCTCTCCCCTCTTGGGATATTTGAGGCGGATTCCTTCACCTGGTTCTGTTGAGTCTGCTGGGCCGGTTCCTTCTGTCAGGACTCCTATTCCCTGGTCCTTCTGTCCTTCCAGGAAAGCTCTCCTTTCTTCTTCCAGGGTTAGCTTCCTTCCTGTGTCCCTTGTGTCTCCTGTGTCTGGGCTTTTAAAAGGAATTCTTCCCTTTCTGGATTGGGTGCAGGCCGGTATTGCATCATTGGCTCTGGGGTGTGGCTCCTCAGTCCTCCAGAGGTCTCTCTTGCTCCCCCTATATGGCTCCTCGCGATGCTGCAGCCGGTGTCTGCCTCTTTTTTCTAAGTTAAAAGCATTTTCTTCTGTCTGCAGAGGGTCTGCAGTACCACAATAGTTGTCCTAAATTGTGTTTGGTCTTCAATCAGGCAGCTCATTGTTTACAGACTGGCACCCATTACTGCTGTTACTGTATCAATCCATCTCATTGCCGGCCTTCCTCTTTTGCATTGACCTTCTATCTTGCCAAGCATAATGTCTTTCTCTAATGATCTCTTTCTTCGCATGATGTGTCCAAAGCATGAAAGTCAAAGTCTTGTCATCTGAGCTTCTAAAGAAAGCTTAGGTTTGATCTTCTCTAGTACTGACTGGTTTGTTCTTCGGGCAGTCCATGGTATATGCAATATTCACTGCCAGCACCATTATTCAAAGGCATCAATTTTCTTCCTGTCTATCTTGTTCACTGTCCAACGTTTGCATCCATATGATGTTATTAAAAATACCATGGCTTGAACAAGTTGAATCTTTGTATGGAGAGAGACATCTCTGCTCTTCAGAATCTTGTCTAGGTCCTTCATAGCCATTCTGCCAAGAGCAATGTGTCATCGGATTTCTTGACTGCTTGTTGCTTCTTTATTGATAGTTGATTCTAGTAGGTTAAAATTGTCCAAGATTTCAATTTCTTCTCCATCAACAATGAACTTATCGATTTTGCCAGTTGTCATGATCTTTGTCTTCTTTACATTAAGGTGCAGGCCCATTTTAAGACTATGTTCCTTGATCTTGAGAAGCAATTATTTCAGATCATCTTCACTTTGTTGTGTTGGAAGAAAGCGAGAAGTCTCTACAAAAGGTGAAAAAACAAAAACGGCCAAAATGGATGACGGATGAAACTCTGAAAATTGCCCAGAAACGCAGAGAAGTTAAAGCCAGAGGAGAAAGAGAGGCAATTGCAGAACTCAACACAGATTTCCAATGTGCAGTAAGATAGGACAAGAAAAAATACTACAATGACGCATGCAAGGAAATAGAAGCAGCATAGCGCAGGTTGTTGATGAGTCTTCCACCAATCTTCACACCTCTGTTGTCTTCATACAATCCTGCTTCTCTGATGATTTGTTCTGCATATACATTAAACAAGTAGGGGGAAAGTATGCAGCCTTGTTGTACACCTTTGCTGATTTTAAACCATTCTGTTTCTCCTTGTTCCATTCAAACTGTTGCTTCTTGATCAATGTACAGATTGTGCAAGAGAATGATCAGGTGTTCTGGTATACCCATGCTTCTTAATGTGGCCCAGAGTTTCTCATGGTTTACACAGTCAAAAGCCTTGCTGTAGTCAATAAAGCACAAATAGATATCCTTTTGTTATTCTTTAGTCTTTTCAAGGATCCAGCTCACATCCGCGATGATGTCTCATGTTCCTCGCCCTTTCCTGAACCCTGCTTGCACTTCAGGTAGTTCTTTTTCAGGTATGGTTGTAGTCTCTGTTGATAATCTTCAGTAGAATCTTTCTGGCATGTGGGATCAGAACGATTGTGCGATAATTTCCACAGTCAATTGGATCACCTTTCTTAGTATTGGTATAAACATAGATATTTTCCAGTCAGTTGGCCATGATGTTGTCTTCCAAATTTCCTGGCAGAGCCTTGTAAGCATGGTAACAGCTGCATCAGATTGCTGTAATACTTCTATGGGAATGCCTGGTGCTTTTTTCTTTGATGAGGCTTTCATTGCTGCTTCGTCTTCTTCTTTCATCATCAATGGTTCTGGATCATAAGGTGGAGGTTGAAATGGTTGTTGGTCCACTTGATCTTTAACATATAAAAACTCTGTATATTCTTTCCACCTTTTTTTTATCTTCTCAGCATCAGTCAACATAGATCATTGAGCATCTTCTAACATTCCAATTTGAAGCTGAAATTTTTTCTTTAACTCTCGTAGTTTTAGGAAAGCCGATCTTGTTCTTCCTCTAATAGTTCTGCTTCTATTTCCTTGCATACGTCATTGTAGTGCTTTTTCTTGTCCTGTCTTTCTGCACATTGGAAATCTCTGTTGAGTTCTGCGATTGCCTCTTTCTCCTCTGGCTTTACCTACACAGGTAGTGCCTTTCGAAAATCCCGGATAAGTCCTAATGCGCCCAGATGCTATGTGGTTAGCATTGGGGCGTGTTGGGGCGTTCCAGGGCAGAGCGGGGGTGGAGGAAAGGGCTAAATGGGTAGCAGCAATTTTCAATGCTACCCACTTAGCTCTCTGCACCTTAAAGATAGGCAAGGTGAAAATCCGGGTTAAGGGGGGTCAGCAGGCTATGTGCCAATGCGGCACATAGCCTGCCTAACTCAAAATCAGGCTCTTAAACTTTTATAACTTTCTATAATAAAGTCCTTGCTGCAGTGATACCTGTCTTTTGCCTCAGACCCTCACTGAATTTGTCCACTTGTCTATTTATCTATCATGCTCATATATGTGGGAATCCACAGGATTAACTTATTGTCTGAGAATTCAGGGCACTCACTCCTTGTCTGTGGGTTCTTCCAATAATATGAAATTTTACAGCTTGCAAAGATCCTCCTCAGGAGTAAAATACTCAGCCAAAGAGCAAGTACAGTTCAGATGAGTTAACAAGTTTCAGTAAACTATAAAAAAAACTTTCAAAATGAGTCGTAATCTTGCACCAGAAATACAATCACCAACATGTCTGCTGGCTCTGCTCATCACTTCCATAACTCTCAGCATACTTTCCATACTCTGAGCAGGCCCAGAATTACTAAGCACCCATCACATGATGAAATGGAAAATGAGGGTCACTTACAGCAGCACCCCTCAAAATACCAGTTTCAAATGGTTATAATGGTTATTAGTAACCCCATACAACTTACACACCCTACTTCTTCATTTCCTCTGTCTTCTTGGTGAGACAGCAATACAGGGCACTCCCCCCTCTGAACTTCATATCAATATATTGGGATAGTTCTGTATAATATAATGTGTTCTTTATAATGTGTTTTGTTTGTGTGTCAGTGTATAAGTATTTGCGTTTTGATTTATATATATATGTGGTTCGAGTCATTTTTGTCCAATAAATCTTAAGTAGTCAGAGTGAGGGATGAGTCATCTGATGTCTGACCCTTAGGGGCATGTTTACTAAAAACCGCCAATGTGCGCAGCCGCACAATAGCGCACTAAAAGCGTATTTAAGAGCGCTTAAGTGCCCTTCAAATGTGCGATGAAGCCCCGCACCCTTGCGCGTCACAGTAAAGGGTGCCGCAGAAGTACGCACCCGCAAATGTCCGATAGAGGCGTGGAAAGGCTAACGGAGGGCGGAGGAAGGCCCCGGAGGGGCGGAGAGAAGGGGTTAATGGGAAGGGGAGGGGAGAGGCCCCTCGCGCAGTTGCGTTGCCGAATTTACAAGGGAAAAATAGCGCGAGTGAATCACTCGCGGTAGAGGGCATTTAAAGGTAAGAGAAACAATTTCCGTCAGCAATGTACAGCAAAACCGGGGAAACCTGCAAAACGTGAGCAGTGTGATACATCTGCACAGCCCAAAAGTGGAATTAAAAATAGAAAAGGACCACAACAAAAATTGTAAAAATAGTAAGTCAGCTGGGGAACAGTTATAGTAATGGGCAAAACTAAAAACCACACCCAGGAAAGCTCCAGCAAAAAGAAATGATGTTTGGAAAGGTGTACGGAGCGGAGACTCTTCCAAAAAACATTTCCTTTTTGTTGGAGCTTTCCTGGGAGTGTTTGCTATGGTTGCCCATTAATATCACTGTTGCCCAGCGTGGTGATATTGTGTCCCCCATTTTCCGTGGTCATTTCCGGGGTTTATGTGCACGTTTGTCACCAGACAGGGTGCATGTGCCCAAGGTAAAAATGCGTAGAGCAGGGTTTGCGACTCCATCCTGCCAGATTTACTACCTCCAGGGGCTGCACTGTCTCTGTGGCCATAGTGTGGTGCAGCAGACAGAGCCAGTACCTCTAGGAACAGAGGGTCAGAGGTTCAAATTCCAGCTGGGGCACTTGCCAGTCCAGTCCCTATATTTTACCCACCACTAAACAAAGATAGCACAGAATCCCTTGTATTGCAGGGAACATAAGCATGGGGAAAACACCCATATTTTATCCAACACTGCACACACACCACAACAATGGGCATTACCTACAGCCACGTCCCCCAAATGCAGTCCCGTACTGCCACATTGCAATCAGGTCATCTGCTTTTTCTGAGAGAGGCTCATGCCAGCATGTTGGTGGACGAGTACATGTGGTGCAGGGGGCAGTGGCTGCTAGCCACAGAAGACAGAGGCTTAGCCATGTGCAGGCTGGCACAGTCCACTGCAAAAGACAGGCCCTGCCGGATCCACAGTCATGGATGTTCCAGGGAAGCCAGCCAATCTGTGGCTACACGGTGGTGCAGTGCACACAGACAGTGCATGCAAAAACAGAAGGTCACAGGTTCAAAGCACAGCTGGGGCTACCACCAATCCTGCCCACATATTTTTCCCACAACTAAACAGTGATAGTAAGGACACACCTTTCGTGGTGAGGACATATGCAATGGTACTACGTCTATCTTTTACCCCACTGAGCACAGACACCATGAACAGGGGCAGTACCTAGAGCAGAAGCTCCCAAATGCAGTCCTGGTGGGCCACACACCAGTCAGGTTCCATGCTACCACTCATACAAATGCCTGTGCTGTATATCTATGCACCACCCCCATGGCATGTAGATGTAGCTCATGCATATTCATGAGGGACAGCAGGAAAACCCGAACAGTGTGATGCAAACCTGGACTGGAGTTGGGAATCTCTGCCGTAAAGCAGCAGCCAACAGGGCCAGACACACCCACACCCACACCCACAGGCCCCATTGGCCAATGTCTCCTGGAGAGGCAGAACATTGGACCCTGCATGCATCTCCCAATACTAGCACCTGCATACCTTAGCAATGTCACCCTACACCTGAGGTATACGGTACACAGCTCTGAGACGTTTGCTAGGAGTACTGGCAGATAGATATCCATACGTTACACACATACTGCTAGTTGACCCCATCAGAGCAATCAGTTAGGTGTTTGCGGTGCGTACTCCAGGCCTGGCCTCTGACGGTGTTTACCACCCTGGGGAGTGACCCCCAGCAGTACTGTGTACCATATCCATGCCTTGCCGTGCCAAGGACCGGTTTGGTGGGCAAGGCTAATTACCGCCTCAATAGTAGCACCATGATGGCATAGGTGTGGAAGTGTGTGTCTGTCTATACAGGGGGTGTTGGCTGCAAGCCCCTTCCACAGCCCACACTGCCAGCACTGTTGCCAGTATTGGCCTGCTAATGTGCATAATGAGTAGCAAGGGACCATGGGTACATCTCAGACAGGGTGGGCTGACCAGGATGTAGCTGCACAGGGCATAGGGCACTGACAGGGACATGGTAGTGCCTGGCCACCACCTACACAGACAGGGTAACCTCTGTATGTGCTGCTGGGGGATCACTCTCACCCTGAGTGTGCAGTGACGGCAGCATGGCTAGGCACACCCATAGTGCTGTATTGTTTTTCTCTCATGTGATATATATGGGTTTCCTGTTGGGGCCTCTTCACTGACTTATCTGCTTGTGTGCTGCCACCCCAGTTGTGGGTGCATGCATTTCCATCAGGACCAACCAGCAGACTGCACAGATGGTATGTGTCTTGATGGAGTGCCTTGCAGGGTGCAGTGGCTGATGGCTTGCTGCAGGAGAATATCAGATAGGGGTGGGGTGCATCTGTGAATATCCAGGCCTAATGTCTGTCTGTTATGAATGTGTGTGGAGCTGCTTGGACTGCCCTGTGGGGTATCTGTTTTCTAGCAGGGCTGGGGTTGATGGTTCACTCTACTGCCATCGGGGTGGGATGGGGATCTAGTTGGTGGGAAACTGTGTTTTATCCACGGGGAAGGGTGGTGGTTCCACTAACTGAGGCAGACAGAGATCTCCAAGATGTTTATGCAGCACCTACCTATTTCACAGGTTATTGCTGCTTTGGAGCTCTGGCATGGCCACATTCAGCCATGGAAGGTGTTGTGGACCTGGTCCTGGGCGCAACATCACAAACTCAGGGTGAGCACAGTAACCGCACAATGTGATGGTGTTTAGCTACTCTTTGCCGTTTGTCTACCCACTCAGGACACCCTACCAGGCCGAGGTGCTGCGTGGGTGCACACGGACACCTCCCCCTACCAGGCCGGGGAGCTTTAGGGGTGCAGTTCCCATCTTGTGTGCATCTGTGGACAGCTGATTTGCATGTGCAGTGCATCATGGGTACGGGTGGCCTAACCCTATCCTGTTTACACCAGCAGACTGTCTGTGATGTGACGTGCAGGCTATCTGCAGCCAGACAGGGGCTTGCTTACAGCTATAGAGCTGTAGCCCAATGGTTACGTCACTGCCTGTGCAGCCAGAGGTCATGGGTTCAAACCCACAGTGGGGTTCTGTAATAGGGTTGTCCAAAGCATTATTTTAATTTACTGTACATATGTTGATGCCTGCAATAACACCCTCAGCGTACTGTACCCATAAGGTGCCTCTGAGGGTGCTTTATGGGGCGCCCTATAGGGCACTTTATGGTTGGCATCCATATAGGGTGCACTATACATTATCCTGTGTCGCAACATACATGCTGCCCTATAGGGGACATTCTAGGGTGCCTTGGCGGACGGTGCACTGTAACATGTGCCTTATGGGCCGCCTTATGTTAACATGCTGTGAGAGTGCATTTGCTAGTAGTTATCACAAAATAAAATTAAAAAGCCTCCTACAGCACTCCACAACATAAAACATACTGCCTCAGCTAGCCTTTTTCACTGGGCATTGTGAGGGATTGAACCCCTGGTCCCTGCACCATTGGTCAGTGTCTTAACCATTGTGCTGTGGCTGTGTTCCTTTGCTTTAGCATTAGTGCGCCGCCTTGTGCCCATCAGCTAGCCGCATCCTGCTGCCCACAATTAACAGTGCGCCGCCTTATGCCGCCCAAAATGAACAGTGCGCTGCCTTATGCCGCCCGAAATGAACAGTGCGCCGCCTTATGCCGTACAAAATTACTTTGCCTCCTGACACACTTTTCCACATTCAAGGTGGTGCCTCAGCCAGCCTTTTTGGGTTGTGCACACTGGGGGATTGAACACGTGGCCACTGCACCATTGGTTATTGTCTTCACCATTGTGCTACAGCTCTGTTCCTATATGTGCTCAGCTGTGCCCCACTTAGCCTTCCCACACGCTAATGTGGGCCCTGCACATTAACGCGACGCCCACACGTATGGTCGTTTTTTTTCCTTTTTCGGCCTGAACCGCCCACTCCTTATATGGCACAGGCACACTACCGCGGCCCCGCACATCAGGAATGTTTAGTAAATATGCCCCTTAAGTTCAGAATATGCCTTGAGGGTAGGTGCTTACTCCTTACATATTCAATCTGTATCTCCTACCAGTTTGCCTAGCTGTGCAAAAGAGTGGTGGGGGGTGGGGGGTGGGAGTAGGGTTGCCAACTGGCTCCAGATGCGCCCAACAGGCTTGATCCAGTCCTGGGTTTACCCCATTGCATGCATGGAGATGTAGTTCTGAATTCCCTATTGCACTCCATAAGAAAAACAAGACTACATGTCCCTGCATGCAATAGGGTAAACCCAGGACTGGATCAAGCCTGTCGGGCGCATCTGGAGCCAGTTGGCAACCTTAGGTGGGAGGCTGCATTTTTATGTGTAAGCTGATGATGTGCAAGTATTGATTCCACTGCCAAAGGACATGGATCAGGTTGGTTTGGTTTTGCAGGAAAGGATGGATTCCTTATGTAACTGATTTTGTTTGATGCAGTTGAAACTAAACAGGACTAAGACAGAGATGTTGTAGCTATCTGAACAAGTGAGGAGGGTGTCTCTTGCTTTAGGGGGATGTATCTGATTTAGTGTTTGAGGAGTTCAGCCATGACATGAGGGTCGTTGTGGACATAGGCTTGCAGATGACAGATAATATTGTGAAGCCGGTGTGAGGTTCATTTTCAGTTCTGAGACTTATCTGTCAGTTGTGGATGTATCTTTCATAGGTTACGAGAGTGCTAATATTGCCATGGCAAGTTTATTGCAATTCAGTTTTTATGGCTTTTGTCCCAGAAAGACATTCAGTATCTGCAACTGGTGCAGAATGGGTTGTGAAATTGACCATGGGACTTAGGAAATCGGACTATGCCTTGCCAGTCTGTTCCAATTACACTGGCTGTCTATTGAAGTTCATATCCAGTGTACGGTTAAGGCATTGCATGACCTTGCACCAGGTTATCTGACCACTAGATTTCATCTTCACTTCCCAGGACAGTCATAGTGTTCACAGGGGTGAGGAGCATTGTGCGTTCCAAGCACTGATGTCATGAAGAAGGATGCACCATGGGGAAAGATCATTTTCTGTTCTGGCACCAATGTGGTGGAATGCACACCCCATTACAATGAGGAATGAAAAGAAGTTTGGCAGTTTTAGGAAGGGCTTAAAGACTTACCTTTTTAAAGTTGCATTTGAGAAGAGAGGAGGAGGGGGAATGTTTAAAATGTTATGTTTTGTAAGTGTTGCTTCTTTCTGTTTTTGTGTATCACATAGAGTGGTTTGGAACTGCGGTATATTTATTTATTTATTTAAAAGTTTTTCTATCCCGCCTTATCCTTCAATCAAGGCAATTTCCACAGCAAACAATCATAATGGTGGTTCAAGTGTGTTCATGCAGTGATGCAGATTGTGTGTATGTGTTGGTGTATATTAGATTCATTTGAGCTATATACATTCTTATGCATAGGGCTATTTGCATTATGAGCTATATACAATCTTATGTACAAGGGACAGGAGAGGGGGGTTGGTCTTTTGTTCCTGCTTTTTGAGTAGATCATGTGATGTGTCCATAGTGTTCAATGAACAGTGTTGTCTTAAGCTGCTTCCGGAAGTCTCTGAGGTCTGTTGTTAGTCTTAGTTCATCTGGGAGGGTGTTCCAAATTGCTGGTGCGGCCAGGGAGAGGGCTCATTCTGCCATGTCCTTGCGGATCTTGGTAATGTCTTTTGGGGTGTTAACGCAATTGGAAGTGCCTCTCCTCCTTGGTCGTGTGCTTCTGTCTGGTTGTATGATTGTTTTTAGGCTGAGAGCTGATGACTGTTGTTTGATCTTGAAGATGTTTATGACCATTTTGTATTTGATGCGTGAGATGATTGGGAGCCAGTGGAGGTGTTACAGAATGGGTGTGATGTGTTCATGTTTTGTTGTGTCAGATATTATGCGGGCTGCTGTGTTTTGTGCCAGTTGTAGTGGTCTGAGGGTTTGTTTTGGTAGATCAATGTATATTGGGTTGCAGAAGTCTAGTAGTGGGGTTATTAGTGCCTGGGAGACTGTACGGAAGTGCTCTGGGGCGAGGAGGGGTTTGAGGCGTCGGATGAGACTCATCCTGTGGTATGTGCTTTTGATGGTTTTGTTTATGTGTGATTGTAGATTCAGTTCCTTGTCCAGGGTTACTCCGAGGTACTTTACTTCCAGTTTTATGGGTATGGTTGTGTCCTTTATCTTGATGTTGTGTGGAGGGATGAAGTCAGTGTTTCGAGTGATGATTAGTGCCTCAGTCTTGCTATAGTTTATGATGAGGTTGTTGTTTTGAAACCAGCTAGTCATGTGTATAAGGCAGTTTGTTATTTTGGAGTAGTCCGGGTTGTTGACTGTGATGGGTGTGTATATCATGATGTCATCAGCGTAGATTGTGTATTGTATGTTGTGTTCCTTCATGATGTCGCATATTGGCTGGATGTAGAGGTTGAACAAAAGTGCTGATGAGGCTGATCCTTGTGGTACTCCTTGTAGGACTTTTATGGGTCGGAAAATGTTGGGGCCTACCTTGACCTGTATCTGTCTGTCGGTTAGGTATGATTGGAACCATTTCAGGGTGGATCCATGTAGCCCAATGTTCTGTAGTCTTTCCAGTAGAGTTCTGTGTTCCACTGTGTCGAATGCTGATGAAATGTCGATGAAGATCATTAGTATTCCTTTCTTGGAGTTGTCTATGATGCGGAGAATGTTATTGAAGAGGTATATCAGGAGTGTTTCTACCCCGTGGTTGGGGCGGGGTATATAGATTTAAATCAACCAATAAATACATAAATAAATAGTAAGTGGCTAGCAGATTGCCCCTATAATAAGACTTCAGCATTACAACTGGAACAATACACATTATTGGGGTTATTTTAGAAGTCTTATTCACAATTTACACATGTATAATCAGGCATATACACATGTAAATAAAAGCCACGTACACATGGATGTCTATACCACACTGAAATTGCACGGGGTGGGAGGGGGATGTCATGGGAGTGTGTCATGGTCATGTTCTGAGTGGGGTAAACATCTATACATGTATTTCTCATTTCATATAAGGAATACATGTGGAAGCCCAAAATTGTCTATATCCAGAATTACACCTGTTTCCCTACATGAATAGGTATTTAGAAAGTGCCCCTTTTGGCCATCCTTTTACCGGAGGGATGAAGGAGGATAACACCCTCAGTCCCATAATGTTTATTTCCCCCTCAAAATTGAAATGAGATGGAGACAGAATCCCCTGTAGTTAATTAAGGGTGTCTGCATATCTAAGTTTGCAAAATGGCTCTCTTGCACATTCTGAAATGCTGATGCTTGCACATGTAAGTTGCCAGGTTTCCTCTGTCGATTTTTCCCACATGTGCATTTGTGAAATGGCTCCTTACTACTGCATGTGGATATACATCCCTGTGCGTCCCTGCATCTCCTTATTCATATTTTAGAAATGGCTCCACCTTTAGTGTTGTTGCTGTTGTTAAGTGCTATCGTGTTGGTGTCGACTCATGGCGACCCTCTGGATAGTTGTCCTAAATTGTGTTCAGTCTTCAGCCAGGCGGCTCATTATTGACAGACTGGCACCTGTAGCTGCTGTTATAGTATTGATCCATCTCATTCCTGGCCTTCCTCTTTTGCGTTGGCCATGATTTTGTCTTCCAAATTTCCTGGCAGAGCCTTGTAAGTATGGTAACAGCTGTATCACTTTGCTGAAATACTTCTGTGTGAATGCCATCAATGCCTGGTGCTTTGTCCTTTGATAAGGCTTTCAATGCTGCTTCAACTTCTTCCTTCATCACCAATGGTTCTGGATCATAAGGTTCAGACTGAAACGGCTGTTGGTCCACTTGATCTTTATCATATAAAAACTCTGTATATTCTTTCCACCTTTTCTTGATCTTTTCAGCATCATTCAACATAGATCCTTGAGCAGCTTGTAACATTCCAATTCGAGGCTGGAATTTTTTCTTTAACTTTCATAGCTTTAGGAAAGCTGATCTTGTTCTTCCTCTAATAGGTTCTGCTTCTATTTCCTTGCATGTGTCATTGTAGTACTTTTCCTTGTCTTGTCTTGCTACACATTGGAAATCTCTGTTGAGTTCTGTGATTGTCTTTCTTTCTCCTCTGGCTTTAGCTTCTCTGCATTTCTGGGCAATTTTCAGAGTTTCTTCCATCATCCATTTTGGCCATTTTTGCTTTTTCACCCTTTGTAGAGACTTCTCACTTTCTTCCAACACAGCCTTCTTGATGTCATTCCATAACTCTTCTGGAGCTCTGTCATTTGTATCTAAAGCAGCAAATCAATTTTGCAGGCAGTCTTTAAATTCCAGTGGTATATTCTCAAGGTCATATTTTGCTACATTCATGAATGGTTTGCTGTTTTTCAACTTTAGCTTGTGTTTGCATACTAGTAGTTGGTGGTCTGTACCACAGTCAGCTCCAGGTTTTGTCTTTGTTGATGTTATAGAGCTTTTCCATCGTTGACTTCCACAGATGTAGTCAATTTGATTTTTGTACAATCCATTGCGTGAAGTCCATGTGTACAGTCGCTGCTTGTGTTGCTGGAAGAAGGTGTTTGAGATGAATAGATTTTTGGTCTTGCAGAATTCTATCAGTCTTTCTCCAGCTTTATTTCTGTTGCCAAGTCCATATTTTCCAACCATTTTGCTTTCTTCTTTGTTACCAACCTTTGCATTCTGTCACCCATGATTATCAGGATATCCTGTTTGCATGTTCTGTCAATTTCAGCTTGTACTTGTTCATAGAACTCATCAATTTCATCCTCTTCTGCAGTTGTTGTTGGGGCATATATTTGAATTATAGTTGTGTTGATAGGCATTCCTTGTAGAAGAATAGAAATTAAGTGTTCACTGACTGTATTGTATTTCATTACAGTTCTTGCAAGTTTCTTCTTAATTATAAATGCAACCCCATTTCTTCTTTGTCTTTCATTTCCAGCATAGTAGACCATGTGATCATCTGATGCAAAGTGCCTGATGCCAGTCCATTTCAGTTCGCCAACACCCAACAGATCAAGTTGTACACGTTCCATTTCATTCATGACCACCTTTAACTTCCCTTGGTTCATGCTTCATACGTTCCATGTTCCAATATGTAAGACATCTTTACAGCTTCTGACTCTCATTTCATGCACAGTTACATCAGCAGTCAGACTCCCGAAGCTTTGATCTAACCACATCATAAGTGCTGGCTTTACTTTGAAAAGTCTTCAGCTCCTCCCCAGTAGACAGTTGAGTGCCTTTGGACCTGGGGGACTCAACTTCCAGCACTACAGTGCAATTTGTTTTGTTGTGACTATCCATTGGGTTTTCATGGCACGATACGGAAGTAGATTGCCAGGCCTTTCTTTCGTGCAGTTTAAGTTTAGTGTTGTTACTGTTGTCACAGAAATGTGATCCTCCACCACCAACACTGTCCCATTCTACTGCTGCCCAGATGGATGTTTTTTCTTGGTCTGGCACCTCAGCTGAAACCTGTCTATCTTGGGAGACCCTGCCAGTAGTTAAACTACCGATAGCTTAGCCCTTAGAATAACTGATGCACACAAGCCTTCACATCATGACAAGCTGCAAACCAAGTGATGACCATCTTTTGTAGAGCTGTTTAAAAACCAGCAGAATTGTAAATGTGGTGATCTTGATGTCTCATTTCTGATCCCCGTGTGCTGGAGTGCCTTTACGTCATAATTCATTACCTATGGGCAATGTAGTACTTTTGTATTGTCTTTGAACATCTATATACATATATGATTAATTTGGGAGTGAACAATTTATTTTCCAGTTTAGAGATATCTTGCTCCTATAGCAGAGATCACAGCACTATACAGTAATCGGGAACCAAAGGAATGCTACATGAAACATATTAATGACTGGCAGTTCATTCCTACACTACTTATGGCACTAATGTTTGCACCACCTAGGATGTTAAGTAACTCACTCAAAATTATGTGGGAATCTTTTCCATCAAACATACTCTTTACTCTTGAAAGGAAAATATTGATTTAACATTTTCAAGCCAATCATATAAATTCCCATGTTACAGTCAGAAGTAGACCCGAGTGGCATTACCTGGTAGTGAGGAATATCCTGGGCCATACCAATAGTCCCCAAATGTTCTGGAGAGGGCTTTACAGTTAGAGTCCAGGCTCGTTGTCAAGCCCTCACTTGGTTTGCAGCTTGTTGTGTTCTGAGGGTTGCATAAATCAGTGATGTTGAGAGGCATGCCATTGGTAAATTAACTACTGGCAGGGTCTCCCAAGATGGACAGGTCTCAGCTGAGGTGTCAGACTACCACCCATCTGGGCAGCAGTAGTATGGCAACAGCTGTATGGGAACAGTGGTGGCAGTGGAGGATCACATTTCTGTGACAACAACAACAACACTGGCATTACCCGCACAGAAGAAAGACTACACAATCTACTTCCAATCCACAATAGAACATTGTCTATGTCTTTCCTCATTGAATTAGTTCACATGTCCTTTGTCTATCATGTTCATATATATGAGAATTCCAAGAACTCATTGTCTTGATCATTGTTTGATAATTCAGGGTACTCACTCCTTGTCTCTGGGTTTCTTCAATGGATTCTACAGTCTGCACATGGTCCTCCTTAGCAATAAAACAGCTTGACTGATAAACTAGTTCACATAAGTAAACAATTTTCAGTAAACACTATGGGGATCATTCCAGAACACGAATAAGGGGTTTGTACGTGCAGCGGGGATGTTTATGTGCTGAAAACGTCACCGGCTGTATTCTGAAACAATGCTATCATGCACGTACATGGCGCTAGCATGGGTATCTCAGAACATGGCCAGAAGGGGAGGAACGGGGATATGGCCAGCTGCAGAAATGTAAAAGGCATATTCAGGAAAGGCCCATATATGTTTTAAGTGTCCACATTATTCCTGCTGAAATGTGGAATAAGGCCAGGACTTAGAAAAAACTTTGCTCTTCTTTGCAATGCATCCCATATTGAAGAATGGTTCTGACAAGTATGTTTTGAACTGGTATGATTGCAGTCTGGAAAAATACAAGATGCAGTTTTAAGGAACAGAGAGCAGAGGTGAGGGAATGGTGTAAAGTAAAGAAACATTAATAAACACCATTACAGAAATATTAAGAAGAGCAATAGTGTGTATCATGGCAATGCTGAAATGTGCTGTTTGTGCTAAGGGAGCCAATCTAGAGGACTCTAACGATTCCCATGTTCTGAAAAATGGGACTACTGGTGTAAGAATAATATGGGTGTGAGTAGGAAAAGGATTCTTGTTTGAGTCAGAAACGGAGATCATATTGTTAGTCCTGGTATTCCATGCTATTATGTTATGTCATAGCTGTTATGTATAGATTCAGGGCATTTTTTTGGCAGAATTATGCTTTTGTGACAGAAAGTGATAGAGTGTGTGGGTGGATGGTTTGAGGGGTGCACGGGAGGATCTGGTGTACCCATATGCAATTCAGGGGGAACAGAAAAGCCTGGCCAGTACCTGTACTGTATGGCTGACCGCAGCATCACCAGGTGGCAGTGTGATCGGGCAGACAAAATCAGAGAAGGTTCTCTATAGCGAAATGTCAAAACATATCCCTGTCAATAATAAAGGACCCTCAGAATAAGGGCATTCAACAGTGAAAACAACACTAATACATGCTCATAATGCACATTCTTTGAGATCAATGGTGTTGCTGTTGAGTATTAGTGCTGTTTTTACTATTGAATGCGCTTATTCTAAGGGTCCCTTATTATTGCCAGGGATATGTTTTAACATTTAGCTATAGGGAACCTATGCAGATTCCTTCCGGATTATTTTTCATAGGATACTCTATATATAGATCATATATTGTTGGCAGCGTGATAGGGCAGCCATACATCCGCTGTGCCAGGCACTGGGAACATGACTGATGTAGTGCCAACATTACCCAGATTTTACCATGAGTCCTACATCCCTACCCAATCCAGGATCTATGAGAGCTGCGAAAGTGGTGATATATGTGGAGTCTGGCTCCTTGGTGTGATGGCAAATTGGCACAGGGATCTCCCCTCCCATGCCCATATAGGCCTGACTAGGGGAGCAGTGCCACAAAGCAGACTGTGGGAAGGCAGATAGGGTCACCCCACAGATAGCGGATGTATAATGACCAACATACGCCACAATGGGACAGGTGTAGCTTCTGTCAGAAATGCCAGTATTCAGATAGGTAAGCCTCAGATGCCATAGCCAGAAGGACCTACTACTACTAATCCTACTATAGCGCTACAAGCATACGCAGTGCTACACATGCGCAAAATCTAGTCTTACAATCTAGTCAAGTGGACGACATAAATCCAGGGGGAATGGTTAGGAAATACAAGGGAGCTTTGGTGGATCAGATCCAACAGCGGCAACGAAGAGGTTAGCACTCAGCCTGGATTTGCAAAGGGCCAGAGAAGAAGACTGATGAACAGACACAGGTAGTTTGTGCCAGGCATAGGGAGCAGCAAGGTGAATGGAGCAAAGTCTGGAGTTGGCAGTTGATGAGAAGAGCACAGTTAGGAGCGATCTGCCAGAATAGCGAGATTCCCTAGGAGAGGTGTAGGGAGAGATAAGAGAGGAACAGTACTGTGGAGCAGCAGAATGAGTGCACTTATAGGCCATAGGTACATTTATTGCTCAGCAATATTATACATCCTTTGGGGATCTGCAGTGTCAGTTTCGGGTTTTGTGCACTTGGTAAGGTCCATTCTTAGCAGTTTAAAGTGCGTTTATAGAGATGACCAAGGCAGAAATCACTGGGGCCGCTTTATAATGCCAAGTACCATTAGATGCAAGGTATGTCATGATGTACATGTTCATACTTACATTCTCTCATACCATAATAGGGTGCACTGGGATTACCTAGCACTTTTCAGGGCCTGTAGAGGACTGGTATATGGTTTAGGTTGCAGCAGCAGTCATTTCTCGTTGGTAGCTAGTTTGCATTAGCAAACTACTGTCAGTGTGAAGTTTAGGAGACGCATGTTTTTCCTGGGACCATGGCGTTCGCTGTTACATTGCGGAGACAGGAAGGATCCGAAACGTAACTTTTCAGAATATGGTGGGTGTGGAGATGTGCAAAACGTTAATCCGCACCTGTAATATTGATGGGGGACGTGTTTCTCCATTATATCGCATGGCCCGTGCCTGTACCAGTACGCAGGCTGCAGACTGGATGCGTGCATGGGCCAGCTGAATAACACTTTGCCCGTGCCGTGCTGAACATGTCTATCTCCCCGATTCCGGACCCGCAGGAACGTCTAGACCTGTGGATACAGAATTGGATACAAACGGGGCCCGTTTTTAATTTAGATATATCCGCGGGCCCGACGTGCATGTTATGGAATAGGGCTCTACAATAAAGGTTTTCAAAATGGGTAGAAACAACACATCTGCTCTCCGTGCTTACCAATACCACAGCTCTCAGCACACTTTGAGCATGATCAGACTTATTGAGCACCCATCACATAGTGAATTGCAAAACCTGGTTAGCTTGTAATTGCAACTCTTGAGATTATAGGCTTCAAATGGTTATTAGTAACCCCATAAGATTTGAACATGAACAAAAACTATTGTTAGCTCTGAGCTGGGGACTATAATAAAAGCCAAGGGGACACTATAGTAGCAGCCAGGGGAGGCCCAAGGGGGGTGCGAGGCCATGTGCGGAGACTCGGTGCGGGGCCTCATTTGCATAAGGTGCCTCATTTGCATAAATATTTGCATAATGTTACCATACAGTAACTTTTAGTAAACATGCATCTTAATGAGCATATGGATAAAGAAAGACTAAAAGATTTCTACATTACTATAATCCAGTACCAACTGCCAGGCACATTAGGAACTACTACAAACACTACCCATTTAGAACCCATAGCAAACCCGCCGTATCCTAACAGCACTACCAGAACTCACAAAGCACCATACCCTACCTATCAAAAGGCAACACTGCAAATATTAAACCAATACATTTCAGAGAATAAGAATACATGACCTACTGGGGAACGAGAACAAGTGGCAATGTCAAATAGGAATTATATAAACAGAATACCTCAGCTCAGTTACACATGCAAAACATAGACCATCACCAAACAAGGAATCACAATTTAGAAACAGGAAGACAATAATTAAACTGAGAACCCCAAAAGTCAGACTTGGAATGTACAACACTGTAGAAATAAAACCAGAAATTAATTTCCTCTTGTACTAAACAAAGCGCAGACGTTAATGATGCACATTTCCAAGAGCTGACATATTCCAGTTAAAAAATTAAAAATAAAGAGATATTTTTCTACCTTTTGTACATTTTTTTTCAGTGGCAATTGCTCCAGCCACTTTCTTCTGGTTTCTTTGTGGCTTTTGCTAACTCTCCATCGTCTGCTATCCATTTGTCCTGTCTACTCTCTTCTAGTTTTTTTTTCCATTCTCTCTCTACATCTGCTTTAACATACTAATATTTCTCCTTTTGCTCTTTCCTCATTCCTATTTCATCCACTCAAAGTTTACCCCTCCATCCTCAATCCCCACTTACTCTCCCAATATCCAGCCAATTGTAGATTTGTCTTCCCTCCCACACAAAATATTTTTTCCTCTCCATTTCACTATCCCAGCTCCATCTCATTCTAATCCTCCCCCAACATCAGCTCCCTTCTAGTTCCAGCCCAACCCAGCATCCGTTCCCTTCTAGTTCCTGCATCAGCCCATTTCCAGTCCTAGCCCCCCATCAGCCCATTTCCAATCCTATCCTAGCCCCACCATCAGCCCATTTCCAGTCCTAGCTCCCCCATCCATTTCCAGTCCTATCCGAGTCCCCCATCAGCTCATTTCCAATCCCAGCCCCCCCATCAGCTCATTTCTAGTCCTTTCCTAGCCCCACCATCAGCCCATGTCAAATCCTAGCTCCCCTCCACTCAGCCCATTTCCAATCCAAGCTCCCATGAGCCTACTTCCAGTTCTAGCCCCTCCATGAGTCCATTTCAATTCAAGCCCCCACCACAGCCCATTTCCAATCTTAGCACCCCCAACAGCCCATTTACAGTACTGTCCTAGCCCCTCGATCAGCCCATTTCCTGTCCTAGCCCCCCCACTCAGCCCATTTCCAGTCCTAACTCCCTCCCCTCACAGCCCATTTCCATTCCAAGCCCCCCTTCCCATCAGCTATTTGCAGTTCAAGCCCCCTTCCACTCAGCCCATTTCCAGTCCTAGCAACCCCTTCCCATCAGCTATTTGCAGTTCAAGCCCCCCTTCCACTCAGCCCATTTCCAGTCCTAGCAACCCCCCAGCCCATTACCATTCCTAGCCCCCCCCATAGCCCATTACCAGTCCTTAGCCCCCCTTCTGCCCACTTCCAGTCCTAACCCCCCATCACCCCATTTTCAGTCTTAGCCCCCCATAGCCCATTACCAGTCCTAATCCCCCATAGCCCATTACTATTCCTAACCCCCCCATCAGCCCATATCCAGTCCTAGCCCCCCCATAACTCATTACCTGTCCTAACCCCCCAATCAGCCCACTTGTAGTCTTAGCCCCCCCATAGCCCATTACCTGTCCTAACCCCCCCATCAGCCCACTTCCAGTCTTAGCCCCCCCATAGCCCATTACCAGTCCTAACCACCCATCAGCCCACTTGTAGTCTTAGCCCCCCCATAGCCCCCCATAGCCCATTACCTGTCCTAACCCCCTACCCCCCTTCAGCCCACTTCCAGTCTTAGCCCCCCATAGCCCATTACCAGTCCTAACCCCATCCCCCCCCCCTCAGCCCAGCAAGGTTAAAAAAAACAAAATGCGGCTGCTGCTGCCGCTGCCGCCGTGGCAGCAGCAGAATCGAGCATCCCGTGGGGCCCCCCCTGCTCTGCAGAGTCCTCCATGCGGCCTCAGCGTGGACTTTTCAGAGCCAGCGAAGGGAGAGTTTCCCTTTCTCGCGGCTCTGTTAATCCCGTCGCGGGGCTGATGGGAAATCCCATCAGCCCCGCGGCGGGATTAACAGAGCCGCGAGAGGAGACGCTCTCTCTCTTCGCGCGGCTCTGACAGCCAACACTGAGGCTGCATGGAGGACTCTGCAGGGCAGGGGGGCCCCGCAGGATGCTCGATTCTGCCGCTGCCATGACGGCAGCGGCAGCAGCAGCCAGTTTGTATTTTTTTAACCTTGCTGGGCTGATGCAAGATGTTTTTTGCGTGGGGCCCCCTGAAACGCGGGGCCCTGTGCAAAAAACATTCTTGCTCAATGGACGGGACGGCCCTGTTAGCAGCTAGCCTCTACTGTTCCTGCACAGGATGTCTGTAGTCACTAGATTGTATGCTCTCTGGGTCTGTCAAACACTATGCTCAGGTTTGTAAAGAAAAGTAGTCAAATCCCAAACTCAAATCTACTATCTCATCCTTTGCTCCCCCCAGCTACCAGTCTTCTCTTCCTCTTCTAATACCCACCACTATCACGAGCCCCTCAGCAACAACTTCTCTCTGCCTTCTCCCCCTAAATGGACTGCCTGCTCCAAACTCTTATGCTCTGTCTCCAAATAGCCCCCTCCCTCATAGCCATCTACAGCTGGTTCTCCTCCCTACGAGTGTGCATTAGTGACCAAAGCCCTTAGTTGGAAACAGTTTTAAGGAGACACTGCACACAATATTTGGTGTTTCAAAATGAAAGTCTTTATCAGGCAAAGGTCTTCAATGCAAAGCTGCTGTAAACTGTAATCGTGTTAATTGCAACTTTCATAGGATACTGTTACAGGCAGAAGAATGATTTCTGATCCTTGCTGTCAGACTCTTCCTGAAACACGCTCCCTTCCCTTCTTTGAATTTTAGGCTCCTTTTGGACTGTTGCAGGGTTTCCTGACTTTCCAAGGACTCTTGGTGCACCTGTTTCCTCAAATGCTTGAATCTCTCCTCTTTACTGTTTTCTCCTTTTTTCCTCATTTCAGAAGAAGCTCCACTACGGGGGACCATGGCAAGTGCAAGGCTAGTAGGCACCTTGGACAAACCGGCATTCTTGTACTCCCACTTCCACCCATACTACCACTGCTGCCGCCAATGTCATAACTCCCCACGACTGGCAGCAGTGACAACGACAATAAAAGAGGAAGAAGTATGGCACAGGCCTCTGAACTGCTACGTGCTGCACTCTGAAAGTTCAGCTGGGCCCGCCCCTTCTGCTGCAGACTTCCTGTTTTATTGTCGTTGCTACTTATGGTCCTGGGGAGATGTGGAGCGGCTTGGAGGCAATCATGGTGTGGAGAGGAGATCAGGAACATTTTCTTCTGTAGGTGATATCCTCGTTTGCTTAATGACAGTGCCGGCTCTGACAGGGGAAGGGGCGTTATTGTATGGTTCTCCTAGAACTCAAAGATGCTTGCTTCCTCCCTTTCTCATACTAAGAGAGAGGAGACCAAACGTCTTCCATCTCCCAACCATCTGACTAAAAGCTGCTCAGCCTTCTCTGAATAACATTTTTGACAGTACTATTAAGGCCACTCCTAGAGGGGAGTGCCATAGCAAATTGCTCAGTCCACTCAATATACTGACAACCACAAAATGTTATCCTTGGGAGATGCAGGGCCGGATTTAAGATTTTGGCATCCATAGGCAAGACCAGACAGCAGATCCCAGAGAGTGGGCGGAAAACCTGTCAAAGGTTCCAAAAATATTGGAGAGCAGAGGAAGAGCACTGTACCACAGAGGTTTCCCCTCTTAAAGCAGGGCACACACATAGCCCTAAAGTAAGTGTGCCAAACACCAATACCCAGTGAAAGAAACCAATTAAATAAATTAATTTTTTGTCGGAATGGCCAGCACAGTAGAAAGGATAAACACCTTCCACCACTGTGGCCCGTCCTTTTTAATCATTTAAGAATTTTTTTTATAAAAAACAGCACTTATCCAAAATTGGCTGATACTTAGCTTGTGTAGAAAAACAGGCTTTAAAGACGCTGTGGTCAACAGTAGGTCGAAAGTACGACGTGCCACATTTCGGGAGTATGAACATGAACCCCCTGCTTCAGGTTAGACCTCTGTGTAATGAGCATTACACAGAGGTCTAACCTGAAGCAGGGGGTTCATGTTCATACTCCCGAAACGTGGCACGTCGTACTTTCGACCTACTGTTGACCACAGCGTCTATAAAGCCTGTTTTTCTACACAAGCTAAGTATCAGCCAATTTTGGATAAGTGCTGTTTTTTATAAAAAAAATTTCTTAAAAGATTAAAAAGGACGGGCCACAGTGGTGGAAGGTGTTTATCCTTTCTACTGTGCTGGCCATTCTGACAAAAAATTAATTTATTTAATTGGTTTCTTTCACTGGGTATTGGTGTTTGGCTCTTTATTTAGACTCAGGAAGAAGGTTTTTTTCTGGAATTCTAAAGTAAGTGTGAGCAGACCTGGGCATGTAGCACCTTCAAAATGTGATGCCCCGGGCAGTTGCCTAGGTTGCCTATGCCTAAATCCAAGCCTGGGGAGGTATGTAGACCTTAGTAAAAGGGTCAAAAGGCCTCTTTCCATGTGAAAAGGGAGACACAGGACATAATGAAAGAGTGAGGTAAGTGGATAGACAAAGGAAAGGAAAGGAAAACAAAGAAAATAGAAAGCAGGGAGAAAGAGGTTTAATGAATAAAGGAAAAATGAATAAAAAGAATGTTTTTCACACCAAGAAAAAGAACCATGAAACTTTTTTTAAGAAAAATGTTTAAAAATTGAAAGATTCTCAATAAAAGTGTTTTTTGGGACTATTAATCAATATAATATTTATTCTAATTCATGTAAATATACTGCAGAATTGCTACAAAATTTAAAAAAAACACAGCTGCAGAATTTTCTAATCTTTCCTACAGAATCTGTCCCTCAGCTGCAATACATCCATAGGATTGCAGATGCTGTCTGGGTGTATTCTAACTTATAGATGTATTAAAAAATCGAACCTAAGTCTTATGATAGACATATTCACCTTTTTGCATATATAACTCTTTCATTTTCCAAAGGGTGTGAATGGTGTGTGAGAGAGCGGGAGAGAGAAGTAATTCAGCTTTGTGCTATGCGCACTTGTTACTGTATGTTGCTGTGCTGCTTTTGGAAAGAATTCTTTTTCTATTTTAACATAAACTATGGACAAATCTTGATTGGCCTTGTGTGCACACCCTTTGCCAACATCAACACGGGGTGTGCTCAGCAGTGCCCCTTCTCTGTTTTTCCAAGTGTTCCTAATATCATTAGCTGAGAAACATGTATGGTTGAACTAGGGACAGCAGGGGAAAGATTTGTAAAATGTATAAATCTCAGCTATACCAAAGTACTCAGGTATGTATCAGCTCTGCTGGCTTCTCTTTAAAGCTTAACTGCAAATATCTTTATTCAAATAATTCCAAACATTTTGTTGGCCCCCTAGTGGCCTTTTGGAGAATTGAAACTCTTGTGCCCAGGTTGCACAACCTTTTTCTGAGGCAGCAGTCCACCGTGCAATATAACAGCTTCAGAAGGCAAAGAAAAGAAGAAAGAAGGCTCTATGCATATTAGCTGGAATAAGAGATTCTTAACTTTATGTTTGAAATAGGGAGATTTTCCGACTGTCATCTTGTGAATGTTGATTATATATTCTTGCACAGCGCGCTTTTTACCAGCTTGCCTGACCCTTGCTAGCTGGCACAATCAGTGAGTGACTTGGGTCTTGGTTGATTTACTCATATACAACTGGAAAGTGGGCTTATCCAGCCCTGGTTCAGTCTGTAATTTGGAACAGCACATGAACTTGAACAGGAACTTCTTTTTTCCCAGTTCCAGAGAAAATAATGAATTACAATGGATAGCATTTGTAACTGTACCCTTTAATGTGTTAGCTAAGTCTTGACTAGCTAGCTAAGAGAGGTATTGGTCTAGAGTGGTTAGAGAAATAATGTGAAACTCAGGGTTCAATCCTGTGTCTGCGGCTGACACACCTTGTGCAAATTGCCACTGACTCAGGCATTGACTTAGATTGTAAGTTCTTTGGGGCAAGGATATATTGTAGGTGAATGCTTATGACCACTGTAACATTATAGAAATGATAGGGGGCGAGAAGTGCGGTTAGCTGAGGATAGGAACAGAGGCTCTGGACTGACTCCACTCTTCTCTCTGTCAGAAGACAGCTAACATACAGTATCAGGGCAAAACTTTGCCAGAACACTAGTTTCGAACTACTGAATTAGCACATTGGAAGACCCCTCCCCCCCCCACATGCACACACACAGACACCAATGCTTGAGTCCTGGGCACATGCCTAGTTTGCCTATTCCTTAATTTTTGCCCCAATTATATTTTCTCCTGGATTTGATGAGAAATAAAATATGATGGGCCTGATATTGAGCTAGGCTCATTTTCAAAGGGCTATGTGCCTCATTGGAGCATAGCCCTCCCCTCCGACCTCTAATTTGGATATTCAGTGCCGCAGCAACGGCATTGAATATCCGGGGATCGCCACACACACACCAGAAGTTGCCAAAGATAACCGGGCAGCAGTGATATCGCATGCTGCCCTGTTAGCTCCTATGCCTTAAAGATAGGCGAGGGTTTTCCTTGCCTATCTTTTCGGTGCAGATTGCTAACCAGACAGCTTGCTATATCACTGCTGGACGGTTATCACTTATCGCTGCCTCTGCTCCTCGTTGGAATGCCGCCGACACGCCTTGATTCTAACCGGATAGCATCGGGGCACATAGGAGAGTTAGAAGGGGATATTCAATGGCTCTACCTGTGTAAGTGCAGTTGACTATCCCAGTTTAAGGCATTTACACGGTTTACAGGGCTGTAAACTGAGTAAATGCCTTTCAAAAATTGAGCCCTCCATTATTTGATGCGTGACTCTTCTATATAGCAGCCTTCTAATCACCACTTTCAGGAAAGAGACACCGTCCGCATGCAGCAGGTCCGAATTCTAGTAAAACCTGGAATGTTTCTCAGATTGGGAAATGTTTCAGCACACAGGAGATCAAAACCGCTGAAGTTTGACGAGAGAAACAAACCTGAGAGATCTATTTGAGGGGACAACTGAGCATCACGAACATCAGCAGCACAGTGTTAGCTGATGTGTGTAAATGAAAAAAATGTGCCCACCATCTTCACTCAAGAGTTCTATGAGGATAGTGGTTCTCGTCCTCGATGCAAAACAAAAAGAAGTTAAGTTTAAAATAAGAAAGTGGACTTAAACAGAATTAATTTCTAAATAGTGATAAATATATGCAGTAATAGAAAGCTGTTTTTTGAAAAAGATGTACAGCTTTGCCCTCAATTTGATGAATAGTTAATCAGTTCCGTGATTTTCTGAATATCTTCTGTCATAAAAAGAAATAGTTGATTCAAACAGCTCCAGTGATTTTGGAAATATAAAAAGTTGCATTTATTATCACCAAATCACCATTATTTGATCTCCTGTGTAGCCTCTTCTCAAGCTTCAAATTCCATTTTTTTCCAGCCTGCCTTTCTGAATAGCTCTTTGCCATAGTCTCCTCTTGGGTCTAAAACTGAGTGAACTAACTGTAGAATTTAGCACAATTTTTCACCTCATAAACAGCAAACTGCTATTGGCATAGTTGCTACCCCTAGACAGAGAGTTTCAAAATGTTTCTCTTGAATTTGAATAATGACTCAAATTCCTTTCATGTTGCAATCTGAACCACATCCATGGGATATAAAGTAGATAAAAAGGTTTGTATGTGAATGTATTCTAACATATTTTTTATCTTAAACTTTAAACATGGGAAATCATTCTGAAAAAATGTTGGCTAGTTTTTCACTCTTTGATATATCACACCACTCAATGGTTCTAGACATTTCCAAGGAAAACTAAAACAGACAATCCATTTTAATCTGGAGATGCCAAAACCATTAGACTATAGAATCTCCTAGAAGACATCAGTCCCAAATTGGCATTAAGATTTTTGAAATAATCTATATTTAATAAACTTGTAAAGGCACATTTTAAAAAGGCCATTAAGGAGGCGGATGGGATGTGGAAGTGAAAATGTCTGAAAATATGTGTTGATTTTAGAAGAGAGGTTGTGCAAGTGCATGGTCATTCTAAAATCCACATATCTCTGAAATCGATGTAGTTTTACAAAATGTGCAGTGGTGATTTATACATGTAGCAGTGGTGAAACGTTACCACCTACATGTGGAAATCTCCAGTAGGCAGCTGGGACAGCAAACACGTGCAGCCTGCACTCTAAAATGTAGAATGACAGGCATCCCTGCTAGCACCATCAGATAGCTGTGGAAAATACTAAAGGCATCAAGTGGGTGGCTGTACGTGCAAGACTGCCTACTTAGGTTCTGTTCCAGTGGTAAAATGCATGTGCCCACCTGTACTCTACCTGCATATAGCACATCTTCCCCTGCAAATCATGTTGACATGTTTCTGCACCTTACGTATCCCATGCCCAATAATAGGCCTCATAAAGCAACAGCCCAACTTTACAAGGGTCAAGGCCCTTCTACTAGTCAGACTAGAATTGGACAATAAGAACGTCCTATAACACTCTGGCAGGTGCAGGGTGCCCCTTGCTATAGCACGGAGGGTCTGGGAGAGAATCCAGGGGACCCTGGCCAGATAAGAAAACGTTCTTCACTCCTACAGTATACCTACATCTCACAGGGAACCACCTAGCTGCAGGCCGACACCCAATGTATAGGCAGGGAAACATGGAAATCAGGGTTGGCCAAACCATTGGGCAAGACTACGTAGTCATATAGGGGAGTGGTTCTTATCCCCAATCTTCGGGGCATACCCAGTCAGTCAGATTTGCAAGATATCCATAATGAATACATATGAGACAGATTTGCATACTAAAGAAACAGTTCATGCAAATCCACCTCATGCATATTCATTATGGCTATCCTGAAAACCTAACTGGATGGGCGTGCCCCAAGGACCGGGCGGAGAACCACTGACCTAGGGTATCAGCTTCTGAGGGTCAGAAAACAGCAGCAGCAATCAAAGCAATGAAACAGATCTTGACAGCCAAATATATTCAAAAAGCCAGCAGCACATTCTTGAATCTGCAGGGAGAATGGACACACATAAACAAGCAAAGCAAATATAGCTATGAAAGGATATGATGCACAATGATGCATATTCATACATGATTATTGCTGGAGTGGTGGTGTCCCAATGATCAGGACTGTTGAGCGTAATTATCAGAATCTCAGGTGAGGGGCATAAATAAGGCTGACGGTTTGCCAAGTGCTCCCAATCCCTTTGCACAGGAATTGATGGACCTGCCATGATCATTACAGTTACAATTTAATTTATTTGATATACCATCCATCATAAAAAACATAACTAGTTGGTGTACAATAAAATTACAATTAGAAAAGGAACATACAACAAAGAAGCAGATGACAAAACATTGAGGATAGGAGGGATCGGGAGGCCTAGGTTACAAAATAAAGCAGCAACATAACAGCACAAAGGGGGAGAGGGAGCAGGGGAACAGACCAAGACAAAACAAGAGGGTGGTGCATCCTTAGGGTGTAATACTGAAATGCAGTATGTCACGTTGTCACTGTGGGTCAAGGGGGTGGACTATGGTGGCCTCTTCGCAGCACAGCAAGGAGCAGGAAACCAATCTGAGCAGCCTAAAAGGGAGACAAGAAATCACAAAAACAAGTAAGTTAAACACAGCCGTAGGCACAGCAGGAATACTTTTAAAGATCAAAACCGCCGACATCACTTTCTCATTATGGGTCAAGGAGGCAGGACTATGCCGGCTGTGAATCAGATGGCACAGCAAGGAGCAGGAAGTCAATAATCTGACAAAGAGCAGGAAACTAATAATCTGGCAAGGAGCAGGAAACCAATAATCTGCTATCAGCCAAAGCACAGCTCCCCCAGGCCACACACACACACACACAAAGCTGCCTTGGCTCATGCTATAGCATGATCAGCCAATCTGTGATGTAGGCAAGCTGAACTGGGCTGCTACATGGCAAGAGGCCAAGGTATCTCAGGTGGTGTCATATGCAAATGTGTTTATCCATGAGCTATGGGTATATAACGGCAAGACAATGCATGCAGGAAAGTGTCTAGGCAGGCAGGGACCCTCCCCCTCCCCAGAGCTGACAAATGCAAATCACATTGCTCAATAGGCATCGCCATTGCAGGCACAGAGAGCTTCACCATAAAGTTCCAAATCTTACAGGGTCTATGTAGCACACAAACAGAGCAGAGGCAACTAGTAGTGTTGGGCACTAGGACATAGCAAGTGAGGATTTGCTGATGTGCAAGAGCAGTTGTTTCCATGGTACTATTACTGTCCAAATTTCATAGCTTCCAGTCACGTGGACAGTGCCTCTAGATGAAGGCATTTCACCCCAGTAGTCTAACAAAGATATCAGTTGTGAGGATGTTAGGTGATGAACAATCAAAGTGAGTAGATCTTTAATCATATGCACCCTATTCTTCTCCTATAGATGCTTTTGTCTAATGCATGACTTGGAGGCCATTAAGACACAGTTCCTGGCCATGTGGATGACCCATCTCCAACTGTTGCAGTAGATCTGAGAGGAGCTGCATTGCCAAGAAGGTAACATCTGTATGTCACCACACCATGAGATGTTTGCTAGCATCATCTGTCCCGAGAATGGAACATCAAATTGTAGCAGCCAGTCTCATTAGCAGTCCAGACAATGGGATAGGCTGGATTGGGTGCACCCGATAGAGTTCCACAAGCACCTGTCAAGCAAGGAGTAAGAGAGTCCCAGATGTTTTAAACATGTGATAAAGCAGCTCAGTATGCAGGTCATGGCAGCAAGGGGGAGGGGGGGGGTCCAGAGGCATAAAAGAGGTAACACTAGGATGGCCCATGGGGAAAGGGAGAAGAGGCTTGGGGAGAATCCACAAAGCAGGGTACACACATGAGTTAATTAGTTTGGGGCACTAGATTTAGAAATAGAGGAGGATAGCACACATGCCAATGTCTGCCACTGTCCACATGTATAGGCCCCCTCACAGTTAAGGCCTCTGGAAGCAGGTGCTTCTGCCAACACTCTATGGGGTATGTTTACTAAAACCCCGTTAAAGTGCGGGCCGCGGTAGTGTGCGGGTGCCATATAAGGAGTGGGCGTTTCCTGCTGAAGAAGAAAAGCCGGAATTTACATATGTGCTAAGGTGTGCGGCGCCCTTGTGCGCCCCGCACATTACTGCATCAGATAGCTGCGCGGAAGGCATAAGCAGCGCGCTGATGTATACACAGAAGAGCAGAGCCACAGCACAATGGTCAAGGCACTTACCAATGGTGCAGGGATCAGGAGTTCAATCCCCCACAGTGCCCAATGAACAAAGCTGGCTGAGGTGTTAATGTATGAGGCACACAAATACTGGGCTGCATAAGGCAGCACACTAATGTTTTTGGCGGCATACTAATACTGGGCTGCATAAGGCGGCGCACTGATGTTTATGGAGGCATTATAATACTGGGCGGTATAAGTGGCGCGCTGATGTGCACACAGAAGAGCAGAGCCACAGTGCAATGGTTAAGGCACTTACCAATGGTGCAGAGATCAGGGGTTCAATCCCCCACAGTGCTCAATGAAGACAGCTGGCTGTAGCATCATTTTAGGAGGCATTGAAATAATGGGCGGCATAAGGCGGCGCGCTAATTTTCTAGGAGTCATTTCAATATGGCGAGGCATAAGGCGGCGCGCTGATGTGCAAGCACAGGAACAGAGCCACAGCACAATGGTTAAGACACTGACCAATGGTGCAGGGATCAGGGGTTCAATCCCTCACAGTGCCCAATGAACAAGGCTGGCTGAGGCATTGTGCATTATGGGGAAGATTGCTTTAGGAGGCATTTTATTTCTATTTTAATTATCATTAATAGGAAACGCACTCTCAAATCGTGTTAACATAAGGCGCCCTATAAGACACATTTTAAAGTGCACTGTCCGCCAAGGCACCCTAGAATGTTGCTTATAGTGCTTATATGTATAGTGCCCCTTATATGGACGGAAACCATAAGGTGCCCTATAGGGCGCCCTATAAAGCGCCCTCATAGGCACCTTATGGGTACAGTACGCTGAGGGTGTTTTTGCTGGCATCAAAATATGTACATCAAAAAACAGATAATGCTTTGCACAACCCTATCAAATAACCCCACTGTGGGTTTGAACCCATGACCTCTGGCTTCACAGGCAGTGACATAACCATTAGGCTACAGCTCTATATCTTCTAGAAAGCCCCTGGCTGGCTGCAGAGAGCCTGAATGTCACCACACAGACAGTCTGCTGCGGTCACCAGGATAGGGTTAGCCCACCCGTACCCATGATGCACTGCACATGCAAATCAGCTGTCCACAGATGAACACAAGATGGGGAATGCACCCCCACAGCATCTCGGCCTGGTAGGGGGAAGTGACCGGGTGCACCCACACAGCACCTCGGCCTGGTAGGGGGTACTGACCGGGTGTTTTACTGGCACAGAGTAGCTACACACCGTCACATTGTGCAGGTACTGTGCTCACCCTGAGTGTGCGATGAGGCGCCCAGGACCAGGTCCACAACACCTTCCATGGTTGGAAGAGGCCATGCCGGAGGTCCAAATCAGTGTTAATGTGTGAGATAGGTAGTTTCTGCACAAACACCTTGGATGTCTCTGTCTGTCTCAGTCAGGTGTAGCCCCTATCAACCCATAGGAGGAATATGTACCACCACCCTCCTCCCCCAGGGCTGAGGGTGGCAAACAGGGTCTCCCATCAAAAGGTCCACATTCTACCTTCCTGCAAAGGTGGCAGTAGAGGGGAACATCAACCCCAGTCCTGCCGAGGAACAGACACTGCAGCTTCTATACACATCCATCACACAGTAGCAGACAGATATTAGGCCAGGATTTGGTAAGCTGCACCACACCACTATCTGATATGCTCCTGCAGCAAGCCATCAGCCGCTGCACCCTGCAAGCCGCTCCATCAAGACACATACCAGCTGCAAACAGTCTGCTAATTAGTCCATAGTGCATGTTCCCAGTGGAGATGCGTGCACCCAGAACTGGGATGTCAGCATACACAGCAAGCAGATAAATCAGTGACTGGACCCCAAAAGGAAACCCATATCTATCACATGAGGGAAATACTATATAGCACTATGGGGGTGCCTAGCCATGCTGTGGTCACTGCACAGTCAGGGTGAGAGTGATCTCTCAGCAGGACATACTGAGGTCACCCTGTCTGTGTAGGTGGTGGCCTGGCACTAAAATGTCCCAGTCAGTGCCCTATGCCCTGTGCAGATGCACCCTGGCCAGGCCACCCTGTCCGGCCTATACCCATGCTACCTTGCTCCTCATTATGCACATTGGCAGCCCAATACTGGCAACATTGCTGGCAGTGTGGGATGTGGAAGGTGTTTGCAGCCACCACACACTGGATAGACAGACAGCCACCCCCACACCTATGCCAGCATTGTGCTACTATAGAGGAGTTCAGCAGCCATACCCACCACACCAGTCCTGGGCACAGTACAGGCATGGATATGGTACGCAATACTGTTGGGGGTCACTCCCCAGGGTGGTAAACACTGTCAGAGACCAGACCTGAAGCACACACCACAGACATCAGAATGATTGTTGTGATGGAGCTCAATCAGCAAACTGTGCTTAACGTAGGAATTGATATCTGCCAGTTATCATAGGAAACGTTTGCTAGCTGTGTACCGTATACCCAGGTGTAGGGTGGCATTGCTAAGGTATGCAACTGCTAGTATTGGGAGATACAGACAGGGCCCAATGTCCTGCCTTTCCAGGAGGCATTGGCCAATGGGGCCTGTGTGTGTGTGTGTGTGTGTGTCTGGCCCTGTTGGCTGCTGCTTTACGGCAGAGTTCCCCAACTCCAGTCCTGGTGTTCCACACACTGTTTGGGTTTTCATGCTGTCCCTCATAAATATGCATGAGCTACATCTGCAAACCATGCGGGTGGTGAATAGATATACAGCACAGGCATCTTTATTAGAGGCAGCATGGAACCTGAATGGTGTGGGGCCCTCCAGGACTGCATTTGGGAGACTCTGCTCTAGGTAATGCGCCTGTTTATGGTGTCTGTGTTTGATGTGGTAAAATATAGGCGTATTAACCATGTGTATGTTCCCAGCAATAAAAGTTTGTCCTTACTATCACGGTGTAGTTGTGGGAAAAATATGTGTACAGGATTGGCAGTGGCCCCAGCTGGCCTTTGAACCTATGACCATCTGTTCTTGCACACACTGTCTGTGTGCACTGCACCACCGTGTTGCCACAGATATACTGTGTTCCCTGGGGAGTCCATGACTGTACATCCGACAGAGCCTGTCTGTTGCAGTGGATGGTGCCAGCCTGCACAGGCCTAGGCCACTGTGTGCTGTGGCTTGCAGCCACTGGCCCCTCCACCACCTGTACCCTTCCGCCAACATGCAGACATGTCCTTATCTTGGAGAAGCATATGACCTGATTGAGTTGTGGCACTCCAGGACTGCATTTGGGGGACTCGGCTGTAGGTAATGCCCATTGTTATGGTTTGTGTGCGGTGTAGGGTAAAACATGGGTGTTTGAACCATGCTTATGTTCTCTGCAATAAAGGAGTGTCCGTACTATCACTGTTTAGTGGTGGGTAAAACTATGGAGACTGGGTTGGCAGGAGCCCCAGCTGGGACTTGAACCTGTGACCTTCTGGTCATATAGGCACTGGCTGTGTCCGTTACACCACACTGTGGCCACTGAGACAGTGTAGTCCCTGGTGATAGGAATCCTGGCTGGACGAGTCAGAAACCCTGCTCTGCACAATTTTACTGTGGGCTCATTTACCTTGTATGGAGACAAAAGTGCAAATAAGCCTCAAAAATGACCTCGGAAAAAGGGCCAAAAACCCATGACCAAGCTGGGCAACAGTGATATCACTGGGCAACCATAAATAACACTCCCAGGAAAGCTCCAATAAAATGAAATGATTTTTGAAAGGGTCTACGGAGCGTAGACCCTTCCAAAAATCATTTCCTTTTTTTGGAGCTTTCCTGGGAGTGTTTTTTATAGTTGCCCATTAATATCACTGTTGCCCAGCTGGATTATAATTTTTTAGGAATTTGTTGTGGTCATTTTCAATTTATATTTGCTATTTTGTTCTGTGCACATGTATCACACTGCTCACGGTTTGCAGGTTTCCCCGGTTTTGCTGTACATTGCTGACGGAAATGGTTTCTCTTCCCTTTAAATCGGCTCTAACGCGAGGGTTTCACTCGCGGTATTTTTTTTGCCGAAATTCAGCCCCGCTCCTGTGCGGGGAGCCTCTCCCCTCCCACTCTCCACCCATTGACTCCGTCCCCCCGCCCCTCGGGAGCCTTCCTCCGCCCTCGAAATGCCTTTCCACGCCTCTATCGCACATCAGTGCGCCGCGCTCTTGTGCGGGCGGCGCACACACGTGCAGGGCACCAAAAACACACTATTAGTGTGCACTAAAGTACCTTAGCGCACGCTCAAGTGCGCTCCGCACAATTGCGCAGTTTAGTAAACATACCCCTATGTGTCATGTACCACCTCCCAAGGCTCACATGTACAAGATGAATGAGGATACAATAAGCAGTAGCCACCCTCCTCGGGCACATGTTGTGCAAGGTCATGATGGAGCATGTTACCTCCTTATTGGCCAGCAGTTCATCTCAAGGTTCAAGCATTTGCAGGAGGTGCACATCATATGCACATTAAACATCAAGGGCAGCATTTTTGAAGTCATTTATTTGGGTAACTACCCTAGTTACCCATGTGAATGCCTTATCTGGGATTTTCGAAAGTCACCTACTTGGGTAGTGCCTTTTGAAAATCCCGGATAAGTCCCTAATGCGCCCAGATGCTATGCAGTTAGCATCAGGGTATTCTGGGGCAGAGTGGAGTGCGGCAAGAACCAGATTTTCAATGCCAGAGCCACATGTGACCCCGGCATTGAAAATCCGGGATAGACAGATGGTGGGCGGGCTATACGCCGACATGGTACATAGCACCATCCAAATGAAAATTGGGTCCCAAAATTCTATGCAGTTCCAGATATAGATGTGCTACAGAGTACATAGCAATAGTTAAGTGGCCTCCCAAATCAACCTCAAACAGGCATTGGCAGTGTTGCCCCGTTACCACACCTTCACCTCTACCAAGTATGCTGAACATCAGCATCTCTATCCCAAGATTTGTTGTCAGCAGGCCACAGATATTCAAGTCACAGTCCATAATTGAACATGCAAGGTGGCCTAGTAAGCCCATTGAGGGATTATCTGTCATGTATAGCTGTCTGAAATCCATCAGCATGCATCATAGCAGTAAGTAAGGCCTATATGTTTTGCAGCAGCAACACCACCACCAATGCAGTTGCTGCCACCACCACTACCACCACCCACAGCCACAACCAGCCTCAGTGCCCCAGAGAAAGAGGAAGACACTACAAACATGAAGGAGGAAATTATCAGCAGCAGAAGTTGGAACCACTTTGGAGGCTGGCACAACAGAGAAGGGAGAAGACTCCAAAGTGATGGACTCTTGATGAGGAGGAGGGAGGAGTATAGGAGTATATGTCCCCTCATTGGCATCTAAAGAAGAAGCAGCAGGGGCAGCAGCCAGTCAGGAGCTCCCACAAGAATGCTTGATAGGGCATGGACTGGGCCAGATAGGGTGTGGCCTGTCTTTGCAGATCCCCATGCAGAGAGGAAAGGGAAGCCTTTGGAGGTACTGAGGGATGATGTAGAGGGAGAGATGGAGGTTATGGAAGGGGAGGCAGAGGTATGGGAGGTGGAGGGGAATATAGGAAGACAGGGTAGGGATCTGCTGGAGGCTCTGATCATGTCCAATCTACCTCCATACTGGACCAATCTACCTCCATACTGGACCAGATCATTTTCCATAAGGTCCCAAGGGAATGTGAGGACCCTAAATTTCTGCTGCACCTGACGTGATGGGAGATGCGGTAGGGCTTCAGTGATGTCTTCAATTCCTTGGTCCTCATGGTGACCCAACTGGAGGGTCTGTGAGCAAAAATATCTACCATGATGCTGGTATGAATCTGCTGCTGACATGTATTTATGCTTTGGCTGATCCAGAGCAGAGGTGGAGGGGTGAAGAAGCCTTAATCAATGTAACATTTTCATATAAATGTAGGTGGCCCCAACTAATATAAATGCATCTATTTTGATATATCTGATTTCTGGTATCTAGTGATTTACAATCCTTTACCGCCTTAACAATCCAGCTATCCACTACCCGTTGCTGACTACTTATACCATGGGGCCCTGGCCAAGGGTATCTGAGTGGCTGTACCTCCCTCTTGCCTGGGGCGGCAGGCTGGTCCTGCAAGGGCCAGGTCATAGAGTAGTTTTATCCAGACTTTCTCCCTCACCTTCATTTAGCTAGCACACAGTCTTATCTCCAGGGAACAGGTTCTCCACAGGGGGAAGGGAAATGCCTTCAAGACCTTTGGTGCATAAACTGAAAACGCTCTGACTTGTGAATTGGGTGTTCCAATTCTCTTTACTGTAATAAAATGTTCAACTCAAACAGTAATATTCAGTGAAGTTACATAGAACAGCTACTCAGTCTTTGGTGACACAGGCAGTGTCCTTTTGAAATATTATTGCCTGTGATCCACCTCTTCGCTGCTGCTTTCGGATCTTGATTCACCTGATCTTCCTTATGTTTCCTTACCCTTCTCCCTAGATTTATCCCATGTCTACAACTACAGTGTTGTCTGTCTTGACTAGATTGTAAGCTTTGATAAGTAGGGACCATCTTTTACATGTGTCTGTGTAGTGCTGTGTATGTCTTGTAGTGCTATGCAAATGATCAGTAGTAGTAGTAATAGTATATTTATCAGCTCTGCTGGCAGATGGATCCTGGGTTAGGACTCCTATGCACTTAACAGATTGTAATGTCCTTACTCCCTCCTCTAATCATATTCCTTTAATTAGTTCTGTACTTTGTAAGCAGTTAACTCACTGTACCTCTTTCAGCAGATAACTCTTCTCCTTTATAAAAATCTCAGTTTTTAGGCTTAGAATAGCCAGCCACCTTCTCTTTGACATAGAAACATGACGGCAGAAAAAGACAACATGGCTTATCTAGTCTGCCCTTCCATATCAACTACTACAATAGTCCTACTTTTTTCCTTTAGAGATCCCCTGTGTTTGTCCAATACTTTTTTGAATTCAGATACTGTCCTCATCTCTTCCACCTCCACTGGAAGACTATTCCACGCATCTACCACTCCGTAAAAAAATATTTCTGCATATCACTCCTGAATCCATCCCCTTTCACGCTCATCCAAAGTCGCCTCTCAGCAGAGCTTGCTTTCAATCAAAAAAGGCTCTCCTTCTGTGCATTTATGCGACGGAGATATTTAAACATCTCTATCATATCTCCTCTATCCCAGCTTTCCTCTAAAATATACATATTAAGATCTTTAAGTCTGTCCTCATATACTTTATAATGAAGAGTACTAACCATTTTAGTAGCCACCCTCTGCACCAACTCCATCCTGTTTATATCCCTTTTAAGGTGCGGTCTCCAAAATTGCACACTATACTCCAAATGAGGTCTCACCAAAGACTGAGGAGTATGTTTACTAAACCGTCTTAATGTGCGCCTGGCGATAGTGTGCAGGCTGCCATAAAAGGAGTGGGCGTTTCAGTCTTAAAGCAGCAAAACGGGAGTATCGCGCGATAACATGCGCTGCCGTGCACATGATCGTGCGAAGTGCCGCTAAGCGCGTTACCGCGCGGTAATCTTAAGTAGGCGCACAGACAGCCAAACACAACAACAGAAGTGTAGCACAATGGTTAATACACTGACTGATGATACAGGGGTCATGAGTTTGATCCGCAGTGTGCCTAATGCATAAGGCTGGCTGAGGCATCAGCTGTGACATGTAAGTATTGTTTCCTGAGGCATTTTATTTGTATTTTATTTATTGCTGCCAGCAAACACACCCTCACGTGCCGTAACCTAAGGTGCTGCATAAGGCACCCTATAAGGCACCCCATAGGGCGCATTATAAAGTGCACTGTCCGCCACGGCACCCTATAATGTCCCCTATAGGGTACCTATAAGGCGCTCCATAGGACACCTTATAAGGCGCCTTATACGGACTGTAACCATAAGGTGCCTCAGAAGGTGCTTTATAGGGTGCCCTGTAAGGCGCCTTATAGGGCGCCTTCTGAGGCACCTTATGGTTATAGTACCCTGAGGGTGTTTTGCTGGCAGCACTAATGTACATTAAAAAAAGACAATGCTTTGGACAGTCCTATCAAAGAACCCCTACTGTGGGTTTGAACCCATGACCTCTGGCTCCACTAGTAGTGAAATAACCAGTGGGCTACAGCTCCATAGTTGCTAGCAAACCCCTGGCTGGCTGTAGAAGGACTGCACGTCACCACACAAACAGTCTGCTGTGGTCACCAGGATAGGGTTAACCCACCCATACCCATGATGCACTGCACATGCAAATCAGCAGTCTACAGATGATCACAAGATGGGGTATGCACCCCCACAGCACCTCGGCCTGGTAGGAGGAACAGACCGTGTGTGGTACTGGCACAGAGTAGCTACACACCGTCACATTGTGCAGGTACTGCACTCACCCTGAGGGTGAGGTGGGGCGCCCAGCACCAGGTCCACAGCAGAGATAGGCCATGCTGCAGGTCCCCAGCAGTGCTAATGTGTGAGATAGGTAGTTTTTGCAGACACACCTTGGATATATCTGTATGTCTCAGTCAGGTTTAGCCCCTATGGACCCCTAGGAGGCTTATGTACCACCACCCTCCTTCTCCTCCAGGGCTGCGGGGGGTAAACAGGTCCCCCAACAACAGAGCCACATTCTACCTCCCTGCAATGGTGGCAGTAGAGGGGACCATCAGCCCCAGTCCTGCTGGGGAACAGACATCCTACAGGGCAGTCAATGCAGCTTTCTACACATCCATAACGCAATAGAAAACAGACATTAGGCTTGGATATGCTACGCTGACCCCCCCCCAATCTGATGTTCTCCTGCAGTAAGCCTTCAGCCGCTGCACCCTGCAAGGCGTTCCATCAAGACACATACCAGCTGCAGACAGTCTGCTAGCTAGTCCATAGTGCATGTTCCTGGTGGAAATGCGTGCACCCAGAACTGGGATGTCAGCATACACACCAAGCAGATAAGTCAGTGACTGGGCCCCAAAAGGAAACCCATAAATATCACATGAGAGAAATACTATCTAGCACTATGGGGGAGCCTAGCCATGCCGTGGTCACTGCTCATTCAGGGTGAGAGTGATCTCCCAGCGGAACATGCTGTGGCCACCCTGTCTGTGCAGGTGGTGGCCGGGCACTACAATGTCCCAGCCACTGCCCTATGCCCTGTGCAGATGCATCCTGTCCGGGCTATACCCATGGTACCTTGCTCCTCATTATGCACATTGGCAGGCCAATACTGGCAACAGTGCTGGCAGTGTGGGCTGTGGAGGGTGTTTGCAGCCACCACACACTGGATAGACAGACACACACTCCCACACCTATGCCAGCATTGTGCTACTATAGAGGTGTTTAGCAGCCCTGGCCACCACACCAGTCCTGGGCACAGTGCAGGCATGGATATGGTACGCAATACTGTTGGGGGTCACTCCCCAGGGTGGTAAACACTGTCAGAGACCAGACCTGAAGCACACTCCACAGACATCAGAAAGGTTGTTATGATGGAGCTCAATCAGCAAACTGTGCGTAACGTAGGAAATGCTATCTGTCAGTAATCATAGCAAACGTTTGATAGCTGTGTACCGTATTCCCAGGTGTAGGGTGGCATTGCTAAGGTATGCAAGTGCTAGTATTGGGAGATGCACGCAGGGCCCAATGTCCTGCCTCTCCAGGAGGCATTGGCTAATGGAGCCTGTGGGTGTGGGTGTGTCTGCCCCTGTTGGCTGCTGCTTTACGGCAAAGGTTCCCAACTCCAGTCCTGGTGTGCCAAACACTGTTTGGGTTTTCATGCTGTCCCTCATGAATATGCATGAGATACATCTGCATACCATGGGGGTGGTGCATAGATATGCAGCACAGGCATCTTTATTAGAGGCAGCATGGAACCTGAATGGTGTTTGGCCCTCCAGGACTGCATTTGGGAGACTCTGCTCTAGGTAATGCACCTGTTTATCGTGTCTTTGCTCTGTAGGGTAAAATGTAGGTGTTTTGGGCATGTTTACGTCATCTGCAATAAAGGTTCTGTCTGTATTAGCATGTTGTAGTAGTGGGTAAAATATGGGGACTGGGTTGGCAGGCACCATAGCTGAGACTTGAACCTGTGACCTTCTGCCTCCTAACACACTGGTTGTGTGCACTGCACCCCACTGTTGCCAAAGAGGCAGTGCATTCCCTGGTGATACCATGACTGTTTGTCCGGCAGGGCCTGTCTGTTGCAGTGCATGGCACCAACCTACACAGGGCTAGGCCATGGTCTGCTCTGGGCAGCTGCCACTGCCCCCCTCCACTACCAGTACCCCTCTGCCACCATGCTGACATGTCCTTCTGCTGGTGGTGTTGGTGGTGTTCAGTCTCAAGCCATCCAGTGTGCAGGTAGGCAGCTGCCCATGGTGCATGTTCTGGGATAGGGGTGCCTGCATAGATGTCCACGCTTCCCCCCAACACCGCCTGCCAATGTTCTGTGCCCTTGGAGGTACCTGCTGGGTACTATCCCCTGTGACAATGTGATAAACACTCTCGTGCCCATGTTGGGCCCTCATCAGTTGCTGTCTGGCTGCTGTACAGTTTCAGCATTCCTAAGTGCCACCTAGGCATCTGCCTAGTCCGCACTGTGCCCCAGCTGCACCACAGCATGTGCCGCCTGCAGCCCTCTGTATCCCCTTTCCCAGCATCTGTCCAGTTGCCCATTCCGACATGCCCGCCCTGCTGTTGTGCATGCCATAGGAAACCTGTCCAATGGAGATGGAAACCCTGATCAGTGCTATTTCACTGTGGGATCATTCACCTTGTATGGGGACGGAGCATAGACCCTTCCAAAATTCATATCTTTTTTTGGGGTCTTTCTTGGGAGTGTTTTTTGATGTTTCCCATTACTATCACTATTGCCCAACTTGGTTATGTTTTTTTTACATTTACTTCTGTTCATTTTCAATGTTTATTTGCCCTTTTGTTCCGTGCACATGTATCACACTTATCACTTTTTTGTAGGTTTCCCTGGTTTTGCTGTACATTGCTGACGGAAATGGTTTCTTTTCCCTTTAAATCAGCTCTAACGCCAGGGTTTCACTGGTGCTAGTTTTGAGCCTCGGATTTCACAGCGTTGGTGTGCAGGGAGCCTCTCCCCTCCCACTCTCCACCCATTGACCCCTTCTCTCCGCCCATGGGGAGCCTTCCTCTGCCCTCCGGGAGCCTTTCCCCGCCTTCAGCGCTCGTTTGCGCCGCAGCACGCGTTATCGCGAGATATGGTACCTGTGCGCCTTAAAAAGTACCATAATCGCGCGATAAGGTACCTTATCGCGCGATAACATCGCAGAGCACACGTTAAGACAGTTTAGTAAACATACTCCTTATACAGAGGCACTATCACCTCCTTTTTTCTGCTGGCCATTCCTCTCCCTATGCACCCAAGCATCCTTCTAGGTTTTGCTGTCGCCTTTTCTACCTATTTAGTTATTTTAAGATTATCAGATACAATCACTCCCAGGCCTCACTCTTCTTTTGTGGGCAGAAGTACTTCACTCCCTACATTGTACCGTTCCCTTGGATTTTTGCAGCCCAAATGCATGACCCTGCATTTTTTAGCATTAAATCTCAGCTGCCAAATTCTAGACCATTTTTCAAGCTTGGCTAGATCCCTCCATGTTATTTACTCCTTCCTGGGTGTCTACTCTATTTCAGATTTTGGTATCATCTGCAAAGAGGCAAATTTTACCTGACAGCCCTTCCGCAATATCATTAACAAGATGTTAAAAAGAATTGGACCAAGGACAGATCCCTGGGGCACACCACTGGTAACCTCCTACTCCTCAGAGTGTGCTCCATGTACCTGTATCCTTTGGCGCCTCCCACTCAACCAATGTCTAGCTCAATCAGTAACTTTAGAGTCCATCCTTAGGCTGCTCAGTTTGTTTATAAGTCACCTCTGCAGAATGGTGTCAAAGTCTTTACTGAAATCTAAGTATACCACATCTAGCTCTCGTCCTCGGTCCATCTCCCTGGTTACCCAGTCAAAGAAATCAATCAGATTTGTCTGACAAGACCTACCTCTGATAAACCCCTGCTCTCCGGATCCTGCAATCCATTAGAATCCAGAAACCTCACTATTCTCTCTTTCAGCAGCATTTACAATAATTTACTCACCACAAAAGTTAGACTAACTGGCCTGTAGTTTTCAATCACATCCTTACTTCCACTTTTGTGTAAAGGGACCGCATGTGCTTTTCTCAATCCTCTGCCACCACTTCTATCTCCAAGGAGGCATTGAAAAGGTCAGTCAGTGGAGCCGCTAGAATGTCCCCAATTTCCTTCAGTATGCTCAGATGTATCCCATCCGGTCCCATCATTTTGTCTACTTTTAGTTTAGCTAGCTCCTCACAAATACAGTTTTCAGAAAATCGCTTCTGTTCCTATTGGTGAGTGTTTTCTGAGGTCCTGCTCCTGGCCCTTCATCTGTGAACACAGAACAGAATTATTTGTTAAACAAGTCCACTTTATCCTCATCATTTCCTCCCCTTCACCCTTGAGTCTGACAATACCACTTTTGCCCTTCCTTCTCTCACTAACATATCTGAAAAATGACTTTTTGGTGAGGCTTGGATAGCAAGCCAGCTTCTCCAGTCTCTCTCCACATTCTACAATTATATCTGGTCTTTTCGTGAACGTGTAAAATCAACTTTCTCTGTGTTACGTTCAACTTTAACAATATTAGAAAAACGTCTTTGTCACTGTTTTTGATTTTTTCCGGAACCAGTTTTCCAAAGGTCTCAGACTTCTTGTAGCACAGCTAGCAGACTTACGTCTTACTGTTCATGCTTAATCGCATCAACGACCTTATTTCAAAAAACAGGCTCGTATTTAACTATCACACAGCTTATACTCCACTGTTCTAGATGAAATTTTCAATATAAATATGCTAATATAAATTACTGATCTATTAAGTCCATCACTTAGCTGTGAAGTATTTGATACTCTGGAGTTAACTACTGTGTATATCTTCAATCCCAAAGATCCCGACGCTCTTATGGGGTACCTCTGAGGCGTTTCACTGCCTGCAGTTTCTTCAGGGGATCTTGTTTTATCACCCTTATAGTGCTCTAAAAAACAAACATGACAACTCTCAACTACCATATTCTATGATTTCTATGATTTTAAAAACTACCATTATAAAATGTAACTATAAAAATGTTTCTTTTGTTTCACCTACTATATATAGATGCTGCCCGCGTTTTTCTTCTCTTTAGATTTCATCAATCCTGGGATGGTCTATCATCACAAAAAACGCCGCGCATGCGGGTTTCACTAATGCCCTGATCCTTATAGCAACTGAAGCATTCACTTCCGCAACAGTGTCAGCTGATTCTCATTCATCGCATAGAGTCTTAAGTAATTAAGAACAATTAGAATTCTCCCTAAATCCATTCTAATGGAAACATACATTTGACTGTCTCAGTCTCCCCAGCAAATCATTATAACGTCATATACAGATCTTCCAATCTATAGCTATGTTTAATCCTGAGGGGATCACCGTGTCCAATTTAAAAATCCACTGTTGTTCTTTCTTTAAGAGAATTTCATCCAGTGTCCTTCCTCCACGGCCTTCTGTCACTTGTTCAATTACAAGGCAGCTAAACTGATCAAAAGTATGACCAAGCGCCATACAATGTGGAACCATTGGCGCTTCCATTCTTCCGCATTTTAAGCGGCTTTTATGTTCTTTCAGTCGTACTTTCAATGGACGTAACGTTTTTCCAACATACAATAGTCCACAGGGACACTGAATCCCATAAATTACTGCTCTTGACTCACAAGTAGTGTGAGACCGAAGATGATAAACTGTTTGTTTATAAACAAACGTAGCGGTTTCAAGCATTATTGGGCACATTCTGGCAGAGGGGTCAATAAAACCTCTGACAAGCTCTCCAATCATCACAAGAAGACATTTCAAGAATTAAGAGCTGATTCCACATAGGACAGAAAATAAAATAAAAGATTAGGTTCTGAGATGAGCCTCTGCATATACACACACCAAACTGAAACAAAAAACCACACCTTACATCCTGTGACTGAGGTTATATAAAGGTCAGGCAGAGCCAAAGCAGCTATCCCAAGAAGTGAATGTTACAACAAGATGATATGCATCTGCTGCTAAGTCTAGAAATGGAATGGTCCTGCACACAAAGCATGTGGGATTGGTAAGGGTCCTGAAGGGATCCTTTACACAGCTATATACCCATGATGAGAGCCTATTCACATGAGTCTTTATGCTATCATGGAATATGCCATTGATATGTGAGAGAGGCACACAGTCCTACCTAATCCCAGACATGGGGCCGCATTCACTAGCCACACATAGCAATGCAATCGCATTTGGGATGTGTTGGTCATCTCTCTGGAGACACTCCATATATTATACTGGTGGCCATGTACCTCCCAAGGCACCTCTGGGTTTCCCTGCATTCCATGTGATTAGGCTGAAATATCACCAACAGCACTAGATTGCTATAGGTGCTCCAGCATCACTATGCATTCATATATACACCTAGTCAAAGACATCTCCACTACAAGGTGTATAAACTCCTGCTATAGCAACCTTCTGTCACACTCATCTACCTAGATGTAAACCGTCTGGGTGATTCAGTTATGCATACTTTCTCTCTTTCAAACAGCACTATTTCCTTAGGCCACAGGGCTCATGCCAACATCTGCTAGATGGTCCAGGTAATGTATGGTAAGGTAATGTATTACCCCATGGGCACTGGCACTGGCACAGGTCAGCAGACATGAGTTAAATGGAGGCATACCTACCCCTACAACAGCATGCACAACATGTCTGATGTGGCACATCATGTCTCCAGGATATAGGGCATTAGGATCACAAGAAAACCTCACATAGATTTGGATCCAGTGCCAGCCTTTGATCATGCCTGAACATGTATTTCTTCACTGAAAGGGTGGTGGATGCTTGGAATGCCCTTCCGATGGAAGTGGTGGGGGAAAACATGGTGACAGAATTCAAAACGGCATGGGACAAACACAGTGGATCCCTTTACAGCAGCAGGATAAAACCAAAATAAACGGTACCATCTAACTTCTGAACCATCTAACGTCTCAACAAATAGGGGTGTCTTACATGGAGTGGTGGGTTCACCACTAAACAAAGACATGGGGAGGGGTGGCCTGCACAGAGCGACAGATGCACCTACTCTTGCCATCTTGCTGGGCAGACTAGATGGACCATGCTGGTCTTTATCTGCCGTCACTTACTATGTTACTATGTGACGTGATATGGGTTCCTCGACTTCTACAGTTTCTACCTCTTGGCCATAGTCTTTGCCTTCAGATCCTTCTGTCCTGCTATGCCCTAGGGAGAATGTTGTCATATCTGGCAGGCTGTGGTAACACATGATGTGCAAAGAGCTTCACCATTACATTATGCTGATGAAATTCCACTTCATGTCACCTCACATGTACTCATTTCACCTCACATGCACTCATAAAGAAGTGAAGCTAGCTTCCAAAGGTCAGTGAAGGAGACATTTTTATTAAGAGTGTGGTCACAGTGGAGCCACATCATATAGACATCAATTAGGACATCACAGTATACATGGTACAGTTCAGGCACCATAGAAAAGGCTCTGGCCCCCTGCCCTTATGCACACCTTAAAATGGGCTGTGTTAGTTCTGGCAAGTACCTATATACAGGATTAGAAACATTTAAAAACTCTGGCCCCTTTCCCCTATGTACAATTTAAAATGGGCTATGAGGGCCCTCACTTAGGGTTTAGTAGGAGGTGAACAGCGAGCAGAAGGCATGCGCTTTTACACGGAGGCACTGGCCTCAATATTGGTGTTTATTCAAAGATAAATGCAGCATCATTGTTTAAGCAGTGGAAAGATTCTTGTTGCAAAATCACTATTTTATGTAACTGTAAAGATAAGTGTTGAAATGTTTTTTTTGCAAGTAACATGCCTGTAGGTTACACAGTATAAAGTCATTGTAGGTACTAAAAAAGCTAACAGTGGAAAACAATAGCACTGAAATTGAGAGCATACATTGTGTACTTTGAGCAATGTTCAAGTTGCTCTTTTCTGATGGTCACTCACAATCATAGGAATCAGTGGCAAAAGTTATAATGGGGGTCCCCAAGCAAACTTTTGTTGAGGGCCCCCCTATTTTCATCCTCCCCGCAGTGCTCCCCCACCCTCCGGTGGCAGCAGCAGCACATACTCCCCTGCCCCTCCCCGTTCTCTGGCAGTGGCAGCACCCACACCCTCCCGCTCTCCAGCGGCGGTGGCAACAGCAGCAACAGCAAACTTACTTACATTTATTTGCCACGGTGCCTCTATTCCAGGCCCAGGGGTGTTTCTCCCGAGCTGAAATCTTGCGGTGCGGCTGTTATCACGAGACTTCGGCCCATGAGCTAACAGCTGGGCCCAGAACAGAGGCACCATGGCAAACAAATGAAAGTAAGTTTGCTGTGCTGCTGTGTGGGCTTTCTTCCTTTTCGGACCCCCCCTGTATTGCAGGGACTGCTTGGGTGGAATTTATGCTACTGATATGCGTTATTAATGTTATTTAAGTGTTTCAGATCACTATAAAATCACAGCGTTGTAGTTCTGAAGGGTGTCTTGACAACTCTACTTTTTCCTTCAATGAGTGGGATTAATTTGTTCAAGGGAGGTGCTGAGGTATCAGTGCATTTTCCTGGGTCATGCCAATGTCTATATGAGTACATACTTGAAGCAAAAGATTTGGCTTAGGATATGCTACCAGACAAATGCCATCTACCCCAGAAATAGAGACACGAGGACCTGGAAAGAAAGCGGTGGGAGGTGAAGAGGAAGACCAAGAAGAAGGCCATGGAGACCATTCCAGATGGCCAGCTGAGGGCCCCCACTGACTTTGAGCACCATGTGCTGCCCACTGTAGATGAGAAGTCTGTGAAGGGAATGGGCAAGCTAGACTCCTCCAGAGCCCTCCAGGAACATAGTAGGTATCACAAGCACAACTTGCACTTCATTTCTACTTTTACCTGTAAGCTTTTCCACTTACTTAGACTTCCTCTGCATCTAGGCCCGATGTAGATGCATGCAGTCATCAAGCACCCTAGTGTCACTGGCTTCTCTAGGGTTGCCAACCGGCCGGTATTCAGCTGGCCTGGCCGGATTTTCCATTGCCAGGCCAGCTGCCGGCAGAGATGTAAAACCGGCCCTTGAAAAGCCGTTTTTTTGCTCTGGCCGCAAGATCAGGAGCGGCCAGAGCAAAAAACCGACTTTTCTCCCGACTCCGGAATTCTGCGGGGGAGGGAGCCAGGGAAGCCCACGCAAGGCCCCGGCTCCCTCTGTACAACCGCCAGCATGAAGATCTTTTTCCTTCACGCTGGCGGCTGTTAATGTGAAGCCGCGATTGCTGGGAAAGTTTAAAGGCAATGCCCTTTAATCTTTCCCAGCATTCGCGGCTTCACAGAAACAACCGCCAGCGTGAAGGAAAAAGATCTTCACGCTGGCGGTTGTACAGAGGGAGCAGGGGCCTCGCTCGAGTTTCCCCGGCTCCCTCTGAAGCACCTCAAACAGCCGCGGGGCTGGTCAAGGGGGGGGGGGGAGGCTAGGACTACAAATGGGCTTTTATTTGGGGGAGGGGAGGCCAAGGACTGGATGGGCTGTGATGGGGTGTACTTGGACTGGAAATGGGTTATGGGGGGGGGGGAACTGGACTGGAAATTGGCTATTGGGGGGGGATGGACTGGAATTGGGCTATGGGGGGGTGTACCTGGACTGGAAATAGGCTATGGGGGGGATCTGGACTGGAATTGGGCTATGGGGGGGGGGGTGGGTACCTGGACTGGAAATGGGCTAGGGGGGGACCTGGACTGGAAATAGGTTATGGGGGGGGGGAAACCTGGACTGGAAAAGGGCTATGGGGGGGCCTGGAATGGAAATGTGATATAGGATGGGACCTGGACTGGAAATGGGCTATGGTGGGGGGGGGGGGGGGGCTGCAATGGAATCGGGCTATGGGGGGGCCTGGACTGGAATTCGGCTATGGTGGGGGGGGGGGAACCTGGACTGGAAATAGGCTGTGATTAGGGGGGCTAGGACTGCAAATGGGTTGTGATGTTTGGGAGGGACCTGGACGTGAAATGGGCTGTGATGGGGGGCTAGGACTGCAAATGGGCTGTGATGGTGGGGGGGGGGGAGGGCTAGGACTGGAAATAGGCTGTGATGGTGGGGGGGGGGCTAGGACTGGAAAAAGGCTGTGATGGGGGGGGTGCTAGGACTGGAAATGGCCTGTGATGGGAGGGCTGGCACTGGAAATGGGCTGATGAAGAGCTGGAATAGGACTGGAAATGGGCTGATGGGGGCTGGAATAGGACTGGAAGTGGGCTGACGAGGGGGCTAGGATTGGAAATTGGCTGATGGGGGAGCTTGGAGTGGAAATTGGCTGATGGGGGCTGGAATGGAACTGGAAAAGAGCATATGTGGGGCTAGGACTGGAAATGGGCTGATGAGCTGGAATAGGACTAGAAATGGGTTGATGGGGGGGAGCTTGGACTGCAAATGGGTGATGGGCTAGAATAGGACTGGAAATGGGCTGATGTGGGGGCATGGAAGAATGGGACTAGAAGGGAGTGGATGCTGGGTGGGTCTAGAACTATAAGGGAGCTGATTTTGGGGGAGGACTAGAAGGGGATGGGGATGGGGATGGGGAATGAGAATGGAGAGGGGGAAAGATATTTTGTGTGGAAGAAAAGTCTATGATGGGCCGGGTATTGGGAGAGTAAGAGGGGATTGAGAATGGAAAGGTGAAATTTGAGTGGATGATAAAGGAATAAGGAAAGAAATGGGGGAAAGAGCAAAAGAGAAACAATCAGTATGTTAAAGCAGATATAGAGAGAGAATGGAAAACATCTAAAAGAGAAGAAAGGACAAATGGATAGCTCGCAGAAGACAGAAGAAACCAGAAGAAAGTGACTGGAGCAATTGCAACTGAAAAATAAAATGCCCAAACAGAAGGTATAAAAATACTTTTTATTTTGAATTTATTAACTGGAATATGTCTGGTCTGGGAAGTGTGTATTGCTAACATCTTTGCGTTTTTGTTTAGTGCAAGAGGAAATTACTTTATAGTTTTATTTCTCCAGTGTTGTACATTTCATGTTTGGCTTTTGGGGTTCCCAGTTTAATTATTATCTGACCAAGGGAGTTAGCCTACACTTATCCTCGGTAATTTTTGTGGGTGGGGCTGGGATGCAGCATGGGTGGGGCTGGGGGCAGGGCAGGGGTGGGACTAGGGGCGGGGCAGGGGTGGGGCATGGCGAGCCACAGGCGTCGGGTTTTTCTCGGTGAAAAAGTTGGCAACCCTAGGCTTATCCCATGGTGGACGTGAATGTGTCATAGCTTTCCAGTGTTGCATAAAGTGGGAGTGAAATGGACACCACTCACCAAAGGTGTTGTCATGCCATGCTGTGGTATGGTTTCACCTCACACTGTAGTACCTGTACTGTTACAATGCTGTGCCTTCTATCCTGGCAATGTTCCCTTCTTATGGCACTATGTGTGCAGATGTAGCAACCCAAACTGATGCTCCCCAGGGTCAGATTATTTGCTAGGCAGCACCCTACAACTGATAATGGTGGAGTAACTGGGTTGGAAGGAGACTGTGTGGAATACATAGGGCTTTCTCCAAGTCTGCTGCTATGGGGTTGGGGAGCACTATTCATGTTTGACAGAATTATCTTGCCCTTGTTCCTGTGCTCTGCACCAAGTAAATCACCCCATTGTAGTCTAATAGCAGTTTCTTCACTTGATGGTCCTTTTGCAGGGTGCATTATCAGCCCTGAGGTGTGGCCACCATGCATATCTAGTCTTACTAGCTTTCACTGTATGTGCTTACATGATTGAACAGTAATTAGATAAGTGCAAAGGCCACTCCCCCTGTCCCAGCACCACCCACATCAAATGTGTAGTAGGGAACATTGAACATTTTGCTTGCTATGCACATGCAGAGTATGTGGTATGGAAAGGCACAGCTTTCTGCTTCTTTCCATGGTGGGTCTTAACATTACCTTGGGCTTCTCACTGGTATACTTTTCTATCATGAAATCTACCAACATTTCTGCAGGTATATTCCATACGGGATTGCTCAAAACCCCCAAGTCTGGTCTCTTCCCTTTTTCAGTCTTTCCTCGGGACATTTACTGACTGGCTAGAAGCATGCCATAAACCATCCATCCTTCAGTCTTCTCTGGATCCCTCAATACTTGAAAACTACTAACCTATTTCCCTCTAATGTCCTGGAAAAAGTGGTTCATACTCAGCTTATATCTTTTCTTTAAAAAAGCTAATGATCCATATCATATCAATCTGGTTTCAATGCTGTCCATTCTACAGAAACTCTCCTCAATTTCCTTGATGATATCAAATGTAAGATTGATCATCATCTTGCCACCCACATTATCTTCCTTGACCTAGTGGATCACTAAATGTTATTACAGCAAATCACAGACATCAGTATTTCTGGTTCTGTTCTTTCCTAGGTTTCCTCCCATCTACATGGTTGCTCTTTCTCTATATCCTGGCAAAAGACAGAAAAGATACAGAGAAGAGCCACCAAAATGGTAAAGGGGATGGAAGGATACCCCTATGAGGAAAGACCTAAAAGGTTAGGGATCTTCAACAGAAAAGAGAAGGCTGAGGGGAGATAAGATAGAAGTCTATAAATGAATGAATGGAATGGAACAGATTAACGTAGATCAGTTGTGTACACCATCAAAAAGTAGAAAGACTAGAGGACACACAATGAAGCCATTTAAGACTAATAAGAGAAAATATTTTTACTCAACAAACTCTGGAATTTCCTACCGGAGGATGAAGTAAATGCTGTTAGTGTAGCTGGGTTTAAAAAAGGTTTGGACAAGTTCCTTGAGGAAAGGTTCATAAGCCATTATTGAAGAGGACCCAGGAAATCCACTGCTTACCCCAGGATGAGCATTGTGGAAGCTGTGGACTTTGGGTCCCTGCCAGGTACTTGTGACCTAGATTGGCTACTGTTGGAAACAGGATACTGGGCTTCATGGACCTTGGTCTGACCCAGTACGCACTTCTTATGTTCTTAAAACTATCTCCACCTCACACATTCTCCCCTGGGGGGTTTGCACCTACTCTTTTCAACCTATGTCTTGCTTGCCTTGCCACAGTTCTTCAGAGTACTGGCCTTCACAGTTATGTCTTTGCAGATGATGTGTGGGTGTGCTATTGAGTCAATGCTGACTCCTGACAACCGAGCAGCCCCTGTTTTTTTTTTGGCAAGGTGTGACCAGAAATAGATTGCCAGGCCTTTCTTCTGAGGCAATGTAGAGCAAAGTGACTTGCTAAAGGCCATGAACTCTGGTCTTTGGTCACTGGGCCACTGCTCTAATCACTAGGCTACCCCTCCACTCATTTGCAAATGACATTCATCTGGTTTTCTATACTGATCCCCTCACTCCTGATCTCTGCTAACTGGCTGTAAAATCATGGTTTGAAGCTGAATCCACTGAAGTCCAAAACTATCTTTCCACTCCCATTGTTTCTCCTTCTCTCTACAATCAGTCAACCTTTCCACCTGTCTTATCATTTTGGGCTGTAAAATTAACTCATCCCTTATTTTTCAGTCTCATATTTCTTCAGTGCTAAAAACCTCTTCCTACTTTTTTTCTTCAGAAAATGTGTTCTGTTAAGCCCTACCTGTACCTCCACCATCTCAAAACCATTGGCTTTGCTCTTATTCTAAATCATCTTGACTACTGCAATTCTCTTTATTATGGCCTGCCTCAATCTACTTTACACCATCTTCAACATTCAGCTACCAGATTACTTGACAACACCTTCTCAAGTTGTTCAACATTCAGCTACCAACGCAAAGCATTTTGATTCTATTACTCCTGCATTGAAAGCCCTTCATTGGCTTCCCCTTCATTATAAAATTCAATATCTGAACTATCATTCATAAAGTATTACATACAAACACCCCATTTTTTCATTCCTAATTTCTAATTCCCTTCAATTCTTCACTCCCCCTTTGTTTGAATAGGGACAACCAACATATGCCCCCTACTGGTAAGAACCATCTCCTTTTCCTGATACGGTCCTATAACTTGGAATGCCCTCCCTTAGCATGTTAGAAGTGAAACCAAACATAGTAAGTTCAAAACTGCACTAAAATCCATTGTCATACTTTAGCCTTTTGGGCTTCTCCAGATTCAGCACTAGATTAATGGCTTCTTACTTCTTTCTATGCCCCCCCTCCCTTATCAGCTCTTTTCTTTCTCCTTCTTTTTATTGTTTTCTTTCTACTTTTCTTTCTTATCTTTACTAGATAATTGTAATTTTCTTTCATATTTTCTAAATATTACCTTGTAAGCCACTTTGAAGCATCTTTTGGGCCTAAAGGCAGTATGTATTATGAACATTAAAATAAACCAATCTAAACAAAACTATAGTGTGAGTAGGCATGGGCAGTGCTGGTGCCATAGGAGCTGTGGCCTGCATTGAGAATATTATCCCCAGTCACACACCATGCACAACTGGACATAAAGAGGTATCTAAGGTGAAATGAACATGCAAGGTTCATTTTACAGTGGGTAAATGTATGGTTTGAACATAGTGAATGAGTGTATTTGATGTTCTACCTACAGAGGGCGTCGCACACACAAAGATGGAGGACTAGGGGGTATGTTTACTAAACTCCGAAATTGTGCGGGGACGCGGTAGTGTGCCTGTGCCATATAAGGAGTGGGCGGTTCAGGCCGAAAAAGGAAAAAAAACGACCGTACGTGTGCGTGTCGCGTTAATGTGCGGGGCCCACATTAGCGCGTGGGAAGGCTAAGTGGGGCGCAGCTGGGCACATATAGGAACAGAGCCGTAGCACAATGGTGAAGACAATAACCAATGGTGCAGGGGCCACAGGTTCAATCCCCCAGTGTGTGCAACCCAAAAAGGCTGGCTGAAGCACCACCTTGAATGTGGAAAAGCGTGTCAGGAGGCAACATAATTTTGTACAGCATAAGGCGGCGCACTGTTCATTTTGGGCGGCATAAGGCAGCACACTGTTCATTTTGGGCGGCATAAGGCGGCACACTGTTAATTTTGGGTGGCATAAGGCGGCGCACTGTTAATTGTGGGCAGCAGGATGCAGCACGCTGATGGGCACAAGGCGGCGCACTGATGCTAAAGCAAAGGAACACAGCCACAGCACAATGGTTAAGACACTGACCAATGGTGCAAGGACCAGGGGTTCAATCCCTCACAATGCCCAGTGAAAAAGGCTAGCTGAGGCAATATGTTTTATGTTGTGGAGTGCTGTAGGAGGCTTTTTAATTTTATTTTGTGATAACTACTAGCAAACGCACTCTCACAGCATGTTAACATAAGGCGGCCCATAAGGCACATGTTACAGTGCACCGTCCGCCAAGGCACCCTAGAATGTCCCCTATAGGGCAGCATGTATGTTGCGACACAGGATAATGTATAGTGCACCCTATATGGATGCCAACCATAAAGTGCCCTATAGGGCGCCCCATAAAGCACCCTCAGAGGCACCTTATGGGTAAAGTACGCTGAGGGTGTTATTGCAGGCATCAACATATGTACAGTAAATTAAAATAATGCTTTGGACAACCCTATCACAGAACCCCACTGTGGGTTTGAACCCATAACCTCCGGCTGCACAGGTAGTAACGTAACCATTGGGCTACAGCTCTATAGCTGTAAGCAAGCCCTTGCCTGGTTTCTGATAGCCTGCACGTCACAGCACAGACAGTCTGCTGGTGTAAACAGGATAGGGTTAGGCCACCCGTACCCATGATGCACTGCACATGCAAATCAGCTGTCCACAGATGCACACAAGATGGGAACTGCACCCCTAAAGCTCCCCGGCCTGGTAGGGGGAGGTGTCCGTGTGCACCCACACAGCACCTCGGCCTGGTAGGGTGTCCTGAGTGGGTGGACAAACGGCAAAGAGTAGATAAACACCATCACATTGTGCGGTTACTGTGCTCACCCTGAGTTTCTGATGCTGCGCCCAGGACCAGGTCCACAACACCTTCCATGGCTGAATGCGGCTATGTCAGAGCTCCAAAGCAGCAATAACCTGTGAAATAGGTAGGTGCTGCATAAACATCCTGGAGATTGCTGTCTGCCCCAGTTAGTGGGGACACACACCCCCCTTCCCCCCGGTGGACAAAACACAGCTTCCCACCAACAGATCCCCATCCCACCCTCCCCTGCACTAATCGCAGTAGAGCGGACCATCAACCCCAGCCCTGCTGGGGAACAGACACTCTACAGGGCAGTCCAAGCAGCTCCATAATAACACAATAATAGACAGACATTAGGCCTGGATATTCACACATGCACCCCACCACTATCTGATAGTCTCCTGCAGCAAGCCATCAGCCACTGCACCCTGCGAGGCACTCCATCAAGACACATACCATCTGTGCACAGTCTGCTGGTTGGTCCTGATGGAAATGCATGCACCCACAACTGGGGTGGCAGCACACACAAGCAGATAAGTCAGTGAAGAGGCCCCAACAGGAAACTCATATATATCACATGAGAGAAACACAGTATAGCACTATGGGTGTGCCTAGCCATGCTGCCATCACTGCACACTCAGGGTGAGGGTGATCCCCCAGCAACACATACAGAGGTCTCCCTGTCTGTGTAGGTGGTGGCCGGGCACTACCATGTCCCTGTCAGTGCCCTATGCCCTGTGCAGCTGCATCCTGGTCAGCCCACCCTGTCTGAGATGTACCCATGGTCCTTTGCTACTCATTATGCACATTGGCAGGCCAATACTGGCAACAGTGCTGGCAGTGTGGGCTGTGGAAGGGGCTTGCAGCTAACACCCCCCCTATGCCATCATGGTGCTACTATTGAGGCGGTAATTAGCCTTGCCCTCCAAACCAGTCCTGGGCACGGCAAGGCATGGATATGGTACGCAGTACTGCTGGGGGTCACTCCCCAGGGTGGTAAACACCGTCAGAGGCCAGGCCTGGAGCACGCACCGCAAACACCTAACTGATTGCTCTGATGAGGTCAACTAGCAGTATGTGCGTAACGTATGGATATCTATCTGCCAGTACTCCTAGCAAACGTCTCAGAGCTGTGTACCGTATACCTCAGGTGTAGGGTGACATTGCTAAGGTATGAAGGTGCTAGTATTGGGAGATGCATGCAGGGTCCAATGTTCTGCCTCTCCAGGAGACATTGGCCAATGGGGCCTGTGGGTGTGGGTGTGGGTGTGTCTGGCCCTGTTGGCTGCTGCTTTACAGCAGAGATTCCCAACTCCAGTCCAGGTTTGCATCACACTGTTCGGGTTTTCCTGCTGTCCCTCATGAATATGCATGAGCTACATCTACATGCCATGGGGGTGGTGCATAGATATACAGCACAGGCATTTGTATGAGTGGCAGCATGGAACCCGACTGGTGTGTGGCCCACCAGAACTGCATTTGGAGGATTCTGCTCTAGGTACTGCCCCTGTTCATGGTGTCTGTGCTCAGTGGGGTAAAACATAGACGTAGTACCATTGCATATGTCCTCGCCATGAAAGGTGTGTCCTTACTATCACTGTTTAGTTGTGGGAAAAAAATATGGTGGGCAGGATTGGTGGTAGCCCCAGCTGGGCTTTGATCCTGTGACCTTCTGTTCTTGCATGCACCGTGTAGCCACAGATTGCCTGGATTCCCTGGAACATCCATGACTGTGGATCCGGCAGGGCCTGTCTATTGCAGTGGACTGTGGCAGCCTGCACATGGCTAGGCCTCTGTCTTCTGTGGCTAGCAGCCAATGCCCCCTGCACTACATGCTGGCATGAGCTTCTCTCAGAAAAAGCAGATGACATGATTGCAATGTGGCAGTATGGGACTGCATTTGGGGGACTTGGCTGTAGGTAATGCCCATTGTTGTGGTGTGTGTGCGGTGTTGGGTAAAATATGGGTGTTTTCCCCATGCTTATGTTCCCTGCAATACAGGGGTGTCTGCGCTATCTTTGTTTAGTGGTGGGTAAAATATAGGGACTGGGCTGGCAAGTGCCCCAGCTGGGATTTGAACCTTGGACCCTTTGGTCCTAGAGGTACTGGCTCTGTCTGCTGCACCACACTCTGGCCACGGAAACAGTGCAGCCCCTGGAGGTAGTAAACCTGGTAGGATGGAGTCACAAACCCTGCTCTACGCATTTTTACTGTGGGCACATGCACCCTGTCTGGTGACAAAAGTGCACATAAACCCCGGAGATGACCACGGAAAATGGGGGACACAATATCACCACGCTGGGCAACAGTGATATTAATGGGCAAACATAGCAACCACTCCCAGGAAAGCTCCAACAAAAAGGAAACGCTTCCCGGAAGAGTCTCCGCTCCGTACACCTTTCCAAAACTCATTTCTTTTTGTTGGAGCTTTCCTGGGCATGCTCTTTAGTTTTGCCCATTACTATAACTGTTCCCCAGCTGAATTCCTATTTTTACAATTTTTGTTGTGGTCCTTTTCTATTTTTAATTCCACTTTTGGGCTGTGCACATGTATCACACTGCTCACGTTTTGCAGGTTTCCCCGGTTTTGCTGTACATTGCTGACGGAAATGGTTTCTCTTCCCTTTAAATGCATTCTACCGCGAGTGATTCACTCGCGCTATTTTTCCTTTGAACTTCAGCCACGATAATGTGTGGGGCGCCTCTCCCCTCCCCTTCCCCGCCCATTAATCCCTTCTCTCCGCCCCTCCGGGGCCTTCCTCCGCCCTCCGTTAGCCTTTCCACGCCTCCATCGGACATTTGCGGGCCCGTACTTGTGCGGCACCCATTAGTGTGACGCGCAAGGGTGCGGGGGTTCCTCGCACATTTGCGGGGCACTTAAGCGCTCTTAAATACGCTTTCAGTGCGCTATTTTGCGGCAGCGCACATTGGCGGTTTTTAGTAAACAGGCCCCTAGGTGTTCAATCAGGAGAAACATCAGGATGTGGAGGTGGAAGATCATGCCGGTGTTCAGCAGGAGGGCAAAGAGTGGTGATGAGTTGGGGGAGGGGCAAGGAGAAGCTGGTGAAAGGTTAGAAGGAGGCTGGATGGGGCTGAAATGTGCATGGGCAGGGGAGTGGGGAAGGGGTAGTAGTTTTGGTGTTTGGGACACTCACATATACACTGTTTCATTTTGATTAATAAAACACATACCTTCTCAAGAAATGCCTGTATATGAGTTAATTTATTGCAGTCACACTAAGCTGTGTTCTCCTGCCTAGGGCCAACTGCATCATCCCCTATGTCAGATTATGGAGCATGCAGCTGTTGTTGTTGTAAAGTGCCGAGTCGGAGTCGACTCATGGCGACCCTCTGGATAGCTATCCTAAATTGTGTTCGGTCTTCAGTCAGGCGGTTCATTGTTGACAGACTGGTACCCATAGCTGCTGTTATTTTATCGATCCATCTCATTGCTGGCCTTCCTTTTTTGCGTTGACCTTCTATCTTGCCAAGCATGATGTTTTTCTCTAATGATCTTTCTCTTCGCATGATGTGTCCAAAGTATGAAAGTCGAAGTCTTGTCATCTGAGCTTCTAAAGAAAGCTTAGGTTTGATCTCCTCTAGTACCGACTGGTTTCTTCTTCGGGCAGTCCATGGTATACACAGTATTCGCCGCCAGCACCATAATTCAAAGGCATCAAATTTCTTCCTGTCTATCTTTTTCACTGTCCAGCTTTCACATCCATATGATATTATTGAAAATCCCATGGCTTGAACAAGTCAAATCTTTGTATGGAGAGAGACATCTCTGCTCTTGAGAATCTTATCTAGGTCTTTCATAGCCATTCTGCCAAGAGCAATGCGTCGTCTGATTTCTTGACTGCTTGTTGCTTCTTTATTGATAGTTGATCCAAGTAGATTAAAGTTGTTCACGATTTCAATTTCTTCTCCTTCAACGATGAATCTGTTGATTATGCCAGTTGTCATGATCTTGTCTTCTGTACATTAAGGTGCAGGCCCATTTTGAGACTATGTTCTTTGATTGTGAGACGCAAATGTTTCAGATCATCTTCACTTTCAGCCAATAATGTGGTATCATCAGCATAGTGAAGGTTGCTGATGAGTCTTCCACCAATCTTCACACCTCTGCTGTCTTCCTACAATCCTGCTTCTCTGATGATTTGTACTGCATATAAATTAAACAGGTAGGGGGAAAGTATGCAGCCTTGTCTTACACCTTTTCTTATTTTAAACCATTCTGTTTCTCCTTGTTCCGTTCAAACTGTTGCTTCTTGATCAATGTACAGATTGTGCAAGAGAACGATCAGGTGTTCTGGAATACCCATGCTTCTTAATGTGGCCCAGAGTTTCTCATGGTTTACACAGTCAAAAGCCTTGCTATAGTCGATAAAGCACAAATAGATATCCTTTTGGTATTCTTTAGTCTTTTCAAGGATCCATCTCACATCCGCAATGATGTCTCTCGTTCCTCGCCCTTTCCTGAAGCCTGCTTGCACGTCAGGTAGTTCTTGTTCCAGGTATGGTTGTAGTCTCTTTTGAATAATCTTCAGTAGAATCTAGCTGGCATGTGGGATCAGAGTGATTGTGCGATAATTTCCACAGTCAGTTGGATCACCTTTCTTTAATATTGGTATAAATGCAGATCTTCTCCAGTCAGTTGGTCGTGATTTTGTCTTCCATATTTCTTGGAAGAGCCTTGTAAGTACAGTAACAGCTGCATCAGATTGCTGTAATACTTCTATGGGAATGCTATCAATGCCTGGTGCTTTGTTCTTTGATAAGGCTTTCAATGCTGCTTCAACTTCTTCTTTCATCACCAATGGTTCCCGATCATAAGGTACAGGTTGAAACGGCTGTTGGTCCACTTCATCTTTATCATATAAAAACTCTGTATATTCCTTCCACCTTTTCTTGATCTTCTCAGCATCATTCAACATAGAACCTTGAGCATCTTGTAACATTCCAATTCGAGGCTGGAACCTTTTCTTTAACTCTCATAGCTTTAGGAAAGCTGATCTTGTTCTTCCTCTAATAGTTTCTGCTTCTATTTCCTTGCATGCGTCATTGTAATACTTTTCCTTGTCCTGTCTTGCTGCACGTTGGAAATCTCTGTTGAGTTCTGCGATTGTTTTTCTTTCTCCTCTGGCTTTAGCTTCTCTGCATTTCTGGGCAATTTTCAGAGTTTCTTCTGTCATCCATTTTGGCTGTTTTTGCTTTTTCACCTTTTGTAGAGACTTCTCGCTTTCTTCCAACACAACTTTCTTGATTTCATTCCATAAGTCTTCTGGAGCTCTGTCATTTGTATCTAAAGCAGCAAATTGATTTTGCAGGCAGTCTTTAAATTCCAGTGGTATATTCTCAAGGTCATATTTTGCTGTATTCATGAGTGGTTTGTTCTTTTTTGAACTTTAGCTTGAGTTTGCATACTAGTAGTTGATGATCTGTACCACAATCAGCTCCAGGTTTTGTCTTTGTTGATGTTACAGAGCTTTTCCATCGTTGACTTCCACAGATGTAGTCAATTTGATTTTTATACAATCCATTAGGTGAAGTCCATGTGTACAGTCGCCGCTTGTGTTGGGCAATGCATATCTGGCAAACCTTGGCTGGGCTATAGAGGAGTTCTCCCTTGGATCACTTCAGGCACTGGAAGGGGCTCTTGAGCAGGCCAAAGGTCCTCTCAATGATGGAGCAAGTGTGTCTGTGGGCCCCTTTTGTATCTCTCCTCTGCATCTGTATGAGGTGCAACAATAGTGATCAGGAACGTCTTCCTTCAGGATAACCTCTATCTCTTGTGTGGGTAGATGGAGATGGGATAAATTAGATCCAAGAGCTGAGGTATTGGCTATAAAAGTAAAAAAAAACCCAAACAAATAAGTACTGTGATGACACAGACCAATCCCATTCAAAAAAGTCAAAACAGAGTGTTGCCTGGATGAAAAACTAAAACTACTCAAAATAGCACCACAATGTCACAAAATCATTTCTGTCGGAAACCGCCGACCTGAGATAGAGAGGGGAAGAACTCTCCACTCTGTGTCGACAGTAACCGTTTTTTCAAATTTTTAATTGGCATAAAGTGCTTGCAAAACTAATCATAGTGAAAACCACTTATCTGAGAAATGGGCCAGCTGGGCAGCACAAACGAACACAGCGACATGCATGTTTCGAGCCTACGAGAGGCCCTGTCTCAAGCTGTTCAGATGAAAAACGGTTTTCCGACAGAAATGATTTTGTGACATTGTGGTGCTATTTTGAGTAGTTTTAGTTTTTTAGTTTTTCATCCAGGCAACACTCTGTTTTGACTTTTTTGAATGGGAGGTATTGGCTATGGCAAGTTGATATTGTAACTGTGAGCTCTGTTTGCCAGTTGTTGATGTTAGGGACTCTGATGCCTCCTAGCATGTTCATGTCTAGGAGGCAGAGTGGGCTGGTGTAGGGCTTGCCTAGCAGCCACCAGTGATTTATCTGCTCTCAGATCTCTCATAGATGCAGAAGGGTCAGGATGTAGGAGTCATAGCAGAAGCCTGAGAACCTTAGGAAAATATCAGCTATCTCCTCCTGTGCAATGCAGACCACCTGTATGTTCAGTGAATGAAATGCTTCTCTGTTAGAGTAGGTGACTTCCTTCCCTTGTGGAAGCCTGATGGTTATATGTGTGCAATCAATGATACCCAGTACAGATAGGAATCTGGCCACTTCAAAGAACTTGGTCATAGTTAGCTGCCTCTCCTACACCATCTGAGGGAAGTCTAAGAATTCTGTGGTGTGGGTCTGTGAGATGGTTGATTGGCTGAGACCTGCTATGAGGGCCAGCACAGACTGGAAATGCCAGTGGCAAGGGACCATGGTGACCTTGATGTGGACAGTCATAGGTTGGCCCCTCTGTGTGATGGAACAGAGGAGTGACTTTAGCTCCTAGCAGAGATGGTGGATTACTGCCTTGTCAAAGCAAAACCTGGTGAGGTACTGCTTATTAGTGGGTTTTAGGTACTAAGTTCTGTGCCTGAATAATCTCTGATATGAATAGCTCTCGCATGTTCCCTGTGGGCCTCATACTATAGCCTGTGCAAACAATGTGTTCAGGTCACCGATGGTTCCTGCCTTCCTCCACCCACACTCAGTGACTCCCTCCACTCACACCTAGAGCACTGAACATACACCTACAGATGCACTATGTTGGGGACAAACATACACATGCAGGTAACAGGGAAACACACAGAGTCACAGATGCAGCTGGAAACACTCAAGCATGTACAGACAGAAGACATAAAGCAGCTAGAGTAACAGGAAGACTGACAAACCTGGGCCCAAGAGGGGAGCATTGGAGTGTGGGAATGACATGGTTGAAGGGGGAGAGGATTCTGGGAGAGGGAATGTACTGGGATCTTGGGGGGGGGGGGGTAGGTTTCAGAAAGGAACAGGAAGGAGTGCAGGGAAACAGAAGATAGCATAAAACACACCTATGTGAACACAGATGACAGTCAGGCCAAGAAATTGCAAGCACAGCTCCTCCAGTCACCAGAGCCACAAGCAGTCCCAAACGACAACAAAGTCCCATGCTCAGGGCTGGCCCAAGGGTTTCTGTCGCCCTAGGCAGAAGTCCTGGCCGTGCCACCACCCCCTGAGACGTGCTGCCCCCTTTCAGCTGTGCTGCCCCCCCCCCCCGTGCACCAAGCTGCACCCCCTATGCCGAGCCACGTTACTGCCGATTCCAGCAGCAGGGCTGAGGGGGGTGCAGCTCGGCTCGGCAGCAGGCCATGTGCTTCGGCACTCATGGCCTTCCATTTTTGACCACCCCTCCTACATAACTGACATAACTTTGCAGGTTCAGAAGCAGCACGCCATGGGTGCCGAAGCACATTGCTTGCTGTTGAGCCTAGCCGTCCCCTGTTGCCACCAGAATCAGCAGCATCAGGGGGCAGCAGCGCAGCGTGGTTCTGCTTGGGGGGGAAGGATGGCACAGCATGTGGGGGGGGGGGGCAGCAGGCCATGTGTGCCAAAGCACATGGTCTGCTGCCTACAGAGATCTGCCACCCTAGGTGGCCACCTAGCCCACCTAGTGGATGAGCCGGCGCTGCCCACGCTTATTTATGATTTATAGCAGGTACAAATTGGCATGTTCAAAAAATCTGTTCTGCACTTTCCTACCTTACGTGAAATACGTCATGGACATGCAAACTCTGGCACTGCCCAAGCTGTGCGCTGAAACACCACAGAACATCTCCCAGAAAACCATGCAGAGATCAATATGTCTGGAACTAAAATGTGGATCTCATGGTCTATCCAAAATTGCATTTTCCACGTGGATTCAGCTTCCATGTTTTTCCTGCTGCTGCAGCCACATTTGAAAAGTGAATAGGGCTTCTACAACAACCCCCTTAATAAATATACCTCAGCATTCATTATACTTGGGCCTTTACTGTAGGCTATGCAAATTACACTTTTGTTGTTTGATTGTACTTACAGAGCAAATACCAAAGAACTTCTGTATAATGAATCGTACCTCGGTTCATTTTTCTGGAATTATTATTTTTTAAAGCAAAGAAATAAAGAGGCAAACACACTTATTAGATTCATCAGCCATTGAGGAAATTGTTTTCTTCCTTGGCTTTATGAAAAACCAGAAAGAAACACAGGGACATAAAAATCCCATTCCTTCAGAAAAAAGGAAGCAAGTGATCTCAGGGCTTATTCAGATCTTTCTGAGGTACATACAGGATTACTGGAAATGTCAAGGCCGCCCCTTGCTAGGTTGAAGTAAACTGATGTACAAATGGCTGTGGGCGGTGGTGACTGGAAACCATGACAATTATTGAAACAGGAGAAATGCAGAGTGGCATTGAGGGGCCATAGCATATTTCCTTCCAAAATGGAAAATGAAATAAAGTCTTGAAAATGGAATCCAGTGGGTTTTCAGAAGTTATTCATACATAATTATTTCATACCTGCAAGCTGCTTTGAAGAAATTTTATTGTACCTCATATGGCATAGAGGCCTGGTTTATTGAAGCTGGCACTAAAGGATACTAAGCACCTCAGCAAAAAAGTGAAAAGACACTCTACACAGCATTTATTTTTTATGTCTTTGTCTCAGTATTTATCCCATCCTTCCATGACTGTTCAGAGCAGGTTAAAACATGACATTGAAAACAGTCAACATCGGAACATCACTAGCAGATATTGCAACATATTGTTGAAGTTCCACAGGGGAATGTGGAAAAAAATAAACCAAAATGATGCTGGGTACAGAGAGAGGTGACAGATACAAAAATCAGCAGCAAACCTGGGAGAAGAGCTGCAGGAGGGAACCACACAGTCAAAGCATGAAAGAGCAGGAAGTTGCCTTACAGCCCAATTCCATAATGTGCATGTCTGGCCTGCGGTCACATCTAAATCAAAAACTGGCCTCATTGGAACCTAACTCCACATCTGTGGGTCTGGATGTGCCCGTGGGGCCGGAATCAGGGAGATAGCCATGTTCGGCAGGCGTGTGCAAGCGCTATCCAGCCGGCCCCGTTTCTTGGATGTGGGTAAATGGTTTGGACATCCCCGTGCCCACCGTATTTTGAAATCTTTTACGTGTCTGATGCTGCCTGTCTCTGTGCAGCCACGTCCCCGCTGGTAAAACGTACATCCCCTAAGCTGATGTTAACACTGATGGTGTGGTATTCCTGCAAACATGACGTGAATATTGTTGAAAGAGGCATGTGCATGCAAAGGAGATTAAGTACACTTGTCTGTTGCATGCCCAGAACAGTACAAGGTTATCCAAGGGCACCAGGGCTATTGCATCAGCAAGTGGAATGTGAGATGTTTGTCCTACAGTAAAACATACATGGCATCTGCAGAACACCTTAGGTATTCCTGCAGTGGATATTGCTGCAAACAGTATTTACAATGCCAAGTATGGACCAGAAATGACCAAAACATATCCCTTTCAATAACAGGGACTCATCGGGACGAGGACATGCAACAGTGAAAACATGAGCAATACAGGCCCATATGCACCATCACCTTTCCTTCTAGATGTGCACAATGTTAGAGATCTCTGATGGTGCATTTGAATATGTATTTGTGCTGTGTGCACTGCAGCATGCCCCACTCTGAGGGTCCCCCCCCCCACTCTGAGGGACAGGCCTGCAGAGCAGCTCATCAGAAAATACTGCCCATTCACACTGGCACCCGACAATGCTGCGGTCAGCCCTATGGTCCAGGTACTGTCCAGGCAAACATGTCCCCCCAGATTTGCAGAACCGCTCACCAGGGTCTCTCCTGCAGACCTCATACATCCAATACACACACACACATGCACACACTCTTGCTTGCAGTCACTTATAACTTACCTCTGCCATGACCATACCCTGCACCTATACACAACTGCTTCTACTGCAGAATTGCATGACGACTCAGGACCACACATCTGATCTGCTTTTCTCAGCCAAACACATACCATCCCTACAGCTATGTTCCCATTTTTTGGAAGGAATTTGTTGGGGAGGCCTTGCATAGCCCCCATATATAGCACATGCCAGAATAAAGACTCTTGCAGTGCTTTACATTTCTGTCTGGGTGTTTTTTACTGTTACCTGGCCTTACAAACATCCCTCACCTGTGCATTCTATTCATTACCACTGCATCTTGTGCTTTCCCAGACAGCAGACACACCAGATCAATACAGACCTGTCATAGCCCTGCATCTCTATGGGATGCATCGGGGTTAGGAGCAGGATTTTTTTCTAAGTCCAGCCCTTATTGCATGTTTCAGCAGGTATAACATGGACATATGGGTAAAATGCCGAGACATTCATGGACCTTTCCTGAATATATTTTATATGTCTCCACGCCTGACCACGCTGCTGTTCTGCCCTCTCCCGCCCACGGTTCTGTGATCCCTGTTTTAGTGCAGTGTATGTGCAGGGTCGCCTGTTTTCAGAATACAGGTCTAGACATTTTTGAATGAAAAACATCTATCCCACACGTACACAGGGCTTATTCGTGTTTCAGAATGACCTCCTTAGAGTCAGATTCGGAGCACAAAGTGATAAAACAGGTGCCTGGCTTTAATATTATGTTCACAAAAGAGTGATTACAAGTAATAAAACATTGTTTTTCTGAAAAGTGATGACAGTGCTCAAAAAGGACACTCCAGACATAAGAAGAATAATTGGGGATACGAAGCAGGGAACTGAGCAGCACAGTGAAATAATAGCAGATCTGCAGAAACAGACAGAATTTTGTAATAGTGAACTTGGCATTAATGGGAGATGTGCAAGAATCTGGAAAATTGATCCAAAATAAATAACAAAATATGAATAGGATGACTGTTTTGTGATAGTGCAGAAAATCTGCAAAGAGATCTTGAAATCTGAAAAGGAGAGATTGGGGACAAGGGTATTAAGATTGATCATGCATAAAGAAGTTTGAGTGCTTAAAGAAATAATATATCTAGAAATATTGTGGCATGCCAACATAATTTTGAGATAAAGGAAGAAGTAATGGTAAAGGCAGGATCCATAGGCATCATATAGTTGTTGTTAAGTGCCATTGAGCCAATGTCTACTCATGGTGACCCTATGAATAGTTATTCTAAATTGTGTTTGTTCATTTGTTTAACTAGGCTTATATGCTGCTTTTCTACCAGTTAAAGCAGTGTGCATTCAGGTACTGTATATATATTTTCCCCTTGTTGCCACAATCTGTTTTTTGTAGCTGAAGTGGCTTGCCTGAGGTCACAAGGCACACCTGTGGGACTAGAAACCCCAGTCCTTCTGGCCCAAGATTGCTGTCCTCTAGGGGGATTTGAACCTCTGACACTCCAGCCCAAAGTAACTTGCCCCAGCCACTAGGTCACTCCTCTCCCTATCAGTTAGTTGGCTAATTATGAATGGCATCCATAGCTGCTGTCGTGCTATCACTCCATTGCATTGTCGGTCTTTCTCTTCTGTGTCGACCTTCAACCTAGCCAAGCATCATTTCTGTCTCTAATGAACTTGTCATTTGATCCTTCAAGGAAAGCTTAGGATTGACCTCCTCCAATACTGATTGATTTGTTCTTCAGTATTCCATGGCAACCAGAAATGTATGCAGTACTCAAGGTGCAGTCGTACCATGGAGCAATACAGAGGCATTATGATAGCTTTTGTTTAGTTCTCTGTTCCTTTCCTTAAAATTCCTAGCATTCTACTAGCTTTCTTAGCTGTATTTGCACACTGAGCAGAGGATTTCAACCTATTATTCATGATGACACCAAGATCTTTTTCCTGAGTGGTGGCTTCTAATGTGGAATCTTGCATCGAGTAGCTGGGGGGGGTCATTCTGTGTCAGGCGTGGAGGGCTGACGCACATGTCTAAAATCAAAATGGGCACACTTGAAACACGTTTCTGAATGTACAGGCCTGTACGTGCCCAGCAGGGACAGAATACCTGAAGTAGACATGAGCAGCATGTACATGCAAATCCCGTGCAGCCGGCTTTGTGCCGTGGACATGGGAGGTTGTTTAGACGTTCCCAAGCGCACTATATTCTGTAACGCTGCACATATAGGATATTACCTGTCTCCACAATATACCCATGAATGCCACAGCCCCAAGAAAAATGTGCCTCTCCAAGGTCCCCCGAACATGAAAAAAGATGAGAAATGACAGCTGCTGCCAAATTGACCATAAACCAGACTCCCTATGCTTAGAACCACACACAGTGCACCCTAAGAATGTGTACAAGACTTAACAGATGAACAAGTATGTCGGGTCATGCTGTGCAGCAAATGGTGCATTGCATTAGGAACCTGCCCCATTGAGCCATGCCTTGTCATCACTGCCAATATGCCTGACACTGCTAGGGATGGACCTCCCCCCTCCCAGGTCCATGGAACCCTGAACTAACTTTGCAGTACCCCAAATAATGCACAATACTGCTGAGCAATGAGTGTATGCCCCTTCCATGCCTTAGGCCTAGGGGGGCACACATTCTGCTGCTCTGCACTACCAGTCCCCTCCAGCCCATCCACAGTGCACCCCCCCACACTCTACTTCTTCGTCAGATGGACGCTATCCGTAACACCTTTCCACTGGCAATCTGAGACATTGCTCCCTACACCTTGATGCTCTGTCAGCCCATTACAAACTAACTGAATCCCTATGGCATGCATTGCCCTGGCCCCACTTTATGCATGTGCCCCATCGGTGCTGCTGTTGGATCGGTTCCTCCAAAGCACCCCTGTGATCTCTGCCCACTCCCTAGAAGTACCCTGTTCATGGTCACTGTGTTGTCTGTCCAGGCTAGACAGTATGCTCAGTCTGGCAGGGATCAGCTGTTCTATATATGCAGTGCTGCATGCACCTCGTGGCACTATACAAATGAGCAGAAGTGGGTGTTGCATCTCCTTATCCTGAGGGTCCCTTAGTAGTGACAGGTGTGTGTTCTAGCATGGGGATAAAGCGAGCCTGTTCTGATGTCCCCTGCCCATACACATTGGCGCCTGGCGATGCCATGATCATTCTTATGTCCAAGGTAATGGCCAGGCAATCCATTGCCCACAGATATGCAGATGAGCATATCAGATCCTCCTGTGCAACATGCAGACCACACACACACACACACACACACACACACACACACACACACACACACACACACACACCACACACACACACAATCACTCTCCCCTATGGGCAGTATAACATACCTCTGCCAACACACCATCCTGTACCTGTCGATAGTAGCTGGTACACCATTATGGCATGGGGTCTGCGGCTACATTAGCAATCCCCTTTTACAGGACATTGGACTTGTTGGGAAACCAAGCATTGCTACTTTTTCCCAATCAGCACCTGTCAGCATAGCAGGATCTATGCCATCATTGCCTTTGTTATTACATTAGGGGTGTTTAATTCCATTTCCCTACCTTACTACCATCCCGCCCCTCTGCTCCATGTCCTTTATCAATACATCATGTGGCCTTCCGGACTGCAGACACACCAGTGCAGAACATATTTGTCACAGCCATTCATCTATATGGGATGCAGTGCAGTGGTGAGCAGAATATTTTCTAAGTCCAGCCCTTATTCCACGTTTCTGTAGGAATAACATCGACGTCCATGGGGACATACACCTTCATCTTTGGAATACTCTTTGTACATCTCCATGGTTGGCCGCACCCACAATCTGCTCATCCCCGCCCATGTTCAGAGATCCCCATGCAATCAACTTAGATGTGTGGAATGAGGCAGGCTTGGAATACGGTTTTACCCGTTTTCGCAAGATAGACGTCTACCGGCACATCTAATCAGCATATTCATGGTTCAGAATGACCCTGTAAGTGCATAATTTTGCACTTGTCCACATTAAATTTCATCTGCCATGTGGGTACCCAGTCTCCCAATTTTTCATGGTCCTCGTGCAATTTTTCACATTCTTCTTGTGATTTAACAGCTTTGAATTATTTTGTGTTGTCTACAAATTTGATCACCTCACTTATTGTTCCTATTTCCAGGTCATTTATAATATGTTATAAAACAGCAGGTCCAGCACAGTTCCCTGGGGTACTCCACTATTTACCTTTCTCTAATGAGAAAATTTATCATTTAGCCCTGCTCTCTATTGTCAGTCTTTTAACTTCATATCATCAATTATAGCAAAAATTTTAAACCAGTCCTTCACCACCGGCTCATTTCCAACTACGCTCAAGCAGACCTCTGTAAGACCGCTGTTAAAGAACACTAAACTTGATCCTCAGAAGGTAGAATCTTATAGGCCCATATCTAGCATACCTATGCTAGCAAAAATCATTGAGAAAGTAGTGCACAGGCAACTACAGGATCATATAGACCAGTGTTTCCCAACCCAGTCCTACGGGGCACACCGGCCAGTCAGGTTTTCGGGATATCCCTAATGACTATGCATGAGATATATATGCATTAGAGATAACCTGCCAACCTGACTGGTTTGTGGCCCTCCAGGGCTGGATTTGGAGACCCCTGCCTTACACCTCTGTCATTTAAGATTGTGAGTGGGCAAGGTGCAGATGTCCTAGACATCGAAAGGGTATATAGAATGTGACACATTCCTCCTCGATTCTCACCACCACCAAAAAGTTGTCTAATAGACAATATTTTGGTGGTGGTGAGAATCAAGGAGGAATGTGTCACATTCTATATACCCTTTCGATGTCTAGGACATCTGCACCTTGCCCACTCACAATCTTAAATGACAGAGGTGTAAGGCAGGGGTCTCCAAATCCAGCCCTGGAGGGCCACAAACCAGTCAGGTTGGCAGGTTATCTCTAATGCATATATATCTCATGCATAGTCATTAGGGATATCCTGAAAACCTGACTGGCCGGTGTGCCCCGTAGGACTGGGTTGGGAAACACTGATATAGACACCTCTGCTCCACTTGATCCGGCTCAACATGGTTTCAGAGAGTCACATGGAGTAGAAACACTACTTACAACACTCCTCAACAACATAATCTCAGGTATGGATAACATACGCCAAGGTTTCGCTCTTGTATTTCTCGATATAGCAGCGGCCTTTGACTCGGTATGCCATGAAATTCTCATCTGCCGGTTAAGGGAAAAAGGCATCTGCGGAACAGCACTTGAATGGTGCAAATCTTACCTGTCCGACAGATGGCAGCACATCCGAATTGACGGGGATACATCTGAACCATTCCAACAAAGTCAAGGTGTACCCCAAGGATCCTCCTTATCTGCATTGATGTTTAATATATATATTCAACCCCTCTGCAACATCATCAGATCCTTTAATGCAGGGGTCTCAAACACGCGGCCTGCGGGCCGCATGCGGCCCGCGAAACAACTTTGTGCGGCCCGCGACGGAGAAAAACAAAAAAACCCCAAAACCCTGGCTTCTGCCGTTGCCGCCGTGGCAGCGGCAGAATCAATTGTCAAATTTTTAAAAAAACTTACTTCTGCTGCTCAAGCAGCAAAATCAGCTGTCCTGCGGCCCCTTCCCCTGTGCCCGGAGATCCGAGTCTGCTCTATCAGCGGCGTGCTTTTCAAGCCGCGCGAGAGGGGAATACTCTCCTCGCGGCTGGAAAAGCACGCCGCTGATAGAGCAGACTCGGATCTCCGGGCACAGGGGAAGGGGCCGCAGGACAGCTGATTTTGCTGCTTGAGCAGCAGAAGCCAGGTTTTTTTTTAAATTTACCTGGGGGGGGGGGGGTGTGTAGGACTGGAAATGGGCTATTGGCAGGGGGGGGGGAGTATGACTGGAAATGGGCTATTGGCAGGGGGGGGTTATGACAGGAAATGGGCTATTGGCAGGGGGGGGTTATGACTGGAAATGGGCTATTGGCAGGGGGGGGTATGACTGGAGATGGGCTATTGGCAGGGGGGGGGTAAGACAAGAGATGGGCTATTGGAAGGGGGGGGGCTATGACTGGTAATGGGCTATGGTGGGGGCTAGGACTGGAAATTGGCAGGTGGGGGTTAGGAAGGACTGGAGGTGGGCTGATGGGGGGAGTTAGGACTGGTAATGAGCTATGGAAGGGCTGACTGAAATGGGGTAATTGGGGTTAGGGCTGGAAGTGGGCTATTGGCAGGGGGCTATGACTGGTAATGGGCTATGGGGGGGGTAAGACTGAAAATGGGGTGATGGGGTAAAACTGGAAGTGTGCTATGGGGAGGTTAGGACTGGTAATGGGCTATGGGGGGTCTAGGACTGGTAATGGGCTGGGGGGGGGTTGCTAGGACTGGAAATGGGCTGAGTGGAAGGGGGGCTTGAACTGCAAATGGCTGATGGGGAGGGGGGCTTGGAATGGAACTGGGCTGTGAGGGGAGGGAGCTAGGATTGGAAATGGGCTGATGGGGGGCTAGGATTGGAAATGGGCTGATGGTGAGGCTAGGATAGGACTGGAAATGGACTAATGGGGGGACTAGAAGGGAGCGGATGCTGGGTGGGGCTGGAACTAGAAGGGAGCTGATGTTGTGGGAGGATTAGAATGGGATGGAGCTGGGAAAGTGAAATGGAGAGGGGAAAAATATTTTGTCTGGGAGAGAAGACAAATCTACAATTGGCCAGGTATTGGGAGAGTAAGTGGGGATTGAGGATGGAGGGGTAAAATTTGAGTGGATGAAATAGGAATGAGGAAAGAGAAAAAGGAGAAAGATTAGTATGTTAAAGCAGATGTAGAGAGAGAATGGAAAAAAAACTAGGAGAGAAGAAAGGGCAAATGGACAGCAGACGATGGAGAGTTAGCAGAAGACATGAAGAAACCAGAAGAAAGTGGCTGGAACAATTGCAACTGAAAAAAATGCACAAAAGGTAGAAAATATCTCTTTATTTTGAATTTATTAACTGGAATATGTCAGCTCTGGGAAATGTGCATCATTAATGTTTGCGCTTTGTTTAGTACAAGAGGAAATTAATTTATAGTTTTATTTCTACAGTGTTGTTGTACATTCCAAGTTTGGCTTTTGGGTTTCCCAGTTTAATTATTGTCTTCTTGTTTCTAAATCTTTTAGTCTTTCTTTATCCATACTCATTAAAGAGGCATGTTTACTAAAAGTTAGTGTATGGTAACATTATGCAAATATTTATGCAAATGAGGCCCCTTATGCAAATGAGGCCCCGCGTCTTATGCGGCCCCCGGGTTACTTTACAAGTCCTCATTTGGCCCTCAAAGCAATTTGAGTTTGAGACCCCTGCTTTAATGTCAGTTACATGATATATGCAGACGATGTGCTACTATATATGCCAATATCATTGGATTGCCTGGATCTCACACCGCTGACTAACTGTTTTGACGCCGTAGCAGAGTGGCTCCTATCCCAAAACCTGAGAATACAACACAAAAAGACGGAAGTCCTTTTCGTCTCAAGGAACACCAACTTCACTCCTCCTAGTTGTATTAATGTAAAGGATGCCCAGCTCCAAGTGAAACCTGCAATACGTTACCTTGGAGTAACACTGGACCAAAACCTTGACATGAAGAGTCACATAGCCAACACAGTCAAGGCAATCTACTTTAAAATTAGATCCCTCAGACACCTACGCACACTACTTGAACCAGATGATTTCCGTACCATTTATCAAGCCCTTATACTTCCCCATTTCGACTTTGCAAACTCTATTCTACAGGGGCTCCCCCGGTCCACCCTGAACCCCCTGCAACTGGCCATGAATAGTGCAGCGAGGGTACTCCTCGGGGCATCTAGGAGAGACCACGTGACACCACTCCTAAAACAGCTACACTGGCTTCCCATTCAAGCAAGGATCAGTTTCAAGACTGTACTGCTAACATTTAAAGCGACCAAGGGGCTCACCTCTTCTTCTCTCTCCAACCTCATACTACCACTTGCACCAAACAGGCCAAGAAGAACAGCAGAAATGAACACACTAGCTATCCCAAACGACACCACAAGATGTGCCAGATCAACAGCCAACAGAGCATTCCGACTCTGTGCCCCCACTTTATGGAACACCTTACCAGCACAAATCAGATCAGTACCAAATTTGAGTCAGTTCAGAAAGTCACTGAAACATTTCCTCTTCCTTAAATATCTCAATGACAGCTCAGAACATAACCTCCAGGTGAATAGCAGGAGTGGCCAAACAGACAGACCATCGCAACAGGCCAACTACACAATGTAAATACAAACAGTTCCATATACTATTGCACCACCTTTGTATATAGTTAACCATGATATCTCTTGTCAGATAACACACCTTTGTATATAGTTTCCCCTATTTCCCAAGTTTATATCTCCTGTTAAATGTAATTGACCAGACATATGTAAATTGTCGGATGTTTTTTGTTCAATGTAAACCGCGCTGATGTCTAATAGTGCGGTATATAAGAATTGTTAATAAATAAATAATAAATAAAATAAATAAATAACCAGTTTCCAATCCACAATAGTACACTGTTTCCTATCCCATGGCTTTTAATTTCCTCAAGAGATTCTCATCAGGGACCTTGTCAAGGCTTTCTGAAAATCCAGTCAGACTATATCCATCGGCTCACCTTTATCTACCTGCTTATTCACTCCTTCAACAAAATGTAGCAGATTGGTGAGGCATAACTCCATGTTGGCTTGTCCCATTAAATCATGACTATATGTTCATGTTGTTCTAAATCTGTTCATGTTGTTCTAAATCTGTTCTATGTAAAATAATGTTCTTTGTTCTAAATCTGTTCTATGTAAAATAATAGTACTCTATTATTAAAGTTTATGTTACCTGTAAACCGCCACTGATCTCTGGAAGTGGCGGTATAGAAAAGATGTATAAATAAATAAAATAAATAAATAAATGTTCAGCACTTTTGTTCTTTATAGTGGTTTCTATCAGTTTACATAAGAACATAAGAAATGCCATATTGGGTCAGAGCAAGTTCTATCAAGCCCAGTATCCTGTTTCCAAAGGTCAATCCTAGTCACAAGTACCTGTCTTGTTCGCAAAAAGACACAGGTTCCACAATGCTTGTCCTGGGGGCAAGCAGTGGATTTCCAGGGTCCTCTTTAATAATGGTTTATGGATCTTTCCTCCAGGAACTTGTCCAAACCTTTTTTAAACCCAGCTACACTAACATTTTTCACTACATCCTCTGGTAACGAATTCCAAAATTTGATTATGCATTGAGTGAAAAAATATTTTCTCTTATTACTCTTAAATGGGTTACTTTGTAGCTTCAGTGCATGTCCCCTAGTCTTTCTACTTTTTGATGGTGTAAACAACTGATCTACATTTACCTGTTCCACTCCATTTATTAATTTATAGATGTCTATCATATTTCCCCTCAGCCATCTCTTTTCCAAGTTGAAAAGCCCCAACTTTTTAAGCCTCTCCTCGTAGAGTTATCCTTCCATCCCCTTTACCATTTTGGGGGCTCTTCCCTGTACCCTTTCTAATTCCGCTATATCCTTTTTAATATATGGTGACCAGAATTGCACACAATATTCAAGGTGTGGTCGCACCATGGAACGATACAGAGGCATTATAATATACTTTGTTTTATTCTCCATTCCTTTGTTTATGATTCCTAGAATTCTATATACTTTCTTGGCTGCTGCTGCACACTGGGCAGAGGGTTTCAACATATTATCCATGATGATGCCTAAATCTTTTTCCTGGGTGGTAGTTCCTACTGTGGAACCCTGCATTGTGTAACCATAGTTTGGGTTGTTCTTTCCTAGGTGCATAACTTTGCACATGTCCACAATAAATGTCATCTGCCATTTGGATGTCCATTCTTCCAATTTATCAAGGTTCTCTTGCAGTTCTTCACAATCCTCTTGCTTTTAACAACTTTGAATAATTTTGTGTCATCTGCAGATTTGATCACCTCACTTGTTATTCCTATTTCCAGGCCATATATGAATATGTTAAAAACAGCAGGCTCAGAACAGATCCCAGGATACTCCTTTGAGAAAATTGGCCATTTAGCCCTACTCTCTGCTTTCTATCTTTTAACCAGTTCCTGATCCACAATAGTACATTACCTCCTATCCCATGACTTTTTAATTTTACCAAGTCTCTCATGAAGTACCTTGTCAAAGCCTTTCTTAAAATCCAGATATACCATATCAAACTTCAACAAGGAAATGCCAGCAGGGACCTTAGAAACATAATGGAGGTATCTGTGTCATATCCAGACCAGTCCTGGATCATGAAATTAGACTAGGGAATTTTGCCTGACACTGACATCAAGCTCACTGGTCTGTGGTTTTCTGCCTCAGCTTTGGAACTCTTTTGTTTAAATTTGTTTATTCAAATTTTCAACCATCTCAAAACAATACAAACACGTTAACACAGCAGATGGAAACACCAAAAAAAACCAGTATGCAAACATAGTATCCCTCCTCAACAAAGGAAGAACCAGCAACCAAGAGAGGTGGAAGGGGGCATTCAACAAGTTTTAACCAGCTCCCTGGTCCCCAACAGACATGAGGGCCCTAGGACTGCCAGAAAAGCTTGCATTGGAGAGAAAAATTAGGAGAACCTACTGCCCCACCCCTCCGACTCCAGCACATACAGGCCCCCCATTAGACGGGCACGGGGTGCACTCTTCTCCCGCGCCCATCATTGCAGCCATCAAGGAGCCAATAGGCTAAGTGCCCCCCCAAATTCACGCCCCCAAGGCCCCCCGACCCCAGACCCCCCTCCCCCCCCCACCCAAACTGGTGCAATCTAGCCCATAGTGTGTGTGTGCTCGGGATAATCCCACAAGTAAGGAGACCAAAATCCTCAGGGCCCTCCCAATATCCGGCTGCGAGTATTCCTAGGTAATGAATCTAAATGAGGTCCCCATCTCATCAAAAAACGCTGCCACCGCCCAGGATGTCCACTAGCCCGAAGCCTTTCCATTAAGAGCACCTCATGCAAGCGCCCCCTCCACAACCCATATGGGGGACCCGTGGCATCCAACCATCTTTGCAAAATAGTCATTCGAGCAGTCGCCAACACCAAACGCATCCAAGTCCACACCACCTGCCCCTCCACTTCAGCCCAGCGGTTCTCCCACACATCCAACACCACATTCACTGCTGTAAAAGTTAGCGGGCGTCGCACACACCTCCCCAAATAGGCGAACACCCTACCCCAAAAGGCCTGAACCTGCTCACATCCCCAGAACATATGACCCAATGTAGCTTGACCTTCCCCGCATCGAGGGCAACAGTGCGAACCGGCAATCCCAGCCTTCCATGCCCGAAGGGGAGCAAAATATAAACGACGTAACAGTTTATATTGCATGTCCCTAAAGGTCACCACTACGCTAAGTTGGGGGATGGTAGACAGACCGTCCAACAGCTCCGCACTCATCACCTCCGCCCCTAAGTCCCGCATCCAGGCCGCAGCAAGGTCATCCAAGACGATCGGCGGCACCAGGTCCCATAACATTTTATGCAGCCAGGCTACACGCGCCCTTTGTTCCCCCCCCAGTAAAGCCACCTCAATTTGAGAGCTGACTACCCCGCACAGCGTCTCTTTGGGGAGAGTACGAATATAGCTACAAACCTGGGCATAAAGAAAAACATCTCGGCCCCCCAAGGGATACTGTTGACACAGTGTAGGGAATCCCGCCGGCACTCCTTCCTGCGTGACCACCTGCTCCAGGTTCACAATCCCCCAACGGGTCAAGCGCGCGAATAGACTGCCTCCAAGGCCCTGTAAAAACTTGCCATTACCCCGAATGGGCAAATAAGGAGAGGAATGAGCGACAAGCTGTCGACCAGCACAGAAATACTTCCACGCTCTCCGAACGGGGTCAAGAACAATGGCTCGCAGAATACGGTCCGGCAACTGCACCCGCCGCGCATGCAACAGGTAACGCAAGTGAAGGGGCTGCATTGCCTCCTGTAACATCCTCAGTGGGGTGTACTCCCCGACATCCCAAAGCCAATCCCGAGCATATCTTAACAGACACGCTATGTTGTATTTCCGAATATCAGGAAGCCCCATACCTCCCAAGGTCCAGGGCTGCCGCAGCACCGCTAGACACACTCTGGGCCGCCGCCCCCGCCAAAGAAAACAGTTGAGCAACCTGTTCATTTGCCGCAGGTCCGAACGCTTGAACAACAAGGGGAGTGTCTGCAACATATACAAAATCTGAGGAAAGAGCGTCATTTTAAACAATGCGATGCGACCCCCTAAAGATAACGGTAAGTCTTGCCACTTGTCCACACGAGCCGTCAGGGCTGCCAAAAGCTAAGCAACATTCAGCTGGTATAGCTCTCCCAGCTGCCCCGGCACATAGATACCTAAATATTTAAAGTGCCCCGTGCTCATTTCAAAGGAAAATCACCCTGCCAACCCTGCTGTGCTCCAGGACCCAGCAACAGCGCCTCTGACTTGTCCAAATTCAATCGGAACCCTGAGGGCACCCCATATTCGCGAAGAAGACTTAAGAGAAGCAGAAGCCTCTTCCGGGGATCTTCTAAATGCACCAGTAGATCATCAGCGGAAGCCGCAATCCGAAATTCTGTCCTTCCCACAGTGATACCCCGGAATTTAGAGTGGGCCCGAATCCGTATCAACAGCAGTTCCAATGTGAGCACGAACAAGAGCGGGGACAGAGGACAGCCCTGGCGCGTCCCTTTTTGAATAGAGAAGTCCGAGGTCAGATTCCCATTCACCATGATAGCCCCTTTCGGGTCCGCGTAGAGAAGCCGTACCACATCCACGAAAAAGCTGGCAAACCCCATTGCGTCCAAAACCTGGTACATAAACCTCCAATTAACCCGGTCAAATGCTTTTTCAGCATCAAAGCTGATAAGCATAGATCCCATTTGAGCCCTGCGCCCCACACAGAGGGAAATCAAAAGCCTTTGCAGACTATAAGCCGCATGTCGACCTCGCACAAAGCCCACTTGGTCCCCATGAATCAAGGTCGGCAAAAACACCGCCAACCTATCTGCCATTATTTTAGCCAAAATTTTTATATCGACATTAAGAAGAGAAATGGGCCTATAGGACCCCGGGAGAATCGGGTCCCTTCCCAGCTTCGGCAATATAGTAACCAGAGCTTTATTCGCCTCATATGGGAAACAGCCACGCTGCACCAAGTCTTCAAAGTACCCAACCAACGGGGCCACTATAACATCCCCCAGCGTCTTGTAGAACTCGCCCCGCAGTCCATCCAGACCAGGAGCACGCCCATTCTTCAAATTTCGAATGCCATCCTGTACCTCTCGCCCAGAGATGGGTTGATTCAAGGCCTGCACGTGCTCTTCACTCAGGTGCGGTAAAGCGCACCCTGCCAAAAAGTCCTGGCCCTCCTTCTCCCTATCCCCATCACCAGCATAAAGCTGTCGATAATACTCAAAAAAACCCTGCTCAATCTCCACCGCCTCCCGGTGCTGGGACCCATCCGAATGCTGTATCACCCCAATATGACGCGATCCCCCCATCGGCCTTACCAAAGAGGACAGCAATTTCCCCGCCCGATTCCCATGCTGGTATAATTGGTATCTATAATACATTAAAGACTTTTGAGCACGCTGATGAAGGAGCAGCTCCAACTCCATCTGGACCTCCTGCAACTTACGTTTATTGACCGCCATCCGAGTAGCCGCCAGCTGCCTCCGCGCTTTACCCAATTCACGCTCCAAGAGAAGAATGCGCTGATTCCTGCGCTTCCGCTTTAAACTATAATAGCTAATTATCTCCCCCCCTGAGGACCGCCTTGCCGGCCTCCCAAAAGAGAGCCGGAGAGATCTCAGGGTGATCATTGAAGTCCACATAGTCCCTCTATCCCGAAGGAACCCAGCAAACTGAGCATCCCCACTAAGTTCCAGCGGATAACGCCAAACCCGGTTACGGCGAAGATCACGGCTGCGCAAGTCCATAAGTATCATCGCGTGATCAGAGATAACAGAAGGGCCAACCTCCGCTGCCACCACCCGGCTAAACAGGGATTCTGAAATCAGGAAATAATCAATACGGGACCATGTTCCATGAGCCCGAGACATATGGGTGTACTCCCGGTCCCCAGGGTATAAAATTCTCCAGACATCCAACAGCTTATTCGCCTCACATAGCCCCCGCAGTCGCCTCGAACTCCGTCGGTCTCTCCCCCCAGGTGCCCCAGACCTATCCATAGTGTCATCTAGGACTGTATTAAAATCACCACCCATAATAACCTGATAGCCTTCAGTAGATGCCAACAACCGAGTGAGAGCCCGATAAAACCGAACCTCATATGTATTAGGCGCATACACTGAGCATAAAGCCACTTTAGCGCCATCAAGCTGTTCCCGCACCATGACATAGCGGCCATCCGAGTCCATGTCAACTTTTTCCTCTACCCAACCTACTTGCTTATCAATTAAAATGGCCACCCCTTGTTTCTTCCCAACCGCAGGGGCGCCATAAACCTTGGCAATGCTGCCTCTGCACAGCTTCGCATGCTCAGCCGCCGATTGGTGAGTCTCCTGTAACAGTGTGACCCCAACCTGCTTGTGTTTAAGGTGTTGCAGGATTTTATAACATTTTTTGGGGGAACCCAGGCCACAAACGTTCCAGGAGGCTATCTTAGTACGATTACCCAGGGCTCCGCCTACAAAGGGACCGCCAAGTGAGACCAACTCTCTTCATATAACGGCGAGAACCCCCCCAGCCTAGGGTCCCCCCCAACACAAATGCCCCCCAAAACACCAACACACACACATTCGCCCATTCATCACACACCAGTCTGAGCACACCCAAGCACCCCACCAACCTCTCATCCCCCACACACACACTCCCCCCTACCCAAGTACTCAAAGCATCCCCCCCGCCATGGACTCAACGCCCCCCCTTCCCCCCCGGTCCCCACCCTCCCACAACTCCCCAATTGTCTGCCCGCCAACATCCCTCTGTCGTCCTGCTTCCCCAGGACCCTCCATCCCTGTCAACTCCCGATACATGCAGAGCCCCCTCCCCCCTCATTCCAGAACCACCTAGACAAATACTCAACCCCCATTGCCCCCGTCCCCCAAAATACGACAAAGGACCTTACAACCGAAATCCACCCCACCTCAACCCTGGCTACCCACTTACCCCAGTGAAGAACAACAACCCAACCCCCAGTGCCACCCACCTGGACCCAAGGAAGCCATGCCCCGGCCCGATATGAGTAACAAACAAGAATAATCAACAGCGGGCGCTAATCCACCCCCCGCCGCCTCTACTCCTCATGCTTCCTCCAGCCTCAGCCCCCAACAGCACAGCAGAAAGATAAACAAAAATTAACAGCGCAGGGGAAAGAGAAATCGGGACATAGCAAATAAAGGCATCAGAAAGACCCAGGGAACTGGAACATAGCCGACTAGCCGGTGCCCTGGCTAAACAGGGAACTGAGAAACGCTACCCCACTGGCAAAGGCAAGGGCCCCCTTCAACAGGTATATCCAGTCATCAGGGGCCCCCCGCCAACCAAGGGCCTACCAACCCCGCACTCCGCTCAGTGAAGCACCACAAGGGCGAAAGATAGCTAATCGGCTAACAAACTAGCAAACGGGGAGGGGGGGGAACACCAGTGCCCACGCCGAGGTCGCCTCAGAGCACACACCCCAGTAATCATCTCAAAAAACATAAGAAATATCAGGCAGTGTGAGAACCAATAACTGGGTGCTCCCCCCACCCTACATGTGTTCATGGAGTCCAGGGGCATCAATAGAACCCCACTGTCCCAGTAGATACAAGACCCCAAAGTCACCCGCACTGGTCACAGTAGGCCATGGCCTCCTCCGGTGTAGAAAACACGTGGCGTCCTCCTGCACAATCCACCCGCAGAGATGCAGGATAAGCCATCGTAAAGCGGATGCCTTTCTGCACCAGACGACCACAGACCTCCTTAAAGGCCCGGCGTCGCAGCGAAACCCTGGCAGAGTAGTCTTGAAAAATTAACACACTGCAGGCAGAGTCACCGGAGCGCCGCGTTTGTCGTGCTGCCCTCAAGACTCCCTCCTTCTGGGCCTCATTGAGAAAGCGTGCAATGACTGCTTGGGGCCGATTGTCACCAGCTCTGTAAGGGCCCAGCCGGTGTGCTCTCTCGATGGTGATCTCGTGGAGCCCCTCCTCTAGCGGCAGGTTTGCAGGCAGCCACCGCTCAAGGTGCTTCCGGAGATCTTTGTCTTGCACCGACTCCGCCACACCGATGAAACGTAAGTTATTTCACTGGCTCCTATTTTCAAGGTCCTCCAATTTGTCCGCGTGCTTGAGCAGGGCCTCCTCTAGCTTTTGAATCCGGGCAGCATCTTGCTCCCGCGTGTCCTCCAGGGTGCTGATGCGTTGCTCCACCTGTTCCATGCGTCCTGTAAAATCAGAGACCACCTGGGCCACCGCGTTCATTTGGGATGCCAGTCCCCCCAGGCGATCCTCCAGCACCGCCACCACAGCCTTCGAGACCTCCTCCACCAGAAGACACAGGACATTGGGATCCGGGCCAGACGTCTCACTAGCCGCCATCTTAGCTTCACCAGCACGGGGCCATTCCCACCGGATAGCTTTTGATGCCATAGGGTCCACCACCAGGTTATTTTGCTTGCTTTTCCCCCTCCGCAGCAAGATCAAGATTACCCCAGCTCAATCCAAGCCGGGGGACTACGGTCAGCAAGTTAGTTAGGGAGGGGGGAGAGTATGAGCTCCGGAGCTAAAAAGGAGACGTCCTTCCTAGCCCACCATGCCACCGGAAGTCCTGGAACTCTTTTTAAAAATTGGCGCTACCATGGCCACTCTTCATTCTTCAGGTACTGCAGATAATTTCAATGATTGTTTACAAATTACTAATAGAAGGTCTGCAATTTCATTTTTGAGTTCTTTCAGCTCCCTTTTTTGGCTATAACAGGCTCTTTCACCTCACCTTTAAACCATGCTGGAAGTCATTTGACCTTCCTTCCACCTTTTTTAAAGCATGGAATACAAAGATGGAATTTTTAAACAAAGGAGACCACAACAGGAATAATTGAGTCAAACCCACCACAGGGCAGAAGACATAATAAGAAATAGCAGCCCCACTACTCAAAAACAGAAAACAGTTTATTGACCGATAAAGAACATAGAATCAAATGAAACATGCACAAAAATCATTTGACTCCACCCAACATGTTTCAACAATTGTCTGCCTCAGGGATATTTTCAACAATCACATATGAAAACAATATGGTACAGTGAAACTCCTTGTAGAATTGTAAGGTATAATCTAAAAACATTTTTTGAAAGATGCTTTTTGGCTATTACAGCCTCTTTCACCTCACCTTTAAACCACGCAGGCAGTTGTTTGGCCTTCCTTTCACTTTTTTTAAAGCATAGAATACATCTGATCTGGGATTCCTAGGCAGAATTTTTAAAAATGTCTAGGTCTGATGTAAACTCTTAACCTTCGCAGCTGCTCCTTTTAGTTGTTCTTTAATTATTTTCCTCTTTTTTTCAGTTTCCCTTTTGAAAGTTAAGTACTAGCACAGTAGATTTCTTTGATGTTCTCGCTCCATTTATTAAATAAAATTTTATCCTGTTATAATCACTGTTGCCAGGTGGTCCCAACACCATCATCTCTTGCATCAGATCCTGTGTTCCACTAAGGATAAATAGCAACCCTTTGGGGTATGTTTACTAAACTGCGCAATTGTGTGGGGCGCACTTGAGCGTGCGCTAAGGTACCTTAGCGCATGCTAATAGTGCATTTTTGTGCCCTGCACACGTGCGCGCTGCACTAAAGAGCCCGCACAAGTGCACGGCGCGCTGATGTGCGATAGAGGCGTGGAAAGGCATTCTGAGGGCGGAGGAAGGCTCCCGAGAGGCGGAGGGACGGGGTCAATGGGTGGAGAGTGGGAGGGGAGAGGCTCCCCGCACAGGAGCGGGGCCGAAATTCGATGAAAAAAATACTGCGAGTGAAAACCTCGCGTTAGAGCCGATTTAAAGGGAAGAGAAACCATTTCTGTCAGCAATGTACAGCAAAACCAGGGAAACCTACAAAACGTGAGCAGTGTGATACATGGGCACAGAACAAAATAGCAAATAAAAATTGAAAATGACCACAACAAAATTCTAATAAATTATAATACAGCTGGGCAATAGTGATAGTCATGGAAAACATCAAAAAACACTCCCAAGAAAGCTCCAAAAACGAAATATGAATTTCAGAAGGGTCTACGCTCCGTCCCCATACAAGGTGAATGATCCCACAGTGAAATTGTGCGGAGCAGGGTTTATGACTCCTTTGGCCAGGTTTCCTATCTCCAGCGACTGCATTGTCTCTGTGGCCACAGTGTGGTGCAAGGAACACAGACAGTGTGTTCAGGAGCCAAAGATCACCAGTTCAAGTCTCAGCTTCAGGAGCCAAAGATCACCAGTTCAAGTCTCAGCTGGGGCTCCTGCAAACCCAATCCCCACATTTTACCCACCACTAAACAATGATAGTAAAGACCAACCTTTTTTGCAGATAACATAAGCATGGTCCAAACACCTCTATTTTACCCTACAGAGCACAGACACCAGAAACATGCGCATTACCTAGACCACAGTCCCCTCAATGCAGTCCTGGAGGCAAACATATCATTTAGCTGTGATGCTGTCAGCAAAATAAGGCCATGTCAGCATGGTGGCGGAGGGGTACCGTTGGTGGAGGGGGCAGTGGCTGCTGTTCACAGCAGACGGTGGCCTAGCCCCCTTCACATGGGTGCAGTGCCCTCCAACAGACAGGCCCTGTCTGACAAACAGCCATGGACTCCCCAGGGAATGCACTGTTTCTGGGCTAAGACAGTGGTGCAGCGGACACAGCCAGTGCTTTTAGGACCAGAAGGTCACAGGTTCAAATCCCAGCTGGGGCTCCTGCCAACCCAGTCCCCTTATTTTACCCATGAAGAAAACATGGTAGTAAAGACTGAACCATTATTGCTGAGACCATAAGCATGGGTCAAATACCTCTATTTTACCCTACACAGCACAAACACCATAGAAATGTGCATTACATATGGCAGAATTCCCCAAATGCAGTCCTGGAGGGCCAAACACCATTCAGTTTCCATGCTGCCTCTAATAAAGATGCCTGTGCTGCATGTCTATGCACCACCCCCATGGTATGCAGATGTATCCATGCATATTCATGAGGGACAGCCTGAAAACCCGAACAGTATTTGGCACACCAGGACTGGAGTTGGGAACCTCTGCCGTAAAGCAGCAGCCAACAGGGCCAGACACACCCACACCCACACCCACAGGCCCCATTGGCTAATGCCTCCTGGAGAGGCAGGACATTGGGCCCTGCGTGCATCTCCCAATACTAGCACTTGCATACCTTAGCAATGCCACCCTACACCTGGGTATACGGTACACACCTATCAAACGTTTCCTATGATTACTGGCAGATAGCAAGTCCTACGTTAAGCACAGTTTGCTCATTGAGCTCCATCATAACAATCTTTCTGATGTCTGCGGTGTGTGCTTCAGGTCTGGTCTCTGACAGTGTTTACCACCCTGGGGAGTGACCCCCAACAGTATTGCATAGCATATCCATGCCTGTACTGTGCCCAGGACTGGTGTGGTGGGCAGGGCTGCTAAACTCCTCTATAGTAGCACAATGCTGGCATAGGTGTGGGAGTGTGTGTCTGTCTATACAGTGTGTGGTGGCTGCAAACAACTTCCACAGCCCACACTGCCAGCACATTTGCCAGTATTGGCCTGCCAATGTGCATAATGAGGAGCAAGGTACCATGGGTATAGCCCGGACAGGGTGACCTGGCCAGGATGCATCTGCACAGGGCATAGGGCACTGACTGGGACATTGTAGTGCCCGGCACCACCTACACAGACAGGGTGACCATAGTATGTCCTGCTGGGGGATCACTCTCACCCTGACTGTGCAGTGATGACAGCATGGCTAGGCACCCCCATAGTGCTATATAGCATTTTTCTCATGTGATATTTATGGGTTTCGTTTTGGGGCCCAGTCACTGATGTATCTGCTTGTGTATGCTAACATCCCAATTCTGGGTGCATGCATTTTCACTGGGAACATGCACTATGGACTAGCTAGCAGACTGTTTGCAGCTGGTATGTGTCTTGATGGAGTGGCTTGCAGGGTGCAGCGGCAGAAGGCTTGCTGCAGGAGAATATCAGATAGTGGTGGGGTGCAGATTAGCAGATCCAGGCCTAATATGTGTCTGTTATTGTGTTATGGATGTGTACAGAGCTGCATTGATGGCCCTATAGGGTGTCTGTTCCCCAGCAGGACTGGGGTTGATGGTCCCCTCTGCTACCCCCATTGCAGGGAGGTAGAATGTGGATCTGTTGATAGGATACACTGTTTGCTGCCCTCGGCCCTGGGGGTACATGGCCCACCTAGGGGTCCATGGGGTCTGCACCTGACTGAGACATCCAAGGTGTTTCTGCAGAAACTACCTATCTCACACATTAACACTTCTTTGGACCTCCGGCATGGCCTCTTTTAGCTATGGAAGGTGCTGTGGACCTGGTGCTGGGCACCTCACCGCACCCTCAGGGTGAGCACAGTACCCGCACAATGTGACGGTGTGTAGCTAATCTGTGCCAGTAAAACACACAGTCAGTAGCCCCTACCAGGCCGAGGTGCTGTGGGGGTGCACATGGTCACTTCCCCCTACCAGGCCGAGGTGCTGTGGGGGTGCATTCCCCATCTTGTGTTTATCTGTGGACAGCTGATTTGCATGTGCAGTGCATCATGGGTACGGGTGGGCTAACCCTATCCTGGTGACCACAGCAGACTGTCTGTGTGGTGACATGCACTCCCTCTGCAGCCAGCCAGGGGCTTATTAGCAGCTATAGGGCTGTAGCACAATGGTTACTTCACTGCCTGTGGAACCCAACATCATGGGTTCAAACCCACAGTGGGGTTATTTGATGGGGCCACCCAGAGCATTATCTCTTTTTAATGTACATTATTGCTGCCAGCAAAAACACCCTCATCATACTGTACCCATAAGGTGCCTCAGAGGGCGCTTTATAGGGCGCCCTATAGGTTACCTTACGGTTACCGTCCATATAAGGTGCACTATACGTTATCCTGTGGAGCAACTTATAGGGTGCCCTATAGGGGACATTTTAGGGTGCCGTGGCGGACAGTGCACTTTATAATGTGCCCTATGGAGTGCCTTATAGGGTGCCTTATACGGCACCTTCAATTACGGCACGTGAGGACCTGTTTGCTGGCAGCAATTAATAAAATAAAAATAAAGTGCTGCAAGAAACAAAACACACATTGCAAAGCTGATGCCACAGCCAGCCTTACATATTAGGCACACTGGGGAGCAAACTCATGACCCCTGTATCAGCAGTCAGTGCCTTAACCATTGTGCTCCACTGCTGCTCCTCCTTGCATGTCAGCGCACCTACTTATGCTTTTCATTCCTTAAACTGCACAGCGCTGCCATCAAATACAGTACACTGACCTTGCAGTACCTCATACGGCACCCTATAAAGCGCCCTATAAGCAATATTCTAGGGTGCCTTGGCGGACAGTGCACTTTAAAATGTGCCTTATGGGGCGCCTTATGTTAACACGCTTTGAGAGTGCGTTTGCTAGTAGTGATAATTAAAATAAAAATAAAATGCCTCCTAAAGCAATCTTCCCCATAATGTTTCAGCCAGTCTTGTTCATTGGGCACTGTGGGGGATTGAACCCCTGATCTCTGCACCATTGGTCAGTGTCTTAACCATTGTGCTGTGGTTCTGTTCCTGTGCTTGCACATCAGCGTGCCGCCTTATGCCGCCCAATATTAAAATGCCTTCTAAAGCAATAGCACCCTGCCTTATGGCCATCAGCGCGCCACCTTATGCCACCCAATATTAAACTGGCTCCTAAAGTAACGCCTCAGCCAGCTGTCTTCATTGGGCACTGTGGGGGGATTGAACCCCTGATCCCTGCACCATTGGTGAGTGTCTTAACCATTGTGCTGTGGCTCTGCTTTTCTGCGTGTACATCAGTGCGCCACTTATGCCTCCCGCGCAGCTTTCTCATGCGCTAATGTGCGGGGCGCACATGGGCGACGCACACCTTAGCGCATATTTAAATCACGGTTTTTCTTTTTCAGAAAGAAACGCCCACTCCTTATATGGCACCCGCACACTAGCGCGGCCCGCACATTAGCGGGGTTTTAGTAAACATACCCCTTTGTGTCAGTTCCTGAACTAGCTGCTCCATATCTCCCTCGCATGTCCAGACGTGAGATTTATCCAGTTGATCCCAGGATAATTGAAATTATTTTTACTGTTTTGCCAATTTTGTTAGCCTCCCTAATTTTTGTTAGTATTTCATCACCTTTCTGTTCATTCTGGCCAGGCGGATTGCAGGACCCTGCTATCCCCTTCCTCTTCTCACACAGAATTTCTATCTATAGTGGATTTTTTTCATGCAAAACATTTATCCTGTTTGACTTGATGCCCTCTTTAGCATATAACATGACCCCTCCACCAATTTCATCTGCCCTATCATTGTAATATAATTGGTTCCCTGTTATCACAGTGACCCACTCATTATCCTCCTTACACCAGGTCTCTGTTAGTGTTTTGTTTTGTTTTTATGTGCCGTCAAGTCAGTGCAGACTCCTGGCAGCACCTGGCTTTTCTTGGCAAGGTATGACTGGAAGTAGATTGCCAGGCCTTTTCTTCTGAGGCAATGAAGGGTAAAGTGGCTTGTCTAAGGAGTGCCAGTGAGAATCAAACCCAGATCTCTTGGGTGCTAGGCTGTTGCTCTAACCACTGGGCTTAGTGTAGCTGGGTTTAAAAGAGGTTTGGACAAGTTCCTGGAAGAAAGTTCATAAACCATTTTTAAAGTGGATTAAGAATATTTATTTATTTATTTATTTAACATGTCTATATCGTGATTTCTAGAAGATCAATCACGGTTTACAGGCAACAACAATTTGATTAATACAGAACAGTTATACTCATTTACAAGGAGAAGCAGCATGGAATCTGTATACCTTTTGGGAACCTGACGGGTACTTGTGACCTGGATTGGTCACTGTTGGAAACAGAATACTGGGTTCTATGGACCTTTGGTCTGACCCAATTTTATAAATCTTATGTTCTTATGACAAAATGTATGGGCTTCAGAATGAATATGGGGAAATGAGTCAGAAAAAAACCTTAAATGAGAAGGGATAGATAGCAAATGAGAATAAAGAACATGGTGGTGCTGGAGAAGGAAATCAGAAGGAGTTAGCACTTACCTTAAAGAATTTTGGAGGACACAGAGGATGGAAAAAGGAGGACGAGGGGGAAGATTTTACGGGTAGGGCTTTGTTCAGTGTCCTTATTTTTTAGCTACCTTTCTTTGGAAAGAAATTAGGAGAAATGATGAGCTAGAGTGAATGATTGTGAGTTCCAATTAAAGGCTGGTAAGAGTTATCAGTTAAGTTATTAAACACAGGTTTAAAGTCTGAAGATAAAGAGGAGTGGCCAAGAAGATAAGGTAACCTTTGGTGTACTGACATGGCTTGTCTTCTCCAAGTGGCAGGCTAGAGTTGAGCCTCTAGCTGATGGCATAGGAGGAGACTGGTCTCCCTCAGTGAACCTAACCCTGCATATTGTGACTCCTCTCCTGGTCCCTATTAGGCATCCACCTAGGGCCCTGAGGATCAAGTTGCCTTCTAGCACAATAACAGTCTGCAGTCGAGTAATTAAGGCAAAATAAGAATAGGGCTTTATTTCCCCTTCCCTACGGATTTCCTTTTATATAACAAAACCAGGAACAAAAACAGCTTCTTCAAAGAAAAATATGTTCTTTTCCTTTGGTATTTTTACAGAGCTTCTGCCCACTTGTTCAGCACAATGATTCAATATCATCAGAGAAACATAACGTACAGTCCATTGGTGTGGGTTCAAGGCTACAGCTATTATTTTCCCACTGCATTAGTTCACAATCCTCCGGGGTTGCAGGTCGGTTAAAATCCTCATAGCTGTTTACATTGTAAAACCCTCTCTGTGAGGCACTGGTTAGCTTATCAGGAAACTGTTCTATGCAAGCAGGGTTTTGAATACCTGGTACTGTGACAGTTTCACTCTGGCTTTCCTTTTCTCTCCAGTAATGAGGAATTACGTCATAACTCCAAGCATTTACTTTACTTCTTATGCCATGCCCTGGCCCTCCAGACAAAACAGAGTTCTTAGCTTTTTCTCTCTTAAAGCTAGGTTCCCACCTTCTCTCTGTTGTCCTGGCTCCTCTCTCTGGGCTACAGACAGCTCCTTCCCGGGACCTCCAGCTACCAGCAGTCTGAGCAGTGCTATGGCCACGTTCCTGAGAGGTTTTTCCCCGGCTGCTTCCTGCTACTGGGCCACACCTACTGCTTCCTTGATTCAGCAGGCTTCCTTCTGTGTGACGTCTGCTCTCAGGCTGGTTGCTCGCTCCTCCCAGGTCACTGCCCCCCACTGGCTGTTCCTGGATTTACCCAGCAGCTTTTATCCTCATGTCCTTTGCACGCTGCCTGTGCTTTCATGGACAGGTGATCCTGATTAGCTTTTAACCTTCCTGCTACGTCAGGACTAGTGTGTGGTAAACTTATCTCATGTCCTTTGCACGCTGCCTGTGCTTTCATGGACAGGTGATCCTGATTAGCTTTTAGTCTTCCTGCTACGTCAGGACTAGTGTGTGGTAAACTTATTCTATTGCTCTTTTGCCTCCTGTGAGCTGCGTGTGTTTGCTGCCTATCAGACTCCAAGGTAAATTCTTCTTTTTCACCTATTATCATGGGCTCTACAATGGCTACTGTATCACAATATGCATTGTCTCTCACATAAATCTAGGAACTGGATCCTGGACCTGTAGATCCTTTGCAGAGGGTGTCTCCTCCTCTTTTGCTACCGCTCCCTTCTCTAAGACAAAGCATCCAGGAAACACCAGTGCATCCCATAGTCAAAAGCCTATTTACTAAAAGTAACAGCATACCAACCACCTAAATCACTAGACCCACTACCAGTAACACAGACACACACACAAACAAACAGAGAGGTTTGTTCAGTTGAAGACAGCCACATAGAGCAGACACTCAGAGACAGAGACACACCCACAAGCACACATAGAGGTATGGATCTCATTTCACGAAGGGGCACGTCTGGGCCATCCAGATGGCCTGGAGCAAGACGGGCCCATTAGGACCAAACTCTGGACCATGGGAACAAAATGTTCCCATGGTACACAGATTTGGGCCCAAGGATGGCCTGGAATGCCCCTGCCTGCCAGTGGGGATGTCCTCCCTGCAGGCGCCCCTGGCTCGGCCCCCCTCTTCCCTGCTGCCCGACCCACGGCTGACCAGCTAGAGCCTGGATCGGGTGGTGGAGGCCCCCCTGCACCCAGCCCCCGCCGCAGGGGGATCCCCAGGCTCGATCAGCCTGCCGGTGTTGATTATTCCGAGGTGGAATAATCAGCACATCCCCTCTGACCCCTCAGGACGTACAAGGCCATGACCTGAATCGGCCCTGTATGTCCTGCCAGCTCAGCCCACTCCCACTCTGCTCAGATCCCGCCCCCTCCCACCCTCCTGGCTCTCCCCATCCTGTGGCTCTAGCCATGCGGGGAGAGCAGGAGGGGGAATAAGGGCAACCCTGCAAGCCGCGACTCAGAATGGGCCCATAGTGACAGAAAGGATTGACAAGAAAGTAGGGAGACAAAAACAGCAGGGAGACAAACAGACACAGAGGCAAAGATGAAACACAGAGAGGGAAAAGAGAGAAGGGATAGACAGCAGACAAGAGAATAAATAAGGATTAAAATACAAAAGAGGGTAAGGGGAGGCAGAGGACAAAAAAGAGGAATGCATAATTTCAATAAACATACAAATATAAATAATAATAGTAACATGATAATATCAATATAAATAACAATAAAAGAAAAAAAAATAAACCAAAATGTCAAACAGTAAAGGTGCAGAAATGAACTGGCTGGATTGTACCAAATACCAAAATAATATTTGTTTTGCACGTAAAAGAACAAAACTGACTGACCACTAACTTGCAAACAAATCTCCAGCACCAACCACTAATCCATGTGCCAGGTCCCAAAAGGCAAGTGGCTCCAGTGTTAGGCATTACTTACAGCTGGTATAAAAGCATGTGCCCGTTTTTGTTGATGTAGGTGCATACTGGCATTATACAATATGCACGCTGTAACTCCTTATGTATCTTGTCCAGTCTACATCCATTCCCTTACCATAACACACTTTTTTTGCAAACGTGTCTGCATTACGTGGACTATGAACATGCATATTACTCCGCTGCATAAAATGGCAAGCAGCGCTTAAGCCTCGATATAGGCACATGTGCCACTTCTACATGTGCATTTACTGCATAAGCTCAATAAAATTAATCCCATATATTGTACATTTAATGAATTCATATCAAGTATTGCTTGTTGTATTATTTTTGGATTATGCCTAAGGGAAATGGTATAGAAATATAGCATAACGCAACATGCTTTATGGGAAGACATGTTATAATTTCAGCTCAAAATGTCCATTTACGCATCCACATAGAAAAGAAGAAATCCCAACTCATCTGTGTCAAATTTTTTCATAGCATACATTTTTCTTATCTGCCTGGGATAACCAAGATGTGAACCGAGTGTTGCACCGAAGAATGAACCATTGCCCACTGGGCTGCAAATTAAGTTACCTGATAGTGTGATAGCTTGTTAATCTCCCTGCCTTGCAAAGATAATGTTGTGAGGTCTATGAATGGAGAGAACCAAAACATACCGAAAAATTAAGGGGGATGTTTACTAAAGTGCGGTAAACGTGACTAACGCGCGTTATACGACGTTAATGACCGTAAGTGCCGTATAACGCACATACCGACACGCTAACGACCGTTAACGTAATACTACGCGCGTTAAGCATAGTTAACGATCGTAAAGTGCCGCGGCGCGTTAAAACAGTGCAGAAGCTGGAGAGTGGGCAGAGAGAAGGGGTCAATGGGCGGAGAGTGGGCGGGGAGAGGCTCCCCTCACACTAACGCACTGAATTCCTGAGCTCAATTCCAACGCGAATGAAAATCTGTCGTTAAAGGCATTTAAAGGGAAGAGAAACCATTTCCGTCAGCAATGTACAGAAAAACCGGGGAAACCCACAAAACGTGAGCAGTGTGATACATGTGCACAGAACAAAATTTCACATAAAACGTTAAAAATGACCACAAGAAACATTTTAAAAAGCATAATTCAGCTGTGCAACAGTGATAGCAATGGGCAACAAGGAACAACACTCCATGGAAAGCACCAAAAAAAAAAGAAATGATGTGCGGAAGGGTCTACGCTCCGCAGACCCTTTCAAAGATCATTTCATTGTAATGGAGCTGTCCTGGGAGTGTTGTGTAATGTTTCCCAATGATATCATTGTTGCCCAGCTTGGTTATGGGTGTGTACCCCTTTTGTGAGGTCTTTTCTGAGGTTTATGTGCACCTTTGTCTGCATACAAGGTAAATGAGGCCACAGTAAACCTGTTGCAGAGCAGGGTTTCTGACTCGTCAGGCCGGTTTAGCTAACTCCAGGGACTGCACTGTCTCTGTGGCCACACTGTGGTGCAACAGACACAGCCAGTGCCTGTAAGACCAGAGAATCACAGGTTCAAATCTCAGCTGGGGCTCCTGCCAACCCAGTCCCCATAGTTTTACCCACCACTAAACAGTGATAGTAAAGACACTCCTTTATTGCAGAGAACATACGCATGGCCTATATTTTACCACACCAAACACAGACACCAGAAACAGGCACATTACCTAAAGCAGAGTCCCGCAAATGCAGTCCTGGAGGGCCCCACACCATTCCGGTTTCATGCTGCCTCTAATAAAGATGCCTGTGCTGCATAGCTATGCACCACCCCCATGGTATGCAGATGTAGCTCATGCATATTTATGAGGGACAGCATGAAAACCCGAACAGTGTTTGGAACACCAGGACTGGAGTTGGGGAACTCTGCCGTAAAGCAGCAGCCAACAGGGCCACACACCCACCCACAGGCCCCATTGGCCAATGCCACCTGGAGAGGCAAAATATCAACCTAACAAAAACTCTCTACAAATTGAAAATCCAAAACCAAAATAGAGAAAATTCTTTTCAAAGCTGACGTGTATGAAAGCAATTAAATGTAGGAAGTATAGCCATGAAGCGAAAATTCACTTCTTGAAGCTAACCTTCCATTTTACTCAATTGTAATTGAGCTCACAACAGAGCTTTCAATAAATAAGGTTAAACACCACAAAAAGTGCTACCAATAAAACTATGTGCAAAAAAGCTTATAATAACTTGTCATAGCAAAGCTAAGCATACAAAAAATCCATGCTGAAACTTTTTCTTGCAAAAAAACAGAGGCAGAATTAGACTTATCTGAGTCCAGCAAGATCAAACAGTTGTCAGCAGCGGCTTCAGAAAACTTCCCCAGAAGAGAAGTATGATGTTGTCAGCACATAAAATCGCGAAAATAGCAGACACAGCACTGCGTTTCGGGCGGCCAACTCTTACACGTCCTGCTTCAACGCTCAGCTAACTGCACCGACAATATTCCGTCTTCACTGATCTAAACAATGTTGGACCAACGGGGCGGACAACACAGAATGTTTAATCCTGGAGGCATGCTCATTTAGGCGGGTCTTCACTGGGCAAATAGTGCGACCAATGTACAGAAGTTGACAAGGACAAATAAGTACATAAACTGCATGAGTGGTAGAACAATTAGTAAACCACTGAGAAGTGTGAATATGTGAGGAGGTAGGAACAGTCCATTGAACGCCCTCAATCGTCCTGGAACAATGAGAGCACAAAGTACAAGCATAATGTCCAGTCACTGTGGGTCTATCAACTCGCCTATCCATAGGAGAAGAAGTAGCACCCACTAAATCACGTAAGTTAGAGCCTCGGGAATGCGCAATCTGAAGAGGTTTTTGAAAACCAGGATGTAGCTGTAAAATATGTCAGTGTTTAAATAAAATCTGTTTGATCTGTGGAGAGTGAGACATAAATGGCAACACCCAACAAATGCCTGGGAGGTGGTTACAGTCTCAGCAAAATCTGTAGAAAAGAGCCATTCACGATGAGTATATCGAGCCCTTAACCAAGCTTGACGAATGACCCGTTTAGGATATCCTCGCTGAGCCAGGCGTGTTGACAACTCTCTTGCATGGAACAGAAAGTCCTCCAAATTAGAACAAACACGCCGGAGTCTACGAAATTGACCATAAGGAAGCCCCCGCTTCAGAGGACCAGGATGAAAACTGGAATATGACAACAACGTGTTTCTTTGTACGGGCTTCCTGTACAACGAGGTCTGAAAAGAACTCTGACCTTTAAACACTGTGACATCCAAAAACTCAATCTGGAAAAAATTATATTGTAATGTAAAAGATAAATTAGACATGAGGGAATTCAACCAGATCACAAATTGCTGTAGAGCCACTCCATAAAAGGAAGATGTCATCCAAAAATCTTACCCATAAAATCACATCCCCAAACCATGGGGAAGGATAAACGTGGGAAGCTTCAAAATCAGCCAAATAAAGAGTAGCTACTGACGGTGCCACTGTCGCCCCCATTGCAATACCCTGAATTTGATGATAAACTTCTTGCTCAAACTGAAAATAGTTATTGGTAAGAACCAAAGTGAGCATTTCCATAAAAAATGAATGAGGGATCCGAGCGGGCAAAGCAAGATCTAATTGGGTGATTACTGCCAATGCTTGACCTTGGTTGATATTCGTATACATGGCTGTGACATCCAAAGAAGCAAGCCACCAGGAGGTAATGTCCCCTTCTATATTTTGAAGTTTAGTGAGAAAATGGGTAGTGTCCTTTAAAAAGGATGGCACTCGTTGGGCACAAGGTTGCAAAAATCTGTCACAAAATTTGGATAAAGGTTCCAAGGAAGACCCACGACACGACACAATAGGCCTCCCTGGCGACCCAGGGAGGCCCCGGAATACGATGGTACTTGGATACACTCAGAATCTTACCTACAGGAAACAGCACAGGGTCCGATGACCAGAAATCGTGCCAAACAACAGTGATGAATCTTTCTTCTTTTCCTTTGACTTCGCAACAGGAACATGTATTAAATCTTGGTCTTTCTTTTGTCCCTGTAACTCATTATGATCCTTTTCAAATGCGGATAGCCTTACATCGGTTTTTTCGTAAGCTCATTGTCACTCAATTTTGTGCAACTCATGATATGGGAGTGGATATTTCAATAGCTAAACCGCCCTCCCGTTGGATTCCTGCGGAAGCACGTGATGCTTTGGTTTTGGCTTATCAGAAACTAGTCCTTTCTGATTTACAAGCATTTGAGAGTGCAACCGTTCGGACTCGTTATTATAATCTATCTGCTGAACATTGGACAGCGGTTAAGCAACTTCGTGACAATCATTCATTGGTCATTCGTCGAGCAGATAAAGGTGGGGCTACGGTAATCCAATCTTATGATCAGTATCGTGCTCACCTTTTAGATCAGCTAAATAATCCTGTTTATTATGCTAAATTGTCCAATAATCCATTCACTGATCTACAATGCACTATTCGGGAGCTTATGTTGAGGGCTCTGGCGCATAATTGGATTACCAAAAAGGAATTCGGTTTTTTGGTTCTAAAACATCCTAAGGTGCCTTTCATTTATACTGTACCTAAGATCCACAAGTCAGTAACGGCACCTCCAGGGAGGCCTATTGTGTCGTGTCGTGGGTCTTCCTTGGAACCTTTATCCAAATTTTGCGACAGATTTTTGCAACCTTGTGCCCGAGTGCCATCCTTTTTAAAGGACACTACCCATTTTCTCACTAAACTTCAAAATATAGAAGGGGACATTACCTCCTGGTGGCTTGCTTCTTTGGATGTCACAGCCATGTATACGAATATCAACCAAGATCAAGCATTGGCAGTAATCACCCAATTAGATCTTGCTTTGCCCGCTCGGATCCCTCATTCATTTTTTATGGAAATGTTCACTTTGGTTCTTACCAATAACTATTTTCAGTTTGAGCAAGAAGTTTATCATCAAATTCAGGGTATTGCAATGGGGGCGACAGTGGCACCGTCAGTAGCTACTCTTTATTTGGCTGATTTTGAAGCTTCCCACGTTTATCCTTCCCCATGGTTTGGGGATGTGATTTTATGGGTAAGATTTTTGGATGACATCTTCCTTTTATGGAGTGGCACAGAAGTGGCTCTACAGCAATTTGTGATCTGGTTGAATTCCCTCACGTCTAATTTATCTTTTACATTACAATATAATTTTTTCCAGATTGAGTTTTTGGATGTCACAGTGTTTAAAGGTCAGAGTTCTTTTCAGACCTCGTTGTACAGGAAGCCCGTACAAAGAAACACGTTGTTGTCATATTCCAGTTTTCATCCTGGTCCTCTGAAGCGGGGGCTTCCTTATGGTCAATTTCTTAGACTCCGGCGTGTTTGTTCTAATTTGGAGGACTTTCTGTTCCATGCAAGAGAGTTGTCAACACGCCTGGCTCAGCGAGGATATCCTAAACGGGTCATTCGTCGAGCCTGGTTAAGGGCTCGATATACTCATCGTGAATGGCTCTTTTCTACAGATTTTGCTGAGACTGTAACCACCTCCCAGGCATTTGTTGGGTGTTGCCATTTATGTCTCACTCTCCACAGATCAAACAGATTTTATTTAAACACTGGCATATTTTACAGCTACATCCTTGTTTTCAAAAACCTCTTCAGATTGCGCATTCCCGAGGCTCTAACTTACGTGATTTAGTGGGTGCTACTTCTTCTCCTATGGATAGGCGAGTTGATAGACCCACAGTGACTGGACATTATGCTTGTACTTTGTGCTCTCATTGTTCCAGGACGATTGAGGGCGTTCAATGGACTGTTCCTACCTCCTCACATATTCACACTTCTCAGTGGTTTACTAATTGTTCTACCACGCATGCAGTTTATGTACTTATTTGTCCTTGTCAACTTCTGTACATTGGTCGCACTATTCGCCCAGTGAAGACCCGCCTAAATGAGCATGCCTCCAGGATTAAACATTCTGTGTTGTCCGCCCCGTTGGTCCAACATTGTTTAGATCACCATCATGCTTTTGAAGATTTTTTCTGGCGAGTGTTGGACCATGTACCTCAACATCCTCGGGGAGGAGATCGTGAACAAAAACTACAGCTGCTGGAACAAGAATGGATTTTTCGTTGGTCGACTGTTCAACCTTTGGGTTTAAACAAGGAGTTGGAGTGGGCAAGTTTGCTTTGAATGCTGGCTTTTGACATTCCATTTTAGCGCTATAGTTTTCATGGCTGCTTGGGGATTGGCTATTTAAGTTGACAAATCCTGTGGCTGGGTTCAGGTTGCTACTGAGCATGCGCTGGCGTTTTTGATCAGTGAAGACGGAATATTGTCGGTGCAGTTAGCTGAGCGTTGAAGCAGGGCGTGTAAGAGTTGGCCGCCCGAAACGCAGTGCTGTGTCTGCTATTTTCGCGATTTTATGTGCTGACAACATCATACTTCTCTTCTGGGGAAGTTTTCTGAAGCCGCTGCTGACAACTGTTTGATCTTGCTGGACTCAGATAAGTCTAATTCTGCCTCTGTTTTTTGCAAGAAAAAGTTTCAGCATGGATTTTTTGTATGCTTAGCTTTGCTATGACAAGTTATTATAAGCTTTTTTGCACATAGTTTTATTGGTAGCACTTTTTGTGGTGTTTAACCTTATTTATTGAAAGCTCTGTTGTGAGCTCAATTACAATTGAGTAAAATGGAAGGTTAGCTTCAAGAGGTGAATTTTCGCTTCATGGCTATACTTCCGACATTTAATTGCTTTCATACACGTCAGCTTTGAAAAGAATTTTCTCTATTTTGGTTTTGGATTTTCAATTTGTAGAGAGTTTTTGTTAGGTTGATATTTTGGATAATCCTGATTTCTAACTCCTATGATGGCGGCTGAACCTGGTTTAGTTTCAAAAAATGGCACCAGTGATGTTCATCTAAATACCAATCAAGCAGTTTTTGCTTATTCTGATGCGCAAATTCATTCTCTTGCTCAAAGGCCATCTTTATTTGATGATATTGACTCTGCTGGTCATTCGGGCTCTTTTGTGGAGTTTCTGGATTTGAGTAAGAAACATATACGAGTATCGCTTCATGAGGCCACAATGATTCAGTATTTAAAATCGATGCTGAGTCCTAGAGGGTTAAGGATTTTAAAGCCCCCGAAGATGTTTACGGATGATTCCGATTTTTATACTAAATGGAATAGCATTCTGAACAAGTGCAGTATGGATTTAATTGCTTTGTTGGGGGAACGTCTTAATGCAGAATCTACCAAATTACAACAAGAAGTGAAAGAAATGGATGAGCAACTTCGGCGCTCTGTGACTAAGGAGCGCTATAAATCTCAAATGGAAAGTGTTCAGTCTCAGTTAGATCAATATCGTGATTACAAAAAATCAATAAAGATCAAAAAGTTTAACAGGGACAAAAAAGACTACGAACTTGACCAGGTATACACCTGGATGAAAAAAGGAGATTTGACTTCTAAGAAAGTGACTTTTGATTCTTTTGAAATTTCCTCTGATGACTCTGATATAGGGACTCGAGGAAGTAATACTGGCTCGGGTTATCGCCAAGAGCAGGTTTTTCGACAGGTTCGTCCCCGGGGGCGGGGACGGGGTCGGAGTTGGCGACCCAGGGAGGCCCCGTAATACGATCGTACTTGGATACCCTCAGAATCTTACCTACAGGAAACAGCACAGGGTCCGATGACCAGAAATCGTGCCAAACAACAGTAATGAATCTTTCTTCTTTTCCTTTGACTTCGCAACAGGAACATGTATTAAATCTTGGTCTTTCTTTTGTCCCTGTAACTCATTATGATCCTTTTCAAATGCGGATAGCCTTACATCGGTTTTTTCGTAAGCTCATTGTCACTCAATTTTGTGCAACTCATGATATGGGAGTGGATATTTCAATAGCTAAACCGCCCTCCCGTTGGATTCCTGCGGAAGCACCTGATGCTTTGGTTTTGGCTTATCAGAAACTAGTCCTTTCTGATTTACAAGCATTTGAGAGTGCAACCGTTCGGACTCGTTATTATAATCTATCTGCTGAACATTGGACAGCGGTTAAGCAACTTCGTGACAATCATTCATTGGTCATTCGTCGAGCAGATAAAGGTGGGGCTACGGTAATCCAATCTTATGATCAGTATCGTGCTCACCTTTTAGATCAGCTAAATAATCCTGTTTATTATGCTAAATTGTCCAATAATCCATTCACTGATCTACAATGCACTATTCGGGGGCTTATGTTGAGGGCTCTGGCGCATAATTGGATTACCAAAAAGGAATTCGGTTTTTTGGTTCTAAAACATCCTAAGGTGCCTTTCATTTATACTGTACCTAAGATCCACAAGTCAGTAACGGCACCTCCAGGGAGGCCTATTGTGTCGTGTTGTGGGTCTTCCTTGGAACCTTTATCCAAATTTTGCGACAGATTTTTGCAACCTTGTGCCCAACGAGTGCCATCCTTTTTAAAGGACACTACCCATTTTCTCACTAAACTTCAAAATATAGAAGGGGACATTACCTCCTGGTGGCTTGCTTCTTTGGATGTCACAGCCATGTATACGAATATCAACCAAGATCAAGCATTGGCAGTAATCACCCAATTAGATCTTGCTTTGCCCGCTCGGATCCCTCATTCATTTTTTATGGAAATGCTCACTTTGGTTCTTACCAATAACTATTTTCAGTTTGAGCAAGAAGTTTATCATCAAATTCAGGGTATTGCAACGGGGGCGACAGTGGCACCGTCAGTAGCTACTCTTTATTTGGCTGATTTTGAAGCTTCCCACGTTTATCCTTCCCCATGGTTTGGGGATGTGATTTTATGGGTAAGATTTTTGAATGACATCTTCCTTTTATGGAGTGGCACAGAAGTGGCTCTACAGCAATTTGTGATCTGGTTGAATTCCCTCACGTCTAATTTATCTTTTACATTACAATATAATTTTTTCCAGATTGAGTTTTTGGATGTCACAGTGTTTAAAGGTCAGAGTTCTTTTCAGACCTCGTTGTACAGGAAGCCCGTACAAAGAAACACGTTGTTGTCATATTCCAGTTTTCATCCTGGTCCTCTGAAGCGGGGGCTTCCTTATGGTCAATTTCTTAGACTGCGGCGTGTTTGTTCTAATTTGGAGGACTTTCTGTTCCATGCAAGAGAGTTGTCAACACGCCTGGCTCAGCGAGGATATCCTAAACGGGTCATTCGTCAAGCCTGATTAAGGGCTCGATATACTCATCGTGAATGGCTCTTTTCTACAGGTTGCTACTGAGCATGCGCTGGCGTTTTTGATCAGTGAAGACGGAATATTGTCGGTGCAGTTAGCTGAGCGTTGAAGCAGGGCGTGTAAGAGTTGGCCGCCTGAAACGCAGTGCTGTGTCTGCTATTTTCGCGATTTTATGTGCTGACAACATCATACTTCTCTTCTGGGGAAGTTTTCTGAAGCCGCTGCTGACAACTGTTTGATCTTGCTGGACTCAGATAAGTCTAATTCTGCCTCTGTTTTTTTGCAAGAAAAAGTTTCAGCATGGATTTTTTGTATGCTTAGCTTTGCTATGACAAGTTATTATAAGCTTTTTTGCACATAGTTTTATTGGTAGCACTTTTTGTGGTGTTTAACCTTATTTATTGAAAGCTCTGTTGTGAGCTCAATTACAATTGAGTAAAATGGAAGGTTAGCTTCAAGAGGTGAATTTTCGCTTCATGGCTATACTTCCGACATTTAATTGCTTTCATACACGTCAGCTTTGAAAAGAATTTTCTCTATTTTGGTTTTGGACCTGGAGAGGCAAGACATTGGGCCCTGCATGTATCTCCCAATACTAGCAGTTGCATACCTTAGCAATGCCACCCTACACCTGGGTATATGGTACACAGCTATCAAACGTTTCCTCTGATAACTGGCAGATATCAATTCCTACGTTAAGCACATTTTGCTCATTGAGCTCCACCATAACAATCATTCTGATGTCTGCGGTGTGTGCTGCAGGTCTGGTCTCTGACAGTGTTCACCACCCTGGGGAGTGACCCCCCAACAGTCTTGTGTACCATATCCATGCCTGTACTATGCCCAGGACTGGTGTGGTGGGTATGGCTGCTGACCACCCCTATAGTAGCACAATGCTGGCATAGGTGTGGGGGTGGCTGTCTGTCTATCCAGTGTGTGGTGGCTGCAAACACCTTCCACAGCCCACACTGTCAGCAATGTTGCCAGTATTGGGCTGCCAATGTGCATAATGAGGAGCAAGGTACCATGGGTATAGGCCGGACAGGGTGGCCTGGCCAGGATGCATCTGCACAGGGCATAGGGCAATGACAGGCACATTGTAGTGCCCGGCCACCACCTACACAGACAGGGTGACCTCAGTATATCCTGCTGAGAGATCACTCTCACCCTGACTGTGCAGTGACCACAGCATGGCTAGGCACTCCCATAGTGCTATCTAGTATTTCTCTCATGTAATAAATATGGGTTTCCTTTTGGGGCCCAGTCACTGATGTATCTGCTTGCTGTGTATGCTGACATCCCAGTTCTGGGTGCAGGCATCTCCACTGGGCACTAGCAGACTCTTTGCAGCTGGTAGGTGTTGTGATGGAGTGGCTTGCAGGGTGCAGTGGCTGATGGCTTGCACCAGGGGAATATCAGATAGTGGTGGGGTGCAGCATACCATATCCAGGCCTAATGTCTGTCTGCTATTGTGTTATGGCTGTGTACAGAGCAGCATTGACTGCCCTGTGGGGTGTCTGTTCCTCAGCAGGACTAGGGTTAATGTTCCCCTCTACTTCCTCCTTTGCAGGGAGGTAGACTGTGGATCTTTTGATAGGAGACCCTGTTTGCCACCCTCAGCCCTGGGGGAGGGGGGTGGTGGTGCATAGGGGCTACACCTGATTGAAACAGACAGAGATGTCCAAGGTGTTCCTGCAGAAACTACCTATCTCACACAGTAACACTGCTTTGGAACTACGCCATGGATGGTGCTGTGGACCTAGTGCTGGGCGCCTCAGGGTGAGCACAGTACCCACACAATGTGACGGTGTGTAGCTACTCTGTGCCAGTACAACACACGGTCGGTACCCCCTATCAGGCCGAGGTGCTGTGGGGGTGCACATGGTCAGTTCCCCCTACCAGGCCGAGGTGCTGTGGGGGTGCATTCCCCATGGTGTGTATCTGTGGACAGCTGATTTGCATGTGCAGTGCATCATGGGTGTGACTGGCACAATCCAACCCTGTGAAACTCCAGCACCTGCTCACAGGCTCTGATAAACCATAGGCCATCACACGTACATCTGTTAGCATAATGCATAGGTGCAAGACACCCTACAGAGTCTGTAATATAAGATGCCCACACTGGTAAAAACACATGTACCCACGCACGGGGCTACGCACATACCAATGCACACAACCTCGCACGCACCAACGTACGTGGCTAGGCACACTCCGAGGGTGTTTTTCTGACACCAATACTCAGCGTAACGAAAAACATGCCTCCTCTTTCCCTCTGTAATGTACAGGGTGATGCCTGGGACAGCCTTCTGCGTTAGGCACACTGGGGACTCGAACCCATGCTGCCTGTAACAGCTGTCAGTACCATAACCATTGTGCTACAGCTCTGTTTCAGTGCTTTGTGTCTGTATGTGTTCTTACGTTTAACGCGCAGTGACGCGCCACGGCGCCCGGTAACGCTCGTTAATTTTTTTAACGCGCGTTAGTGGTGACGATGTACCGCCCATGTCCTTATTTGGGGTTTCTGTCATTACCGCGGCTCCTAACGCGAATTGCACTAACGCAGTTTAGTAAACATACCCCTAAATATGGACCGAGCATTAGAATCAGCAGTTTAAGGTTACAAAATAAAGGGTGCTAGCCATTTGCCAGTTTCTATTTCATTTCTTGGCAAGGAGAAGTAATGGGCTGTTTTCAGTGATTCACACAATGGTACTGGATTTGTACAGATGTAGCCGAGGCATGTACTCTCCTAGAGAAGGAGCAGGATTTTTACTGCTAAAATTTTACATGAGTAATGCAAAAGTAAATCACTTTGATTTTTTTGTCTTAAATATAGAGATAATTCAAAAAATACAAGTGAATTCCACAGGGATGCTAATATAGAAAATTCATTATACATATATAGTCAAATAAATTCAATAATTAAATACTATTCAATAAAAAACTTAAAAATCAATAAGATAGCCAAAATGTATCCATATAGCTTGAAAAGGGGCTAGGGGTGTTCAGGCCTAAAGTCATGCAAATAGCAGTGATATTCAGCTGCTATCTACATAACTTATCCATTTACATCGGAATGCAAAAATAGAAGGCCTAAGTACTTTTAATTTATTGTAAATGGTTTGGCAATGTTATAAAAAATGGTATAGAAAGTAACTATAAATAAAAAGGAGAAGCTGCAAATCTAAGGGGCATGTTTACTAAAATCCGCAAAATAGCGCGCCGCAAAATAGCGCACGGCAACGCGGCACTGAAACGCGCAGAAACGCGTTTAAACGCCCCGCACACGTGCGTGTCACCCCCGCACAGGTACGCGGCTCACTAACGGGCCCCGTACAAGTGCGGGCCCGCAAATGTCCGATAGAGGCGTGGAACGGCGAAAGGAGGGCGGAGGAAGGCTCCGGAGGGGCGGAGGGACGGGGTCAATGGGTGGAGAGTGGGAGGGGAGAGGCTCCCCGCACAGTAGCGGGCCCGAATTTGCATGTAAAAACTACCGCGAGTGAAACACTCGCGGTAGAAAGCATTTAAAGGGAAGAGAAACCATTTCCGTCAGCAATGTACAGGAAAACCGGGGAAACCAGCAAAACGTGAGCAGTGTGATACATGTGCACAGCACAAAAGTGAAAATAAAAATAGAAAATGACCACAACAGAACTATTAAAAATAGTAATTCAGCTGGGGAACAGTTATAGTGATGGGCAAATACAGAAATCACACCCAGCAAAGCTCCAGAAAAAAGAAATGAATTTTGGAAGGGTCTACTGAGAGGAGACTCTTCCAAAAACATTTCCACGTTTTGGAGCTTTCCTGGGAGTGTTTGCTATGGTTGCCCATTAATATCACTGTTGCCCAGCGTGGTGATATTTTGTCCCACATTTCCCGTGGTCATTTCCGGGGTTTATGTGCACGTTTGTCACCAGACAGGGTGCATATGCCCACAGTAGAATTGCGTAGAGCAGGGTTTGTGACTCCATCCTGCCAGGCTTACTGCCTCCAGGGGCTGCACTGTCTCTGTGGCCAAAGTGTGGTACAGCGGACAGAGGTATTACCTCTAGGACCAGAGGGCAGAGGTTCAAAACCCAGCTGGGGCACCTGCCAGCCCAGTCCCTATATTTTACCCACCACTAAATAAAGATAGCGCAGACACCCCTGTATGCATGGGGAAAACACCCATATTTTACCCAACACCGCACACACCCCACAACAATGGGCATTACCTACAGCCAAGTCCCCCAAATGCAGTCCCATACTGCCACATTGCAATCAGGTCAACTGCTTTTTCTGAGAGAAGTTCATGCCAGCATGTTGGCGGACAAGTACATGTGGTGCAGGGGCAGTGGCTGCTAACCACAGAAGACAGAGACCTAGCCATGTGCAGGCTGGCACAGTCCACTGCAACAGACAGGTCCTGCCGGATCCACAGTCATGGACAGTCCAGGGAACCCAACCAATCTGTGGCTACACAGTGGTGCAGTGCACACAGACAGTGCATACAAGAACAGAAGGTCACAGGTTCAAAGCCCAGCTGGGGCTACTGCAAATCCTGCCCACATATTTTTCCCACAACTAAACAGTGATAGTAAGGACACACCTTTCATGGCGGGGACATATGCAATGGTAAGACATCTATCTTTTACCCCACTGAACACAGACACCATGAACAGGGGCAGTACCTAGAGCAGAATCACCCAAATGCAGTCCTGGTGGGCCACACACCAGTCAGGTTCCATGCTGACACTCATACAAATGCCTGTGCTGTATATCTATGCACCACCCCCATGGCATGTAGATGTAGCCCATGCATATTCATGAGGGATAGCAGGAAAACCCGAACAGTGTGATGCAAACCTGGACTGGAGTTGGGAATCTGTGCCGTAAAGCAGCAGCCATCAAGGGCAGACACACCCACACCCACAGGCCCCATTGGCCAATGTCTCCTGGAAAGGCAGAACATTGGACCGTGCATGCAGCACCCAAAACGAGCACTTGCATAACTTACCAATGTCACCCTACACCTGAGGTATACGGTACACAGCTCGGAGACGTTTGCTAGGAGCACAGGCAGGCAGTTATCCATACGTTACGTACATACTGCTAGTTGACCCCATCCAAACAATCTGTTAGGTGTTTGCGGGGCATGCTCCAGGCCTGGCCTCTGACGGTGCTTACCACCCTGGGGAGTGACCACCAGCTGTAATGCGTACCATATCCATGCCTTGCCGTGCTCAGGACCGGTTTGGTGGGCAAGGCTACTTACCCCCTCAATCGTAGCACCATGATGGCAGAGGTGTGGAAGTGTGTGTCTGTCTATACAGTGGGTGTTGGCTGCAAGCCCCTTCAACAGCCCGCACTGCCAGCACTGTTGCCAGTATTGGCCAGTCAATGTGCATAATGAGGTGCAAGGTACCATGGGTATAGCCAGGGCAGGGTGACGTGGCCAGGATGCATCTGCACTGGGCATAGGGCCCTGGCAGGGACATTGGCTGGGATATTGTAGTGTCCGGCCACCACCTACACAGACAGGGTGGCCAAAGCATGTCCTTCTGGGGGATCACGCTCACCCTGACTGTGCAGTGACCACAGCATGGCTAGGCCCCCCCATAGTGCTGTATAGTAGTTCTCTCATGTGATAGATATGGGTTTCTCTTTGGGGCCTGGTCACTGATCTATCTGCTTGCTGTGTATGCAGACAGCCCAGTTCTGGGTGCATGCATCTCCATTGGGAACATGCACTATGGACTAACCAGCAGACTGTTTGTAGCTGGTAAATGTCTTGCTATAATGGCTTGCTGCAGGGGAATATCTGGTGGTGGAGTGCAGCTTACCATACCCTGGGCTTATGTCTGTCTGCTATTGTGTTATGGCTGTGTATGGAGCTGCCTGCCTGCCTGGGGGGTGGTGGTGGTGTTGTTCCTCAGCAGGACTGGGGTTGATGTTGCCCTCTACTGCCACCTTTGCAGGAAGGTAGAGTGTGGATCCCTTGATGGGGACCATGTTTGCCACTGGGGGGGGGGGGGGTGCCTGATGGCGGCAGACAGGGATATCCATGGTGTTTGTGCAGAAACTAGCTATCTTACACATTAACACTGCTTTGGAACGCCCGCTTGGCCTCCAGCAGCCATAGCAGGTGTTGTTGACCTGGTCCTGGCCACCTCATTGCACACTCAGGGTGAGCACAGTACCCGCACGATGTAACGGTGTGTGGCTACTCTGTGCCAGTAAAACACCCGGTCAGTGCCCCCTACTAGGCCAAGGTGCTGTGTGGGTGCACCCGGTCACTTCCCCCAACAGGGCCGAGGTGCTGTGGGGGTGCATTCCCCATCTTGTGTCCATCTGCGGACAGCTAATTTGCATGTGCAGTGCATCATGGGTACGGGTGGCCTAACCCTATCCTGTTGACACCAGCAGACTGTCTGTGAGGTGACGTGTAGGCTATCTGCAGCCAGCCAGGGGCCTGCTTACAGCTATGGAGCTGTAGCACAATGGTTATATCACTGCCTGTGCAGCCAGAGGTCATAGGTTTAAACCCACAGTGGGGCCCTTTGGTAGGGCTGTCCACAGCTTTATTTTTATTTACTGTACATATGTCTATGCCGGCAAGACCACCCTCAGCTTACTATACCCATTAGGTGCCTCTGAGGGTGCTTCATAGGGCGCCCTGTAGGCCACCTTATGGTTGCCATCCCTATAGGGTGCACTATACATTATCCTGTGTCGCAACATACATGCTGCCCTATAGGGGTCATTCAAGGGTGCCTTGGCGAACAGTGCACTGTAACATGTGCCTTATGGGCCGCCGTATGTTAACATGCTGGGAGAGTGCGTTTGCTAGTAGTGATAACAAAATAAAATTATACAGCCTCCTACAGCACTCCACAACATAATACATACTGCCTCAGCAGGCATTTTTCACTGGGCATTGTGAGGTGTTGAGCCCCTGATCCCTGCACCATTGGTCAGTGTTTTAACCATTGTGCTGTGGCTCTGTTCCTGTGCTTGTGCATCAGCGCGCCGCCTTGTGCCTATCAGCGCGCCGCCTTCTGCCGCCCAAGGGGACCAGTGCGCCGCCTTCTGCTGCCCAAAAATAACTGTGCGCCGCCTTATGCCGCCCAAAAAGCACTGTGCGCCGCCTTCTGCCGCCCAAAAATAACTGTGCGCCGCCTTATGCCGTTCCAAATTAATTTGCCTCCTAAAACAATGTTAATCATTACAATTACTGCCTCAGCTGACCTTTGTCGTTGCGCACACTGGGGGATTGAACCCATGGCCCCTGCACCATTGGTCAGTGTCTTCACCGTTGTACCACGGCTCTGTTGTTTTGTATACTCAGCAGCGTGCCACTTTGCCTTTCCACGTGCTAATGTCGACCCCCGCACATTAGCGCGACGCACACACGTCCGGTTGCTTACTACTGTTTTTTTTCTATTTTCTGCCTGAACCGCCCACTCCTTATATGGCACAGGCACACTAGCACGGCCCCGCACGTTAGGAATGTTTAGTAAACATGCCCCTAAGAGTTAATATCAGTCTAAGGCTTTGTTTAAAAAAACTAACTTGGGAGCCTAAACCAGATGTATTCCATAAATTTAAAAAGGCAGAAGGAAGAACAGACTACAGCCGGCATGGTTAACAGATGAAAGACGGTAACATCTTTCAAAAAATGGAAAAGGGATCCAATTGAAGAAAATATGAAACTGTATAAACACTGGCAAGTTTTGATAAGGAAGGCAAAAAGAGAATTTGAAAAGAAGTCTGCCATTAAGGCAAAAATTCATAACTAAGGGGTATGTTTACTAAACTGCGGTAACGGTACATAACGCGCGTAATGTAACGTTAACGATCGTTCGCGTGTCATAACACGCGTTATGACGTGCGAACGATCGTTAACGTTACATAACACGCGTTAACCGTAGTTAACGATCGTAAACTCCCGCGGCGCGGTAAAACACCGCAGAAGGTGGAGAGAGGGCGGAGAGAAGGGGTCAATGGGTGGAGAGTGGGCGGGGAGAGGCTCCCTTCACACTAATGCGCTGATCTAAAGAGCTCAATTCCAACGCGAATGAAAACCTGCCGTTAAATGCACATTAAAGGGGAGAGAAACCATTTCAGTGTCAGCAATGTACATCCCAGGCAGGGAAACCTAAAAACGTGATAAGTGTGATACATGTGCACAGAACAAAAGGGCACATAAACACTGAAAATGACCCAAACAAACTGGAAAAAAACATAACCAAGCTGGCCAATAGTGGTATCAATGAGAAACCTCAACCCCCCCCCCCGAGTAAGCTCCATAGAAAAGATATAAATCGTGGAAGGGTCTATACTCCGTCCCCATACAAGGTGAATGAGCCCACAGTGAAATAGCGCTGCTCAGGGTTTTCCCCACCATTGGACAGGGTTCCTATGGCGTGCACATGTCCCGCAACATCAGGGCGGGCATGTCGGAATGGCAACTGGACAGATGCCGGAGAAGGGGATACAGTGGGCCGCAGGCGGCACATGCTGTGGTGGAGCTGGGCCACAGTGCGGACTAGGGTGATGCCTAGGTGGCCCATACGAATGCTAAAACAGCAGAGCAGCCAGACAGCAACTGCTGAAGACCAACATGGGCACGAGTGTGTTTCCCACAGTGTCACAGGGGATAGTACCCAACAGCCACCCCCAAGGGCACGGAACATTGGCAGGCGGGGCTGGGGGAATCGTCGACGTCTATGCAGGCACCCCTACCCCAGAACCCGCACCATAGGCAGGCGCCTACCTGCACACTGGTTGGCCTGAGACTGCGCACCACCAGCACCACCAGCAGAAGGGCATGTCAGCATGGTGGCTGAGGGGTACTGGTGGTGGAGGGGGCAGTGGCAGCTACCCAGAGCAGACCGTGGCCTAGCCCTGTGTAGGTGGGTGCCGTGTACTGCAACAGACGGGCCCTGTCTGACGAACAGTCATGGTATCACCAAGGAACATACTGACTTTGTGACAACAAGGTGGTGCAGTGCACAAAACCAGTGTATTCTAGAAGCAGAAGGTCACAGGTTCAAGTCCCAGCTGTGGTTCCTGCCAACCCAGTTCCCATATTTTACCCACTACTACAACTTGCTAAAACAGACAGCACCTTTATTGCAGATGACGTAAACATGCCCAAAACACCTACATTCTACCCTACAGAGCACAGACACCATAAACATGCACATTACCTAGAGCAGAGTCTCCCAAATGCAGTCCTGGAGGTCCAAACACTATTCCGGATCCATGCTGCCTCTGAAAAAGATGCCTGTGCTGCATTTCTATGTGCCACCCCCATGGTATGCAGATGTATCTCATGCATATTCATGAGGGACAGCATAAAAACCCGAACAGTGTTTGGCACCGCAGGACTGGAGTTGGGAACCTCTGCCGTAAAGCAGCAGCCAACAGGGGCAGACAAACCCGCACCCACAGGTCCCATTATCAAAAGCCTCCTAGAGAGGCAGGACTTTGGGCTCTGCGTGCATCTCCCAATACTAGCACTTGCATACCTTAGTAATGCCACCCTAAACCGGGGAATATGGTACACATCTATCAAAAGGTTGCTGTGATTACTGGTAGATAGCAATTCCTAGGTTAAGTACAATTTTCTGAGTGAGCTGCATCATAGCAACCTTTCTGATGTCTGTGGAGTGTGCTACAGGTCTGGTGTCTGACAGTGTTTACCAATCTGGGGAGTGACTCCTACAGTATTGCGTACCATAGCCATGCCTGCACTGTGCCCAGGACTGGTGTGGTGGCCTGGGCTGCCCAACACCTCTATAGTTGCACAATGCTGGCATAGGTGTGGGGAGTGTGTGTCTGTCTATCCAGTGTGTGGTGGCTGCCAACACCCTCCACAGCCCTCACTGCTAGCACAGTTGCCAGTATTGGCCTGCCAATGTGCATAATAAGGAGCAAGGTACTGTGGGAATAGCCTGGATAGGGTGGCCTGACCTGGATGCATCTGCACACGGCATAGGGCAATGGCTCGGACATTGTAGTGCCTGGCCACCACCTGCACGGACAGGGTGGCCATAGCATGTCCTGCTGGGAGGTCACTCTCACCCTGACTGAACAGTGACCATTGCATGGCTAGGTTCCCCCATAGTGCTATTATAGCATTTTTTGCATGTGATATTTATGGGTTTTCTTTTGGGGCCTAATCACTGATTTATCTGCTTGGTGTGTATGCTGACATCCCTGTTTTGGGTGCATGCATCTCCCCAGGACCATGCACTATGGACTAGCTGGCGGACTGTCTGCAGCTAGTATGTGTCTTGCTGGCACTGTTCCCTCTAAGCTGTGTGCATGTGCGCGCGCACACACCTTGCCGAGCGAGCGCACATACTTTACAACAGAGCGCACAAAAAATTACGGTTCTGATTCTGATAGCAAACACAGATGTCTTAAAATTTAAAAGTTGTGATTGTAATTACTAGAAATTTTCCGCTTCATTTAGTAATCATCTATTTTCATTTAATTTGATTAAAATAAATGCGGTGTACATACTGTATTCTGACGTGTAGTCAAATTTTAAAGTATATAACTCCGAGTGTCGTTATGTGGCGCACAAAAATTTAACCTTCCTTCAAAAGCTGCACAGCTGATATTTTATGCGCACACAGCCTACAGAACATTAGAGGGAACACTGCTTGCTGGAACACCTTGCAGGGTGCAGTGGCTGGAGGCTTGCTGCTGGAGAATGTCAGATAATGGTGGGGGGCAGCTGAGCATTTCCAGGCCTTCTGTCTGCCATTGCGTTATGGATGTGTAGCGCTCTGTCTGTTCCCCAGCAGGACTGGGGTTGATGGTCCCCTCTACTGCTGCCATTGCAGTGAGGTAGACTGTGGATCTATTGGTGGGTGTTCCTGTTTCCCACCCTGAGCCCCAGAGGGTGGGTTGTGTGGTGGTACATAATCTGCCTATGGGTCCATACACCACCCCTTCACCTACAGCAGGTAACCATGGCACCAACACAGGATATGCACTATTCTGGGTGCATCATCGCCCATAGAGATTAGACATGACCAAGACATACAGCAGGACACAGATGTATCCTAGGTGTGTCTAACGGAACTACCTATCACACACTAATGGGGACCTGCAGCATGGCATATTTCAGCCATGAAAGGTGCTGTGGACCTGGTGCTGGGCACCCCCACCTCAACCTCAGGGTGGGCACAGTACCCGCACAATGTGACTGTCTGTGGCTACTCTGTGGCAGTGCCACACACGGTCTGTTCCCCCTACCATGCTGAGGTGCTGCGGGGCTGCACATGGTCAGGACCCCGCACCAGTCCTAGGTGATGGGGGGGCACACCTCAACATATGACCATCTGTACACGGCTGATCTGCATGTGCAGTGCAACATGGGTATGGGTGCGTTGACCCAGATCCTGGCCAACACAGCGGGCGGTTTGGGTGGTGGCCTGACGCCCTTCAGTAGGCAGCCAGGGGGTTGATAGCAGCTGTGGGGCTGTAGCCCAGTGGTTTCTTCACTACCTGTGGGGCCAGTGGTCATGGGTTCAAACCCACCATGGGGTTATTTTATAGGGCTGTCTGCAGCACTGTCTATTTTTAATGTACATTAGTGCTGCCAGCCCCTCAGCATACTGTAACCTTACAGTGCCTCATAAGGCGCCCCATGCGGAACCTTATATGGTGCCCTATAAGGTGCCTTATAGGGTGGTCTATAGGGGACATTATGGGGTGCCTCAGCAGACAGTGCACTTTATAATGTAGCCTATGGAGTGTGTTATGGGGTGCCTTATGCGGCACCTTAGGTTACGTCACTGTGAGGGTGTGTTTGCTGGCAACACTACTGAAAATAAACGTAAAATGCCTCCTCATTCACTACTTAAATGTACAGGGTGATGCCTCAGCCAGCCTTATGCATTAGGCACACTGGGGAATCGAACCCATGACGCCTCTATCATCAGTCAGTGCAGTGCTACAGCTCTGTTTCAGTGTTTTGTGTCTGTGCGCCTTCTTAAGTTTAACGCGCGGTAATGCTCCACGGCGCCCTCTAACGCTCGTTAATTTCTGTAACGCGCGTTATCGGTAACGATGTACCACCCATGTCCTTATTTGGGATTTCTGGCTCTACTGCGGCTCCTAACGCGAATCAAACTAACGCAGTTTAGTAAACATACCCCTAAATTTTTTTCAAGCAGATATGAAGGAAGGACCATTAGATGATTGAAAGGTAAAAGGTGCACTCACAGAGGACAAGGCCATCGCTGAGAGACAAAGAGCCCAATCCCATAAGGGGCATGTCTGGGCCATCTGTGACAGGATAAGCTGTTGGTGCTTTTGCACTCTTGGAGACCACTGAGCATCAGATATATAGGGTATCCCTCTGCCCCCCCCCCTTTGCCTGGCTTCCAAATAATATTTGATTTATGTTGATGGCTCTGGAAGAGAGAGTGAAGCAGACAAATGTGCTGTTGGTGTTCTTTGCAATACTCCTTGCCAAGGGGTAAGGCCAAGGCAGAGAAGCTTGGATCCTAGAGATGAATGCCTTGCTGCGCAAATGGTGTCATTGAGAGTGGCTCGGCTTCCTTGACCATGGGATAATTTTGCAATGGCTGCTGAGCAGAGATGCCATCCATCTATCAAAGAAGGGATGAAACGTCTTCCCCAGCAGACTGGTTACCAATGATATTTTTGGTTTAAATTCTCTGACTGCATGGACCTATATCTTTTTGCCTGAAATGGCTTCATGCCCTCTTTGTCTCTTTCCTTAAAATTCATGTCCCATTGAGAAGAGTGATTCTGTGATTCCTAATTACAATGACAAAATGTGATTGTACTGTGGACTTTGGGTTTTTTTGTTATCTTTATATCACTCTTCTTGCTGCCATGCTCTGTGATCAGGGTTTATATTGGAGGTTGATGACAGTCTTCATCCTTGTCCTGTTTTGCACGTTTCTTGGTACCTTAGATATTCATTCTAATATTATTGCTGTCTTCAGGTATTCTTTCCTCTATTGGAGAAATGACTTCTGCATCTCTCAGACCCCACAACAACCAAGTACCCTCCAGGATAACATTTCATAGACAAACAAATGTCCTGCACACAAGTACCAACCTAGTCTGAGCATGGTATTGACAAAAACAATTTATTGAAGTATCATCAGCAGGGGTTACTGAAGCCAAACCCAACACAGCCGTGTTTCGGCAATGCCTTCCTCAGGGGGTTTTGGCATACTGGAGACATAAATATAAATAGTTACTAAAGTATATAATTAAAACATAACTGCAATCCATCAACAAGAAATAAAAAGATATAAAAAACAAATAAATAAGATAAATAAATAACTTATACCAAACCAGTTTTAAGGGATGTGACATGCATACTGTGCCCCTAAGATGAGAAAATGAAGTTTAAAACACACTGTTGCTGATTATCCACCTGGAAATATCCTGTTCTTGTATTAAAGCTGAACTAAAGGAAAAAAAACATCCATCATTTAGACTCAATGCATATCTAAATGAACAATATTACTCATTTGTTGTGAAAAATATATATTTTTATATTTATAGGAGCAGGAGTGACCTGGATACCAGAAGGGATATTAAAAACCGCACCTGAAATCGTGACTAACCAACTAACACAAAAAGCCTTCTATAGACAGCGATCTTTGGATGTAACTGACTGTACCTCATACTGTATCTAAAACTAACATGTCACACAACTTCACGGCTGTCCAATTTTCACAAACAAACTGCTATTTGTAGCGATGTTCAAATGTAACCTACAGTAATCCAACATACCGATGAACTTAAAACAGTATCACCAGTTACCTTTCTCCCTCTCATGGTTAAAAACCTTACAAAATAAAGCATAGGGTCCAAATACCTTTCTCGACGTGCAGTCTCTGGCTCAGTATAAGAATAAAAAAATGCTGGCTTCTGTGCTGTAAAGGCCTTTTATTTTGGCACAAAACGTGCTGGCTCTTGGATGACAGGTCCTGAAATCTTAACCACTATTGCTGCTCAATATGGAGTGGAGGAGTGGCCTAGTGGTTGGGGCAAGGTACTTCAGGCTGGAAGTTTGGGGTTTCAAATCCCACTAGAGGACAGCAACCTTGTGCCAGAAGGACTGGGGTTTCTAGTCCCACAGGTGCTTCTTGTGGTCTTGGGCAAGCCACTTAACCCTCCATAGCCATTGTTCCCTGTAAAGTAGTTATCTCCAAGTTATAATGCCCTGTTCAATGTAATTTCAGTTTGTTCAGTGTAAACCACACTGATGCAGAATAGCATGGTATATAAGAGAATGTAAATAAAAATAATAAATAATATGGATTTATGTGTGAATCAAGCAGGTGACACCCCCCTGCTGTCTTTATACAATTAATACTATTAGTAATTTGCCTGGACTGGCAACCATTACATGATTTGCTCCGTACATGATGGAATGTTTAGACCCAAGTTGAAAGAACAATAAATAAATTAATTAATAGATGTAAACTAATGACCAGTAAAAACAATAAAATGATATCATAATATAGAACCTACCTGAATAAAAGCATTAAAAAAACGTTAAAATCCATTGAAAGGTAAAACCGGGTGACTATAGTATGAAACCAATACCATGGTAGCACCTGATTTGACAGACTAAGCAATGAGTGGAATATTAAAACCAAATTGTGTTCGACTCAGCCTACATTTATTCCTCTTACCTCACAAGCAGACAATCACCTGATATGCATACCATATAAGAGTTATCTAAATGTTACCTGCCCCATCCTTAAGCAATAAGACCTTAAAAAACTGATTGAAAGAACAATAAATAAATAAACCAATCACTTAAAAAAATTAAAAGACCATGTAAATCTCTGTAAAGAGACTAATAAATGGTGATAGCACTCAGGGTGGCTAACTAGGTACCCACTAAGATCTATGAGACACCCCGAGTATACCCTACTTTCAAAATTACCCTTTATTTTGTTTTATATACATCCTTCATATCAGACTAACCCAGAGAAATGTTTTATGAAATAAACATACACCTCTGTACCTTTCAAAATCACCTTCTATAAATGGGTATAGAACTAGGGAAGGAAGGGGAGGAGGGGGGAGAGGTGAGGGAGAGGGGGAGGGGGAAGGGGCCAGGGTGGGGGGATGGAGAAGGGGGAAAAAAGAAAGGAAAGGGGGAAGGTAGGGGGAGGAAGGGGGAGTAAGGGGGAAGAGGAGAAGGGAGGGTGAAGGCGGAAGGGGGTTGGAAGGAGAAGAGGAAAAAAGAGGGGGGATAGGGGAGGGGAATGGGATTGGTGTGGTGAGAAGGAGAGGGGAAGGAGGGAGGGGAAGGGGGAAAGGAGGGGAAAGGGGAAGGGAAGGGAAAAGGGGGGAGGGGGGAAGGAATGGAGGAAGAGAAGGGGGAGAGGGGAAAGGTGGGGGAGGATAGAGAGAGGGGGAGGGGAGGGAAGGGGAAGGGAGAGTGGGAGGGGGAGGGGAGAGGGGGAGGGAAGGGGGAAGGGAGTGGGAGGGGGAAGGGGAGGGGGAGGGAGGGGGAGGGGTAAGCGAGAACGGGAGGGGGAAGGGAGGGCGAGGGAAGGGGGAAGGAGACGGAAGGGAAAAGAGAAGAAAAGAAAGGGGGCAGGGGGCGAGAAGGAAAAGAAAAAGGGGAGTGAAGGAGGGGAAAGGCGAATGGGAAGGGGGGAGGGGAAGAAGAAGGGGAAAAGTGGGAGGGGGGAAGGAGGAGGGAAGAAGAAGGGGAGAAAAGAAAAGTGGGGAGGGGCACCCCTTAACTGGAAACCATTATACTAAAGAAAAACTGACAAATCCGTTTCAAGATTGAGGCCTTTAGGTGTCAAAGGGGTATGTTTACTAAACTACGTTACTGTGATTCGCGTTAGGAGCCACGTTAGTGGAAGAAATGCCAAAAAAGGACATGGGCGGTACATCGTTAGTGATAACGCTCGTTATAACGCGCCGCGCAGCAACGATCATTACAGGGCGCATTACTGCACGTTAAGCATAAGAAGGCACGCAGACACCCAAATACAGAAATAGAGCTGTAGCACAATGGTTACTACACAGACTGATAGTACAAGGTCATGGATTCGATTCCCCAGTGTGCCTAATGAATAAGGCTGGCTGAGGCATCATGTGTAACCCTTTGAAAGCCTACTATAATATTTTAATCCACAGTCTGCAGCCGGGTTAATGTTTGCATATGTCAGGAAAATTGTACCCGTCTTATTCAATATGTCCCAATAGTGACGTTCCCTCTGCCATGGTCATGTATTATATACCATTTGATAGGAATATTTAGGCAGAAGTTTGGATCCCGAAAGTTTTGGGCTTGACCTGGACAGGGCTAAGTATTGGGCTGTGAGGAAGTTTAGTTGTACTGTAATAGTGCTGCCAGCAAACACACCCTCACAGTGGCGTAACCTAAGGTGCCACATAAGGCACCCTAGAAGGCACTCCATAGGGTACATTATAAAGTGCGCTGTCTGCCAAGGCACCCTATAATGTCCCCTATAGGACAGCATATAAGGCACCTTATAAGACGCTTTATAGGGCGCCGTATAAGGCGCCCTATGAGCCACCCTAAGGTGACAGTACCCTGAGGGTGGTTCTGCTGGCAGCACTAATATACAATAAAAATAGACAATGCCTAAGACAGCCCTATCGATGAACCCCACTGTGGATTGTGAACCCATGACCTCTGGCTCCATGGGCAGTGAAGTAACCAGTGGGCTAGAGCTGCTAATAAACACCTGGCTGGCTACAGGAGGACTGCACGGCACCATACCCACATTCTGCTGTGGTTACCAGGGAGATTACATACCACCCCCCAACCCACCCTCTGGGGCTCAGGGTGGGGGACAGGATTTCCCACCCACAGATCCACTTTCTACCCCCCTGCAATGGTGGCAATAGAGGGGACCATCACCCCATTCCTGCTAGGGATCAAACACCCTACAGGGCAGGCAATGCAGAGCAGTACACATCCATAACACAATAGCAGACAGAAGGCAGGTCTGGAAATGCTCAGCTGGCCCCCACCATTATCTGACATTCCACAGCAGCAAGCCTCCAGCTGCTGCACCCTGCACGGTGTTCCAGCAAGACACATACTAGCTGCAGACAGTCCGCCAGCTAGTCCATAGCCCTGGAGGAAATGCATGTACCCAGAACGGGGATATCAGCATACACACCAAGCAGATAAGTCAGTGATTGGGCCCCAAAAGAAACCCATAAATATCACATAAAAGAAATGCTATATAGCACGATGGGGGAACCTAGCCATGCCATGGTCACTGCTCAGTCAGGGTGAGAGTGACCTCCCAGCAGAGTGGTCTGGTGGTGCGACAATGAGGCTGTGGTGGTGGTAGTCAACCGGTATTCTCCGCGTTGTCCTCAGGTGGCGGGGTTGATGAGGGATATAGTTCTGGCTTGTTTGCATTTGAATGTATGTGTGAAGGCCCGGCATATTCCCGGTTACACTAATAGCATTGCGGATGCCCTTTCTCGTTCTAAGTGGGAGCTGTTCCGGACCTTGGCACCAGAGGCAGAAGAGGAAGGATTGGCGGTTCCAGAGCATTTATGGCGGATTGGCCTGCAGGCATGGTGAAGCTGCTACGGAATTCTGTGTCGGCGGCGACATGGTCGGCGTACACGAGAGGTTGCGACATATTGTGGGAGTTTCTGACATCACACGGATGGCAGCCTGGTGTGGCCACGGACAGTTTACTGGGCCATTATATTGTTCAGGCGAAAGGGAATGGCGTATCCAGGGCATCGGTGCGGAGTCAATTAGCTGGTTTTACCTTTTTTGCTAGGGCGGCAGGATGGGGCTACTCTGGTCCGGGGTTCCTGGCTCAGAAGTTGTTGCACAGATGGGAGCGAGCTTGTCCGCCCGCTGGGTCAGGAGGTTGCCGGTTTCGCACGAGCTGCTGGTGCAACTGTGTGCGGTGCTACCTGGAGTTGTGTCATCCACCTATGAAGCTACGTTGTTCCGTGCAATTTTCTGTCTGGCTTTTTTCGGAGCTTTCCAGATGGGGGAGTTGGTGGCAAGCTCTAGCCTGGCTGCGGGTTGTGGGGGCCTACTGTGTCAACATGTGCTGCTCGGGGATGGGCAGTTGAGGGTGAGGTTGACCAGATCGAAGACTGACCAGATGGGGAAAGGATTGCGGGTGGTTCTGCATGAAGTAGTTGGCCTCCCCACCTGCCCGGTGGCTGCCTTGAGAAGGTATGTGGCGGAGTGCCCGGTTGCGGGGAGGCTGTTTTTCTTGCACGAGGATTCGCGATGTGTGTCGCGTTTCCAAGTGACGTCAGTCCTGCTGATGGCATTGAGGCATATGGGTGTGGATCTGCAACGTTTCGCGCCACATTCATTCCGTATTGGAGCAGCCACCAGTGCCGCGGTGGCAGGGCTGTCGGAGGGAGAGATACAGAATATTGGCAGATGGAGATCGCAGGCTTTTAGGGGTTATGTGTGATTATGATGGGACCGGTCCACGGGTCTGACTTTTTCTTTCTCTTGCAGATGCTGTGCGGTGCCCGCTTGGATGTTGGATGATTGGACATTCATTCGTGCATTGGGCGGGACTGCAGGCAGCTGAGCGGCCGTTGGGGCTAATTTAGGTCTTGACCCGGAGGTGGTGTCTGTTTCATGGCTGGGTGAGCATGGTCTGCGGTGGCCACAGCTCTTACCTTTGCTTCGGCACCATTGGAGGGTGAGGACGGCCCTGGCAGTGATTCTACTGCATTTGGGAGGCAATGACCTGACTGAATGGACTTGTAAGCAGTTGATTCGAGCAGTGAAGAGGGATTTGACTGAAGTTCTTCAGTTGTTTCATGACGTTATTTTATTGTGGTCTGATATCATTCCAAGGCCTGCCTGCCAGCAGCAGCGATGTTGGTCGCGTGGGTTGGCTAAGATCAACCGGCAGATTGGGCGTTGGGTCTGTGATCACGGGGGGTATCAGATTTTGCACTCTTGGATTGATGTAAATTGTGGGGGGTTGTACCGGCTCGACGGAGTGCATTTATCCCCGGTGGGGGTGGATTTACTACTGAATGACTGGCAGGAGGCTTTGGAATATATCTTGCAGTGTGAGACTCACTGGTCGCAGCTTGGTCTTGGGGGGGGGGGCAGCGTAGGGACGTTAACGTCTTCTACGCCGGGTGGCGGGATCCCGAAGGTTTCCGGGGTCCGGAGCCTTAGATTGGAATTGGGGCGGGGGCGGGTGCCCCCAATCCGGATGACCCCTGGCCGGTCTTTGCTAGTAATATGGCAAGGCCAGGTAAAAGGGGGAGTACATGTTTGCCGCTGGCCCGGCCGCGGCGGGAGTGGAACGAGGTCACCTTGCTAATGGTACGGCGGGTGAGGGCTCGTTCTGCTTGGGGGGTTATTAAGAAGTTGCTGTTTAAGTATGTTTTGGAATGTTATGACTGTTAATAAAGCTGCGACCAGTTGATCCCAAGATACGGTGTCGGTGTTATTTTGTATGTAAATGCTGGGGGGGTTTCAATCAGATTGGGGGGGGGGGGTGCGGGGTGGCACCGGGTCCGACCTGCCCTGGTTACCAAATTATCTGACTTCTTTTCCAAACCAATAGTGGGGTCATCATCCAATCTTATATAAAACATCCTGTCTGTTATCTATTAACTTTCTGTATATAAAACTCCTTATCCATTACCACCAGAGCTCTGCCTTTATCTGCTGGCTTAATTATAATTTGATCATTAGTTTGTAAGGATTTGATTGCTTCCCTTTCTCCATAGGTCAAATTGCAAAAAACTGATTTGGGACTAATGCTCAATTCCTTCACACATTTCAAAACAACCCTCTCAAAGGATTCTATGAGGGGATCAGTGTGTGGTGGTGTGATCCAAAAAGACTTATTTTGTTATAATGGATTGATCTGTGTCCAAATTATCGGTTTCAGCAAAGAAATGTCTAATTCTAATTTTCCGAAAGAATTTGTACAAATCAATTTATGTTTTGAACAGATCATACTTCCTAGTAGGTACAAACAATAAGCCTCTTTTTAAAACCAAAATTTCCACATCTGTTAGAACATATTTTGAAATGTTAATAACACTGTTATTCAAGTTGGATGTCAATATCCCTTTTCGTGTGACCTGTCTTGCCTCCAACCCCCTCTCCCTCGCCCTCGCCTCTTTATTGATTGTATGTTCTGTCTTTTTCCTGGGCTAGGGGTGGGGGTCGTGTCCTTGATGTATCCCAGCCTCCCCCTTCCACAATTTGTCCATATTGAAAAAAAATATTTTTGTTTCTCAGGGACACAGATTTCTCCTTTTGCGTGGGAAAAAGAGAGGCCGAAGCATCAAACTCTGCAGACTCATCCCTGCTCCGTTTCTTCTTTTGTTCACACTGTATCTCATTCACATCGTGTTCATCCCTATGACTATCTTTCTTATCAAAAAAGGAGGGTCTCCGTCTAGTCCATTTTCTATCTCCCTGGATTTTCTTACACCAAGAATAGACGTAACCCACCCTATAATCTTTCTCATCTCTTCAAAAAAATTTTAAATTTCTTATCTTTTATTTCTTTTTTGAAAGATTGCATAGTCTTCTCATAATCTCTGAAAGCTTTCAAAATTACTGTCACATCCCTTAAGTTCTGTAAGTTTTTCATCTGTTCTATTTAAAGACCTTCAGACTTCTTATTAGAGGTATTGATTAACAATATCTTACAGTCTAATGAACATTTGTTTAGAATAGTGCTCCAACATTTAATAAAGGACTCATCCTCCAAATATAAGTTGAGGGCTTTGTGTATACATAGTCCCCTTGGTATAATTTTGGATCTGCAACATTTCAAGAGTTATGATGAATGCATCTCTTCTTTAATGAGTTTTTGTGTGAGGTGGACGGTATCCTCCCTTTGCTTTGTCATATCTCCATCTTTATTCTCGGTTTATAATAGAAGAGATTCCAAAGCATTCTCCCCATAATTAAAAATGTCCTTCCACGGTGAGAGCATGCTGAAGCACAGAAGTCCAACCAAAAAGCACTAGTACCACATGTGGTGAAACCAACTCAGTCTGTGCGTATCATCAGCAGGGATAACTGAAACCAAACCCGATACAGCCGTGTTTCGGCGATGCCTTCCTCAGGGGTTTTTGGATGGATCAAACCATGTAATGGTTTTTACCTTGGTTTTAAACACGTCGGCTTGTGCAGCAAGAGGTATAGATTTGAGCATCCCTGAGGCTGAGCCGATTACAGTTTGGTTCTAATTCTCCACTGATCGCTTAGTTTGTTAAAATCGGGTGCTACTATGGTAATTTTTAAGTTTCAATTAGTTATCCGGTTCAGTTTTTAATGGTTTTTATATGGGTATGTCTGTTATGCTTTTATCTTGGTTTGTCCTCATGTCATGGTATCATTTTATTAGTTTGACTATTTATTTATTGTTCTTTTACCTTGGTTTTAAATTCTTCATCAGAGGAGGAGGAGGAGGGAGGAGGAGGGGAGGAGGGGAGGGAGGGAGGGAGGGGGGGTGTTTGGACCCATAGGCGGATTATGTACCACCACACAACCCACCCTCTGAGGCTCAGGGTGGGAAACAGGATCACCCACCAATAGATCCACATTCTACCTTCCTGCAATGGTAGCAGTAGAGGGGACCATCAACCCCAGTCCAGCTGGGGGACACCCTACAGGGCAGGCAATGCAGAGCTGTTCACATCCATAAAGCAATAGCAGACAGACAGTAGGCCTGGAAATGCTCAGCTGCCCCCCACCACTATCTGACATTCTCCAGCAGCAAGCCTCCAGCCGTTGCACCCTGCAAGGTGTTCCAGCAAGACACATACTAGCTGCAGACAGTCTGCTAGCTAGTCCATAGTGCATGGTCCTGGAGGAGATAAGTGTACCCAGAACTAGGATGTCAGCATACACACCAAGCAGATAAGTCAGTGATTGGGTCCCAAAGGGGATCCATAAATATCACATAAAAGAAATATTATACAGCACTATGGGGGAACCTAGCCATGCCATGGTCACTGCTCAGCCAGGGTGAGAGTGACCTCCCAGCAGGACATGCTGTGGCCACGCTGTCCGTGCAGGTGGTGGCCGGGCACTACAATGTCCGAGCCATTGCCCTATGCAGATGTGGCCAGGCCAGGCCACACTATCCAGGCTATTCCCACAGTACCTTGCTCCTCATTATGCACATTGGCAGGCCAATACTGGCAACAGTGCTAGCAGTGTCGGCTGTGGAGGGTGTTGGCAGCCACCACACACTGGATAGACAGCATTGTGCAACTATAGAGGTGTTTGGCAACCCTGACCACCACACCAGTCCTGGGCACAGTGCAGGCATGGCTATGGTACGCAATGCTGTTGGGGTCACTCTGTCAGACACCAGACCTGAGGCACACTCCACAGACATCATTAAGGTTGCTATGAGGCAGCTCAATCAGCCAATTGTACTTAACATAGGAATTGCTATCTGCCAGTTATCATAGCAACCTTTTGATAGCTGTGTACAGTTTTCCCATGTTTAGGGTGGCATTGCTAAGGTATGCAAGTGCTAGTATGGGGAGATGCACGCAGGGCCCAACATCCTGCCTCTCCAGGAGGCTTGGGATAATGGAGCCTGTGGGTGCGGGTGTGTCTGCCCCTGTTGGCCACTGCTCTAGGGCAGAGGTTCACAACTCCAGTCCTGGAGGGCCAAACACTGTTCGGGTTTTCATGCTGTCCCTAATGAACATGCATGAGATACATCTGCATACCATGGGGGCGGTGCATAGCAATGCAGCACAGCCACATTTATTAGAGGCAGCATGGAACCTGAATGGTGTTTGGCCCTCCAGGACTGCATTTGGGAGACTCTGCTCTAGGTCATGCGCCTGTTTATGGTGTCTGTGCTCTGTAGGGTAAAATGTAGGTGTTTTGGGCATGTCTACGTCATCTGCACTACAGGTTCTGTCTGTATTAGCACGTTGTAGTAGTGGGAAAAACATGGGGGCTGGGTTGGCAGGAACCACAGCTGGGACTTGAACCTGTGACCTTCTGCCTCTGAACACACTGGTTGTGTGCACTGCACCACCATGTTGCTTCAGAGACAGTGCATTCCCTGGTGATACCATGACTGTTCGTCCGGCAAGGCCTGTCTGTTGCAGTCCATGGCTCCCACCTACACAGGGCTACGCCATGGTCTGCTCTGGGCAGCTGCCACTGCCTCCCTCCACCACCAGTACACCTCTGCCATCATGCTGACATGCCCTTCTGCTGGTGGTGCTGGTGGTGCGCAGTCTCAGGCCATCCAGTGTGCAGGTAGGCGGCTGTTCTGGGGTAGGGGTGCCTGCATAGACTTCCACGCTTCCCCCCAACACCGCCTGCCAATGTTCTGTGCCCTTGGAGGTACCTGCTGGGTACTATCCCCTGTGACACTGTGATAAACACACTCGTGCCCATGTTGGGCCCTCATCAGTTGCTGTCTGGCTGCTGTACAGTTTCAGCATTCCTAAGTGCCACCTAGGCATCTGCCTAGTCCGCACTGTGCCCCTGCTGCACCACAGCATGTGCCGCCTGCAGCCCTCTGTATCCCATTTTTTAGCATCTGTCCAGTTGGCCGTTCCGACATGCCCGCCCTGCTGTTGCCGCACATGTGCACGCCGTAGGAAACCTGTCCGATGGAGAGGAAAACCCTGCACAGCGCAATTTCACTGTAGGCTCATTCACCTTGTATGGGGACGGAGCATGGACCCTTCCAGAATTCATATCCATTTTTTGGTGCTTTCTTGGGAGTGTTTTTTGATGTTTCCCATTGAGATCACTATTGCCCAGCTTGGTTATTTGATTTTTCCATTTTCTTCTGTTCATTTTCACTGTTTATTTGCCCTTTTGTTCCGTGCACATGTATCACACTTATCACTTTTTTGTAGGTTTCCCTGGTTTTACTGTACATTGCTGACAGAAATGGTTTCTCTTCCCTTTAAATCATCTCTAACGCCAGGGTTTCACTGGCGTTAGTTTTGAGCCTCGGATTTCACAGCATTAGTGTGCGGGGAGCCTCTCTCCTCCCACTCTCCACCCATTGACCCCTTCTCTCCGCCCCTGGGTAGCCTTCCTCTGCCCTCCGGGAGCCTTTCTCCGCCTTCAGCGCTCATTTGCGCTGCTGCGCGCATTATCGCGCGCTAAGGTACCTCTGTGCCAATAAAGCACCATTATCACGCGATAAGGTACCTTATCGGGCGATAACATCACAGAGCGCACATTAAGACGGTTTAGTAAACATACCCCTAAGAGTAGGGCTAAAAGGCCAATTTTCGCAATGGAGAAAGTGAATAGTGGAGTACCCAAGGGATCTGTGCTGAGCCTGCTGCTTTCTAACATATTCATAAATGACCTGGAAATGGGAATGAGGTGATCAAATTTGCAGATAACACAAAATTATTCAAAATTGTTAAAACACAAGAGGATTGTGACAAATTGCAAGAGGTCTTTGATAAATTGGAAGATTGGCTGTCCAAATGGAAGGTGAAATTTAATGTGGACAAGTGCAAAATTATGCACTTAGGGAAGAACAACCCAAACTATGATTACGCGATGCAAGGTTCCACATTAGGAACCACCACCCAGGAAAAGGATTTGGTCATCATCATGGATAACATGTTGAAACCCTCTGCCCAGTGTGCAGCAGCAGGCAATAAATCAAATAAAATGCTAGGAATCATAAGGAAAGGAATAGAGAAGAAAAGCAAAGATATTATAATGCCTCTGTATCGTTCCATAGTGCGACCGCACCTTGAATATTGTGTGCAATGTCGGTCGCCATATCTTAAAAAGGATATATGTAGCAGAGCTAGGAAAGGTAGAGAAGAGTCACCAAATTGGTAAAGGGGATGGAAGGATACCCCTATGAGGAGAGGCTTAAAAGTTTAAGGCTCTTCAACATGAAAAAGAGACAGCTGAGGGAAGATATGATAGAGGTCTATAAATTAATGAATAGAGTAGAACGTGAAAATGTAGATCGGTTATTTACTCCTTCAAAAAGTAGAAAGACTAGGGGACACTCAAAGAAGCTACAATGTAGCCCATTTAGGATTACTAAGAAAAAATATTTTTTTTACTCAATGAGTAATCAAAATCTTGAATTTGTTACTGGGTTTAAAAAAGATATGGGCAAGTTCCTGGAGGAAAAGTCTGTAAACCATAAAGAGAACCAGGGAAATCCAGTGCTTACCCCTGGAATAAGCATTGTGGAATCTATGTACCTTTTTGGGAAACAGACAGGTACTTATGACCTGGGTTGGGCACTGATGGAAACAGGATACTGGGCTTGATGGACCTTTGTCTGATCCAGTATGGCATTTCTTATGTTCTTATGTTATGCCACTGCTTGGGCTGCTTTGCCACTCTCCTGGTATCTTGAGGTTTTCCTGCTACTATAGGTGCTGCTTTGCCCCACATTTTCTCAGTCTTTTAAAAGTTCCTAAGGACCCATGCTATGGGAGGTACAGTATGTGTGGTTGTTCTGAGGGTTCGGCAAAAGGTTGGCGAGTGGGGGGTGGGGGCTTGGGCTTGGAGGGTGGTATTGGATATCTTCAAAAAAGTATATGATGTTGAGATCCTCATTATCTGTGAACTCTATGCTGAGCATTGTTCATTAGGAAGATGAAGGCCATGCTGGTTTGCTTGTTGATCAAATTAGTTAAAACACAAAAGTGGCTAAGCAAGCGATACTTGACTTTTTTGCTGTCCTAACTTAAACTGCTGAATAGTGGCTGGATATCACTGCTATCTGTAGAGCTGGCGGTAATCACTGCTAAATGCATATATTCAGGGTCGCTGCTTCTGTGGATAGCATTACAGAATAGACGTAATAGATTCAAATGCCATAGTCAGCATTTTAAAAAACTGATGACCATGGCGTTTGAATATTAAGCTGATTATTAATTAAGGTATAACTGTAAAGAACATTTTCCTTGTAAGACAGCACTTAGGGTGCAGGCACTTAAATTTATGCGTATAGCAGGTGTAATTACATAGGTTTGTCTAACCTGGGCGGAGACATTCACAGAGGCTGGGTTTGCACTTTTGTGTGTACTTTATAAAGTATACACGTATGTGCACAAACTTTGCATATGCAAAAGAGCAAGTGTAAATATGCGCGTTTTTAGCATGAGGTAAGTGACAGCAAGACTGCTAATGCACATGCAGGCCAGCTGTTGGCAGCCAAAACACACGATAAGTGGCTATCATGTGCTAGGGGGCAAAGTGGGTGGCTTAGGGATGGAGTAGGGTGTGGACAGCACATTGCCACTTGCGCGAGAGTAATTGCCTCATACTCAGTGGTAATGTGGCAATTAGCTTAACTGCATATAGGCTGTTCCTGTGTTAATTGTGCTGCACAATCTGGTGCTGGATCATGCGTTAATTGCTGGGAACGTAGCAGCATTTTGCCACTAATCATGCAGCAAGTATAAGCCTTTAGTAAAAGAGACCCTTAGACAATAATTGGGGGGCCAGTTTAGAAACCCTATTTGCAATTTGCATGTGTATAATCAGGAATATACATTTGTAAATTACATCCATGTATAAATGGCCATTTTAGAAATGGTCCAGTTTATATGTGAAAGTCCTTAGCATGTGGAAGTTTTGAGGGGTGTGTGGCCTAGGTGGGACAAAATGTACATAGGTATTCCCCATAGGGAAGGCTCATGTAAGCCCGAAGTTCTCCATGTCTGGATTTATACCTAATCCTTGGCACATGTCGATTTTTAAAAAGCAAGTGTATTGTCCGAATCTTTACAGAAGGGAATAAGGGAGTTCTCCACCTTAATCTTCCCCTAACTGCAAAGGTTAAGAGTTTACATTAGGTCTGGGCATTCTTTAAAAATATTATCATGGAAGCCCAGACCATATGCATTCTATGCTTTTAGAATGTGGAAGGAAGGCCAAATGACTGCCAGTATAGTTTAAAGGTGAAGTGGGTGAGGCTGTTATAGCCAAATAAGCATCTTTCAGAAAATGGATATAGGAGCCAAATGATGAAAATAGGAAACAACATAAGCACTGACAAGTTAGATGCAAGGCATTGATAAGGCTGCAAAGAGAGAATTTGAAAAGAAGCTTGCCATGAATGCAAAAACACTTAATAAAACCTTTTTCAAATACATTCATAGCAAAACAAATGTGAGAGAGTCAGTTGGACCATTAGACGATAGAGGAGTAAAAGAGGGACTATCGGAGGACATGGCCATAGAGGAGAGACTGAATGAATTATTTGCTTTGGTCTTTACTGAAGAAGATGTAGGGAAGTTACTCATGACTGAAATGATATTTAAAGATGATGTACTGGACAAAATGAAACAAATCTTGATGAAACGGCAAGTTGTAATACAGCAAGATGATAAATTAAAGCAGTGGTTCTCAACCCAGTCCTCTGGGACCCCTAGTCCAGTTGGGTTTTCAGGGTATCCACAATGAACATGCATGGGATAGATCTGCATATGATGGAAGCAGTGCATGCAGATGTATCTCGGGTATATTCATTGTGGTTATCCGGAAAACCTGACTGGCCTGGGAGTACCAGAGGAGGTTGAGAACCGCTGAAATAAAGAGTAGCAAATCAGCTGAAAGAACTCAAAAATGATATTGCAGATCTACTATTAGCAATTTGTAAACTATCATTAAAATTGTCTATAGTAATTGAAGATTTGAGAGGTCAACATAATACCAATTTTTAAAAAGGATTTCGGGGGTGATCCGGGAAACTGCTGACCAGTGAGCCTGATTTCAGTGCCAGGCAACATGGTACCATTATAAAGAACAAAATTACTGAACATATAGATAGTCATGGTTTAATGGGACAGAGCCAACATGAATTTAACCAAGGAAAGTCTTCTCTCACTAATCTACTATAGTTTTTTAAGTATGAATAAACGGGTAGATAAAGGTGAGCCTGTTGATACAGTATATCTGAATTTTCAGAAAGTCTTTGACTATCTCGCTCATGAGAGACTCTTGAGGAAATTAACAAGTCAAGGGATAGGAGGCAGTGTACTATTAAGGATCGAGAGCTAGTTAAAAGATAGAAAACAGAGTAGAGCTAAATGGCCAATTTTCTTAATGGAGAAAGGTGAAAAGTGCACAGAATTCACATGCTGCTTTTTAAAAACATTTGCTGCAGTCATGGACAGGGCCGGTGAGGGGGAGTTGAAGGAGAGAAACCAATGCTAAAATGCTTGTGCGAAGGGTGCCTTCGGTGTGAGCTGGAGAGCTCTGCTGACTGTATGTGTGACATTCCTGATGAATGATACTTGACCTTTCTGTTTTTTATTGTTTCTTTAAAAAATACAGAAAGGCAATTTGGGCCCCTGCTAGACTTTGAGGCCCTTTTATTAAAGGGCACTATGGTGGTGCACCAGTATCGTCTTAGATGCAACATCACCGCGTTAACTGTTGGGGGCATGAAAGCATGTTCCAGCAGTTAACGCGAAACCCTACACTCTAACATGGCATATAAATAGTGTGGGTGCACTTAAGTGTATGTATTGATGGGGCATTAGGTCAACCCACTCTAATTGCAAGGGTCACAGTTAGCGTGCAGAGTTTATTCCCATGTTGTGTAGTGCTCACTGCGCCCATTCTCTGTCCCTAGCCCGCTCCCTTACCACCCGAACAAGTGAATCACGGCACGGAAAATGACCAGCACTAGTTGTCAAAGCATGTCCCAGCACCTCTCTGATCAAGACTCCTCCAGCTCACCAATCCGGCATCGGGGGGAGGACGCGGGAGCTGCTCGCCCCTCCCGCTCCCCCCACCAAGGCCCAATCAGGGCTCTGCTGCACAATTTAAAAAGAAGCACACACCAGGTGTGCCCATGCCTTGTGGGCCCCGCACCTGAGGGCCTTGCCAGAGGGCCCTTTGGGGTGGCCCTTAGGCACGGAACTTGGGTGCAACAAAACAAAAGGTACGTTTGATCCAGCAACCTTCTAAATGCTCCTTACTACTCCTTTATAGCTTTGTAAAACTTCAAAAATGTGCCATAACCCATTTATAAACTCATTTATATATTACTGTCCTATATCACTGCTTTTCGATGCTTGCATGAGTTCTCGCTGCATATTTCTCCTGTTAAAGCCACTATTTCCTACATTGTTTTTTAACATTGTTGATCCATTCTGCAAGGTAAAAAGATCTTTCTTGCCACATTGTCAATATCTCTGATCTTCCATTCTGTAAGGCTTGAAACAACATTCTCGCTATACTGTACCATATCTTTATGGTTACATTGAATTTACTTCATTATTGCTACATAGATTTACATCATTGCTGAGCCCCACACCACTCTTGCCACAATGTTTTATATTTTTGCTGATCCATTCCACTAGGTTAATATCTCACTCTTGGTACATTACTTTATATTATTGCTACTCCATTCTGCATTAATATTATTACTATTCCATTCTGCATTGCTTTTATCATGGCTTTTGAATTACCATTGCTAATATCTCTGAAAATGGCAAAATACAGCATTGTTTATTTTCTCATCCTTCTCCTTCTCCTAGCTCCCTTGACTATTTTCTTTCAACCAACTATATAAGTCAACATTATCAAATACCTGTTATAAAATACTGCCATAGGCACAACCCTGCGCCCCACTATCACACTGTACTATACAATATTCATAAACACCACCCTCAAAGATTAATATATATAAACTCTCCACACATCACTACATACAGCAGCACAATCAGTCTACCCAGCAGCACATAATTAGAGCATAGCCCATAAAATGTTTTCTTCTAAATACTAGGTCAATAAGAAACAAAATACCAGCCATCCTAGACAATTAACAATAACAAACTGGATCTAATTTGCTTAACTGAAACATGGTTAACTGACGCAGACTCAGTTCTAATTAACCAGATAATACACCCAGAATACAACCTATATCTATGTCCAAGGACAGACAAATGTGGAGGAGATGTTTTAATCCAAGCTAAGAAGGAATTACAAACAAACCTCCAATTAAGTAAAAGCATTCAAGGCATGGTTATCATAACTATTGAAAATAAACACATCTCAATCACATTAATCTACAGACCCCCTCTCTTAACCATTACAACTTATCGTATGTACTAGAAGCAACATGTTCATCAAAACTGCACAAATCCCACATGATCCTGGGTGTCTTCAACCCGCCCTCCCTTCACAGTAACCATGAATCTCACTTTATAAATGCCATGGCAAAAATAGGCTACCAACAAGTCGTAATAATACCTACACATAAAAAAGTAAATATGTTAGACCTAATCTTTCTACCGCATAATATAATAAAAGACAATCAATACTCTACAACTCGATCACACCCTCTACCATGGTCAGATCACTTTCTTTTAGAATTCACTCTTTCAACAAATCCCTTTCCTCCCAAATTCATGGAACTTTCTCGATCAAAAAATAAATTCAAAGCATTTAATAAAGAAAATTTCCTTAATGAAACCCTTTCTCATTTAGACCCAACTGCCAATAATCTAGATGAAGCATTAATTAACTGGAACGCCACTATTGCAAAGGTTGCACTAGCCCCACTATCCCACAATAAAATAAAACAGAAAGAGTCCAAAATATGGAGTATATCACAATTAAGATGCTTAAAACAAAGAAAGCTTGAAAACAAACGGAGACACACAAAGTCTGACCACAACAACAAGACATACATGGAAACACTCAACTTAAAAGGCCAAGAGAGTTATTTAATATAGTCAAATCCCTAACAAAAATACCCACTAATCATAGAAACATAGAAACATGATGACAGAAAAAGACCACATGGCCCATATCAACAACTACAACAGTCCACTTTTTACCTTTAGAGATCCTCTGTGTTGGTCCCATGCTTTTTTGAATTCAGTTACTGTCCTCATCTCTACCACCTCCACTGGGAGACTATTCCACGGATCCACTACTCTTTCCGTAAAGAAATATTTCCGCATATCACTCCTGAATCTATCTCCCTTCACCCTCATCCCATGTCCCCTCATAGCAGAACTTGCCTTCAATTGAAAGAGGCTCTCTCCCTGAACATTTATGCCATGGAGGTATTTAAACATCTCAATTATATCACCTCTATCCCGCCTTTCCTCTAAGCACTGTTCCCTCTAAGCTGTGCACACACCTTGCCAAGCAAGTGCACATACTTTACAACAGAGCGCACAAAAATTACGGTTCTGATTCTGATAGCAAACAACACAGATGTCTTAAAATTTAAAAGTTGTGATTGTAATTACTAGAAATTTTCCGCTTCATTTAGTAATCGTCTAAATGAAATCGTCTAAATCATCTAAATCGTCTAAATGAAATCGTCATCGAAAAAACGGTTCAACTACAACTTCAGGATCACATCGACAAACACGAAACACTCGACGACAACCAACACGGATTTCGACCCAACCACGGTGTCGAAACGCTACTGATCTACCTCTTCGACAGCATCCTAAGAATAATTGACAACACCAGGAATGGAATCATAATGATCTTCATCGACATCTCCTCAGCCTTCGACACAGTGGACCACAACACGCTCCTGGAAAGACTAAAGAGCACTGGTATACACGGTATCACACTGAAATGGTTCCACTCGTACCTAACCGAAAGACAGCTACAGGTCAAGGTGGGACACATCACCTCCCGACCCATAAAAGTCCGTCAAGGAGTACCTCAAGGATCTGCGCTCTCAGCACTCCTATTTAACATCTACATCCAACCAATATGCAACATCATGAAAGAGAACAACATTCAATACACAATCTATGCGGACGACATCATGATATACACCCCGATATCAATCGACAACCCGGACTTCTCTAAGATAACAGACTGCCTTACACAAATGACCAGTTGGTGTCAAGACAACAACCTCGCAATAAACTACAACAAGACTGAAGCTCTAATCAACACTCGGAACCAAAGCTTCATACACCCACCAAATTTAAAGATACAAAACACTACTATACCAATAAGGTCAGAAGTGAGATACCTCGGGGTTACGCTGGACAATAAACTCAATCTCAAGCCACACATAGACAAAACAATACAAAAAGCCTACTACAAGATGCGAATCATCAGGAGACTGAAACCACTCCTCGCCCCAGAACACTTCCGTACCGTCTGTCAAGCACTGATAACCCCACTACTGGACTTCTGCAATCCGATATACCTTGGACTACCGAAACAAGCCATCAAACCACTCCAACTGGCACAAAACACCGCAGCACGAATCATATCCGGAACTGCAAGACAGGAGCACATCACACCTACCTTAAAAGACTTACACTGGCTTCCGATCGGTGCACGCATAAGATACAAAACTATCATAAATCTATTTAAGATAAAACAGCACACATCAGCCAACAGCCTGCACACTCTCATACAGCCAGACACCAGCACATGTCCTAGAAGAAAACAAACACACAACCGAGTCAGCACCCCAAGTGAATACAAACACACACGCAAGGACACAACGGACAGAGCACTCTCCATGGCTGCTCCAACAATATGGAACAAACTACCGGACGATTTGAGGGCAACTACTGACCTCAAGGACTTTAGAAAACAGCTGAAAGCCATGCTGTTCATAGAACACTATGGACACATCACATAATCTAAGTGACTGTATAGCAGCACACGTTACCGCCTAACACTGTATGTATATAAAATGTTTTTAGCACCACTGTATATAGCCCACTTTGTACATAGCTCAAACCAATCTAGCACACAATACAACACGCACACAACTAAATTTTCACCCTCACTGCATGTATAACACACTCACACTACCAGATTGTTTGCTGTGATACCACCTTGATTATTATGATAAGGCGGTTTAGAAATACTGTTAAATAAATAAATAAAAATAAATAAATTTTCATTTAATTTGATTAAAATAAATGCGGTGTATATACTGTATTCTGACGTGTAGTCAAATTTTAAAGTACAGTCAAACCTCGGTTTTCATTTGCCCCGGTTTTCATACGCTTCGGTTTTCAACGTCTTTTCTGACTGAGATTTTGTCCCGGTTTTCATGCATTGCTTCGGTTTTCAACGTCTTTTGACTGAAATTTTGTCCCGGTAGCAGGGAAGAAAAGCTGTCAACGTAAGCAGGAGATGTTTCATGAATGTGGGAGGCAGTTCTTTCTCTTGCAGGGTACGTCTGAAGCTATATCATTAAGATTTTCTGCCATTCTGAAGCATTGAGCAGATAATGTAAAGGTATTTTAATGGACTGAATTCAATGTGATTCCGAAGAGAGCTGGGCACAGCAGCTTGTCAGGGGTGGCTAAGGCCAGATGTTAACATACTGTACTGTACAGTACTGTACTTAGCTTGCTTTCAGTGATGTTAAATGTTCATTTATCCATTTCATTAGTCATTTATATTTATTTCTCATTGTTTTCTGTATGTAAAAATATAGTTATTCTCTATAAAATGTATTTTTTGTGAATATTTTTGGGTGTCTGGAACGGATTAATTGGATTTACATGATTTCTTATGGGAAATATTGCTTCAGTTTTCATACGTTTCGGTTTTAGTCAGACTGTTTCGAACGGATTAATCATGAAAACCGAGGTTTGACTGTATATAACTCCGAGTGTCGTTATGTGGCGCACAAAAATTTAACCTTCCTTCAAATGCTGCACAGCTGATATTTTATGCGCACACAGCCTACAGAAAATTAGAGGGAACGTTGCCTCTAAGGTGTACATATTAAGATCCTTCAGTCTGTCCTCATATGCTTTATAATGAAGCCCACTAATCATTTTAGTAGCCACACTCTGCACCGACTCCATCCTGTTCACATCCTTTTGAAGGTGCGGTCTCCAGAATTGCACACTATACTCCAAATGAGGTCGCACCAAACACTTATACAGAGGCATTATCGCTTCCTTTTTTCTGCTAGCCATTCCTCTCCGTATGCACCCAAGCATCCTTCTAGCTTTTGCCGTCGCCTTTTCTACCTGTTTAGCTACTTTAAGATCATGAGACACAACCACGCCTAGGTCCCGCTCTTCTTTAGTGGACAAAAGTACTTCACCTCCTATACTGTATTGCTCCCTTGGATTGCTGCAGCCCAAATGCATGACCTTACATTTTTTAACATTAAATCCCAGCTGCCAAATTCTAGACCATTCTTCAAGCTTATCTAGATCCCTCCTCATGTTATCTACACCTTCCTGGGTGTCTACTCTATTGCAGATTTTGGTATCATCAGCAAAGAGGCAAACCTTACCCAACAGCCCTTCCGCTATATCACTAACAAAGATGTTAAAAAGAATCGGACCAAGGACAGATCCCTGGGGCACACCACTGGTAACATCCTTCTCCTCAGAGTGAGCTCCATTTACTTGTACTCTTTGTCGCCTCCCACCCAACCAATTTCTAACCCAAGCAGTAACTTTAGGGTCCATCCCTAGGGTGCTCAGTTTGTTTATAAGTCACCTGTGAGGAACAGTGTCAAAGGCTTTACTGAAATCTAAATACACCACATCTAGAGCTCTCCCTCGGTCCAACTCCCTGGGCACCCAGTCAAAGAAATCAATCAGATTTGTCTGACAAGACCTGCCTCTGGTGAATCCATGCTGCCTCAGACCCTGTAATCCGCTGGACTCCAGAAACCTCACTATTTTCTCTTTCAGCAGCGTTTCAAATAATTGACTCACCACCGAAGTTAAACTAACTGGCCTGTAGTTTTCAACCACATCCTTACTTCCGCTTTTGTGTAAAGGCACCACATGAGCCTCTCTCCAGTCCTTTGGCACCACTCCCGACTCCAACGAGGCATTGAAAAGGTCAGTCAGTGGAGTTGCTAGAACGTCCCCAAGTTCCCTCAGTATTCTAGGGTGTATCCCATCCGGTCCCATCGCTTTGTCTACTTTAAGTTGAGCTAGTTTCTCACGAACACAGTCTTCTGAAAATTGTTCAAGATGTCCCTCGCTTCTGTTCCTATTTGTGGGTGTTTTCTGAGGTCCTGCTCCTGGTTCTTCATCTGTGAACACAGAACAAAAATATTTGTTAAGCAATTCCGCTTTATCCTTATCAGCTTTTACATATTCCCCCCCTACACCCTTGAGTCTGACAATACCACTTGTGCCCTTCCTCTTCTCACTAATATATCTGAAAAATGTCTTATCCCCCCATTTTATTGCATTGGCTATTTCCTCCTCCTTTTGAATCTTTGCCTTCTTGACTACTTTGCTAGCTTCTCTAAGTTTTTCCAAATACAGGTACCTGTCTTCCTTTCTCTGTGATCTCTTGTATTTCATGAAGGCCTCCCTCTTTTTCTTCACTTTTTCAGCTACTTCCTTAGAAAACCATAGCGGTCTCCTTTTCCTTTTGCCTTTATTTACCATTTTAACAAAAAGGTTGGTTGCCCTTAAAATATCCCCTTTCAGTTTTGCCCACTGTTTTTCTACATCCCCCAGCTGTTCCCATCCCACTAATGACTCCCTGAGGTATTGGCCCATCTTCGCAAAGTTAGTCTTCCTAAAGTCTAAGATCCTCACCTTAGAATGGATTCTAACAGCCCTAGTCCTAATACTGAACCACACCATCTGGTGATCACTGGATGCAAAATGATCTCCCACTACAACATCAGAAACACTTTCACCATTGGTAAGCACTAAGTCCAGTATGGCCCCTTCACGTGTGGGGTCTGTTACCAATTGCCTGAATAGTTCTCCCTGTAGAGAATCCAGGATCTCCTTACTTCTAGATGATACTGCAGCAGGAATGTGCCAATCAACATCTGGCATATTGAAATCTCCTAGCAGTAGCACTTCCCCTTTCCTATCAATGCTGCGTATGTCTTCAATTAACTCTCTGTCCACCTCTTCCTCTTGTGAGGAAGGTCTGTATATCACACCAATGCAAATAGATTTCTCTTTCCCTCTTTCTAGTTTAACCCACAATGCCTCCTCTCTTCCTTTTAAACTCTGTAATTCCAAAGCTTTAATAGTAGTTTTTACATATAGTGCCACTCCTCCTCCCCTTCTTCCTACCCTGTCCTTTCTGAATAAAGTATAGCCAGGTATAGTTACATCCCAGTCATGGTTTTCTGTGAACCATGTTTCTGTAACTGCCACTAAATCCAAGTCAGCCTCTCCCACCAAAGCTTCAACATCAGGGATCTTATTTCCCATGCTAAGGGCATTTATACACACTGCTTTCCATAATCAATCCACAAACATTAGCAAATCACTATATAGAAAAAGTTACACCTGATATCAATGATGAAACAACTTCTAAACCAGTCAGTCCATACTCAAAGAATTCCAGCCTTCGTAACGGCGAGCCTTGGACCACATTTCACACTAGAGACATGAAACACCTTAAAAGAGAATCACTAATATCAGTACAACCACATCCTCCTCTGACCCTTGCCTGGTCAGTTGGCTTAAAGCTGCCAAAGATGAGCTCTCCCCAACTATCTTGAACATAGTAAACCAATCCTTAAAACAAGGCTATATGCCAAATACAAGCCATAATCTATCCAATTCTAAAATCAAACTCCTCTGACAAAAACCATCCCAGTTCTTACCGACCCATATCTAGTCTGCCCTTCCTAGCCAAGGTCATTGAAAAAATTGCACAACTCCAACTACAAGATTTCATTGAGCTAAATGCACCACTTAATGAACAACAGCATGGCTTTGACCTTTTCATAGTGTGGAGACACTTATGCTCACATTTTTGGACAGACTCATACGAGGCTTGAAGGATAGCAAACAGGCCTTCATTCTAATATTATAGACATAGCCTCGGCTTTTGACAGCGTAAACCACAACATACTCATATCAAGATTACAACAGTTTGATCTAAAAGGTACTGAAATACAATAGTTCACTTCATACTCAACCAACCGAATGCAACAGGTACATATAGGCGTGGCTTCATCAGCAACCTTCAGACAAGAACAAGGGATCCCACAAGGCTCATCACTTTCTGCCCTTTTATTTAACTTATATATACAGCCAATATGCAGCATCTTCAAAAAACATAAGATGAATTATCACCTCTATGCAGATGACATAATGATGTATCATCCCATAGCTATCACAAACCCTGCCTGCCCACAAGTACAGTCATGCCTAAATTAAATGACTGATTGGCTACAAAATCACAATTTAAAAATTAACTTAAAAAATGGAAATGTTATATCTATCTAGAAATCAAAACTTCACTCCTCTATCAACATTCTGCATAAATAACTATGATCTTACATTAAAAAATGAAGTTAAATATCTTGGAATCATACTTGATCAGTCGCTAAACTTGATCTCTCATATAAAAGCCATCACAAAAACAATATACTTTAAACTATGAATGGTTCAACATCTCAGACCCTTACTAGACAGCTCGGACTTCAGAATGGTCTAACAGGCTCTCATTATGTCCCACTTAGATTATTGCAATAGCATACTACAAGGTCTGTCCAAGAAAACCTTCCAACAACTGCAGGTAGCGCAAAATCTAGCAGCGCGCATAATTCATAAGGCTCACTACTTCAACCATATCACACCTCTACTCCATAGCTTACAGTGGTTACCAATTACATCCAGAATAAAATATAAATTCATAATGATAGTGTTTAAATTACACAACAAAATATCTCCATCACACCTTAATTCTCTCTTCAGCCTATCTGAAAACACAAGAACCAGAAGAAACCACTCACAGAATACATACACTATACTTACCCACATTCGAAACACCAATCACACCACCAGCATTAGAGCCTTTACATACATTGCTCCAACACTCTGGAATGAGCTCCCAGAAAATCTAAGAGCAATAAAAGACTTACAATCATTTCAAAAGGAACTCAAAACCCATCTATTCATCGAATATTATGGTGCCTCCTCCGACAGTCAACAGCACCACATAACCTAACAACCAAACAACCATTCCCAGCTTTTATAACACATAGATAAACAAGACCCTTCCCCTTCCTGTCCTATCCCTCCCACCCTTCCCTAGCTCACCCAAGCTGTACATATTTAATGTATTATAGTTATGTTATAAACTCTGTTACTTATGTAAGTTGATCATTGTTCAATGTAAAGTTCATGGTTATGTTCTATGCAAACCACCACTGATCTCTGGAAGAGGTGCTATATAAAAGATTTTAAATAAATAAATATCAGAACACAGCTAGCACCCTTTAATTATGCTGCTTGTTTTCCTCCCTGGGCTCTTGGTCTATCTATTTACCACAGCTGCTTCTTGGTTTGAACCTGTGCATACCATGAGATATGTTACCCTCTTATATCCCATAAAGTCATATTTGATTTGGATTTTTCACTAGATATCTTTCAGCAGTAATTTTTTCTAAGTCTGGAATTTAGGTAAATTGAGTCCAAAGTGCACACAAAGGAACTACTGTAGAAGTGGAATTGTCCATCATTCATTTGTTAAAACAGCATGCTTCATATACAAAGACTGGAGCTCCTTCAGAAGCAAATAGAATATATATTTTTTAAATTATCTCACATTCAACTATTTTTAACTATTTTCAACCGCCGTAAAAAGGAAACAGCTTAACATTTTCAGAAATGCAAATGTGAAATAATTCAGTTTTCCCTGTAACCAAAAACATGATGAGGTCTGTATAGGTACCCACAGGAAGCTCTTTAGGTGTGTTCAACAAGTCATGACAGCATGAAAGGCGGGTGTTTCCTTTGTACTTATGCAGCAAAAATGATTACTTGAAGAAAGTGTAAACACAAAGATATTCCACTGATAATAGAGCCAGAAAGAGGTTCATTTGCATAGCTGACAAATACTTTGGAGGCTAAGATACCAGCACGCTGCGAGTCAAACAGGAAATTCTGTGAAGTTTGCAGTTGCATGCTTGCAGCAATAGTGCACAGCGTCTCGTTGGATCTTCATTTCATGATTCAGCCCCTCGCCCCTTCTCAGCCTCCACCAAGCATCTAAGTGTCATCTTCCTTAACAACATGTCTCTTCCCTTCCAATAACAACCACAGCATCACAACTAATTTAATCCATATTTACCTTGACTGCATACCATATCCCAACTACTTATCTCAGGCTGAGACTTATTATACTATTGTAATGAGATGTATATGAAATAGATCAAGAACTTCAGCTTAACTGGAAGAAAATATTAGGTTGTGTGTCACAGTTTAGTTCAAATTAAATGCAAACTAATGAAACCATGTCATATCTCTGTTTATTACAGGATACTATATTGCAATCCCACAGTGTTACACTGCAGCTGAGGTTTTGCTCTGTCACTTTTTTAACATACTGAATTCAGTTTATTAGAACAAAATAAGAACGTAATATGTGGCATATTAACTCGGTATCTTGTCTCCAACAGTGGTCAGTTCAGGTTCCAAGTAGCCATCAGAATCCAAGGACTAGATCCACTCCATATTGTTCGTACCAGAGATAAAGTTGCTTATTTGGCAGATTGCTAGATCAGGGGCCACCATTTTCTAAGTTGGCAGCATGAAGAGAAGATCACTGCTAGACGCTTTCCCAGACCACTTAGGTATAGTAGTCCAGGGAGGGATCCAGTTCATCACTGGAAGCTGTGTTTTTGAGGGCCTCTGTGTGCTGGGTGCCTGGGCCAAGATTACCATGGGCCAGATAGCCCCAGGGTTGTGGGGATGGGAGTGTTTGGGGAGGGCCATAAGGGTCTGGGGGGGGGGGAGGGGGTTAGGGGTGTCCAGAGCCTATTGAGCTACCAGGGAATCTTTGCAGAGTGAGTCAAGGGAGTATGGGGTCCACTGGACCACTAGGGGAATTTTGTGGGATGGAGGTAGGTAAAGGGCAGTCTGGCTGGTCATTTTTTGAAAATGTTTCCCTTCCTGTCAGTGCATGAGCCAATTACTGCTAACACATTGACAGATTGGTTCCTCTGGAAGGAGGACCATAAGACATATTCAGCGCTGTACTGGAAAAAGAGAAACAGAAAAGCCCATAGAATCTCATGCTGTGAAGAGAAAGCCCACCAACAAAGAAGAAGAAACTTTGGAAAAGAAAGAGAAGATGAAAGGAATCCCTAAAGCACCAGCAGCCTGGCATAGAGGAGTAGCTAGGGCATAGACGCCATAAGAAGCTGTGTGAAGCCTGGAAGGCCCAAGAGGGGCTCTGGTGACCAGGCAACCCATGATAAAGCATGATAGGTGCCTAGAGATAGCCTGACAGGTTGCTCAGAGCTAGGGAGTCATAGAGAAGCTGTGGATCTGAGAGGCTGCAAGAGACTCTGCAAACCGGTGAGTCACTAAGAGGCAGGAGGAGAAGCAGGAAGCTGTTTAAGCCAAAGAAGCCAAAGAAATGAGCCCAGTGTAACAGGACCCCAGGAAACTGGTGGAGTCTCCTTCCCTTCCCTGCCCCCAGTAATCAAGCATCTCTCCTACCCTGCCTCTCCCCCACCCTGCCATGTCCAGGATCAACCCCCTCCTCTTCACCTTCCCCTACTGCTGCCACCATTATACCTCCGTCTTCTAAGCTGCTCAGGGCTGCATCTTAAGTAAATTCAGCACGTTCAAAGCCTGCACCATCCCACCCCCTCTAACAGGAAGCTTGCATCGGAAGGGATGGGGTGGTTGAGGTTCTAGGAAACCACTGGAAGTCTGCACCGGAACGGAGCAGAAGCAGAAGATACAAAAATAAAGGAAACTGCAATGCAGTGATGGCATGGGCAGATAAGCACTGCATCAGAGTTTGGGTCCATTGCCTATGCTGCAGGCCACGGCAGCAGCAATAGGGGTGGAGAGGGGGCCACAGGGGGGCGGCAGGATGGCGGGCCCACCTCCTCCATTCCTTGCACTGGCCCAGCTGTAGTGATGGGATGGATTGGGGGAGGGCAGGGTAATGACTCCTCTTCCCTCCTGCACACCTTGCTGGTCAAAACTGGAACTAACGTGCCTCTTTCTCCCCCCTCCTGCAACATACACTTTAGATAAGTGTCCCAGATTTATCTGCAAAAAATTTGGCAACCTTATGAAATTTGCCTTTTTCCAAGTTTACCTCACAAACGTTATTGTATATTAGGCTGACATTTGGTCACTTAACTATAGATATAATTTTACTACAAGTTGTCTGCATTACTCTAGACCTGATGCACACCACCTTGGCTGGATCTATTCATAAAGCTGGTTAATGATAAATAAACAAACTGAAAAGCAGTGTGAGCAGTGGATCATAGCTTGCAGCAAAAGGCAATATACACTTGTGAAGACCTCACAGTTCTTCAGTTTCAAGAACCTTGCTTGGTAGTGTGACAGTGAATGCACCTTGCCCAGCATGGTACCATCCTGAATGATTTCAGCTGTCTTGGTCTGCGTCCATTTGAGTGCTCTTGCTGAAATGCTTTGTGCTTGTCTATTGTAAGAGGTTCCAGAGCAGAGAGAACATTTCTTTGTTTGTATGTGTTTGTTTCTGTGGTTTTGTCTTGGGTATTTTTTTTTTTTTGCAGGTGCTGAGAGGATTTCAATGACCTGAAGTTACACTTTGAATTGCAGTATATTTAACTTTTTTGAACTCTGTTGCTAGGGGAAACCATATCTCTGAAGGTGATTGACTTGCTTGAGAGAAAAGAGCAAGAAAGTCTGAAAATTGATCTGCTTACAAGGGTTTTGTATATAAGAACATAAGATATGTCATACTGGGTCAGACCAAGGTCCATCAAGCCCAGTATCCCGTTTCTAACAGTGGCCAATCTAGGTCATACGTACCTAGCAGTTTCCCCAAAAGACACAAGTTCCTCAGTGCTTGTATTTGGCAAGCATTGATATCCTGGGTCCCTTTTAATAATGGTTTATGGACCTTTCCTCCAGGAACTTGTCCAAGCCTTTTTTAAACCCAGCTACACTAACAGCTTTTATTAGACCCTCCGGTAACAAATTCCAGAGTTTGATTACACGTTGAGTGAAAACATATTTTCTCTTAATAGTCTTAAATAGGTTACCCTGTAGCTTTATTGCATGTCCCCTAGTCTTTCTATATTCCGATGACATAAACAATCGATCTACGTTTACCCGTTCCACTCCATTCATTAATTTATAGACCTCTATCATATCTCCCCTCAGCCGTCTCTTTTCCAGGTTGAAGAGCCTTAACCTTTTTAGCCTCTCTTCATAGGGGATATCCTTCCATCCCTTTTACCATTTTGGTGGCTCTTCTCTGTACCTTTTCTAATAATGCTATATCCTTTTTAAGATACGGCAACCAGAATTGCACACAATATTCAAGGTGCAGTCGCATCATGGAATGATACAGAGGCATTGTAATAGCCTTTGTTTTATTGTCCATTCCTTTCCTTATGATACCTAGCATTCTATTTGCTCTCTTGGCTGCCGCTGCACACTTGGTGGAGGGTTTCAACATGTTATCTACAATGACGTCTAAATCATTTTACTGGGTGGTAATTCCTAATGTGGAACCTTGCATCGTGAAACCATAGGTGCAAAATTTTGCAGCTTCTCCACATTAAATTTCATCTGCCATTTGGCTGCCCAGTCTTCCAATTTATCAAGGTCCTCTTGTAAATTTTCACAATCCTCATGGGTTTTAACAACTTTCAATAATTTTGTGTCATCTGCAAATTTGATTACCTCACTCGTTATTCCCATTTCCAGGTTACTTATGAATAAGTTAAAAAGCAGCAGACCCAGCAGAGATCCATTATTCCATTTTCTCCATTGGGAAAATTGGCCATTTAGCCCTACCCTCTGCTTTCTATCTTTTAACACATTCCTGATCCACAATAGTACACTGCCTCCTATCCTATCCCATGACTTTTTAATTTCGCCAAGAGTCTCTCATGAGGGACCTTGTCAACGGCTTTCTCGAAATCCAGACACACTATATCAACTGACTCATCTTTGTCTACCTGTTCATTCACACCTTCAAAAAAACATTAACAGATTAGTAAGATAAGACCTTCCTTGGCTAAAGAGACCTCATGCAATTTAGAAAAACCCTAAAGTACTACCTTTTCATTTCACACTTCTCACAACCTGGAAACACCTCTCCATCTCCGCAACACAGTTCAAGCTTGTAATATGAATCAGCAGCGGTCCTATATCATGATGCACCACTGATATAGAATCCATCCACTGTAAATAATCTACCTCACAATCTGTAAATAAGTTTCCCAAAGTTGAAATCCCAGTTGCCTTCCCTGTTCTATGTAAACTCAGGACAGCTTATTTGTCTGAGAGTCATTTTGTTTCATTGTAAACCGCACTGAAAACAAAGAGCGCGGTATAAAAGAACTATCAAATAAATAAATAAATAAAGCCATGTTGGCTGTCTCCCATTAAGCCATGACTATTGTCACGGGCCTCGTAGTAGGAGACTCCGCGTGTCCACTAGGCGACTGCCTAGGGTGTTGTGAATACCTTGATCTGCTTTCTCTTTTGTATACAGAGTCAGTCAGTCAGAGTGGTAAATTAAAGTAGGGTTTATTCCCGTTCCCTGGCGGATATCATTTCTTTTGCAAACAAATACAGAACGATGAAACAAACTAAACAAAAACAGCTGGAATACTTTTTCCTTCTCTCTCTTGTTCCTTTTACAAGACAGTTCAGCATAAAGATGTTATCTCATCAGACAAGCATATCGTACAGTCCATCGGTTCATGATCAGGGTAAATATTATTGCTTTCTCCCTGTATTACCTCTGGATGGTGACTGTTACAGCCCGGCTCACATTCATAGCATGTGCTGGGTTCACTTGCTGGGGGAAGGTAAATTCTCTCTTCTCCCAGACACTTGTCTAGCTCAGGGTTGTAAAAACCTCTTGTATAATAAGTCTCTTTATGGCCAGCCTCCCTTGGCTCTCTTACAGGGAAATCTGTACACTTTCCTATGTTAAAACTTTGCTCAAAACATGGATTGTAAAAACTCCCAGCTTCTCTTCTCTCCCCAGCATAAGGCTTTAACCCTGTTACCTTCTGTGTGCTTCTGGAGTCAGCTGTGGGGTTTCTTTCTCTCAGCAAAGCTTTACCGGCATGTAGAAAGTTTCCCCGTGGTTTGGGAAAACCCTCGGAGTTAGTGTCCCACTTCCTGCTTGAAGGGAAATCCTCTCGGGGACTATCTCTCCAGAGATTCGTTTCTCTACTGCTCCACTGCTCTTGCCTGGAGCTTCCCTTAAGAGCTTTTGGTCCTCCCAGACCTCCAAAGCTTCCCCTGGAGTTGTAACGTCTCCTGGGATTTTGGGACTCTTTCTGCCTCGGAGACTTGCCTGCCTGATGCTGGAACTCCACCTGCATCTGACTGCCACTCTCCTCCTCAGAGTCCTGCTTGCTTTCTTTCAGGTAACTGCTTGGACTTCTTCTCGTGCTCTCCTTCCTGCTCTTGGCATGGGTCTGAGTCTCTGCATGAGTCTCAATCCTTCTCTGACTTCCTGGTTCTAACCAGGGCCCTTTGTACCTCCCCTCTCTGCACGTTACGTCAGCTTCTGGGGACAGGTGTTTGTGATTAGATTCCTGAATTCTATCTGTGTCACTGCTCAGGAAAGGAAACCTCATTTTAAACCCTTTCTGTTCTATCTGTGCTGATGGCACCGGCTGCTCAGCCCTTCCTAGCCATGCTGAATCCTTCTGCCTAGCCAAGTTTGAGGTGAGTTCTTCACTCTTACTAAGCTCACTTGGCTCCACTGTATCACATATCCCCCCTCTTAAGACATTCCGGGATGGGGGACAATCGTACTCACAGCCCGGAATCCCCACAGGAATCTTACCCTTCCTGCCGAACCCGCTGTCTAGTACTGAATTGTGGTGCCAGGAGTCCTCCCGGTCCGCTCCTATTGCTCTATCCTTGCCTCTTCTCCAAGAGCGGCTAACTGCGGCCGTTCTCTCCTGCCAAGGCTTCAATATGTTGACGTGGTAGATTTGGAGACGACATTTGTCGTTCTCTACCACGTATGTCACTGGACCTTTTTGCTGCACTACTGTATATGGATCCTTCCACTGGGCCTCGAATTTGGGCCCAGGGTCAGCGACCATTACTACCACTTTGTCACCAATGGACAATTGTCGCATCTTTTTGCCCCTATCATAGTGCTTCTCTTTTGGCTTCGTTGACTACCCTGCACATGTTCTTCTGCAACTCGCGAAACCCTCTGTAGGCGACTTCGGAGTTTGCACAGAAACTGGGGAACCCCTATTTCCTCTGCCTCGGGCTCGACCCATTGGTCTCTTAGAATATCAAGGACCCCCCGTGGCACCCGCCCGAACATCAGCTCATAAGGAGATGTTCCCAGTGAGGCTTGGATACGCTCCCTACTGGCATACAGGGTAAAGGGAAGTAGAATATCCCAGTCAGCCATCTGTCCATCCAATGCTCTTCTTAAGAGCTGTTTAAGAGTCTGGTTAAAACGCTCGACCAGACCATTGGTCTGCGGATGGTATGCTGAGGTTTTTATGTGAAGGATGCCGAACGCATCCCATACCTGCGCTAGATGCTTGGAAACAAAATTGCTCCCCCTATCTGTCAGCATCTCCCTGGGGAACCCCACCTCGCAGAACAGTTTAATCAATTCTGCGGCTATAAATCTGGCCGATATATTCCTTAGAGGTATCGCCCAAGGAAATTTTGTAGCACAGTCCATTACTACAAGGATATACTGATACCCTCTGGGGGTTTTTATCAATGGACCCACTATGTCCATTGCCATCCGATGAATTGGCTCAGTTATCGTCGGGGTCTGCACTAGGGGAACTCCTATTGGCTTGACAGCACTTACCCGCTGACATGAGGGACACGCTTCACAAAACCGCTTTGTCTCTCTGAAGACCCCCGGCCAATAAAAACGCTCTAGGATCTGGTCTAGAGTGCCTTGAATCCCCTTATGCCCTCCAACAGGGTGATCGTGGGCTAGTCGTAATACTACGGCTTTAAAGGTAGTGGGAACCACCAGCTGCTTTCTAATGGCCCCAGTGTGAGGGTTGCTGCTCTCTCTATAAAGAATGTCTTCTATTAAGAACCTTGGGAGCACATCCCTGTCTTTCTGGGCAAACTCAAAAGCGTGTTTAAGCACTGGGTCTGACTTTTGTTCCCCTGGAAATGATGGAAACTTCCTCACTAGGTCACTGGGTACCCAGGGTAAACCTTGCCTATCTGTTACTCCAGCCCTCACCTGAGCCCGGTGGTGTCTTTCCTGGTGTTTATCACCTTTACTTTTCTTATTCTCCTTAGAGGGGGTGCCCATTAATTCCTCATGATGGGGAAGTTCACCTAGGCCCTCCTCTAGAACCTCATCTTCCTCTCCTGAAGGTTCGTGTTCTGTCCCTGTGTGATCAGCGCTATCTGTTGGTGACTCACCCCGTGCTTCCTCAGCCTTTGCTTGAGAGCGGGTGGACACCATACCCCCCTTTATGGGTGTCTCCTCCCCCATACCTCGGTAAAAGGGTGGCCAATCCCTACCTAGTACGATATCGTATGGTAGGTTAGGGATTATTGCTATCCGGATCTCTCTCCGGGTGCCTAAACCATTAATGTGTATTCTGTAAAGAGGGTACTGAGTGGTCGCTCCGTGCACACATTTTATGCTGGCCTTTCCATCTTGCTGACTCGGGGGAAAATCCTTTCTGGCCTGTATGATGTCCCAAAACTTCCGGGAGACCATACTTTGATCGGCCCCCGAGTCTAGCAAGGCTCTGGCCGGGACCCCTTCCACCTCCACATCAAGGCGGAATCCCTGTGGCACACACTCATTACCTCCTGTTATCAAGGCTGTGCGGTCTGGGCAATACCTTTTTACATGCCCTACCTTTCCACATTTAAAGCATGTTACAACAGTATTATACCTACTTCTTTTAAGCAAACATTCTTTCATACACTGTGTGTCTGGTGGCAAACCTTCCTTTAACTTTGCAGGACTGGTACAGCCCAACTTCCACTCAGCGCTTTTGGGCATCTTTTTAGCCAGCTCGGCTTCAAGAAACCGCTCGGTTAGCTGCGCTGCTTTTATGGAGGTTGTGCAGTCTTGCAATGTTAAAAAGGCTTTTATATCTGAGGGAACTGCCTCAAAATACTGCTCTAAGACAATTTGGTCAATCAGGCTATCCACAGTTTTACCTTCAGGCTCTAACCATTTCAACACTAAACTGCGCACCCTATGGCACAGTGCTTTAGGTGTTTCACCTGTTTGTAACCTTGTGGATCTAAGCATTCTACGGTACACAGCTGGTGTTAGGCCTAGCCTATCCCTTACTGCCTTTTTGATTTCTGCGTACTCATCTGCCAAAGCAGCAGGCATTGCTCGGTACGCGGCCTGAGCTTCTCCCTTTAGGGATGCGGCGAGTCTAACCGCCCACTGCTCCTTAGGCCAGTGTGCGTGGAGAGCTACCCTCTCAAATGACTCTATAAAGTCATCAAAATTGTCTTTATCTGTCATATGTCCAAATGTCCATATCCCACACTGTGGTGGGCCTACCCCACTGAAGCCTTCTGGTATCTTCTTTTCTTGTGGTTCTCCCAACAGTGTCTGCACGAGGTCTGTCAGGGGCTTTTGCTGCGCCTGGAGAGCAGCCAGGGCCTGTTCTTGACTCAGCTGAGCCAGCTCCCTTTGCTTTTCAAATTGGGCGCTCATCCAGCGCAGAACCTCCTGGACCTCCATCTTCAGCTGTTACTCTGCAAAACACAATCACAACAACATCAAGTGCGGTACCACTGGACAAAAGACTTTTTCTGCTCTTTTTACTTTTTTTTTTTTTTTTTCAAAGAGCACCCCTTCTCACTCCGGATCCTCCCCAGCCTATGCCCAAAGACCTTTTACCTGGACTAGGTGGAGGGTCTCACTTTGAGAAGGTGCTTGTGCGCTGTAGTCCACTCCGGCTCCTTCTGGATCCTTCTGGGCGTGGCAACTTCCGCTCCTCCTGCTGAGCTTGTGCACGTCCTGGTGGCTTGCTTCCAGAAAGAAAAATCTGCCCCAACTACGCCATTTGTCACGGGCCTTGTAGTAGGAGACTCCGCGTGTCCACTAGGCGACTGCCTAGGGTGTTGTGAATACCTTGATCTGCTTTCTCTTTTGTATACAGAGTCAGTCAGTCAGAGTGGTAAATTAAAGTAGGGTTTATTCCCGTTCCCTGGCGGATATCATTTCTTTTGCAAACAAATACAGAACGATGAAACAAACTAAACAAAAACAGCTGGAATACTTTTTCCTTCTCTCTCTTGTTCCTTTTACAAGACAGTTCAGCATAAAGATGTTATCTCATCAGACAAGCATATCATACAGTCCATCGGTTCAGGATCAGGGTAAATATTATTGCTTTCTCCCTGTATTACCTCTGGATGGTGACTGTTACAGCCCGGCTCACATTCATAGCATGTGCTGGGTTCACTTGCTGGGGGAAGGTAAACTCTCTCTTCTCCCAGACACTTGTCTAGCTCAGGGTTGTAAAAACCTCTTGTATAATAAGTCTCTTTATGGCCAGCCTCCCTTGGCTCTCTTACAGGGAAGTCTGTACACTTTCCTATGTTAAGACTTTGCTCAAAACATGGATTGTAAAAACTCCCAGCTTCTCTTCTCTCCCCAGCATAAGGCTTTAACCCTGTTACCTTCTGTGTGCTTCTGGAGTCAGCTGTGGGGTTTCTTTCTCTCAGCAAAGCTTTACCGGCATGTAGAAAGTTTCCCCGTGGTTTGGGAAAACCCTCGGAGTTAGTGTCCCACTTCCTGCTTGAAGGGAAATCCTCTCGGGGACTATCTCTCCAGAGATTCGTTTCTCTACTGCTCCACTGCTCTTGCCTGGAGCTTCCCTTAAGAGCTTTTGGTCCTCCCAGACCTCCAAAGCTTCCCCTGGAGTTGTAACGTCTCCTGGGATTTTGGGACTCTTTCTGCCTCGGAGACTTGCCTGCCTGATGCTGGAACTCCACCTGCATCTGACTGCCACTCTCCTCCTCAGAGTCCTGCTTGCTTTCTTTCAGGTAACTGCTTGGACTTCTTCTCGTGCTCTCCTTCCTGCTCTTGGCATGGGTCTGAGTCTCTGCATGAGTCTCAATCCTTCTCTGACTTCCTGGTTCTAACCAGGGCCCTTTGTACCTCCCCTCTCTGCACGTTACGTCAGCTTCTGGGGACAGGTGTTTGTGATTAGATTCCTGAATTCTATCTGCGTCACTGCTCAGGAAAGGAAACCTCATTTTAAACCCTTTCTGTTCTATCTGTGCTGATGGCACCGGCTGCTCAGCCCTTCCTACCCATGCTGAATCCTTCTGCCTAGCCAAGTTTGAGGTGAGTTCTTCACTCTTACTAAGCTCACTTGGCTCCACTGTATCACACTATCTACATGTTCAGTAATTTTGTCCTTTATAATGGTTTCTACCATTTTTCCCAGTACTGACATCAGGCTCACTGGTCTGTAGTTTCCTGGATCATCCCTGGAACCCTTTTTAATAATTGGCATTACATTGGCCATCCTCCAATCTTCAGGTATTATGGATGATCTTAATGATAGTTCACAGATTACTAATAGTACTGTAGGTCTGTAATCTCATATTTCAGTTCTTTCAACACCCTTGGATTTACACCATCTGGTCCAGGTGATTTGCTACTCTTCAATTTATCAAATAGTGGTAACACATCTTCCCAGTGTATCAATATTTCTTTCAATTCTTCTGCAGTATCACCTTTAAATACCCCTTCAGTTATAGATAACATCCCTACATCTTCCTCAGTAATGACCGAAGCAAAGAATTCATTCAGTCTTTCCGCTATGACCTTGTCCCCTCTTAGTGCCCCTTTTACCCCTTTATCATCTAATTGTCTTCTCGCAGAGTTTTTTTTGCTATGAATGTACTTGAAAAAGTCTTTTTTTATGCCTTTTTGCTTCCACAGCAAGCTTCTTCTCAAATTCTCTCTTTGCCTGCCTTATCACTTGCTAGCAATACCAAAGGCTTCAACAAAGTCCAACACGAACACCACAAACAGGGCATTCAGTTTTTATGTACCAAAATGCTGGAACACCCTACCCCCTGACATTAGAGCCATTACCAATCTATATCAGTTCAGGAAGGCTCTCAAAACATACCTTTTCTGCCAATATTTCCCAGACAGCAACTGAACTAGATATCCCCTCCAAGAAATGACCCAATCTAGAAATGCCCTCACACTGCAGTGTAGATAGTTTATGTATATAGTTAACCCAGTTATCCAAGTTTGTACTCCTGTTCAATGTAAAACCTGACAGTTTGTCGTTATGGTCGTTTTGTTATGATGTAAACCGCGCTGATTCTAAATAGCGCGGTATATAAGAAACTGTAATAAATAAATAAATAAATAAATTATCAATGCCTTGCATCTAACTTGCCAGTGCTTATGTTGTTTCCAGTTTTCGTTATTTGGCTCCTTTTTCTATTTCCTGAAAGATGCTTTTTTGGCAACAACACCCTCTCTGATGTCACCTTTAAACCATGCTGCCAATTTTTGGACTTCCTTCCACTTTTCTTAAAGCATGGAATACAACTGGTCTGGGCTTCCAAGATAGTATTTTTAAACAACACCCATGCTTGATGTAAATCTTTAATCTTTGCAACTGCTCCTTTTAGTTTTTTCTTAACTATTTTCCTCATTTTATCATAGTCTCCATTTTGAAAGTTAAAAGGTAGTATGGTGGATTTCCTTGCCGTCCTTCCTCTATTTATTAAATCAAACATGATCATGCTATGATCACCATTGTCAAGTGCCCCCAACACTCTTATCTCTTGCACCAGATCTTGTGTTCCACCATGCACTATGTCCAAAATGGCTTCCCCTCTGGTCAATTCATGAACCAGCTGCTCCAAGAAGCAGTCATTTATTTCATCTAGAAACTTTATCTCCCTAGCATGTCCTGCCATGACACTGACATAGTTGATATTGGAGTAATTGAATTCAACCATTATTATTACTGTGCTGTAACTTTTGTTAGCTTCCCTGATTTCTTTGAGCATGTCATCATCCATTTGTTCATTCTGGCCAGGTGATCAATAGTACACCTCCTCTGACATCACCGTCCCTTTCCCCTTTTTACATGGAAGTTTAATCCATAGAGATTCTACAGTGAATTTTGTTTCCTGGAAAACTTTAATCCTTTGTGACTCAATGCCCTCTCTAACATGGAGTGCAACTCCTCCATCAATTTGATCTGCTCTATCATTACAACATAGTTTGTATCCAGGTATCACAGTATCTATTTGTTGTCCTCCTTCCACTATGTCTCTGAGATACCAATCATATCTAACCTCTCATTTAATACTATATAGTCTTACTTTCCCTTCTTATTTTTTAGACTTCTAGCATTTGCATACAAGCATTTTAGAGGCTTGTAATCATATTAATCTGGTTGTCGGTAAGCAAGGGTAATTTGGAATCTTTAAGCTCTATTTGCTCTGTACTTAAGGGAATTTGGGTTGCTTTTGTCATTACTGGACCCTCTCTGTCGATATGCCCTAGTTTCAGTCTTTTGCTAGTATCCTTCAAGGATACATTGTTCCGAACAATGCACTCTTGGGCTGCTGTCGACTTTCCCCTATTATCTAGTTTAAAAGCTCCTCTATCTCCCTTTTAAAGGTTAATGTCAGTAGCCTGGATCCATCCCAGTTAATGTGCAGCCCATCCCTTCAGAAGAGCCCCTTCTTTCCCCAGAATATTCCCCAGTTCCTAACAAATCCAAAACTGTCTTCCTTGCACCATCGTCTCATCCACGCATTGAGACTCCAGAGCTCTTTCTGCCTTTTGGACCTGCATGTGAAATGGGAAGCATTTTGGAGAATACTACCCTGGAAGTTCTGTATTTCAACTTCCTACCTAAAAGCCTAAATTTGACCTCCAGAGCCTCCCTACCACACTTTCCTATGTCATTGGTACCGACATGTACCAAGACAGCAGACTCCTCCCCAGCACTATCTAAGACCTTGTCTAGGTGGCACATGAGGTCTGGTACCTTCGCACCAGACAAGCATGTTACCAGGCAATCCTCACATCCATGTGCCACCCAGCTGTTTACAAGCCTAATGATCAAATCCCCAACTATAACGGCTATCCTAACCCTTCCCTTGTGGGCACATGGCCCTAGAGAAGCCTCCTCGGTGCAAGAGGGTTTTACATCACCTGAAGGGCAGGTCCTAGCTAGAGGATCACTTCCTGCCATACCAGGGTCATGCTTTCCTGTTACATGACCTCTTTTCTCCATGGTAAAAGGGATGCTGCCAGACTGGAGGTGGGACTTCAGTACTACATCTCTGTAGGTCTCGTCTATTTATTTTATTTATTTATTTGACATTATTTATATACCGCCTTTCAAGTTTATCAAGGTGGTTTACATTGAACTGAAGGTTTTACAATGAACATGTTCTTCGGAACTATTTACAACAAACAGTAATCCTTAGACTGTAGCTAGTTAACTGTGTAACATTGTATAACTATCTACAAAGTACCGGTAAGTTAAAGGTTTGTGGTTTAATTCTACATATTTGGTATTCTGCCATAGTACTCTATGAACAGGTGAGTCTCAAATTCTTTTCTGAAGTCAGCTGTGTCTGAGAGAGCTCTTAGGTGGGCAGGGAGTGAATTCCAAAGATGTGGGCTGTAGAATTCGAACACTCGCTGGGTTGCTGTTTATGAGGTGCTGGTCTTGATAGAAGTGGTTGATAGTGTGTTTTATTTTATTTATTTATTTCTCTTATATACCACACTATTCGATATCAATGCGGTTTACATGGAACATCAAGGTATTTTACGTTGGGGGATTACACCGTAATTACAAATAACAGGCAGCTCAACTTGGATAACCATATTAACTATTTACACCTATATGAATAGCAGATAGGTATATACACATATATACATCACTTTGAGGGATAGTTACAGGTAGTTATGGTGCTTTGTCGTGGGTGTGGCAAGTAGGTGTACCTTCTTCTGGGTAGCACTTGAGGAAAAGGTGGTGCTTCAAAGCCTTCCTGAATTTAGATATGTCAGTGATTGCTCATATGTTGGGTGGTAGGGCGTTCCAGCATCTGGGTGAACAGAGGCTAAAAGCCCTGTTTGCAGTTGCCTGTGTGCAATGGGTCACTGTTTTGGGGATTACCATAGTGTTTATTGCTGTATGTTGTCTGGACCTGTTGGGGGGATCATGTGCATAAGGCCTGCGAGAGAGGAGGGGGAGAGCCCATTGATGGCCTTGAATGTTAGTAGCAAGATCTTGAAGGTGATCCTACAGTGGATTGGGAGCCAGTGGAGACTTTTGAGGATGGTTGTTATATGGTCCCGTCTTGAGGCTCCCTTTAGTACTCTGGCTGCAGTGTTCATGGCTAGTTGAAGCGGGCTCAGGGTGGATTGTAGGAGTCCTTGAAGGATCGCGTTGGGGTAGTCAAGATGAGGAATGGTTAGTGCTTGGAAGATCGTTCTGAAGTCATCTGGTTGTAACAGGGGGCGTAGATGTCTGAGTGTCCTGATTTTATGATATGTTGACTTTACCAAGTTGCCAATGTGCATCTTCATGTCCAGTCTTTGGTCGAATGTGACACCCAGGTAGCGGATTGTGGGTTTAGTTTGAAGTTCTACCTCCCTGACTTTTAGGTAAGCTGGTGGGGAAAAATTAAGGTTTCTGGTAATGAACAGCACTTCAGTCTTTTTGTGCTGTATCCGGAGATTCTTATTTTGGAGCCATTTTTCTACTGAGCTGAAACAGTTTGTTATTGATGAGAGGTCCATTTGGTCAATCTTAAATGGGGTGTAGAGCAGAACGTCATCAGCATATATCATGCATTCGACGTTGAATGAGCGTATGAGTTCGCAGATGGGCTGCATGTAGATGTTGAACATTAGGGCTGATAGGGAGGATCCTTGCGGAATGCCTTGTTTCTGGTGGAAGGGTTCAGATGTCGAGGTATCTGTTCGCACATGCTGCCATCTATCGGATAAGTATGACTTACACCAAGATAGTGCTAAGTCACAGATGCCCTTCTCTTCGAGCCGTTTCAGGAGGGTCTCGTGGCATACTGAGTCAAATGCTGCAGCTATATCCAGAGATACAAGGACAACCCATGATGGATGTTATCTATTGCGTTTAGTATGTTGTTGAAGAGGGTAGTGAGTAGTGTCTCCACACCATGAGATTCTCTGAAACCATGTTGGCAGTGGTCAAGTGGTGCAGCATTGTTGGCGTGTTGTTGTATCTGGCATTGGACCTCTTTTTTGATTATCTTGGCCAGGAGTGGAATGCTGGCAATTGGTCTATATGATTCCACTTTCTGGGGGTCGAGCTTGCTGTTTTTCAGCAGGGGTCTGATGGATGTGCGTTTGAGACTTAGGGGGAATGAGCCTCAAGCAAAGGATGTGTCGATGAGTCTAGCTATGAATGGGCTAAACTCTGACCGTAGTTCCTTTATCCAGAAAGCGGGACAGGGGTCGGTCTGAGCAGTGGTAGTGTTGATTGTGGAGATAGTGTCAGCGATTTGCTTATTGGATGGGGTGGTGAATGTTGTTAGTGTCGTTACGTTTGTTGGTTCTTTGGTGATGGAGGGTGCGTCAGACTTGTTAGTTTGGCATAATTTTGATTGAAGGAAGTCAGCATAGTCTTGGGCGTGGATCTCAGTTATTTGTTCTGGTCCTGGTTCTTTCGTTAGGTTCTTGACGAGGTTGAATAAGTCGTGTGGTTTTCTTAGTGATTGCCTTAGTGTGTCTGTGTGTGCTTGCCTCATTTTCTCAGTTATTGCATTGCGGTGCATTGCCAATTGGAGGTTATAAGCGTCCTGATCTATTGTGGATCGTGAGCGCCTCCATCGCCTTTCGAGTTTTCTGAGTTTGAGGAGAGAAGTCCTCAATTCGTCGGAGTACCAGGGTACGATGGCTATTTTCCTTGGGGCTTTGTTGTTTACTGTGCGTAGTGCAATGGAACTAAGGCTGTCATTCCAGCTGGAGACTAGCTTATCAAGGTTGGTTGTTGTCATGCCAAGGAGTGGCTGTGTGTGGTTCATGATGGTTTCCTTGTTGAAAGGATGGAAGCTTCGTGAGGGCAGCCTCGTGGAGTTTGTCTTCCTTCCAGGAATCTCCCTGAGCTGGTCATCCAAGGGAATTTGGAACGTGATTAGCTTGTGTTGGACCATGGTACTGCGGTATAGGTTGGTAAGGTGAGGTGTGTCGCGTCACAGACAGATAGTGGGGCGAAGATCAAGTCCAATATGTTTCCCTTCATGTGGGTTGATTCGTTGATTAGCTGCTGATAGCCTAGGTCTTTAAGTGCATCAAGAAAAGCTGATGCTTGAGAGTCTTGTAGGGTTGGCAGGTTGAAGTCTCCCAGTATCCAGTTTGGGATGCGCGAGTTTGGAGTATTGCAGGTTAGTTCAATTATTGTGGCTAGATCGTCAGGAGATGTTGTTGGAGCTCTGTATAATAGATTGATGGTTCCCAGTACAAAACACGTGGTTGAAGTAGGAAGGATTCTTTTATTGATTGCAATTAACCAAAATAGCCCTATTGCAATCAATAAAAGAATCCTTCCTATTTCAACCACGTGTTTTGTACTGGGTATAATAGATTGATGGAGCAGTGATTGTTCGCTATGACAAGGTTGGTTGAGTTGGAGCTGTTAGAGAGGTGGAAGTTAAGGTCTGTTTTAACGAGTATGAGTACTCCTCCACCCCTTTTGTTGTCTCTATGGCAACTGTGTATTGTAAAGTTGGGGGTAGAAGGTGGTTGAGGAGGACCACGTCATCGTTTGATAACCATGTTTCTGTGATCAGAAGCATGTCGAGGTTGTGGAGGGCTAGTAAGTCTGTGATGACAGGCCATTTCTTGCGTACTGAACGCGCATTTATGAGGGCGGCTTGATGCAGGCTCCTCTGCAATCTAGTGTCAGGCTTTTTTTTGGATCAGGTCACTTAGGCATTCAGCAGACTGGCCATGTAGGATCTTGAAGATCATTAGAATTGATTTGTAGCATATGCGTGATTGGATGGGGAGCCAATGAAGAGAGTGTAATGTTGGAGTGATGTGGTTGTATCTTTTTGTACCTGTTATTAGCCGAACTGCAGTGTTTTGTGCTATTTGTAGGACCTGGGTGGTACTTTTGGGTAATCCTTGTAATAGCAGGTTGCAGTAATCCAGTTGTGGTGTGATTATGGCCTGGCATATAGTGTGGAAGTGGTTGTGATCTAATAGAGGGCGTAAGTTTTGCAAGATCTTCATTTTATAGTACGCTTTGGCAGTGGTCTTCTTAATGTGCGCTTGAAAGTTGAGCCTCTGGTCAAGGAGCACTCCCGGGTATTTTACATTGTTCCTTACAGGGATTGACCATTTTCCTATGCTGAGATTATCTGGTGATTTGTATGCAGCATCTTTGGTGATTGTCAAGGCTTCGGATTTGTTGTAGTTGATTGATAGATTGCAGTTTGTGAGCCATTCTGAGATTGATATCATGCAGTTGGTGATGGTGGAGTAGTCAGGGTTTCTTGAGTTGAATGAGGTATAGACCATCAAGTCATCTGTGTAGAAGTGGTAGTGTATGTTGTGGTTTTGTATAATTTTGCAAACTGGTTGAATATATATGTTTATTAAGAGGGCTGGTAGTGCAGAGCCCTATGGTACCCCTTGGTGGATTTGGAAAAGTTTGGAGGTTCTGTTCTTTATCTTGACCTGTGACTGGCGGCCTGAGAGGTATGAAGAGAACCATGTGAGAGGGGTGCCACTGATACCTATCTCAGCCAGTCTGTCCAGTAGTATGGAGTGTATTATTGAGTTGAATGCTGATGATATGTCGTTAAATATGAGGATGAATCTCTGCTAGGTGGTTTTGATTCCTTTGAGGCGTGTGTTCATTAGAGAGGTCAGGAGGGTCTCTACTCTGTGGTATTGACAGAATCCGTATTGCTGTGGGTCTAGGGGGCATTTATGTCAATGTGGCTTGTAATTGCCTTTGCACTGCTTTCTCGATTAATTTTGCGAGCAGTGGTATCCTGGAGATGGGTCGATATGGCGCTGGAGATCTGGGGTCAGAGTTGTTGTTCTTTAGATGAGGCCTTATAGAGGAGATCATTAGTTCTGGAGGCATGATTCCTTGCATTAGCGATAGGTTTACCATTTTGGATATCACCGGTGATAGCTCTTGCGAACTCGACTTTATCCAGGCTGTTGGACAGGGGTCGAGAGGTGAGGTGGAAGTGTTTAAAGATTTAAGTAGTGTGCTGCAGTGCTCTTCAGTGATGGAGAGGAATGATGACCATTTATTTGGGTAGTCTTGGTTCATCATAGGCATTGGTGTTTGTTGTGCTGGGTGGCTTGGGCTGGCAAGTGTGCTCTGTAGATGCATTGTGAATGCCTCAGGAGAAAATAGATCGGTTGTCTGGGGTTGTGGAGATTCTGTAAAGTTTTTTACTACTGCAAAGAGCTCTCTTGGGCGATTTAAGGATTTCATAATGATGTTTGTGTGATTTTGTTTCTTTCTATTTTGTATTAGTTTGTTATATACTTTTTGTTTAGTCTTGTATTCCAGGAGGTACATTTGATTTTTTGTTCTTCTTCATTGTCTCTCTAGCTTTCTCAACTCCATCTTGGCTTTTCTTATATCCGTGAAGTACCATGGGGCTGTATTAGTTTGCGGTGGTGGTTTTGGTTTTTCTTGTGAGATAGCTTTTGAGGATATAGTGTTATTCCAGCTTGTTATTAAGGTTGTAAGGTCTGTGGTGTTGGTGTCAAGGTTGGAGAGTATATGTTCTAGTAGACTGTCCTTATTGAAATCTTTAAAGCGACGCTGGGAGGTTGTCTATGCAGTTGGGGTTCCAGTTGGAATTCGAAGGTGATCATATGATGATCCAACTAGGGTACTGGAGTCACACGGTGGGGGATATTTGAATTGTTATATTGAAGTCTTGAGGGTACAAAAATGAAGTCGAGGATGTACCTCTCTGTCTTCCTTATGTCCTCCAAGTCTGCTACTCTAGCCTCCAGAGATCAGACTTGTTCCCTGTAAGAAAAGAGCTCCTTGCACCTAGTGCATATGTAAGACCCCTCACCAACTGGGAGAAAATCATACATGTGACACTCAATGCAAAAGACTGGAAAGCCCCCATCTCGCTGCTGGACTGCTGTCTGCATCTTAGATTTAAGGTTATGTTTAGGTATTTAAGTTGTTTACTTACTTAGGCTTGCTGGGGATCCTTATACCTAATATAGTTAATGGACTTTGTTCACCTCAAGATTAATTAATCTCAGGTCCTTAATGTATGCCTGATGAGGATAAACAGCTGCACCTGAGAGTGAATATGGCACCTTCTTCCCTTTAAGAGGTTTAAGCACCTATAAAGCTATGATTATCCCAGAGGTGGGTGGAAGTTGAGGAGGGAGGGAGGGAAAGATGACATTAAAAGTTGGCTACTACACAGTACCCTGTCCTGTGCTTCTAAGGTAATCTGTGACCGATTTCCTGGGTGATTTACACAACTCTTGCTTTGATAGAGTCTTTCAAAATACTCCTTTGATGTATCACTTAGTTTTAACACCTATTTACTGCTCAAAGAATACTGACCCTGTTTTTCCTTTTATGCTAATTTATACTCTGATTTGATTTAAATTAAAGCTCTTTGCTGATACTAGGCCCTGACTGAGTATGACATTTAAACTAGAAGCTCTCTGTTGGTTTTTAAATTTAAACTGAAAACCCTCTGCTGGGTTTTAAATTTAAACTGAAAGCTCTCTGCTGGATTCTGAATTTAAACTGAGAACTCTCTGCTGAGTGTTAAACTTAAACTGAAAGCTACCTGTTGAATTGTTAATTTAACTACAAACTCTTTGCTGATATTAAGCCGTGACTGATTTAACAAATACCCTGGATTCTAATTTACACAGATTAAACAGCTTAAATCTAAAGAATTCCTTTTTCCCCAAGATTTAGAAAAATTCCTAGAAGTAAATACTTACAATTTCAGATCTCTCTCCAGAAGTAGCAGTTCCATTTGTAGTCCTTCAAAACTGTGGTGGGAGTCACTGGCTGCTGGTAGTGGGAATCAGTAGGTGTTGGTGGAGGTAGCACTGGGTACTGGTAGAGGCAGGCAGGAGCCATGGGTGCAATGAACACATGGTTTGCTGTGGCCATTATGTTTGAGGCACAGGGAGCACAGGAGAGCCACCAGTAGGTACCCATATCAGAGATTCTACAGGCCCAGGACCCAATTCCTGGACCTCACGGATGAGCAGTGTCTCACCAGGGTCCCATTTGATAAGGCAGCCATCCACCTTCTCTGCCAGGAGCTCAAGCCGCTCCTCTGCTCCACTACCAGAGGTGCCAGTCCATGCACATCCACTCAAGGTTACCACAGCTTCACCTTCCTAGCCACTTGTAGTTTCCAATCTGTGGTGGCTGCCACTAAAGGTGAACACATGATAAGTGTATCATTTCTTCCCACATCCCCTTCTCTGCTCCCTGCCCCTCAGTCCCTTACCTCCCATCCCATGCCCCGACCCTGAATATGTTGGTGTGATAGTTTGCTGAATGATGTGTTACTACTTTCTGAAGGGCTGTTGGTGACATCATCCAGCCTACCAGCACTTTGAAAGGCCTCCTGGAAGGAGGGAAAGTGAAGAGGTTTCCCCTTCCATGGGCAGAAGTCTCAAAATGTTGGAAGAGGGTGGCGTTTGCTGCACAGGCAGATGTACCGATGCTCCTGAGCCTCTGGTGGTGGAGATGACATTCTTTTTGGTGCATATGCATACTGTGACACCAAGGGTATAGATGCAACTGTGGCAGGCTGGAGAGGTGCGGGGGGGGGGGGGGGGTTGGCTAAGGCATGCTGCTTCATGAAGTGGCTGAAAGGTATTTTGAGTGGTGGGCATGGCCCCTATGGCATCAGTGCTACCCATAGCTACTTGCATCATATATTTGAGAAGGTCAGTGCTGTGCACAGACCCACCATGGAAAAGTTCTGAAAGCTGTGCCTGCCAATGCCACACACTTTGCATGTTCACAGCAAACCACATGATCCCAGTGCACATTGGGCATGGGTATTGCTTCACACATGCAGTAATACACATGCAGAAGCAGCTGAACTGCTCATATGCATATGCAGGCCCCAACCCTGGGCAGATAATCACACTGTAATGGGACAAGCAATTGGGGGAAGAACTCTGGGTCAAGAGAATGGTGATGAGCCTGCGGCAGGGCATACTGTAGGAACAGGGCCAAAATAATTATGACAGAGATATTGCTGCTCATTCATTCTCACAGCAGAAGGGTCAGGGAGTGGCCTATGTGTCCTTTGGAGCTCTCTTCTAAATCAATGGTCACACCTTTGGTGTTAGGAGGGAATGGTGTGACCACTGCAGCAATGCTGAATGGGCCATGACCTCTGCACACACAGTGTGGAACGGAGAGGAGGTTTCCAGAGCAGCAGCCTAGTCATTGCAGCATTTCAACTTCAAGGAGAGGGGACAATATCACAGTATGCCATCAGGGATGGCCCAAGGGTTTCTGCCACCCCAGGCAGAAGCCCCAGCCATGCTGCTCCCCCTTTAAGCCACGTTGTACCACCCTCCATGTGCTGCCACCCCTGCTGTTGCCAATTCTATTGGTGGGGTTGAGGGGACAGCTGGGAGTGGCAGCAGGGGCAGCAGTGGCCTGCATCTGGCCTGCTGCCTATGACCCCCCTCTGACACAACTTCTAGTGGAGGGGGGTCAGGAGCACCAGGTCATGTGTGCCAAAGCACATGGCCTGCTGTGGGCACAATGCCACCCCAGAGGTCTGCCGCCTTGGGGACTTTATCCCAGATTTCCCCTGCTGCATGCACCCCTAGCAAAGCATACATTCCTGCAATGGATGAAGTCTATGGGGTGAGAGTGATAGGTGTTTGCATATCCACACACTGGACCTAGGTGGAGCGGAGGCAGCAACAAGAGATGGCAAAGCACAAAGGAAATGGTAGGAAGGGTGTAGGAATGTGTGCTACAGATAAATACTGCAAATCTGCAGTTGGTCAAGTCGAAGAGTGTTTTATAATCAAAAATCCACCAAACTCACTCTAAATAAACAAAAATTGTTCCGATATATGAAACAAAAAACTTTTCAACACCTGATGTAAAAACATGCAACTACAAGAAGGTCTCAGCAGCATGGGCTAGCGGCATACATAATTTTACTGCCAACATACATACGCCCCATCACATCAATGACCTTCTCATGGTGCCAAAAACCTTTGCTGCACTGGACAAAATTTCAACGCCCTGACGTCTCCATCATGAGCTCAAATAAACGTTTCACGGAAAATCCGCTTCATCAGGGGAAACCAGCTGAAACGACACAAACATCACATCACTACTATAGTGAGTTTGGTGGATTTTTGACAGATAAATACTGTGCTCCTGGGTGGCTCTTGATGAATCCAGGTCACCAACTCCTCTCACTGTCTATTATCTATCATTTGAAGCACCTGTTGCTTCAGGTCACTGAGGGGCTGAGGCTAGCCATCTGGTCATCTCCCCATGGTCTTCTGCTTGATTTTCCTTTTTATCTCCTTCACAATGGTAAATAGCATTCACATGGTGAAAGATGCTCAGCCAAAGTTTGTTTCTGATGGGCCTTCATAAGGAACCAGCATGGCCCAAGAGCACTCTCTAGTGCTTGAGGACCTCCCACAATATGAGTTTGATCTCATCCTGGCAGACGTTGTCCTTTCTGGTGCACTTTGGTGCCATTACTTGGTCAGAAACAGCACAGCTCACAGCATTTCTAAAATGGGCCCACAAACTTGCATGCTTCAGCTTTATAAATGTGTATGGGGGCATTACTTGTACATCCCCATTTTACACGTGCTTCTTTCTGAAATGAGCTGCAGGTGGGCATGTCTATGGGATATAAATGTGTGCAATGTCCATTTTAGAAATGGGGGGATTTAAACTAGCTAACTCACATGTTCCTGATTGCGAAATAGCCACTTCATGGAGAGCAATTGGGATAATACCTCTACTGCCTAAGCTGCTTCCAATCTAGCTGCAGGATTTAGGTGAGGAGCACTAGTTCTGGCATGGGTTCACATATATGGAGGGGCACTCTGTTTATTAGGGGCTGATTTGTCACTTTTGTGTGCCTTACCTGTTTGTATCCATAGAAGACTACCTCCTTCACAATGGGTGGCTGTACATTGAGGAAGGAAGGAGAGCTGGTAGGTGAGACAGCTTTGTGTGTTGGAATATTAGAAGCTTCATGCTTATATAGTAAATGACATAGTAAATGACGGCAGATAAAGACCGTATGGTCCATCTAGTCTGCCCAGTAAGATGGCCGGAGTAAGATGGCAGGAGTAGGTGCCACTCTGTGCAGGCCACCCCTCCCCATGTCTTTGTTTAGGGGCGAACCCACTCTCCATGCAGGACACCTCTATTTGTTGAGAAGTTAGATGATTCAGTTTATTTTGATTTTATTCTGTTGCTATAAATGGATCCATTGTGTCTGTCCCATGCCATTTTGAATTCTGCCACTGTATTTCCTCCCACCACCTCCATTGGGAGGGCATTCCAAGCATCCACCACCCTTTCAGTGAAAAAGTATTTCCTGACATTGCCTTTCAATTTACCCCCTTGCAGCTTCATGTTATGCCCTCTAGTTTTACAGGTTCCCCGTCTTTGGAAGAGGTTTGTTTGTTCATTATTTCTCCTTAAGTATTTAAAGGTCTGAATCATATCTCCCCTATCCCTCCTCTCCTCCAAAGTGTACATATTTAGGTTTTCAAGTCTCTTCTCATAAGGCTTCTGACGCAGGCTCCAAATCATTTTGGTCGCCTTCCTCTGAACAGTTTCCATTCTTTTTACATCCTTTGCAAGATACGGTCTCCAAAACTGAACACAGTATTACAAGTGAAGCCTTACCAGTGACTTATACAGTGGCATTAGAACCTCTTCCTTTCTGCTGGTAATTCCTCTTCGTATGCAGCCCAACATCCTCCTGGCTTTTGCCACTGCCTTGTCGCACTGTTTTGCCACCTTGAGATCTACAGAAATAATCACACCAAGGTCTTTCTCCTGATCCATGCACACCAACCTCTCGCCCCCTAACACATACATTTCCCTTGGTTTCTGCTGCCCAAGTGCATGACTGCACTTCTTTGCATTAAATCTTAATTGCCAAGCATTAGACCATTCTTCCAGCTTTTGTAGATCTTTTCTCATGTTAAGCACTCCCTCGGGGGAGTCCACTCTGTTGCAAATTTTTGCGTCATCTGCAAAAAGACAGACCTTTCCATTCAGTCTTTCAGCAATATCACTCACAAATACATTAAACAGTTCCGGGGCCCAGGACCGAACCCTGGGGCACCCCGCTAATCACCTTCCATTCCTCCGAGTGAGCTCCATTTACCATCACCTTCTGTTGTCTATCAGTCAACCAATTTATGATCCAGTTTATCACTTTGGGACCCATTCCCAAACTACTGAGTTTATTGATAAGCCTCCTATGTGGGACAGTATCAAAGGCTTTGCTGAAATCCAGGTAGATGACATCCATTGCATGCCCCTGATGTAGTTCTGTGGTCATCCAGTCAAAGAACTCAATCAGATTTGTTTGGCAAGACCGTCCTTCGGTAAAACCATGTTGCCTCGGATCTTGCAGCCTGTTGGTTTTGAGAAAGTTCACTATTCACTCCTTCAGAAGTGCCTCCATTACTTTTCCCGCCACTGAGGTAAGGCTCACGGGCCTGTAGTTTGACACATCTTCCCTGCCATCACTTTTGTGTAGAGGTACGACATCAGCCATTCTCCAGTCCTGAGGAACCTCTCCTGTTTTCAAGGAACTGTTGAAAACATCCTTTAACGGCCCAGCAAGAACCTCTCTGAGCTCTTTCAGTATCCTGGGATGTATCCCATCCGCTCTCATGGCTTTGTCCACTTTCAGTTTTGCAAGTTGTTCTAACACATCATCTTCTGTGAATGGTGTGGTATCTACTTCATTCCCATTTTTATATTTGGGAGTCACAGTTGGTCCTTCTCCAGGATTTTCTTTAGTAAAAACAGAGCAGAAGTATTTATTTAGCAATTCTGCTTTTTCAATGTCCCTTTCCACGAGTCCGTTCCCAGCACTTCTGAGTCCTGCGATTTCACTTCTGATCTTCTTCCTTTCCCGAATATACCTGAAGAAAGTTTTGTCGCCACATTTAACATCTTTAGCCATCTTTTCCTCTGCCTTTGATTTTGTTATCCTTATTTCTCTTTTTGTCTCTTTGAGTTTGATCCTGTATTCATTTCTGTGTTCCTCTGTTTTCAAGCTTTTGAATTTTGTGAAAGCTGCGTTTTTTGCCTTTATTTGAGCAGCCACTTTGGAAAACCAAATAGGTTTCCTTCTCCTTTTGTTTTTCTTTACTTTTCTTACATATTTATCTGTTGTCCCTTTTATTGCCACCTTTAGTTTAGCCCATTGAAATTCCACTTCCCTTTTCTCCTTCCACTCTGTCAACTCCTCCTTTAGGTACTCGGCCATTTTATTGAAGTCAGTATTTTTGAAGTTTAGGACTTTGAGCTTGCTATAGTTGGACTGCACCTTGGTTTTTATCTCAGGCTACACCGTGTGATGATCGCTGCTGCTCACAGGTGCACCCACCCAGACATTCGACACGCTATCACCGTTGGTGAGCACTAAATCCAGCGTTGAGCTTTCCCTTGTTGGTTCCATCATCATTTGTCTAAGTAACGCATCTTGGAGAGCATCCACAATTTTTTTGCTTCTTTCCAGATTTGCAGAAGGAGTAATCCAATCCACATCGGGTAGATTAAACCAATATGATCACTTCCCCCTTTGTGGCTATTTTGACAATGTCTATAATCAATTCATTATCTAACTCTTCAATTTCAGTTGGAGGTCTGTAAACTACAGCAGTATGGATGACAGTGCCATCTCCTCTTTCCAACAAAACCCAGAGCGCTTCTTCTTTTCCCCATGCCCCCTGCATTTCAGTAGCTTTAATATTGCTTTTGACATACAAGGCTCCTCCTCCTCCTCTTCCATTTTCGCTGTCTCTTCTGAATAGATTATAGCCAGTGAGATGCAACAGGGGAGAGTAGGGCTCTAGGGAGTGGTGAGGAAGGGCTTTTATGTTTAAATATGTATATCTATGCTCAGCAAGACTCCCACGGTCAATTTTACCTATTTCATTGGGGCAGGGGGCTGAGCCTCAGGATGGTTGCCTGAACATTATCATGTATTCTGTGTTTTCATATCAACCATTGTCATGTATACATGGCTATATCTGCAGTTTGGTTGCGCTATGTGCATACTTGTATTAAACATGTTTCTTACACTGGTAACTGGGATCCAGCCTCGCTTCTTCATGTGTGCCTGCTGGTATTGATGTAGATAGCTCTCCACCTGACCTATGTCTACCTATCTGTGTCAGTGGTCACAGGCCAAGATATTCCTTGGACCATCCAGTGGATGCTGACAGTTACCCTGTGCACCAGGGAATGCATGTCTTGGTGGCAACTGTGGGGGGAGCAGCATGGCCGGTTATGTGCCTCTGCCGCCGCCCACCTGGGCCAGCTGCCTTAGGCAGCCGCCTAGCTTGCCTAATGGATGGGCTGGTCCTGTATGGATATTCTAGAGCTTGCTACAATATTTACAGTGCTGCTTTGTTCTGGGTAAATTGCTGCTGATATGGTATGGTAAGTTTGCTTCGTTGATCCACAGTGTCTTTTGTAAGGTTTTGTTAGTTCACAATATGCCTGGCACTGGTGAAAACCAGAATCAGATTTTTTTTAAAATATATATTGAGTTTATGGCTGAATGTCCTAATACTGCTCTGCACCCTGTGGATGCAGAATATATATAAAAAAAAAAACCAAGAACCATAATGCAGTTAATAACAACAAAATAAAATGAGTTATAATTTTATAATTTGGGGGCATGTTTACTAAAACCCCGGTAAAGTGCGGGCCCCGGTAGTGTGCGGGTGCCATATAAGGAGTGGGCGTTCCGTCCTGAAAAAGAAAAGCCGGAATTTACATATGCGCTAAGGTGCGCGGCGCCCATGTGCGCCCCGCACCTTAGCGCATGAGATAGCTGCGCGGGAGGCATAAGTGGCGCGCTGAAGTGCAAGAAAAAGAGCAGAGCCACAGCACAATGGTTAAGACACTGACCAACGGTGCAAGGATCAGGGGTTCAATTCCACTGCAGTGCCCAATGAAGACAACTGGCTGAGGTGTTAATTTATGAGGCACAGAAATACTGGGCAGCATAAGGTGGGGCACTAATGTTTTTGGCGGCATATTAATACTGGGCAGCATAAGGCGGCGCGCTGAAATTTATGGAGGCATTATAATACTGGGCGGTATAAGTGGCGCGCTGATGAGCAGGAAGAAAAGCAGCACCACAGCATAGTGGTTAAGACACTGACCAATGGTGCAGGGATCAGGGGTTCAATCCCCCAAAGTGCCCAATGAACAAGGCTGGCTGAGGCATAACATATTATGGGGAAGATTGCTTTAGGAGGCATTTTATTCATATTTTAATTATCACTACTAGCAAACGCACTCTCAAAGCGTGTTAACATAAGGCGCCCTATAAGGCACATTTTAAAGTGCACTGTCAGCCAAGGCACCCTAGAATGTTGCTTATAGGGCGCTTTAGAGGGTGCCGTATGAGGTACCACAAGGTCAGTGTACTGTTTTTATGGCAGCACTGTGCAGTTTAAGGAATGAAAAGCATAAGTAGGTGCGCTGACAGGCAAGGAGGAGCAGCAGTGGAGCACAATGGTTAAGGCACTGACTACTGATACAGGGGTCATGAGTTTGCTCCCCAGTGTGCCTAATACATAAGGCTGGCTGTGGCATAAGCTTTGCATTGTACATATTTTGTCCTGCAGCACTTTATTTTTATGTTATTAATTGCTGCCAGCAAACACGCCCTCACGTGCCGTAATTGAAGGTGCCGTATAAAGCACCCTATAAGGCACTCTATAGGGCACATTATAAATTGCACTGTCGGCCACAGCACCCTAAAATGTCCCCTATAGGGCACCCTATAAGTTGTGTTACAGGATAATGTATAGTGCACCTTATATGGATGGGAACCATAAGGTGCCCTATAGGGCGCCCTATAAAGCACCCTCAGAGGCACCTTATGGGTACAGTACTCTGAGGTGTTTTTGCTGGCATCAAAATATGTACATTAAAAAAAGATAATGCGTTGGACAACCCTATCAAATAACCCCACTGTGGGTTTGAACCCATGATCTCTGGCTTCAGAGTCAGGGAAGTAACCATTGGGTTACAGCTCCATAGCTGCTAGCAAGCCCCTGGCTGGCTGCAGAGAGCATGCACGTCACCACACAGACAGTCTGCTGTGGTCACCAGGATAGGGTTAGCCCACCCATACCCATGATGCACTGCACATGCAAATCAGCTGTCCACAGATTAACACAAGATGGGCAATGCACCCCCACAGCACCTAGGCCTGGTAGAGGGAAGTGACCATGTGCACCCACACACCACCTCGGCCTGGTAGGGGGTACTGACCGTGTGTTTTACTGGCACAGAGTAGCTACACACCGTCACATTGTGCGGGTACTGTACTCACCCTGAGGGTGCGGTGAGGCACCCAGGTCCAGGTCCACAACACCTGCCATGGCTGAAAGAGGCCATGCCAGAGGTCCAAAGCTGTGTTAATGTGTGAGATAGGTAGTTTCTTCACAAACACCTTGGATATCTTTGTCTGTTTCAGTCAGGTGTAGCTCCCATGGACTCCCAGGTGGGCCATGCACCACCACTCTCCTCCAGGGCCAAGGGTGGCAAACAGGGCCTCCCATCAATAGATCCACATTCTACCTCCCTGCAAAGTTGGCAGAAGAGGGGACCATCAACCCTGGTCCTGCTGAGGAACAGACACCCCACAGGGCAGTCAATGCAGCTCTATACACATCCATAACACAATAGCAGACAGACATTAGGCCTGGATATGGTGAGCTGCACCCCACCACCATCTGATATTCTCCTGCAGCAAGTCATCAGCCACTGCACCCAGCAAGCTGCTCCATCAAGACACATACCAGCTGCAAACAGTGTGCTAGTTAGTCCACAGTGCATGCACCCAGAACTGGGATGTCAGCATACACAGAAAGCAGATAAATCAGTGACTGGGCCCCAAAGGAAACCCATATCTATCACATGAGAGCAATACCATATAGCACTATGGGGGTGGCTAGTCATGCTGTGGTCACTGCACAGTCAGGGTGAGAGTGATCTCTCAGCAGGACATACTGAGGTCACCCTGTCTTTGTAGGTGGTGGCCGGGCACTAAAATGTCCCAGTCAGTGCCCTATGCCCTGTGCAGATGCACCCTGGCCAGGCCACCCTGTCTGGCCTATACCCATGGTACCTTGCTCCTCATTATGCACATTGGCAGCCCAATACTGGCAACATTGCTGGCAGTGTGGGCTGTGGAAGGTGTTTGTAGCCACCACACACTGGATAAACAGACAGCCAGCCCCACACCTATGCCAGCATTGTGCTACTATAGAGGAGTCCAGCAGCTATACCCACCACACTAGTCCTGGGCACAGTACAGGCATGGATATGGTACGCAATACTGTTGGGGGTCACTCCCCAGGGTGGTAAACACTGTCAGAGACCAGACCTGCAGCGCACACCGCAGACATCACAATGATTGTTATGGTGGAGATCAATGAGCAAAATGTGCTTAACGTAGGGATTGATATCTGCCAGTTATCATGGGCAACGTTTGATAGCTGTGTACCATATACCCAGGTGTAGGGTGGCATTGCTAAGGTATGCAACTGCTAGTATTGGGAGATACAGGCAGGGCCCAATGTCCTGCCTCTCCAGGAGGCATTGACCAATGGGGCCTGTGGGTGTGTGTGTGGGTGTGTCTGGCCCTGTTGGCTGCTGCTTTACAGCAGAGTGTCCCAACTCCAGTCCTGGTGTTCCAACCACTGTTCGGGTTTTCATGCTGTCCCTCATAAATATGCATGAGCTACATCAGCATACCATGGGGGTGGTGCATAGATATGCAGCACAGGCATCTTTATTAGAGGCAGCATGGATCCTGAATGGTGTGGGGCCCTCCAGGACTGCATTTGGGACACTCTGCTCTAGGTAATGCGGCTGTTTATGGTGTCTGTGTTTGGTGTGGTAAAATATTTATTTATTTACATTCTCTTATATACCGCGCTATTCTGCATCAGTGCGGTTTACATTGAACAAACTGAAATTACATTGAACAGGGCATTATAACTTGGAGATAACTATTTTACAGGGAACATGGGCTATGGAGGGTTAAGTGGCTTGCCCAAGACCACAAGGAGCACCTGTGGGACTAGAAACCCCAGTCCTTCCGGCCCAAGGTTGCTGTCCTCTAGTGGGATTTGAACCCCCGACCTTCCTTACTATCACGGTTTAGTTGTAGGAAAAGTATGTGGACTGGATTGGCAGTAGCCCTAGCTGGGCTTTGAACCTGTGACCTATCTATTCCTGTACACACTGTCTGTGTGCACTGCACCACCGTGTTGCCACAGATATGCTGTGTTCCCTGGGGAGTCCATGACTGTACATCCAACAGAGCCTGTCTGTTGCGGTGGACGGTGCCAGCCTGCACAGGCCTAGGCCACTGTCTGCTGTGGCTAGCAGCCACTGCCCCCTCCACCACCTGTACCCTTCTGCCATCATGCTGACATGTCCTCATCTTGGAAAAAGCATATGATCTGATTGAGTTGTGGCACTCCAGGACTGAATTTGGGGGACTCGGCTGTAGGTAATGCCCATTGTTATGGTTTGTGTGCGGTGTAGGGTAAAATATAGGTGTTGGAACCATGCTTATGTTCTCTGCAATAAAGGAGTGTCTGTACTATCACTGTTTAGTGGTGGGTAAAACTATGGGGACTGGGTTGGCAGGAGCCCCAGCTGGGATTTGAATCTGTGACCCTCTGGTTTTACAGGCACTGGCTGTGTCCACTGCACCACAGAGACAGTGCAGTCTCTGGAGATAGGAAACCTGGCCGCACGAGTCAGACACCCTGCTCTGCACAATTTTACTGTGGGCTCGTTTACCTTGTATGGGGACAAAGGTGCACATAAACCTCAAAAATGACCTCCAAAAAAGGGGGGAAAAAACAAAACCAAGCTGGGCAACAGTGATATCAATGGGCAACATGAAAAAACACTCCCAGGAAAGCTCCATTAAAATGCAGTGATTTTTGAAAGAGTCTACGGAGCGTAGACCCTTCCAAAAATCATTTCTTTTTTTTGGAGCTTTCCTAGGAGTGTTTTTTATGGTTGCCCATTAATATCACTGTTGCCCAGCTGGATTATAATTTATTTGGAATTTGTTGTGGTCATTTTCAATTTCTATTTGCTATTTTGTTCTGTGCACATGTATCATACTGCTCACGTTTTGCAGGTTTCCCCGGTTTTGCTGTACATTGCTGACGGAAATGGTTTCTCTTCCCTTTAAATCGGCTCTAATGCGAGGGTTTCACTCGCGGTATTTTTTTTGCCGAAATTCAGCCCCGCTCCTGTGCGGGGAGCCTCTCCCCTCCCACTCTCCACCCATTGACCCCATCCCCCTGCCCCTCGGGAGCCTTCCTCCGCCCTCGAAATGCCTTTCCACGCCTCTATCGCACATCAGCGTGCCGCGCACTTTTGCGGGTGGCGCGCACGCGTGCAGGGCACCAAAAATGCACTATTAGCGTGCGCTAAGGTACCTTAGCGCACGCTCAAGTGCGCCCCGCACAATTGCGCTGTTTAGTAAACATACCCCTTGGTGTTATAAACTGCTGTGGTTCTCGTTTTTTCTTTTAGTTCCTTGGTGTGTGAGCATCTTGCATTTCCTTTGTTTTTTGCAGACTATTTATTTACATTAACACCATGTTGGTCCAGTGCGCAGTGTCAGAGGAGTTATGTTGTGGTTGCCAAGCAGCTCTTGTTGTTTGGCATCATGCAAAAAGAGCTCAGAAAAGAGTTGTCGGAAAAATGGGGTGAAGTGTAGCCAGCATTAATAGTAATTAGGGAGGAGGCGCCAATCTATAGGTTGCGAGGGGGTGCCAGAAACCCTAGCACCGGCCCTATCCATGTGGATGAGGAGAGAGAAGCCTTTTGCTGGTCTTGCAACACACCTGCCAGGTCTTGAACCATTGTACTAAAGCAATGCTTAAATAGGCCTTAAACACTATAATTTGGGATGGGTAATTTTGGGTCAGCCAATTGCCATCTGGTTTCCAAGCTAATCGCTCCTCTATTTTCAATTCTTGTTTTAAAGGTACACCCTTTTAGCAACTCCTGGCTAAAAGGCAGGAAAACTGCAAACAAGGACTTGGATTCCATTACCTGCCTTTTCAATCAAGTCATGTTACAGTATGTAGCTCCCTTCCCCAGAGAGCTTACAATTTGTAACGGAGGCAATGCAGGATGAAATAACTTGTCTAAGAACACAAAGAGCATCGGTGGGAGAAGGTCTCAGTTCACTGCTCTGATCTCCAGGTCATTCCTTCACACCTCAACATCATAACATAGAACTAGATGATCACCCTACAGTGGGGGTTCTCGAACACACCTAGCCAGTCAGGTTTTCAGGATAAACACAATGAATATGCATGAGAGAGATATGAATGCATATTCATCGTGGTTATCTTGCAAGCCTGACTGGCTAGGTGTGTCCCAAGGACTGGGTTGAGAACCTCTGCCCTACACCAAGGGGCATGTTTACTAAGTTTGGCTAACAGTTAACATGGGCTATTTGTAACTAGGTCCCATTGAATAACATGGGATCTTGTTACAACTAGCATGTGCTGTCAGGCCAGCTTAGTAAACATGCCCCCCAAATTTTCTTTCTTTTGTCCTACTCACTAGCAAATGTTATAGAGTTTGGGTTTCCATTACAAAGCATTCTGGGGTTGGTAGACCTGTTGTTCTGTACTGGTAACATCACCGTTGGGGAAATACTAGCATCAGAATGAATTGAATGGAAATGCAGAAAGAAAAAAAGAATAATGCATATTATGATAAACTAAAAACTCATTTTACAACACTTTCACATACTGTTGGTTTTAAATAAAGGAAGGAAATCTCCTTACACCTGGTGGTTCTATCCACATGCTTAGCGCTCTCTGTGCTTGGCCATGACACTCGCTGTTCAGTTGCCAGGCAACCACAACACTGTCATCTGTACTTGCAAAATAGATAGAACTGTTTTCCCAGCTGAATGCAGGATTTCAGCTTAGCCAGCTGAAACTATCCCATGTAGGCATATGATGCTTAAAATGTAGCACTGTGCAGTCTTTGCAGCGAATCCCTTATCGTTCAGTAGAATAAATTAATATGAAAAGAATTCTGCAGAGTCTCTATTGGCTGCCTATTACCTGGAGGAAATTCAAACTTCTCAAATTTTTTAAATCTCACAGAGTGACAACTTCTTGCACAAGAAGGATATACTAAAGGACTATGGGACTCTTTTACTAAAGCCCGATGACCATTAGTGTGCGTTTTAATATATGGCAACTGGCAGCCGGGAATGCTAAGATGGGGTCATGCCAGCAACAATGAGTTAAAGCGCACAGTAATCATGATGCGGTGTGGTATGGGCAGTGGGCGGAGAGGGCACACTGCCACCCGCTCAGTGGCAAAAAGGCATTTAGTGCAATGGGTGTCATTAGGTACACCTTCATTAAGTGTAACAAGCCTTAGCATTTGCAATCATACACTAAGGGGTATGTTTACTAAACTCCGCACATTTGCGCACCGCACATTAGCGCACTAAAAGCAGCAACTTAAGTGCTCTTAAGCGCCCCACACACGTGCGACGAACCCCCGTGCAGGTGCGGGACACACTAACGGGCCCCGCACAAGTACGGGCCCGCAAATGTCCGATAGAGGAGTGGAAAGGCTAACGGAGGGCGGAGGAAGGCTCCCGAGGGGCGGAGAGACGGGGTTAATGGACGGGGAAGGGGAGGGGAGAGGCTCCCCGCACATTATCGGGGCCGAATTTCCATGTAAAAACTACTGCGAGTGAAACACTCGCGGTAGAGTGCATTTAAAGGGAAGAGAAACCATTTACGTCAGCAATGTACAGCAAAACCGGGGAAACCTACAAAACGTGAGCAGTGTGATACATGTGCACAGAACAAAAGTGCAAATAAAACATGAAAATGACCTCAACAAATTCCTAAAAATTATGATTAAGCAGGGGAACAGTGCTAGCAATGGGCAACAATAAAAAACACACCCAGGAAAGCCCCAAAAACAAAAAATGATTTTTGGAAGGGTCTACGGAGCGGAGACCCTTCCAAAAATCATTTCCTTTTGTTGGAGCTTTCCTGGGAATTCTTTGATGTTTGCCCATTAATATCACTGTTGCCCAGCTTGGTTATATTTATTCCCCCTTTTTTCGCTGTCATTTGCGGGGTTCATTTGCACGTTTGTCTCCGGACAAGGTGAATGAGCCCACAGTAAAAATGTGCAGAGCAGGGTTTCCGACTCATTCGGTCAGGTTTCCTATCTCCAGGGACTGCACTGTCTCTGTGGCCACAGTGTGGTGCAGCAGACAGAGCCAGTATCTCTAGGACCAGAGAGTCACAGGTTCAAATCCCAGCTGGGGCACCTGCCAGCCCTGTCCCCACAATTTACCCACCACTAAACAGAGATAGTAAAGACACTCCTTTATTGCAGAGAACATAAGCATGCTTGAAACACCCATATTTTACCCTACACCGCTCACACACCAGAACAATGGGCAGTACCTACAGCCGAGCCCCCAAATGCAGGCCTGGAGTGCCACAACTCAATCAGATCATATGGTTTTACTACGATAAGGACATGCCAGCATGTTGGCGGAAGGGTACAGGTGGTGGAGGGGGCAGTGGCTGCTAGCCACAGAAGACAGTGGCCTAGCCATGTGCAGGCTGGCACGTCCACTGCAACACAGGCCCTGTTGGATGTACAGTCATGGACCTCCCAGGGAATTCAGCCAAACTGTGGCAACACAGTGGTGCATTGCACACAGACATTGTATGCAAAAACAGAAGGTCACAGGTTCAAAGCCCAGCTGGGGCTACTGCCAATCTTGTCCACATATTTTTCCTACAACTAAACCGTGATAGTAAGGACAAAACTGTATAGCTAAGAACATATGCATGGATCATACGCCTATATTTTACCACACCAATCACAGACACCATAAACAGGCGCATTACCTAGAGCAGAGTCTCCCAAATTTATTTTTTATTTATTTATATTCTCTTATATACCGCACTATTCTGCATCAGTGCGGTTTACATTGAACAAACTGAAATTACATTGAACAGGGCATTATAACTTGGAGATAACTATTTTACAGGGAACATGGGCTATGGAGGGTTAAGTGGCTTGCAGTCCTGGAGGGCTCCACACCATTCAGGTTCCATGCTGCCTCTAATAATGATGCCTGTGCTGCATAGCTATGCACCACCCCCATGGTATGCAGATGTAGCTCATGCATATCTATGAGGGACAGCATGAAAACCCGAACAGTGTTTGGAACACCAGGACTGGAGTTGGGAAACCCTGCCGTAGAGCAGCAGCCAACAGGGCCAGACACACCCACACACACACCCACAGGCCCCATTGGCCAATGCCTCCTGGAGAGGCTGGACATTGGGCCCTGCCTGTATCTCCCAATACTAGCAGTTGCATACCTCAGCAATGCCACCCTACACCTGGGTATACAGTACACAGCTATCAAACGTTTCCTATGATAACTGGCAGATCTCCAGTCCAACGTAAAGCACAGTTTGCTCATTGAGCTCCACCATAACAATCAGTCAGATGTCTGCGTTGTGTGCTGCAGGTCTGGTCTCTGACGGTGTTTACCACCCTGGGATGTGACCCCCAACAGTACTGCGTCCCATATCCATGCATGTACTGTGTCCAGGACTGGTGTGGTGGGTATGGCTGCTGAACCCCTCTATAGTCGCACCATGCTGGCATAGGTGTGGGGGTGGCTGTCTGTCTATCCAGTGTGTGGTGGGTGCAAACATCTTCCACAGCCCACTCTGCCAGTAATGTTGCCAGTATTGGGCTGCCAATGTGCATAATGAGGAGCAAGGTACCATGGGTATAGGCTGGACAGGGTGGCCTGGCCAAGGTGCATCTGCACAGGGCACTGACTGGGACAGTCTAGTGCTCTGCTACCACCTACACAGACAGGGTGACCTCAGTATGTCCTGCTGAGAGATCACTCTCACCCTGACTGTGCAGTGAGCACTGCATGGCTAGGCACTCCCATAGTGCTATATAGTATTTCTCTCATGTGATATGTATGAGTGTCTGTTTGGGCCTCAGTCTGCTGACATCCCAGTTCTGGGTGCATGCATCTCCACTGGGAACAAGCACTATGGACTAACTAGCAGACTGTTTGTAGCTGGTATGTGTCCTGATGGAGTGGCTTGCTGCAGGAGAATATCAGATAGTGGTGTGTAGGCTTACCATATTCTGGTCTAATGTCTGTCTGCTATTGTGTTATGGATGTGTATAGAGCTGCATTGACTGCCCTGTGGGGTGTCTGCTCCTCTACTGCCACCTTTTTAGGGGGGTATGGGGTAGATCTATTGATGGGGGACCATGTTTGCTGCCCCGGGGGGGGGGGGGCTAGACTGAGACAGACAGACACTACCTATCTTACACATTAACACTGCATGGCCTCCATCAGCCATGGGAGGTGTTGTGGACCTGGTTCTAGGCGCCTCAGGGTGAGCACAGTACCCGCACAATGTGACAGTGTGTAGCTAATCTGTGCCAGTAGAACACACGGTCAGTACCCCCTACTAGGCCGAGGTGCTGTGTGGGTGCACCCGGTCACTTCCTCCTACCAGGCCGAGGTGCTGTGGGGGTGCATTCCACATCTTGTGATCATCTGTGGACAGCTGATTTGCATGTGCAGTGCATCATGGGTATGGGTGGTCTAACCCTATCCTGGTGAACACAGCAGACTGTCTGTGTGGTGACATGCAGGCTCTCTGCAGCCAGCCAGGGGCTTGCTAGCAGTTGTAGAGCTGTAGCCCAGAGCTACTCAATTCCAGTCCTGGTGGCCCGCAACCCTGCAGGTTTTTGGGATATCCCTAATGATATGCATGAGATATATATGCATTAGAGATAGCCTGCCAACCTGACTGGTGTTTGGCCCTCCAGGGCTGGATTTGGAGACCCCTGCCTTACACCTCTGTCATTTAAGATTGTAAGTGGGCAAGGTGCAGATGTCCAAGACATCAAAGAGGTTAGAATTTGTCACATTCCTCCTTGCTTCTCACCACCACCAAAATATTGTCTATTAGACGCTTTTTGGTGGTGTTGAGAATCTAGGAGGAATGTGACACATTCTATCTACCCTTTTGATGTCTAGAACATCTGTACCTTGCCCACTCACAATCTTAAATGACAGAGGTGTAAGGCAGGAGTCTCCAAATCCAGCCCTGGAGGGCCACAAACCAGTCAGGTTGGCAGACTATCTCTAATGCATATATATCTCATGCATATCATTAGGGATATCCCAAAAATCTGCAGGGTTGCAGGCCACCAGGACTGGAATTGAGTAGCTCTGCTGTAGCCCAATGGTTACTTCACTGCCTGTGAAGCCCGAGGTCATGGGTTCACACCCACAGTGGTGTTATTTGATAGGGTTGTTGAATGCATTATTTTTCTGTAACGTACATATTTTGATGCCAGCAAAAACACGCTCAGCGTACTGTACCCATAGGGTGCCTCTGAGGGCACTTTATGGGGCACCCTATAGGGCACCTTATGGTTGCCATCCATATAAGGTGCACTATACATGATCCTGTGATGCAACATATAGGGTGCCCTATAGGTGACAGTTTAGGGTGCCGTGGCGGACAGTGCGCTTTCTAATGTGCCCTATGGAGTGCGTTATGGGGTGCCATATACGGCACCTTCAATTACGGCACGTGAGGGCGTGTTTGCTGGCAGCAATTAATAAAATAAACATACGGTGCTGCAGGAAAAAATATGTACATTGCAAAGCTGATACCACAGCCAGCCTTACGTAGTAGGCACTCTGGGGAGCAAACTCATGACCCCTGTATCAGCAGTCAGTGCCCTAACCATTGTGCTCCACTGCTGCTCCTCCTTGCATGTCAGTGCAGCTACTAATGCTTTTCATTCCTTAAAATGCACAGTGCTGCCATCACAAAACATACTCTGACCTTGCGGTACCTCATATGGCACCCTCTAAAGCGCCCTATAAGCTACATTCTAGGGTGCCTTGGCAGAAAATGCACTTTAAAATGTGCCTTATGTTAACACGCTTTGGGGTGCGTTTGCTAGTACTGATAATTAACATGCCCCCTAAAGCATTCTTGCCCATAATATGCAATGCCTCAGCCAGCCTTGTTAAATGGGCTCTGTGGGGAATTGAACCCCTGATCCCTGCACCATTGGTCAGTGTCTTAACCATTGTGCTGTGGCTCTGCTTGCCTGTTTGCACATCAGTGCGCTGCTTATACCTCTCAGTATTAGACTGCCACAGGAACATCAGCGCGCCGCCTTATGCCGCCCAGTATTAATATGCCGCCAAAAACATCAGCGCGCCGCTTTATGACGCCCAGTATTTTACTGCCTCAAAAATTAATGTATAAGCCAGCTGTTTTTATTGGGCTCTGTGGGGGATTGAGCCCCTGCTCCCTGCACCATTGGTCAAGGTTCTGACCATTGTGCTGTGGCTCTGCTGTTCTGTTTTAACATCCGTGCACCACTTATGACACCCAGTATTAAAATGCCTCAAAAAACATTAGTGCGGCGCCTTATGGTGCCCATTATTTATATGCCTCCTAAAATAGCACCTCAGGCAGCTGTCTGCATTGTGCCGAATCGAACCCCTGCTCTCTGCACCATTGGTCAGTGTCTTCACCATTGTGCTGTAGCTTTGCTCTCCTGTTTGCACATCAACACTCCACTTATTCCTCCCGCGCAGCCACCTCATGTGCTAACGTGTGGGGCGCATATGGGCGCCGCGCACCTTAGCGCATATGCAAATCAGGGATTTCCTTCTTCAGCACGAAACGCCCACTCCTTATATGGCACCCGCACTCTACCGCGGCCCCGCACAATTTCGGAGTTTAGTAAACATACCCCTAACTGTTTTGTACATGCCAGACTTGATTTCTCACTCTACTCTCAAAGGACCAAATATCTGGAAAGCCCTTTCAGGAGGGATCTGGTTGGGACAAGATTATCTTTATTGCTGTAAAAAGATTGTGTGTGCCATTGAGTCAATGCTGACTCCTGCCAACCAAGCAGACCCTGGGTTTTCTTGGCAAGGTGTAAATGGAAGTAGATTGGTAAAACAATTAAAGTGTACCTGTTCTGCAGTGTTGATTAGTCCACCTTAGAAGATTTATTTTATTTAGCTAGATTTTTATACCGCCTTTCACCGGGTCAAAGCGGTGTACATGGAACAAACTCGATAACAGCTACAGTGTAACAATTTACTATATACTGTATAGCATGCATTAAATAAATAGAGTTGATTAACTATATTCAGATTTCAAATTTGAGAGGGTGTATCGGTTATATGGGGCATTTTATTGTATACAGCGAATGTCAGTTCTGAGGGAAGTTGCTTTCGCAGGGGATTATGTGATTGGGCTAAATTGCTCAGAGAAGAGGTTTGTTTTTAGGTGCTTCCTGAAGCTGCTGAGGTTGGTGATGTTTCTTACCGGGTCTGGTAGTGTGTTCCAGATTGAAGGTGCATAAAGTTGGAAGACTCATCCATAGGCCTGTTGGTTGAACTTAGTTCTGGCATGGGGAATAACAAGTGTGTTCCTGGTAGAAGCTCATCGTGATCTGTTGGGTTTTGGGGTTTGAAGCAGAGTGTGGAGGTGAGCGGGCGGGGAGGGAGGGGGGGGGGTGAGAATGGATGGCTTTGTGAGTCAGGAGGAGGGTTTTGTATTTTATACTACTGGGCAGTAGTAACCAGTGGAGTTGTTTGAGGATGGGTGTAATGTGGTCCTGTCTTGTTGCACCTTGGAGGATGCATGCTGTTGTGTGGAGAGTGGTCCTAGAGGAAGCATTGAGGCTTGTGGAAGGCCTTGGTATATAGTGTTGCAGAAGTCAAGATGTGGAAAAACTATGGCTTGGAGTGCAGAGCAGAAGTCTGGTGGTTCAAGGAATGACTGGAGACATTGCAGGTTTTTTTTTTAATATATTGTTCTGGTGATGCTGCTTATATGGGCTTTGAAGGAGAGGTGCTGATCAAGGGTGCTTCCAAGATATTTCACTTCCATCTGGACCTTCACATGTGTGTTGTTCAGGGTTAGGTCAGTTGGGGGGAGAATGTGTTGTCTTTTGTTATAAAGAGGGCTTCTGTTTTCTTATAGTTTATTGTTAGGTTGTTGTTTTTCAACCAGCTGGAGACATCAGCAAAATATTCTTATTGGGTAGAGTAGGAGAGTTGTTTCATGTTGAAAGTGCCATATAGCGTAATGTTGTCAGTGTAAATGTGGAAGTTGAGGTTGTGGGACCTGATAATTGAGCAGAGAGGTTGAGGATAGATGTTGAATAAAAGTGCTGAGAGGATGGATCCTTTGGAGACTCCTTGTTATTAGCGGTATGGGATAGAGGTGTTTGGGCCAATTTTTATCTACTGGTGCCATTTGGTTAGGAAGGTTTTAAAACATTGGAGAACTGTACTCTGGATTCTGGAGGATTGAAGAGGCTGGAAAATATTGTGGTTAATGGTGTCAAAGGCTAAGGAGATATCCAGGAAGATTAGTAGAAATTTTTGATTGGCATTTTGTATTCCTTTGATTTAGGGAGTTGTTGAGGGTGACCAGTAGTGTTTCTACTCCATGATGGCAGAATCCATGTTGCTGTGGGTCAAGTAGGTTGTTGCTGTCAATATGGTCACGTAGTTGATGTTGGATGGTTTTTTTCTATGAGTTTTGCAATAAAGAGGAGGCTGGCTATGGGTCTGTATGAGGCTGAGTCAGTAGGATTTAGGTCTGGTTTCTTCAGAATGGGGCATATGGAGGAGATTTTCAAGTACTGAGGCATTTCACTTTGTTGGAGTATTGATTGGGCGATTTTGGTGAGTGTGGAGCTGAGTTCTTTCTTGGTTGCCTTGATCCATGTGACTGGACAAGAGTCAAGGAGCAAGGTTGTTGTGTTGAGTGATGAGATGATGTTTTCAATGTGTTCCTTGTTGATGTTGCGAAAGAAGGTCCAAGGGTTCGAGTAGATGGTTTTGTCAGGGGGAAGGTGATGCTGGTTGGGGGTGAAGCTGCTTGTAGTGTGTTGCCAGTTGTTGGAGGGTGATTATGACTTCTTGGTTGTCATTGGAGGGTGTCCTTGTTAGTTATACCCCAAAGAGTTCTCTTGGACGATTGATTGAGGAGTTGAGGAGTTTCATGAAGTATTTGCACTTTGCCTTGTCTGTTGGGGTATGGTAGTCTTTTAGTAGCCTTAAATAGTTGTGTCTGTCTTCATTGTTCTTGGATTTCCACCATTTCCATTCTTGTTTTCGGAGTTGAGTTTGATGGTTAATAGATTTGGGGTGTACTGTGGGGTTTTCGAGCGTTTCTCGAGCGAGTGTGATGGAGTAGTTGCAGCGGTGGCTGCTTTTTTCAGTGATGTGGTTCCAGTTTTCCATTATTATGTGAGGGTCACTTGAGTCGATTTCTAGCTGAGGAAGGATGTCTTCTATAAATTTGTCCTTGTTGAACTGCTTGAATTGCCTTCTCATTGGTTGAAGGATGGGGATGAGCTAGGGCTGGCATGGGGGAGAGAGAAGCTTATTAATTTGTGGTCACACCATGGTACTGGGTAGGTTTGAATAGAGTAGGGGTGCAGCTAGGGTTGTATGGATGGTGAAGAAGATCAGGTTGAGGGTGTTGCCCTTTTCATGTGTGGCTGTTAATACAAGCTGACTGAGGTCCATTGCTATATTGCTTCTAGGAATGAGCAGGCAAACATTGGTTGTAATGATGGGAGGTTAAAGTCTCCTAGGACTAGGAAGTCTTTGTTCATGTTAATGACCATGAGTACTCCATCCAGGATGTTGGAAAGGTCAGTGGTGGTTGTGGTTGGATTCCTGTATATGAGGTCAATTGTTTGTTCATTATGGTGAGGGCATCAGATTCGTTTGTGCTCTCAGTTTCATGGTATCAGAATTTGAGGTTTGTTTTTGCTACGATCATCACACCTCATCTCTTTGTTTGTATCAAAGGTAGTGGAAGAGGGTGTAGCCATCTGAAGTGAGTTGGTTTAGTAGTACGTTGTCTGTTTCCGTGATCCATATCTCTGTTATGCATAGTATGTCCAGGTGTTGAGAAGGAAGTAAGTCTCTAATGGTGGGGATTTGGTTTCTAATTGAGCAGGCATTAAGGAGTGCACATTGGAGCATGTGCATGGGGGGTGGGGGGGTGTATGTTGCTTGAAGTCATGGAAGCATGGTTAGGTGAGTAAAGCATGTATAGAGATGAGAGGTCCTGAGTTTGAATCCCTGATGAGTCCTCTGCTTTTTTTTTCTGATGTTATAGTGGAAGAACATTTTGCATCCATTGATCACCAGATGGTATGGTTCTATATTAGGACTAGGGCTGATAAAATCCAGTCAAAAGCGAGGGTCTTAGACTTTAAGAAAACTAACTTTGCCAAGATGGGCCAGTACCTCAGGGAGTCGTTATCAGGATGGGAATAGCTGGGGATGCAGAAAAACAGTGGGCAAAACTGAAAGGGGATATTTTAAGGCAACCAACCTTTTTGTTAAAATGGTAAATAAAGGTTAAAGGAAAAGGAAAACGCTATGGTTTTCAAAAAAAGTAGCTGAAAAGGTGAAGAAAAAGGGTGAGGCCTACATGAAATACAAGAGATCACAGAGAGAGGACGACGCATCTATATTGGGAAAAACTTAGAGAAGTTGCAAAGTAGTCAGGAAAGCAAAAAGAGGAGGAAATAGCCAATGCAATAAAATGGGGGGAATAAGACATTTTTCAGATATGTTAGTGAGAAGAGGAAGGGCAAAAGTGGTATTGTCAGACTCAAAGGTGAAGGGGAGGAATATGTAGAAGCTGATAAGGATAAAGCAGAATTGCTTAACAAATATTTCTGTTCTGTGTTCACAGATGAAGAACCAGGAGCAGGACCTAAGAAAACACCACAAACAGGAACACAAGCGAGGGGCATCTTGAAGAATTTTCAGAAGACTGTGTTCGTGAGAAACTAGCTAAACGTAAAGTAGACAAAGTGATGGGATTAGATGGGTTGCACCCGAGAATACTGAGGGAACGAGGACATTCTAGCAGCTCCACTGACTGATCTTTTCAATGCGTTGGAGTCGGAACTGGTTCCAGAGGTCTGGAGAGAGGCACATGTGGTCCTTTTACAGAAAAGTGGAAGTAAGGATGTGTTTGAAAACTACAGGCTGGTTAGTTTAATCTCAGTGGTGAGTAAATTATTACTGCTGCTGAAAGATAAAATAGTGAGATTTCTGGAGTCCAAAGGTTTACTGGATCCAAGGAGGCATGGATTCACCAGAGGCAGGTCTTGTTAACTCTGTATGATGTGCTTTTCTGACAATCTGTATGTAAACAAAATTTGTACCTGCCTTGATTCGGCAGTTTCACAATAGTAATCCTACCCGCTTCTGATCGCTGGAAGGAGCGGGCTACAAATGCTTGCTAAATAAAATAAATAAATAAATATCTGATTGATTTCTTTGACTGGGTGACCAGGCAGTTGGACCGAAGGAGAGCTCTAGATGTGGTATATTTAGATTTCAGTAAAGCCTTTGACACCGTTCCTCACAAGCAACTTATAAACAAACTGAGCACCCTAGGGATAGACCCTAAAATTACTGCTTGGGTTAGAAACTGGATGAGGGAGAGGCGACAAAGGGTACAAGTGAATGGAGCTCACTCTGAGGAGAAGGAGGTTACCAGTGGTGTGCCCCAGGGTTCTGTCCTTGGTCCAATTCTTTTTAACATCTTTGTTAGTGATATTGCGGAAGGGCTGTCGGGTAATGTTTGCGTCTTTTTAGATGATACCAAAATCTGCAGTAGAGTAGGCACCCAGAATGGTGTAGATAGCATGAGGAGGGATCTAGGTAAGCTTGAAGAATGGTCTAGAATTTGGCAGCTGAGATTTAGGGGTATGTTTACTAAACAGCGCAAATGTGCGGGGAGCACTTGAGCGTGCGCTAAGGTACCTTAGCGCATGGTAATAGTGCGTTTTTGGTGCCCCGCACGTGTGCGCGCCCCCTGCACAAGTGCGCTCCGCCCGCACAAGAGCGGGGTGCGCTGATGTGCAATAGAGGCGTGGAAAGGCATCTCGAGGGCGGAGGAAGGTTCCCGAGGGATGGGGGGACGGGGTCAATGAGTGGAGAGTGGGAGGGGAGAGGTTGCCCGCACTGGAGCGGGGCTGAATTTTGGCAAAAAAAATACCGCGAGTGAAACCCTCGCGTTAGAGCCGATTTAAAGGGAAGAGAAACCATTTCCGTCAGCAATGTACAGCAAAACCGGGGAAACCTAAAAAACGTGAGCAGTGTGATACATGTGCACAGAACAAAATCTCAAATAAAACCTTAAAATGACCACAAGAAAAATTGAAAAATGTATAATTCAGCTGGGCAACAGTGATATCACTGGGCAACAATAAAAAACACTCCCAGGAAAGCTAAAAAAAAAAAAGAAATGATTTTTGGAAGGTTCAACGCTCCGTAGACTCTTTCAAAAATCACTTCATTTTAGTGGAGCTTTCCTGGGAGTGTTTTTTATGTTGCCCATTGCTATCACTGTTGCCCAGCTTGGTGTTGGGTTTTTTTTCCACTTTTTTGGAGGTCATTTTTGAGGTTTATTTGCACCTTTGTCCCCATACAAGGTAAATGAGCCCACAGTAAAATTGTGCAGAGCAGGGTGTTTGACTCGTGTGGCCAGGTTTCCTATCTCCAGAGACTGCACTGTCACTGTGGCCACAGTGTGGTGTCAGCGGACACAGCCAGTGACTGTAGGACTAGAGGGTCACAGGTTCAAATCCCAGCTGGGGCTCCTGCCAACCCAGTCCCCACAGTTTTACCCACCACTAAACAGTGATAGTACAGACACCCCTTTATTGCAGAGAACATAAGCATGGTTCCAACACCTATATTTTACCCTACACTGCACACAAACCATAACAGTGGGCATTACCTACAGCCGAGTCCCCCAAATTCAGTCCTGGAGTGCTACAACTCAATCAGGTCATATGCGTTTTCACAGATAAGGACATGTCTGCATGTTGGCTGAAGGGTACAGGTGGCGGAGGGGGCAGTGGCTGCAAGCCACAGCACACAGTGGCCTAGGAGTGTGCAGGCTGGCACCGTCCACCGCAACAGACAGGCTCTGTCGGATGTACATTCATGGACTCCCCAGGGAATGCAGCATATGTGTGGCAACACAGTGGTGCAGTGCACTCTGACAGTGTGTGCAAGAACAGAAGGTCACAGGTTCAAAGGCCAGCTGGGGCTACCTCCAATCCTGTTCACACATTTTTCCCACAACTAAACCGTGATAGTAAGGACAAACCTTTATTGCTGAGAACATACACATGGTTAATACGCCTATATTTTACCACACCAAACACAGACACCATAAACAGCCGCATTACCCAGAGCAGAGTCTCCCAAATCCAATCACGGAAATATCACTCTATTGGTTTCCTTGGATCTTTCTGCGGCTTTTGATTTGATCGACCACCGTACTCTTCTTTCTCGTCTATCTGATATAGGACTTCATGGTGTGGTGTGGCAGTGGTTCTGTTCTTTCCTCACAGCTCGCTCATTTTCTGTTCACTCTAATGGTCAATCTTCTGCTTCCTTCCCTCTCGCTTGTGGGGTACCACAAGGTTCTGTTCTCTCTCCTCTTCTGTTCAACATTTTTATGGCTCCCCTGTCACTGGTAATTCAACAGTTCCCTGTATCCTTTTATATGTATGCTGACGACATTATCTTACTTTTTCATACTTCCCCTCTGACTCCGGATATCACTCAGCTGAATCTTTGTCTCTCCCAGATCTCCGCCTGGCTGTCCCAAAACTTTTTACACTTGAATCCATCTAAGTCCACGGCTATGTGGGTTTCACTAAGTGGTTCTTGCCCTTCTTTGGTCCCCTCGATTGATTCTATTCCTCTCCCTCTTGTGTCATCCTTCCGCTATCTTGGTATAATTCTGGATTCCACGCTTTCCTTTCACCAGCATCTTACCTCCCTTATCCGCCGCTCCTTTGCTGCCTTACGTCAGATCAGAGCAGTTCGTTCCCTCCTCCTCTTTTCTTCCTTAGTTACACTTGTCCTAGCCTTAGTTATAAACCGTTCAGATTATTGCAATGTCTTTCTTGCCAACCTCCCTAAATCTCAGTTGTTACGCCTTCAGCGCATTCAAAATGCCGCTGCTCGACTTATCACATTTTCACACCGCTTTAATCATATCACCCCTATTCTTCTCCGTCTGCACTGGTTACCCCTCCGTTTTCGTTTTCAATACAAGTTTCGTATCTTAATTCATCGCGCCCTTCATACTAACACCCCCCTATATCTTGCAGATCGGATTTCACTTCACACCCCTTACCGTCAACTTCGCTCCCTCCATGCCAACCGTCTATCCCTCCCCCCCCCGTCACAAGCACACCTCGAACAAACTCGCCATGCAGCCTTCTTTTTCTTAGGCCCGGTATTATGGAATGCGCTACCACCATCTCTCCGATTAGAACCTTCTTACTCACAATTTAAAACATTACTCAAAACCCATCTGTTTCAGCAAGCCTTTCAACTTTTACTCGATGGTTTTTCCTGATGTTTCTTTTGTCACTATGAGTTGCTGTTGTATGTATACTTGTCTTGTCTTATACTTTGTCTATCCCTAGTCTTCCCTAATGTGGGCCTATTATTATTATTCTTATTATTTTTTATCCTTGCTGTAATTTTTTGTTTTTAGTAACTTTATGCTTTTAAATATTGGCCCTTTGTTTTGTTTTGTTCTGTTCTGTCCATTTTATCTGTTATACTTTTATATCTCTGCTTTCCTATTCTACATTGGCGTTCTTTTCCTTATATGTGCATTGCCAACCTTTTATTGTACACCGCTTTATGTTCCGACAAAAGCGGTATATCAAATTTTAATAAAGATAAAGATAAAGATAAATGCAGTCCTGTAGGGCCCCACACCATTCAGGTTCCATGCTGCCTCTAATAAAGATGCCTGTGCTGCATATCTATGCACCACCCTCATGGTATGCAGATGTAGCTCATGCATATTTATGAGGGACAGCATGAAAACCCAAACACTGTTTGGAACACCAGGACTGGAGTTGGGAAACTCCGCAGTAAAGCAGCAGCCAACAGGGCCAGACACACCCACACACACACCCACAGGCCCCATTGGCTAATGCCTCCTGGAGAGGCAGGACATTGGGCCCTGCCTGTATCTCCCAATACTAGCAGTTGCATACCTTAGCAATGCCACCCTACACCTGGGTATATGGTACCCAGCTATCAAATGTTTCCCATGATAACTGGCAGATATCAATGCCTACGTTAAGCACATTTTGCTCCTTGGGCTCCACCATAACAATCATTCTGATGTCTGCGGTGTGTGCTGCAGGTCTGGTCTCTGACAGTGTTTACCGCCCTGAGGAGTGACCCCCAACAGTATTGCGTACCATATCCATGCCTGTACTGTGCCCAGGACTGGTGTGGTGGGTATGGCTGCTGAACCCCTCTATAGTAGCACAATGCTGGCATAGGTGTGGTGGTGGCTGTCTGTCTATACAGTGTGTGGTGGCTGCAAACACCTTCCACAGCCCACACTGCCAGCAATGTTGCCAGTATTGGGCTGCCAATGTGCATAATGAGGAGCAAGGTACCATGGGTATAGGCCGGATAGGGTGGCCTGGCCAGGGTGCATCTGCACAGGGCATAGGGCACTGACTGGGACATTTTAGTGCCTGGCCACCACCTACATGGACAGGGTGACCTCAGTATGTCCTGCTGAGAGATCACTCTCACCCTGACTGTGCAGTGACCACAGCATGGCTAGGCACCCCCATAGTGCCATATAGTATTTTTCTTGTGTGATAGATATGGGTTTCCTTTTGGGGCCCAGTCACTGATTTATCTGCTTGCTGTGTATGCTGACATCCCAGTTCTGGGTGCATGCATCTCCACTGGGAGCATGCACTGTGGACTAACTAGCACATTGTTTGCAGCTGGTATGTGTTGTGATGGAGCAGCTTGCTGGGTGCAGTGGATGATGACTTGCTGCAGGAGAATATCAGATAGTGGTGGGGTGCAGCTCACCATATCCAGGCCTAATGTCTGTCTGCTATTGTGGTATGGATATGTATAGAGCTGCATTGACTGCCCTGTGGGGTGTCTGCTCCTCTACTGCCACCTTTGCAGGGAGGTAGAATGTGGATCTATTGATAGGAGGCCCTGTTTGTTGCCCTCGGCCTGGGGGTGGTGCATGGCCCATGGTGGCTACACCTGACTGAATCAGACAGAGATATCTAGGGTGTTATGTGCAGGAACTACCTATCTCCTATCACATTAACACTGCTTTGGACCTCTGACATAGCCTCTTTCAGCCATGGAAGGTGTTGTGGACCTGGTCCTGGGCGCCTCATTGCACCCTCAGGGTGAGCACAGTACCCGCACAATGTGACGGTGTGTAGCTACTCTATGCCAGTAAAACACACGGTCAGTACCCCCTACCAGGCCGAGGTGGTGTGTGGTTGCACATGGTCACTTCCCTCTACTGGGCCGAGGTGCTGTGGGGGTGCATTGCCCATCTTGTGTTAATCTGTGGACAGCTGATTTGCATGTGCAGTGCATCATGGGTATGGGTGGGCTAACCCTACCCTGGTGACCACAGCAGACTGTCTGTGTGGTGACGTGCATGCTCTCTGCAGCCAGCCAGGGACTTGCTAGCAGATACAGAGCTGTAGCCCAATGGTTACTTCACTGCCTCTGAAGCCAGAGGTCATGGGTTCAAACCCACAGTGGGGTTATTTGATAGGGTTGTCCAATGCATTTTTTTTTTAATGTACATATTTTGATGCCAGCAAAAACACCCTCAGCGTACTGTACCCATAAGGTGCCTCTGAGGGTGCTTTATAGGGCGCCTTATAGGGCACCTTATGGTTCCCGTCCATATAAGGTGCACTATACAATATCTTGTGACGCAACCTATAGGGTGCCCTATAGGGGACATTTTAGGGTGCTGTGGCGGACAGTGCAATTTATAATGTGCCCTATGGAGTGCCTTATAGGGTGCCTTATACAGCACCTTCAATTACGGCACGTGAGGGCGTGTTTGCTGGCAGCAATTAATAACATAAAATTAAAGTGCTGCAGGACAAAATATGTACAATGCAAAGCTGATGCCACAGCCAGCCTTACGTACTAGGTACACTGGGGAGCAAACTCATGACCCCTGCATCAGCAGTCAGTGTTTTAACCATTGTGCTACACTGCTGTTCCTCCTTGCCTGTCAGCGCACCTACTTATGCTTTTCATTCCTTAAACTGCACAGTGCTGCCATAAAAAACAGTACACTGACCTTGCGGTACCTCATACGGCACCCTCTAAAGTGCCCTATAAGCAACATTCTAGGGTGCCTTGGCTGATAGTGCACTTTAAAATGTGCCTTACAGGGCGCCTTATGTTAACACGCTTTGGGAGTGCGTTTGCTAGTAGTGATAATTAAAATATGAATAAAATGCCTCCTAAAGCAGTCTTCCCCTTAATATGTTATGCCTCAGCCAGCCTTGTTCATTGGGCACTTTGGGGGATTGAACCCATGATCCCTGCACCATTGGTCAGTGTCTTAACCATTGTGCTGTAGTTCTGTTCCTGTGATTGCACATCAGCGCGCTGCCTTATGCCGCCCAGTATTAAAAAGCCTCCTAAAACATTAGCGCGTCGCCTTATGCCCATCAGCGCGCAGCCTTATGCCGCCCATCATTTAAATGCCTCCTAAAATAATGCCTCAGCCAGCTGTAGCCATTGGGCACTGTGGGGGTTTGAACCCCTGATCCCTGCACCATTGGTAAGTGCCTTAACCATTGTGCTGTGGCTCTGCTTTTCGTCCTGCACATCAGCGCGCCACTTATACCGCCCAGTATTATAATGCCTCCATAAACATCAGCGCGCCGCCTTATGCCGCCCAGTATTAATATGGTGCCAAAAACATCAGCTTACCACCTTATGCCACCCAGTATTTCTGTGCCTCATAAATTAACACCTCAGCCAGCTGTCTTCATTGGGCACTATGGGGGATTGAACCCCTGATTCCTACACCCTTGGTCAGTGTCTTAACCATTGTGCTGTGGCTCTGCTCTTTTTCTAACACTTCAGCGCGCCACTTATGCCTCCCACGCAGCTATCTCATGTGCTAAGGTGCGGGGCGCACATGGGCGCCGCGCACCTTAGCACATATGTAAATTCCGGCTTTTCTTTTTCAGGACGGAACGCCCACTCCTTATATAGCACCCGCACACTACCGGGGCCCGCACTTTACCGGGGTTTTAGTAAACATACCCCTTAATGTTAAAAAATGTAAGGTCATGCATTTGGGCTGCAGCAATCCAAGGGAGCGATATAGTATAGGGGGTGAAGTATCTCTGTCCACAAAAGAAGAGCAGGACCTAGGCGTGATTGTGTCTGATGACCTTAAAGTAGCTAAACAGGTAGAAAAGGTGATGGTGAAAGCTAGAAGGATGCTTGTGTGCATAGGGAGAGGAATGGCCAGCAAAAAAAAGGAGGTGATAGTGCCTCTGTATAGGTATTTGGTGCGACCTCATTTGGAATATTGTGTGCAATTCTGGAGACTGCACCTTCAAAAGGATATAAACAGGATGGAGTCAGTACAGAGGGTGGCTACTAAATGGTTAGTGGTCTTCATTATAAAGCATATGAGGACAAACTTAAGGATCTTAATATGTATTCTTTAGAGGAAAGGCGGGATAGAGGTGATATGATTGAGACGTTTAAATACCTCCATGGCATAAATGCACAGGAGGAGAACCTCTTTCGATTGAAAGCAAGCTCTACTGTGAGGGGACATGGGATGAGTGTGAAAGGGGATAGATTCAGGAGTAATATGTGGAAATATTTCTTTACGGAAAGAGTGGTAGATGCTGGAATAGTCTCCCAGTGGAGATGGTAGAGATGAGGACAGTATCTGAATTTAAAAAAGCAAGAAACAAACATAGAGGATCTCTAAAGGGAAAAAGGGGACTGTGGTAGTGCTTGATATGGAAGGGCAGACTAGATAGGCCATGTGGTCTTTTTCTGCTATCATGTTTCTGTGTTTCTATATGAAGTGCTGTGGATTTCTGTGGGTGGTGTGTTGGTACGCTATGTATGTTGGTTGGTGGGAGGGGGATCCAAATCATAGGTGGGGTGTGATGTGTGTGTATGTTGGTCGTGTCCTGAGGCGAGTAGAAGGATTGCAAGTAGGGTGTATAGCATTAGGTATATGTGTAGCATTGTTTGTTGGATTATTTGGATGGCAAGCATTTGGGGTTTGTTTACCGTTTTGTGTGTGCTGGGAAGGAATCGGGTGTTAGAGTCTGTTGGTGTGTTGTCCTTCTTTGGCTGGTTCCTGAATGGGCAATGGTCGGAAATTCAAAGGTTGTTACAGTCCTCACCTCGATCCCCACCTGAGGGCCATACCAAAGGGCCCTCTGGAGAGGCCTTCGGTACAGACCCACCAGGCATGGGTGTGCCTGAGTGCTCCCTGTGCTTTGAATGGTTTCTGGTGGGTCTTGATTAGTGGCGGTGGTGGAGAGTGGGGAGGAGCTCACCTTCCCTCTCCCTTCTGCTACTACTGATCGGGCCGATGATGGGATCAGCTGTGGAAGCAGCCCATTGCTTGGAGTAGTGGAGTAGCCTAATGGTTAGAACAGTGGTTCTCAACCCAATTCTTGGACACACCTAGCTAGTGGAGGTGTACTATCGACTGCCTGGCCAGAATGAACAAATGGATGATGAAATGCTCAAAGAAATCAGGGAAGCTAACAAAAGTTACAGCACAGTAATAATAATGGGTGATTTCAATTACTCCGGTATTGACTGGGTCAATGTCATGGCAAGACATGCTAGGGAGATAAAGTTTCTAAATGAAATAAATGACTGCTTCTTGGAGCAGCTGGTTCATGAACCAACCAGAGGGGAAGCTATTTTGGACCTAGTCCTTAGTGGAATACCAGATCTGGTGTAAGAGATAAGGGTGTTGGGGCCACTTGGCAAAAGTGATCATTGCATGATCGCGTTTGATTTAATTAATGGAGGAGGGACGGTAAGGAAATCCACAGCACTGCCTTTTAACGTTCGAAAAGGAGACTATGATAAAATCAGGAAAATAGTTAAGAAAAAACTAAAAGGAGCAGTTGCAAAAGTTAAAGATTTACTTCAAACTTGGGTGTTGTTTAAAAATACAATCTTGGAAGCCCAGACCACTTGTATTCCACGCTTCAAGAAAAGTGGAAGTCCAAAAAACTGTCAGCATGGTTTAAAGGTGAGGTCAGCGAGGCTGTTTTTGCCAAAAAAGCATATTTCAGGAAATGGAAAAAAGAGCCAAATGATGAAAACTGGAACAGCACAAGCACTGGAAAGTTAGATGCATGGCACTGATAAGGCAGGAAAGAGAGAATTTGAGAAGAAGCTTGCCGTGGAAGCAAAAACGAGTAATAAAGACTTTTTCAAGTACATTCATAGCAAAAAACCTCTGAGATAGTCAGTTGGACCATTAGATGATAGAGGGGTAAAAGGGACACTAAGAGGGGACAAGGCCATAGCGAAGAGACTGAATGAATTCTTTGCTTCGGACTTTACTGAGAAAGATGTAGGGATGTTACCGATGACTGAAGTGGTATTTAAAGGTGATACTGCAGAAGAATTGAAAGAAATATTGATACACCAGAAAGATGTATTGCAACTATTTGATAAACTGAAGAGTAGCAAATCACCTGGACCAGATGGTATACATCCAAGGGTGTTGAAAGAACTGAAATATGGGATTGCAGACCTGCTATTAGTAATCTGTGAACTATCATAAAAATCGTCTGTAATACCTGAAGATTGGAGGATCACCAATGTAACGCCAATTTTTAAAAAGCGTTCTAGGGTGATGCAGGAAACTACAGACCAGTGGGAAAAATGGTAGAAACCATCATAAAGAGCAAAATGACTGAACATGTAGATAGTCATGGCTTAATGGGAGACAGGCAACATGGCTTTAGACAAGGAAGATCTTGACTTACTAATCTGTTTTGTTTTTTGAAGGTGTAAATAAACAGGTAGACAAAGGTGAGTCGGTTGATATAGTGTATCTGGACTTTCAGAAAGCCTTTGACAAGGTCCCTCATCAGAGACGTTTGGCAAAACAAAAAAGTCATGGGATAGGAGGCAGTGTACTACTGTGGATTAGGAACTGGTTAAAAGATAGAAAGCAGAGGGTAGGGCTAAATGGCCACTGGGTATGAGTCTAGCTGCACTTAGAGGGAGGAAGAAATGAAAGCATAGAAGGGGAGAGTGGAGAGAGTTCAGGAAATGGACAAAGTTAAACAAAAAGCAAAATCTCACCATTTCTGAAATATGTCGCGCATTTATACCTTTTCCAGAGTGCCCCAGACATACCTCCGTCATGCCCCATGCAATATGGAAGTCTTCCTCCCAGATCTGGCTTTGTAAAGTGGTTTCAGGGTATTTCTACCTCTATGAGCCCATTTTTAGATGTCCATCTCATGAATAAAATTTATAACGTGATCACTATAGTGCATCTGGATTTTCAGAAAGCATTTGCAATTATGCAATAGCACGTGGTATTCATGCAAGCATGATTAGTGCACACTATTGCATAATAGGATGCACTATGGCTTAACAATGTTCACTATTGCTAAATAACAAACGCTATTGGTCAATAGGGCACATGGTTTGTCCATAGTGCCCACTATTCTCAACAGTGTGCACTATTGCTTGATAGTGCACACTAGTAACAAACCCCGTGAAGTGACAACATTTCCCATTTCATTTTCTTTTAAAAACAATACAAAATGAAATGGGAAATATCATTGACATTTCTCATTTCATTTCAAACAAATGTACATCCCTAGTGTGTATGTTGTCTACCATTATCAGATTCAGGAAGATGGCATCTATTTCTGCAGCCAAGACCACATCAGCATGTATTTTTCCCTTTGTCATGGAATACATACATATAAGCTGATCAGCAACAGAAAGTTAGATGTGCAAGATTAAACCAGTTGAAAAGTGCACACATAGAGGACAGTTTTATAAAGGGTACATAGATTAAAGGTGAGGTCAGCGAGGCTGTTTTTGCCAAAAAAGCATATTTCAGGAAATGGAAAAAAGAGCCAAATGATGAAAACTGGAACAGCACAAGCACTGGCAAGTTAGATGCATGGCACTGATAAGGCAGGAAAGAGAGAATTTGAGAAGAAGCTTGCCGTGGAAGCAAAAACAGTCCACGATGGATGGAATGGGATGGAAGGGATGGAAAGTGCCTATTTTATAAAGACACCTAGATGCATATTTATCTTTATAACATATTAGTACAAATCCTTCAGCAAACCAGACCTACATTGTAGGTGCAGACATTATGCCTGGTACAATTCTGAAGGAGCCAATTTGCATGTGTATATTGCTACATATGTGCAAAACTAACTTTATAAAATTACGTTTAGTGCGACACATTAGCAGACTTTGGCACATTTGCCTGATCTAGCAATGCAAGGTTGTCTATATGGATTATATGTGAAGGAGTGTGTGTGTGTGTGTTGCTATGTGCATGGAGGAAGGGGAAGTGGGTGTATGTGCATGGTAGGTGTAAGGTAGTATGTAGGGCATGTGTTATGGGTTAAATTGTGGGGTGTACTGGAAGCTTATATGGGAAGAGGGAAGGGACTCTATGTGGAATGTCTGTGTGGAGGGTACATGCTTTCCCTCATCATGTCCCATTTCACTCCCCCATCACCCTTTCCATCTAGCCTTTCTTTTCCTCCTTTTCTCTACTCACTCCCCTCTCCCTCCCTTTCCCCTTCGTGTTCTCCCCTCTCTTTTATTTTCCTCTAGGGTAGGGCTAAATGACGAATTTTCCCAATGGAGAAAGGTGAATAGTAGAATACCACAGGGATCTATTCTGGGTCTGCTGCTTTTTAACATATTCGTAAATGACTTGGAAATGCGAATAACGAGTGATTTGCAGATGATACAAAATTATTCAACGTTGTTAAAACCAAAGTGGCTTGTGAAAAATTGCAAGAGGATCTTAATAAATTGAAAGACTGGATATTTAAATGGCAGATGGCGACCGCACCTTGAATATTGTGTGCAATTCTGGCCGCTGTATCTTAAAAGGGATATAGCGGAATTAGAAAAGGTCCAGAGAAGAGCTACCAAAATGGTAAAAGGGATGGAATGATACCCCTATGAAGAGAGGCTAAAAAGGTTAGGGCTCTTCAACTTGGAAAAGTGATGGCTGAGGGGATATATAATAGAAGTTTATAAATTAATGAATGAAGTGGCATGGGTAAACATAGATCGATTGTTTACGCCATCAAAATTTAGAAAGACTAGGGGACATACAATGAAGCTATAGGGTAACCTATTTAAGACTAATAAGAGAAAATATTTTTTCACTCAACGGGTTATCAAACTCTTGAATTCGTTACCGGAGGATGTAGTAAAAGCTGTTAGTGTAGGTGGGTTTAAAAAAGGTTTTGACAAATTTCTGGAGGAAAGGTCCATAAACCATTATTAAAGGGGACCCGGGAAATCCACTGCTTTCTGCACTACAAGCATTGTGGAACCTGTGTCTTTTGGGGAAACTGCTAGGTACTTATGACCTAGATTGACCACTGTTGGAAACAGGATACTGGGCTTGATGAACCTTGGTCTGACCCAGTATGGCTTATCTTATGTTCTTATGTTCTTTCTTCCTCCAAATTCTTTTCATCTCACCCCTCGGGGAAAAATAAGGATTATTCAAAAGTGAAATATAACACAATAATAAAGCCCTATTTAGAACCATATTTAATACTTCATTAGAGTCTCTGCAACCTTATAACCATCAAAGTGTTTATCCAAAAGAAATCTTTCCAGATGAGTAGGATCCTGAAAGTAGTTAAGCATTTGCAAAGGAAAAGCCTTCCTGTGGATCTGGGTGGCTCTAGTCATGCCAGAAAAAAAACAGAACACGCTGTCCACAAAACAACGGGGCCTTTTAACTAAAATGCATTAGGCTTTTGCACTTAATGTGCATTTAGAGTGGAAACTAACGTGTTAAGTGTAAAGCCTCCGGGTAACTTCGGGTGCATGGCCAGCATATTCCCAGCAGTAAACACATGATGCTATTACTGGAATTTCACTTAACTCCACCTATTGAGGGGGCATTAATTGTACCTGCGCTGATTACAACATTGACAGCATGCAAAATGTTCCATGTGCTAAAAACAATGTGCTCACTCGCCCTCTCTCTGCTCCTAACCTGCACATTCACCACCCCAACATGTGGCTAGCAGTTAGCATGCAAATCAGCGCACAGCTCTCACATTAACAGTTACTGCGGGGCCCCAGCATGCAGTTATCATGCACAAAATTGCATGTTAATGGCTTAGAGTATTTGAGTAAAAGTGTCTCAAAGAATCTTTTTCCTAAAGTAAGCTCTCAAATTTTTAATTTATCCTTATCAACTGCACATGTAGTTAGGAGGTTAGCTTACTCTGAGAAATGATCCTGAAAAGTTTCTAAAAACCCAGTTAAATCCAAACTATTAGAAGAAGTGAACACATCAAAAGCATTTCCTGCTCATTCACTAGTCAGAATAATGTTTGATATTTTATTTGTTATAGAATTTGTTCTTTGTATTGATTGCTATCTGCCTTGGACTGGGTAGAAGGCCCAATTTTGAACTGGGTGCTATCTTTAAGGCGCAGAGGGTTAGCCTTTTCCTCCGCCCCCGCTCTGCCCCAAAATGCCTCTAACACACCCCGATGCTAGCCACATAGTATCTGGATGTGTTAGGGACTTATCCGGGATTTTCGAAGGGCACTACCCATGTAGGTGCCCTTCGAAAATCCTGGATAAGGCATTTACACAGGTAACTAGGGCAGTTACCCGTGTAAATGCCTTTGAAAATTGGGCACTAAGTTTATAAATTAAATTAAATTATTATTTATTATTGGGATAGGGGCTTGCTATCCACTACTTTACTAGTGTCTCTGGTGGTTTATTACCAAGGGGTATGTTTACTAAACTGCGTTAGTGCAATTCGCGTTAGGAGCCGCGTTAGTGGAAGGAAAGCCAAAAAAGGACATGGGCGGGACATCGTAACCGATAACGCGCAGTTGTGCGCGTTATTACGAGCCGTGCAGCAACGATCACTACAGCGCGCGCCACTGCGCGCATGCCTAAGACAGCGCGCAGACACCCAAAGACAGAAACAGAGCTGTAGCACAATGGTTACTACACAGACTGATAGTGCAAGAGTCATAGGTTTGATTCCCCAGTGTGCCTAATGAAAAAGGCTGGCTGAGAAATCCTGTGTAACCCTCTGAAAGCAGACTATAATATTTTAGTCTGCAGGCGGGTTACAGTTTGCATATGTCAGGAAAATTGTACCCGTCTTATGCAATATGTTCCAATAGTGACGTTCTCTCTGACATTGTCATGTATTATATACCATTTGATAGGAATATTTAGGCGCTCCCTATAGGGTGAAGTGGAAGGCGCACCGTATAGGGTGACTTGTAAGGCGCGCCCTATAGGGTGCCGCATAAGGCACGACCTATAGGGCACCGTGTAAGGCGCGCCCTATAGGACGCCGTAAAAGGTGCCCTATAGGGCGCTTTTTGAGCTACCCTAAGGTGACAGTACCCTGAGGGTGGTTCTGCTGGCAGCACTAATATACAGTAAAAATAGACAATGCCTAAGACAGTCCTATCAATGAACCCCACTGTGGGCTGTGAACCTATGACCTCTGGCTCCATGGGCAGTGAAGTAACCAGTGGGCTAGAGCTGCTAATAAACACATGGCTGGCTACAGGAGGACTGCACAGCACCACACCCACATTCTGCTGTGGTTACCAGGGAGATTACATACCACCACCCAACGCACCCTCTAGGGCTCAAGTGGGGGACAGGATCTCCCGCCCACAGATCCACTTTCAACCCCCTGCAATGGTGGCAGTAGAGGGGACCATCACCCCAGTCCTACTCGGGATCAAACACCCTACAGAACAGACAATGCAGAGCACTACACATCCATAAGGCAATAGCAGACAGACAGCAGGTCTGGAAATGCGCAGCTGCCCCCCACCATTATCTGACATTCTCCAGCAGCAAGCCTCCAGCCACTGCACCCTGCACGGTGTTTCAGCAAGACACATACTAGCTGCAGACAGTCCGCCACCTAGTCCATAGTGCATAGTCCCGGAGAAGATGCATGTACCCAGAACGGGGATATCAGCATACACACCAAGCAGATAAGTCAGTGATTGGGCCCCAAAAGGAAACCCAAAGATATCACATAAGAGAAAAACTATATAGCACTATGGGGGAACCTAGCCATGCCATGGTCACTGCTCAGTCAGGGTGAGAGTGACCTCCCAGCAGGACATGCTATGGCCACCCTGTCTGTGCAGGTGGTACTGGGCACTACAATGCCCGGCCATTGCCCTATGCCCTGTGCAGATGCGGCCAGGCCACCCTATCCAGGCTATTCCCACGGTACCTTGCTCCTCATTATGCACATTGGCAGGCCAATACTGGCAGCAGTGCTAGCAGTGTGGGCTGTGGAGGGTGTTTGCAGCCACCACACACTGGATAGACAGACACACACTCCCACACCTAGGCCAGCATTGTGCTACTATAGAGGTGTTTAGCAGCCCTGGCCACCACACCAGTCCTGGGCACAGTGCGGGCATGGATATGGTACGCAATACTGGTGGGGGTCACTCCCGAGGGTGGTAAACACTGTCAGAGACCAGACCTGAAGCACACACCACAGACATCAGAAAGGTTGCTATGATGCAGCTCACTCCGAACATTGTACTTAACCTAGAAATTGCTATCTGCCAGTACTCATAGCAACCTTTTGATAGCTGTGTACCATATTCCCAGGTTTAGGGTGGCATTACTAAGGTATGCAGGTGCTAGTATTGGGAGATGCACGCAGAGCCCAAAGTCCTGCCTATCCAGGAGGCTTGGGATAATGGGGCCTGTGGGTGCGGGTGTGTCTGCCCCTGTTGGCTGCTGCTTTACGGCAGAGGTTCCCAACTCCAGTCCTGCGGTGCCAAACACTGTTCGGGTTTTCATGCTGTCCCTCATGAATATGCATGAGATACATCTGCATACCATGGGGGTGGCGCATAGAAATGCAGCACAGGCATCTTTATCAGAGGCAGCATGGAACTGGAATGGTGGTTGGCCCTCCAGGACTGCATTTGGGAGGCTCTGCTCTAGGTAATGTGCATGTTTATGGTGTCTGTGCTCTGTAGGGTAAAATGATGGTGTTTTGGGCATGTTTACGTCATCTGGAAGAACGGTTCTGCCTGTATTAGCACGTTATAGTAGTGGGTAAAACATGAGGACTGGGTTGGCAGAAACCACAGCTGGGACTTGAACCTGTGACCTTCTGCTTCTGCATACAGTGGTTCTGTGCACTGCACTACCATGTTCTCACAGAGATGGTGCATTCCCTGGTGATAATATGACTGTTGGCTAGGCCACGGTCTGCTCCGGGCAGCTGCTACTGCCCCCTCCACCACCAGTATCCCTCAGCCAGCATGCTGACATGCCCTTCTGCTGGTGGAGCTGGCGGTGCGCGGTCTCAGGCCATCCAGTGTGCAGGTAGGCGGCTGCCTATTGTGCGTGTTCTGGGGTAGGGGTGCCTTCATAGACTTCCACGCTCCCCCCCAGTCCCGCCTGCCAGTGTTCCGTGCCCTTGGGGGTTGCTGTTGGGTACTCTCCCCTGTGACGCTTTGTGAAACACACTCGTGCCCATGTTGGGTCCTCATCAGCTGCTGTCTGGCTCTACTGTTTACGCATTCCTATGGGCCAACTGAGCATCACCCTAGTCCCTACTGTGGCCCAGCTGCGCCACTGCATGTGCCGCCTGCAGCCCTCTGTATCCCCTTTTCCAGCATCTGCCCGGTTGCCCGTTCCGACATACCCGCCCTGATGTTGCGGGACATGTGCATGCCATAGGAACCCTGTCCGATGGTGGAGAAATCCCTGAGCAGCGATATTTCACTGTGGGCCCATGCACCTTGTATGGGGATGGAGTATGGACCCTTCCACGAATTATCTCTGTTCTATGGAGCTTACTCGGGGGGGGGGGGGGTTTGATGGTTCTCATTGCTACCACTATTGACCAGCTTGGTTGTTGTTTTTTTCCAGTTTGTTGGGGTCATTTTCGGTGTTTCTGTGCCCTTTTGTTCTGTGCACATGTATCACACGTATCACCTTTTTTTGGTTTCCCTGCCTAGGCTGTACATTGCTGACACGTAAATGGTTTCTCTCCCCTTTAAAGTGCTTTTACCGGTAGGTTTTCATTCGCGTTGGAATTCAGCTCTGGAAATCAGTGCGTTAGCCTCTCCCCGCCCACTCTCCACCCATTGACCCCTTCTCTCCGCTCTCTTTCCACCTTCTGCGGTGTTTTACCGCGCCGTGGAGCATTACACGCGTTAGCGCGTGATAACGCGCGCTATAGCGCGCTAACGATCATTAATGTCATATAACGCGCGTTATTCACATTTACCGCAGTTTAGTAAACATACCCCCTAGAGTTCTTATGTGTTAATAAGCAACCTATATCCCCAAAGGACTGGCTGTGCCAAAAACATAAGAGGAGGAGGATGAGCATAATCTGGCATGCATATTATTGTGGTGATGTTTGGAGTAGTATAAAGTCCCCTGATGGGAAGGGGTTAAGGGGTATGTTTTACTAAACTGTGGTATTCCTTTGGCAGATACAGTGTGGCATATGTAAAAATGTTGTGCGATATCTGCAGGGGGAGTGTCCACTTCCAGCCCTGCAGATATCACAGACGATTTGCAATTACTTTGGTGATCTGCAATCCTTGCATCGGCAGGTAATGTGAGTACTCCCATGCTGCCTGCCAGGATCGTGAGATCCTGGGCTGGTGCAAGGAGAGGACAGAGCAAGGAGCAAGAAGAGGACAGAGTCCCCCTGATCACTGTGCAAGATCCCCCCTGACTCCTACTTGGGGCCCCCCCAAATGTTACCAGTGCCATGGATCTGCTGATCTGTGCCACTGACAACAGTAAACATGTTGGCTCCCCCCTTCAGCACCTACTCCTCAGATAGCTCCCAAACCCTGTTAGGAATATGTCTGGGGGGGGGGGGGGGGAGTAATTGATGCCCCCCTGTCCACTAAGTCCAGGTTAGCCAGTTGGGTTATTATTCCCCCCTTTCCCCCCACCAGTAACATCCCGGCTAGCCAGGTGAGTAAGGGAGTCTCTCTCAAAGACTCCGAAGTCCGAGCTAGCCAGCTGTGGAAGGGACTCAGGCCCCACAACCTACTACTACTACTACTACTAATGATTTGTATAGCGCTACAAGATGTACGCAATGAGGTAAGCAAAGATGTAAGACAGTCCCTGTTCATCAGACCTTACAATCTAATCAAGATGAAAAAATATCGCAAAACTGAGGATTAGAGCATGGTAAGATACACATAAAAATGAGAGAGTGAGGGACATCAGGATCCAAAAGCAGCTTCAAAGAGGTAGGTTTTTAGCCTGGATTTGAATAGGACCAGAGAATGAGTCCTACGCACCGACTCGGGTAGTTTGCTCCATGCATGTGGAGCAGCAAAGTGGAACGGACAAAGTCTGGAGTTGGCAATGACAGAGAAGGGCACAGATAAAAGGGATGTGTCAGAGGAGCGGAGTTCCTGAGAAGAAGTGTAGGATGAGATAAGAGAGGAAAGTTAGTGGGGAGCTGCAGAATGAATGCACTTGCAGGTAAGTTGGAGAAGTTTGAACTGGATGCGAAAATAGATAGGGAGCCAGTGAAGTGACTTGAGAAGAGGGGTTACAAGAGTATAGCAACACTGGTGGAAGATTAGCCCTGTAGCTGAGTTTTGAACAGATTGGAGGAGAAAGATGATTCACCGGGAGACCAGCAAGGAAATGGTTACAATAGTCAAGGCGGGAGGTGACTAGTGAGTAGATAAGAGTCTTAGTAGTGTGAGTAGAAAGGAAGGGACACATTTTCCTGATGTTATAGAGAATGAAGCAACAGGTTTTAGCTATCTGTTGGATGTGTGCAGAGAATGAGTCAAAGATGACCCCCAAGGTTGCAAGCTGAGGAAACAGGGAAGAGTGTAGTGTTATCCACAGAAATGGAGAAGGGAGAAAGGTAGGAGGTGGGTTTAGGGGAAAAGATAAGGAGCTCATTTTTGGCCATATTCAGTTTCAGATGCCGCTGAGACATCCAGGCAGCAATTTCAGATAAGCAGACAGAGATCCGAGCCTGGATTACTGGAGAGATTTCAGGTACAGAAAGGTAGATCTGAGAATCATCAGCATAAAGATGGTTCTGAAAACCATGAGAAGAAATAAGTGCACCAAGGGACCGAGTGTAGAGAGAGAAAAGGAGAGGTCCCAAGACAGCGCCCTGAGGTACACCAACTGAAAGCGGAATGGCAGTAGATGAGGATCCACCAGAACATACACTAAAAGTGCAATGGGAGAGAGAAGAAGAAAACTAGGACAGAACAACCCTCTAAATCCAAGCGAAGACAAGGTATCGAAAAGAAGCTGGTGATCAACAGTGTCAAAGGCAGCAGAAAGGTTAAGAAGAATGAGAACTGAGTAGAGGCCTTTGTATTTGGTGAGGAACAAGTTGCGGGAGACTTTGGCAAGAGCCGTTTCTGTGGAATGTAGAGACTGAAAGCCAGATTGCAGTGGGTTCAGAAGGGCTTGAGAGGGAAGAAAATCAAGACAGTAGCGGTGAACCGCTCATTCAAGTAGTTTTGAAGCAAAAGGGAGGAGAGAGATATGTCAATAACTTGAAGGACAGGTAGGATCTAGTGAGAGGAGAGATGTAACCACAGCATGTTTGAAGGCCACGGAAACAGTTGCAGTGGAAAGCGATAGGTTAAGGATATGACAGATAGAAGGGATGACAGTGGAAGGGATAGAGCTTAGTAGACAGGAGGGGAAGGGATCAGAGGCACAGGTAGTCAGTTTGGAGGAGGAGAGAAGATTTACAGTTTCCTCCTCAGTGATTTCAGAAAAGGAAGAAAGGGTGACTGAAGGTGAGGGAAGGACTTGGCACTGAAGTGGGGGAAGATGAGGTGGAAGTGACCCTGCAGAGAATTCAAGGCTAATCTTCTGAACTTTATCATGGAAGTAGTCAACCTAGGTCTGGCAGACAGTGATGGAGGGATTGGGGGAGGAGGGACCTTAAGAAATGAACTGAATGTAGCAAAGAGACGGCGAGGGTCAGAGGCAAGAGAGTTAGTCAGATGGACACAGTACTCTTGCTTGGTGAGTGCGATGGCTGACTGGAAAGAAGCTAGCATGAATTTGAAATGTAGGTAGTGTAACCAGTAGGTTAAAATAAAGAGATTACCTGTTTGGTGCCCCATGAGGGGTGCAGGGCTTCACTCCCAGGACCCAGAGAGAGCATAGGAACCTCAGATAAATTAAAAGAAGTGTAATCCTGGATTTGCAAGCTTTAAAAAACCTATTTTGATGCTGAAAATGAAGCTTAATTTAAAAACAAGTCCCTGCCTCATAGAAAAACATTGAGTGTGCTAGAGGAAGTGCAGGGTCTGGGGAGAGTGCAGGGATCTCTTTAATGAACAGTTTTTCAGGAGGGAAACTGCAAAAACTGAAGCAGGGAGGCAGTATTTAAATTTGCTGCTTTGCAGGCTTACAAGAACAACACAGAACCCTAGGATATATTCTGATGTATATGGAAAAATACTTGCATCTGGAGATTTGGGTTTTTTTTGTCCTTTTCCTGAACAGTGCTGGGGTACTATTTGCAGTTCTAGCAGTGGAAGACCACTAAGCATTTTATCTTGGGAGGACTGAAGTAACATATTATATGATGGCAGATAAAGACCAGGATAGTCCATCTTGTCTGCCCAGCAAGGCGGCAAGAGTAGGTGCACCTGCCACTCCATGCAGATCACACCTCCACATGCCTTTGTTTAGGGTTGTGCCCACTACTCCATGCAGGTCACCCCTATTTGTTCAGATATAAGAGATAGTTAAGTTTATATTGATTTTATCCTTTTGCTATAAAGGGATCCACTGTGTCTGTCCCATGCCATTTTGAATTCCGTCACTGTGTTTGCCCCCACCACTTCCATCGGGAGGGCATTCCAAGTATCCACCACCAGGGCCGGATTTACCTATACGCCATGTACGCCATGGCGTAGGGCCCACAGCCGGCAGGGGCCCACAAAAAAAGAACAAGTTGATTTTTTGTTAATACAATTTAAAAAAAAAAACCTGGTGGCTGCCACCGCGGGGCCCCCTCTGCTGCCGCGGCAGCACCGACTGACCCGCGGGGGCCCCGTCTACAAGCTGAAGCCGTCAGGTCGGGTCGGGTCGGGTCGGGTCGGTCCTCCCTCCCTCCCTCCCTCCCTCCGTGCAGGCTGCGGGCTGTGAGAGACGCGAAAGGAGAGTGTCTCCTCGCGTCTCTGTTAAGCCCGCAGGGGCTGATGGGACATTTCCCATCAGCCCCTGCGGGCTTAACAGAGACGCGAGGAGACGCTCTCCCTTCGCGTCTCTCACAGCCCACAGCCTGCACGGAGGGAGGGAGGACCGACCCGACCCGACCCGACCCGACGGCTTCAGCTTGTAGACGGGGCCCCCGCGGGTCAGTCCGTGCTGCCGCGGCAGCAGAGGGGGCCCCGCGGCGGCAGCCACCAGGTTTTTTTTTTAAATTAAATTTTACTTTAGGCCGGGGGGGTGTAGGACTGGTAATGGGCTATGGGGGGGGGGGTAGGACTGGTAATGGGCTATTGGGGGGGCTGGGGCTGGAAATGGGCTGGGGGGGGTAGGGATGGTAATGGGCTATTGGGGGGGGTAGGGCTGGTAATGGGCTATTGGGGGGGTAGGACTAGTAATGGGCTATTGGGGGGGCTGGGGCTGGAAATGGGCTGGGGGGGTTAAGGCTAGAGGTGGGCTGATGGGGTTAGGACTGGTAATGGACTGTGGGCTGTTGGGAGGGCTTAGAACTGGCAATGGGCTTTGGAGGGGGTTAAGACTGGTAATGGGCTGTGGGCTGATGGGGGTTGTCTGGTAATGGGCTATGGGGGGGTTAGGACTGTAAAGTGGCTGGGGGGTTAAGACTGGAGGTGGGCTGATGGGGTTAGGACTGGTAATGGGCTGTTGGGGGGGTTAGAACTGGTAATGGGCTTTGGGGGGGGGGGTTAAGACTGGTAATGGGCTGTGGGCTGATGGGGGTTGTCTGGTAATGGGCTATGGGGGGCTAGGACTCGAAATGGGCTGGGGGTTAAAACTGGAGGTGGGATGATGGGGTTAGGACTGGTAATGGGCTGTGGGCTGATTGGGGGGGGGGTAGGACTGGCAATAGGCTATGGGGGGCTGACTGGAAATGGGTTGATGGGGTTAGGACTGGAAGTGGGCTGATGAGGGGTTAGGACTGGTAATGGGTTATAGGGGGGGCTTAAACTGAAAATGGGGTGATGGGGGGTTAAGGACTGTAAGTGGGTTGATGGGGGGCTAGGACTGGTATTGGGTTGGGGGGTTGCTAGGACTGGAAATGGACTGATGGATGGCTAGGACTGGAAATGGGCTGATGCAGGGACTAGAAGGGAATGGATGCTGGGTGAGGCTGGAACTAGAAGGGAGCTGATGTTGGGGGAGGATTAGAATGGGATGGGGCTGGAAGAGTAAAATGGAGAAGGGAAAATATTTTGTGTGGGAGGGATAAAAAATCTACAATTGGCCGGGTATTGGGAGAGTAAGTGGGGATTGAGGATGGAGGGGTAAAATTTGAGTGGATGAAATAGGAATGAGGAAAGAGCAAAAGGAGAAAGATTAGTATGTTAAAGCAGATGTAGAGAGAGAATGGAAAAAAATCTAGAAGAGAGAAGAAAGGACAAATGGACAGCAGACGATGGAGAGTTAGCAGAAGACACGAAGAAACCAGAAGAAAGTGGCTGGAGCAATTGCAGCTGAAAAAAATGCACAAAAGGTAGAAAAATATCTCTTTATTTTGAATTTATTAATTGGAATATGTCAGCTCTGGTAAATGTGCATCATTAACGTCTGCACTTTGTTTAGTACAAGAGCAAATTAATGTATAGTTTTATTTCTACAGTGTTGTACATTCCAAGTTTGGCTTTTGGGATTCCCAGTTTAATTATTGTCTTCCTGTTTCTAAATTGTGATTACTTGTTTGGTGATGGTCTATGTTCTGCATGTGTAACTGAGCTGAGGTGTTCTGTTTATATAATTCCTATTTGACATTGCCACTTGTTCTCTTTCCCCAGTAGGTCATGTATTGTTGTTCTCTGAAATGTATTGGTTTAATATTTGCAGTGTTGCCTTTTGATTGGTAGAGTATGGTGCTTTGTGAGTCCTGGTAGTGCTGTTAGGATACGGCGGGTTTACTATGGGTTCTAAATGGGCAGTGTTTGTAGTAGTTCCTAATGTGTCTGGCAGTTGGCACTGGATTATAGTAATGTAGAAATCTTTTAGTCTTTCTTTATCCATACACTCATTAAGAGGCACGTTTACTAAAAGTTAGTATATGGTAACATTATGCAAATATTTATGCAAATGGGGCCCCTTATGCAAATGAGGCCCCGCACCCCCCTTGGGCCGCCCCTGCTGGGGGCCCACAATTTTTGTTGGCGTAGGGCCTCACTCAAGGTAAATCCGGCCCTGTCCACCACCCTTTCAGTGAAAAAGTATTTTCTGATATTGTCTTTCAGTTTACCCCCTTGCACTTTATGTTATGCTTTCTAGTTTTACAGCTTCCCCATCTTTGGAAGAGATTTGTTTGTTCATTAATACTCTAAGGGGTATGTTTACTAAACCGTCTTAATGTTACCGGCGCTAGTTGCAGTGATAATGTGAAGGATGCCATATAAGGAGTGGGCGTTCTGGTCTTAAGGGAGCAATAGCGGGCTATCGTGCGATAGAGGGTGCATGTCCATTATCGCGTGATAGAGGGAGAAATGGCATGTTAACGTGCATTAACCTTAACTTCGCGCGCTGACCTACACTCACAGCAACAGAGGTGTATCACACTGGTTAATGCAATGACCCCTACGACAGGGGTCATGAGTTTGATCCCTCAGTGGGCCCAATGAATAAGGTTGCCCAAGACAATTCCTTTTCCTGCTTGTAGCTGTCAGACACATTCCAACAATCTGTGCTGCCAGCTAAAAATACCCGCACCCCAGTGCTGTAACCTAATGCACCTTTTAGGGCGCACCAGAAGGCACATCATAAACCACACGTCAGCCAAGGCGGCTCATAATGTGCCCCAGAGGGCAGCACAAAAGGTTGCGAACCCCTAAGGCACCATATAAGGCGCACCATAAGCTGTCAGAATATATGGTGCCACCAAAGATGCCCCAAGGATCTATATGTGATGCAAGAAATGGTGGCCAAGGGCAATAAGGTGCCCCAAGCTGACAAGCCAGAAAGTTATTGCCCAAACACAGATATAACCCTAACACTGCATAGAGCAACAAGGAAAGGCAATGCACAAGTGATGGAAGGAAGTAGATCAGAGCTGATGGACCAGACAAATCTGCGGCCAGCCCATGTGGCAGCTGGTAAAGTGTACAAACATATCGTGTGCAGCTGTACCGATGCACAGGGTGATGGAAATGTACCATGCAACAATGACAGTGTGTGGCAGAGGATGGGAAGACGTGTCCAGCAGAGGAGGTAGAGGTAGCAGGATAGGTACAATGACAGGAGGACAGAGGGGTAGCAGTGCCATGCAGAGCAGACACAGGTGAGGCAAGCAGGTAGAGCCGCAATGCAGAAATGTGTATCAGTGCAGGACATGGGGTAGCAGCCTGCACATCAAGGCAGGACGCCACACAGCTGGAAGACACACATAGACGGACAGAAGTATGTTTGGCAACTGCGACAAGGGTACAATGTGCCAACAGCACAGATGTGCACAGATATGACTGTTACAAGAATGAAAAGTAGCTGAGTAGGACAGGCATACAAATTAAAGAGACCAGAGAGGAATCAAACCCATGGCCATTAGCACAAATGTCAATGCACAAAGTGGTAGGCTACACCACCAATGTGAGTACATTAGCAAAGGCTGCATACAAGAAGACTGCAGGGCACCACACAAAAAGCCTGCTGTCTGCCAGGATAGGGCAACCCCCAACAGTAACCATGATGGAATGTACATGTAGAACTGGTGTGTACAGCTCAGATCACAGTCTGTAATTGTGATGAGAACCACATATAACTACATGCACACACACAATGAACTGCTATGCAGTGGATAGAGCATGCAAAAGAGGAAAGAACCTAGACCCAAAGGGTGGCAGGGGATGCATAACAGTTCATTGTGTGTGTGTATGTAGGTAGGTATATGTGGCTCTTGTCCCAATTGCAGACTGTAATATGCCACCAAGATAAGGAACAGAATAGGAGCATGTGAGAATTGAACCTGCAAGCAGGCATGGCCCAGATCAGCTGAACAATGGCAATGCCAATCCCCCAAGTGGACTGCCCACATGGACAGTACAAAGAAAGAGATATATGTTACAGCTAATATGTGATGGATAGGCAGCACAAAGGGCACACTGTGGTGTACAGTGAAGAGATGGAAGGGTGTGTGGAGAGGTGACGAACCTGCAGGTAGCTAATGGTCAGGTTAGCACAACCTCCCCCCCCCAAAAAAAAACCTCATGTGGGTATCAAACCTGCAACCTATGGTGTGCCAACAAATGCCTGCAACCACTATCCCAAACAACCACTGCAAGCACAATGCAAAGATATTACCTCAAAGGGAATGTGTGTAGGGGAACCTGTAACACCCAGTGATGTGGCAGGCAGCTTGCAGATAGACAGCTGGCACCGTACAAGGATATGAGCACAGGTGGGCCATGTACCTGCCCAGGACATCACTAAATACGTGTGTTAGTGTGGTCAAGCAGCAGCAGAGACAAATGTACGTCCAACACATATTTTTATTCTGGTTAACCATGAGACATAGCGTAGATACCGCTTACATAATATCAAGGTGTATGGATAACTGTGAAAAAAGTGAAAACTCATTTGGCAGGGCAGCAACCCACATGTCACAGAAAAGTCACTGGGCCGTCTACAGATGATGGTCTGGAGAAATAATGTGCAGTAGGTGCATGGTGTGCACTATGCATTAGCCCCCCCACCACCCACATGCTGGTGCACGTCCCAAATGCCTCATTCACATATGTGTGCATGTAGACAGTAGGCAGTTCATGATGAGGGCCCAACACACAGTAGTCATAATTTTTACCCAAAAACATATCTGTGCACAAATACAGGAGGCACATAAATGAAACAGCATACATTGTTAAAAGTAAGCACATGTAAACACAGATATCGAAATATATGTTACAGTTGCCACATAATGCCTGATATAGGTGTCAAAGCGGCAATAATGTAACCAAAAACAATTGCCAGATGCAAAATGAGGATATGGTAACAGGTACAAGAGGCACATGAACACAGCGAATTCAAATAAAATGAACCACAGACACATGCAGAGTTAGCACTATGCAGAAGGTCCCCTGCAATGGGTGGTGTGGATACAGTGTCTGTACACATATATCACGGTACATGGAATGCACAAATGAGGAAGAAAATGGACACACACACTGCCACACTCCAAATATAATGGGGCAGTGTGAGTGCCGGAACCTCAGGGGAAAAATAGGACTGTGCAGACATGCAATGCTAGGTTTGTTAATCAATGTAGAGCGACATGTCTGTATAGTAAACAAACACAATAACCTGTCTATAGAGATTGAAAGAAAGGTCAAACAAGTTCCAGTAACCCACACAGAAGCCATATTGTCCCATGCTGTGTTGCACCAACATATCCAGTCACATGCACATGCACCGTGTACATTGAAACATGACACAGTGATGCCACACTTGTACTGTAACACCCTTGGTGAGGGCAAACATCAATCCAAAAAGCTGGTGTGCAGTAAAGTGGTGTGGTGGCAAATACTGTCTCCTGTCCAAGTGGAGGGTGGGCCAACATGGACAAGAGGACCTCCCCAATGTGCCCCCTGTGCCACACGCATGGCTGTATGCCCCTGCTGAACTAAACAGATGAGGGTATCCTGCGGTTCAGGTCACACACATGGGCAAAGCACACCAACACAATGTCAGATGGATGTACAGCATACAGTGACAATGTCAGTCCCTGCTGCACACGTAGGGACCAGTACACAGTGTCCACAGTGCAAAGGGTGTTTGCAACCCAACAAGTCCCGTTAAGACTGTCCCTGAAACCATGGGCATGCATAGTCAAGTGTGACATTGCAGTATGCCACAGTACTGGAGAGGTCATATTTGTCTCCTGCGATGAGCACAACATCCAGCCAGAGCACGGTAGCAACGGTGTGTTGGACAGGCCTGTTATGCTCAAAGTAGCAGTCCAACAATAATGTCCATCCGAGGCAGGTGTCCCACTCGCAGAGGTCAAACATCCTATGGCACCTTCTCCCAGGGATAGCTGCATGGTGTTGTTGTGTCCACCAACAGGTGGGTGATGGTCACTACGGATGCACTGTAGTAGATGTGCTGTGTGTGTCCACCGGCCTGTGCAGAAGAAGGAGAAACAATGTATTGGTATGGTGCTCACAACATCAGGCCACATTGCAGGGAGTCAAACATAAATATGTACGTAATGAAAGTCACACAGGCAAACATAACATGATCACAACACAGAACACACTGCATGTTGTGGACATTTGGAAATGGAACCGTAGACAAGGGTGTCTTGGATATGGTCATGTCCATGCTCATGTCATGCAGGCATTGCAAAGCTACACCCCATGTGCATCAGCGTTGGTGTACAGAGACTCAACAGGAAAGGTCCATGAAGCAAACAGCAAATCACTAACATGTAAAGGCTGATGTCATTCCCAAAAGACCCAAGGTGCAACCTACCGTGTGTCTGCAGCAAGTGTCTACTCGGGATCCTCTGAGGCTGGCAAAGGCCACAACACATCACAGTGAAGGGAGAAGATGTCATCGAAATGTGTAGAATTACCATGTCCAGCCAGTGTTGGTGCATGTCCAAAGTATGGCGATATCTGTGATACATAAATGCTGTTGCACAGTGGTCTGTCAGCACACAAGAAATAGGTCAGCTCACAACACACAACACATGCCCACAATGTTCACATGGTCAACAGCAGTAAGGTAGAGATAGCACAGTCACCACCGCTCCACAGGTGTACAGACCCTCACACCACATGATAATGCAAAATGCCTGCACACTGTATCATCATATAGCCAACCAAAACACACACACACACACACACACACACACACACACACACACAATGCTAAGGTGAGCATGCCACCAGTAGCATATGGCCTGTATGTGCACAATTGGAGATTAGTGGAGGTAAAGGTGTGTCAAATGCAATGATACACTGCTGCTGGCTGAAGCTACAATGTCAGGGTAGGGTGTATGTTCAGCCCACCACCAGGACACCAAGGACCTGCAGACACACGCAGCTCTGTTGGATGTGTCCCAGAAACAGTGTTGGAGACGTCAAACTGGCCAGGCACACATGTGGATATGTGTGCCAACAGCAACATATAGGTTTTGGGGGGGTAGCGCAAAGAGGTGAACAACAACATATGTGCACTATGACAGATTACCTCAGACATGTGCTCCCCCTGATTGTTCCCACAGACAGATTACCGGTAGGTCCACCTACCCCAGACTACTGCATGTTGAATGACATACAGTCAGCTGGCACTGCACCACAGGACCAGGAGGGTCACCAAGGAAGTCCTGTGGATTGAGAATCACAAGAAAAACATACATATGTCATGTTGGAGCTGCGCAACACACACAGCACCTTCATATTCGCAGCTCTCATACCCCCCAATATCCTTTAAGGACTGGCTGTTCTCCATCACACTGTTCCGACTCGAGTCATGCTAAAGTTCTCACTGAAGTATGTGTGGCAAAATGCAAGGGCCCCTACTTTGTCTGTCCCCATCCTGACCTCACTGCTGCCCCCAAAACTGTTGAAGACAACCGTTTCCTCCCTACTGTGTGCCTGCTTGTCTCTAAGGCCTCTGTACTATCCTGCGCCCCCCCATATCTCTCGCACTGCCCCTTAAGTGTGTGTTCTGGTGGCTCCATGTCCTCTGCTACCCTGCTGCCATTACCTGTACCACAGGGATATATCCAGGGGCATCTTCCTTTCCCTCTCCCGATATCCAGTTCCTTGGTGTGGCTATCTCATCCTGTGACCTACATTACCAGCTGTGTGTTGATGAGCTGCAAATATATCACTCTTCGGCTGAGCTATTTCTGCAAAACCATACACCGATGTCAGCTTGCCACATTGCTGGCTGCATGTCACCCTACTACATGAAATGTACAAGGGCAAAGAACGGATATCCCAGATTTCCAACTAAACTCTACCTTCCCAGTACAGTGTCTGTGTGTGGGTGGCCACACCTTCCATTCTCCATGGTCCTCAATGTAGGGGTTGTCTTGGACTCCACTTCCCTCTTCTCCACACATACCCAGCTTGTAGCTGAGGCTTGGGGTATCTTTCTAGATGACAACAGCTATATTTCCCCAGTCTCCCCTGAACACACAACTACAATGCAAACCCACCCCTTAATCAGCTCCCGGCCTGCCTACTGTAATCTATATCTTGCTGATCTTCCTATGAATCATCTCTGTCTGCGTAGACATATGCAACACTGCACTGCATGGCCAATCTACCGCCAGATGCATAATGACAATAATACGCCCCCTGTCATGACACCTCACAGGCTCTCTATCCATCTCCGCATCCATGTCAAGGCCCACCTGCTGACCTATATATGCAGTGGCTTTACAGTACCTTTCCTTGATGGTCCCAAATACCACCAATACAACTACTACTGAACATGTAGATGGTGCTACCTGTCATATGTAGCACTATACCGAAACAAGAAACACATAGCCCCTGCTCAGCAGAGCATACAATCAAATCAAGTGCCTCATATTACAAAATGTGAACCACACACATCTAGGCAATTGGTCCCATCTATGGTCCACTCACCTACTGCTGATCCCAGACTACACGCCTTTCACCTTGCTGCACCCAAAGGCTGGAGCTAACTACCTGTGGCTGTACAGAAGCCCTTTACCCAATCAGCTACAACTCATGTGTGACACCTTACCACCTCCCCCAAGCCTACAAATCATGATACACATAATCCACCTCCACTCGCTGTGGTGCCCTGCTCACATCCTCTGTGTTTGAGTCCTGATTAGATTGTAAGATCTGATGGCCAGGCATTGTCTCTCATATGTCAGTGGAGTGTTGCGTCTTACTGTTATTGCGATACAAATGTTCACCAGTAGTAGTAGTAAACACATACGTAAAGAAATGTATGTTCAAACATATGCAGTACTTACATGAGAAGACCTCCTCAATCAACCGCCGCCTGACTCACGTGTGTCACCACGGCCATGTACAGGAGGGCACATAGGTTCATCTTCCATATCCTCATTAATTTGGACTGGGAGATCATGCCTGAGAGCAATGTTTTGCAGTATGCAACAGGCCAGAATAATCTGTGCCACAGTCATGGGTTTGTATTGTAAGGCCCCGCCGGTTCTATCCAGACACCTGAAGCGACTTTTCAAAACGCCAAAGGTGCGCTCGATGACTGAGTGGCTGGAGGCATGGGCCTCATTGTACCTCATCTCTGCATGTGTCCGTGGTTGACGCACAGGGGTCAGCAACCAGGGGCGACACCCATATCCTGCATCACCTGCAGAAAGAAATGTGATACGTTAAAGCAGGAGCTGATGTCCACACACATGGCGAAACGTATGTACGTGCAAACCAAAAGCGCAAACAATTGTGACACAAACATATGACATCACATGATGGGACACCACAACTCTGCAGCAGCGTTTGAAGGTCTGACACACAAAACAAGGGGTAGGTGTAAGGATTGCAGTCAACATAATCTGTAACCACAACACAAATGCTAGCGTGCATCCTACTATGAAGACACAGCACCGTAGCAAGGAAGAACTGGAGGGCCCCCCCCCCAACGTTAGATCAAACACAGACAGATGAGACACACACACAACTAGGGAAACACTCCAAAGACAGACATGTGCACATACGGTTAGTCAGAGGATCATCATGTGCATGTCATGCATTTGGGCTGCAGCAATCCAAGGTCATGCATTTGGGCTGCAGCAATCCAAGGGAGCAATATAGTATAGGGGGTGAAGTACTTTTGTCCACTAAAGAAGAGCGGGACCTAGGCGTGGGTGTGTCTGATGATCTTAAAGTAGCTAAACAGGTAGAAAAGACAACAGCAAAAGCTAGAAGGATGCTTGGGTGCATATGGAGAGGAATGACTAGCAGAAAAAAGGAGGTGACAGTGCCTCTGTATAAGTCTTTGGTGCGACCTCATTTGGAGTATAGTGTGCAATTCTGGAGACCGCACCTACAAAAGGATGTGAACAGGATGGAGTTGGTGCAGAGGGTGGCTACTAAAATGATTAGTGGTCTTCATTATAAAGCATATGAGGACAGACTGAAGGATCTTAATATGTACACCTTAGAGGAAAGGCGGGATAGAGGTGATATGATTGAGATGTTTAAATACCTCCGTGGCATAAATGTTCAGGGAGAGAGCCTCTTTCAACTGAAAGCAAGTTCTGCTACGAGGGGACATGGGATGAGGGTGAAGGGAGACAGATTCAGGAGTGATATGCAGAAATATTTCTTTACGGAAAGAGTAGTGGATCCGTGGAATAGTCTCCCAGTGGATGTGGTAGAGATGAGGACAGTAACTGAATTCAAAAAAGCATGGGACAAACACAGAGGATCTCTAAAGGTAAAAAGGGGATTGTTGTAGTTGTTGATATGGAAGGACAGACTAGATAGGCCATGTGGTCTTTTTCTGTCATCATATTTCTATGTTTCTATGTTTCTATGTCAGAGATGCAAAATACACATCCAGCAGTATATAGTCCTCATACTGTCCTGCCTCAAATTGTCTGAATAGTGCCGAGTGATACAGGATATAGGAGTCATGGGTGGACCCTGCAAGCCTAGGGACCACATTCAGAATACGCATATCTGCATCACATACAACCTGAACATTCAGGGAATGGTAGTGTTTGCGGTTGCAGAACACTGCCTCCCTGTCTCTGGGCAGGACCAGGGCAGCATGTGTGCAATCAATAGCTCCCATTCACGTGTGGTATTCCGGCAAATGCCTCAAAGGCCTGGTTCAGGGTCCCCCACTGTTGCGTAGTGTTGGGAATGGCAAAGTAATTCCCCACCCGGCTGATCATGGCACGCAGTACCTGGTGGAGACAGCGTGAGAAGGTGGACGGCTCATGCCACCCACTGCGGCCACAGATGACTGGAAACAGCCAGAGGCAAAGAAATGTAGGGCCCCAAGGAGCTTGACTAAATCCGGTATGGCATGTGACCGATCAGTCAGGGGCTCGAGGTCAGGTCTTAGATCCTCATAGAGCTCCCTAATAGCCCCTGTGCTCAGGCGGTAGAGGGAGAAGACCTGGTCCTCATGCATGTCCTGGAGCTGTGCCGTGGGCCTGTAGAGGCGAGGCTGGCGAGCCTGCAACTCCGCACGCTTTCTGTGCCGTGCCGGCACAGGCCCTGCCTGGCCTGCCCCCACAGCTGCAGGTCTGTGTTGCAGCGGGACTGCACCCATGCCCTGTGCCTCGGCCCCACGGACACCATCTCCCCCGTCTGGCAACCACAGGCCCTGCACACCTCCATGTGCACATGCAGCAACCACAAAGCCCACCATACACTCAACCCCCCTCACCTCCCCTAACCCACACAAACCCAGCCACTCACCTCACCCACCACTCTCCAACCCAGCCACACAACTCCACCTGCACTCACCAACCCAGCCACTCTCCACACCAAACCTGCCTCTGACACTCTCCTTGCTTCACCAACAACCAACACTGCACACCTCGTCTCCCTCACGTACACAAACCCCTCAGTGTGTACCACGTGTGTATGTGTAGTTATGGGTTTGTTTACGTCTGCGCGTCCTTGTGCCCATTGCGCATGTGCAGCGGTGTGAGCATGGCCGCTGCGCATGTTGCGCATGCGCAGGGGAGCTGTGGAAGGTGCGTGCGTGGCACCCATGTGATGAGTGCCGGTACGTGCATGTGACGTGAGGCCGGCCGCATGCGCGTAATGGCACGCAGCACATGCGCACATCTCATGCTCACACACACACACAGTGCATGTGCACCATGGTGTCCCCGTGCATGCAACACCCGCAGCTCTCCTGCACATGTGCAACACACGCAGCAGCCATGCTCATGTTGCTGCGCATGTGCAACGCACGCAAGGATGCGCCGACGTAGAAAAGCACATAAATACACATGCACACATGATACACGCAGAGGGGTTTGTGTAGGCGATGGAGAGAGAAGGCGAGGTGTAGAGCAGGCAAGCGTGAGGTCAGGATTATAGCAGGTGAGGAGAGGTGTGTTGAGGAGCAGCTGAGAGAGAGAGAGTAGGGGAGGTGAGGAGCAGGCCTGAGAAACAGGAGGTGAGTGGAGGATCAGGCGGCAGGGAGAGGAGGGGAGAGGAGGTGAGGATCAGGCATGAGGTGGAGCAGAGGGGTCGAGGGGCAGGAGAGGGGAGATCAGGCGAGGACTGAGAGGGGCGAGGATGTGTGACAGGGAGGGAGAGGGCACAGAGGGCAAGGAGATGGGGCGCTAGGACATGGCAGGAGGGGAGGAGGGGGGACACATGTGCTGCGGGACCCAGAGCTGGCAGGGAGACGTGGGCCTGAGGCGGGGTCGGCAGACCCATTGGGTGTGGTGCAGCCCACCCAGGGGCCACTCAGTGCCAAACGTAGGTGTATACCGGTGCCAGCTGAGGAATGTAGGAGGACTGTGAGATTCAGCCAGCAGGAAAACAACATCTTGCTGGCCAGTGTTTTGGAGCGGTATGAGGTGCTCTATGGCTGGCTGAGCACCAGCACCACTGTGGGCACATGTATACATGTGTGGGAGAAGATCCAGGAGGCCGTAGCCCAGGCAGGGGGACCATCTAGGGACCTGAATAGCCTGAGGAAGAGATTCAATGACATCAAGTGTGGTGTCAATGTACATATGGTGGCCGAGAGGCAACATGCCATGGGCACCGGAGGGGGTGCACCCTTTGCCCCAACCCTGACACCCCTGGAGCAGGAACTGGCAGACAGTCTGGGTCCCATCTATCTGTGTGGACTGCCCGAAGCGCTGGACACTGCCCATCCACAGGCAGGTAGGTCAAAGATATGCAGCACACATACAGCTCACGGCCCAGCACATGCCGGCCATGGACAGGAGAGTGGGGGCCTATGTCCTGAGAACACATGTGACCCACCACAGGCAACTGGGGGCCACAAGTCCAGCAAAACATGGCTGGGTAGGTACAGGGTGGTTTTGGAGATACCTGGGGCTGTGTGCATGACAGCCACAGTCCCGGACATCGTAGAGCACTGCACAGGTATACGGAACTGGGGGTGGGGGTCATTCCCTCAGCCAAGTGAGGTGGCCCCCCCACTGCGCATGAATGGGGAGGATGACCGTACATACAACACCCTCCACCCCATGGACCCAGCACATGCAGCAGCTATTCGTACATGGCACATAGGTCACACAGAGCAACATACATCTGCAGCCAGGCACGCACAACAATATGACAGGGGGACACAGACAGGAGGGATGTACAAGTAGGCCAGAACACATTGACCGGGGGAGGGGGAACAACCCACACACACCACCTATAACAGCAGTGACGTGTGTTTGCTATCACCTGTCCAGGGACATATCCCAGACCAGTGACAGAGGACGGTCTATCACACTGTGCTGGCGAGGTACATGCAAGCAAGCCCTGACGACAACGTCACCCAGATATCCAACACATCACACTCTGTCATTGTCCAACATACAGTGTGGATCCCCCACCCACCCTCACAGGACATTGGGGTGCACATTGCCCCAGCCGTACCAACTGCACCTAGTCAAAACCACCAACCACCTGGGGTCAGTACCTCCAGAGGTACTGCAGTGCCACAGACACATTCCCATGACCTCCACCCACAGTGCAACCACATGCCCAGCAGCACACCAGCCATCCCCCGAACCAGCACACCACACACACTGAGTGTGTGATAGCTGTCCACCCACACCACACAGTGGCTACCAGGGCGGCAGTTCCCACACACATCTGGCTGACCTGGACGAATACCTCAACACCTAACTTGCATACCACTCAGGCCAATGCATACACATCGCTAAAACACACTATGACAGGCCACAATCCCACTCAGGGCTCCAACATGCACCCTGGCCACATGTAGCACTGAGCACACATCCAAGGTCACATGCACAGTGCATACCTAGTGCTGCATATAGAGGACCCGGCATTTGCCACACCAGCCACCCAAATACAAAAGTATATGTGTCACAGCTCCACCAGTGCAAGAGGCCGCCCCCCACCCCATCAGGTACAGCTCACAGTACGCACATGTGATGTCCCCATCGTAGGCGCAGTAACAGCAGGTACAGGCAGACACCACATTGCTGTTGGTGGAGATGTACTACACAGGTGTACATATGTGCCCTGTGCAAACTCATCTTTGCTGTGTACCCTGTTCCATCCCCCAGGTGACATCTGGGCCATGCAGGCATATGAGGAGGAGGATGTGCCAGCGCCAGAGGAGGTGGACGGGCCAGAGGCTGGCGAGTCCGGGGATGCGGGCAGCACTGGCGACGAGACCCCCGGAGACAATGTGGTTGGCAAGGCAGAGGACAAGGCAGCAGATGCCAACGCACAAGTGGGGGCCAGTACCAGCAGCACACGGGCTATGGGGGACATGGAGTCGGAGGGGAGCCGCTCCACAATGCAGGCACTGGGGATGTCAGGCACATCACACACTGGCATGGATGTCATCCTTGCAGAGCTGAGGGCCCATACTGCCTCATCAAGGCACGATGCAAAAGATTGGTAACAGAATGCACCACAAGTCCCCTGTGGGTTGATGTAACATCCACAATGACATTCCATGTGCGCCCCAATATTATGACACCATAGCACATAGGTTTGTATGTTTCATGGGGTCTGTGCCATGTGCACTCCCCCCCTTGTAGCACGGGTCGTCTGATGTCATCATGTTGATGAGCTCATACATCCACCCACTATTGACCTCCACATACCCCAAGGAGACGTACAGTGGTACATGCTCACCCCAGATCACCTATACAGCTTAATCGGCGGACCCCTCTCCCTGGGTAATGGTACCTAGCATAGATAGGGTAATCAGTACAGTGCGTCAGGTTCAGAGCATAGAACGCCCCCCAGATAGCTATCTGTGTGCCATGCATCCCCACGTTATCCGTTCAGTCCCATATGACCAGTGCGCAGATCAAGCAGTCACACAGTGCACTGCAACACAGTACCATGTGTCATATCTGTGACCTCCATGACACCTCAGCAGAATCACTTCCTGGCCTGAGGATGGATTATGGGACACACAGATGTAAACATGGTACTGCGTTGCTAGTTGCCAAATACATGGTGGCTCTGCAGACCGGTCTTTTGGGATACGCCAGACATGTGCATGGGTCATGGTGGGGGTTGCAACACATGTCTCACACATCACCTTGTGTCTCCCCACAGCCATTCGTCAGGCTCTGATGGCCATTTGGGAGGAGGTGAGCCAGCTGCGCACCACAGCTGAGACAATGGCAGCAGCGCTAGTGCGCATTGCAGATGCCCAGGAGGCCATGGCTCAATGTCACGAGCATCCAGCACCAGCTCCAGAGGCAGCACCAGCGGCTCCAGAATAGAGGGGTGGGTTGGCCCGTGGTCACTGTGATGGGGCGGAGATGCAGGATGTGAGGGTGGGGATGGGGTCAACACATCTGTTACAATAAAAACATCATAACCTCGGTATACCTATGTGTACGTCTCCAGTGTGTACCACTCTGCTCCCCTGCGTACCCTGCAACCCATGTTATCATCCTGGCCATATGTGCCACCACAGTTCCCATAGGGGTGTGGTGTCTGCACTGCCACCAATCACTGCACATACGTAGTACCATTCCCTGTGTGCCAAGCACCATGCCATGTGGGTGCCCTTCTACCTATGCGTTTGGTGTACCCTACCTCTCCCATCGCCATCCCATATACTCTACATTACTCTCCACACATGCGTGCCCATCCTCTCTGCCCACACCAGAGCCTACATGGCTTCTGACACACATATGCTTGCAGGGGCACAGGCAGACAAAGGTATCTAACTACAGTCAGCTGGTTACTCATCCTCAGTGCCTGTAGTGCACCATCGCTCATCCTCCTGACCAGCACCCACCTATCACGGCCCCATCAGCTATCCCCCCATGCAGCTCCTGGGTACAGCAGTCCCCCTTACCCTCCCGGCCACATACCTGCTGCTATCCTTTTCCTATTGCCCCCCGAGCATGGTGCATCAGATATGCAGCCTACACATCACAGGCAGCATGCATGTGACCATAGCTGTTGGGACACACTGCACATCGGCACAACACAGTGGCACCAGGGGACACAGACACCTATGCACATGGGCAGCCCCCACACCTGCATGTGGAGATGGTCCATGTATGTTACCTGTGTCTCCCACGCATACACATAGGGATCTACACACATGTCCCATGCTCACGTCCAGTCTGTCTGTAAGGGAGACATGTGACCATTGTGCTGTACATACAAACTTGTTTGTTATAACAATTAAAATGGGTACACTGTACATGACACCCCATGTTCTGTCCCGGATGACAGGACAGCACAGGGCACGTGTGTGGGTGCCCCTGTGCCCCTTAAATGCTCCTGGGGATGACTGTCAAGATGCACTGCCCATAGTAGCTGCCCGCTGCATGTGCATCTCAGCAGCCAGCCACGGAATGGTACCTGCCAGCCACCAGATGGTGTGGTCCTGGCTCTGCTGGCATTGCAGCACACCACCCACTGCCACATACAGGTCCTGCACACACCTGCCACCACATCCACGCCAGGTGCCTGGTGTTTGTGTGGTGGCATGTGCATGGGCCCTGTCTGTGGCAATGGGTGCGGACGCTACTCCCATACGGTTACCATTGCCACACACATGTGGCAGCTGGCAGGGACCCACAATGTCCTGTGCCATCTTGTGTCCCCTCCCACCCACAGAGCCACCCTCCCCCCTCCACACCCCCCTCCTCCCCACTAACACCACCACCCACCCTCTCTCTCGCCCACTTTCATGCTCTCCTCCTCCTCCTCTGCCCCCTTCTCCACCTCCCCCTCACCCGCATCACCACCTGCCACATACAACTCCCCCTCCCCCTCCCCTCCCTCCCGCCCCACCCCATCCTCTGCTCCCTCCATGTTGTCCTTTTCCTCTTCGGCCTCTGCTCCCTCCTCCTCCTCCTCTGACTGGACTGGCACTTTGGGGCCTGTTCTGGGGGCCCCCGATATAGATGGGCCCTCAGCAGCAGCAGAATCCTCTGTGGGGGAAGACAGTCATTAGCACACCATCATGTGAGTCACATACCACATGTACATAGTTTGGCCTCCTACAGGCTGTTGGGCCACTGTGACATGCTGTACTGCACTGCAGAGGCCGGAACACTCACCGCCACTTTGCTCCAGTGCCCTCCTTTGGAGGCAGGCAAGGACCTCCGGGCAGTGCAGCCGCAATCCTGACCCTTTTTCCATAGATCCTCTACCTGGGGGGGAAAGCAATGGGTGGGAGCATTAGGGGCCAGATATCTCTGGTGGGTGCCCAACGCATATCACACATCACTCTGGGCATCAGGGTGCTGCTACTGCTGCTCTGGCCAGTGTGTCCTCTGCTACCTGTTGCCAGCGCCACCTGCATGTGTGGCTGTGGGTCGGGGCATGTGTGAGGTGCCACCTATGTGTACTGTGTGCAACCCCCTGGACCCCCCATACCCTGTTCCTATACTCTCCTTGCATGACATGGCAGCACCATGCCATGTGTGGGTTGGCCATGCTGGTCTCCAGGGGAGGTGTTCCCTAACTCCCTGCGTGGTCCGGCACACACCTGTGTGTTTGCCTGACCTATACTCATCAGCCGACACACCTGTCATGGCACCATGATATCCTTACAAAACATGGGTGATGTGTTCTGAGATGGAGCGGGAGGTTGGTGGCCCTGAACACTTTGCCAGGTGCCACTACCATGACACCAGGCCTTCCACTATACCTCTATGGTTAGGACTAGGCCTCCTGTGAATAAGGCAGTTGTGGGCGGCTGCAACATGAGCATGGCCCACCACACCTAGCTGAGCTATTAGCATCTGTGATTTGGTCTTGGGCCTCCTGGTTTTAGGGAAGAGCTGTGAGACCCCAACAGGTGCAGGTACCCTGACACCAGCATCTATAATAGTCCTCTGCAATCAGGTACGGGCCTCCTTGGGATAGGGCAGATGTGTGACCTGAAACTGCATACACTACCATAATATCTGGATTTAATACAGACCTTTGTAATCAGGTCTCGGGACTCCTGGGGGTGGGGTGGATTGGAACACATCCACAGCAGCACCTACCATACCATCAGGATCCAAAACAGACCTGTGTAATCAGGTCTGAGACTCCTGGGAATAGGGCAGATGTGTGACCTGACCCTGCATAGACTACCACAATATCCTGATTTCATACAGACCTTTGTAATCAGATCTCTGGCCTCCTGGGGGTAGGGTGGAGTAGAACACATCAACAGCAGCAGATACCATAACACCAGGGTGATTGACAGACCACTTTGATCAGGTCTCAGGCCTCCTGGGGGTAGGGTGAATCTGAACACATCAACAGCAGCAGATACCATAACACCAGGATGAATACCAGACCACTTTGATCAGGTCTCAGGCCTCCTGGGGGTAGGGTGGATCTGAAAACATCAACAGCAGCAGATACCATAACACCAGGATGAATACCAGACCACTTTGATCAGGTCTCAGGACTCCTGGGGGTGGGGCAGATGTGTGAACCTGCAACTGCATACACTACCATACTGACAGGAGTTATTACTGACCTCTGTAATCAGATCTCAGGACTCCTGGGGGTGGGGTGGATTGGAACACATCCACAGCAGCACCTACCATACCATCAGGATCCAAAACAGAGCTGTGTAATCAGGTCTGGGACTCCTGGGAATAGGGCAGATGTGTGACCTGACCCTGCATAGCCTACCACAATATCTTGATTTAATACAGACCTTTGTAATCAGGTCTCAGGACTCCTGGGGGTGGGGTGGATTGGAACACATCCACAGCAGCAGATACCATAACACCAGGATGAATACCAGACCACTTTGATCAGGTCTCATGCCTCCTGGGGGTAGGGTGGATCTGAACACATCAACAGCAGCAGATACCATAACACCAGGATGAATAACAGACCACTTTGATCAGGTCTCAGGACTCCTGGGGGTGGGGCAGATGTGTGAAACTACAACTGCATACACTACCATACTGACAGGATTTATTACAGACCAGTGTAATCAGGTCTGGGCCTCCTGGGAATAGGGAAGATGTGTGACTGCAACTGCATACACTACCATACTGACAGAAGTTATTACAGACCTCTGTAATCAGGTCTCAGAACTCCTGGAGGTAGGGCAGATGTGTGAACCTGCAACCGGAGAAACTACCATATCAGCATGCTGTTTGCCAGAGCTCTTTAAGCACATCTACGGCCTCCTGGGGTTAGGGTGGATTTTCATACATCGACAGCAGCAGGTACCATAACACCAGGCTGACAACTGGACCTCTGTGATCAGGTCCTTATCCTCCTGAGGATATGGCATACCTACACACAGCAGCATATGCAGCTACATTCAGCACTGGATGGCCCAAAGACTGGTGTCTCTACCATGTTGTATATGTATGATGTGTGTTCATTGCCGGATAATGTGTTGCACACCTTGCATTGTGTGACCTGTCCCCATACACTTACCTCATGTGGGTAGTCCGCAATGTGATTGTACCATCTCGTGACGCGCTCCCATGCCCCCCTAATGCGGCAGAGGTCCTGGCATTTGGAGGAGCCTGGAAAGAGTTTGTGCTGCCTAGTGCAGATTAGTCCTGCAAGATGTCGCAGCTCCAAGCGGGTGAAGGCAGGCTTCCTTGACCGCATCGCCATTTTCTCCGATGCCTTGCTGATGCATGCATGCATGCACGCTGCTGCGCATCACTACGGCACGCTAGCTATGTGCCAGTGCTACAGCCGGTACATGGAGAACGGTGGCGCCACCAAGATACGCGGCGTAGCAGGCTTTCTGCCCTTTGTCCGGGCCACTTCATGGGGCACCTTAACACACACTTTCTGCCACGCCATGCTGTGAGGCACCTTGGGGTACACGGCTACGGTGAAAAGATTTATGCTGCAGACACGTGTCTGACTATTCTTACCACAACATACATCTTAGGCATTTCTCTTGATGTTGGCGCACTGAGGACTTGAACTCATCACCACTGGCTGTGAAGGCATTGCATTAACCAGTGTCCTATGCCTTTTAACATGGCAATGGCTGCCTACACAGCAACACCAGGTCATCTGCACACACTTTCTGCTCTGCTTACCGGGCTAGTGTAAGGCGACAGCTAAGGCACTTTACAGGGCACCTTAGTTTGGGCAACTGAGCTGAGGGGGCTTTGGGTTGTGCACACTGATCTCAGATCAATGTCAGACTGTTACAGGCATAAATGGCCATAGCCTCGAACAGTTTTACTGACGGACACACTTTGTATATAGTTCACCAGCTAATCTAGAAACCTGCAACCCACATCACTCTTCCAACATACCCACTGCATGCGACTGGCCACACTTGTAAAAATTGTTTCATGTGGTAAAACACTCAGATGTAATGATAATACGCAGGGGCGGCTCAAGGCAGTCTGCTGCCTGAGGCGAAGAATGAGATGGCACCCCTCCCATCACCTTAGAGGGGGGGGGGGCTGGGCTTTTTCAGAAATCCAATCAGAGACTGAACCAAATCAAAAAGCCGACTAGATTATATGGAGAAATGCAAGATGTTTTCACACAGGGCCTTATCGAACTGCAATCGCGCCTTATGTGACTTGCAACTTGGGCGCACGCCCCCCTCTCCCCCCATACCTCCATCCAGCGCTGCCTGCTCTTTCCCTGCTGCTGCCGCCCTCCGTTTTTTTCACAGCGGCGCCGGCAGCAGGGAAAGAGCAGGCAGCACTGGATGGAGGTATGGGGAGGAGGGGGGGGGGCATGCACCCAATCTGCTTAAAGTGCAACAGCAGAGAGCCGAAATGCGCCCCAAAGCCTTTGCGCCCTGTGCGGCTGCCCTGCTTGCACAGGGCTAGGTACGGTCCTCTTTGCACACCAAGGAACTAAAAGACAGCAAGAATCAATAGCACAGTTTATAAAACTAAATTATAACCCATTTTTATTTTGTTATAAACTGCGTTATGGTTCTCCCTTTTTCTTTTTCAACATATATTTTGCATCCACAGTAGGTGCAGAGCAGAACCAGGACATTCATCCACAGAACTCAATATTAAAAAAAAAAATCTGATTATGATCATCTCACTAACAACAACAACAACCACTATTCTCCAGTACCAGGCATATTGTGAACTAATAAAAAACCTTACAACAAAAAGCAAACCTACCATACCATACCATATTAGCACAAACTTCCAAAAGTCACATAAGGAGCCCATCCAAAAAAAGCGTCACTGTAAATACTACAGTGGGCCCTGAAACATCCATACACCTATTTGAAAAGCTGAACAAGTCAAATTACTACAGTATAGTATAGATCTTTATATACAAACTCCATGTTAACAGAACACTTGACCTCAGTCACACGCACAACATCGACCTTCACCAAGTAAAGAATAAGTAACCACAATCTAAAGTAAAAATAAAAATATTTAGACAAAATTTAAACTGAAATCCCAAGAAGCCAGAGTCCACATGCAGTGCAACATCAGATAAATAAGAGATGCAGTTCCCCAATACTGTGTAAAATATAAAAATAGCACAAAGTCCAATCACCATAATTAAATAAAATGATTTTTTCTACCTTTGTTGTCTGACCATTTTATTCTCTGAGCATGCTGGTCCCGATCTGAGGCTTCTGCTTTCCTGTCTTCTCTTAGCTCTCTTTCTGTGGTCTATGGTCCATGGTCCATCTGCCATTTCTTATCTCTTCTTTTGTTTTCTTCACTTCCTTCCATCAGCCCATTTCCAGTTTCAGTAACCCTCCCCAGTATCAGTCCCCTTTCCAGTCCTCCCCTCCCCGTACCTTCCAGTGTCAACCACCTTGCATTCCCATCACTGCCACTTGTGTCCATTCCTTTCCAGTCCCCCTCCTTTCCCACTGTCCAGCCTCTTCTAGTTCCAATACCATCCCAGGTATCAACTCAGGTTCACTTTCAGTGCCACCCCCCAGTCAGCTCCCTTCCAGCCACCCTACCCTCTGTCCATCTCTCTTCCAGTGCCATTCACATGTCAGCTCCCTTCCAGCCTCCTCCCTATTACGCAGCTACCTACCACTCCCATCCCCAAGTGTCAGCTCCCTTCCAGTCCCCCTTCGGTACATTCCAGGTGTCAGCTCCTTTCCAGCGCCCTCCTTCCCTTCCTGTCCCATCCTTCCCCTGGCAGACCCTCTCAGTATCCGCTCCCTTCCAGTCCCATTCTACCATCCCCCCCCCCCGCATCAGCCCATTTGTAGCCCTAGCCCCTAGTTTTCTTCCAGGGCCAGCAGCACTCTCCTCCCCTCCCCTATTAGCCCACTTCCTCTCCCAGCCCATTTCTAGTCCTATCCCCTTTATCAGCCCACCCCAGTCCTAGCCCCCCAATCAGCCCATTACCAGCCGTAACCCTCCAATAAGTCCATTTTCAGTCCTAGCACCCCAATCAGTCCATTTCCTGTCCTAGTCTTCCCCCATAGCCCATTACCAGTCCTAACTCCCCATCAGTCCATTTCCAGTCCTAGCCCTCCCCCGATAGCCCATTACCAGTCCTAGCCCCCTCCGATCAGCCCATTTCAAGTCCTAAGTCCCCATCAGCCCATTTCCAGTTCTAACCCCCCCTGATAGCCCATTATCAGTCCTAACCCCCCTCCTGATCAGTCCATTTCCAGTTCTAAACCCCCATCAGTCGATTTCCAGTCCTAACCCCCCCATCAGCCCATTTCCAGTTCTAACCCCCCCATAGCCCATTAACAGTCCTATCCCCCTCCCGATCAGCCCATTTCCAGTACTAACCCCCCCTCAGCCCATTTCCAGTTCTAACCCCCCATAGCCCATTACCATTCCTAACCCCCCCATCAGCCCATTTCCATTTCTAAACCCCCCAATCAGTCAAGTTCCTGTCCTATCCCCCCCATCAGCCCAGTTCCAGTCCTAGACCCCTCCCCCCAACTCAGGGAAATTGAAAAAAAACAAAACTCTGGCGTAAGAAGCAGCTGTTGCTGCTGCTCTAGCAGCGGCAGCGGCAGAATGAGGAGCCCCACAGCCGCCCGCCCACCCCCCCGGAGAGCCTGCTGTTTCCCCCAGCTCCGCTTTGCAGAGCTGCGGTGAAGGGACAGTGTTTCCCTTAATCGCGGCTCTGTTAAAGCTGAGCCCACGGCACTGATGGGAAACAGGAAATCGCGGGGCTCCTCATTCTGCCGCTGCCGCCGCTGGAGCAGCAGTGGCAGCTGCTTCTTGCGCCGGAGTTTTGTTTTTTTCTTTTATTTTGAAGGCTGAGTGAGGTGGTGACGGCAGTCTGTTTGGGGACAATTTTGCCGCCCCCAAAAAGCCCAAAAAGCTGCCGCCTGAGGCCACCGCTTCACTTGGCCTCATTATAGAGCCACCTATGATAATATGGTATATTATATCCGTCCAGATACATCAATATACAGGCCCACTGGGGTATTGAACCCATGACCTCTCCCACTGAGGTCATTATATTAACTATTGTACTACATCAATATTGGTTGTAACTAAACTATGGCTAGCTACTGAACCAGTGCAGGTCACCAGACACAGTCTGGTGTGGCTACCAGGATAGTTTAGCACCAAGAGTACCCATGATGCACTTCACATGCAGAACAGCAGTCTACATCTGCTCACCAGATGGGGTTTGCACCTCTGCAGCACGTTAACTGGGTAGGGGGACTGACTGTGTGTGTTACTGGCACAGTGTGCCTACTGACCATGCCATTGTGCGTGTTCTGTGATCACCCTGAGGGTAACGTTGTATGGACAGCACCAGGTCCACAGTACCCGTGTTGTTTGCAGTAAGTTTTGCTGCAGTTCACCCTCACTGCCAATGTGTGAGGTATTCTTTGCAGACAGCCTTAGGACTTTTCTATGTCCATTTCTATTTGCCAATAATGTGTAGCCCATGATGCTCACAACATAATGCATATTCAGTGAGGTTGCCATGGACACCGATTTATGGAGCAGGGGTGTGTCTGGATTCACATGATGTAGCAAGGCTGCCCTCTGTGGGTCAGGGTAGGGTACATGACCTGGGAGCAACAGACACACACTATCACCATTTGCAGTAGGGCCAGTTGTGGTAAATGATGATGGACTGTGGGACTAGCAATCCCCGGCCAACTGGCAAACACAGAGCTGGTGCAGATCTGCTCATGGAACTGGGCCACTGTCAGACAGGTAGTGTGCCTGGTCAGCTCTGCTGCCCCCCACTACGATGTGACATTCCCCAGCAGAGGGCAGTCAGTGTGCACCTGCTGCATCCTGCAAGGTGTTGCAGCCATACACCTGCTAACTGCAGACAGTCTGCTAGCACATACACAGTGCATGTTCCAAAAGGAACAATGTGCACCCAGGTGTGGGATCTGGCGCACACACACCAAGCAGGTTTGTCAGTGATTGGGCCCCAGAAATGGGAACCCACAAATATCACTTACAGAAACAGTGTATAGCATTATGTGGGAACCTGGACATGCTGTGGTCACTGCTCAGTCAGAGTGGGACTGACCTCACAGCATGACATGCTGTGGCCACTGTGTCTTGTAGGTGGTGGATGCACACTACAATATTGCCCTATGCCCTGTACACATGCATCCTGCCTAGACCGCCCTGTCCGGTCCATACCCACAATACCTTGGCCCTCATTATGCACAATGGCAGGCTAACTCTGGAAACTGTGCAAGCATTGTGGGCTCAGTAAGGTGTGGGCAGCCGCAAAACACTGGATAGACATATACACACTCCAACACCTATTTCTGCATTGTGCAACGGTAGAGGTGGCTGCCAGCCCTGGCCGCCACACCAGTCCTGGGCACTGTACAGATAGTGCAATGGTATGCAATACTATTAGGGTCACTCTCCGGGGTGGTAGACAGTGTTGTAAACACATATGGCAGCACATTCCACAGATATCAGAAAGGTTGGTATGATGAATCTCTTTTAGCAAATATTTTAAAGTTAGGATTTGTGATCTCACATTAATCATAGCATGCTTTTGATACATATATGGAACGTGTTTCCATGGTTCTGACTGCATTGCTACAGTATAGAGGTGCAGGTGGTGGTAGCTGCTGCTGCGCACATGGCCCAACAACCTGACTCTCCATGAGGCTTTGTATAGTGGGGCCTGTGGGTGTGGGTGTTTGTGCGTCTGTTGGCCGCAGCTCTGATGCAGAGGGTCCAGACTCCAGTCCTGGTGGTCCAAACACAATTCCAGTTTCCTGGATGTCGCTAATGAATATGCATATATACATTTGCATACAATGGGGGCAGTGCATGTAAATGCATCTCATGGATATTTCTTAGGGACATCCTGACAACCTGACTGGTGCTTGCACCTCTGGGACTGGGGTTGGGAACCTTTGCTCTAGGCAGTGGACATGTTTATGGTGTCTGCACTCTGTAGGGTAAAATAGTGGGACATGGCCTGCAGGGGCCCCAGCTGGGACATGAACCTGTGACCTTCTGCCTTTGGGTATACTGACTGTGTGTACTGCACCACACTGTTACCACAGAGGCAGGTTGTTTCCTGGGGATCCCATGACTGTTCCTCAGACAGACCTTATCTGTTGCACTGCACACCACCTACCTATACAGGGCTTGGCCTTGCTCTGCTGTGGGCAGCTGCCACTACCTCCTCCGGCGCCGGCACCCCCTCCACCACCAGGCTGACATGCCCTTATGCCGGTGGTGCCCAGTCCCATGCCATCCAGTGTGCCGCTAGGCAGCTGTCTATGGTGTGGGGTCTGGGGTGGGAGTGCTGACATGGACATCAGCACATCCCCCCCGGCACTGCCTACAAATGTTCTGTGCCCTTGGGAGTACCTGCTGGGTGCTATCCCCTGGGACACTGTGGGACACACACTCGTGACCATATTGGACCCTGGTCAGTTGCTGTCTTGCTGTTTTTCGGTTTCTGCATTCCTATGTGCCAGGTAGGCATCTGCCTAGTCCACACTGTGCCCCAGATGGCCCACTGCATGTGCCGCCTGCAGCCCCCTGTACCCCAGTTACACCATCACCATAGTGCCCTTTCCCACGTGCCCACTCTGCTGTTGCTGCACATGTGTAAGCCACAAAGGCAAGCTACCCCATACACACCACAGAAAACCCTCATCAGCACTATTTCTAGGTTAGCAGATTCACCTTGTGGGGGGGGGGGGACTGTGAATTGACCCTTCCAGAAGTTAGCTTGTCCTTTTTCTTCTTTATAGGTTGTGTTCATTACTGCTTGTCATTATTTGTTCTATTGGCCAGCTCGGTGTTTTGGATTTCAATTTTGGTTCGGGTCATTATGGTTTTTGCCTTTTTGGTTGCTGCAGATGTATCACTACTATCACTTTTCTCGGTCTCCCTGCCTTTGCTGTACATTGCTGACTGAAATGGTTTCTCTGTCCTGCAAATGTGCCTAGCGCGAGGTTTTCACTGGCACTAATTTTCAGAGCTTCATTCCATGGCGTTAGTGTGCATGGAGCCTCTCCCTGCCCACTCTCCACCCATTGACCCCTTCTCTCTGCCCCTGGGGTGCCTTACTCCACCCTCTGGGGAGCCTTCCTCCACCCTCTGCGCACCTTACTGCTGCAGGATACGTTATCACGTGATACGTGATGTTCTCACACGGTAATGTGCCATTATCTCACGATAGCGTCACGTATCACGCGATAACGTCGCAGCTGCTACGTTTGCGCCATTTAGTAAACATACCCCTAAGTATTTAAAGGTCTATATCATATTTCCTCTGTCCCTCCTCTCCTCTAAAGTGTGTACATATTTAGGTCTTCAAGTCTCTTCTCATACGTCTTCTGGGACAGGCTCCAAATCATTTTGGTTGCCTTCCTCTGAACCATATCCAGTTTTTTATACCTTTTGCGAGATACGGCCTCCAAAACTGAACACAATATTCCAAGTGAGATCTCACCAGCGACTTGCACAGTGGTATTAATACCACTTCCTTTCTGCTGGTAACTCCTTTCTGTATGCAACTCAGCATCCTTCTGGCTTTGGCTACTGCCTTGACACACTGTTTCACCACCTTGAAATCCTCAAAAACAATCACTCCAAGGTCCTTCTCCTGGTCCTTAAACACCAACCTCTCGCCTCCTATCGCATATAATTCCCTTGGATTTCTGCATCCCAAGTGCATGACACTGCACTTCTTCACATTAAATCTTAACTGTTAAGCTTTAGATCATTCTTCCAGCTTTTGTAGATCTTTCCTCATGTTATCCACTCTCTTGGTGGAGTCCACTGTGCTGCAAAGTTTTGTGTCATTTGCAAAAAGATGGACTTTTCCATTCAGTCCATCAGCAATATCGCTCACAAATACATTGAATAGTACTGGTTCCAGGACTTTCCTTTCATCTGAGTGAGTTCGGTTTACCATCACTTTCTGTGATGGTAAACCAATTTCTGATGCAATTCACCGCCTTGGGACCCATCTCCAGGCTGTTCAGTTTATTGATAAGCCTCCTGTGAGGAACAGTTTCAAAGGCTTTGCTGAAATCTAAGTAGATCACATACATCATATGCTCTTGATCTAGTTCTCTGGTCAGCCAGTCAAAGAACTTAATCAGATTTGTTTGGCAAGATCATCTTGTTGCCTCGGATCATGAAACCTATTGCTTTCAAGAAAGTCCACTATTCTCTCTTTCAGGAGCACCTCCATTACTTTTCCCACCACCAAGGTAAGGCTTATTGACCTATAGTTTGTCACTTCTTCTCTACTGCCCTTTTGTGAAGAGGTACCATATCAACCCTTCTCCAGTCCTATGGAAATTCTCCTGTCTCTAGTGAAAATGTAAGAAGAAGTTGGGGGCTGGAAAAGAAGAAGGAAGGAGATCTGTATATGCTGTGAAAGTTTAAGGTAACTGGAAATTGAGTTAAAAAGGTTTAACTTTGGTAAGTCATTATTCTGCTTATTGCTTGATGTCTGCTTAGAGAGAGAATTGGAAGACAGACGGTTAACAGACTTCGAGTTTTATTAATTGTGCGCTATGTTTGAAGCACAGATATGCTGGGTACAATCTGTATTGGAGGGAAAGGATTTGCTCAAACAGCTCAGAGCAGAACCTTATGACTGAGTTTTCATTTTAAAAGTTCTGGTTTAGGACAGAACTAAGAGAGAGTGTATAAGGAAGGAACAGAAGGGAGCTTCTTTAAGAATTTTTTTGAAGTAGTGAAAAACTTCTGAGCATAAGGAATTGGCTCAACTTTAGTCTTGATAAATACTACCAAGATCCTAAAAAAGAATTTCTTGGAGCTGGGTTTGAGAAGAAACAGGGAAACATTTCCTGCTTTATAAATTGGAAAGTTTCTAAGGAACTGAATTAAGCTCCTTCAAAGAACTAAATGTTCTGAAAGCTAAGATTGTAGCAGATCTTCTTAGGTGAAATAAATATTTTAAATCCTGTACAGTAAAGGTGGATGAGATGAGGCTAGTGACTTCTGTAAGCCTCTGCTGGAGTGGGACATCAGACTCTGAGATACCCACTTGGCCCATTGGACTACACTACAACATCCAAGGTATTTTTGTAAGAGTCTGACCCCGCCATTCTCTGGGTGTGGAGAGCTACAGTAGTCAGCAAGTGTACATGATTTAAGCCAAAGGCGCTCATCTGAGTGGGCACAGGAACGTAGGTAGCGGGTTGTTAAGGACAGTCAGGTTTGAGGTACGGTACACCTCACGGGGTGTGTAATGGGAGGACCAAGTGCATCAAGAGCAGAGGAGAGTATAGTGTTATAGGAGGATACTGCCTCATCAACAGACTCAGATGACATAATGGAGGAAAGAGGTGATAAGATAGCAGTGAAGAGAGCTGAAGGGTCAATAGTGTGAAGATTCCTAAACATGTCGGTGGAAATTGGGTGAGACTACAAAGCAGTGGTAGAGGCCTCCATGTGATATCAGAGCCACGCCCTATTACTGCTGCTTTGTAAACATACCCCTAAGATAGGGTGGTTAAGGGTGAAGGTTAGCAGGTGATGGTCAGATAAGGGCAGAATTGAGATAGAGAGGTTTGATGGTGAGCAGTTGGTGAAGAAGATGAGGTCAAGGCACTGGCCATGCTTGTGAATAGGAGTGTTAGAGCACAAATGGAGACTGAATAAGAAGTAATAAGGGAAGGGGAAGATACATCCAGAAAGGAGGAGAGACAAGAGTCCAAGTTGGCGAGAAAGGTAGAGGTGGACTTGTTGAGGTGTCGATAAATAGCAGCTACCTGGAGAAGTAGTGCAGAAAATAGGTGGATGGCATGAGCTTTAAAGGAAACAAAGGAATTAGATGGAGGCAGAAGGAGAGGCTGGAACTGGCAGAAATGAGAGAGTAGAAACCCAACACCGTCACCAGGGCCAATGGCCCGAGATGTATGGGGAAATAGGTAGCCTCTGTGACAGAGGGCAGTGACTGAAGCTGAATCTTCAGGGAGAAGCCAAGTTTCAGTAAGAGCCAAGAGATGTAGAGTATTAGAGATAAAGAGATCATAAATGAAGGGAAGTTTGGTGGAGACAGAATGTGCATTCCACAATGCGCATGAAAAAGGGAGAGAAGAGGGAGACAACAGAGGGATATTATTAGAAAGGTTACTCACTGACCTGCCCTTCAAGTGTGAAAAAAGTCCAAGGGGGCCAGGGTTGGGGATAATGTAACCCCCCCGTGGGGTTAAGTTTGTTTGAGAGGGGGTTAAGTACCTTGTGAGGTTAAGTTTTTGTTGGGACTGTGCGGTGCCCGAGGAGTGTGCACATTTACATTTAGATGTATTAGAATGTGTGAGTTAGCTGAGTTCTAAAGAGTTGTGGATTTTGGATTGTCTGGAGAGGTTTTTATTATCTGAAACATCCTGGTTGAGTTTGTGCCATTCCTTTTAATGAGATGTGCAGTTGAAAAGTAAAACTGATTTTCTCCTGCAGCATTTGGTTTAGGTTCTATTGCTTCATTTGCATATTTCATAAACATGTTTTTGATTGGTTAGAGAATCTAAGGAAACAGATGCATGATGTCAGCAGAGTCTTGGTTTCCTTGAAACATCAGTAAGAAAGTTGTTTTGTTTACTGTTTTTGTTTTTGAAACTGAAGAAGGAAGGCAGGGAAACTGATAAGGAACTGCAAGAAAGAAAAAGGGTTTGTTTTCTGAAAAAGGGAGAAGTCTGTTTGTGTATAGAATTATATTTATTTCTTTGAACAGAGAGAAGTCTTGTGCTTGAAGTTGTACAGACTGAAGTTTGTTTTTTTTGTGTGATCCTGAGTGAGGAAAACAGCAGTTTGAATTGTGTTTGAAGATGTGCTGTTATGCATTTGTAAAAGTATCTATTGGAGATACATTGTATTGGAAGTGTGAAACTGGAGTTTGGGTTTAGAGACTTCAGGCTAACTGGAGATGGTCCTGATGAGGAGAGGTTTTGAACAGTGTAGGTGGAGACTCTGTTGGTTGTGAAACCAGAGGTTTTTACCAAAGATTTTCTTGGGAGTTCTCTGCTAGAAACAGACAGAGTAATTGTTAGAGGTTTCTTAAGCAGAGCTGTGTTTTAGTAATCTGTATTTTAAAGTGTTTGAAGTCATAAAGCCAATCAGCACACTAAGAAATTTCCTGCTGTGACAGAGAGAGTTAAAGGCAGAAACTTGGAATGTATTTAAAAACTGCTTTGTTTGTGATAGTGAATGTTTGAAAGAAAGCTCTGTTAAAGATAGAGTAATATTGGTGAACAGGTTTTCTTTGTCAGGGACAATTCAGGAACTTGTTGTTTCACCAGTATTGGTACAGTATTGGTACAGCTTTGGTATAGCTTTGGAACAGAAATGTGTAGAGGCTAAGCATTGTGGAATGGTTAAAGACAACTGCCATTCTGAGTTTTGAAGACTGAGTAAGATTAGATACAAGGTGTGTTATGTCAAAAGAGAGTTTGGTAAGTACTTCAGCATAGGGATTAAAGTACTGTCAGGTGAAATTTAGTTAGGGACTTTGATTAATTTTATTTTTATTAGTTTGGGAAATAAATTTATTTTGAAGAGCTATAATACATTGGAATGTTGTTAAAACAGAAGTAGAAAGTTAGGGTTTTGCCTCCTGTTATTTTCTTTAAGATAGGGAGACAGGTCACCAGATTTCCAAGGTTCCTGAGGAGCAGTGTTCCTGCGCGAATTCTGGGCCCCAACTCTTCAACCTTCACAGTCATCCGGATGAAAGACATCGTCCACAAACGTCAGGAAAAAGCTAAGTGAAGCTCTGGACAGTTTTGTAGTATAAACAAAGGACAAAAAGAGAGTAAGAAAAGAGAGAGAACTACTTCCTATTTGTTAGTTTTGTAATATGCTGTTGTTATAAGGGAAAGTAAAGTTACAAGAAGTTCTGAATTCAGCAGACAACTATAGAAGGTTGAGAGAGAAATAAACTTTGGAATGCTGTATAGTCAGAATAGTTGTGCAATTGTTTAGAAAACTTTATAAGAGTTGTAAAGAATTGTGGTTGATGTTAATTAATACTATCTGTTAATACAATAAATACTGAAATGCAAGAAGGGTTATTCTCTTATGTTCATCTGACTGAATAGAAAGATGAATTCAGCTGAAGGTACAGTAAGGTGCTAGAACCTGCAAGAAATAAATATTAAGATACCTTGCTGTAGCTTCATTTTTTAAATTTTATTCTTAACATTTAAGTTTACCTATTGTAAACCTTTTTTTCCCCGGTACCTTTTGAAGGTACCGGTGTGTACTGCAACCCCCCCCCCCTTGGCCTGCTTTGCAGGTCTGGTGTCGACGCCCGACGGCCACTGACTACATGAGAGGAAGCTACATCAGGGCGTGCGGTATCAGGTCACCTGCAGAGGCGAGGAGGATGCGCACGCGCGACGAGGGGGCGGGCTACAATAACATCCCCAGATGAGAGAAGGAGAAGGAGAAGGAGTAGGAGAGAATGGGGGAGAGAGAGGAGGTGACACGACGGAAGCGAGGGTGAGGTTCCCTCATTTAGAGTAGAGATGGCTGAATGAGAGGAAGAAAATGGCAAAGCTCAAGGGCAAATGATAAGATAGAAGCAAAATGGTGGGAGAGGTGGGGACAGTAAGGAGTGGGTAATGAGAAGTATGGCTATGGAATTGTGGGAATGAGGGGAAAAGATTAGAGAGTTAACATCAAGAACACAAAGTAGAGGGAGAACACATAGGAGAGGGAGAAGCAGAGAGAATGCAAATCAAAGGAGATACAGGTGGAGAGGGAGGAGAAAGTTCTGGTGACTTCAGGTGCACCTGAATAATTGCATCAATGAGCAGAGGAAGGCTGTGAAAGAGTGTTAAGCCAGGGATAGGTGGGCTGAGAGGTGGGGTGGTGGGTAATAAAGGGTTGAAAAGGGAGACATAGCACTGCAGAGAGCAGGAGAGCTGGGTAAAGGACAGACAGAAGATAGGAGACACACTGACAAAACAGAAATATAGACAGAACAATACATAATAAGCTAGATTCCAAACAGGCAAAGGAAAATGCCTGAACAGAGCACAGTTAGCAGAGGCTTGCAATGAATGTGCTGTCCCAAGTAGGGACCACCAAATGAAGGATCAGCAGCTCATGTGCTCATAGAGGAAAGCTTCTGAAGAAAGCCCCAGCAGTGGGGGTGGGGATGAGGCAAGTAAGTGGAAGCAGGCAGATTCCACAGGAAGTGCCCTAGTAAAACTCAGGCAAGGTAAAAAACTTAAAACTTTAAATACCTACAAGACAGGAGAGAGAACAGCTGTACCTGGGAGCAGCCGCGTTTTTCATCCCCGCGGAGCAGGACTGCAGTAGGGAGAGGAGACCCGGTGGCATGGCTGCAGGCACTCTGGTGGATGTTCCTGCCTTGGAGGACCACCCCTCGACCCACATAAAGGTCTGTGGGAGTTACTCGCGGCCTGCGAGTCACGGCCTGCGGGGTTGCGTCCTAAGGGGTGTGTCACAAGGGGTAAGACACGCTCCTTTTGCGCTCCTTCGGCGCTCACGAGAAGCTCTTGAGAGCGCTTGATGTTATAATTGTCTGTCCGTGGGGAAGCGGAAGGGAAAGTTGATGGTGAAATCTGGGTCTGGGGATGGGGCCCAAGGAGGTAAAGTAGTTGGCCCTATGGATAGGCATGTAGCATCGCTGCAGCCTGCAAAATTATCGCCGGACGGAGCTTCTTTAAGCCCTGAGTTCCGGCTACCTCCTCCTTTCCCTCAGCCACTTTCTTCCTCTACTCTCCTCGAAGCTCCTCTAGCCCCTGTGGCTTTGCCTTTGAGACCTGTTTGTCCGGCTGTTTCTGACCCGATTGTTCCTCTTCCTGCTGGAGAGGTAACTTTAGGGAATATTTGGACTGCAATCCAGCAAATTGATAAACGGTTATCATCAACTGTTTCTTCTCTATGTTCTTTTACGAATGATGTTGTTGATAAATTTAAAGATATTGATAAACAGGTAAATTCTTTAGCTCAGATTTCTGCCCGAGCTGATTCTCACCTTTCAATTGACTCTAGTATTACTTTTCCTCTACTTAAGGATATTTCCGCTGTTTCTTATCGTGTAGAGTTATTGGAGAATCAGCATCGGGCTAGAAATTTGCGGTTTCTTAATTTTCCCTCTACTCATTTACTTTCCTTGGAAATTTTGCTCCAGAAATATTTCTCTGAGATCCTACAGTTGAAAGGTGTATTAGATATAGTCCAAGTATATTCATTTTCCTCTGGTGGTAGAGCGGCGCTCTCTGAAGAAGGGGCTTCTGCTTCTTCTCCTAAGTCTGTCGCTCAGGATTTAACCGCCTTCTTGGAGGATTCTGCGGATGTCATAGCCAAGCGTTGCACCGTTGTTGCGACTTTTGGCTCTGAGTCAGCAAAATTATCTGTGCTTCGAGCTTATTTCAAGCACAGAGATGCCTTATTCTGTGGTTTCAAGCTCCAAGTCTTCCCGGATGTTGGCCAAGCTACACAACTTAGACGTAAACAATTTCTGGAGTTGAGGAATAGAGTTGTTGCTTTAGGGGCATCTTTCTTCTTAAAGTTTCCTTGCCGCTGCCTGGTTGTTTACCAGGGGCAAACCTATGCCTACACTGATGTGTCACATTTACAGAAATTTTTGACTTCGAGGGAAATGGCTGAGAAGTAGGATTGAGGAATTGTTTCGTTTGCTCCCTTATGTGGGGTTGTACAACTCCTAATTGCTAATAAGCTTTATTCTGTATTTTCTTTATTACGTTGTATATCTCTCCTTGATGTGTACTGATTTTTCTTTTGTATCCTTTTCTTGAATGATAATTGGATTGCTTGGATTTTTGTTTCTTCTTTTAGTTTTGTATTCAGGGAAGAAAATCGTTAAATAAAAGATTAAAAAAAAATACCTACAAGACAGGTCTTGTAGAGGAATAGGAGAAAGAGAAAAAAGAGAAATCACTCCTAAATGTGCAGTCAGATAGTACTAGTCAGAGAACAGAGGCAATAAAGTGCTGAGAAGGGAGCAGAGAGCAGGATAGCTGGGTAAAGGCAGACAGAAGATAGGACACACACTGACAAAACAGAAATATAGACAATAAATAGCAAGTTAGATTCTAAACAGGCACGGGAAGATGCTTGTTAGTAAAGGCTTGCAATGAGGGTGCTCTCCCAAGCAGGAACCACTCCTTAAGGCCCCAGAGGCCTTATCTGATGCATCCCTGGTGGTCTAGGAGCAACGGGACAGGAGCAGTTCCTCCAAGCTTCTGCCCCCTTCTCTGGAGAATTTCAAAATGGCACTGGACTCGCAGTGCTACCCTCTAGCGATACAACGGATTGGGTCTTTCCATGGCAATCACTACATTATCTGCAGCTGTAATCAGGTCAATTTGGGCAGCCATCATGCTGTGGCTGCCTAACATCAGCACATCTTCTCTCTGCACCGATCCTGCCTCCACCAGACTCTGCTGTCCAAAATGCAGATATTGCAGAAAATTGCCTGTGATGTCTGCATTTCTACCATGTTTGCGGACACTGCAGCAGTAACTTTCCTATGCTACTGCCATGATGACAGCCAACAGACCTTACTAAACATGTGTCTGTCTTTCTGCATCTCCAGCTCTGCTGGGAGGGTGAGCAAGGTTCAGGAAGGAGCGCTCGGGCCCTGCAGTCATGGGTGCCAGTCTTTGTATGGCTCGTACTAGTAAGGAGGGATCCAGCAAATGAAGTGATTCAACCACTCAGCAAAGAAGGAGAGTGCTTGGGGAAGGATTTACTCTATGTCCCCATAAGTAAAGAAGGAGAAGGAGAGGAACTAGAAGGAACAGAAGAAAAGGAAACAAGGAACCAAGTCACATGATTGAGAGGGAGACAGAGAGAAGTCAGAGAAGAAAAAGAAGAGGAGTTGAGAAAACCCTCTGGTGTTTTCCTGCTAGAAGATTCTATTTTTGTATTTAGCCCAGTTAATTGGCCTTTTAATTTGAAAAAATTCACTTCAATAAATTGAAATCTATTCAGACCAGCCTGGGTATTGGATTCTGTGGTTTATCTGCTTGGGGGTAAAAGAAACTGGTGGAATGAGTGGAGCACAAAGCTCCCCCTAAAGGAGGACAACGAGAGTTTACTTTCCCCCGTCCGACATCATCCCAGCGGTAAAGAGTGTGGGGTTTTCCCCTGTCCACACTGTACACCTACTGAGAATCTCCTCAGCTACCAGACAGTTACATTTGGATTTGGCTTACACCTTTTTCATTGGTAGCTCAAGGCAAGTTAAGTTCAGGTACAACAGCTATTTCCCTGTGCCCAGAGGTTTTGCAGTCTATCGGCATGAATTATTTAGAGTCTTTCTTGATGCTGTGTCTATGGAAGAAAGGTCTTTTAGATAAATATTCAGCCTTTTTTTAAACTCAAGCTGACATGGATAAATAAAATATGTATATTCAGTGCTGCTGTCCAGACAGCGGCCAATGGTGTTTATACATATAGTACGGTCAGCACCAGAATTATCCGGATAGCAACAATATTAAATCTTCTCTCTGGATAAACTATCTAGATAACTTAGGACAATCCAAAATGATCTTGATAATAAACTAAATATCGACACTATCCAGATAACTCCTAGCACCACACTTGCTCCTCCCTGACACTATACGGGTAGTGCTGAGGCAATCAGCAATAAGGTTTAGCAGCACTATCCAGACAGTTCCACTGAAAACTACCAGATAGACCCAGCCAGCAGCAATTACTACTACTATTACTAATCATTTGTATAGTGCTACAAGATATAGGCAGCACTGTACAGACACATCCAGATAGCAGGTGTTGCTGTCCAGGCAAGTACTTTTAAATATCGGGCCTTTAATAAATAAGGCCCTAGTTTGCGTTTGTAGCAAGAGAGAGCCAAGATCACAAGAAGTATCATCAGAGTTTGGCTTCTCTAATATTTATCATTTTTCATATTGCTACTGGACTTATGCAGCTCTAGAGAGAAGTGATAAATATTCGGGTGCAATAGGTCCCTGCCCATAATCTAAGTGGGTACCTGAGGTAATGGGAGAGAATATGACTTGGTCAAGGTCACAAGGAGCATTAGGGGCAGTTGAACCCCTAGCTTTCCAGCTCATTGCTGTAGCCACTAGACCAACTAAACCAAATTACCAGGCCAATTACCAATAAATATAATCAATCAAATCACAAAAAGGTAACATATACACCTAAAAAGTTAGAACACACTTATGAAATTTATTATTTAATACAACATTAGAATATACTATCATATTATAATGAGATGTCTACAAACAATATAGCAACTATACATAGTTAATGTGAATCTACCATAACCATTCATATACTAAAATATTCATACTCAGCCCACTCACTCACAACAATAAATATCATCAATCACAATAAGATCTCCATAAATATTCAATACATCACTAAAACCATTACATGAATTAAACACTGGATAACCGCATGATATAGACACAACCTTTCATTGATGATTAATAGGTATAAATTAAATCCTTAGCTCTTCCAATACTCCTCACTAGTATCTTTAATTTACCGTTTTGTGATTTGATTGACCACTAGTCCAACTCCTCTTCCCAAGCTTTTTCACTTTGTTTTCCTTAAGAGTTCTCCTTCCTCTCGATAGAAAGGCAATTCAAGGATCTGGAGCCCACTTTTTAACCACCAGGAGGGACAACAATGGGTTTGACCAGTGGGTAGATGATTTATATTTTCTTTATGGGCAGTTTCCTTCTTAAACCCTTGTTAGGTCTCAATTTGCCACATGCCCCTGGATCCTAGAGTTGCCAACTGGCTGCTTTTTATATGGCCAGGCTGGCTACTGGCAGATAGTCAAAACTGGCCATGCAAGAGCCAATTTTTTGTGAAAAAGCCAGCCCCCAAAACAGCCCAGCCATGGCCGCCTCATTCTGTCTTGACCTGCTGCTGCAGCCGCTGCCATCGCTGCTGTCGCCACTGCTTCTCCTGGGTCTGCAGTGCGGTGGAATCAATCACCCCCTCCCCCCAGCCAACAATCGGCAGCATCAGCTTAAAACAAAACACACGCAAAAGTGCTTGTTCCTGAATCCATTGCACTTGTAAGTCTCCTTCGGTCCCGGAAGTATGCATCAGAAGGGGGCTGGACCAGCAGAGACAAGCATGTTGGAATCGGGAACAATGTTCCCGCTAAGCTGTGCTGAGTCCTCTGCTGGCTTTCCTGCCAGTGGGGGAAGGTGCAAAGCGATCGCGAAAGCGATCACCCATAGGACTGTGTGGCATAGTCAGGTCTTGAGGGCCTGCCAATGTTGTGCGATCCTAAGCGCGATCGCTTTGCACCTCTCCCCACCGGCAGGACTCAGCACAGCTTAACGGGAACATTGATCGGGACCCCATGCTTTTCCTTGTGCTTTTTTAAAATTTCATTTTTTAAGCCACCACTGCCTTTCTCAACATCGGTGGCAGTGGTGGCTTAAAACAGGAAATTAAAAAACCCACAAACAAAAGTGCGGGATCCCGATTCCAGCACGCTTGTACATCTCCACCAGTCCCACCTCCTTCTGACACACATAGTTCCCTGTCAGAAGGGGGCGGGACTGGCAGACAAGCTCATTTGTTCTTATGTAATTGCACACTTCCAGACCGAAAATGACATCCTAGCAGTCCTGTGAGGCATTCCAAATACTTTTCTGACTGATGAGAAACAGAGAAAACCTTACCAGTCTGTAAAAAATGAATGTAAGCACTTTATCCTGATTTGTGTGTGAGACATGACACAAGATAAACATCTTAATCACCAGCTGCATTGAGAAAGTGACATCCAACCTTTGCGGCAGAAGCAAGGGGATAGATCTATTTATTTCTAACTCCTGCCTTTTCACCAGTAGCTCAAATTGAGTTTTTTTGTTTAAATTAGTATTTAGCTCACCTCTTTCCAGTGGTAGTTCAGGGTGAGTTACATTCAGGTACACAAGTATTCCCCTGTCCCCAAAGGGCTTACGGTACAATCTAAGTTTGTACCTGAGGCAATGGAGGATGAAGTGACTTGCCCAAATTCACAAGGGGCATCAGTAGGATCTGAGCTCTGGCTGTGCTGGTTGTCAGTTCATCACTCTAACCACTAGACTACTCCTTCACTCTATAAGATTTTTGAAGTATGCTCACAGCATCAGACAGACTACCCATGGAGAAATTCTGTGGAACTATGCAATGCAAAATGTGTTCAAAATTGCTCTTCTTTGCAGAATGTTTGTACTGCGAACTGGAAGGCAACCTTGATCATATCATTGGCCAAATTAGGCCAGAAAGAAGAGGTGTCAGCAGTGTCATCTAGTTCAACCCACTCTGGCAGAAAAAGGAGGAGAAAACATCAGCAGTGTCATTTGTAGTAACCCCTACAGGACAGGAAGTGGCAGAGGCTTCTACTCATATAGACTGAGAGGATAGGGAGACAGCTGCAGCAGCATATTCATTGGCCCACGTGGATCACAATGGTGCCAGTGGCAGTCTTGGCCCCTTTCTCAAGAAAGAACCAATAAGGGCCAACTGGACAGGAGATGTGTGGGTCTCACATTACTCTCCAAGAGCTTTAGTGCTCTTGCCAGGGAGTAACTAGGGAGAGAGTGGAGAGGTTGGGTCTGAGGCAGAGGAGCAGGAGGAGACAAAAAGCAGTAAGGGGGTTAGCCGTAATGCGTCACAGGGATTGGTCTTTGGTTCAAATTCTTTTAGTATTTTTGTAAACGATTGTGCGTAAGGGCTGTCGGATAAGGTTTGCCTCTTTGCAGATGATACTAGAATCTGCAACAAGGTAGACACCTTGGAAGGTATCAATAAAATGAAGAGGGGTCTAGCAAAACTTGAAGAATGGTTTTGAATTTGGCAGCTAAAATTTAATACTAGAAAAGGCAATGTCACGCATTTGGGTGACAAAAACCCAAGGGAGCAGTACAGTATAGAGTACTTCTGTGCACAAAAGAAGAGTGGGACCTGAGGGGATCCTTTTATTTTGAAGTTGGTCTCCAGAAGCAAGAATAAAAGCCAGAAGGATGGTTTGATGTGTATGTAGAGGAATGGCCAATAGCAAAAAGGAGATGATAATGTCTCTGTATAAGTCTCTGGTGGGACTTCATTTAGCGTACTGTATACAGTTCTGGAGACTTCACTTCAAAAAGATATAAACAGGATGGAGTCTGTCCAGAGGGTGGCAACTAAAATGATCAATGATCTTCATCATTTAGCACATGGACACAGAGTTAAAAGATCTCAATATGTATACTTTGAATGAAATGTGAGAAAGGGGAGATATGGTAAAGACATTTAAATACCTTTGTGGCATAAGTGCACAAGAAATGGCCCTTTCAGTTGAAAGGACTCTCTAGAAAGAGAGGACATCAGATGAGGGAGAAAGGAGGAAGACTCAGGAGTTGTAGAGGGGGCATGGCAAGGGATGGGCATGGGGCGAGGCAGGTGTCGGGTTTTTCTCTTTCAAAACGTTGGCAGCCCTACTAGATACTGGGAATTCTTTACTTCAGTTGGAAATGTCCCATATGTTCTTGCACTTGTTGTAGATATGAAGAAGTCTTCCAGATAGGAGATATATGGGGTCCTATAATATTCCCTAACAGCTTCAGTGCTCTTGCCACAGACCATATTTATTCCTAGTACTGGCAGGAGATCCCTCATTCAAACTGATTGCTGTTGCTTATTCTCAAACTTCACACCTTTCACATAGCATAACAGACTCTGAGGGGTGTGTTTACTAAAGGGCGTTAAGGAAGCAGGCGTTAGTGAGCATTAACTTCAGTGATAAGGGGTTTTACAGGCGAAAAGGGCACTAGGCATGTAGGAGGCATTCCGGTGTTAAAGACGCTATGGGCCATTTAACGTGTGTTAATATGACATCGCGCATTAAGATGTCAAGCATGCATCTTAACTTCTGAAAATGGCTGTAACCCTAACGCTGGATAAAGGAGCAGCAAGGAAAATCAATCTGAAGGTGATGGATGGAAGGACAGGTGAGCTGATGGACCTGCCAGATCTGTGGGCACCCTACCTGGCAGCCAGTAAAATGGATAGGCATTTGGGAGGCAGCTGCACTGATGCACAGCGGGGTGCCAATGTAAAATGGCGCAATGTCAATGTGTGGCATAGGATGGGGAAGACGTGTCCTTCAGCAGAGTCAGACGTGGCAGGATATGTGGAGCGACAGGGGGTCAGAGTAGGAGTGGTGACATGCAGATCAGGCACAGGAGAGGCGTGTGTGAAAATCCAAAATGCAGAAAGGAGTACCAGTCTAGGCCATGATTAGCAGCTTGCACAAGATGACATGACTGCATACAGCCGACAAAGGCGGATGGATGGGCTGAAGGATGGATGGCGGCTGAGGAGAGGGTGGTATGGGTGGCAGCACCAATGTGCTGTAGTTGCCATCCCCAACGTATTTGTACTGTGTGTGAAAATGTGCACCAGTGTCAATTGGAATGCCTGATACTAGACATGTGGGACTCACACCTGTCCCAGCCACACAGCTACCATACAACACCTCAGACAAATGTGCAGATAACAACACAGGTGTCATCCAAACTGGGCAAATGGGGCACATATGGACATGAGGTGATCCTGCAGGTGGCTATCCGAGGGGTAGGATGTGTCCACATGTACTGCAGAGATGTAATGGAGCCAAAACTGTACAGTAACAGTCATGATGTCATACATGACTTATGTTGCCCAAGTAGGTTACAGCTTTATGCATGTAACTGCCTGTTAGTATATCACTGTAGCAGTGCAGTCACACTGAGGTACATCTTGCCATCAATTGGTAATGTCTGATGATAAACAGGGACTCTATGGACCTGCAGTCAGCTGAGCCATTGATGGGTTAAGTGATCTGCTCAAGGTTACAAGGAGGTGTTGCCAGTTCATGAAGGTTGTGGCAGACATAAAATGTGACAGTAACATATTCTGAAATGTCACATAAGAACTGATAGCGAGCCTCAAATTGTGGTATCTTGGCCCCCAAGCCATTGCTATGACTATCACACCATGCCTCCAGAAGGGGCCTGACATCTGCAGGGTGAACTTTAACTTTAACTTTAACTTTAACTTTAACTTTATTTCATACTTGATAGTCCGCTTACGTTAAAAACATTGAAGCGGTGTACAAACAATATAAAAAGGCAGCACTGCAAACTACGGAAAAGAACGCCAAGAATAATAGGAAAGAAAGGAAAGCATAACAACAGTACAAAGGACAATGAGTAAAAATAAATAAAACATAAATTTAAAACCATGTACAACATTACATGTCTGACCCCCTGCAATGGGCTGCAGCAGAGCCAATAAAGCCATGCTCTCAAAAGGCCATGATGGGGAATAGCATGTTTGCTGACCCAAAGTGTGGCCAGAAGGCATAAAAGCATAGAAGGATGAGTGTCCACAAGTCACAGCAGAGCCAGGACTGTTACAGGCAGAGAAATGACCTGAGTAGCACACAGGTGCAAAATGAACAAGTGGGAATCAAACCTTTGTCCCCTGCTTATAGAGACATTGCACTAATCAGTAGGCTACACTTCCATACCACTCTACACAGCAATATCTGGTTAGAAAGAGCCTGCAGGTCTCTGCCTAAACTGTCTGCTGTGTATGCCGGTATAGGTTAGCCCCTCCACTACCCATGAAGCACTGCACATGTGGAACAACAGTCTGCAGTTGATCAACAAATGGAGAATGCCCTGATCCATCACATCAGCTCAGTAAGATGCATTGACAATGTGTGCTACAAGCACATAACAGCAACAAACCATGTTACTGAGACGTTTGAGCAGTCACCCTGAGGGTAAGGATGGCAACCAGCACCTGGTCCCCAGAACTTGCCCTGCCAAAGATAGTTTCTGCTAGTAATGTGGCAGGTTGACATCACTACCAGTGTGTTATGCTGGTTACCTTGTTTCCTGTACAATTGTAGCATGCTGTAGGTGCCAGTCACAGCTGGGCCCCTGTGTCCTGCCCCTGTTGGACAGGGACACTCCTAGAACAGTGCCTGTTGGTGCCCAGTGTTAAAAAGCTGATGCCATGCACACCAAATGCTGTGGAGGTTTCTAGGCTTGCATGGGGCTGCTGCTACTGTCCTGTCATGACCACAGTGAATAGGCCAGAAACAACTGTGATCTCAAGCATCTAGGACTAACAGTCCACTCTAGCAAGCTCAGTTAGACTGCACCTGCTGCCCACCATTGGACTGTTTCAGGTGCTATGACCACAGTGAGTATGCCAGGAACAACTGCTGTCCCAACCATCTAGGACTAACAGTCCACCACAGCAAGCTCAGTCAGACTGCACCTGCTGCCCACCATGGGGCTGTTTCAGCCATGCACATACCAACTGTGGCTGGTCCGCACACAAACCATGTGCACCCTGGCTTGGGATAAATGGCATGGATACCTAACATGTGGCTCAGAGATTGGGCTCCCCCAGACAGAAACTGCACCCACATCACTGGAGCTAGACATTATATAGCACTATGTGGATGCATAGCTGTGCTACGGTCACTGCTCAGTCAGAGTGAGAGTGCCCTCTCAGCATGACATGCTGTGGCAATCCAGGCCATGCACGTGGCAGACGGGCACTATGACAACTCAGCCATTGACCTTACTGCCGAGGCAGACACATTTTGGCCAATCCGCTCTGTTTCAGGCCATACCCACAATCCTCTGCTCCTCATCATGCATATTTTCAGACTAATGCTGGGAACAGCTTAGGCAATGTGAGACACAGTGAAGTGCAGAAAGCCGCAGAACAATGGAGAGACATACTCAAATATACACACACACACAGACATCGCTGCGCTGTGCAAAAGCAGGGATGGTTGGCATTCCTGCCTACCACTTTGGTCTCTATATCAGCTCAAGCATTGTTAATGTCTGCTCATCGTGCAGGTGCTAGAAGCATGCTCTGACATTAACGCCCGTTCAGTGTGCAGGTGCTATAAGCCTGCCTCTCCATCCAGCTGCGTATAGTGGTGTTTGTACCCTTAGCTGGCTGATTCATTGGGGGTTGCACATGTGCTGTTGTACCTGCACTATAGGCTAAAGTTTAGCCACAAGGACATGATCCACAGTCAGGACTTGAACCTGTGGCCCTCTACTCATGTGCACACTGATTGTGTGTGTTGAGCCACAGAGCTGCCATATGGATACAATAGTCCCTGGGACTGACATGCTTCCCTTCAGACAGACCTTGGCACATTGCAATGCGCATGGCACACAGGACCAAGACATGCCTTTTGTCTGCTGCAGCCGGTTTCCGCTACCTCCGATATCTCCGCCACCAACACCCCTACACCATGCTGACATACCCGCATGCTGTCCATGGTGGTGATGCCCAGTCCCAACCTGTCCAACATGCGGGTTTGGCAGGTGCCTAGGGTACAAGGTCCAGATGGGGAGGCAGAGGCACACATGGATGGCCATGCAGTCCTCCCAACCATCTGCCTCTGCAGGGACCCCATCACAGCCTGCCACCGATATGTTTTGGGGGAAGATGACAGCCACTGTTGTGGTAATTTCCCGGGTGCCTGCATTTTGCAGCTCCCTAGAGGGCTACAGCTGCTGGTGCTATCGGCCTCTTCATCCACAGCTGGGTGCAGCAGCAGTAGGGGGGGGGCAGCCAGAATCTCTGCCTAGGGTGCCAGGACCCTTGGACCGTCCCATGTGGCACATCATTTTTCCGCAGCAGCAGCATGTCTGTGTGCTGCCACTGTCACTGTGGGATCATGACGAACATCACAGATGGTACTGCAGATGGAAGGATATCCCTATGAGGAGAGGCTAAAAAGGTTAGGGCTCTTGAACCTGGAGAAGAGACAGCTGAGGGGAGATATGATATAGGTCTACATATTAACCCTTTGAAGGCTTACTTTAAATTGTTAATCCACATTCTGCAGCCGGGTTAATTTTTGCATATTTCAGGAAAATTGTACTCATCTTTTTCAATATGTTATAACAGTGATTTTCTTTCTGCTATGGTCATGTATTATATACCATTTGATAGAAAAATGAGACAACAATTTTGGATCCCGAGAGTTTTGGGACCGAGTGGAACGGGTCGATTGTTTACACCATCAAAATGTAAAAAGACTAGGGGACATGCAATGAAGCTAAAGTGTAATCCATTTAAGACTGATAAGAGAAAATATTTTTTCAGTCAATGCATAATCAAACTCAGGAATACATTACCGGAGGATGTAGTAAAAGCCTGCAAAACTAGGCGGCTCCTTATAAAATGACCCTTATTATGTATGGAGGCATAGAGATTTGCTATACGGATCATTTCTGAAAAAAAAATAGCTCATCCAATTTATCCTTCAAGCTGTTACCAATTTAGGCTGGTAGGTTTTTGTTCAATAATATTTTCATTCTGTACTGTTGGAGTGGCCTCGTGTGTGATAGTTCTCTTCTATCCATGAAACGTTTAGTTTTGTTGATTAGCACCTTGGTGTTTCTTGAATTAGGTGCATATCTTCAACCATTCTTTCAGCTTCCCCAATGCCTTTTTCATTTTTCTGCTTGTGTTTGCAAACCTCTAACACTGTAGTTACCTGCAAGGAATTGGGACGAGGTTTGACATGTGCTAGCACTTAGAGGAGAGCCCCATGCTAACTGGTTGGGTTAGGGGCGTAACATGGGTGTTGACAACACGTCACAATTAGTGTGGGCATTTTGGGCACATTTTAACCATGCCTATTGCCATTAGTGTGGCATTAAGTGCACCCGTGCTGGTTAGTGCTGTGCTGTTCATTAGTAGCAGCTAATTCGGCACAATTGCACGCTATCAGTGTGCACCTTAGTAAACATGCCTCTATATATCATTACATATCTATATTCTGTAGATATATGTATATGATCTTCACCGCAAGTTCCAGAGTGCCCTATACAAACTCTCCAGTCTTCTCAGGTTAATCTTAGTTGTTCCTATAGTAGCCACCTTTAGACTGGAATCCTCTTGATTCAGGGCATTTAGCTATCTAGCCTCTCTCTCAACTCCCTATTGAGCAAGCTAGGATGGTCCCTGTTTCAAACCTCTTCTGGGGCTTCTGTACAATTGATTAACACCGCTTCTGGGGCTTCTGTACAATTGATTAACACCACTAGCACAACCCACCTAGACACAATCACCATAATGAATGACCACTGCACAATCAATCTACTATACAGAGCACCAACATCATTCCCAGACGACCTATCAACAATAATCGACCTAGCTTGTAACATAAATAAACCACAATCCCCAAATTGGCTACTAGGGGACTTCAATTTACCTACCCTACAAGATACCCAAGCCTCAGCCTTCCTAGAAGCACTTGACGAGCTGGGTTACAAACAACTAGTCAACACACCCACACACACGAAAGGAAACAAATTGTATCTGATCTTCGCCCCATGGACAGCATTAGAAGCAACCCATGACCCTGCATTATTTGTAACACCAGTACCCTGGTCTGATCACAGTCTGCTCAGATTTCAAATACCCACCCAACATCATGACCTGAATACCAACAGAAATACTGCTTCCCTAAAAACACCTGTAAGAAGATTTCGTCCATTCGTAATAGAAGAAATACTTGAGAAAGTCCTACCACTCCTAGATAACACAGTTCACAGACTAGACAAAATGATTGACAATTGGGACAACAGTCTCAACTCCGTCTCCCACTTCCCAGCTTCGAACAAAAAACCAAGGAAATGAGAGCAAGCAGTTTGGCATTCCAGAGCTCCGATCATCACTCCTCCACCTGCACAAGCTCGAGAGACGATGGCGCCAAGTACGCTCCACTGAAGCGCACAGTATATACAACTCATACTTGAAAGAACATCGCGAAAAAATAGTTGAAAGAAGGAAGCAGTTCCATACAGACCTCCTGCAACGATCAATAAATAAGCCACACGACCTATTTAACATTGTAAAGACATTAGCAAGAGAACCAACTCCAGACCAACCATACATGCCACACCCGCAAGCATACTCTGACTATCTTCAATCAAAGATGATCCTGACTGACAAGAGCACAAACCACATAAGCTGCACTCCTATGCACAACCCACCACTGCCAACTATACTGTCCAAATTCAACACTATATCAGACAAAGAGATGGAAGACACCATTGCCTCCATTAACACATCCACTGCACCCAACGACCTCTGTCCAGCACACTGGATAAGAGAAATGCGTAGTGAACTAAACTAATTCATGAGAAGGATCCTGAATCAATCACTCTCAATGGGATCCTTTCCACAAAGGCTAAAACACACATCCATCAGACCATTATTGAAAAACAACAAGATGGACCCATCAAAAGTCGAATCTTACAGACCGATATCAAGCATTCCACTGCTTGCCAAAATAATCAAAATGGTAGCACAATGCCAAATTCAACATCACATTGATACTGAAGCACCACTGGACCCATCCCAATACGGATTTAGGGAAGCACATGGCGCAGAAACACTCCTCACCACCCTCTTCAATACTTTAATCTCAGGAATTGATAACGTTCGACAAGGTTTCGCACTCATATTCATGGACATCGCAGCGGCCTTCGACTCCATGAACCATGAGATACTCATAGAACGTCTCGAGGAAAAGGGAATACAAGGCTCTGCCCTAAACTGGTGCAAGTCATACCTGTCCAACAGATGGCAACATGTGAGAACCGGCACCACAACCTCAGAACCGTTCCTACAAAAACAGGGTGTACCCCAGGGATCATCACTATCGGCATTAATGTTTAATATTTACATGCAGCCCATTTGTGCTCTGATCCGATCATTCAATGTCCACTGCCTAGCATATGCAGACGATATCCTTTACATGCCATTTGCAACTGACCAGATCTTGTTAGCGGGGAGATCTTGTTCTCCCTGCTAACAAGATCTTTTGATGCAGTCGTGGACTGGCTACACATGCAAAACCTTCGGATCAACCACAACAAGACAGATGTCCTCTTCATTACGAGAAGCCAAGAATTCACTCCCCCATCCTCATTAAAAGTCAAGAATGCAGAACTAATAACCAAATCCACAGTTCGCTACCTTGGTATCACCCTGGACCAAAGGCTGGACATGAAAACTCACATTAAAAACACTGTAAAAACAATATGCTACAGAATACAGACACTGCAACATCTACGTCCACTACTGGACTACAGCGATTTTCGAACAATCTACCTAGCCCTTGTAATCCCACACTTCGATTACGTAAATGTCATCCTTTATGGACTTCCGCAGGCAACGCTACACCCGCTCCAGCTTGCAATGAACACAGCTGCAAGAGTGCTAGTCGGGGCATCAAGGACGGACCACATCACACCAATTTTAAAGAAACTCCACTGGTTACCCATCCAGGCCAGACTTCATTACAAAATCTTAGTCCTGATCTTCAAAGCCCTAAACAATCAGCCCTCCTCATCCATCACTGAGATGATTCACATCACACCACCCAACAGAACCAGAAGATCCACAACGGCGAACACACTGATGATACCAAAAGAAATGGCAAGGTGCACAAAGGCAAGATCCAACAGGGCCTTCATAATTTGCGCACCCAGAGTCTGGAATGCCCTTCCCACAGACATGGGAGCCATTACTAACCTGACCCAATTCAGGAAGGCACTCAAACATCATTTGTTTATAAGACACTACCCAGGAACCAGCTCTGAATAAGCTATAGCCTCAAACACATGCCTCATTGTAAATAAATTGTAGATATGTTACCCCAGTTATATCCAAGTTTTAATCCCTGTTCTCTGTAAACACTATGCGGCCCTATCACATGGTATAATGTTATGTTTAATGTACACCACACTGATATGAATAGTGCGGTATAGAAGAGAAGTTAAATAAATAAATAAGTAAATAAATTCCCCTGACTTCCCTATACACCCCTCTCTAATAGAGTTGCCAACTGGCTCCAGATGCACCCGACAAGCCTGATGCAGTCCTGTGTTTACCCCATTGAATGCAGGGATATGTAGTTCTGATTTCTCTATTGCACTCCATAAGAAAAGCAAGACTATAAGCAGAGTAGTGGAGTGGCCTAATGGTTAGAGTACTGGCTTGGGAACCAAACCAGGGTTTGATTTGCACTAGTACGCCTTAGGCAAGTCATTTAACCCTCCATTGCCTCATAAGAATCCAAGTTATCAATGTCATTGTTTAATGTACATCACCAAGTTTAAGTTACAATGTAAACTGCTTTGACTAAAACGATAAAGCGGTATAAAGAACCTGCTTAGCAATAAATAAATAATACTACAGTACCTGCATTCAATGGGATAAACTCAGGACTGAATCAAGCCTGTCAGGTGCATCTGGAACAAGACGACAACCCTACTCTCCACTTGTATCTTCATGTTTAAGTCTCATAGAAAAATTCTTGTGCTAGTCATATTCCTCCCATTTGTACACGTTCTCATTTACTGTTTGTCTACTGTTAGTGACTGTACCTATTATGATTCACTGGACTTTTCTAAGATGGCATTCCCTAAGGTCTATCAAATCTTTCTAGATAGATAAGCTATTACAATTTCTGTTCCTATCATATAAAGGAGAAATGAGTCACAATATTCATGAATGTGAATGGTATTCATGGGAGGATGGTTAGGAAGAAACTACTGCTCTCTAAAAAGAACATTGTTGCCTGCCTCGGAGAGCATCAAGCCAACCTACAAGATTCTGAACTTTCCGATCACAGTAACAAATGTTTTATTTGGCAAAAATCAAATACTGCCTTCCAAAATAAGGACCTCATCACCAAGAATAGTGATGGAGGTATCATGTTCTGGGGCTGTTTTGCTGCATCAGGACTTGGACTGATGAAACCATCATTTCTACATTGTATCAGAAAATTCTAGAGGAAAATGCCAGGCTATCAAGCATTGGGTTATGCAGCAAAATAATGGCCCTAAACATTTGAGTAAATCTACTACTACAAAATAGCCGGAGAAGAAGACACTTTGGGGTATGTTTACTAAACTGCGGTAATCGTGAATAATGCGCGTTATGTAACGTTAATGATCGTAAGCGCAGCATAATGCACGTTATGCTGCGCTTACGATCGTTAAAAGTCATATAACGCGCGTTATGATGCGCTAATGATCGTAAAGCTCCGCGGCGCAGTAAAACAATGCAGAAGGTGGAGAGAGGGCGGAGAGAAGGGGTCAGTGGGCGGAGAGTGGGCGGGGAGAGGCTCCCCTCACACTAACGCGCTGATTTTCAGGGCTGAATTCCAACGCGAATGAAAACCTGCCGTTAAAGGCACATTACAGGGGAGAGAAACCATTTCAGTGTCAGCAATGCACAGCCCAGGTAGGGAAACCAAAAAAAAGTGATAAGTGTGATACATGTGCACAGAACAAAAGGGCACAGAAACACTGAAAATGACCCCAACAAACTGGAAAAAAACAATAACCAAGCTGGACAATAGTGGTATCAATGAGAAACATCAACCCCTCCCCCCCCCCCCCCGAGTAAGCTCCATAGAACAGATATAAATCGTGGAAGGGTCTATACTCCATCCCCATACAAGGTGAATGGGCCCAAAGTGAAATAGCGCTGCTCAGGGTTTTCCCCACCATCGGACAGGGTTCCTATGGCGTGCACATGTCCCGCAACATCAGGGCAGGCATGTCGGAACGGCAACTGGACAGATGCCGGAGAAGGGGATACAGAGGGCCGCAGGCGGCACATGCTGTGGTGGAGCTGGGCCACAGTGTGGACTAGGGTGATGCCTAGGTGGCCCATACGAATGCTGAAACAGTGGAGCAGCCAGACAGCAACTGCTGAAGGCCCAACATGGGCACGAGTGTGTTTCCCAAAGTGTCACAGGGGATAGTACCCAACAGCTACCCCCAAGGGCACAGAACATTGGCAGGCGGGGCTGGGGGGGAGCGTGGACGTCGATGCAGGCACCCCTACCCCAGAACCCGCACCATAGGCAGCCGCCTACCTGCACACTGGATGGCCTGAGACTGCGCACCACCAGCTCCACCAGCAGAAGGTCATGTCATCATGGTGGCTGAGGGATACTGGTGGTGGAGGGGGCAGTGGCAGCTGGCCAGAGCAGACCGTGGCCTAGCCCTGTGTAGGTGGGTGCCATGCACTGCAACAGACAGGCCCTGTCCGACCAACAGTCATGGTATCACCAGTGATAACATGGTGGTGCAGTGCACAAAACCACTGTATTCAAAAGCAGAAGGTCACAGGTTCAAGTCCCAGCTGTGGTTTCTGCCAACCCAGTCCTCATATTTTACCCACTACTATAACGTGCTAATACAGACAGAACCTTTATTGCAGATGACGTAAACATGCCCAAAACACCTACATTTTACCCTACAGAGCACAGACACCATAACCATGCCCATTACCTAGAGCAGAGCCTCCCAAATGCAGTCCTGGAGGGCCAAACACCATTCAGGTTCCATGCTGCCTCTGATAAAGATGCCTGTGCTGCATTTCTATGCACCACCCCCATGGTATGCAGATGTATCTCATGCATATTCATGAGGGACAGCATGAAAACCCGAACAGTGTTTGGCACCGCAGGACTGGAGTTGGGAACCTCTGCCATAAAGCAGCAGCCAAAAGGGGCAGACACACCCGCACCCACAGGCCCCATTATCCAAAGCCTCCTGGAGAGGCAGGACTTTGGGCTCTGCGTGCATCTCCCAATACTAGCACTTGCATACCTTAGTAATGCCACCCTAAACCTGGGAATATGGTACACATCTATCAAAAGGTTGCTATGATTACTGGCAGATGGCAATTCCTAGGTTAAGTACACTTTTCTGAGTGAGCTGCATCATAGCAACCTTTCTGATGTCTGTGGAGTGTGCTACAGGTCTTGTGTCTGACAGTGTTTACCAACCTGGGGAGTGACTCCTACAGTATTGCGTACCATAGCCATGCCTGCACTGTGCCCAGGACTTGTGTGGTGGCCTGGGCTGCCCAACACCTCTATAGTTGCACAATGCTGGCATAGGTGTGGGGAGTGTGTGTCTGTCTATCCAGTGTGTGGTGTCTGCCAACACCCTCCACAGCCCACACTGCTAGCACTGTTGCCAGTATTGGCCTGCCAATGTGCATAATGAGGAGCAAGGTACTGTGGGAATAGCCTGAATAGGGTGGCCTGGCCTGGCCGCATCTGCACAGGGCATAGGGCAATGGCTCAGACATTGTAGTGCCCGGTACCACCTGCACGGACAGGGTGGCCATAGCATGTCCTGCTGGGAGGTCACTCTCACCCTGACTGAGCAGTGACCATGGCATGGCTAGATTCCCCCATAGTGCTATATAGCATTTCTCTTATGTGATATTTATGGGTTTTCTTTTGGGGCCCAATCACTGACCTATCTGCTTGGTGTGTATGCTGATATCCTTGTTCTGGGTACATGCATCGCTTCCAGGACCATGCACTATGGACTAGCTGGCGGACTGTCTGCAGCTAGTATGTGTCTTGCTGGAACACCTTGCAGGGTGCAGCAGCTGTAGGCTTGCTGCTGGAGAATGTCAGATAATGGTGGGGGGCAGCTGAGCATTTCCAGACCTGCTGTCTGTCTGCTATTGCCTGCCCTGTAGGGTGTTTGATCCCTAGCAGGACTGGGGTGATGGTCCTCTCTACTGCCACCATTGCAGGGGGGTAGAAAGTGGATCTGTTGGTGGGAGATCCTCTACCCCACTCTGAGCCCCAGAGGGTGTGTTGGGTGGTGGTATGTAATCTCCCTGTGGGTCCCAACACTCCCCTTCACTTACATCATGTGACCATACAGATGAACACAGGTATATCCTAGGGGTGTTTGCAAGGACTACACATTGGCACTGATGGGGACCTGCAGCATAGCCTATCTCAGCACAGCCAGGTGCTGTGCGAATGATGCTGGGCACCATATCTCTCCCTCAGGATGAGCACAGGATCCGCACACTGTGATGGTCTGTAGCTACTCTGTGCCACTAACACACACCATCGACACCCCCTACCAGGCTGAGGTGCTGTGGGGTGCATACCCCATCTTGTGATCATCTGGGCAACCAACCTTTTTGTTAAAATGGTAAATAAAGGCAAAAGGAAAAGGAGACCGCTATGGTTTTCGAAGGAAGTAGCTGAAAAAGTGAAGAAAAAGAGGGAGGCCTTCATGACATACAAGAGATCACAGAGAGAGGAAGACAGGCATCTGTATTTGGAAAAACTTAGAGAAGCTAGCAAAGTAGTCAAGAAGGCAAAGATTCAAAAGGAGGAGGAAATAGCCAATGCAATAAAATGGGGGGATAAGACATTTTTCAGGTATATTAGTGAGAAGAGGAAGGGCAAAAGTGGTATTGTCAGACTCAAGGGTGCAGGGGGGGGAATATGTAGAAGCTGATAAGGATAAAACGGAATTGCTTAACAAATATTTTTGTTCTGTGTTCACAGATGAAGAACCAGGAGCAGGACCTCAGAAAACACCCACAAATAAGAACAGAAGCGAGGGACATCTTGAACAATTTTCAGAAGACTGTGTTCGTGAGAAACTAGCTCAACTTAAAGTAGACAAAGCGATGGGACCGGATGGGATACACCCTAGAATATTGAGGGAACTTGGGGACGTTCTAGCAACTCCACTGACTGACCTTTTCAATGCCTCGTTGGAGTCGGGAGTGGTGCCAAAGGACTGGAGAGAGGCTCATGTGGTGCCTTTACACAAAAGCAGAAGTAAGGATGTGGTTGAAAACTACAGGCCGGTTAGTTTAACTTCGGTAGTGAGTAAATTATTGGAAACACTGTTGAAAGAGAAAATAGTGAGGTTTCTGGAGTCCAGCGGATTACAGGATCCGAGGCAGCATGGATTCACCAGAGGCAGGTCTTGTCAGACAAATCCGATTGATTTCTTTGACTGGGTGACCAGGGAGTTGGACCGAGGGAGAGCTCTAGATGTGGTGTATTTAGATTTCAGTAAAGCCTTTGACACTGTTCCTCACAGGCGACTTATAAACAAACTGAGCACCCTAGGGATGGACCCTAAAGTTACTGCTTGGGTTAGAAATTGGTTGGGTGGGAGGCGACAAAGAGTACAAGTAAATGGAGCTCACTCAGAGGAGAAGGATGTTACCAGTGGTGTGCCCCAGGGATCTATCCTTGGTCCGATTCTTTTTAACATCTTTGTTAGTGATATAGCGGAAGGGCTGTCGGGTAAGGTTTGCCTCTTTGCAGATGATACCAAAATCTGCAACAGAGTAGACACCCAGGAAGGTGTAGATAACATGAGGAGGGATCTAGCTAAGCTTGAAGAATGGTCTAGAATTTGGCAGCTGGGATTTAATGTTAAAAAATGTAAGGTCATGCATTTGGGCTGCAGTAATCCAAGGGAGCAATACAGTATAGGAGGTGAAGTACTTTTGTCCACTAAAGAAGAGCGGGACCTAGGCATGGTTGTGTCTGATGATCTTAAAGTAGCTAAACAGGTAGAAAAGGCGACAGCAAAAGCTAGAAGGATGCTTGGGTGCATACGGAGAGGAATGGCTAGCAGAAAAAAGGAGGTGATAATGCCTCTGTATAAGTCTTTGGTGCGACCTCATTTGGAGTATGGTGTGCAATTCTGGAGACCGCACCTTCAAAAGGATGTGAACAGGATGGAGTCGGTGCAGAGGGTGGCTACTAAAATGATTAGTGGGCTTCATTATAAAGCATATGAGGACAGACTTAAGGATCTTAATATGTACACCTTAGAGGAAAGGCGGGATAGAGGTGATATGATTGAGATGTTTAAATACCTCTGTGGCATAAATGTTCAGGGAGAGAGCCTCTTTCAATTGAAAGCAAGTTCTGCTACGAGGGGACATGGGATGAGGGTGAAGGGAGATAGATTCAGGAGTGATATGCGGAAATATTTCTTTACGGAAAGAGTAGTGGATCCATGGAATAGTCTCCCAGTGGAGGTGGTAGAGATGAGGACAGTAACTAGGGTTGCCAACTGGCTCCAGATGCGCCCGACAGGCTTGATCCAGTCCTGGGTTTACTCCATTGCATGCAGGGACATGTAGTTCTGATTTCTCCATTGCACTCCATAAGAAAAGCCAGACTACAAGTCCCTGCATGCAATGGGGTAAACACAGGACTGGATCAAGCCTGTCGGGCGCATCTGGAGCCAGTTGGCAACCCTAACAGTAACTGAATTCAAAAAAGCATGGGACCAACACAGAGGATCTCTAAAGGTAAAAAGTGGACTGTTGTAGTTATGGAAGGACAGACTAGATAGGCCATGTGGTCTTTTTCTGTCATCATGTTTCTATGTTTCTATGTAGACTGCTGATTTACATGTGCTGTGCATCCTGGGTACGGATGGGTTGACCCTATCCTGGTAACCACAGCAGAATGTGGGTGTGGTGCCATGCAGTCCTCCTGTAGCCAGTCAGGCATTTATTAGCAGCTCTAGCCCACTGGTTACTTCACTGCCCATGGAGCCAGAGGTCATGGGTTCAAAACCCACAGTGGGGTTCATTGATAGGGCTGTCTTAGACATGGTCTATTTTTATTGTATATTAGTGCTGCCAGCAGAACCACCCTCAGGGTACTGTCACCTTAGGGTGGCTCATAAGGCGCCTTATACGGTGCCTTATATGGTGTCCTATAGGGGACATTATAGGGTGCCTTGGCAGACAGCGCACTTTATAATGTGCCCTATGGAGTGCCTTCTAGGGTGCCTTATGTGGCACCTTAGGTTACGCCACTGTGAGGGTCCTCCCCCCTCCCCCCCTCCCCCTCCCTCCCTCCCCCCCCTCCCCCTCCCTCCCCCCTCCCCCCTCCCTCCCCCTCCCCTCCCCCACCTCCCTCCCCCTTCCCCCTCCCCTCCTCCCCTCCCCTCCCCTCCCCCCTCCTCTCCCCTCCCCTCCCCTCCTCCTCCCCCCTCCCCTCCCCTCCCCCCCCCTCCCCTCCCCCCCCCCTCCCCTCCCCTCCCCTCCCTCCCCCTCCCCCACCCCTCCCCTCCCCTCCCCCACCTCCCTCCCCCCTCCCCTCCTCCCCTCCTCCCCTCCCCTCCCCCCTCCTCTCCCCTCCCCTCCCCTCCCCTCCTCCTCCCCCCTCCCCTCCCCTCCCCTCCCCTCCCCCCCTCCTCTCCCCTCCCCTCCCCTCCTCCTCCCCCCCTCCCCTCCCCTCCCCTCCCCCTCTCCCCTCCCCTCCCTCCCCTCCCTCCCCCTCCCCTCCCCTCCCTCCCCCTCCCCCTCCCCTCCTCCCCTCCTCCCCTCCCCTCCCCTCCCCCTCCCCTCCCCTCCTCCTCCCCCCTCCCCTCCCCTCCCCTCCCTCCTCCCCTCCTCCCCCCTCCCTCCCCCCTCCCCTCCCCCCCCTCCTCCTCCCCCCTCCCCTCCCCTCCCCTCCCCTCCCCTCCCCTCCCTCCCCCTCCCCCTCCCTCCCCCCTCCCCCCCTCCCTCCCCCACCCATCCCCTCCCCCACCTGCCTGCACACTATTGCCGGGCACACGTTAAGACGGTTTAGTAAACATACCCCTAAGTTTGCCAAGATGGGACAATACCTCGAGGAGTCATTAGTGGGATGAGAACAGCTGGCGGATGCAGAAAAGCAATCACACCTTATTGCTCTTTGATTTGATTTACCAGAAACCATCCCTATCTGCTGGTTCGACCATCTCTCCTGTCACTTTTTCCTATATAACCATCACCCCGGCTACTCTTGCAGCTGTTCCGGCTGCCAACACCTTATTTCCTGCAAATTTCTCTGATCTGCCTGTAGCTGAGCAGGCTTAAATGTGGCAAGCCACGCTCTCCACAGAATTAAATAAGCTAGCACTGCTGCAAAGACTCATGCTCTCAGAGTATCACACAAATGGCATCATGCAGGTCTCCCCTTGCTCATTCAGCATCATTAACCCAAGCTGCAGAAAGATCTTGGAGGAAAGCTAAATCTACTCAAACCCTACAGAGGATTAAGGCCTGCCAGCTTTTCTATTGTTGTAAAATATTTGAGGCAAAGAAAGATTACTTTTCCATGCTCATCACCAATTCTCCATCTACAATAAAAGCTATTTTGTTCAGTTGCCTCTCAACTTTCTATGCAATGCTAACTCCGACATCTGCTCTGGTCTGGGCCTACTCCAGAAACACTAGAGGACTACTTTTTGACCAAAGTTCAATAACTCAAGGCTACACTATCCTCACCTCTGCCTTTCTCTCCACTAGCTGAAGCTGGAGGTACTTTTTCTCTACCACTGCACTCTTGGTCATATTTTAGCCATCTGTCCCTCACCCAATTAAAGAGTGTATCTCAGTCCATTCATAAAACTACTTCTTACTTAGACCCAATTCCATTAACATGGCTAAATAAGCCCAGTTTGGGACTCCTCCCGATCTTGCTTTCACTGGTCAACCAAAGTCGATCTTCAGGAGTGGTATCTGAGGCCTGAAAAAGCTACACTCCATCCTTAAATAAAGGATCAGCATGGAAATGGGTCTGATCTTCAAAATTACTACCCTATCTCAAACTTAGCAGTCACGTCGAAGATAGTCAAAAAAATCGTCTTCTGTCAGCTTGCAGATCATGTGGACCAAATTCATTTTCTCCATCCTCGTCAATCAGGGTTTCACCCATGCCAGAGTACAGAAACAGACCTGGCAGCAGTCCTTGATGATATTTATAGGTCACTCGATAGTGGGAATTATACTTTCGCAGTTTCGCTGGACTTATCTGCGACCTTTGATCTGGTGGATCACAACCTATTTTTGGCCCACCTGTATGAAGCAGGGATCCGAGGTACAGTGCTTGACTGGTTTTGTTCCTTCCTAAATCATAGATCTTTCCAGGTTCTATTTCAAAGAGAGGTCTCTACCCGCCCGAGACCTTTTGTGTAGCTTCCCTCAGGGTTCTATTTTATCACCTTTATTATTTAACATTTTCCTCAGCCCATCAATTACTCAAATTCAGGGATTAGGCATTTCCTGTTACATTTATGCAGATGACACTTTAATGTTATACTCTACCAATGATTCAGAAATAGATTTGGCCTCTCTAAACAACTGTTTAATAACAATATCCTCCTGGTTATTTGAACACTCTCTTAAATTGAACCCTACTAAGTCGACAGCCATCTGGTTTACTGGTTCGGATTTTCAGCCTACACTTGTCCCTACAATAGACAGTCAGCCTTTAGTATTACATACTTTCCTTCAATATCTTAGAGTTGTGTTACATTCGGCCCTTACTTTTTCCCCTCAACTGACCCAGGTAACTAAATGAGCTTTCCTGGCCTTACGGTGTTTTCATAGCATTTGTTCATTTTTGGATCATCCAGCCCAGATAAACGTACTTTTACACACTGTGATACAGAGACTTGACTATTGCAATATTTTTTATCTAGACCTTCTACACATCCCTCTCCATCGCCTCCAGACCATCCAAAATGCGACTGTTTGCATAGTAGCTCATGCATGCAAATTTGACCATATTACACCACTATTTGTCAAATATCATTGGTTACCTATAAATTCTCGGATCATTTTCAAGCTTTTTACCCTGACACACGAAATTATTCATGACGCAGTTCCGGATTACTTGTCTGCTATTGTCTCCCTATATACGCCAGCAACATTTCTTCGTTCGCTCCATGATTTTTGTTTGCACCTCCCCTCCTCACAGGAAATAAAGAATGAATCTACAAGAAAATTAGCTTTTTCTGCTGCGGCTCCGGTACATTGGAATGGCTTGTCAGGCCACCTCCGCACAGAATTAAATTTCTAGTGCTTCAAAAATCTCTGAAAACCTTCCTTTTTAGGACTGCTTTTAACTTACCTGAGTAGCTATTATGGTACAATGGAATGTTTGAGGCATGGTAAGGACAGCCCTATAGTCTCAGGGAATTGTGTATATTTATCTTTATGTCTTATTCCGTTTGCCTATCTTTTCTATGCTGTTCCTAACTCTCCTATGCTGTCCTATCTATATTATGGAGTCCCTTTCACTTCATTTCTTTTTAATTATTGTACACCACATAGACTGCTATGCAATGTTGCAGTATATCAAAAACATATAACCATAACCATAACAAATGGGCAAAACTGAAAGAGGATATTTTAAGGGCAACAAACCCTTTTGTTAGAAAGCTAAATAAATGTAAAAGGGAAAGGAGGCCACTATGGTTCTTAAAAGAAGTAGCTGAAAGGGTGAGGAAAAAGAGGGTGGCCTTCATAAAATAAGAGATCACAACATCAATATTTGGAAAAACAGAGAAGCTAGGAAAGTAGTCAGGAAAGCACAGATACAAAAAGAAGAAATAGCTAATGCAATAAAATGGGGGTACATTTTCAGGTATGTTGGTGAGAGGAGAAAGTGCAAAAGTGGTATTGTCAGACTCAAGAGCAAAGGGGAGGAATATGTAGAAGCTGATGAAGATAAAGTGGAATTGCAACAGAGGAGTGGAGAAAGGCACATCTGGTCCCTTTACACAAAACAGAAGTAAGAATGAGGTTGAGAACTACAGGCCAGTTAGTCTGACCTCTGTGGTAAGTAAATTATTGGAAACACTGCTAAAACCTAGGATAGTGAGGGTTCTGGAGTCCAATGGATTACCGGATCCAAAGCAGCATGGGTTTACTAGAAGCAAGTCTTGTCAGACAAATCTGATTGATTTCTTTGACTAGGTAACCAAAGGATTGGACAGAGGGAGAGCCCTAGATGTGGTGTACTTAGATTTCAGTAAAGCCTTTGACACCATTCCGCACAGGCAACTTATAAACAAAATGAGCACCCTAGGGATGGACCCTAATGTGACTGACTGTTAGAAATTGGTTGAGCTGGAGGTGGCAAACTGTACAGGTAAATGTCTCTCAATCTGAGGAGAAGGATGTTACTAGTGGTGTGCCCCAGGGATCTGTCCTTGGTCTGATTCTTTTTAAAATCTTTGTTAGTGATATTGCAGAAGGACTGTCAGGTAAGTGTTGCCTCTTTGCGGATGATACCAAAATCTGCAATAGAGTAGACACCTAAAAAGGAGTAGAAAACATGAAGAGAGATCTATTAAGCTTGAAGAATGGTCCAGAATTTGGCAGCTGAGATTTAATACTAAAACATGCAGGGTCATGCATTTGGGCTGCAAAAATTCAAGCGAGCCGTAGAGTGTAGGGGGTGAAGTGCTTCTGTCCACGAAAGAAGAGTATGGGTGTGATTGTTTCTAATGATCTTAAAGCGGTTAAACAGATAGAAAAGGCAATGGCAAAAGCCAGAAGGATGCTTGGGTGCATAGGGAGAGGACTGACTAGCAGGAAGAAGGAGGTGATAGTGCCTCTGTATAAGTCTTTGGTGAGTCCTCATTTAGAGTATTGTGTGCAATTCTGGAGGCCACACCTTCAGAAGAATATAAACAGGATGGAGTCGGTACAGAGGGTGGCTACTAAAATGGTTAGTGATCTTTGTTATAAAAGCATATAGGGACAGACTTAAAGATCTAAATATGTGTATGTTAGAAAAAAGGCAGGATAGAGGAGATATAATAAAGACATTTTAATACCTCCGTGGCATAAATGCACGAGAGCCTCTTTCGATTGAAAGCAAGTTCAGCCACCAGGGAAAGGGGACAGATTCAAGAGTAATATGCAGAAATATTTCTTTACGGAAAGAGTAGTAGATATGTGGAACAGTCTCCCAGTGGAGGAGTAGAGACAAGGTCAGTATCTGAATTCAAGAAAGCAAGGGACAAACACAGAAAATCTTTTTTCTAAAGGAAAAAAGGGGACAATAGTAGTTGATATGGCAGGGCAGACTAGATAGAAACATAGAAATATGACAGCAGAAAAAAAAGACCATATGGCCTATGTAACTGACTCTTCTGCATGCCTCAGAGCAGGTGCTAAGATGATAGAAAAATATTTTCAAGTAGATGTGTAATCTCATTGTAAAATGGGAAGTTGATATCTATTTTTTGGTTATGCCTAAACCATGCCCCCCATGAAATCTCTGCATGTTGTGGATGTCATCCTGTAAATAGCATCTTTCTAAATCACTTTTTACATGTGTATGCAACCTTTACATATAAATATTGTTATTTACACATGTAGGTGCTTCTACTGGACATAGCATTGACGGTGTCAGCAGAAGTTTCACGTTGAAGCAGTCCCACAGGATGCCTGTCAGAGCTTCTCAATTTGGCACGATGGCAAGGAATGGAAGACTGCTTGGAGCAAGCACTGTGGTTTCTGGTGGCAGGGAGGATGGTCAGCTACTGTCAAGTTTAGAATCCTTCGTGCTAGATATTGAATTTTATCTTATTAAACCATAGGTACTTTCCCATGAATCAATATGGCCTGCAGTAGAAGGCCTTGGTAAGGCCCTTTTGGGGCCATTTTAAGTTCAACAGCTTTCTGGCTTGGGGCTTGGCAGATACTCAGACTGCTGAGGTAGTTCAATGGAAAGCCAGATTGGACACTTTGCAGACTAGTTAACTCAGGAGGTTAAAGATAACATTTTATTTCATAGAAAGAATGATAATTTGGAAAATGTTTCTAGGAAGATGAATATTTGGTTTATTAATATCCTCAAAGCTACAAAAATATCAGCTAAGGAGATGTTGAAGAAATATTTAACCACTATATTAAAAGTTTTATCTGATGCTCTACCACCTGTTTCCTTAGCCTTTTACATTCCATCTGCCAGAGGTGAGATTCCTACTGGAGATCAATTGGAGCTTGCACAGATATCTTCTGATAGTTTGGATTTGACTGTGTTATGGGTGATTATGATCATGAGCCAGATTGAGATTTGGATCCAAAATTATTTTTAGGCATGGCAATGATGTGTTTTTCACTTGCAAGATTAGGGTATTTCCAGATGTGGCTAGATCTATGCAGACAAAAAGGAAGCACTTCCTCCTTAAGCATCCTAAGGTCTTGCAAACTGGTGCTTTGGGTTTTCTTAAGCTTCCCTGTAAATGCATAGTAAGGGATAATAAATGAACAGTATGTTTTCTTCGATCAAACACAATTATCCTTTTTTCTATCTGACAAGATTGAGAAGATCCTTCCAACTGCTGAATTGAGCCTCCAGATATTCCAGTCCAGAAACTTAGGGGTATGTTTACTAAAGTGCGCTAGGGCTCTGCAGGTACAGCACATTCATGGTAGGTATCAACATGCGTTATGTGCAAATGTCACGCGCTACCTGTTGGGGGACATGGACAGCATGGTCCCAGCAGACACTTCACTGATCAAATGCCAATGGCACTGCAGATGCACTTAACACCACCCTTTGAGATGGTATTAAGTACACTCACATTACCTGTGACACTGATGATGAACGTGTACTGTCAACTCCCGCATTAATCACGATGTGCAGCAATGCCCACACTCCACCCCACCCCTACTCTGTCCAATTCCCTCCCTCGCACATGCTATCCAGATAGCAAGGAATTAACCCTGTATTGTCTGTTTGGTGTGTTCACTGTTATCATGGGTCATTAGAGCCAGGGCTGGCCCGTCCACTAGGCGAGCTAGGTGGCTGCCTAGAGTGGCAGATTCTGTGGGCAGCAGGCCATGTTCTGTGGTACACATGGTCTGCTGCCCCCCCCCCCCATATGCTGAGCCATGCCACGCTGCCATCCCCTGGAGGGGGGTCAGAAGTGGCAGGCTATTAGTGCTGAAGTACATGGCCTGCCACCAAGCTGCATCCCCCCTCAACCCTGCTGCCGGAGTCAGCGGTAGTGTGGTTCAGCATGGGGTTGCGGCTTGGCATGGCTCGGGGCTGTGGCACAGCTTGGGGGGACGGCATGGCTGGGGCTTCTGACTAGGGCAGCAGAAACCTTTGGGTCAACCCTGATTAGAGGACACTGAAGCCCGCTTTTATAGCTAGCACAGTAAACGTACCCTCTTTGATGTGCCTTCGATTTAGCTAACCTGTACCTGTTGCAGTATGTCATATGTTTTATGGTTGCCTTTTATAATTTTTTTCCTATTCCCGCCCTCCCCCCCCCCATTTTGATGAACTATATGGAGCTTGTTTGCTTATGTTAATGATTTAAGGCCTTGTTTACTATGGGGGTCATTTTGGAAGCCCTATTCGTGCTTTGGACTTCCAAAAACAGGCATAGAGACATCCAAAGCACAGAGATGTCTCCAGAGCCATTTTAGCAGCCTGTGGATGTCCAGCCTGAATGGGGGTGTGGTAGAAGCACAGCTGGGTCATCCCCACGAACCTACATGTCCCTGCTTGATCTCAGAAACATCCTGGATATCCGGTGTTGCCACACGCATAAACAGGCTCTGAAAAGTGAACATTTTGGGGTATGTTTACTAAACTGCGTTAGTGCAATTCGCGTTAGGAGCCACGTTAGTGGAAGGAAAGCCAAAAAAGGACACGGGCGGGACATCATATCTGATAACGCGCGGTTGTGCGCGGTATTACACGCGGCGCAGCAACGATCGTTACAGCGCGCGCAAGTGTAAGACAGCGCGCAGACAATCAAAATCAGAAACAAAGCTGTAGCACAATGGTTACCACACAGACTGATGGTACAAGAGTCATGGGTTTAAATCCCAGTGTGCCTAATGAGCAAGGCTGGCTGAGGCATCCTGTGTGACCCTTTGAAAGCTGACTATAATATTTTAATCTGCAGGCGGGTTACAGTTTGCATATGTCAGGAAAAGTGTACCCTTCCTATGAAATATGTGCCAACAGTGACGTTCGCTCTGACATGGTACTATATATTATGTAGTATATATTATATATTATATACCTGTCGACAGGAATATGTAGGCGCTCCTTATAAGGCGAAGTGTAAGGCTCGCCCTATAGGGAGCGCCTAAATATTCCTTTCAAATAGCATATAATGCATATAATATAGGGCGAAGTGTAATGTGCGCCCCATAGGGCGCCGCGTAATGTTCGCCCTATAGGGCGCCGCGTAAATCGCGCCCTATAAGGCACCCTATAGGGCGCCCCTTGAGCTACCCTAAGGTGACAGTACCCTGAGGGTGGTTCTGCTGGCAGCACTAATATACAGTAAACATAGACAATGCCTAAGACAGCCCTATCAATGAACCCCACTGTGAGTTGTGAACCTATGACCACTGGCTCCGTGGGCAGTGAAGTAATCAGTGGGCCAGAGCTGCTAATAAACACATGGCTGGCTACAGGAGGACTGCACAGCCCCACACCCACATTCAGCTGTGGTTACCAGGGAGATTACATACCACCACCCAACACACCCTCTAGGGCTCAGGGTGGGTGACAGGATCTCCCGCCCACAGATCCACCTTCAACCCCCTGCAATGGTGGCAGTAGATGGGACCATCACCCCAGTCCCACTCGGGATCAAACACCCTACAGGGCAGGCAATGCAGAGCAGTACATACCCGAACAACATGAGCAGACAGACGGCAGGTCTGGAAATGCTCAGCTGTCCCCCACCATTATCTGACATTCTCCAGCAGCAAGCCTCCAGCTGCTGCACGGTGTTCCAGCAAGACACATACCAGCTGCAGACAGTCCACCAGCTAGTCCATAGCCCTGGAGAAGATGCACACACACCAAGCAGATAAGTCAGTGAGTGGGCCCCAAAAGAAAACCCATAGATATCACATAAGAGACATGCTATATAGCACTATGGTGGAACCTAGCCATGCCATGGTCACTGCTTAGTCAGGGTGAGAGTGACCTCCCAGCAGGACATGCTATGGCCACCCTGTCCGTGCAGGTGGTACCGGCACTACAATGTCCGGCCATTGCCCTATACCCTGTGCAGATGCAGATGGGCCAGTCCACCCTATCCACGCTATTCCCACAGTACCTTGCTCCTCATTATGCACATTGGCAGGCCAATACTGGCAACAGTGCTAGCAGTGTGGGCTGTGGAGGGTGTTGGAAGTCACCACACACTGGATAGACAGACACGCACTCCCCACACCTATGCAAGCACTGTGCAACTATAGAGGTGTTGGGCAGCCCAGGCCACCACACCAGTCCTTGGCACAGTGCAGGCATGGCTATAGTACGCCATACTGTAGGAGGCACTCCCCAGGTTGGTAAACACTGTTAGACACAGGACCTGTAGCACACCCCACAGACATCAGAAAGGTTGCTATGATGCAGCTCACTCAGGACATTGTACCTAACCTAGGCATTGCTATCTGCCAGTGCTCATAGCAGCCTTCTGATAGCTGTGTAACATATTCCCAGGTTTAGGGTGGCATTACTACGATATGCATGTGCTAGTATTGGGAGATGCACGTAGAGCCCAAAGTCCTGCCTCTCCAGGAGGCCTTGGATAATGGGGCCTGTGGGTGTGGGTGTGTCCGCCCCTGTTGGCTGCTGCTGTACAGCAGAGGTTCCCGACTCCAGTCCTGCGGTGCAAAACACTGTTCGGGTTTTCATGCTGTCCCTCATGAATATGCATGAGCTACATCTGCATAACATGGGGGTGGCATTTAGAAATGCAGCATAGGCATCTTTATCAGAGGCAGCATGGAACCGGGATGGTGTTTGGCCCTCGAGGACTGCATTTGGGAGGCTCTGCTCTTGGTAATGTGCATGTTGATGGTGTCTGTGCTCTGTAGGGTAAAATGTGGGTGTGTTGGGCATGTTTACGTCATCTGCAAGACCGGTTCTGTCTGTATTAGTCCGTTATAGTAGTGGGTAAAATATGAGGACTGGTTTGGCAAACACCACAGCTGGGACTTGAACCTGTGACCCCCTGCTTCTGAATATACTGGTTCTGTGCACTGCACCACCATGTTCTCACAGAGATGGTGCGTTCCCTGGTGGTACCATGACCGTTGGTCAGCCAGGGCCTGTCTGTTGGAGCGCACTGCACCCACGTGAGGGGGGCTAGTCCACGGTCTGCTCTGGGCAGCTGCCACTGCCCCCTCCACCACCAGTATCCCTCAGCCACCATGCTGACATGCCCTTCTGCTGGTGGAGCTGGTGGTGCGCAGTCTCAGGCCATCCAGTGTGCAGGTAGGCGGCTGCCTATGGTGCGTTTTCTTGGGTGGGGGTGCCCGCATAGCTGCCCACGCTTTCCCCCAGCACCGCCTGCCACTGTTCCGTGCCATTGGGGGTACCTGCTGGGTACTATTCCCTGTGACACTGTGGGAAGCACACCTTGCACATGTTGGCCCTCAGCAGTTGCTGTCTGGCTGCTCTACTGTTTTGGCATTCCTATGGGCCAGCTAGGCATCACCCTAGTCCCCACTGTGGCCCAGCTGCAGCCCTCTGTATCCCCTTCTCCAGTATCTGACCGGTTGCCCGTTCCGAAACACGGCCTGTGTCGGGTTGCTAGGTCTGAGATTTCAAATAAAGTGTTTTTCCACCTTATCACGCTTTGGACTGTGTGTAGGCTGTACATTGCTGACATTTAAATGGTTTCTCTCCCCTTTAATATGCCTTTAACGGCAGGTTTTCATTCGCGTTGGAATTCAGCTCTGAAAATCAGCGCGTTAGCTCTCCCCACCCACTCTCCACCCATTGACCCCTTCTCTCCGCCCTCTCTCCGCCTTCTGCATTGTTTTACCGTGCTGCGGAGCATCACGTGCGTATGCGCGTGATACCGCGCGCTGTAGGCGCGTTTACGATCGTTAATGCGCTACAGCACGTGGTATCACACGCTAACGATTGTTAACATCGTACAACACGCGTTATTCACGTTTACCGCGGTTTAGTAAACATACCCCTTTGTCTGAAAAACATCCAAAGGGTGTAGAGGAGAAAGCACTCTGTCATCCCAATTCCTCAACACCATTTCAATGATAGCAGCAGACTTCCACATTTGTGAAATCGTGTCTGCATCTGGACGTGCCTGCTTTTTTCCATAATGGTTTAGACATCCCAGATTGCACCAAAATGCCCCTCCACAGGTTTTCTCCCATTTTGTGTCTATGGAAAAAATGCTTAGTAAACACGGCCCTTAGTTTGATGTTTATTTTTGTGCCTTACCTTGGAAACCTTTGACACAAATAATAAAGTTTAATAAGAAGATCTGCCTAGTTTGTGACTGATACAGATTGGATACGTTTTCCATAAATTGGTGGGCACTGAGGTACTTTTGTCTGATGTGCCCTGAGACAGTATATTCTGGTCCGCTGAGACTCATCTGTGTTGGGCAGTACATTAATAAATAGTAGATTTCTGGTAACGTTTCTCACACTAAAATATTTTCAGACAATAATTTTCAAATAATGAATATGCTGAAGAGGAAGTATAAATTCATGGTTTGAATATCTATCTTGAGTCTGTTTTCATCCTAAACAGTATCTTTTTTCAGGGTAAGTGTAGTGCTTTAGTTCTTTTTAATATTGAAAATTAGCTAGTAGTATCTAAATGATAGAAGTACTTATTTTCCTTTTACCCAACTCTTTATTTTGCAGACCAAAAAAAATCATTTTTGATTGGTTTTTCATCATTTTTTTCTGGATTTAATTCCTCTTAATATATTTATGAAATGGGTGAAATTGTGGGAGCTTTTCCACTGCAGTCACAAGTGGGTTGCTTTCAAGGACATGGGATCAACACATTGCATATATTTGGCAGCAATAACTGATCTCGCTAGGCAGAAGGCTTTCACTGAGCTTTAATTAGCAGGAAGGGACAAATGCACATGGACAGAAAGGTCTTCCATCCTGAGTGCTGCATTTCTATTCTCAATGTTTATTCAGAGAGAGCTCTGTTTTATTGATATAATGGGAAAGAGACAATGTTTAGGAACAGGTTATTCTTGTTTATTGCCTCAGAAAATTTTAAAACAGGATGTTGGTTATTGTGTTCAGTGCTCTGTCATTTATGGGAGAATAGATTGATTAACATATGGAAGACATTAGAAAAAGCTCCATTGGCAATATGGACTTTACAATTGGACTGTCACAGTTGTCATGGTGGTCTTAATGCTTGTTGTATTAAATTATTAAGCAATGATATGGGGGGGGGGGAGCAAAATGGTGCTGAAAAGGCTGTGCCTCAGATCATCTTGTGGTCAGTCAGTTGGTTTTATCCATGGTATGATGGGGTAGCACAAGAACTTACTCAGAGACTGGGTTAATGACCCTGGCGCAGAGGTCTATTGATAGATTTGTTGCTGCTCGGAGGGAAGAAATGGTGCTCCGGGCTTCTGGAACAGTCCAAAGAATCCCTGGAGGTGTTTCTGACTCCAGCATCATCACAATTGCTGCCACTGAGGGGACGAGAGTCTGCTACTGCAATGGATAATCCGGGCACTGGGAGTGTGGTAGATGGTGGGACAGCCCCGCAGAGAAACGATTCAGAAAGAAGCTGAGCTAGCAGTCACAGCACTGCAGCTGGAGGAGGACTATGGGTTGTTGCAACAAAGGAATTACAATAAGAGGTTAATTTTATAAACCATTTTAGCTCCTAACATGCTGTTTAGGTGTGTAAGTGGGCTCTTATAACATTAGGACGGGCGTAAAAGTATGCACAAAGTAAGTCGGCTTGGAGTTTTACAGTAGGTGTGCACAGAGGCAGAGTGTGGGCGCAGTCACAAAGCACACACTGATTTCGTAAAATACAAGTGCATGTGCTGACGTTTTCACCTGCTCTCGAACAGGCATAATGTTTGCACTTGCAATCCAGGTATTATTTTCAGCAGGGTATTATTTCAGCAGGTTGCACTAGCATTTTGCAAAGACAAATAGGCGCCTACTTGTCTTTATAAAATAGGCTCAAACTACACATCTTCTCCATTGCCTTACCTAGGTGCTCTGTTATAAAATTACCCTCTAAACATGAGTGGAGGAGTAGCCTAGTGGTTAGAGCAACTGCCTAGTACCCAGAAGATCAAGGGTTCAATTCCCACTGGCACTTCTTGTGACCTTGGGCAAGTCACTCTACCCTCCATTGCCTCAGAAGAAAAGGCTGGCAATCTACTTCTGGTGATACATTGCCAAGAAAACCCAGAGGTAGCTGGGTTGCTATGAGTCAACACTGACTTGATGGCACTAAAAAAAAAAAAAAACCATGAAAAGGCTAACAGGGCTTATTCAATGAGATGTCTTACCCTACCTTTCCCCAGATTGTGATGAGGCACCTCCACTAGAATCTGAACCATCCCAGCAGGTCATTAATGCTCATCTATAAAACATAATGGCCAAAATGGAAGCTATTCTGACTGGCTGCCTCTTTCAGCAATATTGTTTTTCTGGAAAAATAGCATCAAAAATTCAAGATAGGGACAGAAAGAATCAGGAAAAATGTTTTGGTTTGACTGACTTGAAAGAGCTTAAAGAAAATCTGGTGCTTCTTGGCAAACTGTAAAAGATGGAGAATGCTATGTACTAAAAACTTGGCATGTCTTGATTTCCCGCCTAGGCATAAACTCATCTCACCTTATGAAATGCTCAGGGAATCTTTTCTTACAAGTCTAAAGATCAGGTCTGAAGCATTACCATCAGGTGTGCTATTTGCCAACAAGATGTAGTGGTGGAGGCTTTAGAGTAGGAGTTCTTGACCAGTTCTCTGGACACACCGAGCCAGTCAGGTTTTCAGGATAACAACATTGAATATGCATGATAGACATTTGCATGCTATGGAGGTGTTGCATGCAAATTATCTCTTGCATAGTCATTCTGGTTATCCTGAAAACATGACTGGCTAGTTGCGTCCTGAGGAATTGGTTTGATACTGCTTTAGATACACTTAGCCCCCCTGATAGTCTGAATTTGACTGAGAGATTGGAAACACAAAGAGAAGAAACTGTTAACAGGCTACCGTGAATTCCCCGTAGCATAAGTTCAAATGAGAGGCCTCCAAATAAAATTTGCTTAGGGCCCCTCATAAGGGGGGCGGGCACAAAAAGAGGGGGTGAACACCTTCCTCCTGTTCCCTTCTCTGCCCCCCCCCTCAAATGTTAGGGAAAAAAGTGGCAGCTAGCTAATCATACTTACTTTTAAAGAAGTTTGCTGCGTTGCTCCATGCCCCCTTTCTTTCTGTAAAGTGCTGTCCCACAGCAGCCGGAGGCCCAGGAAAACATCTCTCATTGAGGGGCTGAAATCTCAGGTATTGCAAGGCTTCAATGGGAAATGCTTTCCTGGGCCTCTGGCTGCCTCAGAGCAGCACTTTACAGAAAGAGAAGGGGTGCAGTGTGGTGTGGCAATCTTCTTTTAAAGTAAGAGTGAAGAGGTTTGTCATTACCGTTGCCATTGCTGTCTTGAGATCGCTGGGCCCTCTTATGACCTGGGCCTCCCCTCCTGCATTGCGGGGGCTGCTTGGGTGGTATTTACGCCTCTGTGAATACGTCATCTGTCCTGGAATCTGATAGAGATGTAATTACAGATTTCCTGATCTTCCTGTGATTGCTCAGTCTATGGCATATGTTTACTAAAACCCCGTTAGGGTGCGCGCCGCGCTAGTGTGCGGATGCCATATAAGGAGTGGGCGTTTCAGTCAGAAAAAAGCAAAACTGGGATTAATCATGCGCTAATGTGCGCTGCGCTCATGTGCGCCCCACACATTAGCGCATGAGAAAGTTGCGCGGGAAGCATAAGTGGCGCGCTGATGTGCAAGCACAGGAACAGAACCACAGTGCAATGGTTAAGGCACTGATCAATAATGCAGGGATCATGGGTTCAATCCCCCACTGTGCCCAATGAAGAAGGCTGGCTGAGGCATTACCTATTATGGGGAAGATTGATTTAGGAGGCATTTTATCTTTATTTTAATTATCTCTACTAGCAAACACACTCTCAAAGCGTGTTAACATAAGGCGCCCCATAAGGCACATTTTAAAGTGCACTGTCTGCCAAGGCACCCTAGAATGTTGCTTATAGGGCACTTTATAGGGTGCCGTATGAGGTACCGCAAGGTCACAGCACTGTTTTTGATGACAGCACTGTGCAGTTTAAGGAATGAAAATCATAAGTAGGTGCGCTGACATGCAAGGAGGAGCAGCAGTGTAGCACAATGGTTAAGACACTGACCAATGATGCAGGAGTCATGGGTTCAATCCCCCACTGTGCCTAATGAAAAAGGCTGGCTGAAGCATTACCTGTTATAGGCAATATTGCTGTAGGGGGCATTTTATTTTTATTTTAATTAGTGCTGCCAGCAAACACACCCACAAAGTATTGTAACATAAGGTGCTGCATAAGGCGCCTCATAGGGTATCCCAGAGGGCACATTTTAAAGTGCACTGTCCGCCACGGCACCCTACAATGTTACTGAAAGGGTGGCCTATAGGGCGCCATATAGGGTGCCCTATGAGGCACAGCATAGTCATAGCACTGTGCTTGATGGCAGCACTGTGCATTTAAACGCATGGAAATCTGAAATAGGTGCGCTGACATGCAGGAGGAACAGCAGTGTAGCACAATGGTTAAGGCACTGACTGCTTATACAGGGGTCATGAGTTTGCTCCCCAGTGTGCCTAATACGTAAGGATGGCTGAGGCATCAGCTTTGCAATGTACGTATTGTTTCCTGCAGCACTTCATTTGTATTTTATTAATTGCTGCCAGCAAACACGCCCTCATGTGCCGTAACTGAAGGTGCCTCATAAGGCACCCTATAAGGCACTCCATAGGGCACATTATAAAGTGCACTGTCCGCCATGGCACCCTAAAATGTCCCCTATAGGGCACCCTATAAATCGCTCCACAGGATAACGTATAGTGCACCTTATATGGACGGTAACCATAAGGTGCCCTATAGGGCGCCCTATAAAGCACCCTCTGAGGCACCTTATGGGTACAGTACGCAGAGAGTGTTTTTGCTGGCAGCAATAATGTACATTAAAAAGAGATAATGCTTTGGGCAGCCCTTTCAAATAACCACACTGGGGGTTTGAACCAATGAACTCAGGCTCCACAGGCAGTGAAATAACCAGTGGGCTACAGCTCTATAGCTGCTAGCAAGCCCCTGGCTGGCTGTAGAGAGACTGCATGTCACCACACAGACAGTCTGCTGTGGTCACCAGGATAGGGTTAGGCCACCCGTACCCATGATGCACTGCACATGCAAATCAGCTGTCCACAGATGAACACAAGATGGGGTATGCACCTCCACAGCACCTCGGCCTGGTAGGGGGAACTGACCGTGTGTGTTACTGGCACCGAGTAGCTACACACCGTCACATTGTGCGGGTACTGTGCTCACCCTGAGTTTGCAGTGGGGCGCCCAGCACCAAGTCCACAGCACCTTCCATGGCAAAAACAGGCCATGCTGCAGGTCCCCAGCAGTGCTAATGTGTGAGATAGGTAGTTTCTGCAGAAGCACCTTGGATATATCTGTCTGTCTCAGTCAGGTGTAGCCCCCCATGGACCCCCAGGCGGATCATGTACCACCACCACCCTCCTCCTCCTCCAGGGCTGAGGGCAGTAAACAGGGTCTCCCATCAACAGATCCACATTCTACCTTCCTGCAATGGTGGCAGTAGAGGGGACCATCAACCCTGCTGGGGAACAGACACCCTACAGCGCATACAGCTCTGTACACATCCATAACACAAGAGCAGACAGACATTAAGCCTGGATATGCTAAGCTGCACCCCACCACTATCAGATATTCTCCTGCAGCAAGCCTTCAGCCACTGCACCCTGCAAGGCAATCCATCAAGACACATACCAGCTGCAAACAGTCTACTAGCTAGTACATAGTGCATGTTTTTGGTGGAAATGCATGCACCCAGAACTGGGATGTCAGCATACACAAGCAGATAAATCAGTGACTGGGCTCCAAAAGGAAAACCATAAATATCACATGAAAAAAATATTATAGAGCAATATGGGGGTGCCTAGCCATGCTGTGGTCACTGCACAGTCAGGGTGAGAGTGATGTCCCAGCAGGACATGCTGAGGCCACCCTGTCTGTGTAGGTGGTGGCTGGGCACTAAAATGTCCCAGCCAGTGCCCTATGCCCTGTGCAGATGCATCCTGGCCAGGCCACCCTGTCCGGGCTATACCCATGGTACCTTGCTCCTCATTATGCACATTGGCAGGCCAATACTGGCAACAGTGCTGACAGTGTGGGCCGTGGAGGGTGTTTGCAGCCACCACACACTAGATCAGGGGTGGGCAAACTTGGTCCTGGAGGGCCGCAGACCAGTCAGGTTTTCGGGATATCTCTAATGAATATGCATGAGATATATATGCATTAGAGATATCCTGCCAACCTGACTGGTTTGTGGCCCTCCAGGGCTGGATCTGGAGACCCCTGCCTTACACCTCTGTCATTTAAGATAGTGAGTGGACAAGGTGCAGATGTCCAAGACATCAAAAAGGTTAGATAGAATTTGTCACAGTCCTCCTAACTTCTCACCACCACCAAAAAATTGTCTATTAGACAACTTTTTGGTGGTGGTGAGAATCGAGGAGGAATGTGACACATTCTATATACCCTTTCGATGTCTAGGACATCTGTACCTTGCCCACTCATGATCTTAAATGACAGAGGTGTAAGGCAGGGGTCTCCAAATCCAGCCCTGGAGGGCCACAAACCAGTCAGGTTGGCAGGATATCTCTAATGCATATATATCTCATGCATGTTCATTAGGGATATCCCAAAAACCTGACTGGTCTGCGGCCCTCCAGGACCGGAGGTGCCCACCCCTGCACTAGATAGACAGACAGACACCCCCACACCTATGCCAGCATTGTGCTACTATAGAGGAGTTTAGCAGCCCTGGCCACCACACCAGTCCTGGGCACAGTACAGGCATGGATATGGTACGCAATACTGTTGGGGGTCACTCCCCAGGGTGGTAAACACTGTCAGAGACCAGACCTGAAGCACACACCACAGACATCAGAAAGGTTCTTATGATGGAGCTCAATCAGCAAACTGTGTTTAACATAGGAATTGCTATCTGCCAGTAATCATAGCAAACGTTTGATAGCTGTGTACCGTATACCGAGGTGTAGGGTGGCATTGCTAAGGTATGCAAGTGCTAGTATTGGGAGATGCACGCAGGGCCCAATGTCCTGCCTCTTCAGGAGGCATTGGCCAATGGGGCCTGTGGGTGTGGGTGTGTCTGCCCCTGTTGGCTGCTGCTTTACGGCAGAGGTTCCCAACTCCAGTCCTGGTGTGCAAAACACTTTGGGTTTTCATGCTGTCCCTCATGAATATGCATGAGATACATCTGCATACCATGGGGGTGGTGCATAGATATGCAGCACAGGCATCTTTATTAGAGGCAGCATGGAACCTGAATGGTGTTTGGCCCTCCAGGACTGCATTTGGGAGACTGCTCTAGGCAATGCGCCCGTTTATGGTGTCTGTGCTCGGTGGGGTAAAATATAGGCGTATTAACCATGTATATGTTCTCTGCAATAAAGGTTTGTCCTTACTATCACGGTTTAGTTGTGGGAAAAATATGGGGACTGGATTGGCAGGAGCCCCAGCTGGTGCTTGAACCTGTGACCTTCTGTCTCCAAACACACTGGTTGTGTGCACTGCACCACCTTGTTGCCACAAAGACAGTGCGTTCCCTGATGATACCATGACTGTTTGTCCGGCAGGGCCTATCTGTTGCAGTGCATTGCACCCACCTACACAGGGCTAGGCCATGGTCTGCTCTGGGCAGCTGCCACTGCCCCACATCACCTCCAGTACCCCTGTGCCACCATGCTGACATGCCCTTCTGCTGGTGGTGCTGGTGGTATGCAGTCTCAGGCCATCCTGTGTGCGGGTAGGCGGCTGGCTATGGTGCGGGTTCTGGGGTAGGGGTGCCTGCATATCTGTCCGCACGTCCCCCAATCACTGCCTGCCAATTTCTGTGCCCTTGGGGGAAGCTGCTGGGTACTGTCCCCTGTGACACTGTGCTAAACACTCTCATGCCCATGTTGGGCCCTCATCAGTTGCTGTCTGGCTGCTGTTCAGTTTCAGCATTCCTAAGTGCCATCTAGGCATCTGCCTAGTCTGCACTGTGCCCCAGCTGCACCACAGCATGTGCCGCCTGCAGCCCTCTGAATCCCCTTTCCCAGCATCTGTCCAGTTGCCCATTCCGCCCTGCCCGCCCTGCTGTTGTGGAACATGTGCATGCCATAGGTAACCTGTCCAATGGAGAGGGAAACCCTGATCAGTGTTATTTCACTGCGGGATCATTCACCTTGTATGGGGACGGAGCGTAGACCCTTCTAAAATTCATATTTATTTTTTGGGGCTTTGTTGGGAGTGCTTTTTGATGTTTCCTATTACTCTCAGTATTGCCCAGCTTGCTTATGATTGTTTTATATTTTGTTGGGGTCATTTTTAATGTTTATTTGCCCTTTTGTTCCGTGCACATGTATCACACTGCTCACTTTTTGTAGGTTTCCCTGGTTTTGCTGTACATTGCTGACAGAAATGGTTTCTCTTCCCTTTAAATCGGCTCTACCGCGAGGTTTTCACTCACGGTATATTTTTGCTTGAATTTCAGCCCCGCTCGTGTGCGGGGAGCCTCTCCCCTCCCACTCTCCACCCATTGACCCCGTCTCTCCGCCCCTGGGGAGCCTTCATCCGCCCTCCGAGAGCCTTTGCATGCCTTTATCGCACATCAGCGCGCCGCGCACATGAGCGGGCACTTTAGTGCGGCGCGCACGTGTGCGGGGCACAAAAATGCATCATTAGCGTGTGCTAAGGTACCTTAGTGCATGCTATTGTGCGCCGCGCACTTGAGCGCAGTTTAGTAAACATACCCCTATGTGTAAGAGGTTTCTCACTTTACATCCTCAGGCTTTAATGATGGGATAATTTTATACAGCAGTTCCTTGAAAGTGTATTCTGAAATATGAAGGTAAAATACACATGTACACCAGTGGTTCTCAACCTAGTCATCGTGACAGCCCAGCCAGTCAGGTTTTCAGGCTATTCGCCATGAATTTGCATGAGATAGATCTGCATACAAAGGAGGCTGTGCATGAATATGCATGAGATAGATCTGCATACAAAGGAGGCAGTGCATGAATATGCATGAGATAGATCTGCATACAAAGGAGGCAGGGGAACATATCACACGCTGTCCATGTCGCCATCAGTGCAGGTTCACCTAATGCCATTTTATCTGGTTGCATGAGTATCCCCTTCCCCACCCCTCAGCACACACCTTTGTGAATTTAGGTTTTCACATTTCCAGGAAATTTAGGTTTTTTTTTATGTAAGATGATTTCGCTGTAGGATTTTGCTAGGTGTGCAAATATATTTCTTTATTAATGCGTTATTTTTATAATTATTGGAAAATAAAAGTTGCAAATTCAAAAAATTGTGGCGTGTGATGACTTTAGACGTCAGTGAATCTCAACATTTCCCACTCAAATCAGAAACACTCTAGCAGCGAGTCCAGTGTCAAAGCATGAGATTTGCCATGGGGTTTCTTTCTCTCTGTAGAAAACTGGTCCTCAGTAAGGGGCCCCTTTACTTAATGCACCAATATGCCAAAATCATAGCACTTTAGATGCAACACCACCCAGGTTAACTGCCTGGGACATTGAAAGCATGTTCCCGGAGCCCTGCCTGAACGTGGCATAATAATAGCATAGTGGTGATAAATACTGATTGGACTTGCAGTTAGAGCAGACACCCTGCCTACTCTCCACCCCTAACCTACCCAATTGCTCCCCTACCATGCCAAAATTCAGTAGCACCAGCTGTCAACATATGTCCCAGCATGCTTCTAACACACACCAGAACCAGCGCTAACAGCTATCGCCCTTTAGTAAAAGCACTCCTAAGTTTTTTTCAAAGTGCAATATTTTCAATAATAACTTTTTTGACTTGGGATTCTGGTACCATGAGCTTTCATCTGCAACGACTAGGGATATTTCTTCTAATTTATATCCTCCCCCCTCCACTTCATACACCCAATTTGGGGGTATGTTTACTAAACTGCGTTAGTGCAATTCGCGTTAGGAGCCGCGTTAGTGGAAGGAAAGCCAAAAAAGGACATGGGCGGGACATCGTATTTGATAACCTGCGGTTGTACGCGGTATTACGTGCGGCACAGCAACGATCGTTACAGCACGCGCAAGCGTAAGACAGCGCGCAGACAACCAAAATCAGAAACAAAGCTGTAGCACAATGGTTACCACACAGACTAATGGTACAAGAGTCATGGGTTCAAATCCCCAGTGTGCCTAATGAGCAAGGCTGGCTGAGGCATCCTGTGTAACCCTTTGAAAGCCGACTATAATATTTTAAACTGCAGGCGGGTTACAGTTTGCATATGTCAGGAAAAGTGTACCCTTCCTATGAAATATGTGCCAACAGTGACGTTCGCTCTGACATGGTACTATATATTATGTAGTATATATTATATATTATATACCTGTCGACAGGAATATGTAGGCGCTCCCTATAAGGCGAAGTGTAAGGCTCGCCCTATAGGGAGCACCCAAATATTCCTTTCAAATGGCATATAATGCATATAATATAGGGCGAAGTGTAATGTGCGCCCCATAGGGTGCGGCGTAAGGCGCGCCCTATTGGGCGCTGCGTAAATTGTGCCCTATAGGCTGCCATATAAGGCGCTCAATAGGACGCCTTATAAGGCGCCCTATAGGGCGCCCCTTGAGCTACCCTAAGGTGACAGTACCCTGAGAGTGGTTCTGCTGGCAGCACTAATATACAGTAAACATAGACAATGCCTAAGACAGCCCTATCAATGAACCCCACTGTGGGTTGTGAACCTATGACCACTGGCTCTGTGGGCAGTGAAGTAATCAGTGGGCCAGAGCTGCTAATAAACACATGGCTGGCTACAGGAGGACTGCATGGCCCCACACCCACATTCAGCTGTGGTTACCAGGGAGATTACATACCACCACCCAACGCACCCTCTAGGGCTCAGGGTGGGCGACAGGATCTCCCACCCACAGATCCACCTTCAACCCCCTGCCATGGTAGCAGTAGAGGAGACCATCACCCCAGTCCCACTCGGGATCAAACACCCTACAGGGCAAGCAATGCAGAGCAGTACATACCCGTACAGCATGAGCAGACAGACGGCAGGTCTGGAAATGCTTAGCTGCCCCCCACCATTATCTGACATTCTCCAGCAGCAAGCCTCCAGCCGCTGCACCCTGCACGGTGTTCCAGCAAGACACATACCAGCTGCAGACAGTCCGCCAGCTAGTCCATAGGCCTGGAGAAGATGCATGTACCCAGAACGGGGATATCAGCATACACACCAAGCAGATAAGTCAGTGAGTGGGCCCCAAAAGAAAACTCATAGATATCACATAAAAGACATGCTATATAGCACTATGGTGGAACCTAGCCATGCCATTGTCACTGCTTAGTCAGGGTGAGAGTGACCTCCCAGCAGGACATGCTATGGCCACCCTGTCCGTGCAGGTGGTACCGGGCACTACAATGTCCGGCCATTGCCCTATGCCCTGTGCAGATGCGGACGGGCAGGCCACCCTATCCACGCTATTCCCACGGTACCTTGCTCCTCATTATGTACATCGGCAGGCCAATACTGGCAACAGTGCTAGCAGTGTGGGCTGTGGAGGGTGTTGGAAGCCACCACACACTGGATGGACAGACACACACTCCCCACACCTATGCCAGCATTGTGCAACTATAGAGGTGTTGGGCAGCCCAGGCCACCACACCAGTCCTGGGCACAGTGCAGGCAGGGCTATGGTATGCAATACTGTAGGAGTCACTCCCCAGATTGGTAAACACTGTCAGACACAAGACCTGTAGCACACTCCACAGACATCAGAAAGGTTGCTATGATGCAGCTCACTCAGAAATTTGTACTTAACCTAGGAATTGCTATCTGCCAGTAATCATAGCAACCTTTTGATAGATGTGTACCATATTCCCAGGTTTAGGGTGGCATTACTAAGGTATGCAAGTGCTAGTATTGGGAGATGCATGCAGAGCCCAAGGTCCTGCCTCTCCGGGAGGCTTTGGATAATGGGGCCTGTGGGTGCGGGTGTGTCTGCCCCTGTTGACTGCTGCTTTACGGCAGAGGTTCCCAACTCCATTCCTGCGGTGCAAAACACTGTTCGGGTTTTCATGCTGTCCCTCATGACTATGCATGAGATACATCTGCATACCATGGGGGTGGCGCATAGAAATGCAGCACAGGCATCTTTATCAGAGGCAGCATGGAACCTGAATGGTGTTTGGCCCTCCAGGACTGCATTTGGGAGGCTCTGCTCTAGGTAATGTGCATGTTTATGGTGTCTGTGCCCTGTAGGGTAAAATGTAGGAGTTTTGAGCATGTTTACATCATCTGCAAGACTGGTTCTGTCTGTATTAGCCCGTTATAGTAGTGGGTAAAATATGAGGACTGGTTTGGCGAACACCACAGCTGGGCCTTGAGCCTGTGACCCTCTGTTTCTGAATACACTGGTTCTGTGCACTGCACCACCATGTTCTCACAGAGATGGTGCGTTCCCTGGTGGTACCATGACTGTTGGTCAGCCAGGGCCTGTCTGTTGGAGCGCACTGCACCTATGTGAGGGGGGCTAGGCCATGGTCTGCTCTGGGCAGCTGCCACTGCCCCCTCCACCACCAGTATCCCTCAGTCACCATGCTGACATGCCCTTCTGCTGGTGGAGTTGGTGGTGCGCAGTGTCAGGCCATCCAGTGTGCAGGTAGGCGGCTGCCTATGCTGCGTGTTCTGGGGTGGGGGTGCCTGCATAGCTGCCCACGCTTTCCCCCAGCACCGCCTGCCACTGTTCAGTGCCATTGGGAGTACCTGCTGGGTACTATTCCCTGTGACACTGTGGGAAGCACACCTTGCACATGTTGGGCCCTCAGCAGTTGCTCTCTGGCTGCTCTACTGTTTCAGCATTCCTATGGGCCAGCTAGGCATCACCCTAGTCCCCACTGTGGCCCAGCTGCAGCCCTCTGTATCCCCTTCTCCAGTATCTGACCGGTTGCCCGTTCCGACATGCCCGCCCTGATGTTGCGGGACATGTGCACGCCATAGGAACTCTGTCCAATGGTGGGGAGGTCCCTGGGCAGTGTTATTTCACTGTGGGTGCATGCACCTTGTATGGGGATGGATGGACCCTTCCGCGGTTTATACATGCATAACTAAAATAGGGGAACACATAAATATCTGTTCAATGGAGTTTACTCGGGGGGGGGGGGGAGGTGATGTTTCTCATTGTTACCACTATTGGCCAGCTTGGTTGCTGTTTTTTTCCAGTTTGTTGGGGTCATTTTCAGTGTTTCTGTGCCCTTTTGTTCTGTGCACATGTATCACACTTATCACCTTGTTTTGGTTTCCCTGCCTAGGCTGTACATTGCTGACATTTAAATGGTTTCTCTCCCCTTTAATATGCCTTTAACGGCAGGTTTTCATTCGCGTTGGAATTCAGCTCTGATAATCAGCGCGTTAGCCTCTCCCCGCCCACTCTCCACCCATTGACCCCTTCTCTCCACCCTCTCTCCGCCTTCTGTGTTATTTTATCGCGCCGCGGAGCATGACGCGCGTTAGCGAGTGATACCGCACGCTGTAGCGCGTTTACGATCGTTAATGCGCTACAGCGTGCGGTATCACGCGCTAATGATCGTTAATGTCATACAAACGCGCGTTATTCCCGTTTACCGCGGTTTAGTAAACATACCCCTTGGTCTTTCTGGATGCTGTTTATTACAACATCCACAATATAAAAAGGCCTCAAGGAGGGAAGAATAAATTGCAATCTATATATACAAAAAGCACTCAGTTCCAAACAATGGCAAAATCATTAACTGCTATTTTTATTATTATTAAATGGACCTCAGAGGAAGGAATTTACCACAGCAAACTTAGCTGCAATATTGCCTCCACAATTCAATCATCGGTCCAATGAACTGTCCAAGTCTTTAATATTCTTTTTGGATGTATTTTTTTTCCATAATCCATTAAAATTCACCTCAAACTGATAAAAAAAAATTGATGCTCGATTCACACCACCACCCAAATTGAGTTTCATCCAACATCTCAAATGCTTCAGGGATTACATTCTTTCTATGTTGGTGTCCTTTTTTCAATGCTGTTCAAGTGAACCTGCCACTTTGTCTTCCCCTATTTAAAGTCAGCAACAAGAGCAGAGATTAACCATGGTCCACACACAACAGAGATATAAACCATGAAATAACTTTCTTTCCGACTTGACATGACCATGTTTCGGCACCCAGCTGCATCGCGTTCCAAGAATTGCAAACGGCTTTTGAAGCCTTTTGATGATATAGCGGAAGAATGTTGATAAGATTAAGTTATTACATTTCACCAGTTTTCATACAAGGAATCTGAAAAAGAATCTACTATACTCTCAATTTTTTACGTCTCTGTAGATTATGCACAAATCTGAAAGAATATGAGACCCCTGATGCAGGTGGGTGCCAAAATAATGGCCACATCGGTTCAGAAATAAAATTATTTCATGATTTTCTCTATGGGTGTGTGGAACATGGATAGTCTCCGCTCTTATAGCTGACTTCATTTGGATTGCGGAGTGACACCTTTTTCCTCTGGTCTTCAGTCATTTAAAGTCAAGCCTATTCAGCAAAATAGACATATGGCAAAATACATGATGATGTTATCAAGTTTATTTCAGCAGAATTTGAACAATAACCACCACACACTATCTTTAATCTAAACAAAACTTCTCACTCCTTTTTTATTCTTGGCATTACAACAGCTATATTGCACAAAAAAGAAAAACACTCAATAAGTATATAATTACAGTATATCATATAAAAATCTATCACTAATAGCTCCAATACAATACAGTTATTGTAATGCCAAGAATGAAAAGAGAATCAGAACAGACGTTTTGTTGAGATTAAAGATGCTATTCAAATAATGTGCAATGGTTGTTCTACAAATAATGCTGACATTTGATGACATCCTAGTACATATTCCCTTATGTCTGTTTTGCAGAACGGGCTTGACTTTAAAAGAGGGTACTTAGATTTCAGTAAAGCCATTGACACCGTTCTGCACAGACAACTTATAAACAAACTGAGCACCCTAGAGATAGACCCTGAAGTGACTGACTGGGTTTGAAATTGGTTGAGTGGGAGATGACAAAGGGTACAGGTAAATGGAGCTCACTCTAAGGAGAAGGATTTTACCAGTGGTGTACCACAGGGATCTGTCCTTTGTCCAATTATTTTTAACATCTTTGCTAGTGATATTGCAGAAGGGTTTTCAGGTAAGGTTTGCCTCTTTGCTGATAATATCAAAATCTACAATAGAATAGACACCCAGGAAGGAGCAGATAACATGAGGAAGGATCTAGCTAAGTTTGAAGTATGGTTGAGAATTTGGTTGCTGAGATTTAATGCTAAAAAATTCAGGGTCATTCATATGGGCTTCAAAAATCCAAGAGAGCGGTACAGGGTAGGGGGTGAAGTACTTATGTCCACAAAAGAAAAGCAGGACCTGGATGTGATTGTTTCTGATCGTAAGGTGGCTAAACAGGTAGAAAAAGTGACGGCAAAAGCTAGAAGGATACTTGGGTGCATAGCAGAAAAAAGGAGGTGATAATGCCTCCGTATAAGTCTCTGGTGTGACCTCATTTGGAGTATAGTGTGCAATTCTGGAGACCGCACCTTCAAAAGGATATAAACAGGATGGAGTCAGTGCAGAGGGTAGCTACTAAAATGGTTAGTGGTCTTCATTATAAAACATATGAGGACAGACTTAAAAATCTTAATATGTATACATTAGAGGAAAGGCGGGATAGAGGAATATGATAGAGACATTTAAATACCTCCATGGCATAAATGCTCTTTCAATTGAAAGCAAGCTCTGCTACGAGGGACATAGGATGAGGGTGGAAGGGGATAGACTCAGGAGTAATATGCAGAAATATTTCTTTATGGAAAGAGTGGTAAATGCGTGGCATAGTCTCCCAGTGGAGATAGTAGAGATATAGAAGGACAGATTGGATAGGTCATGTGGTCTTTTTCTGCCATCATGTTTCTATGTTAATTTTATAAACTGCGCAGCTATGCACATTCCACGGGGCCCTAGTTTATAAAGTGAAGCAAGCGCATTCTTTACTTTTTAAAATACTGGCGTACAGACATGCCTGAATCAAATCGCGGCAGCTATGCCTGCCCAAGAGCAAGTGTAGCCAGCATGCTTAGATCGCAACAGACATGCATGTAGGTCATAGTATTCTATAACCTACGTGCATGTATTAGGACACCGCCCCTGTGCACAACCTAACAGACATGCACATGTGCTTATAGAATAGTGACTGGCTAATGCATGCACCTCAATGACCATTCATGATTGTAAACCTTTAAAATATCGACTTAGTGCATAACTTTCCACGCAGCCTTGATCAAATCAGCGCCTACATGGCAGAAGACAAAGTTGCACAGTTCGCTTGAACAACATTGGCAAAAGGATACTGAAAGAAAAGCTCTATTTAGAATTTGAAGAAATTTAACCCCTGATGAAGTGCAATTTGGGTGATGGAGCAAATCAGTGTCGATTTTTTGAGATAAGTGCACGCTCACAGTTTGAGAGGAATTGTAATTCCATATGGAAAAAATACAGTATATACAAAAAGTATAATTGAGACTTGGAAAGCACATTGGACTGATGATTGAATTGTGGAGGTAATATTGCAGTTAAGTTTGTTGCAGTAAATTCCATCTTCTGGAGGTTCAATTAATAATAACAAAAATAATAGTTAATGATTTTGCCATTGTTTTGGATGGACTTGTTCTGTTATATAGACTGTAATTGATTCTACACTCCTTCTTAAGGCTTTTTTATTTTGTGGGTTTCCATAACATTTACCTCTAAAATGGAGCAAGTCCAATGGAAACAGCCATTTAGTTAAACATTCATCTTTATTGCTAGAAGAGGAATCAACTACGCAATTGGGTGTGGATATATTTTTTTAAAGTTCTTTTGATTATGCGTTCTTCTGAAAAAGGACTGAAACCTATCCCCTAAACACCTCCATAACAAAACAAAACAAGACAAGAATACAGAACTCAACCACAAAAGAAATCCATCCTAAATACATTCTGAATGCTAGGCCATTAAAACTACATAAACAGGGAAGGAGAGCCAAAATAACACAGACTTAAAGAGCATACATTCATTACAGCGGAAACTTCCGCATCAGTTCCCAGACCATACCCTGTGAGGCAGACCAGGTTCCATCAAAAACTGACCTCAGTCACGTTACTTTGTTTCCAATTTTGTTTTTAGTGCAATGGCAATAAGAATATCAAACACGGTTTCCCCTTAGATGACTAAGTTTGTAGGCAAACCTTCATATCTAAAAATAATACACTCCAGTGACAATGAACATGCCAACTGCAAAACATGTGAAACTCTGATCCTAACACTTCCAGAAGTCATGACCACCGGACATAAAAAAAAAAAAAAGAAAACCAATATACGCAAGACAGTTTCCATCTCCACCAAACAAAAGGAACAATAATTGAAGAATTCTAGATTCATTCTATGTAACTTAACCAGTGTCCATATTGCTTTCTGCATCATGAAATATAGAGACTGCAAGACTGGGGCAGAGACCAAAAGATCTCCCATTTACTTTCTGAGGGCTGAACAGCAAACTCACAGACTAATGCAGAAAGCTGGCACTGAAGTCACGCAGTATCAACTTTTTATGCTGATTAGCAGTGCACCGATAGCGCGCGACTTCAGCACCAGCAAGCAGAAAGTGGCTGATACGCAACATAGCTATGCATTAGCCATTTGTTAAACTGTGCGCAAATGGCGGCATTAACCTGGGAGAGCAAGCCAAACACACGCGCACAGAAGTCGACGCTAGTTTGACATGCTCTCCCAGAGAAACAGGGGCACTGCGTGGCTAATTTGCATATGAGCCCCAGCCGTATTTTGATGCACTGCCATTTTTCAAGATGGCGGGGAAGTATGGGAGCGTGTTGTCAGCATTCCCGCTTGTTTGTAAAGGTAACAGGAGGGAGGAGGGAGGTGGGGGTTCGGAGCCGCTGGGCCACCAGGTTGATTTTTAGTTGGGAGGGGCGGGGGGGTTTCAGGGCTGCTGAGCTACCAGGGATTCACTTTCTATCAGGTATACCAGCCCTTGAGAGTATTTTGATGGCATCGAGAGCTTTCCTTGATGCCTGATCATCTGAGGGGAGTTTGACATTTCCCCTCAGATGATCCAGGTATCTAAGAAAGCCCCTGATGCCATCCAAATACTGTCAGGGCTCATATGCAAATTAGCCAAGCAAATTCCCTGTTTCTCTGGGAGAGCATGCCGAACTAGTGCAGACTTCTGGCACATGTGTTTGGCTTGCTCTCCTCCCAGTTTAATGCTGCCATTTGTGCACATTTTAATGAATGGCTAACTCGTGGCTAATTTGCATATCAGCTACTTTCTGCATGCCAGCGCTGAAGTTGCACATATTGGTGCACTGCAAGTCTGTTGATAGCACACGACTTCAGCGCCAGTTTTCTGCATCTGCCTGATCGTTAACAGACAGTAAATGAAACTTCTCCTATGCTGCTACATTAAAGGAAAGGATTGAATCACAAATTAGCACATCTTTAGCCATAATAATCCCCATACAGTATCATACCATGAGCATCCAAAAATGGGAACATTATTAATTTTCAAATATAGATTGAACCATAGAGGGCTATACACCACTTGGGTCCAGGGTACATCAAGAAGTATTTCAAGATCGCTCAAGCACCTAACAGATGCTTTTAAAAGTTGGGAGCCCTGCACAAACTTTGCATACACCATAGTGGGTAGCTACTGAATCTGAAGGAGAACAACGATTTCCCTTTCTAGCAGCAGCAAACTGGACACCAAATCCACCTCCGTTGATACATACAACCAGCTAGAGTGGCAGAGGATAAAAGCTTTTTGGTAAGTGAAAAAGTCAAGTAAACCTACTCCTCCATCCTCTTTAGCTAATTTCTATTTCTTTAAAACAATCAAGGCAGAGGTTATAACCCAAAGAGACGACAAAAGAATTTGGTCTAATGCTTTATAAAAAGCAGTTTGAAACATAACCAGTAAAGTGTTTCCCAAAGAATTAGCAAAACCTGATTTTCTAAATATTTGATACCTTTGGGGCACCATCGAATGGGGATTTCTAGAAGTTGTAACTTGGAACGTCATTTATTCAAGGACATTGCTTTGTTTTATTCCAATTAATTTTATACCACAAGAGCTGCGTGTAGCTCTGTACAGCTGGCTAAAGGGCTGGGCTGGATATCTCAGGCTGTGTGATATAAAGTAACACATTATCACCTACCAGGATACCCATAATGTTTGGATTTTCATTAATTGCATTGATCAAACAGAAAGTAAGTAGGAAAGTGGGGGAGTCTGATGGGTACCCCAGCATAATGAGGTCTTCAGCATGGTATTATTTACAATCAGATGAGCCATAGGACTAGAATATATGATTTTAACCTTACTAATGAAGTTGGCACTAAGGCCAAAGTATGCAAGGGTTTGAAATAGAAAACTCATTCCATCCCCTTGTCGGCATTAAGGGCCAAGGCCAAGGCAGAATTCTGAATAGCATTTGCCAATTGAATGACATCGCAGAATGAGGTATTGTCTGTCATGACTTTACTCTTCATGGAGCCAGTTTAATGTCACTGAATTAAGCTAAAGAAGATCCATTAAGTCTTTGTGCCAAATTCTTGGCATATGTCTCATCGTCAAAATGAGTTAGTGAAATTGGTCTAATTTTGGACATATAATGGATCTTTCATAGGCTTCTTGAGCAACATTATCAAGGCTTCCATGAAAGACCTAGCAGCACCCCATATGTCAACCCCCCCCCCCCAAACAGAATATAGCTTAAGAAGCCATGATGAGACTAATTTGGTGAAACACTGAAAGAATTCCACTGTTAAGTGATATCTCTTCCCTTCCTTAAAGGATTACATGGTGGCCAATGTCTTGGATATTCCTATAGGGCACTCTAACTCTGTCACCATGGACTGGTAGTTTATCAAAAAAATAGAGGATCTGCTTCTCAGAAGATCAATCTTTAGAGCTATAAAATTGGGACTAAAACTCCATAAATGCTCTCTGGCTATCATCTGTTTTGGAAAGCAACTTAGGGCCCCTTTTTACTAAATCCCATTAAGGATTTGCAATTAACATGCCAAATAAATGCATGCTAATTGCAAAGCCTCCATGTTAGCTGGGGGGGGGGGGGGCCTGATCAGTATGTTCCTGGCAGCTAAAATGTGATTGGTTTAGCTAAAGTGCACTCCGCTATGGCAGGTTCACTTCTCCTATAGCAGCACAAGACTCTCACATTAAGAGCTGCATTGCTGCCGAGCATGCAGCAATTGCCTTGGTTGCAGCAGTAATATGCTTTCCACATCTACTCTCACCCCATTTCCCGCCCCATCCTTTGATCAACGGTTAATGAATGCTTTAGCTTGCAGCTGTGGACACCTTCATACCTTAGTGTTCCGGATGCCCTGCTGCTGTGCATTAAAATGCCTATTAACCAGCTAACAGGCTTTAGTAAAAGGGTCCCTTAGAGTCTTGTGGAATAGCACAAATCTTACTTTTCTACATTTTTGACTTAAATAAATCAGCCAACACTCTCTCTATCCATTTCATTCAGAATAATACCTAGCATTCCAAATAAACACCTCTTTTCCAGCCTATTGACTTGCAAGACTGTTATATTGAAATTTCACGTAATGAAGCTTAAGTAAAGTATCTTGGCTGCTTGTACAAATATGTTCTTGCCACAGGGCCCTAATCACAGCTTCAAATTCCCTAAACCTTCTTTTGTTGGCTTTTCCAACTAAATAGTTAATCAAAATTAAATGTGTGCTGTTGAGCCACTGCTAGTTCCCTACAATGCAGCCCCTGGGTTTTCATGGCCAGGTGTGACTGGAAGTAGATTGCCAGGCCTTTCTTCTGTGCAGTAAGTCTACAGCACTTGACGTTCCAAGGCAATCTCCTATCCAAGTACTAGCCAGGCCTGACCCTGCTTAGTTTCTAGAGATCAGCCAAGATCAGGCTCATTCAGGATAACAAAACCATAGTTGAACAGCTAATAATTCCTCTTTAAAAAAGAGTCTTGTAGGCATCCCATACAAAATGAGGCTCCTGTTGTCCCAGATCTTTAAAATGGAAGAATTCTTCCATCCGAGTTGTTCATTATATAAAATCCTGTTCCAGAAGTAAGGATGCATTAAACTACCACCTGCACGCCACTTCAGAAAAACCATCAACGTCAACCAATAACGTGATACAGGAATGGTCAGATACATTAATGGAGCCAATATTAGTGTCAGAAATCTGGAAAGACAGAGCTTTGGATACAAGAAAGTAATTGATATAAGAATATTGCGGGGCACAGAGTAATATGAAAACTCCCGAGCTGATGGATGCAGCAATCGCCAAATATCCACCAAGCCCAAATTTTGCATTGCTGTCTGCAGTGCTCCATGTTGGTCTATAATTACATTTAGATTTTCTATCCATTGTCAGGTCTAAATACATATTAAAATCACCCCTAAGATGATAGGAGCATTACTAGCAAGCAGCAGTTGAGAGGCCAAGGGTTGAAAAAATTGGGAGTCATCTGCATTCAGTGTATAGACATTGGCCAAAATGACAATGAATTTGGAAAGTTTTACCAACAACACTACCTATTGGTCAGCTCAGTCAGTACAAGAGACTAAAACTTGAAGTTCAGTACTTTTTGAAAAATGTATTGCTACCCCATTTGTCTTCTTATAAGCAGGTGAGTAAAGGCATTATTTGACCCACTCCCTCTTAAGCTTCAAAGACAGCCCTGGACAAATGGGTTACTTGCAAAATCAACACCACAGGTTTACAGTGGTGGTGATATGATTGGATCATATTATTAAGTGCACAAAAATCCTATCCTTTGATATTGAGAGATATACATAATTGAGAAGCCTGGTAACTAAGCAAAAAACCCAAAACAAAACATTAAGGGGTATGTTTACTAAACTGCGGTAATCGTGAATAACGCGCATTCTGTAAATTTAACGATCGTAAGCACATCATAATGCGCGTTATGATGCGCTTACGATCGTTAACGTTACAGAATGCGCGTTAATCGTAGTTAACGATCGTAAACTCCCGCGGCGCGGTAAAACACCGCAGAAGGTGGAGAGAGGGCGGAGAGAAGGGGTCAATGGGCGGAGAGTGGGCGGGGAGAGGCTCCCTCCACACTAACGCGCTGATCTGAAGAGCTCAATTCCAACGCGAATGAAAACCTACCGTTAAATGCACATTACAGGGGAGAGAAACCATTTCAGTGTCAGCAATGTACAGCTCAGGCAGGGAAACTTAAAAGAAGTGATAAGTGTGATACATGTGCACAGAACAAAAGGGCACATAAACACTGAAAATGACCCCAACAAACTGGAAAAAAAACATAACCAAGCTGGCCAATAGTGGTATCAATGAGAAACAGCAACCTCTCCTCCCCCCGAGTAAGCTCCATAGAACAGATATAAATCGTGGAAGGGTCTATAATCCGTCCCCATACAAGGTGAATGAGCCCACAGTGACATAGCGCTGCTCAGGGTTTTCCCCACCATCGGACAGGGTTCCTATGGTGTGCACATGTCCCACAACATCAGGGTGGGCATGACGGAACGGCAACTGGACAGATGCCGGAGAAGGGGATACAGAGGGCCGCAGGCGGCACATGCTGTGGTGCAGCTGGGCCACAGTGCGGACTAGGGCGATGCCTAGGTGGCCCATATGAATGCTGAAGCAGCAGAGCAGCCAGACAGCAACTGCTGAAGACCCAACATGGGCACGACTGTGTTTCCCACAGTGTCACAGGGGATAGTACCCAGCAGCTACCCCCAAGGGCACGGAACATTGGCAGGTGGTGCTGGGGGGAAGCGTGGACACCTATGCAGGCACCCCTACCCCAGAACCCGCACCATAGGCAGCCGCCTACCTGCACACTGGATGGCCTGAGACTGCGCACCACCAGCACCACCAGCAGAAGGGCATGTTAGCATGGTGGCTGAGGGATACTGGTGGTGGAGGGGGCAGTGGCAGCTGCCCAGAGCAGACCGTGGCCTAGCCCTGTGTAGGTGGGTGCCGTGTACTGCAACAGATGGGCCCTGTCTGATGAACAGTCATGGTATCACCAAGGAATGTACTGATTTTGTGACAACAAGGTGGTGCAGTGCACAAAACCAGTGTATTCAGAAGCAGAGGGTCACAGGTACAAGTCCCAGCTGTGGTTCCCGCCAACCCAGTCCCCATATTTTACCCACTACTACAACGTGCTAATACAGACAGCACCTTTATTGCAGATGACATAAACATGCCCAAGACACTTACATTTTACCCTACAGAGCACAGACACCATAAACATGCACATTACCTAGAGCAGAGCCTCCCAAATGCAGTCCTGGAGGGCCAAATACCATTCCGGTTCCATGCTGCCTCTGATAAAGATGCCTGTGCTGCATTTCTATGCGCCACCCCCATGGTATGCAGATGTATCTCATGCATATTCATGAGGGACAGCATGAAAACCTGAACAGTGTTTTGCACCGCAGGACTGGAGTTGGGAACCTCTGCCGTAAAGCAGCAGCCAACAGGGGCAGACACACCCGCACCCACAGGCCCCATTATCGAAAGCCTCCTGGGGAGGCAGGACTTTGGGCTCTGCGTGCATCTCCCAATACTAGCACTTGCATACCTTAGTAATGCCACCCTAAACCTGGGAATATGGTACACATCTATCAAAAGGTTGCTATGAGTACTGGCAGATAGCAATTCCTAGGTTAAGTACACTTTTCTGAGTGAGCTGCATCATAGCAACCTTTCTGATGTCTGTGGGGTGTGCTACAGGTCTTGTGTCTGACAGTGTTTACCAACCTGGGGAGTGACTCCTACAGTATTGCATACCATAGCCATGCTTGCACTGTGCCCAGGACATGTGTGGTGGCCTGGGCTGCCCAACACCTCTATAGTTGCACAATGCTGGCATAGGTGTGGGGAGTGTGTGTCTGTCTATCCAGTGTGTGGTGGCTGCCAACACCCTCCACAGCCCACACTGCTAGCACTGTTGCCAGTATTGGCCTGCCAATGTGCATAATGAGGAGCAAGGTACCGTGGGAATAGCCTGGATAGGGTGGCCTGGCCTGGACGCATCTGCACACGGCATAGGGCAATGGCTCGGACATTGTAGTGCCTGGCCACCACCTGCACGGACAGGGTTGCCATAGCATGTCCTGCTGGGAGGTCACTCTCACCCTGACTGAGCAGTGACCATGGCATGGCTAGGTTCCCCCCATAGTGCTCTATAGCATTTCTCGCATGTGTTATTTATGGGTTTTACCTTTGGGGCCCAATCACTGATTTATCTGCTTGGTGTGTATGCTGATATCCCTGTTCTGGGTACATGCATCTCCTCTAGGACCATGCACTATGGACTAGCTGGTGGACTGTCTGCAGCTAGTATGTGTTTTGCTGGAACACCTTGCAGGGTGCACTGGCTGAAGGCTTGCTGCTGGAGAATGTCAGATAATGGTGGTGGGCAGCTGAGCATTTCCAGGCCTTCTGTTTGCTATTGCGTTATGGATGTGTACTGCTCTGTCTGTTCCCTAGCAGGACTGGGGTTGCTGGTCTCCTCTACTGCTGCCATTGCAGGGAGGTAGACTGTGGATCTAATGGTGGGTGATCCATACACCCCCTCCCCTCTTCTTCACCTACAGCAGGTAACGATGGCACCAACACAGGATATGCACTATTCTGGGTGCAGCATTGCCCATAGGGACTAGACATGACCGAGACATACAACAGGACACAGATGTCTCCTAGGTGTGTCTAACTGAACTACCTATCACACACTGATGGGGACCTGCAGCATGGCATATTTCAGCCATGAAAGGTGCTGTGGACCTGGTGCTGGGCGCCCCACCTCAACCTCAGGGTGGGCACTGTACCCGCACAATGTGACTGTCTGTGGCTATTCTGTGGCAGTGCCACACATGGTCTGTTCCCCCTACAAGGCCGAGGTGCTGTGAGGGTGCATACACGATCTTGTGCCCATCTCTTGACTGATGATTTGCATGTGCAATGCATCATAGGTACGGGTGGGTTACCCCTATCCTGGTAACCACAGCAGACAGTTTGTGTGGTGACGTGCAGTCCTGCAGCCAGCCAGGGCTTTGTTCACATCCTTATAAGGTGTCCTATAGGGGACATTATAGGGTGCCTTGGCGGACAGTACACTTTATAATGTGCCCTATGGAGTGCGTTATGGGGTGCCTTATGCGGCACCTTAGGTTATGCCACCGTGAGGGTGTGTTTGCTGGCAGCACTAATTAAAATACAAGTCACATGCCTCAACAATTGCTACTTAAATGTAAAGGGTGCTGTCTCAGCCAGCCTTATACATTAGGCCCACTGGGGAATCGAACCCATGACCCCTGTACCATCAGTCAGCTTTGTAACCATTGTGCTACAGCTCTGTTACTGTACTTGTATGCCTGCGCGCCTTCTTAGGATTAACGCGCGGTAACATGTCCTGTAGCGCTCGTTCATTTATGGCGCCTTGTAATGCGCGTTCTCGGCGCGTTCTCGGAAATGATGTACCGCCCATGTCCTTATTTGGGGTTTCTGTCTCTAACGCGGCTCCTAACGCGAATCGCACTAACGCAGTTTAGTAAACATACCCCTAAGAACCAGAGAAAGTCAAAACAAAACATGCTCTTAGTCCCCATATCAACTGCTGCTCCTGTTTCCTCAAAGGAATCCAGCAAAAACACACAAGCACTTGCACCACACATACCCATAACACTAACAGGACAGTTAACACACGCATGATCACCAGATCAACCAACCTCAAGAGATCACAGGCAGTAAAGTACCTGAGGAGACCACAGGCACCCTCGTTACCCAAACAACAAATCCACCGCCATACAATTCAGTCATCCACATCCTCCAGTCTCTCAAAAAATACAGAACTAGAACTATCGCCACCTTCACTTACTGAACTATATACTCATAAGCCCTGCACATTAGCGCATGAGAAAGTTGCGCAGGAAGCATAAGTGGCGCGCTGATGTACATGCACAGGAATAGAGCCACAGTACAATGGTTAAGACACTGACCAATGGTGCAGGGATCATGGGTTCAATCCCCCACTGTGCCCAATGAAGAAGGCTGGCTGAGGCATTACCTATTATGGGGAAGATTGCTTTAGGAGGCATTTTATCTTTATTTTAATTATCTCTACTAGCAAACGCACTCTCAAAGCGTGTTAACATAAGGCGCCCCATAAGGCACATTTTAAAGTGCACTGTCTGCCAAGGCACCCTAGAATGTTGCTTATAGGGCGCTTTATAGGGTGCCATATGAGGTACCGCAAGGTCACAGCACTGTTTTTGATGGCAGCACTGTGCAGTTTAAGGAATGAAAATCATAAGTAGGTGCGCTGACATGCAAGGAGGAACAGCAGTGTAGCACAATGGTTAAGACACTGACCAATGATGCAGGAGTCATGGGTTCAATCCCCCAATGTGCCTAATGAAGAAGGCTGGCTGATGCATTACCTGTTATAGGTAATATTGCTGTAGGGGGCATTTTTTTTTATTTTAATTAGTGCAGCCAGCAAACACACCCTCAAAGTATTGTAACATAAGGTGCTGCATAAGGCGCCTCATAGGGTACCCCAGAGGGCACATTTTAAAGTGCACTGTCCGCCACGGCACCCTACAATGTTGCTGAAAGGGTGGCCTATAGGGCGCCATATAGGGTGCCCTATGAGGCACAGCAAGGTCATAGCACTGTGTTTGATGGCAGCACTGTGCATTTAAACGCATGGAAATCTGAAGTAGGTGCGCTGACGTGCAAGGAGGAACAGCAGCGTAGCCCAATGGTTAAGGCACTGACTGCTGATACAGGGGTCATGAGTTTGCTCCCCAGTGTGCCTAATACGTAAGGCTGGCTGAGGCATCAGCTTTGCAATGTACGTATTGTTTCCTGCAGCACTTCATTTGTATTTTATTAATAGCTGCCAGCAAACACGCCCTCACGTGCTGTAACTGAAGGTGCCTCATAAGGCACCCTATAAGGCACTCCATAGGGCACATTATAAAGTGCACTGTCCGCCATGGCACCCTAAAATGTCCCCTATAGGGCACCCTATAAGTCGCTCCACAGGATAACGTATAGTGCACCTTATATGGATGGTAACCATAAGATGCCCTATAGGGCGCCCTATAAAGCGCCCTCTGAGGCACCTTATGGGCACAGTACGCAGAGAGTGTTTTTGCTGGCAGCAATAATGTACATTAAAAAGAGATAATGCTTTGGGCAGCCCTATCAAATAACCCCACTGTGGGTGTGAACCCATGACTTCTAGCTTTACAGGCAGTGAAGTAACCAGTGGGCTACAGCTCTATAGCTGCAAGCAAGCCCCTGGCTGGCTGTAGAGGGACTGCACGTCACCACACAGACAGTCGGCTGTGGTCACCAGGATAGGGTTAGGCCACCCGTACCCATGATGCACTGCACATGCAAATCAGCTGTCCACAGATGAACACAAGATGGGGTATGCACCCCCACAGCACCTCGGCCTGGAAGGGGGAACTGACCATGTCCACCCCCACAGCACCTTCCCCTGGTAGGGGGTACTGACCGTGTGTATTATTGGCACAGAGTAGCTACACACCGTCACATTGTGCGGGTACTGTGCTCACCCTGATTGTGCGGTGGGGCGCCCAGCACCAGGTCCACAGCACCTTCCATGGCAGAAATAGGCCATGCTGTAGGTCCCCAGCAGTGCTAATGTGTGAGATAGGTATTTTCTGCAGAAGCACCTTGGATATATCTGTCTGTCTCAGTCAGGTGTAACTCCCTAGGAGGATTATGTACCACCACTCTCCTCCTCCAGTGCTGAGGGTGGCAAACCAGGTCTCTCATCAACAGATGCACATTCTACCTCCCTGCAATGGTGGCAGTAGAGAAGACCATCAACCCAGGTCCTGCGGGGGAACAGACATCCTACAGGGCAGTCAATGCAGCTCTGTACACATCCATAACACAATAGCAGACAGACATTAGGCCTGGATATGCTAAGCTGCACCCCACCACTATCCAATATTCTCCTGCAGCAAGCCTTCAGCCACTGCATCCTACAAGGCACTCCATCAAGACACATACCAGTTGCAAACAGTCTGCTAGCTGGTCCATAGTGCATGTTCCTGGTGGAAATGCATGCACCCAGAACTGGGATGTCAGCATACACAACAAGCAGATAAGTCAGTGACTGGGCTCCAAAAGGAAAACCATAAATATCACATGAAAAAAATACTATACAGCACTATGGGGGTGCCTAGCCATGCTGTGGTCACTGCACAGTCAGGGTGAGAGTGATCTCCCAGCAGGACATGCTGAGGCCACCCTGTCTGTGTAGGTGGTGGCCGGGCACTAAAATGTCCCAGCCAGTGCCCTAGGCCCTGTGCAGATGCATCCTGGCCAGGCCACCCTGTCCGGGCTATACCCATGGTACCTTGCTCCTCATTATGCACATTGGCAGGCCAATACTGGCAACAGTGCTGACAGTGTGGGCTGTGGAGGATGTTTGCAGCCACCACACACTGTATAGACAGACAGACACCCCCACACCTATGCCAGCATTGTGCTACTATAGAGGAGTTTAGCAGCCCTGGCCACCACACCAGTCCTGAGCACAGTACAGGCATGGATATGGTACGCAATACTGTTGGGGGTCACTCCCCAGGGTGGTAAACACTGTCAGAGACCAGACCTGAAGCATACACCACAGACATCAGAAAGGTTGTAATGATGGAGCTCAATCAGCAAACTGTGCTTAACGTAGGAATTGCTATCTGCCAGTAATCATAGCAAACGTTTGATAGCTGTGTACCGTATACCCAGGTGTAGGGTGGCATTGCTAAGGTATGCAAGTGCTAGTATTGGGAGATGCACGCAGGGCCCAATGTCCTGCCTCTCCAGGAGGCATTGGCCAATGGGGCCTGTGGGTGTGGGTGTGGGTGTGTCTGCCCCTGTTGGCTGCTGCTTTACGGCAGAGGTTCCCAACTCCAGTCCTGGTGTGCCAAACACTGTTCGGGTTTTCATGCTGTCCCTCATGAATATGCATGAGATACATCTGCATACCATGGGGGTGGTGCATAGATATGCAGCACAGGCATCTTTATTAGAGGCAGCATGGAACCTGAATGGTGTTTGGCCCTCCAGGACTGCATTTGGGAGACTCTGCTCTAGGTAATGCGCCTGTTTATGGTGTCTGTGCTCGGTGGGGTAAAGTATAGGCATATTAACCATGCGTATGTTCTCTGCAATAAAGGTTTGTCCTTTCTATCACGGTTTAGTTGTGGGAAAAATATGTGGACTGGATTGGCAGTAGCCCCAGCTGGGCTTTGAACCTGTGACCTTCTGCTCTTGCACATACTGTCTGTGTGCACTGCACCACCGTGCTGCCACCAATATGCTCTATTCCCTGGGGAGTCCATGACTGTACATCCGACAGGGCCTGTTTGTTGCAGTGCATGGCACCCACCTGGACAGGGCTAGGCCATGGTCTGCTGTTGCCACCAGCTGCTGCCACCTCCACCACCAGTACCGCTCCATCCTTAGATTGGAGACAGCATAAACCCTGAAGGATTTGTGGCCCTCCAGGACTGCATTTGGGGGAATCTGCTCTAGGTAATGTGCATGTTTCTGGTGTCTGTGCTCTGTAGGGTAAAACAGAGGTGTTTGAGCCATGCTTATGTTCTCTGCAATAAAGGTTCGTCTTTACTATCCCGATATAGTTGTGGGTAAAATATGGGGACTGGATTGGCAGGAGCCCCAGCTGGTGCTTGAACCTGTGACCTTCTGTCTCCAAACACACTGGTTGTGTGCACTGCACCACCGTGTTGCCACAGAGACAGTGCATTCCCTGATGATACCATGACTGTTTGTCCGGCAGGGCCTGTCTGTTGCAGTGCATTGCACCCACCTACACAGGGCTAGGCCATGGTCTGCTCTGGGCAGCTGCCACTGCCCCCTTCACCTCCAGTACCCCTGTGCCACCATGCTGACATGCCCTTCTGCTGGTGGTGCTGGTGGTACACAGTCTTAGGCCATCCTGTGTGCGGGTAGGCGGCTGCCTATGGTGCGGGTTCTGGGGTAGGGGTCCCTGCATATCTGTCCGCACGTCCCCCAATCACTGCCTGCCAATTTCTGTGCCCTTGGGGGAACCTGCTGGGTACTGTCCCCTGTGACACTATGCTAAACACTCTCGTGCCCATGTTGGGCCCTCATCAGTTGCTGTCTGGCTGCTGTTCAGTTTCAGCATTCCTAAGTGCCATCTAGGCATCTGCCTAGTCTGCACTGTGCCCCAGCTGCACCACAGCATGTGCCGCCTGCAGCCCTCTGAATCCCCTTTCCCAGCATCTGTCCAGTTGCCCATTCCGACCTGCCCGCCCTGCTGTTGTGGAACATGTGCATGCCATAGGTAACCTGTCCAATGGAGAGGGAAACCCTGATCAGTGTTGTGTACAAGACTGTTAATCTGTTATATGTAAACCGCCCTTGATCTCTGGAAGGGGCGGTATAAAAGAAATAGTTAAATAAATAAAAAATAAAATAAAATAAATAAATTTCACTGCGGGATCATTCACCTTGTATGGGGATGGAGCATAGACCCTTCTAAAATTCATATTTATTTTTTGGGGCTTTGTTGGGAGTGCTTTTTGATGTTTCCCATTACTCTCAGTATTGCCCAGCTTGCTTATGATTTTTTTATATTTTGTTGGGGTCATTTTAATGTTTATTTGCCCTTTTGTTCCGTGCACATGTATCACACTGCTCACTTTTTGTAGGTTTCCCTGGTTTTGCTGTACATTGCTGACAGAAATGGTTTCTCTTCCCTTTAAATCGGCTCTACCGCGAGGTTTTCACTCGCGGTATTTTTTTGCTTGAATTTCAGCCCCGCTCGTGTGCAGGGAGCCTCTCCCCTCCCACTCTCCACCCATTGACCCCGTCTCTCCGCCCCTGGGGAGTCTTCCTCCACCCTCCGAGAGCCTTTCCACGCCTTTATCGCAGATCAGTGCGCCGCGCACATGACCAGGCACTTTAGTGCGGCGCGCATGTGTGCGGGACACAAAAATGCATCATTAGCATGCGCTAAGGTACCTTAGCGCACGCTATTGTGCGCCGCGCACTTGAGCGCAGTTTAGTAAACATACCCCTTAAACTGTATCCGAAACACAATAGGAAGCCAGTGCAGGTTTATTAGGAGGGGGTGATGTGATAAAATGTGAAGCGTCTTTTGAGCTACTGTTTATTTCTATGCAGCGTATCCTGTGCCCTTCTCAAACCGCTTTAACTCCCCTTATCCAAGACCCTGTTTGTTTCCCATTCTCTCATCCCCTCCTCCTCCCAGCTGTGCAGGGTCGGCTCATCCATTAGGCTCACCCAGGGCGGTGGACCTCTGTGGATGGCTTGATACGGTGCCCGCAGCAGGACATGTGCTTCAGCACACATAGCCTGCCACTTCTGACCCCCCTCCAACAGGAAATTGTGTCAAAGTGGGGGGGGGGGGCAGAAGCGGCAGGCCATGTGTGCTGAAGCACAGTGCCAAGCCTTTCTCTCTCAACCAACCTCGCTGACAGAATCGATAGCAGTGGGGGAGGGTGGCAGCGTGGCTCAGAAAGGGGGGAGCAATGTGGCTCAAAAGCAGAGGAGCGGACGGCCAGGGCTTCTGCCTGGGGCAGAAGAAACCCTTAGACTGGCCCTGCAGCTGTGCCAATCCTAAACACCCAGTGAAATATTCCCTGGCCTTTGGCACATCTGACTCCCTTCTGCCTGTCCATATGTAGCCCAGTTTTCCTGCCAGCTTCTGTGTGGTTCCTTGCTGCCTGTGTGTCCCAGTGTTCCCTGCAGTCCCTGTGTCTCTGCAGTTGGCTGCTGCCTCTACAAGTGTGTGTGGAGGTGCATATGCAGTGCGCGGGTGTAAGGTGGTGAGAGGCAAGAGCCGTTAATTAGATGACGACATTGGTTATACTGGCCATGCTGTATGAGGCCAACAGTGAGTTCAGGAGAGCCACTAGGAAGCACCCATATCAGAAAGTCTACAGGCCGAGGACCTAATTCCTGGACTACATGGATGAGCAGTCTCTTACCATGCAGTAAACCTCTATCTCTGCCTGGAGTTAGAGCCATTTCTCCACTCCACCACACACAGCGGCCTGTCCTGCATGTCCACCTCAAGATCACCACAGCCCTTGCCTTGCTAGTTGACAGTTTCCAGTCTCTGTTGGCTGCCACTGCAAATCTCAGCTGTCTCACAGTTCCTGACAGCATTTCTTTTCTTTTTTTTTCCAATTTAACAGTTTTATTTATTAACTTTCATCATAACATACAATCCGCAACTCTTTTATTTCTTCTACTACACCATTTCCATACCTCAATGTGTTATATTACATTTACACATCCTTTTATAGCCCCTTCCCACCTCTTTAAACAATACTAATACAAATAATAACAATAATCATGTTAGTAATAATAATAATAAAAGTAATAATATTCTACTCCAACCAACCCCCCCTTTTATGTGGATGTCTGCAACATAAGAATTCTTTGTACCTTCTCCTTCCATTCCAGAACATGTCAACACACAGCTTTTCCTCTCCCTCCCTCTTTCTACCTCATTCTCAAAATGATAACATAAAACCTTAGCTTAAAACATTAACAGACCACTGAAAACTTATAACTACGGGGAGAGCAACCCCTTCTGGTTCTGATTTTCTTTATGCCCCTTGTAGCCAGCAGTTAATTCTTTTAATTCTTATTCCTCCCCCCTCCCCCACCCTTCCTCCCCCCTCTTCCAAATTTCTTTATTCTAGCATCCATTCTGTCCAGACTCTTTCCCGCCATTCTTCATAGGCTTGCCAAACCTCTGCATGCTTTGTTTGTTTGTTGCATCGATATGTAGGGGCGGCCCAAGGGGGGTGCGGGGCCATGTGCGGAGACTCGGTGCGGGGCCTCATTTGCATAAGCGGCCTTATTTGCATAAATATTTGCATAATGTTACCATACACTAACTTTTAGTAAACATGTCTCTTAATGAGGGTATGGATAAAGAAAGACTAAAAGATTTCTACATTACTATAATCCAGTGCCAACCGCCAGGCACATTAGGAACTACTACAAACGCTGCCCATTCAGAACCCATAGCAAACCCGCCATATCCTGACAGCATTACCAGGACTCACAAAGCACCATACCCTACCTATCAAAAGGCAACACTGCAAATATTAAACCAATACATTTCAGAGAATACTGGGGAAAGAGAACAAGTGGCAATGTCAAATAGGAATTACATAAACAGAATACCTCAGCTCAGTTACACATGCAGAACATAGACCATCATCAAACAAGGAATCACAATTTAGAAACAGGAAGGCAATAATTAAACTGGGAACCCCAAAAGCCAAACTTGGAATGTACAACAACACTGTAGAAATAAAACTATAAATTAATTTCCTCTTGTACCAAACAAAGCGCAGACGTTAATGATGCACATTTCCCAGAGCTTTCATATTCCAGTTAATAAATTCAAAATAAAGAGATATCTTTCTACCTTTTGTGCATTTTTTTTCAGTTGCAATTGCTCCAGCCACTTTCTTTTGGTTTCTTCATGTTTTCTGCTAACTCTCCATCGTCTGCTGTCCATTTGTTCTTTCTTCTCTCTTCTAGTTTTTTTTTCCATTCTCTCTCTCTACATCTGCTTTAACATACTAATCTTTCTCCTTTTGCTCTTTCCTCATTCCTATTTCATCCACACAAATTTTACCCCTCCATCCTCAATCCCCACTTACTCTCCCAATAACCGGCCAATTGTAGATTTTTCATCACTCCCACACAAAATATTTTTCCCCTCTCCATTTTACTCTCCCAGCCCCATCCCATTCTAATCCTCCCCCAACATCAGCTCCCTTCTAGTTCCAGTCTCACCCAGCATCCATTCCCTTCTAGTCCCTGCATCTGCCCATTTCCAGTCCTACCCCCCATCAACCCATTTCCGATCCTAGCTCCCCCATCCATTTTCAGTCTGAGTCCCTTCATCAGCTCATTTCCAATCCTAGCCCCCCATCAGCCCATTTCTAGTCATTTCCTAGCCCCACCATCAGCCCATGTCAAATCCTAGCTCCCCTCCACTCAGCCCATTTCCAGTCCAAGCCCCCCCATGAGCCTACTTCCAGTTCTAGCCCCTCCATGAGTCCATTTCAATTCAAGCCCCCCCAACAGCCCATTTCCAGTACCAGTCCTAGCCCCCCATCAACCCACTTCCAGTCCTAACCCCCCATCACCCCATTTTCAGTTTAAGCCCCCCTATAACTCATTACCAGTCCTAACCACATCAGCCCACCTCAAGTCCTAACCCCTCCCCATCAGCCCATGTCCTGCCCTAGCCCCCCCCATAGCCCATTATCAGTCCTAATCCCCCCATAGCCCATTACCAGTCCTAACCCCCCATCACCCCATTTCCAGACAGCCCCCATCAGCCCACAGCCCATTACCAGTCTCAACCCCCCCAGCCCATTACCAGTCTTAACCCCCCATCACCCCATTTCCAGACAGCTCCATCAGCCCACAGCCCATTACCAGCCTTAACCCCCCCAGCCCATTACCAGCCCTAACCCCCCATCACCCCATTTCCAGACAGCCCCCATCAGCCCACAGCCCATTACCAGTCTTAACCACCCCCCCCCCCCCCGCAGCCCATTACCAGTCTTAACCCCCCCCCGCAGCCCATTACCAGTCTTAACACCCCCCCAGCCCATTACCAGTCTTAACACCCCCCACCCAACCCAGCCATTACCAGTCTTAACACCCCCCCAACCCAACCCAGCCCAGCCCAGCACCAGTCTTAACCCCCCCCCCAACCCAGCCCAGCCCAGCCCAGCACCAGTCTTAACACCCCCCCAGCCCAGCCCAGCCCAGCCCAGCACCAGTCTTAACACCCCCCCAGCCCAGCCCAGCCCAGCACCAGTCTTAACACCCCGCCCAGCCCAGCCCAGCCCAGCCCAGCCTTAACATCCCCCCAGCCCAGCCCAGCCCAGCCTTGCCTTGCCTTGCCTTAACAGCCCCCGCCCAGCCCAGCCCAGCCCAGCACCAGTCTTAACAGCCCCCCCCATATCGGCTTATGGCAAATTTAAAATAAAAGAAAAACCCTGGCTCTGGCTGCTGCCGCTGCGGCAGCAGCAGAATGGAGTGTCCCGCGGGGCCCCCTCTCCTCGCTGAGCCTCTCTGCAAGGGCTTTCAGATTCGCGAAGGGAGAGTGTCTCCCTCGCGTCTCTGTTAAGCCCGCAGGGGCTAATGGGAAATTTCCCATCAGCCCCTCGCGTCTAAAGGGGCAGATGGGAAATTTCCCATTAGCCCCTGCGGGCTTAACAGAGACGCGAGGGAGACACTCTCCCTTCGCGAATCTGAAAGCCCTTGCAGAGAGGCTCAGCGAGGAGAGGGGGCCCCGCGGGACACTCCATTTTGCCGCGGAGGCCGCGGCAACAGCCAGAGCCAGCTTTTTTTTTTTTTAATATAATTTTTTTAAAAAAAGCAGAATGTTCTTTGCGCGGGGCCCCCTGAAATGCGGGGCCCTGTGCAAAGAACATTCTTGCTCAATGGACGGGCCGGCCCTGTCGATATGCACCCACCATGCTCACATGCCATAGGAACTCTAACATCCCAATAATCTCCCTCATAGAGGGCGCCTCTTTATCTTTCCACCTTTGTAGTATTGCCAGTTGACCAGCCACCACACAGTGGCTTAGGAAGGTGGTTAACATTGTATTCCCCCTACTCCCTCAATTAGAACTATTTTTGCTGCAGTAACCCATATCTGTACCTGCGTTACCTCTCTATAAAACCTCACCAACTCTTCCCACAAAGTCTGAATTTTTGGGCATCCCCAAATCATATGTATCAGGACCCCCTTTCCCCCACAGCCCCTCCAACAATTTGCATTCCTATCCTTGCATATAGCCTGTATCCTGACAGGTGTCCACACCATCCGAAGTCTGAATTTCAGGCAATTCTCCACCAGGGCCATTCCCTATGCCAATCCCCTTTCCCCTTCATAAATTCCCCGCCACCTCTCTTCCTCCCACGGGCCTCCTATTTCTTTTTCCCATTGTTCCTGCCACCGAGCTTTCCCCTCATGTTTGGCATTAAGAATCCTATACAGCTGTGAAACCAACCCCTTTACAGTTTCTTTCTTTTCCATTAATTCCTCAAACTCTGTTGGGCGACTTTGTAACTCCTTCTTTACCCCCTCTTGTTGCAAAAAATACCATAGTTGCGTATAAGCATAATGCTCAGTGTCTTTACCCCATAGGTATCCTTGAGTTCCTTATAGGATCTGATCCTCTCTTTCTTGTCAAACATTTGGCCCACCCTTACCAATCTCTTAGCTGCCCACTCTTTGAATACATCTCCCATCCTCCCAGGTGCAAAATTTCCCATGTTCTGCAGATGAGTCTCCCGGGACAGATTTTTCCCCTGTATCAAGTATTTCCTCCACTTCCCCCAAATCTGCAACGTTAACTCCCTTTGAGGATTCCTCACCTTTCTCCCCAGCCCTTTCCTGAAGCGTTCCCACACCATTGCTTCCAGATTTTCCCCTCTCTCTTTCTCCATATGTACCCATTGCGGCTGGAGTGGAGGAGTGGCCTAGTGGTTGGGGCAAGGTACTTCAGGCCGGAAGGTCGGGGGTTCAAATCCCAATAGAGGACAGCCACCTTGGGCCGGAAGGACTGGGGTTTCTAGTCCCACAGGTGCTCCTTGTGGTCTTGGGCAAGCCACTTAACCCTCCATAGCCCATGTTCCCTGTAAAATAGTTATTTCCAAGTTATAATGCCCTGTTCAATGTAATTTCAGTTTGTTCAATGTAAACCGCACTGATGCAGAATAGCGCGGTATATAAGAGAATGTAAATAAATAAAAAATAAATAAATCTCACCCCTCTCCCTCCATACAAACAGAGCTCTCAACTGCGCTGCCTCATAATAATTCGCTAAGTTTGGAACTCCCAAACCCCATCCTCCCTTGCCCTAAACATTGTGATTCTTCCCACTCTTGGTACCTTTCCAGCCCAGATAAAACTCATAATCATAGCCTGAAATTGTTTGAGACAAGCTCTTGTGACTTTACACGGTAATGCCATAAAGACAAACAGTAGCCTTGGTAGAACATTCATCTTTATTGTAGCTATCCTCCCCAACCAAGACAGATGCAGCCCCTGCCATCTAGCTAAATCCTGCCTTATCGCCCCTATCAGAGGCCTATAGTTCCATTCATGCAGTTTATCTACAGAGTTTCCTATTTGTATTCCTAGGTATCTAAAACTACTTCGTACCCGCTTGAAAGTAAACCCGTCCCACAATCTCTTTTCCAAGTCGTTTGTCAAATTGAACCCCAAAATTTCTGTTTTACCCATGTTAATCTTATAGCCAGCCACCTCATTATATCTCTCTATAGCCTTCATTAAATTTGGTAGACTGACAGACGGCTGACTTAGGGTGAAAATCACATCATCTGCAAATAGGGCCACCTTACTTAGTTGTTCTCTCACCTCTACCGCCCTAATATCTGTCTGCCTCCTTATATAGTTGGCTAGTGGCTCTATTACTAGGGCGAACAGCAAGAGCGACAGTGGGCAGCCCTGACGTGTTCCCCTACCCAACTGAAAACTTTCAGAGTAACCTCCATTCACCCTTATCCTAGCCCTGGGGCTAGCATAGAGTGCTCTCACCCATAGGTGGCTCTATAATGAGGCCAAGTGAGACGGTGGCCTCAGGAGGCAGCTTTTTGGGCTTTTTGGGGGCGGCAAAATTGCCCCCAAAAAGACTGCCGTCACCGCCTCACTCAGCCTTTAAAATAAAAGAAAAGAAAAAAAACAAAACTCCGGCGCAAGAAGCAGCTGCTGCTGTTGTTCCAGCAGCGGCAGCGGCAGAATGAGGAGCCCCGCAGAGCACTGTTCCTTCGCCGCGGCTCTGCAAAGTGGACCCGGGAAAACCAGCAGCTCTCGGGGGGATGAGCGGGCAGCCGCGGGGCTCCTCATTCTGACGCCGCCATTGCTAGAGCAGCAGCAGCAGCTGCTTCTTACGCCGGAGATTCTTTTTTTCAATTTCCCTGGGTTGGCGGGGGAGGGGTCTAGGACTGGAACTTGGCTGATGGAGGGGGGGGGGGGGAGTACAGGAACTGGACTGATTGGTGGTTTAGAACTGGAAATGGGCTGATGGGGGGGGTTAGGAATGGTAATGGGCTCCAACCCTTTACCACCTTCCCTTCAACCCTCAACCCAACCCCCCATCCCCTCTAAATCAGCTTCTCTTATTCCACCCCCCATCCCCCTACCTTAACCTCTCCCACAAAAGAAATAGCTTAACACATTTTCACAATCATGATACAATAAACATTTACTCTTCTTACCCCACCCCACTTAACGAACCTTTGAGCCATATTCCTTTTGTCCACTGACGACACATCACACTTAGGTCAGCGCTACACCTCCTGCTTCTTTACTGTCCATCACCACTTGGCTCCCCTGCGCTGCGATCTTCTGTGGTCTCACTCTATCTCCACGCATTGCTCCCTTGGCTCTCTTTCCTGCTGCTTCTTCCGCTCTCCCTCCTGCTCCCTTTGGGACCACTCAGCCCGTGCTTCCGCAGCTTGTACTTCCATGCCTGCTGCTTTCAGTGCTGACCATGCTGCCTCTGGTGTTTGTACTCTCCATGTCCTTTCCCCCTTTGAAAATGTCAAGCCAAAGGGGTATAATCATCAATATCTCACCTCTTCTTTTCTAAGCATTTTGGTGATTGGGGCAAGGGCTCTCCGTCTCTGTAGGGTCCGTAATGATAGGCCAGCATATATGGCCCTGCCACTTAAATGTGCTCAGTCCTCTCATCTTCGATGCTATTCTTTCTTTTACTTTTTATTCCTTCAGGCAGATTATTATATTTCTGGGTCTGTTGTTCCGAACCGGTCCTAGGACCCGATGAGCCCTATCCAGTTGTATTTCATCAGCAACTTTCTCCTCACCTCCCTGTCACAAGGCCTCCAAACACACAGCCTCTGCCACCTTTGCACAGTCCCAAAATTCCACTTCCTCTGGTACCCCTTTAATTCGCAAGTTATTTTTCCTGGAGTTATTCTCCAGGTCCTTCAACTTTAACGCTATTTGCTCTCTCCATTCCTCCTCACCTCTACACTTGGTTTCCCACTCCTCGTTGCAGCTCTAGGGTTTCCAGCCGATTCTCATGGTCCCCCATCCTATGGGTAACCTCCTCTACCTCCTCTTTTAAATTGTTCATAACCTCTTATAGAGCCTTTTTCGTTGACTGTACTTCAGTTTTCAAGTCTGCAAACCACTGCCGAAGTTCATCCCTTGAGACCATCTTGACCGCGCTTGCCACTACTTCTCCTTCTGCCGTCACAGTCTCCTTCACATTCGGCTCTGCTTGCTCCCGCCACATGTGTTCACCAATCACCATCTTAACTTCCCCCGCTGGTGCACTCGGAGCTCCAAAAGCATAGTTGCATATGTCCGCCGTTTTCTTTCGAGTCGCCATGCTCCTCGACCTCTGTACTTTCCACTTTTCCGTTTCCTCCCACTCTACTTTCCCATTTGGGGCTATAAACTCCATTTCTCTCTGGGGTGGGTTCGGAGCTCGCCGCTCACGCAGCCTTCTTAGCGGGTGACGTCACTTCCTCCCTGACAGCATTTCTAACCTATACTGCACAATATGTAGCCTTCCTGCAGACCATGCAGCAGAGACAGCAAACCATGATTGAATTCTATGAGGTGGCCCACTTTCCATCAGTATTGGAGCTTATCAATTGCATGCATATGACCCTCAGACCTCCATGAGTGATGGAGACCAACTAACACAACAGGAAGGCATTCCACTCACACAACGTGCAAGTGGTCTGTAATGTAGAGGTGGAAATAACCGACACCTTCCCCAGGTTTCTTCCATGATTCCTACATCCTTACCCACTCTGGCATCTACAAGAGGTTTAAAAATGGAGATATCTCCAGTGGGCAACTGCTAGGTAAGTCCCAAATCAGCCCTCCTCATCACCTAGATATGCACATGCTTGGATGTTGCACAGTACCCTGAGAGCTACTGCACTCAGGTTAAAGATCCCAAGGGTGCAGTAACTGCCCAGCACCTGACATGCCCTAATGCACACCCTAATATCTGTCCACCCTCCCTCTACCTATGCAGGTGATAGAGGTTACCTGTAGAGTTTTAGCTACTGAACCCCATCATGATGCTGCACACAGAGGCAGAGGAACACTACAACAAGAACACGTGTGCCATCATAGATAGGATGTTTGACTAGCTCAGGAGCTGCTTATGATGCTTTTACCGATGTGGAAATGAGCTGCTTTACAGCCCTGCCATGTTAATCTTAAATTAAGGCACTGACAAACCCTCCTCTGAACAACAGGTGCAGAAGACCCTGGCCATGATACAGATACCAAAGAGCCAGGATAGGAGGATACTGGCCAACCATACCAACCAGGCATTATAGCAAGAGATGACCCCATACACAGGCACTTCATATAAAGGTAGGTGTTTGCTGACATACAAAATATATACAGTGCAGTCCATCTTCCATCATCCTTCCTCCCACTCCCAAGCCCATCTCAGCCCATGCCACCCCTATCAGAACCAGCCTGTGCAACTCCTTTCTCTCAACACCAACACCCCCGCCCACTAGCATTAGCATCATCCTTGCCCAAGCCCCTTCCTCTCAATAGTCCAGTGACGACACCACCAAGCCCCTCTCCTCAAGCACCCATCACAACATTTACTCCCCAGGAAGCTGCCCCCTGCCCTCTTTCAAACCCTGGAACATCCTCCATCAACTCCCAAAGGGTACCAATAGGAAAACAGGATTACTTCTTTCCACATCCCCTGCCCAAAGTCCTACACCTGAGCACCTTATCCCCTTACTATATTGGCATGAGGATGTGCTGATTGATATCTCACTGGACTCTGAGAAGCTATTGGAGACATCATCCAGCTCAGTTGGCCATTGGGAGGCCTCACGAAAGAGGTAAAAGTGAAAGATGTTCCCCTCTTCCATGGGGCATGGGTTCCAAAATGTTGGAAGAGGGGGGCAGTGGCCAGAAAGGTGGTGGTGCCAATGTTCCAGAGCTGAAGGTGGTTGTGGCGGCAGTGTTTGTGGGCAGTGAAGTTACCTTTCTCTTTGGTGCACATTCAGATAGAGATACCAGGGGCACAGATAGCACTGTAGTGGCATCCATAGGTTAAAGGTGGAGGGAGCATGGCACATGGGTGCATGTATTGCTGCAGGTCTCTGTGATGGATTTTAGTGTCTCTATTGTCATTCCTGGAGGTGGATATGGCATTCCTAGAGGGTGAATGACTGTATTAAAGCTCAATCTTCTTGGCACGCTGTGACTGTTGGACATTGTGCTACAAGAGACATTTGGCACTGTGCAGAAGTTTCTGACTCCAGCAGCTGATGCTAGCTGTCATCTGCCCCTGCATCCTTCCCAGATGCTGGAGCATCATCAAAGGTAAAGGGAGGTGGAAGCTGTAAATTGGCCCCCTTAATAACATCCTCCTCCTCCTTTGCTGTGGACAAAATCAACATGGATAGAGTCTCAAAGTTGTGCTCTTCAATGCCACATTCTACATGTGCACAGCAAGCCACATTTTCAACATTGCTCACTGGAAGTGGTTTTGGCTAGGTGCAGGGTCTGAAGATGTCGCACATATCCCATTACCTCACCCACAGCAATGCACATGCACCAAAACCCCAAATGCCCATAAATATCTGCTAGCCCTAACTCAAGGTAGATATAGCAACCTTTAGAGAAACAAGCAAGTAGCAAAACAGCAGATGGGCAAGAGGGTGTTGGTGAGCCTGCTGTAGGGCTAGTGACAGGACCCAAAGAGTAGGAGCTGAGAAGGATCCTGCTCACATACACCTATAGCAGAAGATCTGAGAAGTGACCTATGTGTTCCCTGTTTAGATGCTCTGATACACCTTTAGAGGTAGTAGAGTGCTGTGAGGGAAGGGGCCCAACTCCTGCAGTAAAGCTATGTGGGTCATGACCTCTGTATACACAGAGTGGACTGGAAGTGGAGTTACCAGAACAGTAGCCTGCAGTACAGAAATCCCGCCTTAGGAGTGTGGACAACCTAGCTGCATGCTTGTCAGATACTATTGATGACTATGACCCAAGTCTCCACCTTGCATGCACCCTTGTCAGGACAAGAGGCACACATTCCTGCAATGGGTGTTATAGGTGGGTCAGGGTGATAGATAGTCACATGTTCACATATAGCACTTAGCTGGAGGGGAGGTAGCAACATGAAGTGGCAGAGCATGCAGGTAAAGGGAAGATAAGTGTAGGAAGCTGTACTACAGATACTGTGTTCCTGGGAGGCTCCTAATTTAACTAGGCCACCAACCCCATCACAGTGTCCTCATCTATTGTCTGGAGCATCTGTTGCTTCAGGTCAGTGATGGGCTGCAGATGGCCATCTGATCGTCTCTCCAAGGCCATTAACTTGGTCCTCCTTTTGGCCTTCCTCCACTTGCATTTCAGGTCTTCAGGCTGTTGATTGCAGTGGTAGATGGCATTCAGGAGCTGACAGATTCCCATCCAGAGTTTCTGTTTTTGATAGGCACCCACACTGACATCTTTGTGGCCCAGGAACACTCTCTGTTGCTTCAGCACTTCCCTTCACCCTGGCAGAAGTTGTCCTTTCTGGTGAGCAATCTTTGTTTGGGTGCCATGACTTGGCTGGAGACAGCGCTGATCACAGCATTTCTACAATGGAGCCACACACATCTATGTACCCATTTTATAAATATCCATAGGGACAGCACCTGCACATTTCACATTTTCATGTGTGTCAGTTTGAAATGGGCCACAGGTGGGCACATGCATAGTGACCATTTTAAGAATGGGAGGGAATCTGTATACATAAACTGGATACTACCCAATGAAAAATAGCCAGCTCATGAACAGTAAGTGGGATGCTATCTCAAATGCCTCAGCTGCTTCCAATTTAGCCAAGGGATTTGGGTGCAGCACAGAGGCTCTTACAGGGGTTCACATGTCCGAGAGCTGCACTCTGCTTGTTGTGGGCTGGCCTGTCAACTAATCTTGCCACACCTGCTATTTATCCACAGGAGGCTACCCTCTCACAAAGGTTGGCCTATGTGTTGGTGAAGGAGGGAGAGGTGGTGGGTGAGACTGCTCTGTACATTGTGAAGTTAAATGCTGGATGCTCAAAATGTCTTCTCTCCTTCCCCTGCAGGTTGTGACCAGCAACAGGGGAGAATGGGAGGGAAGGGTGGGGGAAAGGATTATATGTGCATTTTAGATATATAGATATGTGCTCTATAGAGCTACCATAGCCATTTTACTTTATGCATAGGGACTGGGAGCCCAAGTCTCAGCATCATTGCTTGACAACTCCCATGTATGCTGTGCCTTCATATCATCCATTCTCATGCAGCTCTGTCTGTATCTGTGTTGTGCTTCCACTTCTTCATGTGTGCTAGATGGTATGTGCCATTCCTCCAGTATGATGTACTGATGAATCCCTCTGTCCATGTGCTGTGAGTTCGGAGGCTGCCCAAAGGGGAACCTGTTGTTGTGGACCACTGTACAATTGTTGTTGTGGATGATTGAGCAGGCAATGATGGTCCACTATCATGGTGATACCTGTATGGAGTTGGATTCCCTACCCCACACTGCTCTCAGCTGTTGTTAGGCATGGATAACCTGTGGCATGGAGCAATGGTCTGGAGACATGGTATGCTATACCAGATATAATGTGCCTGCTAGCATGGACATTGGTAGTCTCCCACCAGACCTGTGTCTGCATACCTGTGGAATTTCGCAAAGGACACCTCTGCATTGATCTGTGAATGGTAGCAGTAACCATGTGCTACAAGGAGAGGGCACTGAGAGTGAGAGGGCTTTGTCCCTGGAAGGTGATTTGGAGCCTGGTAGCCCTGTGTAAGAGAGGTATACGAAGACTGGTGTCCCAGTCCCTTACAATGGCCATGTGCTTGCTTAGATGTCTTTAAGGATTGATTGGCCAGCTGGCCTCTCATGTGCGGCATCTAGGTGCTCATGATTCACACATTAGAATCAAAGGATGGAGGAAAGCTGCCTAGCTTCAGTGGTGCATTTGTGCACCTGAAAACACCACACTGGACACATTGTTAGATTCAAAAATATTTATTTCAGTGCCTTCCTGTGCCATTTCTCATGTGATACATCATATATGTATGGGGTGATGCCCTGTTCCACACTCTCCTCACTGAAGTGGAGATGCATGCCATGAGCTGTTGTAAGGCCCCAACCCTGGTATGTATATCTGTTCTCAGGCTTTCAAGATATGTGAAGGGAGGTGAGTGATAGAACAGAGGCCCATGCTTTGCAGTTGGAACTAGAAGGAGAGGTATGGGAGTGGAGGCAGGTAGACAGGCTGCAGGACCCCTGCAGCAACTGGTGGCCTAGCGTGTCCAGCCTGCCTCCATGCTGGAACAAGTACATTACATAAGACCCCCTGTGCCCTGGTGACTGTGGCGAAACCCTGCTGCACCTCCCATCACAAGGACATGAGGTGCAGCAGGACCTCTGGGGCCAACAAAGCCACGGGGACCTCATAGTGATGCACCTGTTCCAGCATAGAGGTAGACTAAACAGACTTGGTCACAAGTTGCTGCAGTGGTTCTATAGCCTGTCCACCTGCCTTCCCCCCTCCACCATGCCCTCCTCCTCCTCCTCCCATACCTCCTCTTCCCCTCCCCACCATTCAGTTCTACTTCCTGCACCCACCACTACCCTCCCTTCACAGGCACTGGTGGGTGCCCATCCCTGTCCCTCCAGCTGCTGGCTCAGGCTAATGCCTGTCCCGGTCCTGTACCTCTACAAGGATGACGACCACATTGGTGGCTTTCTCTTTCTTTCCTCCTCAGCCAATGTGGCCACTACTCATACAGAGGAGCCACTTCTGCTGTTGCTGCTGAAGCTGACATCCACCTCAGTGGCTGTGGTGGTCGTGTTTGCATTCTAACCATCCCCCTCTGGTGCAGCATGCCTCACTTCTGCTGTAGCTAGTAGTTGGTGGCCGGGATGCCGGTGGTGGTGGCGATGACAGCACTGCTGCTGGCAATGGTAGCACAAGGGGTGCAGACAGCAGCAGGGGTGATGGCTGCACATCCATGGCACCTGCTGCATCTGCAAAATAAATGATCCTGTTGAGTCCTATACAGTGAGATTTCAGTCTCAAGGTTCTGGACCTCACAGTTGTGTGGATAATAGCTCCTCTGCGTTACCTGCTATATGTGCCACCTGACCATGAACAGCTTTCTTGTGGCACATGGGAGCTGTGGCATGTTACAGGGGTGCACTCCCTCTGCAAACTGACATAATTATATGTAGGGGGGGCTGCAGATGTACACTATAAGCGCTCATGGTTGGGGTCCCTTTGGTTGCACCATGTACATACTGGTATATTGTGCTTATGTCAGAATACATATAGAAAGTACTGTCCTTTGCTATGGTACCTAGTACATGTATATTCTGCCATCATTGCAATCCTCTGCTGTGTCATTGCTCATTATTTGGATGTTGGACACCACTGCACTTGCAGCACTCATGACATCAGGTAACTGTATCCAATAAAGGTGGTATTTTAATTCCTTCCTTGCCTCCACGGTTTTTATTGGATCTGTAGTTGGCACGTGGATTGTGCTTTTTTGTTGATCAGGTAACTGTATGTCAGGGGAACCAGTGCCCATGGCACTATGCACTGCCTCCCATCACTGTCTCACACACAATTGTGGTTCACATTTGTTCCTTGGGGAGGACAGTGGCACCTGCACAGTGTGCTGGTGTTCCTCCTTCTCATGCCATCAGCATCCACTATACCTGGACTCCCCTACCTGGCTGAATCCCCTAACATTGGCTCTCTCTGTCATGTGGCCATTCCTGTGGGTCCCCTGCCTTTGGTACTGGCCCTTGTGCTGCTCCTACCATGGTGATACCATGTCCCATTCAGTACATCTTAGGTCCTCTCTTCCATATTTGCCAATAGCTATACATGGCTCTCTGAAGCATGCCGCCGCTCCAGTCTATGCCCTAGCTGCTGTGCTAGTGCATATGGCGCTCCATGATACCCTCCCCTGTGCATTTCTTGTAGTCCAAAGGTGTCATTCCTTACCTTGCTGCTACAGCTCATGCCAGACTCACTCCAGCAGGAGGAGCCTGATACAGCACATGGCACAGTAGTGCATCTTGAATGCCTTAGTATCCCATAATATGTGGAACCTCCTGTAAGGGAAAGAAGACATACACATGTTTTAAAGCCCTATCTTTTCACCAGGTTATTCCCTGCCATCCTCCAAACCAGTGGTTCTCAACCCAGTCCTCTGGGACTCCCAGGCCAGTCAGGTTTTCAGGATATCCACAATGAATATGCATGAGATAGATCTGCATGCAATGGAAGCAGTGCATGCAGATCTCTCTTATGCATATTCATTGTGGATATCCTGAAAAAGTGATGAGCCTGGGGGTCCCAGAGGACTGGGTCAAGAACCACTACTCCAAACATAGCACCAAGCAGAGGGTTTCAACATATTATCCATGATGATGCCTAGATCCTTTTCCTGGGTAGTAATTCCTAATGTGGAATCCTGCATCATGTAACTGCAGTTTGGGTTGTTCTTATCTAAGTGCAGACCTTTGCATTTGTCCACATTAAATTTCATATGCCATTTGGATATAAAGGGGTATGTTTACTAAAACCCCGGTAATGTGCGGGCCGCACTAGTGTGCGGGTGCCATATAAGGAGTGGGCGTTTCAGGCAGAAAAAAGCAAAACCGGGATTAAACATGCGCCAATGTGCGCGGCGCTCATGTGCGCCCCGCACATTAGCGCATGAGAAAGCTGCGCGGGAAGCATAAGTGGCGCGCTGATGCTCAAGCACAGGAACAGAGCTACAGTACAATGGTTAAGACACTGACCAATAGTGCAGGAATCAGAGGTTCAATCCCCCACTGTGCCCAATGAAGAAGGCTGATTGAGGCATTACTTTAGAAGACAGTTTAATATTGGGCGGCATAAGGCGGTGCCCTATTGCTTTAGGAGGCATTTTATTTTTTATTTTAATTACTACTACGAGCAAACGCACTCTCAAAGCGTGTTAACATAAGGCGCCCCATAAGGCACATTTTAAAGTGCACTGTCCGCCAAGGCACCCTAGAATGTTGCTTATAGGGCGCTTTATAGGGTGCCGTATGAGGTACGGCAAGGTCACAACAATGTTTTTGATGGCAGCACTGTGCAGTATAAGGAATGAAAAGCATAAGTAGGTGCGCTGACATGCAATGAAGAGCAGCAGTGTAGCACAATGGTTACGACACTGACCAATGATGCAGGAGTCATGGGTTCAATCCCCCACTGTGCCTAATGAAGAAGGCTGCCTGGGGCCTAACCTGTTATATGTAATATTACTGTAGGGGGCATTCTATTTTTATTTTCATTAGTTCTGCCAGCAAACACACCCTCATAGTATGGTAACATAAGGTGCTGCATAAGGTGCCTCATAGGGTACCCCAGAGGGCACATTATAAAGTGCACTGTCTGCCACGGCACCCTAAACTGTCCCCTATAGGGCACCCTATAAGTTGCTCCACAGGATAACGTATAGTGCACCTTATATGGACGGTAACCATAAGGTAACCTATTGGGCGCCCTATAAAGCGCCCTCTGAGGCACCTTATGGGTACAGTACGATGAGGGTGTTCTTGCTGGCAGCAATAATGTACATTAAAAAGAGACAATGCTTTGGGCAGCCCTATCAAATAACCCCACTGTAGGTTTGAACGCAAGACCTCTGGCTCCATAGGCAGTGAAGTAACCATTGTGCTACAACTCTATAGCTGCCAACAAGCCCTGGCTGGCTGCAGAGGGAGTGCACGTCACCACACAGACAGTCTGCTGTGGTCACCAGAATAGGGTTAGCCCACCCGTACCCATGATGCACTGCACATGCAAATCAGCTGTCCACAGATAAACACAAGATGGGGTATGCACCCCCACAGCACCTCGGCCTGGTAGGGGGAACTGACCATGTGCACCCCCACAGCACCTCGGCCTGATAGGGGGAACTGACCATGTGCACCCCCACAGCACCTCGGCCTGGTAGGGGGTACTGACCGTGTGTTTTACTGGCACAGAGTAGCTACACACCGTCACATTGTGCAGGTACTGTGCTCACCCTGAGTGTGCGGTGAGGCGCCCAGCACCAGGTACACAGCACCTTCCATGGCAGAACGAGACCATGCTGGAGGTCCAAAGCAGTGCTAATGTGAGAGATAGGTAGTTTCTGCAGAAACACCTTGGATATAGTTGTCTGTCTCAGTCAGGTGTAGCCCCTATGGACCCCCAGGAGAATTATGTACCACCACCCTCCTCCTCCAGGGCTGAGGGTGGTAAACAGGATCTCCCATCAACAGATGCACATTCTACCTCCCTGCAATGGTGGCAGTAGAGGGGACCATCAACCCCAGTCCTGCTGGGGAACAGACACCCTACAAGGCAGTCAATGCAGCTCTGTACACATCCATAACACAATAGCAGACAGACATTAGGCCTGGATATGCTAAGCTGCACCCCACCACTATCTGATATTCTCCTGCAGCAAGTCTTCAGCCGCTGCACCCTGCAAGGCACTCCATCAAGACACATACCAGCTGCAAACAGTCTGCTAGCTAGTCCATAGTGCATGTACCCAGACCAGGAATGTCAGCATACACAACAAGCAGATAAATCAGTGACTGGGCCCCAAAAGGAAACCCATAAATAACACATGACAGAAATACTATATAGCACTATGGGGGTGCCTAGCCATGCTGTCGTCACTGCACAGTCAGGGTGAGAGTGATCTCCCAGCAGGACATACTGAGGTCACCCTGTCTGTGTAGGTGGTGGCTGGGCACTAAAATGTCCCAGCCAGTGCCCTATGCCCTGTGCAGATGCATCGTGGCCAGGCTACCCTGTCTGGGCTATACCCATGGTACCTTGCTCCTCATTATGCACATTGACAGGCCAATACTGGCAACAGTGCTGGCAGTGTGGGCTGTGGAAGGTGTTTGCAGCCACCACACACTGTATAGACAGACACACACTCCCACACCTATGCCAGCATTGTGCTACTATAGAGGAGTTTAGCAGCCCTGCCCACCACACCAGTCCTGGGCACAGTACAGGCATGGATATGGTACGCAATACTGTTGGGGGTCACTCCCCAGGGTGGTAAACACTGTCAGAGACCAGACCTGAAGCACACACCGCAGACATCAGAAAGATTGTTATGATGGAGCTCAATCAGCAAACTGTGCTTAACGTAGGAATTTCTATCTGCCAGTACTCATAGCAAACGTTTGATAGCTGTGTACCGTATGCCCAGGTGTAGGGTGGCATTGCTACGGTATGCAAGTGCTAGTATTGGGAGATGCACGCAGTGCCCAATGTCCTGCCTCTCCAGGAGGCATTGGCCAATGGGGCCTGTGGGTGTGGTTGTGGGTGTGTCGGCCCCTGTTGGCTGCTGCTTTACGGCAGAGGTTCCCATCTCCAGTCCTGGTGTGCCAAACACTGTCCGGGTTTTCATGCTGTCCCTCATGAATATGCATGAGCTACATCTGCATACCATGGGGGTGGTGCATAGATATGCAGCACAGGCATCTGTATTAGAGGATGCATGGAACCTGAATAGTGTGGGGCCCTCCAGGACTGCATTTGGGAGACTCTGCTCTAGGTAATGCGCCTGTTTATGGTGTCTGTGCTCGGTTTATTTATTTAATTTATTTAACTGCATTTATATCCCGCTTTTCACCGGGTCAAAGCGGTGTAACATGTAACATAGGGAGGGGTAATTTCTTTTAGGAAGGGGCCATCACCAGGGTCAACAATTAATGATTATGGGTGGACATGGACATGATTTACTTCTGCTAAAATCTAAGTGTGAGGTCATGGTGGTGTTTCCGTTGAAAGATGTTCACGGAATAGGATTGTCTTTAGCTGTTTCTTAAATGATGTGATGTCGTTGTTGTTCTTGATGTGGTTTGGTAGAGAGTTCCAGAGGGATGGAGCATAAAGTTCGAATGCTCTGTTGCAGGTCCGTTGTGTAGATTTGGTTCTTTTGTGGGGGACAACGATAGAGTTATTGGAGGAATGTCTGGTGGATCTGTTGTGGGATGGTTGAGGCAGTAAGGAGTGTAGTGAGGTGTTCCGTGCTTGGTGGATAGTTTTGTGGATGAGTAAGATGGCTTTGTACCTGATTCTTGCTTGCAGTGGCAGGAGGTGAAGGTCTCTTAGGATTGGGGTGATGTGCTCCCGTTTTTTTTGCATTTTGAATAATCCTTGCTGTGGTGTTTAAGGCAGTACGGAGGGAGTTGGTGTGCGAGGCAGGAAGTCCATGATAGATTATGTTGCAGAAATCCAGATGAGGGAGTGTCACAGCTTGCATCACTGTCCTAAAGTCGTGAGGTTCTAGGAGGGGCCTGAGTCGTTGGATAGTTTTAGCTTTGTGGAATATCATCCCAGCGGTTTTGTTGATTTGTTGTTTGAAGGTGAGAGCTTGATCAATGATGACGCCTAGATATCTTATTTGAGGCTGGATTTGTATTTGTGTGGTTCCCATGTTGAGGTGGGTAGGTGGTTTGAAGTCAGGTTCTTTTGTTACTATTAGGGCTTCGGTTTTCTTTATGTTGATGGATAGATTGTTCTCCTGTAGCCAGTTGGCCACGTCGTTGAAGCAGGCTGATAGCTGTTCGTTTTTTGGGTTGTTGGTTGTAATTGGTGCGTAGAGCATTATGTCGTCCGCGTAGATGTGGAAGTTGATGTTGTGGGTGCGTATGATTGAGCATAGTGGACGTAGGTATATGTTAAACAACATGGCTGATAGGGTGGATCCTTGGGGTACTCCTTGAAGTTGTTTGTATGGGGGCGAAGTTGTGGAGAGGGTGCGAATCCGTTGCTGTCTGTTAGTTAAGTAGGATCTGAACCATTGGAGTACAGTGTCCTTGATTCCGATTGTTTGTAGTCTGTGTATGAGGATTTCGTGTGAGATTGTGTCGAAGGCCGCTGATATGTCTAGGAAGATCAGGATGTATCCTGAGTTTTTCTCTTGTGTTCCGATGATGAGTGTGTTCATTAGGATGGTCATGAGGGTCTCAACTCCATGTAGTGGTCGGAAACCGTGTTGCTGAGGGTCAAGTATGTCGTTGGTGTCTAGATGATCTTGGAGCTGGTGTTGGACTATCTTTTCTATTATCTTGGTGGCGAGGGGGAGGCTTGCCACCGGTCTGTAGGAGGTGGGGTCCTTGGGGTCCAGGTTGTTCTTCTTTATGGTTGGTCGGATGACTGATGTTTTGAGGGCATCTGGCATGTATCCTTGTTTAAAGGATTCGTTTACGATGTGAGTTAGTGGGGTACTTAGGTCTTCCTTGGTTTTCTTTATCCATTCGGTAGGGCAGGGGTCCAGTGGGGAGGTAGTGGTGTTCAGACAGGAGATGGTGGAGGATATTTCTTCCTTTGAGGTGTCATTGAATGTAGTCCAGTTAGTGTTTATGGTGATCCTTGGGTATGTTCTTGTGGCTGTAGCGCATTGGTAGGGTTGTTGAGGTTGCTGAAATTGGTTGTATTGTCGGGCCAAGAGATCCGAGGGGATATCTGGAGGTTGATCGGAAGTGGTTGGTGTCTTTGTCAGTTTTTTAGCGATTTGGAAGAGTTCTCGAGGTTTGTTTGCAGCGGTCGTGATGATTTTGGTGTGGTAGTTTCTCTTTGCATTGTCGGTTTCTGTGTGGTAGGCAGCGAGTTCATATAGGTATTGCTTTTTGTCTTTGTCAGTTTTGTTTTTTCTCCATTTTCTTTCTGTTCTTCTAAGATTTGTTTTCAGTTTTCGGAGGTCAGGGGTGAACCAGCGGGCCTTTGAGGAGATGGGCTTGTTGCTGGTCTTGTTTACAGTTGCTCTGGATGCTGAGGAGATTGTGGTGTTCCAGTTGTCCATGAGGTCGTCAAGGTTATTTGAGTTCGTAAGTAGATTAGGTAAGGTCAGCGTCAGGAAGTCTTCTTTGTTGAATGCTTTGAATCTTCGTGTGTGTTGGGCGTATCCTCTGTTTGTATTTGGTCGATATGCGTGGGAGAGGTGGATGATGTAATGGTCTGACCATGGGACTGGTGAGATTGTCGGACTGCTGTATGAGGTGGATGCCTGGGAGTTCAGGAATATGAGGTCCAGGGTGTTTCCTTTTTCGTGTGTTGGTTCATTTATGATCTGCGATAGGTTCATCGGTGGGGTAAAATATAGGCGTATTAACCATGCGTATGTTCTCTGCAATAACGGTTTGTCCTTAACAATCACGGTTTAGTTGTTGAAAAAATATGTGGACTGGATTGGCAGGAGCCCCAGCTGGGCTTTGAACCTGTGACCTTCTGTCTCCAAACACACTGCTTGCGTGCACTGCACCACCGCGTTGCCACAGAGACAGTGCATTCCCTGATGATACCATGACTGTTTATCCAGCAGGGCCTGTCTGTTGCAGTGCTTTGCACCCACCTACACAGGGCTAGGCCATGGTCTGCTCTGGGCAGCTGCCACTGCCCCCCTCCACCTCTAGTACCCCTGTGCCACCCTGCTGACATGCCCTTCTGCTGGTGGTGCTGGTGGTATGCAGTCTGAGGCCATCCTTTGTGCGGGTAGGCGGCTGCCTATGGTGGGGGTTCTGGGGTAGGGGTGCCTGCAAATTTGTCCGCACGTCCCCCAATCACCGCCTGCCAATGTTCTGTGCCCTTGGGGGTACCTGCTGGGTGATATCCCCTGTGGCACTGTAATGGACACTCTCGTGCCCATGTTGGGCCCTCATCAGTTGCTGTCTGGCTGCTGTTCAGTTTCAGCATTCCTAGGTGCCATCTAAGCATCTGCCTAGTCCGCACTGTGCCCCAGCTGCACTACAGCATGTGCCGCCTGCAGCCCTCTGTATCCCCTTTCCCTGCATCTTTCCAATTGCCCATTCCGTCCTGCCCGCCCTGCTGTTGTGGAAATGTGCATGCCATAGGTAACCTGTCCAATGGAGAGGGAAACCCTGATCAGTGCTGTTTCACTGTGGGGACGGAGCGTGCAAATGCAATGTGTGCCTTCGAGTCAGTCCTGACTCCTGGCGACCCAGAAGCTCCTGGGTTTTCTTGGCAGTGTCACCGGAAGTAGATTGCCAGGCGCCCGTAGACCCTTCTAAAATTCATAATTTTTTGGGGGGCTTTTTTGGGTGTGTTTTTTGATGTTCCCCATTACTATCACTATTGCCCAGCTTGATTATAATTTTATTATATTTTGTTTGGGTCATATTTAATGTTTATTTGCCCTTTTGTTCCGTGCACATGTATCACACTGCTCACGTTTTGTAGGTTTCCCCTGGGTTTGTTGTACATTGCGGACATAAATGGTTTCTCTTCCCTTTAAATCGGCTCTACTGCGAGGTTTTCACTCGCGGTATTTTTTTGCTTGAATTTCAGCCCCGCACCTGTGCGGGGATCCTCTCCCCTCCCACTCTCCGCCCATTGACCCCGTCTCTCTGCCCCTGGGAAGCCTTCCTCCGCCCTCCGGGAGCCTTTCCACGCCTCTATCGCTCATTTGCGCGCCGCGCACATGAGCGGGCCCGTTAGTGCGGTGCGCACATGTGCGGGGTACAAAAACGCATCATTAGCGTGCGCTAAGGTACCTTAGCGCACGCTGTTGTGCGCCGCGCACTTGTGCGCCGTTTAGTAAACATATCCCAAAGTCTTCTAATTTATAAAGGTCCCCTTGCAATTTTTCAGAATCCTCTTGTGTTTTAATAACTTTGATTAATTTTGTGTCATCTGCAAATTTGATTACCTCACTCGTTATTCCCATTTCCAGATCATTTATAAATATGTTAAAAAGCAGACGGCTCAGCACAGATCCTGAGGTACTGCACTATTCACCTTTCTCCATTGAAAAGATTGTCCATTTAGCCCTTTATGCTTTCGTTCTTTTAACCAGTTCCTGATTCACAATAGTACTAAACAGATAGATAAAGGTGAGCTGGTTGATATAGTGTATCTGGATTTTCAGAAAGCCTTTGACAAGGTCCCTCATGAGAGACTCTTGAGGAAATTTAAAATTCATGGGATAGGAAGCATTGTGCTATTGTAGATTAGGAATGGGATTAAAATTACAAGAGGACCTTGAAAAATTGGGAGACTGAATGCCCTAATAGCAGCTGAAATTTAATGTTGACAAATGTAAAATTATGCAGTTAGGGAAGAACAATCCAAAATATAGTTACACAATGCAAGATTCTACTTTAGGAATCACCACTCAGGAAAAGGATCCAGGGGTCATTGTGGATATAATACATTGAAACCCTCTGCCCAGTATGCAGCGACAGCCAAGAAAGCAAATAGCATGCTAGGAATATTAGGAAAGGAACAGAGAATAAAACCAAGGATAATGCCTCTCTATCGCTCCACAGAATAAGCGCACATCATATTCTGTCACCATATCACCATATCTTAAAAGGATATAGCAGAATTAGAAAAGGAACAGAGAAGAGTGACCAAAATGATAAGTTTAGTTTAGTTTACTATAGGGGGTGGAAGAATACCCCTACTAGGAAAGAATTAAAAGGTTAGGGCTCTTCAGTTTGGAAAAAAGATGGCAGAGGACAGATATGACAGAGATCTATAACAGACTGGAGTGGAACGGGTACATGTAGATTGGTTGTTTTCTCCTTCCAGAAGTGGAAAGATTAGGGGACATACAACAAAGCTACAATCGGAGAAAATATTATTTCACTCAACGCGTAATCAAACTCTGGAATTCATTGTCGGAGGATGTAGTAAAAGCTGTTAGTGTAGCTGGCTTTAAAAGAGGTTTGTACAAGTTCTTGGAGGAAAAGTCCATAAACCTTATTAAAGTGGACTGGGGAAATCCACTGTGTAGCAGGAGTGGCCTAGTGGTTAGGACAAGTTACCGCAGGCTAGAGGGCCAGGGGTTCAATTCCTGTTCAGGGACAGCAATCTCAGGTCAGAGGGACTGGGGTCTATGGTCCTCTAGGTGCTTCTTGTGGCCTTGGGCATGCTACTTAACCTTTGAATGCCTCAGATACACATGTAGATTGTGAGCCCTTTGGGGACAAGGGAATATATCCAATACCTGTTTGTAAGCCACTCTTGTGCCTTTCAGCTTGGGTGGTATATCAAGAAATTAAATAAAGATAAAGACTGCTTTCCTCTGGGATAAGCAGCATGGAATCCAACAGGTACTTATGACCTGGAAACAGGATAGTGGGCTTGATGGACCTTTGGTCTGACCTGGTATGCATATATTATGTTATGTTCAGATAGCTTTGTGTAGGAATTAGTTTAGATTTAATGAAACATTTTTTTTAACAATTTCAAGGCACAGCAATGGGAGCTGCAATGGCTCCCACTATAGATTTGAATGAAACTATTTCTACACATTTGTGCTATCAGTATGTAGTGTTGTATAGATTTACATGTGACATTTTTATGATGTGGTTGAACACGATTCTAATTTGAAATTCTCAAAGGATTTTTCTTATTTTTGGATGTTTTGTTATATAAATTTGATTGTACATTAATTACCACAATACACTGGACACCAAGAGAGAGGAACAACTTTTTAAAATTTGAAAGTCATCAGTCTATGAGACTTAAGAAAGCACTTACTATTGGACAATTTTTGAGAACTAGAAGAAGAGTCTGTTACTCTGCTAAGGAGTTTTTTGAAGCTAGTGAGATTTTGTCTAGAAGATTTTTAGATAGAGGATATCCCTAAACAACAATTCATACAGCATATTTTAGAGCATGTATGCCAATTAAGAACTTTTATGGCAAGAAAACAGGAAATCAATAATGGAGAAACACCGAGTGATTCATTTTTCTGCTAAGATAGGTTTGATAGCTAGAAGCATACATAGGCACTGGGATGTTTTGGCACTCCAATTTTTTCAACCAGGATCACGTATTGCCTACACCTGTGGTAGAAATATGAAGGATATTGTAGTTCATTCAGACCTATTAGATGAATATCAAGCACAGGCTCAAAGCACACACAGATCATAGTCCTTTTGGTAGCTGTAATTTTTGTCTTCAAATATTTACTATACAAGAATGGATGAATCCATTAAGACATGCAACTACAAGTCAGTCTGTGTATGTTGTGTATATCACTTTGTACCCATGCTGAAAGATCTATGTGGGCAAAACCGTCAGAAAAATGACAATAAGATTTACAATCCATAAATCCAGGATAACCACAAGAAAAATGACTGCTCCATTAGTATCTCATTGACAACATGCAGCTCATGTTCAGGAAGACATGCAGTGGTTCATTTTGGACCACATATCCAAGCACAGGAGAGTGATAGACAAGCTACCCTGATTCGGCATGGACAGCATTGAATTTTCAAATTGCAATCTTTACAGCCAAAGGGTTTTAATGAAGAGATCGAATGGTTTACTGTAGAATGTACTGGCGTTTGCTATTATTCAACCAATTTGTTTATGGAACTAAATCGTTTGAGCTGTTTAAATAATTTTTTATAAGTTTTAACAGTCTGAGCTATTAGTAATGGATTTTTATAAGATATCATTTACGTTTGTAATGCCAAGAATGAAAAGATACTGGGAGCAGAAGTTTTGTTTAAAGGTATTATTCAAATAATGTGTGACAGTTGTACAAATACTACAAAAATGTTGAAATAAGCTCGACGTCGTCATTGTGTATACTGTTGTATGTCCATTTCGCAGAATGGGCTTGACTTTTAATGCAGAACACAACGTAGTTGAGATGTTGGATGGAACTCGAGTTGGGTGGTGGAGTGAATAGTGTCAGGTTTTGAGATAAGTGCATCTTAACAATTTGAGATGGATTTTAATTGCATATAGAAAAAAAATACATATAGAAAGTGCATTAGAGACTTGGACAGTGCATTGGACTGATGACTGAATTGTGCAGGTGATAATGCAATTAAGCTTGCTGCAGTCAATTCCTTCTTCTGAGGTCCAGTTAATAACAATAATAGTTAATGATTTTGCTATTGTTTCAAATGGAGTTATTTTTGTTATATAAATTATTACAGCCTACAGGCTTCCAGCCTCATGCCAGCCAGTTCCATTCTGCAAATAAACATGGTGCAGCAGATGGGACTAGAAAGCGCTTCTGCTGGAGCTGATGTATTAGGTTAATCTAGCCCAGATCTGGTAGGGCAGAAGCAACCACAGAATGATCTTATTTCTTTCACAGACTAGGTGGAAGTAAGTGGGGCCTGGGGAGGGGGAAAGGAAGGAGACAAATAGGGAAAGCTGAAGGTGTTACAAATCAGTGGGCATAGCGTGATGAGACATCCCCAGTTTTTGGGGATTAAGGACACAAAAAATACCATAGTGGGTCAGACCAAGGTCCATCAAGCCTAGTATCCTGTTTCCAACAATGGCCAATCCAAGTTACAAGTACCTGGTAGGTTCCCAAAAAGGCACACAGGTTGCTTGTCCTGGGGCAAGCAGTGGATTTCCCAGGTCCTCTTTGATAATGGTTTATGGACCTTTCCTCCAGGAACTTGTCCAAAAACCAGCTGCACTAGCAGATTTTGCTAATATGAATTCCAGAGTTTGATTGGGTAACAAAATATTTTCTCTTATTAGTCTTAAATGGGTTACACATTGTAGCTTCATTGTGTGTCCTCTACTCTTTCTACTTTTCGATGGCATAAACAACTGACCTACTTTTATCCGTTCCACTCCATTCATTAATTTATAGACCTCTTTCATAGTCCCCCTCAGTTGTCTCTTTTCTAAGTTGAAGAGCCCCAACCTTTTAAGCCTCTCCTCTGAGGGGTATCCTTCCACCCCTGGATTTACATGCTTTTCCCCAATTGTTCGCATTTAGAAGCAATTGTCCCTGAATTGAATAAACACAGCCTGTGCATGGCCAAATCCAGCACAAAGCTCCGCACACTGGCATGTGCACATGGAAAGGCAGAGGACAGGCAGCAGATCAGCTACAAGCTACATTTTTTACTTGACACAGCGACACTGGCATGTGCTGTGTACTGACTGGGTGCATAGCCCCCAATGGCCTACCTTGCTCTGCAGGCTCTACCTGTTCAACAGTATGCCCTGCATTAACTTCTGGCCACTGTGGTGCTGCTCTCATGAGTTAATTTCACCTCCCAATATCTCAACTGGACTTGAGCTACTGTGCTGGACCATAGACCCCTGCTGCCATCAACAATGCTTGATGCCCATCTCCACTGTGACTGCCGATAAAAATGAGCAGCTTCAGCCTGCCTCCAGCCACGTCTGTTGCTGCCCAACATCCCAGAGCGGTCAGAACTATGCTTGCTTTCCCTGCAACTGACTAATGCTACGGCATCAAGGGATCTCTGCGCTGAAGTGCTGCGCAGCACTGATCAACACTACAGACCAGATCAGCCAGCCAGAAGGGGGAGGTGGAAGGACGAGCTGGGGCAGGGCTGATAACACTGCAGCAAGAGATGAAGAGAGTGAATGGCTGGGGCAGGAGGAGAGGAGAGGAAAGCACCAAAGAAAAAAGTTAGAAAAGGAGAGGCTAGAGAATGCAAGAAGAGCTGGGAGCAGCAATAGCACGGGGGAAGGACTGAGGCAAGAAGAAAGTACAGGAGAGAAGGACTGAGGGCAGGAAGAGCCTGGAGAGAGCCTGGAGGAAGAGCTGCGGATAGGAGGAGAGCATGATGGTCAGAAGGAAGGAAGGACTGTGGCAGGCCAAGACTGCAGGAGAGAAGGACCAGGGGGTCAGGGGGGAGTTTGGAGAGAGCCTGGAGGAAGGACTGGGAGCAGGAGAGAAGGGGCAGGGACAGGAGGGAAGAGCTGGAGGAGTGGCCTAGTGGATGGGGCAAGGTACCTCAGGCTAGAAGGTCAGGGGTTCAAATCCCACTAGAGGACAGCAACCTTGGGCCAGAAGGACTGGGGTTTCTAGTCCCACAGGTGCTCCTTGTGGTCTAGGGCAAGCCACTTAACCCTCCATTGGCCATTTTCCCTGTAAAATAGTTATCTCCAAGTTATAATGCCCTGTTCAATGTAAATTCCATTTGTTCAATGTAAACCACCTTGATATCATGAAAAGGCAGTATATAAGAAATGATAAATAAATTCTACATGGAAGTTTTGTGGGATGATCAGCCAGCCTAAGACACTTAGTTTGGATCATAAACATTTTGTAATAAGAAACTTAAATAACGTCCTTTCAAGATATAAAGGATCTCAATAATTTTAGTAGATTATAATGTTCAGGATAGAAAGTCTCCTGACAGAGATTCTGCCTCGCCACCCCTCCCTGCTGCTCCACCACTTACCATACCCCACTTGCCCAGTTCTAGCTGTCCCAGATTTGCAAATCAAAATTGGGAAAAAAAAGCATTTTGGGGGAGGGGTGTTTGGTTCATTTGAAAATAAAAGTAAACAAGCTTTATCATTGGATTTTCCAACAACTGCACATCCTTATCAGCTTTGTTTAATAAAGAAAAGCAAGAATTTTACTCTACACCACCTTAAAATCATCCGTGGTTTGAATGATCCCTATGTTCATCCTTAACCACAAATTAAAATGATTTCATTCCATAGCTTTCCTGGGAATTTTAAGAAAGTTTGCAAAATGTTCTGAAATGGTTAAAATTATATCTTAAAGCAGCAGCAGGCCCAGCAAACTCACTGTATGTGGGAATGCTCTTTTATTCCAAGGACTATGACATCAGTGCCCATTCCTAGCAGGAACATAGAAGGCAATTTTAGAATCGGCTGCATAAGTGGCTGCTGCTGGCACACATGGAAAAAGCAGCAGTTTTAGAAAGGGAAAGTACATATATACTTTCCCTTCTAAAACGGCCACTTACAAAGATAATTAATGTTTTTTTCCGGAATGTAATGCCTATTTTACATGCAAAAAGGGAAAAGGACTTTTATAAAATTGCACAACCACACATGCATGATCCGCAGAGAGGCCTTCACAGGGAGGAGTCTGGGTGGAGTGGAGGTGGAGCTGCTTTGTGCATGCGCATTTTAGAAAACAGACTGTCACACGAGGAAAGTACATGCACAAATTTACACCTTTTTAAGAGCAATTGTGAATTTGTGCATTGGCATCTGTGTGCTGTTGGGGCTGATACTCAAAGTCTATTTTATAAAGGCACATAGGCACTATGTTACACCTTTATAAAATACGAAAAACACAAAACTGAGAACAAATGGATTATCAAATCCGTAAGGAGCACGTGTGGAAATGCTTCCATCTCACAGCACTCATAATATCATCATCATCGGTCCACTAAAATAATAAGGGGGATGTTTACTAAACATTCTTATCGTGCGGGGCCGCGGTAGTGTGCCTGTGCCATATAAGGAGTGGGCGGATCAGGCTGAAAAAAGAAAAAAAACGGGAGTAAGCAACCGGACGTGTGCGCGTCGCGCTAATGTGCGGGGGTCGACATTAGCGCGTGGAAAGGCAAAGTGGCGCGCCGTTGGGTATAGAAAACAACAGAGCCGTAGTACAACGGTGAAGACACTGACCAATGATGCAGGGGCCATGGGTTCAATCCCCCATTGTGCACAAGGAAAAAGGCCAGCTGAGACAGCAACTGTAATGGGTAAAATTGTTTTAGGAGGCAAATTAATTTGGAACGGCAGAAGGCGGCGCACAGTTCTTTTTGGGCGGCATAAGGCGGCGCACAGTTCTTTTTGGGCGGCGCACTGGTCCTCGGGCGGCAGAAGGCAGCGCGCTGATAGGCACAAGGCAGCGCGCTGATGCACAAGCATAGGAACAGAGCCACAGCACAATGGTTAAAACTCTGACCAATGGTGCAGGGATCAGCGGTTCAACCTCTCACAATGCCCAGTGAAAAATGCTTGCTGAGGCAGTATGTATTATGTTGTGGAGTGCTGTAGGAGGCATGATAATTTTATTTTGTTACCACTACTAGCAAACGCACTCTCCCAGCATGTTAACATACGGCGGCCCATAAGGCACATGTTACAGTGCACTGTTCGCCAAGGCACCCTTGAATGTCCCCTATAGGGCACCATGTATGTTGCGACACAGGATAATGTATAGTGCACCCTATATGGATGGCAACCATAAGGTGGCCTACAGGGCGCCCTATAAAGCACCCTCAGAGGCACCTAATGGGTATAATAAGCTGAGGGTGGTCTTGCCGGCATAGACATATTACAGTAAATAAAAATAAAGCTGTGGACATCCCTATCAAAGGGCCCCACTGTGGGTTTGAACCCATGACCTCTAGCTGCACAGGCAGTGACGTAACCATTGGGCTACAGCTCCATAGCTGTAAGCAAGTCCCTGGCTGGCTGCAGATAGCCTACACGTCACCTCACAGACAGTCTGCTGGTGTAAACCGGATAGGGTAGGCCACCCGTACCCATGATGCACTGCACATGCAAATTAGCTGTCCACAGATGGACACAAGATGGGGAATGCACCCCCACAGCACCTTGGCCCTGTTGGGGGAAGTGACCAGGTGCACCCACACAGCACCTTGGCCTAGTAGGGGGCACTGACCGGGTGTTTTACTGGCACAGAGTAGCCACACACCGTTACATCGTGCGGGTACTGTGCTCACCCTGAGTGTGCAATGAGGCGCCCAGGACCAGGTCCACAACACCTTCCATGGCTGATGGAGGCCGAGTGGGAGTTCCAAAGCAGTGTTAATGTGTAAGATAGCTAGTTTCTGCACAAACACCATGGATATCCCTGTCTGGCACAGCCCCCATGGCAAACATGGTCCCCCATCAAGAGATCCACACTCTACCTCCCTGCAAAGGTGGCAGTAACAGGCAACAGCAACCCCAGGCCTGCTGAGGTACACACCACCCCCCCACACAGGGCAGCTCCATACACAGCCATGACACAATAGCAGACATAAGCCCAGGCTATGGTAAGCTGCACTCCACCACCACATATTCCCCTGCAGCAAGCCAATCCAGCAAGACACATACCAGCTACAAGCAGTCTGCTGGCTCCCAAAGGAGATACATGCACCCAGAACTGGGCTGCCTGCATACACAGCAAGCAGATAGATCAGTGACTGGGCCCCAAATAGAAACCCATATCTATCACATGAGGGAACTACTATACAGCACTATGGGGGTGCCTAGCCATGCTGTGGTCACTGCACAGTCAGGGTGAGCGTGATCACCCAGAAGGACATGCTTTGGCCACCCTGTCTGTGTAGGTGGTGGCCGGACACTACAATGTCCCAGCCAATGCCCGGTGCAGATGCATCCTGGCCAGGCCACCCTGTCCTGGCTATACCCATGGTACCTTGCACCTCATTATGCACATTGGCTGGCCAATACTGGCAACAGTGCTGGCAGTGTGGGCTGTGGAAGGGGCTTGCAGCCAACACCCACTGTATAGACCAGGGGTGGGCAAACTTGGTCCTGGAGGGCCGCAGACCAGTCAGGTTTTCGGGATATCTCTAATGAATATGCATGAGATATATATGCATTAGAGATATCCTGCCAACCTGACTGGTTTGTGGCCCTCCAGGGCTGGATCTGGAGACCCCTGCCTTACACCTCTGTCATTTAAGATAGTGAGTGGACAAGGTGCAGATGTCCAAGACATCAAAAAGGTTAGATAGAATTTGTCACAGTCCTCCTAACTTCTCACCACCACCAAAAAATTGTCTATTAGACAACTTTTTGGTGGTGGTGAGAATCGAGGAGGAATGTGACACATTCTATATACCCTTTTGATGTCTAGGACATCTGTACCTTGCCCACTCACGATCTTAAATGACAGAGGTGTAAGGCAGGGGTCTCCAAATCCAGCCCTGGAGGGCCACAAACCAGTCAGGTTGGCAGGATATCTCTAATGCATATATATCTCATGCATGTTCATTAGGGATATCCCGAAAACCTGACTGGTCTGCGGCCCTCCAGGACCGGAGGTGCCCACCCCTGGTATAGACAGACACACACTTCCACACCTATGCCATCATGGTGCTATGATTGAGGGGGTAATTAGCCTTGTCCACCAAACCAGTCCTGAGCACGGCAAGGCATGGATATGGTACGCATTACAGCTGGTGGTCACTCCCCAGGGTGGTAAACACCGTCAGAGGCCAGGCCTGGAGCACACCCCGCAAACACCTAACAGATTGTTTGGATGGGGTCAACTAGCAGTATGTACGTAACGTATGGATATCTATCTGCCTGTGCTCCTAGCAAACGTCTCAGAGCTGCTTACCGTATACCTCAGGTGCAGGGTGACATTGGTAAGTTATGCAAGTGCTAGTTTTGGGTGCTGCATGCAGGGTCCAATGTTCTGCCTTTCCAGGAGACATTGGCCAATGGGGCCTGTGGGTGTGGGTGTGGGTGTGTCTGCCCTTGATGGCTGCTGCTTTACGGCACAGATTCCCAACTCCAGTCCAGGTTTGCATCACACTGTTCGGGTTTTCCTGCTGTCCCTCATGAATATGCATGAGCTACATCTACATGCCATGGGGGTGGTGCATAGATATACAGCACAGGCATTTGTATGAGTGGCATCATGGAACCTGACTGGTGCGTGCCCCACCAGGACTGCATTTGCGTGATTCTGCTCTAGGTACTGCCCCTGTTCATGGTGTCTGTGCTGCGTGGGGTAAAAGATAGACGTATTGCCATTGCATATGTCCTCGCCAGGAAAGGTGTGCCCTTACTATCACTGTTTACTTGGGGGAAAAATATGTGGGTAAGATTGGCAGTTGCCCCAGTTGGGCTTTGAACCTGTGGCCTTCTGCTCTTGCATGCAGTGTCTGTGTGCACTGCACCACCGTGTAGCTACAAATTGGGTGGATTCCCTGGAATGTCCATGACTGTGGATCCGACAGGGCCTGTCTGTTGCAGTGGACGGTGGCAGCCTGCACATGGCTAGGCCTCTGTCTTCTGTCGCTAGCAGCCACTGCCCCCTGCATCACATGTACTCGTCCGCCAACATGCTCCCATACAAAGCAGGTGACCTGATTGGAATGTGGCAGTACGGGACTGCATTTGGGGTACTTGGCTGTGGGTAATGCCCATTGTTGTGGTGTGTGCGCGTTGTTGGTTAAAATATGGGTGTTTTCCCCATGCTTCTGTCCCCTGCAATACAGGGGTGTCTGCGCTATCTGTGTTTAGTGGTGGGTAAAATATAGAAACTGGGCTGGCAAATGCCCCAGCTGGGCTTTGAACCCCTGACCCTCTGGTCCTTGAAGTACTGACTCTGTCCGCTGCACCACACTATGGCCACTGAGACAATGCAGCCCCTGGAGGTAGTAAGCCTGGCAGGATGGAGTCACAAACCCTGCTCTACGCAATTATACTGTGGGCATATGCACCCTGTCTGGTGGCAAACGTGCACATAAACCCCGGAATTGACCACGGGAAATGGGGGACACAATATCACCACGCAGGGCAACAGTGATATTAATGGGCAACCATAGCAAACACTCCGAGGAAAGCTCCAAAAAAGGAAATGTTTTTCGGAAGTGTCTCCGCTCCGTAGACCCTTCCAATATTCATCTCTTTTTTCTGGAGCTTTGCTGGGTGTGTTTTGTATATTTGCCCATCAATATAACTGTTACCCAGCTGGATTTCTATTTTTAATATCTTTGTTGTGGTCATTTTCGGGTTCTATTTGCAATTTTGTTCTGTGCACATATTTCACACTGCTCACGTTTTTTAGGTTTCCCCGGTTTTCCTGTACATTGCTGACGGAAATGGTTTCTCTTCCCTTTAAATGCCCTCTACCGCGAGTGTTTCACTCGCGCTATTTTGTACATGAAAATTCGGGCCCGATACTGTGCGGGGAGCCTCTCCCCTCCCACTCTCCACCCATTGACCCCGTCCCTCCGCCCCTCCGGAGCCTTCCTCCGCCCTCCTTTAGCCGTTCCACGCCTCTATCGGACATTTGCGGGCCCGCACTTGCACGGGGCCCGTTAGTGTGCCGCGTACCTGTGCGGGGGCGACACGCACGTGTGCGGGGCGTTTAAATGCGTTTCTGCGCGTTTCAATGCCGCGTTGCCGTGCGCTATTTTGCGGCACGCAAATTTGCGGACTTTAGTAAACATCCTCCTAAGTGTTAGAAAATTACATATCTGGGCAGGGTGCTTAAAAACTTTCATACTGCAGTCAATGTTCAACCTAGCAGATCCACACCTGACATGACTGTGTTTGGAAAAAACCATTTTCTGCATCAGGGGAGTGCTCTTGTCATTGCTCAAAAATGCTTCTCTTAGTATCATCCATTTTTAATTTTCTAAGGCGGGATCTGTTCACTCTGTGTCATTCTTATATAATCATCCTATACATGCAACCAGCGGCAGCAGGCATACATATATGTCTACCAGGCTATGTAGGTCTACTTTGCATGTGAACAAACTTTACCCATCCTGGCCCCTGAGAAAGCTTACTTTATGCAAGTATAAAAGTATACATGGAGCCCAATTTTAGAAAGGATGTGGAAATGGAAATAAAGATGTTTAGGTCAGGACATGCTCAATTCTGCTGTATTTTACAAATGTCTCTGCTAAAATACATACAAGGATGTGCATGGCATACAGCCCGAAGAACCATTTTAGAAATCTACATGTGAGGAAACTAAGGGGGATGTTTACTAAAAACCGGAAATGTGCGCGCCGCAAAAGAGCGCACGGAAACGCGGCACTGAAACGCTAATAAACGCTAATAAACACCCCGCACACATGCGTGTCACCCCCGCAAAGGTGCGCGGCACACTAACGGGCCCCGTACAAGTGCGGGCCCGCAAATGTCCGATAGAGGCGTGGAACGGCTAAAGGAGGGCGGAGGAAGGCTCCGGAGGTGCGGAGGGACGGGGTCAATGGGTGGAGAGTGGGAGGGAAGAGGCTCCCCGCACAGTATCGGGCCCGAATTTGCATGTAAAAACTACCGCGAGGGAAACACTCGCGGTTGAAAGCATTTAAAGGGAAGAAAAACCATTTCCGTCAGCAATGTACAGGAAAACCGGGGAAACCAGCAAAACGTGAGCAGTGTGATACATGTGCACAGCACAAAAGTGCAAATAAAAATAGAAAATGACCACAACAGAACTATTAAAAATAGTAATTCAGCTGGGGAACAGCTATAGTGATGGGCAAATACAGAAAACACACCCAGCAAAGCTCCAGAAAAAAGAAATGAATTTTGGAAGGGTTTACGGAGCGGAGACTCTTCCAAAAAACATTTCCTTTTGTGGAGCTTTCCTGGGAGTGTTTGCTATGGTTGCCCATTAATATCACTGTTGCCCAGCGTGGTGATATTTTGTCCCCCATTTCCCGTGGTCATTTCCGGGGTTTATGTGCACGTTTGTCACCAGACAGGGTGCATATGCCCACAGTAAATTTGCGTAGAGCAGGGTTTGTGACTCCATCCTGCCAGGCTTACTACCTCCAGGGGCTGCATTGTCTATGTGGCCATAGTGTGGTGCAGCAGACAGAGTCAGTACCTCTAGGACCAGAGGGTCAGAGGTTCAAAGCCCAGCTGGGGCACTTGCCAGCCCAGTCCCCATACTTTACCCACCACTAAACACAGATAGCGCAGACACCCCTGTATTGCAGGGGACATAAGCATGGGGAAAACACCCATATTTTACCCAACAACGCACACACACCACAACAATGGGCATTACCCACAGCCAAGTACCCCAAATGCAGTCCCGTACTGCCACATTCCAATCAGGTCACCTGCTTTTTATGGGAGAAGCTCATGCCAGCATGTTGGCGGACGAGTACATGTGGTGCAGGGGGCAGTGGCTGCTAGCGACAGAAGACAGAGGCCTAGCCATGTGCAGGCTGGCACAGTCCACAACAACAGACAGGCCCTGCCGGATCCACAGTCATGGACTATCCAGGGAATTCAGCCAAGCTGTGGCTACACAGTGGTGCAGTGCACACAGACAATGCATGCAAGAACAGAAGGTCACAGGTTCAAAGACCAGCTGGGGCTACCAGCAATCCTGCCCACATATTTTCCCCACAAATAAACAGTGACAGTAAGGACACACCTTTCGTGACGAGGACATATGCAATGGTAATACGTCTATCTTTTACCCCACTGAGCACAGACACCATGAACAGGGGCAGAACCTACAGCAGAATCCCCCAAATGCAGTCCTGGTGGGCCACACACCAGTCAGGTTCCATGCTGCCACTCATACAAATGCCTGTGCTGTATATCTATGCACCACCCCCACAGCATGTAGATGTAGCTCATGCATATTCATGAGGGACAGCAGGAAGACCCGAACAGTGTGATGCAAAACTGGGCTGGAGTGGGGAAGCGCTGCCGTAAAGCAGCAGCCAACAGGGGCAGACACACCCACACCCACAGGCCCCATTGGCCAATGTCTCCTGTAGAGGCAGAACATTGGACCCTGCGTGCATCTCCCAATACCAGCACCTGCATACCTTAGCAATGTCACCCTAAACCTGAGGTACACAGCTCTGAAACGTTTGCTAAGAGTACAGGCTGATAGATATCCCTACGTTACGCACATACTGCTAGTTGACCCCATCCGAACAATCTGTTTGGTGTCTGCGGTGCGTGCTCCAGGCCTGGCCTCTGACGGTGTTCCCCACCCTGGGGAGTGACCCCCAGCAGTACTGCGTACCATATCCATGCCTGTGCCGTGCCCAGGACCGGTGTGGTGGCCAAGGCTAATCACCCCCTCAATAGTAGCACAATGCTGGCATAGGTGTGGGAGTGTGTGTCTGTCTATACAGTGTGTGTTGGCTGCAAACACCTTCCCCAACCCACACTGCCAGCACTACTGCCAGTATTGGCCTGCCAATGTGCATAATGAGCAGCAAGGTACCATGGGTATAGGTCAGACATGGTGGGCTGGCCAGGATGCATCTGCACAGGGCATAGGGTACTGGCTGTGACATTGTAATGCCAGGCCACCACCTACACAGACAGGGTGACCTCTGTATGTGCTGCTGGGGGAGCACTCTCACCCTGAGTGTTCAGTGATGACAGCATGGCTAGGCACCCCCATAGTGCTATATTGTGTTTCTCTCTTGTGATATATATGGGTTTTCTGTTGGGGCCTCCTCGCAGAACTCTCTGCTTGTGTGTGCTGCCACCCCAGTTTTGGGTGCATGCATTTCTATCAGGGCTAACCAGCAGACTGTTCACAGCTGGTATGTGTCTTGATGGAGTGAGTGCCTTGTAGGGTGCAGCTGCTGATGGCTTGCTGCAGGTGAATATCAGATAGTGCTGGGGTGCATCTTTGGATATCCAGGCCTAAAGTCTGTCTGATATTGTGTTATGGATGTGTGTGGAGCTGTTTGGACTGCCCTGTGGGGTGTCTGTTCCCCAGCAGGACTGGGGTTTGATGGTCCACTTTGCTGCCATGGGGGTTTCCACTAACTGAGACAGACAGAGATATCCAACAATGTTTCTGCAGCACCTTCCTATCTCACAGGTTAGTACTGTTTTGGAGCTCTGTCATGGCCTCATCCAGCCATGGCTGGTGTTGTGGACCTGGTCCTGGCCGCCACATCACACCCTCAGGGTGAGCACAGTACCCGCACAATGTGACGGTGTGTAGCTACTCTTTGCTGGTAGTCCACCCGCTCAGGACACCCTACCAGGCCGAGGTGCTGTGTGGGTGCACATGGACAATTCCCCCTACCAGGCCGGGTAGCTGTTGGGGTGCATTCCCCATCTTGTGTGCATCTGTGGACAGCTGATTTGTATGTGCAGTGCATCATGGGTAAGGGTGGCCTAACCCTATCCTGTCTACAACAGCAGACTGTCTGTGGGGTGACGTGCAGGCTCTCTGCAGCCAGCCAGGGGCTTGCTGTCAGCTATAGAGCTGTAGCCCAATGGTTATGTCACTCCCTGTACAGCCAGAGGTCATGGGTTCAAGCCCACAGTGGGGCCCTTTGATAGGGCTGTCCACAGCTTTATTTTTATTTACTGTACATATGTCTATGCCGGCAAAACCACACACAGCTTACTATACCCATTAGGTGCCTCTGAGGGTGCTTTATAGGGCGCCCTATAGGCCACCTTATGGTTGCCATCCATATAGGGTGCACTATACATTATCCTGTGTCGCAACATACATGGTGCCCTATAGGGGACATTCTAGGGTGCCTTGGCGGACAGTGCACTGTAACATGTGCCTTACGGGCATCCGTATGTTAACACACTGTGAGAGCGGGTTTACTAGTGGTGGGAAATAAAATATAAATGGAAGGCCTCCTACAGAACTCCTCACCATGATACATACTGCCCCAGCCAGCCTTGTTCACTGGGCACTGTGAGGGGTTGAACCCCTGGCCCCTGCACCATTGGTCAGTGTCCTAACCATTGTGCTGTGGCTCTGTTCCTGTGTTTGTGCATCCGCGCTCAGCCTTGTAGCCATCAGCGCGCCATCTTGTGGCGCACTAAATTAACAGCGCGCCGCCTTATGCCGCACAACATGGAAATGCCCCTAAAATAATGCCTCAGCCAGCTGTCTTCAATGGGCACTGTGGGGAATTCAACCCATGATCCCTGCATGAGTGGTTAGTGTCTTAACCATTGTGCTATGGCTTCGTTCCTGTTATTTGCACTTCAGCGCGCCACTTCTCCCTCCCACTATTGGACTGCCCCCTCACACATCAGCGTGCCGCCTTCTGCCCACCGGCTCGCCGCCTTCTGTTGCCCACATTTATCAGCGCACCGCCTTCTGCTGCCCAAACTTACCAATGCGCCGCTATCTGCCGCCCACACTAAACAGTGCGCCGCCTCATGCCGTAATAAAAATAACAGTGCGCCGCCTTCTGCCGCCCAAAATTAATATGCCTCCTAACCACTTTTGCCCATAAATGTTGGTGCCTCAGCTGGTCTTTTTTGTTGAGCGCAATGGGGGTTTGAACCCCTGGCCCCCGCACCATTGGTCGGTGTCTTCACCGTTGTATTACGGCTCTGTTGTTTGGTTTTGCAGCAGCGCCCCACTTAGCCTTCCCACGCGCTAATGTGGGCCCCGCACATTAGCGCGACGCACACACGTACGGTCCGGTTTTTTGCTTTTTTCTTCCTGGCCCGCCCACTCCTTATATGGCACCAGCACACTAACGGGGACCCGCACAGCAACGGAGTTTAGTAAACATACCCCTAAGTGTCACCAACTCGGCAGCTTCCATGTGGAAACAGCAATTTTGCAACTCACATGTGTATCTGGGTCATTTTATAAACCTATATGGAGAAATGCCGTCCATTAAGCACGGAGGCTACCATTTGGTAACTTTTACATTTTGGAGAAGGAAATTAACTACAGGGATTAAGGATAATTACTCCTTTGAATCCCTTGTACAAATGCAGAAATGAGCACTTTTTAAGAACGTATGCATGGTGTAGAAGTAGACATGGACATTTTTAGCCATACACGTGGATTCTCTTTGTAAAATAGGGAATAGAGTACATATGTTGATTTTTGGCCGGCCCAGTTAATGCCCAAACGACTCACACACCATGCCCCCTTGGACATGGTGTGGATTCATATTTGCATGTGCAGTCAATCTCCATGTGCAACCTTCATTATTTACATGAGGCAGGGGCACATAAGGCTTCTAAAATAACCTTCCTGCAAGGACTTGGATCCTTGTATATGGTGCTGCAGTCTGCAGACCCCGTTTCTGTGTGTAAAACTGGGTGCTACATGTAGAAAGCCTAAGACTGAGGATAATCTTCAAAACTAGATTTTGTGTGTCTATAATTTATTCATTCTGGGGTAATTTTCAAACTGCCTAGTTATCAAAGGGGAAAATATGAACATGTTTGAAAACTGCTATTGCTACTGATTTCTGTGCCTGCTTGCTCTGTAGTTAAAATATTTAAGGGAAATAACAGGCATACAGGGCCGACCCAAGGGTTTCTGCCACCCCCTCCCCTCCCACCACTGGTTCTGTCTTGGGGAGGGGGCTTTGTGCCACCACTTCAGTACCCCGGTAGGCCATGCTCTTTGGTGCCTGCTCATGGCCTGCTACTCTGCACCCCTCCGACTCAAAGTTGCATCGGAGGGTTGTCAGAAGCAGCAGGCCAATGTATGAGTTACTGTTGTTTTTTTCCTGTCCTGCCTAAAACACATTCTTGGGAATGCCTCCCTTCAATCCATGTGCACTTGGAACCTTGTGCATATTTCTAACAAGGCCGAGTAACGCCAGTTTTCAGACAGCTAACTCGCTCGGGTTAACTTCTAGAAGCTCGATATTCAAAAGAACTAATGCAGCCAGTGACAAGGGCAACTGCATTTATGCTATATAAAAATATGTATATGTATATGTATATTACAGTTTCTCTCTTCCTTAATGTGACATTGGTGAATTCCTTTTGTTCTTCCAATTTGGATTTCAAATAAGATTGTATTGTTATATTTCTTTTTTTGTTTATTGTATTTGGAAAATGCTTAAATGGAAATTAAAAAAAAAAAAAATATGTATGGGCCATTAGAATGGATAATATTGAACATAAGAATTGCCATACTGAGTCAGATCAAGGTCCATCATGCCCAGTATATTGTTTCCAACAGTGGCCAATCCAGGTCACAAGTATCTGGCAGGTTCCCAAAAGTCACACAGGTTCCACAATGCTTGTCCCGGGACAAGCAGTGGATTTCCAGGGTCCTCTTTAATAATGGTCTATTGACATGTCCTCTAAGAACTTATCCAAACTTTTTTTAAACCGAGCTACACTAACAGCTTTTACTACATCCTTCGGTAATGAATTCAAGGAGTTTGATTACATGTTGAGTGAAAAAATATTTTCTCTTATTAGTCATAAATGGGCTACATTGTAGCTTCATTGCATGTCCCTTAGTTTTTCTACTTTTTGATGGTGTAAACAACCGATCTATGTTTACCCAGTCCATTCCATTCATTAATTTATAGACCTCTATCAGCCTTCTCTTTTCCAAGTTGAAAAGCCCTAACCTTTTAAGTCTTTCCTCACAGGGGTATCCTTCCATCTCCTTTACCATTTTGATGGCTCTTCTCTGTACCTTTTCTAATTCTGCTATATCCTCTTTATGATACAGTGACCAGAATTGCACACAATATTCAAGGTGCGGTTGCATCATGGAACAATAAAGAGGCACTAGAATATCCTTGGTTTTATTCTCCATTCCTTTCCTTATGATACCTAGCATTCTATTTGCTTTCTTGGCTGCCACTGCACACTGGGTATAGGGTTTCAACATATTATCCACAATGACACCTAAATCTTTTCATGGATGGTTGTTCCTAATGTGGAACCTTGCATCATGTAACTGTAGTTTCGGTTGGTCTTTCCTATGTGCATAACTTTGCACTTCTCCACACTAAATTTCATCTGCTATTTGAAAGTCCATACTTCCAATTTATCAAGGTTCTCTTGCAATGTTTCACAATCTTTTTGCATTGAGTGTCACATGTATGATTTTCTCTCAGTTGGTAAGGGGTCTTAGGTGTGCATTAGGTGCAAGGAGCTCTTTGCTCTCAGGGAACAAGTCCTATCTCTGGAGGCTAGAGTAGCAGATTTAAAGGACATAAGGAAGATAGAAGGGTATATAAACAAGACCTACCGGGACATAGTACTGAAGTCCCACGTCCAGTCTGGCAGCCTCCCTGTTGCCATGGAGGAGAGAGATCATGTGACAGGAGAGCATCACCTTGGTGTGGCAGGAATGATTCTGTATCTAGGTTTCTCCAGGGCCATGTGCCCATGAGAGAAGGATTAAGACAGCCATTATAGTTGATGATTCAAATCATTAGGCATGTAGATAGCTGGGTGGCTGGTGGACGTGAGGACTGCCTGGCAACATGCCTGTCTGGTGCGCAGGTAGAGGACCTTACATACCACCTAAACAAGGTTTTATATAGCGCTGGAGAGGAGTCTGCTGTCTTGGTACATGTTGGTACCAATGACACAGGAAAGTGTGGTAGGGAGATTCTGGAGGCCAAATTTAGGCTTTTAGGTAGGAAGCTGAAATCCAGAACTTCTAGGGTAGCATTCTCAGAAATGATTCCCATTCCACATGCAGGACCCAAAAGGTAGGCAGAGCTCCGGAGTCTCATGACGTGGATGAGACGATAGTGCAAGAAGGAGGGTTTTGGATTTGCTAGTAACTGGGCAACATTCTGGGTAAAGGGATGGGCTCCACCTTAACCAGGATGGAACCAGGCTGCTGGCATCAACTTTTAAAAAGGAGATAGAGCAGCTTTTAAATTAGATAATAGGGGAAAGCAGACAGTTGCTGAAGAGCACATGGTTCGGAACTCTGTATCCTTGAAGGATACTAGCAAAAGACTGAAGTTAGGGCATATTGGCAGAGAAGTTCTAATAAAGAGAAAAGTAATCCAGAAGCCCTTAAGTACAGAGCAGACAGAGCTTAAAGATTCCAAATTACCCCTACCTACCGATAGCCAGATTAATATGAATAAAATACAGCCTCTAAAATGCTTGTATGCAAATACTAAATGTCTAAGAAATAAGATCGGAGAGTTAGAATATAGAGCAGTAAATAAGAGGCTGGATATGATTGTTATCTCAGAGACCTGGTGGAAGGAGGACAATCAGTGGGACATTATGACACCTGGGTACAAATTATATCACTATGATAGAGTAGATAAAATTGGTGGAAGGGTTGCACTCTGTTAGAGAGGGCATTGAGTCATACAAGATTAAAGTCTTGCAGGAAACAAAATACACTGTAGAATCTTCATGAATTGAAATTCCATGTAAAAAGGGGAAGGCAATAGCATTGGGGATGTACTACCGACCACCTGGCCGGAATGAACAAATGGATGATGAAATGCTCAAAGAAGTCAGTGAAGCTTACAAAAGATACAACACAGTAGTAATAATGGGTGATTTCAATTACCCTGGTATCGACAGGGTCAGTGTCATGGCAGGACATGGTAGGACGCTAAAGTTTCTAGATGAAATAAATGACAGCATCTTGAAGCAGCTGGTTCATGAACCAACAAGAGGGGAAGCCATTTTGGATTTAGTCCTTACTGGTACACAAGATCTGGTGCGAGAGATAAGGGTGTTGGGACCATTTGGAAACAGTGATCATAGCATGATCACATTTGATTTAATAAATGGAGGGAGAATGGCAGGAAATCCACAGTACTACCTTTTATCTTTCAAAAGGGCAGCTATAATAAAATAAGGCAAAATTTTAGAAAAAACTAAAAGGAGCAGCTGCAAAGGTTAAAGATTTACATCAAGCATGGGTGTTGTTTAAAAATACTATCTTGGAAATCCAGACCAACTCTATTCCACACTAAGAAAAGTGGAAGAAGTCCAAAAAACTGCCAGGATTGTTTAAAGGTGAGGTCAGAGAGGCTGTTGTAGCCAAAAAAAGCATCTTTCAGGAAATAGAAAAAGGAGCCAAATGATGAAAACTGCAAAACAACATAAGCACTGGCAAGTTACATGCAAGTTACATACGTCATGCAAAGAGAGAATTTGAAAAAAGCTTGCAGTGGAAGAAAAAATGCATAATAAAAGGTTTTTTCAAGTACATTCGTAGCAAAAAAACAGTGAGAGAGTCAGTTAGACCATTAGAGGATAGAGGGGTAAAAGGGGCACTAAGAGGGGACAAGGCTATAGCGGAGAGACTGAATGAATTCTTTGTTTTGGTCTTTACTGAAGAAGATGTAGGAAAGTTACCCATGACTGAAATGGTATTTAAAAGGTGATGCATCAGATGACTTGAAAGAAATATTGATAAACCAGTAAGATGTATTATAACTAATTTATAAAATAGAGCAGCAAATCACTTGGACCAGATGGTATACATCCAAGGGTTTTGAAAGAACTGAAATATGAGATTTCAGACTTACTATTAGTAATATGTGAATGATCATTAAAATGATCTGTAACACCTGAAGATTGGAGAATGGCCAATGTAATGCCAATATTTAAAAAAGGTTCCAGACCGGTGAGCCTGATGTCCATACTGGGAAAATTGGTAGAAACCATTACAAAAAACAAAATTACTGAACATGTCATGGTTTAATAGGAGAAAGCCATTAAACCATGACATGAAGGTGTGAATTAAACCATGACATGAAGGTGTGAATAAACAGGTAGACAAAAGGTGAGCCACTCGATATAGGGTATCTGGATTTTCAGAAAGCCTTTGACAAGGTCCCTCATGAGAGACTCTTGATGAAATTAAAAAGTCATGGGATAGGAGACAGTGTACTATTGTGGATCAGGAACTGGTTAAAAGAAAGCAGAAGGTAGGGCTAAATGGCCAATTTTCCCAATGGAGAAGGGTGAATAGTGGAGTACCCTAGGGATCTGTGCTGAGTCCGCTGCTTTTTAACATATTCATAAATGACCTGGAAATGAGAATAGCAAGCGAGGTAATCAGATTTGCAGATGACACAAAATTATTCAAAATTGTTAAAACCCAAGAGGATTGGGAAAAACTATAAGATGACCTTGATAAATTGGAAGACTGGACATTCAAATGGAAGATGAAATTTTATGTGGAGAAGTGCAAAGTTATGCACCTAGCAAAGAACAACCCAAACCATGGTTACACAATGCAAGGTTCCACATTAGGAACCACCACCCAGGAAAAGGATTTAGGCATCATCGTGGATAACACGTTGAAACTCTCCATCCAATGTGCAGCAGCGGTCAAGAAGGCAAATAGAATGCTAGGTATCATAAGAAAGGAATGGAGAATAAAACAAAGGATATTAAAATGCCTCTGTATCATTTCATGGTGCGAAAGCACCTTGAATACTGTGTGCAATTCTGGTCGCCGTACCTTAAAAATGATATAGCGGAATTAGAAAAGGTATAGAGAAGAGAAACCAAAATGGGAAAGGGGATGGAAGGATACCCCTATGAGGAGAGGCTAAAAGGACTAGGGCTCTTCAACCTGCTGCTCCTATTGCCAACCACTGTATCCTTGCTGGATTCAATGCCTGCCAATCTCATTGTTCCCGCCCACCTGGAAAAGACGCGGCAGTGTTCCCTTTAAGTGCTCCAGGGATATAAGTCTGTTGTCTGTGGCGTTCTGCACTAAAGGAGCAGGACATGCTCCTTGGGGCGACTCCAGGGCCTCTCTGGACATGCCCATAGCCTGCAAACCATTCGAGCGGATATTCTCGCTGCTATTGCTGCTCCCCTCCATCCCACAGTGTATACCTGCATGTGAGTTTGCATTGCTGTCTTTCTCACTACTGTCTGCCCCATCTCCTGTTTTTTTCATATGGCCTCCATTCCAATCCACTGGGGCTGGCGACCTTCGTTACCAGGCCCCTCCATTTTGTCCCATCTTTCCTGGTCCTCTACCAACCAACTCCCCTGTTGACCCTCTGTCCCCCTTCGCATCAGCTCCTGCCTTCCCAGCTTTTCCTCAGTCGTGCCCTTCTTATCTGCCAATCAATTCAATCTAAAGCTGTTCTGGTTCATGATCTAATCATACAGAATTCTCTGGATGTTCTGTTTGTGTCCGAAACTTGGCTCCGTGAGGGGGCGAACCCACTTTTTACCCGATGTTTGCTACCAGGATTCTCAGCCTTTTCTTCCCCTTGACTAAGATGGATTGGAGGAGGCATGGCCATCCTTCACCATTCCACTCTCGGTCTCCGAGAGGTTCATTCACTCACTATTCATATTCGTGAATCTATCTTCCTCCAGTTGGACTCAGTCCCCCTTCTTCATTTCCTCCTTGCCTATTTTCCACCCTCTCTCCCACCACAAGGTTGGGATGATCTCCTCCTATCTATTTCTGAAATTTCCCTATCCTACCCTCATGCCCTACTGTTAAGCCTAGGGATAGGGCCTTCACCCACCTCCCTCCTAGAGGATCTCTCCCTTTTGCAACATGTTCTGTTCCCTACTCATTCAGCGGGGTATACCCTCGATCTCCAACTCACTTCCTCCACCTTTCCCTTTGCTCCTATGTCCCTATGGTGTTTCTCTCTTCCCTGGACAGATCACCACTGTTTTCTCTGTGCAGTTACCTTACCCATTCTGCTCACCCACCTTTTCTCCTTGATCCCCTCAGCTCAGGTACCAGATATCACCTCACCTCTCACTCTCCAGCGCATTCCATCTGCTGATCAAATTCTTCCTCCTGACTTCTCCCTGCTGTCTCCTGATTCTCAGGCCCACATCTGGAATAATGTCCTCTCCACTACTCTTGATCTCCTGGCTCCCCTTCACCCTGTTCCGGCTTCTCGTCTTTCCACTCACCATCCCTGGTATTATTTGGGATTCTGTGTCCACCGAACCTATCTTCATCATGTTGGGCGAATCTGGCATGCTCGGCCCTCCCCTCACAACCTCCATATCTTTCGCCGACGTCACAAAGAATATCAGTTGATGAACCACTTAGCCAAACAAGACTATTTCTCAGACCGGATTCTTACATCTTCCAACTCATCCCAGCAGCTTTACTCTGTATTCTGGTCTCTCTTTTCTCCCTGTACTTCCTCATCCTCAACTTTGGACCCTACCAGCCTCACTGACTTCTTCTTCAATAAGATCCTGTCCCTTTGCTCAGCATTTCCATCTGGTCCATCTCCTCTTTTGCATATTCCCTCTTTGCCTCTTTTGCCACAGTCTCCAGCACCACCTTTTTCTCATATCTGGTCATCTTTCTGACCGATTACCTCCACCGAACTGACAAAAAACATCTCTTCCTCCTGGAAGATTTATTTTTTTATTTATGTATTTGAACATATTTTTATACTGCCCCTTCCAGAGATCAGGGGAGGTTTACATCATAACAAGCTAAACCTTTACATGGAACAGTATTTGTGAACTTTATACAAAGAACAAAGTAGGTGAGGTGAAACCTCTAAGTATTTATATAGAGTGGTACTTAGTGGTACAACTTCTAACTATTTACATAGCTACGTACATGTGGATTAAAGTTCGTAAAGATATCAGGAATTAAATCAATGGAATTAAAGTAAGATGACTTGCCCTTTGGATACAATTCCTTTTAAGTGACTACTCGAGCCTTCTCTCACTCTCCCCACCCCCCCCCACCCCCATTCTCTCAATGCTCAACACTAGCCTTTCCACTGGCTGCTTTCCTTCTTCGCGGAAGCACGCTCTGGTTCACCCTATCCTTGAGAAGCCGCCCCGTGACCCTTCTATTCTTGCCAATTGGCACCAACTCTCCAATCTTTCCTTCCTGTCCAAGCTTCTTGAACGGTTTGTCTTTGTACAGCCGTCTTCTCATCTCACTTCAACAAATGCCCTTCACCCTGGCTTTAGGGAAGGTCATAGTACAGAGTATATCCTCTCTCTCTTGAATGATCTTCACATCACTCACAATCACGGGGACTTTACTCATGTCATTTTTTTTTTACCTTTCATCTGTCTTCGACCTGGTGGATCACTACCACCCGTCTCACTGATCATGGCGTTTCGGGTTCTCCTTGGAGATGGTTCCGGTCTTTTCTCATTGCCTATTCATTCTCCGTTCTGTCTACTTCTTCTGCTTTGCCCTCTATGCCTCTGTCTTGCAGTGTCCTTCAGGACTCTGTCCTGTCCCTCCCTTCTTTTCAAAATTTTTTTGACTCCCATCACTCTTCTAATACAACAGTCAGGTATCTCTACATATTATTACATGGATGATATCATCCTCCTTCACCGTACAGTTTCCTCTGCTCCTGACATTGCCCCACTCAATTCCTTTATGGCCTCAAACTACTTTCAGCTGACCCTTCTAAATCCTCTGCCACTTGGATAATCTTTGGTGATCCCTCCCCCTCTCTGGCTCCTATCTTCTCTTCTACTCCCATATCCCTGGTTTCTTCTTTCAGATATCTCGGAGTGGTTCTTGATTCCTCTCTCTCATTCACAGAGCACATTTCATCTATTTCCCATCGATCGTTCTATCATCTCCATCAGATTCAGGCACTCCATCCATTCCTCTCCCCTGCCGCTTTGACCACACGCCTCTTTCTCCCTCAATATCACAAAAACTGACTATTGTAACTTCACCCTAGCTGGCCTTCCACAATATCACCTTCACAGACTTCAACTACTTCAAAATACAGCTGCTCGCATTTTCACCTTCTCCTCCCGCTTTGACCATGTCTCTCCACTCCTTGCCAGTCTTCACTGGTATCAGTTCGCTTCAGAATCCAATACAAGAGTGGAGGAGTGGCCTAGTGGTTGGGGCAAGGTACTTTGGGCCGGAAGGTCGGGGGTTCAAATCCCAATAGAGGACAGCAACCTTGGGCCGGAAGGACTGGGGTTTCTAGTCCCACAGGTGCTCCTTGTGGTCTTGGGTAAGCCACTTAACCCTCCATAGCCCATGTTCCCTGTAAAATAGTTCTCTGTGTGCTGTGCTTTCCTGTCTAATCAATGTGTTTATACCTCAAAAAAAAAATTTCCTGTCATGATTTGACAATTTCCAATCTGTAATCAAACCGCTGCTGATCACTGGAAGTAGCGGTATACAAATGTATACTAAATAAATAAATAAATAAGATACTCACATTTGTTTACAGAACCATTCACACCTCCAACCCTCAATATCTCACTGACCTACTTCATTGCCACACTCCCCATCATTTCCTGTGCTCAATACATACTTACAGTCTCGCCTTTCCCTCTGTTTTCCAGGCTCATATAGAACGTACATGACATTCTGATTTCTTCTTCTTGGGTCCCCCTCTTTGGAATTCCCTCGCTCACACACTTCACTCTGAATCTTTCACCAAATTCAAGGCCACACTAAAAACCCACTTTTTAAATAAAACTTTTATCTCACCAACTCTCCACCATAAATAATCCCAGTCTTTTTCCCTCTTCCCTCCCCATCTTCCTCCTGTTCCCATTCCTCTATCTACTGTACCTATCTATCTCTTCTTCTTTCTCTCTTTCCTGTTCTATATGATAATGGTGTTCCTTTTCCTGCAGCCCTTTGTATTGTTCACTGCTTTTATGCTTCGGCCTAAGCAGTTTATCAAAAACGGAATAAAGATTAAAAAAAAGATAGAGATGGCTGAGGGGAGATATGATAATGAATGGAACGGAACGGGTAAACGTAGATCGATTGTGTATGCCATCAAAAAGTAGAAAGACTAGGGGACATGCAACGAAGCTACAGTGTATCCTGTTTAAGACTAATAAGAAAAGATATTTTTTCACTCAGCATGTAATTAAACTCTGGAATTCGTTACTGGAGGATACAGAAAAAGCTGTTAGTGTAGCTGGGTTTAAAAAAGGCTTTGAAAAGTTCCTGGAGGAAAGGTCCATAAAACATTATTAAAGAGGACTCGGGGAAATCCATTGTTTGTCCCGGATCAAGCACTGTGGAACCTGTGTGCCTTTTGGGAATCTGCCAGGTACTTGTGACCTGGATTGGCCACCGTTGGAAACAGAATACTGGGCTTGATGGACCTTGGTCTAACCCAGTATGGCATTGCTTATGTTCTCTCTGGGGCTACTGACTAAGGTTTAAATTTAAACAAAAAGCTCTCTGGGGCTACTGACTTGGGTTTAAATTTAAATTAAAAGCTCTCTAGGGCTACTGACAGGATTAAATTTAAATTTGGGGCTGCTGACTGAAGTTTCAATTTAAATTGAAAGCTCACTGGGGCAAATGAACCCTGAGTTTTATTTTCAATTTTTATTTAACATTTTTTATACCGCTTTATGAGTTAGTCAAAGTGGTTTACACTGTAACTTAAACTTGGTAATGTACATTAAATAGGGACAATGATATCTTGGATTTTTTTAGGTAATGGAGGGTCAAGGATACAAGGAGTTCTAGTGGGAATCAAACTCTGGTTTCTTGGTTCCCATTAGGCTACCCCTCCATTCCACTCCACCCACTCCTGAGTGAGTTAGTAAATAAATCTGTGTATTAGAATCCAGTGTACCAACTTTAATCCAAAGATTTCCCTTTTCTCCAGGATTTAGAGAATTTCCCAGAAGTAAAGAAATACAAGTAGCCGTCCCTTTTGGTAGTCCTTCAAGACTTGAATATATTGGATGTATTGATCGTTATGTGCCCAAAAATGATCTGTGCTAAAGGGGAACAGTGACACAACCATCTTATTTATTCATCTAAAGGGGTGATATTTGTCCACTAAAAGTATAAATTAGACATCCAAGTGGCCCACACAAATAACAGGGACACAAGAGAGATGTCTAGCTTAGATGTTTCATGTTATATGGATATTCAGCAAGTGCTAGCTGAATGGATAGCAACGTCGAATAGACATGGATTTCAAAGTGTCAAGTCTTTCAACATCTACATTTCTTTATTTCTTTCTTAGGATGTGCTAACCATCGTTATGAAGAAATTCATCCAAAGTGGTGTACAACAAACTTACAGCAGCAAAATGACCACCATGTCAGCATAATAGACAATTAGAGATAAGCAATAATAGAAATTGATGATACAATGTCTGTAATGCGAACCTTAAAACAGTATAGTAGAATGTCAACTGTATGGTTGAATATCGACTTCTTCATATATGCACGAAAGGCTTAGAACACTGGCCACAAATACATACAATAACCCTGTTCAAAATGGGGAGGGGGGTTGTGCATGGCCTGGGTGAACGAAAAATCGACATGTATGTTCCTTATTTTTTGTTATTATAAACGACTGCTAATAATAAAATACATTAGTAGTTTATTACAGGACACCCAGATGACGAGATACATACAGTGACACTAACTGTTATTCGAAGAATGTAACTGTGTCCCTTCACCTGAAAAGCAAGCGAGCAGAATGGCTGAACTGACAGCCCTGGCAGTCCTCTTCATTTCGCTTTGCTCTCTTTCCACATAATGGCATTGATGAAGAAAACTAGCCTTGCTAATACAAGTGTAAATGAACTAGCTAAATGTGCCAACATATGATAAACAGGTACGTAGCATGTAAATGACTTCATTAGCCATTCACACACTAGGCACACAAAGGACCCCTACGCAGAAATTAAATTTAAAATGCACTTTAAGCGTTTTAAATTTAGCTTCTGCAAGGGTTGGGAGTGAAATGCTAGCATGCAGATCCGGCGTGCTGGGGGAAACTGTATTCTTGGCCTTTCAGCCACCTGGAAGTACTGCCCATATTATTTATATTTAAAGTGCTACCGGGCACATGCACATCTGTACAGATACATATGAGAGAGTCCCTGCTCCACAGAGCTTACAATCTAGTCAAGACAAACAAAAGATTCTAGGGCAATGTATTATAGAGAAATGGTCAGAATGTAAAAGCAACATCAAAAAGGTGAGTTTTAAGTCCGGATGTGAATATGGCTACAGAAGGGGCACGACACATCTACTCAGTCTGTTCCAGACAAGCGACACAGCAAGGTTGAAAGAAGTAAAAAGAAAATACCTATTTATCCTCCTCTTCTACCTTTCCAATGCAACCCCAAAATCTCTAAGCTGAGCTGGCTGTAAGAGAGACCCTTACCTTCCATCTGAGCACAGTCTAGCGATGCTCTGGTGCAGGCTTCCTGTGCTGATGTCAGGCTTGGTAGAAGTAAAGGCTCTCTCCTCTTTTCTTTTCCTGATGTTGCTAAGACAACTCAAAAACAGAAAGCTTATTTTACATTTTAGAAGCAATGCCCTGCAATTAGGAGGTTTGTTCTTCTTAAATCTACTTATAAAGGTTTCAGGGAAACCAATAGGGCTTTTTTGATCCTTCACAACCACCACTTTTCTTATGCAATAAAAATAAACAGCTCTCGGGGCTGTTCTAGGGGAAGGGTGGGGGGTAAATGGAGAAGGGAAAATCAGAGTGACTGGCGTAAGTCCTCAGTGATCACGCCTGCCCCCAACTTCACCTTCTTTTCCAGAATTGTGGTGGCTTGGACAGCAGTGGTCATTAAGGGGCATGTTAGGTCTTAACATGTGTTAATTAAGTTTTCATAAATATGCCCCTAAAGTATGTTTTACCAAACTGCATTAAGCTTTTGCAGCTAACGTGGTGTTTTTGGGCAAATAGCGCCATGTTAGCTACAAAAGCTATGGTCTATCTATTAGGGGCGTGCAGAGCATTTCCCCAGCAGACAGCACATTGAAAATTTATTTATTTAGACAGTTTTGTATACTGCCTTATCCTTTAATTAAAGCAGTCACAGCACAATTGGGGGATACATTTAACACACAGGGATATGAGACACATACATTAATGCTTATTATTTATTAACATTTTTTATATACTGCACTATACTTACAGGGAACATGGACAGTTAAGTGGCTTGCTCAAGACCACAAGGAGCATCTGTGGGACTAGAAACCCCAGTCCTTCTGGCCCAAGGTTGCTGTCCTCTAGTGGGATTTGAACCACTGACCTTCTGGCCTGAAGTACCTTGCCCCAACCACTAGGCTACTCCTCCCTTTCATGCAGTGAGCATGGCTCGATAGCACTGTGGATGCACATAATGCCATTCACTGAGGTGGTGTTAGCTTCACCCACGCGGTTTGCAACTTTGATGGTTACCACATACTGTTGATGCCCGTGGTAACTGCACATTGCAGACATACCCACTCTGGCAGTTATAATTTATAGTTTATTCACTTGATATACCGCAAATCAAAAATATGCAATATCTATGCAGTTTATAATAATTAAAGGAAAACACCTTAAGACATTACAAAGCAAAAAAAAAAAAAAAAGCAAAAAAAAAAGAAACAAAAGACACAAAAGGAAGGGTAAACAAATTTAGCCAGATAGCGGCGGCCCAAGGGGGGTGCGGGGCCATTTGCAGAGATTCATTGTGGGGCTCATTTGCATAAATATTTGCATAATGCTAACATGTACTAACTTTTAGTAAATACGTCTCTTAATGAGTGTCTGGATAAAGAAAGACTACCAGATTTCTACATTACTATACTCCAGTGCCAAGAGCCAGGCACATTAGGAAGTACTACAAACACTGCCCATTTAGAACCCGTAGCAAACCCGCTGTATCATAACAGCACTACTAGGACTCACAAAGCACCAAACCCTACCTATCAAAAGGCAACACGACAAATATTAAACCAATACATCTCAGAGAATACCAATACATCTCCTACTGGGGAAAGAGAACAAGTGGCACTGTCAAATAGAAACTACATAAACAGAATACCTCAGCTGGTTACACATGCAGAATATAGACCGTCACCAAACAAAGTACAAGGGATCACAATTTAGAAATAGAAGAACAATAATTAAATTAGGAACTCTAAAAGCCAAACTTGGAATGAACAACAACACTGAAGAAATAAAACTATTAATTAATTTCCTCTTGTACTAAACAAAATGCAAAGACGTTAACGACGCACGCTTCCCAAAGCTGACAGATTCCAGTTAATAAATTCAAAATAAAAAAGTATTTTTCTACCTTTTGTTGTTTGTGCATTTTATTTTTCAGTTGCAAATGCTCCAGTCACTTTCTTCTGGTTTCTTCATGTCTTCTGCCAACTCTCCATTGTCTGTTGTCCATTTGTCCTTTTTTCTCTCTTCTAGTTTTTTCCCATTCTCTCTCTACATCTGCTTTAACATACTGATCTTTCCCCTTTTGCTCTTTCCTCCATTTCTTTCTTTATCCTTTTTCATCCACTCAAATTTCACCCCTCCATCCACAATCCCCACTTACTCTCCCAATACCCAGCCAATCGTAGATTTTTCTTCCCTCCCACACAAAATATATTTTTTCCCCTCTCCATCCTCACTCCCCAGTCCCATCCCCTTCTAGTCCTCCCCCAACATCAGCTCCCTTCTAATTCCAGCCCCACCCAGCATCCACTCCCTTTTAGTCCCATTCTCCCATCCCCCCACATCAGCCCATTTCCAGTCCTAGTCCCCCCCATAAGCCCATCTCTAATCCTAGCCCACTATCAGCCATTTATAATCCTAGCCCCATCAGCCATTTCTAGTCCTATTCTAGCCCCCCATCAGCCTATTTCCAGTCCTAGCTCCCCCATCAGCCCATTTCCAGTACTATCCTAACCCCCATCAATCCATTTCCAGTCCAAGCCCTCCCCATCATCCCATTTCCAGTCCTAGCCCTCCCCATCAGCCCATTTCCAGTCCTAGCCCTCCCAACAGCCCATTTCCAGTCCAAGCACCCTATCAGCCCATTTCCAACCCAAGCTCCCCATCAATCCATTTCCATTCCAAGCACCCCCATCAGCCCATTTCCAGTCCTAGCCCTCCCCATCAGCCCATTTCCAGTCCTAGCCCTCCCATCAGCCCATTTCCAGTCCAAGCACCCCCATCAGCCCATTTCCAACCCAAGCTCCCCATCAGCCCATTTCCAGTCTTAGCTCCCCCATCAGCTATTTCCAGTCCTATCCTAGCCCATCCATCAGCCCATTTCCAGTCCAAGCCCCTCCCACTCAGCCCATTCAAAGTGCAAGTCCCCCCATCAGCCCATTTCCAGTCCTAGCTCCCCATCAGTTATTTCCATTCCTATCCTAGCCTCTCCATCAGCCCATTTCCAATCCTTGGCCCTTCATCAGCCCATTTCCAGTCCAAGCCCCCCCCCCCCACTTAGCCTATTTCCAGCCCTAGCCCCCCATCAGCTATTTCTAGTCCTAGCCCTCCCCCAAATGGCCCCGTGACTGTCCGACAGCCTTTAGGAGGCTCCCGGCAGGCCCCGACTCACTTCTGACAGCGCCGAAGTGAAGAGCACCATTTTTCTTCACTTCAGCAGCTGTGTTGTACTATAGGCCGCTGGCACACTGAGTGTTGGGAAACAGGAAGTTCCCTTTGACCTGGCATGCCTATAGTACAACACAGCTGCCGAAATGAAGAAAAACGGCACTCTTCACTTCGGCGCTGTCAGAGGTGAGCCGGAGCCTGCCGGGAGCCCTCAAAAGCCGACCCTGCTGCTGCTGCTGCCGCCGCCAATGCCAATTATATGAGATGTTGTTGGTGTGGGGCCCCCTGAAATGCGGGGCCCTGTGCGAACAACATTCTCGCACAATGGACGGGCCGGCCCTGCAGCCAGATTGATCCTTATCAGAATCAGTCAGATGGAAAAGCCTTTACAAATTTTTGGAAGGAGGACTCCAAATGAATATCAAGAGGTATACCATGATTATGGGCAAACAACAGAAAAGGAAGAAAGGCAGCAACTCTGCAAAAGGATCACAGAATGAACGCATACAATCCAGGAGATTTTGCTGTGACCATAAAGGAGAATAAGAAACTAAAACCAAAGAAAGAAAACAAGGAACTATGAAGTTATTTAAAGCAAAGACGATAACGAACTGGTAACCAGTGTTCAGTATGGAATAATGGAGTTACATGATCTGGGTTACAGGTTCCATAAAGGATTTTAGCAGTCAGTTTGTGGAATGACTAAAGCCAGAATCAAAGTGTGCAAGAAGAGCGATCCAAGGGAGACCGAAGTGAACATAATGAAAACAAAAGTAAAAATACCCTATGAACAACCCTTGAAACCTGTGGTAGAAAGCGAGTTACCTATCAAGGAAAACACCAAAGTGACATTTTACTTACCAGTTAATGTCCTTTCCTTGGGTCCTACTAGACCAGTCCAGACAAGTGGGTTGTGTTCCCCTATCAGCAGATTGGTGGAGTCAAAGAATGAGTGAAAAGCCCAGCTTTCAAAGGCATCACTCCCATACCTCTATTCGCCTCAGCTACCAGAGGTCTCTTCAGTATTTGTCCCAAAGCATATGAGAGAAACATGGTAAGCCTCACAGAACTTCAATCATGGGCAATAAGGAGTAATCAACAGTCGACAACTTTGTACAGGAAAGCATAAACAGGAAGATGAACCTGCAGAGCCAAGTATAAACATCATAGCAGACCCAAAGGCACCGCAAGAGAAGAACAAAGCAAATACAGTTTCAGGTGGGCCCGGGACTGATCTGGCAGGACTCAAGGAAAGGAGATTAACTGTAAACAGAAACTCACTATATCAAGGCCTCCCTCAACAAACCTTACACCCACTCCAGATGGTACAAAACACTACAGCATGCATCATAACAGACACCACAAGAGATGAACATATCACCCCTGTCCTACAACAACTGCACTGGCTCCCAATGGTAACAAGAGCAAAATTTAAAACAATCATGATTATCTTAAGATCATTCACCATCTCTCAACAGACGCACTACAACACATCATAACAAGAGATATCAGCAATAGACCAAGAAGGACCACTACTGACAACATGATCGGCACACCTACAGGATATCACAAGACTAAACAAATAACTTCAAAGAGAGTCCCATCACTACTGGCGTCCACTCTATGGAACTCCCTCCCAACAAGCCTGAGGATGATTCAGAAGCTGGCATGCAAGAAGAGCAGAGTCCAGAATCCAGAATCCAGAGATGAGGTACCTCCCTTGCCACAGGTCAAACAATGTTTCCTGGAAGAAGACAGAGAGTTAAGACAAGCATCACAATAGTGTGTGCTAAGGCCGCGGCAGCCCCAAAGGTGCATGTTAACTGTGCTTTTATTGGGAAGGAACATGCATTGTAGCCCCTTGGGCAGAATGTGCACTTGGATCGCATGAATACCAGGTGCACATTAGGTAAAAATAATACTAAAGCGTGCAGAAAATGGCAGGAAACCCCCACATTATGCCAACGGTCATCAGCAGTCCATTCCAGATTGCATCACAAGAAAACAGAATCAAGAGTCCCCAGTAAGGTCAATGATGAGGTCAAACCTTGGTACTCACGCCTTGAGAACCCCAGGCAGAGAATTTGTGCTGGGCTCATATCTACTACCCTGAAACAATTTCACTGGCTTTGCAGCACTGCGTTTAAGGTGGCTGACAAGCAGATTCCTCTGAGAGCCTTTTGAGATCTTCGAGAGAGATCAGGGGAGACAGAGGAGGAGGAGGAGGAGGAAGAGGGAGGGGGCACTGAGATTATACGAGGCTGTTGCACTCTTCCAGATCCTTCCAATTTTCAGCTGCTCATCAGGCTCTTATCATGATAAGAGCGTGGAGCTGAACCAACTTTCCTTCCTCCTATGGTTATTGAAAAGACTACAGTACAGTGGTTGTTCACGCGTGTTTAATCAATCTTTTCCTCTCAATCCTCAGATTTTCTTCAGAGAGGAGAAAATCCATCCACCACTTGCTGGAGACAAAGAAATACTGAAGAGACCTCTGGTGACTGAGGCGAATAGAGGTATGGGAGTGATGTCGTTGAAACCTCGGCTTTTCATTGGTTCTTTGCTTCCACCAATCTGCTGGTTAGGGAAACACAACCCACTTGTCTGGACTAGTCTAGCATGACGATATGGAAAAACATGGTTTCTGCAGATAATAGCCAGCGATTTTCTCTGTTAACGTGACCTGGTAGTGCATGCTATCTGGTATGATAGTGCAGGAGCATGTTTACTAAGCTTGCCAACTAAGTGTGGTATCAAAGAATCTAGAGAGAACCACTCCCTCCCCCTGTTCTTCAATCTTGGGTGGGGCCACCTCTTTCTCTAGGGTCAGGTTTACTAGTTATAATTGATCCATGTTAAAATAATTAGTTGTCTCTCACTGCAGCCCATTCGCTACTTAAGTATTTTAAGATTGCTTTACTTTATTCCTCTGTGAATATTGTGACTTGGCCCCTGTTACCGTGTGGACTGGGAAAGGCAATCGACTTCCTTGATGTCAAATACTTGTTTTCTTTCTATCAGTCTTCTGCTACTTTCATTCAAGTGTTACTGTATCTTGCTTATTCTAGATTCTGTAGCATTTAATAACATTTTTCAAAACTCTTCCCCTTGAGAGATCAACATTAGGAATTTTTTTAGGGCAGGGGGAGGGTTTGTGTTCTGTGCTTATTCTGGTGGGGTCGGGAGGAGGCTCTGTACTTTTGTTTGGGTAGTGGAAGAACTGGGACTCATAGGGCCCTGTGTAAACCTTTGAGGATGGGCCCCTCTTATTTTTCTCACCTTAGCCCTGCCTCCATGCAAGGAACAGAGAAAATGCATACTATTTAACTGTTATAACATTTAGGACCCAATATTCAGAGATGGAAGCTAGCGCGGAACAGTAAACCCGGATACTGAATGCCAGGGTCATATTCAGCCCTGTCATTGAATATCCGCATTAGCTGCTCCTGGCTTTCACTACATATTGCTAACCGGGCAGTAACTCAATATTGCCACTGACCAGTTAGCAATCAGCATTGCCTCTGCTCTGGAACATCTCCAACATCTACAAGTCTTGTCTTACTAATCTGTTATTTTTTTTGAAGGTGTAAATAAACAGGAAGACAAAGGTGAGTTGGTTGATATAATGTATCTGGATTTTCAGAAAGTCCTTGACAAGGTCCCTCACGAGAAACTCTTGGCGAAATTAAAAAGTCATTGGATAAGAGACAGTGCACTATTGTGGATAAGGAACTGATAAAAAGCAGAGGGTAGGGCTTAACCGTCAATTATCCCAATGGAGAAAGGAGAATAGTGGAATACCCCAGAGATCTGTGCTGGGTCCGGTGCTTTTTAACGTATTCGTAAATGACCTGGAAATGGGAATAATGAGAACATAAGAACATAAGATATGCCATACTGGGTCAGATCAAGGTCCATCAAGCCCAGTATCCTGTTTCCAACAGTGGCAAATCTAGGTCATAACTACCTAGCAGTTTCCCCAAAAGACACAGGTTCCACAATGCTTGTACTGGGTCAAGCAGTGATATCCTGGTTCCTTTTAATAATGGTTTATGGATCTTTCCTCCAGGAACTTGTCCAAACCTTTCTAAACCGAGCTACACTAACAGCTTTTACTACATCCTCTGGTAACAAATTCCAGAGTTTGATTACACGTTGAGTGAAAAAATATTTAGTCTTATTAGTCTTAAATAGGCTACCCTGTAGCTTCATTGCTTGTCCCCTAGTCATTCTATATTTTGATGACGTAAACAATCAATCTACGTTTACCCATTCCACTCCATACATTAATTTATAGATCTCTATCATATCTCCCCTCAGCCGTCTCTTTTCCAGGTTGAAGAGCCTTAACCTTTTTAACCTCTCTTCATAGGGGAATCCTTCCATCCCCTTTACCATTTTGGTGGCTCTTCTCTGTACCTTTTCTAATAACACTATAACCTTTTTAAGATACGGCGACCAGAATTGCACACAATATTCAAGGTATGGTCGCACCATGGAATCATACAAAGGCATTATAATATCCTTTGTTTTTATTTTCCATTCCATTCCTTATGATACCTAGCATTCTATTTGCTCTCTTGGCTGCCGCTGCATGCTGGGCAGAGGGTTTTAACATATCATCCACGAAGACGCCTAAATCTTTTTCCTGGGTAGTGGTTCCTAATGTGCAACCTTGCATTGTGTAACCATAGTTTGGGTTGTACTTTCCTAGTTGCATAACTTTGCACTTGTCCACATTAAATTTCATCTGCCATTTGGATGCACAGTCTTCCAATTTATCAAGACCCTCTTGCAATTTTCCACAATCCTCTTGGGTGTTAACAGCTTTAAATAGTTTTGTGTCATCTGCAAATTTGATAACCTCACTCATTATTCCCATTTCCAGGTCATTTATGATATGTTAAAAAGCAACGGACGCAGCACAGATCCCTGGGGTACTCCTCTATAAACCTTTCTCCATTGAGAAAATTGGCCATTTAGCCCTACCCTCTGTTTTCTATCTTTTAACCAGTCCCTGATCCACAATAGTACACTGCCTCCTATCCCATGACTTTTTAGTTTTGCCAAAAGTCTCTGATGAGGGACCTTGTCAAAGACTTTCTGAAAGTCCAGATACACTATATTCAACCGACTCGCCTTTGTCTACCTGTGTATTCACACCTTCAAAAAAACACAACAGATTAGTAAGACAAGACCTTCCTTGGCTAAAGCCATGTTGACTATTTCCCATTAAGCCATGACTCTCTACTTGTTCAGTAATTTTGTTCTTTATGATGGTTTCTACCATTTTTCCCAGTACTGACATCAGTCTCACCGGTCTGTAGTTTCCCGGATCATCCCTGGAACCCTTTTTAAAAATTGGTGTTGCATTGCCCATCCTCCAATCTTCAGGTATTACAGATGATATTAATGATAGCTCACAGATTACTAATAGTAGGTCTGCAATCTCATATTTCAGTTCTTTCAACACCCTTGAATGCATACGATCTGGTCCAGGTGATTTGCTGCTCTTCAGTTTATCAAATAGTTGTAATACATCTTCCCGGTGTATCGATATTTCTTTCAGTTCTTCTGCAGTATCACCTTTAAATACCACTTCAGTCATGGGTAACATCCCTACATCTTCCTCAGTAAAGGCCGAAGCAAAGAATTCATTCAGTCTCTCCGCTATGGCCTTGTCGTCTCTTAGTGCCCCTTTTACTCCTCTATCATCTAATGGTCCAACTGACTCTCTCACAGGTTTTTTTGCTATGAATGTACTTGAAAAAGTCTTTATTATGCGTTTTTGCTTCCATCCACAGCAAGTTTCTTTCTCAAATTCTCTCTTTGCCTGCCTTATCAATGCCTTGCACCTAACTTGCCAGTGCTTGTACTGTTTCCAGTCTTCATTTGACTCTTTTTTTCCATTTGCTGAAAGATGCTTTTTAGCAACAGCCTCTCTGATCTCACCTTTAAACCATGCTGGCAGTTTTTTAGACTTCCTTCCACTTTTCTTAAAGCGTGGAATACAGCTGGTCTGGGCTTCCAAGGTAGTATTTTTAAACAACACCCAAGCTTGATGTATGTCTTTAACCTTTGCTACTGTTCCTTTTAGTTTTTTCTTAACTATTTTCCTCATTTTATCATAGTCTCCCTTTCGAAAGATAAAAGGTAGTACTGTGGATTTCCTTTCCATCCCTCCTCCATTAATTAAATCAAAGGTGATCATGTTATGATCACTATTGCCAAGTGGCCCCAACACCCTTATCTCTTGCACCAGATGTTGTGTTCCACTAAGGACTAGGTCCAAAGTGGCTTCCCCTTTGGTCAGTTCATGAACCAGCTACTCCAAGAAGCAGTCATTTATTTCATCTAGAAACTTTATCTCCCTAGCATGTCCTGCCGTTACACTGACCCAGTCAATACCAGGGTAATTGAAATCACCCATTATTATTACTGTGCTGTAACTTTTGTTAACTTTCCTGATTTCTTTGAGCATTTCATCATCCATTTGTTCATTCTGGCCAGGCGGTTGATAGTATACCCCCACTGCCATCGTCTTCCCCTTTTTACATGGAATTTAAATCCATAGAGATTCTATAGTGAATTTTGTTTCCTGCAAAACTTTAATCCTTTGTGACTCAATGCCCTCTCTAACATAGAGCGCAACCTCTCCACCAATTTGATCGGCTCTGTCATTACGATATAGTTTGTACCCAGGTATTACAATGTCCCACTGGTTGTCCTTCTTACACCATGTCTCTGTGATAGCAATCATATCTAACTTTTCATTTAGTGCTATATGTTCTAACTCTCCCATCTTATTATTTTAGACTGCTAGCATTTGCATTCAAGCATCTTAGAGACTGTATTTTATTCATATTAATCTGGTTTTCTATAGACAGGGGTAATTTGGAATCTTTAAGCTCTGTCTGTTCCGTACTCAAGGGCATTTGGGCTACTTTTGTCTTTGTTGGAACCTCTCTGCTGATATGCCCTAACTTCATTCTTTTGGCAGTATCCTTCAAGGATACATTGTTCTGAACCATGCACCTCTTGGGCAACTGTCGGCTCTCCCCTATTATCTAGTTTAAAAGCTGCTCTATCTCCTTTTTAAATGCTAATGGCAGCAATCTGGTTCCATCCCGGTTAATGTGAAGCCCATCCCTTCAGAAGAGCCCCTCCTTTTTCCAGAATGTTCCCCAGTTCCTAACAAATCTAAAACCCTCATCCTTGCACCATCATCTCATCCATGCAATGAGACTCCGGAGCTCTGCCTGACTTTTGCGTCCTGCATGTGGAATGGGAAGCATTTTGGGGTGGGGTAATCAAATTTTCAGATGACACAAAATTATTCAAAGTTGTTAAAACCCATAAGGATTGTGAAAAATTGTTAGAGGACCTTGAAAAATTGGAAGACTGGGCATCCAAATGGCAGATTAAATTTAATGTGGACAAGTGCAAAGTAATGCACCTAGGAAAGGACAACCCAAACTATGGTTACACCATGCAAGTTTCCACATTACGAACCACCACCCAGGAAAAAGATTTAGGCGTCATCGTGGATAACATATTGAAACCCTCTGCCCAGTGTGCAGTTGCGACCAAGAAAGCAAATAGAATGCTAGGAATCATAAGTAAAGGAATGGAGAATAAACCCAAGAATGTTATAATTCCTCTGTATCATTCCATGGTGCGACCGCACCTTGAATATTGTGTGCAATTCTGGTCGCCGTATCTTAAAAAGGATATAGCGTTATTAGAGAAGGTACAGAGAAGAGCCACCAAAATGGTAAAGGGGATGGAAGGATATCCCTATGAAGAGAGGCTAAAAAGGTTAGGGCTCTTCAACCTGGAAAAGAGACGGCTGAGGGAAGATATGATAGAGGTCTATAAATTAATGAATGGAGTGGAACGGGTAAACGTAGATAGATTGTTTATGACATCAAAATAAAGAATGACTAGGGGACGAGCAATGAAGCTACAATGTAGCCTGTTTAAGACTAATAAGAGTTTTTCACTCAACGTGTAATCAAACTCTGGAATTCGTTACCGGAGGATGTAGTAAAAGCTGTTAGTGTAGCCGAGTTTAACAAGGATTTGTACAAGTTCCTGGAGGAAAGGCCCATAAACCATTATTAAAGGGGACCCAGGAAATCCACTGTTTGCCCTAATACAAGCATTGTGGAACCCGTATCTTTTGGGGAAACTGCTAGGTACTTGTAACCTAGATTGGCCACTGTTGGAAATAGGATACTGGGCTTGATTGAACTTGGTCTGACCCAGTATGGCATCTCTTATGTTGATGTCTCAATGCCAACCGCTTAGCATCAGGGCATGAAGAGCCAACAGCCATGGATATTCAGCGCGATTAACATGGTTAGCCGCTTTGAATATCGGGCCCTTATTTCTTAAGTTAGTCCTGAAGAATCCCCTAGCCAGTTTGGTGTCAGGATATGTATGGGATAGATTGTGAATAGCATTCATTGCATTCAAATCTATGGCTATCCTGAAAACCAGACTGTCTAGAGGGTACTCTGGAATCAGCTCGAGAAATACTGTAATAAAGGAGAGGACAGTACCTCAGTCTATACTTGTAAACCTAATTCTGTCAACAAAATGTTCCCCGGTAGTAACAGCAACATACAAAATAAATTCTCCACAACCAGTCACTCTGTGAAACAAGGCAATATAAATCCAGGAAAAAAGCATTATACAGAGTCACAAATGGTGGCCTGCCTGCCTCATCACAACAGCGCTATATGCTAGAACTTTAAAACAATCCAACCTATAAATAATAGGTACATTAATACTTTTCCTACTGCTAGACAGACACATCTAGATTACTGCAAACAGAGGAAAACAAAATATTTTTAGTTACCCGGGGGCTGCCCCATCAGTGCCCCGATGGAGAAAGCCAGTGTAGCACCATCCCCCCAAGCCAGCGATTCGGGCCTCGGACATGGAAGTGAACTGGTTGCCACAGGGCAGGAAGAGGAGGCATCAGCAGGAATGAGGGTAGGGGGAGAGACCGTGATTGCAGCAGCCAGGAGTAAGCCAGTATTAAAAAAAAAAAAAAAAGAGAAAAGCTTGCAGTGATTGTAGAGGTAGGAGTATGGGTCCGGGTCCGGGTCTGGGTCCATGCTGCTCCACCTCCCCTCTCCCACCACAAGCAGTATGACAGAGTCAGGAAGAGGAGCTGCCCAGAGATTTAGGCTGCATCAGATGGTGCTGAACTGAAGCCACGCCCCTCCAGTTTTCTAAAAGGGAGTGTGGCCCATTAAATGAAGGGAGAGAGTGAAAGCTCTGAATAGCTCCCCCTCCTCCCCACGGCCTGCAACACTGGAGCCAAGCCAGTAGTGGCCAGGAGTAAGAAGGAAGTCTGCCAAAGTCCCTACTAGAAAAGGCGCAGAAGACTGAAGATTATGCCATCCTGAAAGCAAGCCAACTTGGACTGTGATGTTCCTACACCCCCACCCAGAGCAGCCAGGCAAAGGAAAAGCCACTGTAGACCTGGAAGAGAAAGGGATAGGAGACTGGAGGTGCAGTAGACATTCTCTCACCTCTACCCGAAGAGGAAGAGTAACTTCAGCAACCATGTTTGGAAGCACAGAAGATGATTGACAGGCATGTGTAGCTTAGAGCCTGCCACAGGAGAACATAGAGGGCACATGCAAGCATATTCTGAAGAAAAGGCACATTGACAGAAGATCAAAGGGTCCATGTGCCCAGAGCAAGGCAGAGGAATAAGCAAGAAAGCTGAGAGAGACACTCCCAGAGAGTCAGAAAGAAATTTAGAGTTGAGTTAGAGTAACAGATCAGCCGCAGAGGGAGAACAGCCAAGCCAGAGGAAAAATAGATCCTGTGAAGGGCAATCAGTGAGCTTGGAAGAATCAGACTGCCAGAAGGTAGGCACTGGGCAAAGTGCTGACAGAAGCAGACAGTAAAAGCAAGGAGAGAGAGAAATACAGACGGACCAGTGGCTGCTGAAGGCAGGAACAGACCAACGGGCCAGATACAGAGGGACACCCAAGTCTGGAACTCCAGCTTGAAAAGAGAGAGAGACAAGCTGAGGAAGATGCCAGTGAAGAACTATCACAGGAAGCTGAACTGAGCAGAGAAGGAAAGCTGAGAAGAGACAGACCTCGGAGCCAGTCTGCAGCTAGAGCTGTACTGGAGAGTGCCAGCCAGTCCCATGAGGCCTGCCTGCAGACCGGAGCAGCCACTGGAGAGCCAGGAGAGGCCACAGCTGCGTCGAAGCTACTGAATTTATGGTGAGCTGCAAAAGACTCTGAGAGCCCCTGACCACAGGACAGTGGCTGCAAACTTTATAAGTCTACAGCCTACTGGGGACAAAAGTAACGGAGACTCTAGTAACATAGAGCACTCTAGTTTTGTTTTATGCCCAGTTTATCTAAAATACAATTCAGAGACAGTGCACACACCAAGTCTAAGCCTACTTACTGGTTAGGGCCTACAGAGGGCTTATATTAATTTTGTAGAAAGTCAGGTGCTCTGAGGGACAAATGGGTATGACTGCTCACAGCACGGTAGCACTGCAGACCATCTAGGACATCCCAAATCACCCATCAGACCAGGACATTCACCAAGCAGTGGAAACTATGCATCAAAGATGCCCAGCAGTGAGACCTAAGCCTGCAGCATTATATTACTGGTCAGAACACTAATTTAATTGGGCTCAATTAACACATTTGGGGGTGCACACTGAACTGGGGAGGGGGTTGCAGGAATACAGACCCTATCATTAAGGTTATGCTGCACAAATAATTTGGCAGGTGACAGCTGAGATATATTTGACTTTATATCCCCTTCAAAGAATGGGAAGAGGGTTGCTTACAAGGTGCATTGAGAAAGAGAAAATTTGATGACCGAGTTTATCCTGGTGAAACTAAGGGGTATGTTTACTAAAACCCCGCTAATGTGCACGGCCCGCTAGTGTGCGGGTGCCATATAAGGAGTGGGCGTTTCTTTCTGAAAAAGCAAAACCGGGATTTAAATATGTGCTAAGGTATGCGGTGCCCATGTGCGCCCCGCACATTAGCGCATGAGAAAGCTGCGCGGGAGGCATAAGTGGTGCGCTGATGTGCAAGCAGAAAAGCAGAGCCACAGCACAATGGTTAAGACACTTGCCAATGGTGCAGGAATCAGGGGTTCAATCCCCCACAGTACCCAATGAAGATGGCTGGCTGAGGCATTACTTTAGGAGCCAGTTTAATATTGGGCGGCAGAAGGCGGCGCGCTGATGGACATAAGGAGATGTGCTATTGCTTTAGGAGGCATTTTAATATTGGGCGGCATAAGGCGGCGCGCTGATGTACAAACACAGGAACAGAGCCACAGCACAATGGTTAAGACACTGACCAATGGTACAGGGATCAGGGGTTCAATCCCTCACAGTGCCCAATGAACAAGGCTGGCTGAGGCATTACATATTACAGGGAAGATTGCTTTAGGAGGCATTTTATTTTTATTTTAATTATCACTACTAGCAAACGCACTCTCAAAGCGTGTTAACATAAGGCGCCCCATAAGGCACATTTTAAAGTGCACTGTCCGCCAAGGCACCCTAGAATGTTGCTTATAGGGCGCTTTATAGGGTGCCGTATGAGGTACCGCAAGGTCAGAGTACTGTTTCTGATGGCAGCACTGTGCAGTTTAAGGAATGAAAAGCATAAGTAGGTGCGCTGACATGCAAGGAGGAGCAGCAGTGGAGCACAATGGTTAAGGCACTGACTGCTGATACAGGGGTCATGAGTTTGTTCCCCAGTGTGCCTAATACATAAGGCTGGATGAGGCATCAGCATTGCAATGTCCTAGACATCAAAAGGGTACATAGAATTTCTCACAATCCCTCTCGATTCCCACCACCACCAAAAAGTTGTCTAATAGACCACATTTTGGTGGTGGTGAGAAGTGAGGAGGAATGTGACAAAGTCTATCTACCCTTTTGATGTCTAGGACATCTGTACCTTGCCCACTCACAATCTTAAATGACAGAGGTGTACGGCAGGGGTCTCCAAATCCAGTCCTGTAGGGCCACAAACCAGTCAGGTTGGCAGGATATCTCTAATGCATGTATATATCATGCATATTCATTAGGGCTATCCCAAAAGCCTGCCAGGATTGCGGCCCTCCAGGACAGGTTTGGACACCCCTGCCTTATGGGTACAGTACGCTGAGGATGATTTTGCTGGCAGCAAAAATGTACATTAAAAAGAGAAAATGCTTTGGACAGCCCTGTTAAATAACCCCACTGAGGGTTTGAACCCATGACCTCTAGCACCACAGGCAGTGAAGTAACCATTGTGCTATAGCCCTATAGCTGCTAGCAAGCCCCTGGCTGGCTGCAGAGGGAGTACATGTCACCACACAGACAGTCTGCTGTGGTCACCAGGATAGGGTTAGCCCACCTGTACCCATGATGCACTGCACATGCAAATCAGCTGTCCACAGATAAACACAAGATGGGGAATGCACCCCCACAGCACCTCGGCCTGGTAGGGGGAAGTGACCATGTGCACCCCCACAGCACCTCGGCCTGGTAGGGGGTACTGACCGTGTATTTTACTGGCACAGAGTAGCTACACACCGTCACATTGTGCGGGTACTGTGCTCACCCTGAGGGGGCGGTGAGATGCCCAGCACCAGGTCCACAGCACCTACCATTGCTAAAAGAGGCCGTGCTGGAGGTCCAAAGCAGTGTTAATCTGTGAGATAGGTAGTTTTTGCAGAACCACCTTAGATATCTCAGTCAAGTGTAGCTCCCATGGATCTCTAGGTGGGCAAGTACCACCACCACCCTCCTCCAGGACTGAGGGTGGCAAACAGGGTCTCCTATCAACATATCCACATTCTACCTCCCTGCAATGGTGGCAGTAGAGGAGACCATCACCCCCAGTCCTGCTGGGGAACATACACCCTACAGGGCAATAAATGCAGCTCTGCACACATCCATAACACAATAGCAGACAGACTGTAGGCCTGGATATGCTATGCTGCACCCCACCACTAACTAATATTCTCCTGCAGCAAGCCTTCAGCCACTGCAAGCCACTCCATCAAGACACATACCAGCTGCAAACAGTCTGCTAGCTAGTTCATAGTGCATGTTCCCAGGGGAAATGCATGCACCCAGAACTGGGATGCCAGCATACACAACAAGCAGATAAATCAGTGACTGGGCCCCAAAAGGAAACCCATAAATATCACATGAGAAAAATACTATATAGCACTATGGGGGTGCCTAGCCATGCTGTCGTCACTGCACAGTCAGGGTGAGAGTGATCCCCCAGAAGGACATACTGAGGTCACCCTGTCTGTGTAGATGGTGGCCGGGCACTACAATGTCCCAGCCAGTGCCCTATGCCCTGTGCAGATGCATCCTGGCCAGGTCACCCTGTCCGGGCTATACCCATGGTACCTTGCTCCTCATTATGCACATTGGCAGGCCAATACTGGCAACAGTGCTGGCAGTGTGGGCTGTGGAAGGTGTTTGCAGCCACCACACACTGTATAGACAGACACACACTCCCACACCTATGCCAGCATTGTGCTACTATAGAGGAGTTTAGCAGCCCTGCCCATCACACCAGTCCTGGGCACAGTACAGGCATGGATATGCTACGCAATACTGTTGGGGGTCACTCCCCAGGGTGGTAAACACTGTCAGAGACCAGACCTGAAGCACACACCGCAGACATCAGAAAGATTGTTATGATGGAGCTCAATGAGCAAACTGTGCTTAACGTAGGACTTGCTATCTGCCAGTAATCATAGGAAACGTTTGATAGGTGTGTACCGTATACCCAGGTGTAGGGTGGCATTGCTAAGGTATGCAAGTGCTAGTATTGGGAGATGCACGCAGGGCCCAATGTCCTGCCTCTCCAGGAGGCATTAGCCAATGGGGCCTGTGGGTGTGGGTGTGGGTGTGTCTGGCCCTGTTGGCTGCTGCTTTACGGCAGAGGTTCTCAACTCCAGTCCTGGTGTGCCAAACACTGTTCGGGTTTTCATGCTGTCCCTCATGAATATGCATGGGATACATCTGCATACCATGGGGGTGGTGCATAGATATGCAGCACAGGCATCTTTATTAGAGGCAGCATGGAACCTGAATGGTGTTTGGCCCTCCTGGACTGCATTTGGGGGATTCTGCCGTAGGTAATGCACATTTCTATGCTGTTTGTGCTGTGTAGGGTAAAATAGAGGTTTTTGACCCATGCGTATGGTCTCAGCAATAATGGTTCAGTCTTTACTACCATGATTTCTTCATGGGTAAAATAAGGGGACTGGGATGCCAGGAGCCCCAGCTGGGATTCAAACCTGTGATCTTCTGGTTCTAAAGGCACTGGCTTGGTCCACTGCACCACCGTCTTAGCACAAAAACAGTGCATTCCCTGGGGAGTCCATGGCTGTTTGTCAGACAGGGCCTGTCTGTTGGAGGGCACTGCACCCACATTAAGGGGGCTAGGCCACCTCTTGCCTGTGGGCAGCAGCCACTGCCCCCTCCACCAACGGTACCCCTCCGCCACCATGCTGACATGGCCTTATATTGCTGACAGCATCACAGCTAAATGATATGTGGCCCTCCAGGACTGCATTGAGGGGACTGTGGTCTATGTAATGCGCATGTTTCTGGTGTCTGTGCTCTGTAGGGTAAAATAGAGGTGTTTGGACCATGCTTATGTTATCTGCAAAAAAGGTTGGTCTTTACTATCATGGTTTAGTGGTGGGTAAAATATGGGGATTGGGTTTGCAGGAGCCCCAGCTGGGACTTGAACTGGTGATTTTTGGCTCCTGAACACACTGTCTGTGTTCAATGCACCACATTGTGGCCACAGACACAGTGCAGTCCCTGGAGATAGGAAACCTGGCCACAGGAGTCATAAACCCTGCTCTGGAAAATTTCACTGTGGGATCATTCACCTTATATGGGGACGGAGCGTAGAAAATAATATTTATTATTTTTACGCTCCGTCCCCATACAAGGTGAATGATCCCACAGTGAAATTGTGAAGAGCAGGGTCATAAACCCTGCTCTGCACAATTTCACTGTGGGATCATTCACCTTGTATGGGGACGGAGCGTAGACCCTTCTAGAATTCATATTTATTTTTTGGGGCTTTCTTGGGAGTGATTTCTGATGTTTTCCATGACTATCACTATTGCCCAGCTGGATTATAATTTATTAGAATTTTGTTGTGGTCATTTTCAATTTTTATTTGCTATTTTGTTCTGTGCACATGTATCACACTGCTCACGTTTTGTAGGTTTCCCTCGTTTTGCTGTACATTGCTGACAGAAATGGTTTCTTTTCCCTTTAAATCGGCTCTAACGCGAGGTTTTCACTCGCGGTATTTTTTTAGTTGAATTTCAGCCCCGCTCCTGTGCGGGGAGCCTCTCCCCTCCCACTCTCCACCCATTGACCCCGTCCCTCCGCCCCTCGGGAGCCTTCCTCCGCCCTCAGAATGCCTTTCCACGCCTCTATCGCACATCAGCGCGCCGTGCACTTGTGCGGGCCCGTTAGTGCAGCGCGCATGTGTGCAGGGCACAAAAACGCACTATTAGCTTGCGCTAAGGTACCTTAGCGCACGCTCAAGTGCGCCCCGCACAATTGCGCGGTTTAGTAAACATACCCCTAAATGTAAATTGTTGGCAAATTGAAAGCAATGGTACCTTAAACCAGTTATTACTGTGATTTCCATTTGCTTGAATTGCTTATATGCTTTTTAACAATTTGGTTCTCTAATTCTTATTCACCTACGTCACCTCAACAAATAAATAGTACTTTAATCAGATATCTCACTTCTGTCTGTGTTGGTCAATGGTGCGACCGCACCTTTAGTATTGTGTGCAGTTCTGGTCGCCGTATCTTAAAAAGAATATAGCGTTATTAGAAAAGGTACAGAGAAGAGCCACCAAAATGGTAAATGGGACGGAAGAATACCCCTATGAAGAGAGGCCAAAAAGATTAGGGCTCTTCAACCTGGAAAAGAGACGGCTGAGGGGAGATATGATAGAAGTCTATAAATTAATGAATGGAGTGAAATGGGTAAATGTAGATCAGTTGTTTACGTTATCAGAATATAGAAAGACTAGGGGACATGCAATGAAGCTCAGGGTAACCTATTTAAGACTAATAAGAGAATATATTTTTTCACTCAACATGTAATCAAACTCTGGAATTTGTTACCGGAGGATGTAGTAAAAGCTGTTAGTGTAGCTGTGTTTAAAAAAGGTTTGGACAAGTTCCTGGAGGAAAAGTCCATAAACCATTATTAAAAGGGACCCAGGATATCACTGCTTGACCCATTGTGGAACCTGTGTCTTTTGGGGAAACTACTAGGTACTTATGACCTAGATTGGCCACTGTTGGAAACAGGATACTGGGCTTGATGGACCTTGGTCTGACCCAGTACAGCATATCTCATGTTCTTATGTTTGGTATTTCCCACTGTTATAGTACATATAGTAAATGATGGCAGATAAAGACCAGTATGGTCCATCTAGTCTGCCCAGCAATATGGCAGGAGTAGGTGCACCCCTTCCCATGTCTTTGTTAAGGGGTGCACCCACCAGGAGCAGGTGCACCCCTCCCCATATCTTTGTTTAGGGATGAACCCACCACTCCTCCCCCCATCGCTCCATGTAGGACACCCCTATTTGTTGAGAAATTAGATGGTTCAGTTTATTTAGATTTAATCTTGTTGCTGTAAAGTGATCCACTGTGTCTGTCCCATGCCATTTTGAATTCTATCACTGTATTTGCCCCTACCACCTCCATCAGGAGGGCATTCCAACCATCCACCACCCTTTCAATGAAAAAGTATTTCCTGACATTGCCTTTCAATTTACCACCTTGCAGCTTCATGTCATGCCCTCTAGTTTTACAGCTTCCCTGTCTCTGGAAGAGGTTTGTTTGTTCATTATTTCTCTTTAAGTATTTAAAGGTCTGAATCATATCTCCCCTATCCCTCCTCTCCTCCAAAGTTTACATATTTAGGTCTTCAAGTCTCTTCTCATAAGGCTTCTGACACAGGCTCCAAATCATTTTGGTTGCCTTCCTCTGAACAGCTTCCATTCTTTTTACATCCTTTGCAAGATACGGTCTCCAAAACTGAACACAGTATTCCAAGTGAGGCCTCACCAGAGACTTATACAGTGGCACTAGTACCCCTTCCTTTCTATTGGTAATTCCTATTTGAATGCAGCCCAACATCCTCCTGGCTTTTGCCACCACCTTGTCGCAATGTTTTGCCACCTTGAGCTCTACAGAAATAATCACACCGATGTCTTTCTTCTGCTCTGTGCACACCAACCTCTCACCCCCTATCGTGTACATTTCCCTTGGATTTGTGCTACCCAAGTGCATGACACTGCACTTCTTTGCATTAAATCTTAATTGCCAAGCATTAGACCATTCTTCTAGCTTTTGTAGATCTTTCCTCATGTTAAGCACTCCTACGGGGGAGTCCACTCTGTTGCAAATTTTCGTGTCATCTGCAAAAAGACATGTGGAATGCAAGGGAAGAACGTGTAAACTATACTTTATTTCATTATTCAACTTCAGCCATTGGCCCGACACAGGCCGTGTTTTGTGAAGCCTTCCTCAGGGGCTTAAAATGGCTAAAAACAATCATAAAACATATTAAAAGAACAAGATAAAGAATTAATACATAAGGACCAAACAAACACCGACATAAATAAATGAAACTAATCTGCAAACTTAGTCTATGCCTTGTACACATGGGTTTGGTCATTGCATGTGGATTTGTGCTCTTTTTGTTGGACTACTATCAACAGCATGTTTTCTCCATGGAAGGATGTTCTCAGCTTTGGGGAGGATGCTCTAGAGAAATTTCTTCCATGGGATGCTCTATCATTGGATATAGATGATGAAACTGATAATGTGTTGAACCAGTGGGAGGATGTGGTATGACTTACTCAAAGACAGGTTTATTTATATTCTCTTATATACTGTGCTATTCTGCATCAGTGTGGTTTACATTGAACAAACTGAAATTACATTGAACAGGGCATTATAACTTGGAGATAACTATTTTACAGAGAACATGGGCTATGGAGGGTTAAGTGACTTGCCCAAGACCACAAGGAGCACCTGTGGGACTAGAAACCCCAGTCCTTTTGGCCCAAGGTTGCTGTCCTCTAGTGGGATTTGAACCCCTGACCTTCCAGCTTGAAGTACCTTGCCCCAACCACTAGGCCACTCCTCCACTCCACAGGCTAAAGAAGAAATGCATGTGATTTACCTCCTCGAATGCCGTAAATCCAAAATGATTCCTCGAGGACTGAGAATGAACAAGGCACCAGGTTTATATCAAAATGAGGAGGGATTTGTTAAGTGTTGGAATGCTATTTTAAATAAATGTTCGTTGGATCTTATGATTTTATTAATTAGTACAGCTAACAAGAAATCGGAGCTATATAAAGTAGAGTTGGATGAGAAGCTTATTGCTCTAAGAGGGTGTGATAATAATTTTACTAAAGTTCATAAAGATTACACAGGTACACTACCAAAAATCTGCCTCCAGTTTTGCAACTGATTCCTATAGATTTTGGGGTGCTGAATCCAGGAAAAATAGCCAAAATGTTCCATCACGTCACGTTTTCTTGCAAAATTAGATTTCTTACCCATATAAGGAATGTTCACATAATTTCTTTTTAGCCGACTGCAGTTTATTTTCTTGGCCCAAAATAGAGGTTGTAATGGTTAACTAACTAGAAACACTCCCTCATGATATTTTAGAGTGTTTTGTATTCATTTTATACATTAACAGGACAATTGGGAGGCGGGGGGCTAAATCCAGTACTCGCGCTGGCGCATGTTCTTTCCTGTTCGCCTCGCCTCATTCGCTCGCTCAAACACGGTGGTTGCGACATGAACGTTCCTGTCAAATTTCAGTTTCTTGCAAGTTCATTATTACCTTTTGTTTGCTCAGTCGTAATCCAGCTTTATTCCGAAGTGGTTCACTACAGTTGTAGTTTGCAGTGCTGTGTATTTGTGATGGCTCACAGAGCCAGAGGTTGCGTCAACTCTCCGGACAGTTTTTGTTTTATTTGTGGGGAATATACCGTGAAAAAGCGGCAGAGGAACATTTCTGCATTTATTAAAAAAGTATATTTCGCCTATTTCGGTTTGAAGTTAGGCGATCAAGACAAACCGTGGGCTCCTCACAAAGTGTGCAAGACATGTGAGGAAGATCTACGCTTATGGATGAAAGGTAAAAAACAAGCATTTCGTTTCGGAATACCTATGATGTGGCGTAAACAAAGAGACCACAGCAGTGACTGCTATTTTTGCTCTTGCATTGTGAAGGGATACAACTTAAAAAATAAGAACGTAATAAGTTACCCCAACCTTCCCTCAGCAATTAGGCCTATGCCTCATAGCAACGAAGTACCTGTGCCTGAACCACCAAAATCTTTGGATCATATTTGTGTGGACGGTTTTGATCATGATGAGACTCATCAGATGGCTTTTCCCCGATGAGTCCAGTACTTCCGAGTTTGAAACTGAACCAGATCCGAAACCTGAACTTTTCTCTCAAGCTGAATTGAATGATTTAGTCCGGGATTTAGGACTCCCAAAAGATGCTGCCCAACTGCTAGGTTCTCGGCTTAAACAGAAAATCTATTGTCACCAGGAACAACTTTTTATTGGTACCGCAACCGCGAGACACAATTTTTGAAGTATTTCAGCAAAGAGGAAGATTTGGTATTTTGCAACGATATATACGGAGTGATGGAAAAATTTAAACTCAAGTATGATCCTGCTGAATGGCGGCTGTTCATTGATTCGTCAAAAGACAGCATAAAAGGTGTTCTTCTTCATAATGGCAACACATTCGCTTCAGTTCCTATTGCTCACTCTGTTATTCTCCAAGAAAAATACGAGAATTTGGCCCTGATTCTTCAGAAGATTCGTTATGATGAGCATAAGTGGATGATTTGTGGAGACTTTAAAATTCTATCCATGCTATTAGGGCAGCAATCCGGTTTCACCAAATATCCCTGCTTCCTTTGCTTGTGGGATAGCCGGGCCCGCGACCTACACTGGGGGAAAAAAGACTGGCCAATTCGGGAGTATTTGAGACCCGGTGAGAAAAATGTTCTTCATGAGAGCTTGGTACCTCGTGATAAAATTCTATTACCACCTCTCCACATTAAGTTGGGTCTCATTAAGCAATTCATCAAGTCCCTTCCAAAAGATGGTGAGTGCTTTCGGTACCTTTGCTCAAAGTTCCCCCGACTTTCTGAAGCAAAGCTAAAGGAAGGAGTGTTTGTTGGCCCTGATATAAGGAAACTCATTTCAGATGGAGCATTCGCTGAAACGATGTCTGAGAAGGAAAAAGAAGCCTGGGATTCCTTCAAGGATGTTGTTCTCAAATTCTTGGGGAACAGGCGGGATGAGAACTATAAGGATATTGTTGCCAGGATGCTCAATGCCTTCAAAGAACAAGGCTGTAACATGAGCCTGAAAGTCCATTTCTTGCACTCCCATGTGAACTACTTTCCCGAAAACTTGGGGGCGTACAGTGAAGAACAAGGTGAAAGGTTTCACCAGGACATCAAGGACGCAGAGAGAGAAGGTACCAAGGAAGATGGAACACCACTATGATGGCTGATTTCTGCCGGTTGCTGCTGCGGGAAACCCCAGATGAAAAATACGCCAAGCAGCGCACCAAGAGAAGCATTCGGGGGAAGAAGAAACGGGCCCACCAGGAGATTGATTGACCCAAGAATGGCTTTAAAATCTAAACTGTGTTGACAAATATCGTGTTTTTACTAAACTTTGAAATAAAAATTTGCTAGTTATTACCACAGTGTCGGATCTCATTTATTAGAATTTTATTTTCACACCATTGGGTGTTTGTCTTCACGTATTGCAATGGTGCGGTTTGCGTTTTCTATTCTTACATACATACCTGTACAACATTTTTTGCACATTTCTTTGCTTTGCTTTGCTTTGTGTCTAACCTCGCTCTTATATGCTCAATGTTAGTGCACATGTATGTGGCTGTTTTAAGTGCAGACAATTTTGCTACCATCACAGTGTGTTTTGTTGACATTACTCTATTCTTATGTGCTGCCTTGTTACAATTTTCTTTATTCTTATTTGAATAACTACTAAACAATTAGTATAAAGAATTCATCCAAGAAACTTTTATCTCGATTGCACTCAATCTGAAACGTTCACCTCAAACTGCTAACCCAATGTAGCAAATAATCTGTATGTGATGGAGCAAATTGGTTACCAGATTTGGATTCAGCGCACCAAAAAACGTAAAAATCAATCGAAACATTAGAGGCCGTTTAAAAAAATTTTTTTTTAGTGTACCTGTGTTATGAACGTAATATTCAATCTTTCAAGAAGGAAATCAAAAATCAGAAAAGAGATAAATTTAAGAGGGATGAAGAAGATTATATGTTTGGATATGTATATCCTTGGTGTAAGAAGGTAGAAGGTGACAGATTATTTTTCAAAAAAAGAACCACTTTATTTGATTATAAAGATAATAATTATAAGGAGGAAAGTGATGGGGAGATTACTCATGAACAAACAAAAAAATAGGAGTAGAAAAGAGTCAGTAGAACTTGTGCCTACCTCTGCACCTTTATTCTTAACTCAGAAAGATCAAGAAGAATCAGTAGGGGAGGTTGCAGAGAAAAAGAAAAGAAAAGAAAAAAATTTTTTGAACATGGATTCATTATGGAAAGGGGGAGGTCGAGGACAATCACGACCATGCAATCATCGTATAGATTCACACTGGAATCATGATCAAGATCAAGAAAAGACAAATGCACAATACAATCACTACAGAGGCCATGGACGGGGCCACGGCTGGAGGAGAGGACGCAGGGGGTCAGAGAGGTCCATGGAAAGGAGATACTAACATCACAACTAATTAGTAATGTTGTTAATATTTCAAAATACAAATTTACTCCTGCTGAGGAGTCATTGTTGAACAAAGGGTTGTCTTTTGTGCCTGTTAGAAAGTAAGATCCATTTGAAGCCCAAGTTGACCTTTTTAAATTTTTCCGGAAGATTCGAATCAAACAATTTTTTATTAATCAAGTAGATACAGGCAATGATCAATCTATAATAAGAGAAAAATCACATTGGGTTCCGCCATCCAACACAGACCCCCCCTTATTGAAGCATTGGATAAGGTTATTTTAAAGGAAGTCAATAAGTTAAATGATACAAAGCACATCCACACAAAGCAAAAAATTCCAGATCATCCTCGGAGATTTGAACCTAGCATCAATTCCTCCGTCCCACACGGACTCCTTCTATGAAGCCATCGACCAATTGGGTTTCCAACAAATAATAAGCAACCCCACACACGATAGAGGAAACATCCTAGATATGATTTTCATACCCAGAAATCCACAACAAAGCAATGAACCACCTATAATAAACATAACTCAAGTACCATGGTCAGACCACCACCAAATCAACTGTAAACTTAAACTACAGTGCCAACCCAAAAACTCAAAGGAGATGAGAATGACCAACCCCATTAGGAAATTCAGCAAACTCAACGAGGAACACCTCATAAGCACCATTGCATCCCACATAAACCTAGATTCCACAGACCTAGACGAACTAACTAACAGATGGAACACACACATCCAAAATACATCTAACCCAACTCTGAAACACACATCAAACCCACATAAGATCAACTCGGAACCCTGGTACACAGGAGCTCTAATAAAATCAAAAAGGGAGCTCCGTAAAATAGAGAGAAAATGGAGACAAACCAAATCCTCCGATCTCAAAACTAAATACATGGCCCATCTCGCAAAATACAAAGACGACGTGAACAATGCAAAAAAATTACATCACACCAACATCCTAAACAAGGCAATCAATCGCCCACGAGAGTTATTTGAACTAGTCAAATCACTAACCAAAACCGACCAAAATGCCAACCTCAACAAATCCATCAAGGTCCAAACACTGGCAAACCACTACGCGACCAAACTGACGGCCCCTGGTCCTCCACCCCCCCCCCACCAACACCACAAATCAGAAGTGAGAACAACACAACGCAAAACCAGTTATGGGAGCACTTCCACAAAATAGGAACCAAGCAAATCACAGCCATTGTCACAAGCCTGAAAAGCACCACCTCCCCACTAGATCCCTGTCCTGCATCCTGGATCAAGGCAGTGAAACAAGACATAGCACCTCACATAGCACACATAGTTAACCTATCCCTACAACAAGGAATCATGCCCTCAGAACTAAAGAAATCAGTCATTAGACCGATCCTAAAAAACACTACACTCAACGGAGAAGACCCAGCCTCCTACCGTCCCATATCAAGTATCTCATTCCTGGCAAAGATCATAGAAAAAACGGTCCTTCTACAACTCCAAGACCATCTGACTGACAGTGCTCCTCTTGATGACCAGCAATATGGCTTCAGGCAACATCATGGAGTTGAAACCCTGTTACTAGTTCTACTTAACAACCTCCTAAAGGGCCTTGAAAACAAAAAGAAAATGTACATTCTTGTATTCATTGACATCTCAGCTGCCTTTGATACAGTTAATCATGGGACCCTCATAAATAGGATAAAATCAATAGGAATAACAGGAACCCCACTAAAATGGTTCTCATCCTACATCTCAAATCGAACACAACAGGTTCAATTCAACGGAGAAAAAGCAGAATCTTTCTCACAAACACAGGGAATCCCCCAAGGCTCTGCTCTCTCAGCACTTCTGTTTAACATATATATGCAGCCACTATGCAAAATTTCTCACGGCACGAAATTAATTACCACATCTATGCCGATGATATCATGCTATACACACAACTAGACACTAAAAACCCAGACTACAACCCACTGGAGACATGTATCGGAGAGATGCAAGACTGGTTACAACAAAGTAGTATGTCAATTAATCACAAAAAAACCGAAGTAATGTATATCTCCAAAGAACCGAATTTTGACCCTCCCACATCAATAACACTATGTAACAACACTTACCAAACAAAAAAAGAAATAAAGTATCTAGGAGTCACATTTGACTGTGACCTAAAGATGGAAAAACACCTCCGAAAGACCAACAGAGCAGTTTTCCACAAGCTTAGAGTGCTCCAACCCATTCGGAATATTATTGATCCCCAAGACTTCAGAACAGTGGCCCAAGCACTCATCATGCCACATTTTGACTACTGCAACGCCATCCTACAAGGTTTACCTAAAAAACCCCTAAACATATTACAAATGGCACAAAATGTAGCTGCCAGGGTCATAATGAAGAAAAATCTAAGTGACCACATCACACCAGTACTAATTCAATCACATTTCAACCTGAACTAAACCCACAGATGGAGCAGCCCCTGATCACTGTGTCCAAGAAGATTATCCTGTATATATGTATTTATGTATATATGTAAATGAACTCCCCCATAGCTAAGAAGTGTTAACTCTGTATGATGTGCTTTTCTGACAATCTGTATGTAAACAAAATTTGTACCTGCCTTGATTCGGCAGTTTCACAATAGTAATCCTACCCGCTTCTGATCGCTGGAAGGAGCGGGCTACAAATGCTTGCTAAATAAAAAAATAAAATAATGTTCGCTCCCCTTATCATAATCTTACTATTAAAGGAAGCAATTAAAACCTTACAGACCAATAATAATATTATTATCAAGCCCGCGGATAAAGGGGGTGCCATAGTTGTGTTGGACAAAATGTATTACATTGAGGAAATTCAAAGACAACTCCGTGACACTACGTTTTATTCTCGGCTTGAGGGTGATCCCACGGTTTCCTTAAATAAATCCATTGTTAATCTTATTTTGAATGGGTTTGAGTTTAGTTATCTTACTGCTAAAGAGAGAGACTTCCTTATAGTGGATTTTCCCATAATCCCCACAATTTACATCATTCCTAAAATTCACAAATCTATAAAGAACCCCCCGGGCAGACCAATTGTATCTGCCATCGGGTCCCTTCTGGAACCAATCTCACAATTTTTGGATATTTTATTACGTCCTTTCGTCGAAAAGATGTGGTCCCATGTTTGTGATTCTTCACATGGTATTAATATCCTTACACCATTAAAAGATCTTGATTCAGAAATTATTTTGGTTACATTTGATGTGGAGTCTCTATACACTAACATTCCTCAGATAGAAGCTTTACAAATTATCGAACAATATTTATATAAGAGAGACACTCATAAGCGGATTCCCACAATATTTCTATTAGATTTAGCTCGGTATGAATTGTGTGAAAATTATTTTTGTTTCCGAGATTTGTTTTATAAACAAATAAAGGGTGTAGCGATGGGTTCCTCCATGGCCCCGGACATAGCTAACCTTTACATATCTCATTTTGAAGATAAGTTTATTAAAGATAACCCATTTAAAGCCCACATAAAACTACGGATAAGATACATTGACGACATTTTAGTTCTTTGGAAGGGTCCGGTAGATTTTTTAATAGAATTCAATAATTGGATCAATAATTGTGACATTAATCTACAGTTCCAGTTTACATATGATTTTCATCAGATCTCATTTTTAGATTCACTTATTATAAAAACAAATGAAGGGTTGCACACTACCTTATATAGAAAACCGACCGACAGAAATCAGTTACTACATTTTACAAGCTTCCACAATTCTGCACTTAAGAACAATCTTCCAGAGGGACAATTTTTAAGAACAAAAAGAGTTTGCACAACTATTCAAGATTTTGAAAAACAGGCGTCTATTATGAAGAATAGATTTGTAGAGAGGGGATATCCCCAATATCCGATAAATAATTCATATCACAGAGCTCGTGATTCCTCTCGAGAAGAATTGCTATCACCTCGGGAAAAACAGTCCAATGTAGGGATAGTTTGTGCCCTTCTTTACTCTCACCAATCTCGGAACATTGGTAGATTTTTACGAAAACACTGGCACCTTATACAAGCTATTCCAGGCTTTCATGATGTAACTTTGACGGTGGCATACAAGCGAAACGTAAATCTTCGCAATTTATTGGTCCCATCAGCTTTTACAGAGCGGAAATTTCTTTCAAAGTACAAGGGACATTTTCAATGTGGCCATTGTTCGGTACGCATACATGTATTATTAGTTAAAAATTATTTTATACATCCTATTAACAATCGCAAGTTTTATTTGGATGATTTCTCAAATTGTGCCACTAGTCATGTAATTTATGTCATTTTATGTCCCTGTAACAAGTTATACATGGGTAAGACCATACATCCAATACGTAGCAGAATAATTGAACACAAACGTTGTACTAGAAGAGGAGTGGTAGAAAAACCTTTAGTAACACACTGGCAAGAAGCTAATCACAAGGTGTCAGATTTAAAATATTTTGTAATTAAAAAAGTTAAGTTGAATTGGCGAGGTGGCAATATAGATAACACTCTCCTGCGCCTTGTACAACAGTACATTTACAATTTAAATAGTTTATATCCTGATGGCTTAATTATGGAACGTGACTTTTCTGTTTTTCTTTAACACATGTATATATTTCCAAGTGGGTTGGTTTAGCAATTTGAGTGCTCACTACACATAGGGGTATGTTTACTAAAACCCCGTTAGGGTGCGCGCCGCGCTAGTGTGCGGATGCCATATAAGGAGTGGGCGTTTCAGTCAGAAAAAATCAAAACCGGGATTAATCATGCGCTAATGTGCGCTGCGCTCATGTGCACCCTGCACATTAGCGCATGAGAAAGTTGCGCAGGAAGCATAAGTGGCGCGCTGATGTACAAGCAAAGGAACAGAGACACAGTACAATGGTTAAGACACTGACCAATGGTGCAGGGATCATGGGTTCAATCCCCCACTGTGTCCAATGAAGAAGGCTGGCTGAGGCATTACCTATTATGGGGAAGATTGCTTTAGGAAGCATTTTATCTTTATTTTAATTATCTCTACTAGCAAACGCACTCTCAAAGCGTGTTAACATAAAGCGCCCCATAAGGCACATTTTGAAGTGCACTGTCCGTCAAGGCACCCTAGAATGTTGCTTATAGGGCGCTTTATAGGGTGCCGTATGAGGTACCGCAAGGTCAGAGTGCTGTTCTTGATGGCAGTACTGTGCAGTTTAAGGAATGAAAATCATAAGTAGGTGCGCTGACATGCAAGGAGGAACAGCAGTGTAGCACAATGGTTAAGGCACTGACTGCTGATACAGGGGTCATGAGTTGCTCCCCAGTGTGCCTAATACGTAAGGCTGGCTGAGGCATCAGCTTTGCAATGTACGTATTGTTTCCTGCAGCACTTTATTTGTATTTTATTAATTGCTGCCAGCAAACACGCCCTCACGTGCCATAATTGAAGGTGCCGCATAAGGGCACATTATAAAGTACACTGTCAGCCACGGCACCCTAAAATGTCCCCTATAGGGCACCCTATAAGTCGCTCCACAGGATAATGTATAGTGCACCTCATATGGACGGTAACCATAAGGTGCCCTATAGGGCGCCCTATAAAGCGCCCTCAGAGGCACCTTATGGGTACAGTACGCTGAGAGTGTTTTTGCTGGCAGCAATAAGGTACATTAAAAAGAGATAATGCTTTGGGGAGCCCTATCAAATAACCCCACTGTGGGCTGGAAACCCATGACCTCTGGCTCCATAGGCAGGGACGTAACCAGTGGGCTACAGCTCTATAGCTGCTAGCAAGCCCCTGGCTGGCTGTACAGGGACTGCACATCACCACACAGACAGTCTGCTGTGGTCACCAGGATAGGGTTAGGCCACCCATACCCATGATGCACTGCACATGCAAATCAGCTGTCCACAGATGAACACAAGATGGGGCATGCACCCCCACAACACCTCGGCCTGGTAGGGGGAACTGACCATGTCCACCCCCACAGCATCTTGGCCCGGTAGGGGGTACTGACCATGTGTGTTACTGGCACAGAGTAGCTACACACCGTCACATTGTGCGGGTACTGTGCTCACCCTGAGTGTGCGGTGGGGCGCCCAGCACCAGGTCCACAGCACCTTCCATGGCAGAAATAGGCTATGCTGCAGGTCCCCAGCAGTGCTGTGTGAGATAGGTAGTTTTTGCAGAAACACCTTGGATATAATCTGTCTGTCTCAGTCAGGTGTAGCCCCTATGGACCCCCTAGGAGGATTATGTACCACCACCCTCCTCCTCCAGGGCTGAGGGTGGTAAACAGGGTCTCCCATCAACAGATGCACATTCTACCTCCCTGCAATGGTGGCAGTAGAAGGGACCATCAACCCCGGTCCTGCAGGGAAACAGACACCCTACAAGGCAGTCAATGCAGCTCTGTACACATACATAACACAATAGCAGACAGACATTAGGCCTGGATATGCTAAGCTGCACCCCAACACTATCTGATATTCTCCTGCAGCAAGCCTTTAGCCACTGCACCCCTGCAAGGCAATCCATCAAGACACATATCAGCTGCAAACAGTCTGCTAGCTAGTCCATAGTGCATGTTCTTGGTGGAAATGCATGCACCCAGAACTGGGATGTCAGCATACACAACCAGCAGATAAGTCAGTGACTGGGCTCCAAAAGGAAAACCATAAATATTACATGAAAAAATACTATATAGCACTATGGGGGTGCCTAGCCATGCTGTGGTCACTGCACAGTCAGGGTGAGAGTGATCTCCCAGCAGGACATGCTGAGTTCACCCTGTCTGTGTAGGTGGTGGCCAGGCACTAAAATGTCCCAGCCAGTGCCCTATGCCCTGTGCAGATGCATCCTGGCCAGGCCACCCTGTCCAGGCTATACCCATGGTATTTTGCTCCTCATTATGCACATTGGCAGGCCAATACTGGCAACAGTGCTGACAGTGTGGGCTGTGGAGGGTGCTGCAGCCACCACACACTGGATAGACAGACAGACACCCCCACACCTATGCCAGCATTGTGCTACTATAGAGGAGTTTAGCAGCCCTGGCCACCACACCAGTCCTGGGCACAGTACAGGCATGGATATGGTACGCATACTGTTGGGGGTCACTCCCCAGGGTGGTAAACACTGTCAGAGACCAGACCTGAAGCACACACCACAGACATCAGAAAGGTTGTTATGATGGAGCTCAATGAGCAAACTGTGCTTAACGTAGGAATTGCTATCTTCCAGTAATCATAGCAACCTTTTGATAGGAAACGTTTGATAGGTGTGTACCGTATACCCAGGTGTAGGGTGGCATTGCTAAGGTATGCAAGTGCTAGTATTGGGAGATGCACGCAGGGCCCAATGTCCTGCCTCTCCAGGAGGCATTGGCCAATGGGGCCTGTGGGTGTGGGTGTGTCTGCCCCTGTTGGCTGCTGCTTTATGGCAGAGGTTCCCAACTCCAGTCCTGGTGTGCAAAACACTGTTCGGGTTTTCATGCTGTCCCTCAAGAATATGCATGAGATACATCTGCATACCATGTGGGTGGTGCATAGATATGCAGCACAGGCATCTTTATTAGAGGCAGCATGGAACCTGAATGGTGTTTGGCCCTCCAGGACTGCATTTGGGAGACTCTGCTCTAGGTAATGCGCCTGTTTATGGTGTCTGTGCTCGGTGGGGTAAAATATAGGCGTATTAACCATCCGTATGTTCTCTGCAATAAAGGTTTGTCCTTACTATCATGGTTTAGTTGTGGGGAAAAATATGTGGACTGGATTGGCAGTAGCCCCAGCTGGGCTTTGAACCTGTGACCTTCTGTTCTTGCACACACTGTCTGTATGCACTGCACCACCCTGTTGCCACAGATATGCTGCATTCCCTGGGGCGTCCATGACTGTACATCCGACAGGGCCTGTTTGTTGCAGTGTATGGCACCCACCTGGACAGGGCTAGGCCATGGTCTGCTGTTGCTACCAGCTGCTGCCACCTCCACCACCAGTACTGCTCCAGCCTTAGATTGGAGACAGCATAAACCCTGAAGGATTTGTGGCCCTCCAGGACTGCATTTGGGGTAATCTGCTCTAGGTAATGTGCATGTTTCTGGTGTCTGTGCTCTGTAGGGTAAAATAGAGGTGTTTGAGCCATGCTTATGTTCTCTGCAATAAAGGTTCGTCTTTACTATCACGATATAGTTGTGGGTAAAATATGGGGACTGGATTGGCAGGAGCCCCAGCTGGGGCTTGAACCTGTGACCTTCTGTCTCCAAACACACTGGTTGTGTGCACTGTATCACCGTGCTGCCACAGAGACAGTGCATTCCCTGATGATACCATGACTGTTTGTCTGGCAGGGCCTGTCTGTTGCAGTGCATTGCACCCACCTACACAGGGCTAGGCCATGGTCTGCTCTGGGCAGCTGCCACTGCCCCCCTTCACCTCCAGTACCCCTGTGCCACCATGCTGACATGCCCTTCTGCTGGTGGTGCTGGTGGTACGCAGTCTCGGGCCATCCTGTTTGCGGGTAGGCGGCTGCCTATGGTGCGGGTTCTGGGGTAGGGGTGCCTCCATATCTGTCCGCACGTCCCCCAATCACTGCCTGCCAATGTTCTGTGCCCTTGGGGGAAACTGCTGGGTACTGTCCCCTGTGACACTGTGCTAAACACTCTCGTGCCCATGTTGGGCCCTCATCAGTTGCTGTCTGGCTGCTGTTCAGTTTCAGCATTCCTAAGTGCCATCTAGGCATCTGCCTAGTCCGCACGGTGCCCCAGCTGCACCACAGCATGTGCCGCCTGCAGCCCTCTGAATCCCCTTTCCCAGCATCTGTCCAGTTGCCCATTCCGACCTGCCCGCCCTGCTGTTGTGGAACATGTGCATGCCATAGGTAACCTGTCCAATGGAGAGGGAAACCCTGATCAGTGTTATTTCACTGCGGGATCATTCACCTTGTATGGGGACGGAGCGTAGACCCTTCCAAAATTCATATTTATTTTTTGGGGCTTTGTTGGGAGTGCTTTTTGATGTTTCCCATTACTCTCAGTATTGCTCAGCTTGCTTATGATTTTTTTATATTTTGTTGGGGTCATTTTTTTTTTTTTTCAAAACTTTATTTAGAACCATCAACAATAAACAACAGGTACAAGACACACAGAAAATCACCACTCTCTGGGGTTAGCTCTTATCCCCAGGAGCAATACCCATTGACGGTTACATGGATTTTTCAAAATGTAATAAACCTCGCCCCCTTCCCCCCTACCCCCTCCCCCTCCCCCCACCCCCACCTCCCCCCCCCACATATGTCAGAGCCATGCAGGACCATCTGAAGGTTCCACATTTACCCCGAATAACAAAACAGTAGATAAGGGTGTTAACAACCCAACTGCAAGACCGTGTTACGGGTCCGGGCACTCAGATTTTGAATGTATGGATCCCAAATTAGCAAGAAGGCGGACCATCGCTGGACATGGCCCCGGGCAGCCCTACACTCCAGGAGCATAAGCTGATGGAAAGAGTTCCGCCACTCCCAAAAAGAGGGAGGGCGGGTCTCCCTCCATCGCCTCAGCAAAGGTCCCTTACCCACCAGACAGGCCTTACGCACCAGCCAGCGACCCCACTTCCCCCTCGGAGAGGCAAGGGCCAGAACATCCAAGACCACCAAGGCTGCATCCCACGGAATAGGTTGTCCCAGCAGATTGGCCATGTACAGGGCAATCCTCCGCCAATAAGGGCGAAGCCTGCGGCATCCCCACCACATGTGTAACAAGGTCGCCATGGGCGCCGCACACCGCGGACAACTGCCATCCACAGTCAGGTGGCAACGAAGGGCCCTCCGCGGCGAGAAGTGGATCCTGGTGAGACATTTAAATTGTATTTCCCGCCAACGAGCCCCCTCCACCAGGCTCACCGCGCGCCGTAGGGCTGCCAAAATAGTGCCCCGGGGGATTTCCCGCCCCATTTCTGCCCCCCAAGCCTGTTCTACTCTGCAATAGTCTGGGCGTTGGCGAAGCTGCTCCAACCGGAGGTGAAAACCCCGGATCGACGGTCGTGCCGTGTCGTCCAGGCCAAAAAAACCCCATAAGCTGGACCGAGCGGTCGCCATGTAACTCCTCTCCTGGGAGGGAGGCCACATAATGGGCCACCTGCATATATGCAAAGAAATGATGGGGCCGCAATTCAAACTCGCGGGAAAGCACAGGAAAGGGTTTGGTCCTCCCGGTCAAGTCTACCACGTTCCCCACACTATGGACCCCCTTCTCCCCCCAAAAATGAAAGGCCGCGGTCTCCGTCCCCGGGGTAAAGTTGGCATTGCCCCGAAGGGGCAGCCAACTTGACGCCTTCCAATTACGGCCCCAATAGGTGTTCAACTGCCGCCAGGTCTTACAGACCGGGAGCAGCAACACACTCTCAGCTAAGTGGGTGGCCCACTGGCCAACCTCCAGGTGCAAGAGGGCCCGCAAAGAGTGGGGCGCCACATATTCCTCCTCCAAGGCCGTGGGCGTATAAAGGTCAGTGTCACCTAGCCAGTCCCCTAAATGGCGCGCCTGGCAGGCCAAAGCATAAGCACCGAGATCCGGGAGCCCCCACCCCCCATTGCGCATCCTCCCCACCAGCCAACTGTAGGGGACACGAGCTCTCGCCCCCCCCAGAGGAGGCCCCGAAATTCCACCTCAAAAAGCCGGGCATCCCTCCGGAGGAGCCAAACAGGGAGGGTCTGCAACCAGTACAAGATCCGGGGCAAGAGCACCAGTTTAATCGCCGCAATCCTTCCCAATAGGGACAAGGGGAGAGGCTGCCAGGCCTGCACCTGGGTTCGCACCTTGGTCAGCATTCGCTGCAGGTTGCACCTATACAATCGTCCGGGATGGCAAGGCAATACAATCCCCAAATATACAAATTGATCCCCGGCCCATCGAAGAGGGAAGCCCCCCGGCCAACTACCCCGAAGGCTCCCCAACACGTCCATGGCCTCAGATTTGTCCCTGTTAATACGTAGCCCCGCAAATTGTCCAAAGGTTCGGAGCTCGTCTAGAAGAAGCGGCAAGGAGTCTGTTGGCGAAAGTAAATGTACCAACAGGTCATCAGCAAAGGCAGATAGCTTAAATTCGTGAGCACCCATTCTCACCCCCCTTATGGAACGCATTCCCGCCACTCTCCGCAGGAGAGGATCCAAGGACAGGACAAAAAGGAGAGGAGAGAGGGGACAGCCCTGACGAGTCCCCCTCTGCAAAGTAAACCTCTCTGATACCACCCCATTACAAAGTATCGCCGCCGTCGGATCGGCATACAGGCTCGCAACCATACTACAAAATAAAGGCCCGAGACCATAGCGCGGAAGGATGTACTGCAGATATTGCCAGTCCACTCGATCGAAGGCCTTTTCCGCATCAAAACTAACAAGCAATGAGGGCAACTGTCTATGCTGGACCCACTCCAAGGACGCCACAATTTTGCGTAGATTGCGGACTGCGTATCGCCCCTTCACAAACCCAACCTGACAATCATGTACCAACAGCCCCAGAAACTCCGCCAGGCGGTCTGCCAAAACCTTGGCCATCAATTTAAGGTCAAAATTAAGTAGTGAGATAGGACGATACAAAGTCGCTGAGAGGGGATCCTTCGCCGGTTTAGGAATAAGGACAATATGGGCATGATTAACCCCCCACCGAAAGTAGCCCTGCTGCACCCTCTGAGTATGCACGGCAGCCAGCGTTGGGGAAATCAAATCGTTAAGGATTTTGTAAAATTCCGCACCAAGCCCGTCGGATCCTGGGGATTTATAACAGCTGGCCTTAGAAATAGCCCCCTGCAGCTCAGCCGCCGTTATCGGCCGCTCCAACTGCGCTCTTTGCTCCGCGGTCAAGCGCGGTAACTCCAAGGCCCCCACATACTCCTCCATCTGCGTACGGGAAGGCGACTCCGCAGTATAAAGGGTCTGGAAAAAGGAACGAAAAACCCGCACAATCTCCGAGTTCTCCCGGTGTAACACCCCCGAATCATCTCGCAAACCCGGCACCAGTTTGGAGCCCCTAGGTCCCCGAAGGCATCTAGCCAATAGTTTCCCGGGCTTATCCCCATAACGATAAAGTTGGTACCGATAGTATAACACAGATTTCTTTGCCCGCTGGTGCAGAAGTTCATTTAATTCCATTTGAGAGTCCCACAGCTGCTTTTTAAGCCCTGCTGTCGGGTTTTGAGCCCCTTGCCGCCGTAACCGCGTCACCAACTTCTCTAAACCAATAATACGTTCGGCCCTCAGTCTTCTCTTCCGGGCAAGGAACCCTATTATGTCCCCCCGCAGAACCACCTTTGCAGTTTCCCAGAGCAGTTCGGGGTCATCCTGGTGACCCCTATGATCAGCTTCAAATTCCTGCCAGCGTTGTTGAAGAAAGGAACGAAATTGCGCGTCCCTATATAGTTCGAGTGGGAATCGCCACGTCGGGGGCCGGGGAGAGGTCCCAGTCCAATGGACGTCGAGCCAAACGAAAGCATGGTCAGATATCTCCATAGGCCCTATCTGAGCATCCGCCACTTTAACGAACAGGCCTGTAGAAATCAACAGGTAATCTATACGGGCACTAGTGCCATGAGCCCGGGATATATGCGTATAATCCCGTTCGGTCGGGTGAAGCAGCCGCCAGGGGTCCACCAAGCCCAGTCGAGAGCATAAACGTCGCAAGGCCCGAACCGTCGCAGTTCTGTCTCTCTGCTCCCCCCCCTTGGAAGTATCAAGGTCGACATCCATGACCCCATTAAAGTCTCCCCCCAAAATCAGGGGGGAATCCGGCAATGTCTCAATCTTGGAGGCAAAGCGGGCAAAGAGGGGCAAATCAAGTACATTTGGACAATACAGGTTGCCCAGGATGACAGGCCTCCCCTCAAGGACTCCCTGCACCAAGACAAATCTGCCAGTCGGGTCTACGAAATCCCGGACAACCTCCAGCCTCACCCTTTTATGAATCAGGAAGACTACTCCCCCCTTCTTCCCCTGAGCTGGAGCCCCCCAGACCTGTCCCACCCACTCCCGGCATAATTTTCGGTGTTCTTCAGCAGTCTGGTGGGTTTCCTGGAGCATTGCGATGTCCGCCTTCTGCCGTGCTAGAGCCTGCAGGACCTTAGCCCGTTTAATGGGGCTACCCAGACCACATACATTCCAAGAAATTATCTTAAGCGGCATGTAACACAAAAGTAGGCTTATTATAATACAGCATAAACCATACCTTTTCTGAGGAAGGGACCCCCCCAGCCTGAGGTCCTCCCCTCTTCTTCACCAGGAAAATCCCTCCTGTCGTCCACCCCTCCATTAATCCCTGAAAATACTGCTCACCTCCTACCCCCCCTCCCCCTCCCTCCCTCTCCTGCCCACCCGTCCCCACCCCCCCTCCCTCCCATCCCTTCCCCCCCCTCCCACCCGCCCACCCCCTCCCCCTCTCCTCCCCACTCCAAACCCTCGTCCCATCTACCATCCTCCTCCCCTTCTCTAAGTGTTCCTAGATGCGTAAGGAACCCCCTCACCCCTCCATTGTACCAGCCCGGCGACAAAGCGTCCGGGGGGATCCCCCGAGGAGCTCTCCCCCCCATCTCCACTCCTCCTCCCCACTCGCCCCTCGGCGAGCCACCCCCAACTACTCGGGCCATCCCCCACCCGCCCCCCACGCCTCTGGAACACAGCCAACCCCCCACTTAGCAATAGTTTGAGCAGGCCCCATCCTCCACCCTCCCCCACCCCAGTTACCATCACCATCACTTTAAAGTCCATAATGGAAACTCCGGGCTTGTTCCGCACATCAGTAGTCCTCCCCTCCGGACCTCAGGTCTCGGCTGCCACTGCAGCCCTCCGCCGTATCTCCTCCACGTAGGGCGTTGCTGCTGTCGCGGAGTCAAAGGACCGACGAGTCCCCCCATGAGTGAAGATCAGCCGGGCAGGGTATTGCACAATAAATTTGATATTATTGTCTATCAGAACCTGGCACAAAGGTCCATACTCTCGTCGCCGCTGGCCCAGAGCCGCTGAGTAATCCTGAACGACACGTAGCCTGGCATTGTCTTTTTGAATAGTCCCTTTCTTTCGCGCGGCCCGTAGGACTGCCTCCTTCTGTTGGAATCGCAGGAACCGTGCTAGAACCACTCTAGGTCGGCCATCACTGTTTCTCCTAGGCCCGACCCGGTGTGCCCTCTCAATTTGGACTAAGGTGCCCTCGGGGTCGTTCGCCAGAATTTGTTTCACCAGGTCCTCTACGTAGGATTGTAGGTCCCGGTCCTCTATAACTTCCGGAACTCCAAGAAATCTCAGATTATTCCGGCGGGACCTATTTTCAAGGTCGTCCAGCTTGGCCTCCTGCCCCTGGAGTAACTTTTTCATCCGGGCCACCTCCTGTTGCAGCTCCAGCACATGCTCTTCTGACCGCTCTATCCGGTGTTCCGCCTCCTGCAATCGGCCGCCCAAGGCCTCCACTGAAGTTTGGATGAGGTCCATGCGGCCCCGCAGGTCGTCGAATTGCGCGGACAGCACCCCCGCCACGGCCAGGGAGATTTCGTCCACCATCCCCGCTGCGGCCCTGGCCTCTCCCTTCAGCGGCGAGGACTGTTCCCCCCCCCTTGGCGGTAGGGGGGTCTTCTCCTTCTCCACCCGACGGCCTCCCTTCGCCGCCATCTCCGAGGCCTCTGGTACGCCCAAGTCTCCCCGTGCGCAGGAGAAAGAGTGCAGGTCTCGGGCCGCTATGCGCTAGAAAAAAGGGGGGGGGGAGCCCGTGTCACAGGCGTCGAGGTGTCGGGAGCAAGGGAGGAGTCCCCAACTCTCGGGTGCCAGATGTAGAGAGCGGTCGTAAGCCTCCAAGAGCCAAGGGCAGGGCGCAGGTCACAGGCTCCGGAGTGCTGAGAGGAGGATGCAGGTCACAGGCTCTGACTTGTCGGACTGGAGGCTCAGGTCTCAGAGACCGGTGTACCGGGGGGAGGGCCCAGAGTGTGGGGCACAGGCCGTCGCGAGCTGAAGGCGCAGTAGCAACAGGGCATCCATCAAAGGCCAGAGGCGTGGGGGGTGCAGCTCGAACTCCACGTGGTGAAGAAAAGATGAATGCACCCGGCCCACGGGCCCTCTAGTGGGTGCCCCGATCTTCTGGTGGGCTGCTCGGCCCTCGAGGAGCTCTCAGAGGGGCGGGAAGGCGAGTGGCGACCCCGATCCAGGCCCTGCAACAGCCCCCGGCCCCCCCAGCAGCTGCCGTGTTGGCCCCCCTCGCAGGGCCCGCTTAATAGATACATGCGGGGGGGGGGGGGACAGGATGCCGCAGTCCGAGGGCCGCCGCCGCCGCAGAGCCCCGCTCTGACCGCCGCTGGAGTCAGCCCCGCACCGCCTCACCTCACACTGCAGCCGTACTCCCCGCGCGGCGTCTGCCGCCGAAGTCCAGGCCGCCTCCAAGGATCATCTCGTCGGGGGGAACGGAGGGCTCCGGGGCACCAGCCCCAATAGCGGTTCTTGTGGGGGAGCCCGGGGGGGGGCGAAGAACCCCGAATGCAGCCCCGATCACTGCATAAATCTTTGGCGGAGGGGTGAAGGGGCCCAGAGCCCGAGCAGCATGCGTCTGCTCCGGCTCACCGCATCACCGGAAGTCTTGTTGGGGTCATTTTTAATGTTTATTTGCCCTTTTGTTCCATGCACATGTATCACACTGCTCACTTTTTGTAGGTTTGCTGTACATTGCTGACAGAAATGTTTTCTCTTCCCTTTAAATCGGCTCTACCGCGAGGTTTTCACTCGCGGTATTTTTTTGCTTGAATTTCAGCCCCGCTCGTGTGCGGGGAGCCTCTCCTCTCCCCTCCCACTCTCCACCCATTGACCCCATCTCTCCGCCCCTGGGGATCCTTCCTCCGCCCTCCGGGAGCCTTTCCACGCCTCTATCGTACATCAGCGCGCCGCGCACATGAGCGGGCACTTTAGTGCGGCGTGCACGTGTGCGGGGCACAAAAACGCATCATTAGCGTGCGCTAAGGTACCTTAGCGCACGCTATTGTGTGCCGTGCACTTGAGCGCAGTTTAGTAAAGATACCCCTTAGTCTTTCATTTTTAGGTTCATTTTTAACAGTTGTTTATTTATTTATTAATTGTTTTTATTATTTATTGACATTTGTAAATTATGGTTGTGCGGCCGGTTTTTTACCTTTTTACACAGTTCAGGTATGGTTTATTCAGAATATAGTCTCTTTGGACACTTCTTAGGTGTTTTTTATTGCGCATAGCTTTTATGTTCTTTTGTATTGTTAAGCAGTCATAGGGGTATGTTTACTAAACCGTCCTAATGTGCGCCCGGCGCTAGTGTGCAGGATGCCATATAAGGAGTGGGCGTTGCAGTCTTAACATAGCAAACTGGGATTAGCGCGCGCTAATGTGCACTACACGCTACTGTGCGCCGCGCACAGTAGCGCATGAGCAACGCGCACGGGAAGCATAAGCAGGCGCGCTGATGTGCAAACAGAGGAACAGAGCTGCAGTACAATGGTGAAGACACTAACTGATGGTACAGGGGTCATGGGTTCAATCCCCCACTGTGCCCAATGAATAAGGCTGGCTGAGGCACTACCTGTTATGTGTAATATTGCATTATGAGGCATTGTAATGTTATTTTAATTACTGCTGCTAGCAAACGCACTCCAAAGCACTGTAACATAAGGTGCTGCATAAGGCACCCATAAGGTACCCCAGAGGGCACATTTTAAAGTGCACTGTCCGCTAAGGCACCCTACAATGTTGCTTAAAGAGTGGCCTATAGGGCGCCATATAGGGTGCCCTATGAGGCACGGCAAGGTCATAGCACTGTGTTTGATGGCAGCACTGTGCATTTAAACGTATGAAAATCTTAAGTAGGTGCGCTGACATGCAAGGAGGAACAGCAGTGTAGCACAATGGTTAAGGCACTGACTAATGATACAGGGGGTCATGAGTTCAATCCCCAGTGTGCCTAATACTTAAGGCTGGCTGAGGCATCAGCTTTGACATGTAAGTATTGTTTCCTGCAGTATTTTATTAATTGCTGCCAGCAAACACACCCTCACGTGCCGTAACTGAAGGTGCTGCATAAGGCACCCTATAAGGCACTCCATAGGGCACATTATAAAGTGCACTGTCCGCCACGGCACCCTATAATGTCCCCTATAAGTCGCTCCATAGGATACCGTATAGTGCACCTTATATGGACGGTAACCATAAGGTGCCCTATAGGGCACCCTATAAAGCGCCCTCTGAGGCACCTTATGGGTACAGTACGCTGAGGGTGTTTTTGCTGGCAGCAATAATGTACATTAAAAATAGATAATGCTTTGGACAGCCCTATCAAATAACCCCACTGTGGGTTTTAACCCATGACCTCTGGCTCCACAGGCAGTGAAGTAACCAGTGGGCTACAGCTCTATAGCTGTTAGCAAGCCCCTGGCTGGCTGCAGAGGGACTGCACGTCACCACACAAACAGTCTGCTGTGGTCACCAGGATAGGGTTAGCCCACCCATACCCATGATGCACTGCACATGCAAATCAGCTGTCTACAGATGAACACAAGATGGGGTATGCACCCCCACAGCAACTCGGCCTGGTAGGTGGAACTGACCATGTGTGTTACTGGCACAGAGTAGCTACACACCGTCACATTGTGCAGGTACTGTGCTCACCCTGAGGGTGCGGTGGGGTGCCCAGCACCAGGTCAACAGCACCTTCCATGACAGAAATAGGCCATGCTGCAGGTCCCCAGCAGTGCTAATGTGTGAGATAGGTAGTTTCTTCAGACACACCTTGGATATATCTGTATGTCTCAGTCAGGTGTAGCCCCTATGGACCCCTTGGAGGATTATGTACCACCATCCTCCTCCTCCTCCTCCTCCTCCTCCTCCTCCTCCTCCAGGGCTGAGAGTGGTAAACAGGGTCTCCCACCAACAGATCCACATTCTATCTCCCTGCAATGGTGGCAGTAGAAGGGACCATTAACCCCAGTCCTGCTGGGGAACAGACACCCTACAGAGCAGTCAATGCAGCTCTGTACAAATCCTTAACACAAGAGCAGACAGATATTAGGCCTGGATATGCTTAGGTGCAGCCCACCACTATCTGATATTCTCCTGCAGCAAGCCTTCAGCCACTGCACCCTGCAAGGCACTCCATCAAGACACATACCAGCTGCAGACAGTTTGCTAGCTAGTCCATAGTGCATGTTCCTGGTGGAAATGTGTGCACCCAGAACTGGGATGTCAGCATACACAACAAGCAGACAAGTCAGTGACTGGGCCCCAAAAGGAAACCTATAAATATCACGAGAGAAGCACTATGGGGGTGCCTAGCCATGCTGTGGTCACTGCACAGTCAGGGTGAGAGTGATCTCCCAGCAGGACATGCTGTGGCCACCCTGTCTGTGCAGGTGGTGGCCGGGCACTACAATGTCCCAGCCATTGCCCTATGCCCTGTGCAGATGCATCCTGGCCAGGCCACCCTGTCCGGGCTATACCCATGGTACCTTGCTCCTCATTATGCACATTGGCAGGCCAATACTGGCAACAGTGCTGGCAGTGTGGGCTGTGGAGGGTGTTTGCAGCCACCACACACGGGATAGACAGACACACACTCCCACACCTATGCCAGCATTGTGCTACTATAGAGGAGTTTAGCAGCCCTGGCCTCCACACCAGTCCTGGGCACAGTGCAGGCATGGATATGGTACGCAATACTGTTGGAGGTCACACCCCAGGGTGGTAAACACTGTCAGTGACCAGACCTGAAGCACACTCCTCAGACATCAGAAAGGTTGCTATGATGGAGCTCAATCAGCAAACTGTGCTTAACGTAGGAATTGCTATCTTCCAGTAATCCAGAGCTACTCAATTCCAGTCCTGGAGGTCCACAACCCTGCAGGTTTTTGTGATAGCCCTAATGAATATGCATGAGATATATATGCATTAGAGATATCCTGCCAACCTGACTGGTTTGTGACCCTCCAGGGCTGGATTTGGAGACCCCTGCCTTACACCTCTGTCATTTAAGATTATGAGTGGGCAAGGTACAGATGTCCTAGACATCAAAAGGGTAGAAAGAATGTGTCACATTCCTCCTCGATTCTCACCACCACCAAAAAGTTGTCTAATAGAAAATATTTTGGTGGTGGCGAGAAGCGCGGAGGAATGTAACAAATTCTATCTAACCTTATTGATGTCTTGGACATCTGCACCTTGCCCACTCACAATCTTAAATAACAGAGGTGTAAGGCAGGGGTCTCCAAATCCAGCCCTGGAGGGCCACAAACCAGTCAGGTTGGCAGGATATCTCTAATGCATATATATCTCATGCATATTCATTAGGGCTATCCCAAAAACCTGCAGGGTTGCAGACCTCCAGGACTGGAATTGAGTAGCTCTGCAGTAATCATAGCAACCTTTTGATAGCTGTGTATCGTATTCCCAGGTTTAGGGTGGCATTGCTAAGATATGCAAGTGCTAGTATTGGGAGATGCACGCAGGGCCCAATGTCCTGCCTCTCCAGGAGGCATTGGCTAATGGAGCCTGTGGGTGTGGGTGTGTCTGCCCCTGTTGGCTGCTGCTTTACGGCAGAGGTTCCCAACTCCAGTCCTGGTGTGCCAAACACTTTTCGGGTTTTCATGCTGTCCCTCATGAATATGCATGAGATACATCTGCATACCATGGGGTTGGTGCATAGATATACAGCACAGACATCTTTATTAGAGGCAGCATGGAACCTGAATGGTGTTTGGCCCTCCAGGACTGCATTTGGGAGACTCTGCTCTAGGTAATGCGCCTGTTTATGGTGTCTTTGCTCTGTAGGGTAAAATGTAGGTGTTTTGGGCATGTTTACGTCATCTGCAATACACGTTCTGTCTTTATTAGCATGTTGTAGTATTGGGTAAAATATGGGGACTGGGTTGGCAGGCACCACAGCTGGGATTTGAACCTGTGACCTTTTGCCTCCAAACACACTGGTTGTGTGCACTGCACCACCGTGTTGCCACAGAGACAGTGCATTCCCTGGTGATACCATGACTGTTTGTCCGGCAGGGCCTGTCTGTTGCAGTGCGTGGCACCCACCTACACAGGGCTAGGCCATGGTCTGCTCTGGGCAGCTGCCACTGCCCCCCTCCACCACCAGTACCCCTCTGCCACCATGCTGACATGCCCTTCTGCTGGTGGTGCTGGTGGTGTGCAGTCTCAAGCCATCCAGTGTGCAGGTAGGCAGCTGCCTATGGTGCGTGTTCTGGGGTAGGGGTGCCTGCATAGGCGTCCACGCTTCCCCCCAACACCTCCTGCCAATGTTCTGTGCCCTTGGCTGTACCTGCTGGGTACTATCCCCTGTGACACTGTGCTAAACACTCTCGTGCCCATGTTGGGCCCTCATCAGTTGCTGTCTGGCTGCTGTTCAGTTTCAGCATTCCTAAGTGCCACCTATGCATCTGCCTAGTCCGCACTGTGCCCCAGCTGCACCACAGCATGTGCCGCCTGCAGCCCTCTGTATCCCCTTTCCCAGCATCTGTGCAGTTGTCCATTCCGACATGCCCGCCCTGCTGTTGTGGAACATGTGCATGGCATAGGTAACCTGTCCAATGGAGAGGGAAACCCTGATCAGTGCTATTTCACTGTGGGATCATTCACCTTGTATGGGGACGGAGCGTATACCCTTCCAAACTTCATATTTATTTTTTGGGGCTTTCTTGGGAGTATCTTTTGATGCTTCCCATTACTGTCACTATTGCCCAGCTTGATTATGATTTTTTTTTATTTTGTTGGGGTCATTTTCAATGTTTATTTGCACTTTTGTTCCGTGCACATGTATCACACTTATCACTTTTTTGTAGGTTTCCCTGGTTTTGCTGTACTTTGCTGACGGAAATGGTTTCTTTTCCCTTTAAATCAGCTCTAACACCAGGGTTTCACTGGCGTTAGTTTTGAGCCTCGGATTTCACAGCGTAGGTGTGCAGGGAGCCTCTCCCCTCCCACTCTCCACCCATTGACCCCTTCTCTCCGCCCCTGGGGAGCCTTCCTCCGCCCTCCGGGAGCCTTTCCCCGCCTTCAGCGCTCGTTTGCGCCGCAGCGCACGTTATCGCGTGATATGGTACCTATGCGCCTTAAAAAGCGCCATCATCTCACGATAAGGTACCTTATCGCGCGATAACGTCGTGCAGCGCACTTTAAGACGGTTTAGTAAACATACCCCATAGTTTTGTAAGGCGGTTAGGTTGCCTCCATGTACTACAGATTAAGTCATATGATGGAACGAGTGTTTACAAGTGTTCACATTTTTTTCATATTTTGATTGCCATATTGTCTTGGTTTATATAAGAGAGTTTTTTGTATTCCTAGTTGTCTCATGGTGAGCAGCAAGTTTGCAACTTGGTAATTAGTTGTTACTTTTTTGTTTACATTTAAAAGGGTATATATGTTTTACGTTCTTAGTTTGTCATAATACATTGAGTGAAGCTGGTTTTACCTATTTATATAATATCATCTTAAAATTTTATTTACATATCTTACTTTGACGTCATTGCCATTATTCCCGCCAAAACTTGATTTAAAGCGCAGATGCTGGCGTCTTGAGCAGTCAGTTGTGAGCGAGTCTGTAGCAGTCAGGACGGTCGTGCCGTCTCTCTATGTACTATTTACAAAACTTTTATTTCTCAGTAAGTGCATAACCCTCCCTTTGTTTTTTGGTTTTTAGTCTGTTTATTGAATATTATTAGTTTTATGCATATTTTAGTGTGCTACCGGACTTTAATTTAACAAAGGTCAGGCAATATAAGATTACAGTTATGCCGATTACATTCAATGCGGCACAGATAATAATCCACAGCGAATAATTATAAATGTTGAGCCCGACTTTGTTGCAATTCATGTGTTCACAATAGTCATATATCCATAGCAGGCATTTTATCTATAATCTTGGTTTGGTTTCATTATTTACTGTTATGTTATGTAAATTATTTACTGTTATGTTATGTAAACCGCACTGATGCAGAATAGCGCGGTATATAAGAGAATGTAAATAAATAAATATGTTATTTATATTCGAAGTCTTCGGATTCTTGATGTCTTTTTAATTGTGAGGTATACAAAAAGGGTTAACCGTTTGTTTTTTGTTACCTTGACAAATTCACAGTTTCAAAGATTTTGAGGACCAGTGGTCACCACTACATATCAAGTTTTACGCAGGTTCTAAGTCTTGGAACGGCGTTTGTGCCTTTCTCCACAGACATGTAAATATTTTAATACATTCTAATTACATCTTTATTATCATTCTATAGATTTTAAATTGTAATACATTTATGGGCATGAGTTCAGACAAATGGACTCTTTAATGTGGTTATTTTCTTGCCACTTTATTAAGAATGTTTCTTCAGAAGGAAAAGTTTTTAGAGGGGTAGGTACAATAGCTACCTATGTCGTTTTTAATGTTTTTTTTATCTCTTCTTCATCCCTCTTCGTTTCCTTTTCTTTTTACTTTCATGGTAATATAGATTGAATTGAATAAAATACAAACATACAGGTATGTTCACTTGCATTTTTGTTGTCACACCCTCAGCGAGTTTCTAAATACACATTTCTTCATCAAGATTTCTTAAATATACGTCTTAATTATTTAATTTAGAAAAATTGGATTTTAGGATATTTATGTATTTTATTGTTATTTATTTATTCATTTTAAGCTAGTTATACAAGTGTACATGTTTATACTCGTATTATGGTTACATTTGTATTATTTATTCACCTCTCCGATTCTAGTGTGTACAAGGCATAGGCTAAGTTTGCACATTAGTTTTATTTATTTATAAGTCGGTGTTTGTTTGGTCCTTATGTATTAATTCTTTATCTTGTTCTTTTAATATGTTTATGATTGTTTTTAGCCATTTTAAGTCCCTGAGGAAGGCTTCACGAAACATGGCCTGTGTCGGGCCAATGGCTGAAGTTGAATAATGAAATAAAGTATAGTTTACACGTTCTTCCCTTGCATTCCACATTTCTTGCTGGGTTTGGTCATTGGACGTAGATTCATGCTCTTTTCGTTGGACTATCTGCAAAAAGACAGACCTTTCCACTGTTACGTTCTTCTCTCTGCCATAACCTTAACCATTTCTTTCAGGGCCAGCCCTTTGCCCCTACCTCTGGGGAAACGTTTCATGAGTGCAAACTGTAACTTCACGAAGGGGCGGTGTCTTTGCTGTGCCTCGACCAGCAGGGGGGATCTGGGTTCTGAAGGGAAGCTTAGCTGTGGGTGATTTCAGAAGCAGAAGAGGAGCCTAGAACGCCTGTCCTGCCCTGCTCGGTGCATCACATTACTAGAGATCCCTACAGAGGAATAACACGCTAGCAGAATCCCATTCCCTCAATGGCAAAAATAAAATATTATTGTAAATGCAGAGCCAGAGGTGCTCACCAAATGCAGAATAAAGCACCATAAATTAGAAATGCAATGATAGAAACCGAAATGGAGATCCCATGAAGTCCGACTCTGTATGCAGTTTTTCTGTGCTGATGTTAGAGAAACAGAAAATATTTACGGTATTCTACTAGGCAAAATGCAACTATGTAAGAGCTCTCTCCCCTGGGTCCCTCTCTCCATTCAATCCCGCAGTCCCTGACTAACCATGGCCCAGATGCTTCCCCCCAAACTAATCTCCAAGTCCTCTCTCAGGCATCCTTTTTTTTACCCCTGTGGCCCCTGAAATTGTCCCAATGAAATGTCAACCTAGTTCCTCCTAACCGCCCCCCCCAATCCATGAATCTTATTATCCTCTTCCCAGGCCTCTTTCTCCTACACTCCCTGATTTGTATTCCCCACCTGGCGTTGTTCCCCCTCCATCTACCAGTTTCCCTCTGTATATCCAAAGTTTACCAGGAAGACTGGTGCTTTGAGTGCTGGTTTGTTTGCCTGGAACAACATGCTGGGGGCTCGAGGAGACAGGTAGTAGGCGGGCGCACTGCCTACTTTTGCCATCTGGACCAACCACACAGCAACTCCACATCAGGGGACCTTTAAATCACAGTCCCGAACAAAAGCAGATGGGAGACTGGTGCTTTGAGTGCTGCTTTGTTTTCCTGGAACAATCTGCTGGATGCTCGAGGAGACTGGAGCACTGCCTACTTTTGTGGTCTGGACCAACCACATGGCGCCTTCGCATCAGAGGACTTATAAATCGCAGTCCCATTTCACGGGACGCGGCCGCATCCAAAGGGGCATGTCCTGCCCCTTTGGAGCCCCTTCAGAGTACTGAGGAGCTGGTATGGGTAAATGAAAAAAGAAGGACGTCCATGAGTAATCTTAATCCATCTGAAACTGTGAAAATGATTGATCCTGTGGACAAGCACGTTGTGATACCAGCTAAGGCCCTGGAAGAACTTTTGTTGCCATTAACTGGTAGCCAGAACTCCCTACTTTGTTTCTATATGGTACTGGGAGTCGATATTCCACCCCCACAACCTGGCAATGGGGCTTGGGTCCCGTGACTTCCTCTTCTGTTATGGAGAGGCTCCCACGCTCTCAGACGTTAGTCCATGCAGATGGGCCCTCCAGTGTTTTGTGGGAGTCTGGTGCAGTGGTCCTACTGCCCCATGTCTTGCAAATTCCGAAGGTATCTAAATCTTTATGTGATATTCCTGCTTTGTCAGCTTCTGGTGAATAGCTGGCGGATATTTCATTGACAGATATTTGGAAAGAATTGTCACGGATGAAAGCTTTCTTGAGTGGTACTATCTCTTAATTTGCAGATGTTACAAAGGAAGCAGTAGCGAAGCTTGCCCAGCATGACTCTCATATCGCTGCACTTAATTCGCATTTCCAAAAAATAGAAATTCAGGCTTCTACAATGCAAGGAATTGCTTCTTCTTCTGTTAAGGACAGACTCCATCGGCAACAAGAGATGTTAGAAAATGCCTCCCGTGGCAAGAATCTCAGATGCCTTAACTTCCCTATTACTCATTATTTGTCACCATTGATTCTCTTTCGGAAATATTTAAAGGAAGTTTTAGGGTATTAGAAAGTGGCTGCACTTTCTCTTAACAATTTGTATCATCTTCCAAGGGTGATGAAATTAGCTACTGAAAAGGGGGAGGGACATGATATTTTGTCAACGGTAGAAAGTTTGAATATTTCTGAATTTATTGAATCATTGATGAGATATCTACGAAGGCAACCCTACCGGTGTCCTTTAATTCAGAGTTAGACAAGAATGTGATAATGAAATTTTATTTTCAAAAGCAAAAATATGATTTTTTTTGTGGGCAAAAAGCAAATCTCTTTCCCGATGTCCACATGCAATCTCAGGCGAGGCGCAAGTTTTTTAGCCTTGAAGCCCTGTGTACTTGGCTTAGGTGTCACATTCTTTCTTAAATTTCCTTGTAAGTGCCTGGTGATGTTGGGAAGACACAGTTTTGTCTTTTTTGAAGTATTGCAATTGGAGGATTTCCTCAAGTCTTCACACTGTGGCTCAAAATGTTGCTGTCACATAAAAGCTTTGTTTTGCTAGACTGCATAGTTTAAATTGGGCATATATTTAATTTTCAAGTAACCAATGGTACTGGAAAATGTTTCCTGTTTATTATGGTATTAATTTCCCCTAGAGTTGGGTTTGTGAGGAAATTTTTCTCTCTTTTCTTTTTTGTTCTAATGAATCTATTTAATCATTTCTGTATGGGTTTCATTTTGTAAGTAAGTGAAATACTTAGTAACAAAAAAACCCAAAAAAACAAAGTTTACCCAATCTGCACCTGCACAGATTGAGTCTTTCCAACCCAAGTCTGTGCTGACTCACTCAGGAAAACATGTCCCCCCTTCGTCAAAGAAAGAAAAAATGCACATTGTACATATACACTTACATTCAGATGAAGATGATGTCAGTAATTAGCAGCTCTTCTCCCCAAGTCTGCAACTGGACTGCCTGTCAAAAAAACGAGACTCCTCTAATCAGGCTTTGTTTCACACCTATTGACAGCAACAGCAGCATGCCAGCCAGCAACAGAGGAGGGGTGGGAACCCTGGTCCAGATAAATTTTCTACTGAACCTGGCTCAAGAGGGCTGAGGCACACTACTGGCAACCTACCAGCTGTTGTCATTGTTGTTAAGCACCACTGGGTTGATGTCAACTCATGGCGACTTGAGGGATAGTTGCCGTAAACTGTGCTCATTCTTCAGTTAGGTGGTTAATTGTTGATAGAGTGGCATCCATAGCTGCTGTACTGTATTAATCCATTGCATTGCAGGCCCTTTTCTTTTGTGTCAATCTTCAATCTTGCCAGGCACGATGTCATTCTCTAATGATCTTTCACTACACATGATGTGTTCAAAATATGAAAGTTGAATTCTTGTCACTTGAACCTCCAAAGAAAGCTTAGGTTTCATTTCCTCCAACATCAACTGATCTCATATTTGGGAAGTCCATGATATATGTAGTATTCTTCATCAACACCATAAAAAGAAGGCATTGATTTTCTTCCTGTTTTGTTTCTTCACTGTCAAACTTTATTTGCAATAAAGTTTCTCCAGGGCCATGTGCCCATAAGGGAAGGTTAGGACAGGCATTATAGTTGGTGATTCGATCATTAGGCATGCAGATAGCTGGGTGGTTGGTGGATGTGAGGATCGCCTGGTAAGATGCCTGCCTGGTGCGAAGGTAGCGGTCCTCACGCACCACCTAGACAAGGTCTTAGATAGTGCTGGGAAGGAGTCTGCTGTCTTGGTACATTTTGGTGCCAATGTCATAGGAAAATGTGGTAGGGAGATTCTGGAGGCTAAATTTAGAGTTTTAGGTAGGAGGTTGAAATCCAGAACTTCCAGGGTAGCATTCTCCGAAATGCTTCCCGTTCCATGTGCAGGAAACAAAAGGCAGGCAGAGCTCCAGAGTCTCAATGCGTGGCTGAGACGGTGCAAGGATGAGGGTTTTGGATTTGTTAGGAACTGGGGAACATTCTGTGAAAAGGAGGGGCTATTCCGAAGGGATGGGCTTCACCTTAACCGGGATGGAACCAGGCTGTTGGCATTAACCTTTAAAAAGGAGATAAAGCAGCTTTTAAACTAGACAATAGGGGAGAGCCGACAGTTGCCCAAGAGCGCATGGTTTGGAATAATGTATCCTTGAAGGATACTACCAAAAGAATGAAGTTAGGGCATATCAGCAGAGAGGTTCCAATAAAGACAAAGGTAGCCCAAATGCCCTTGAGTACAGAGCAGACAGAGTTTAAAGTTTCCAAATTACCCCTGCCTACCGATAACCAGAATAAAATACAGTCTCTAAAATGCATGTATGCAAATGCGAGAAATCTAAAAAATAAGATGGGAGAGTTAGAATATATAGCACTAAATGAGAAGTTAGATATGATTGGTATCTCAGAGGCATGGTGGAAGGAGGACAACCAGTGGAACACTATGATACCTGGGTACAAACTATATCAGAATGACACAGCTGATCAAATTGGTGGAGGCGTTGCACTCTATGTTAGAGAGGGCATTGAGTCACAAAGTATTAAAGTTTTGCAGGAAACAAAATTTGCTGTAGAATCTCTATGGATTGAAATTCCATGTAAAAAGGGGAAGGCCATAGCAGTGGGGTTGAACTATGAACCGCCTGGCCAGAATGAACAAATGGATGATGAAATACTTAAAGAAATCAGGGAAGCTAACAAAAGTTACAGAACAGTAACAATAATGGGTGATTTCAATTACCCCGGTATTGACTGGGTCAGTGTCACAGCAGGACAGGCTAGGGAGATAACATTTTTTAGATGAAATAAATGACTGTTTCTTGGAGCAGTTGGTTCATGAACCGACCAGAGGGGAAGCTATTTTGGACTTAGTCCTAAATGGAACACCAGAACTGGTGTAAGAGATAAGGGTGTTGGGGCCACTTGGCAATAGTGATCATAACATGATCACGTTTGATTTAATTAATGGAGGAGGGAGGTTAAGGAAATCCACAGTACAATCTTTTAACTTTCAAAAGGGAGACTATGATAAAATGAGGAAAATAGTTAAGAAAAAAACTAAAAGGAGCAGTTGCAAAGGTTAAAGACTTACATCAAGCTTGGGGGTTATTTAAAAATACTACCTTGGAAGCCCAGACCAGCTGTATTCCATGATTTAAAAAAAGTGGAAGTCAGTCCAAAAAACTGCCAGCATGGTTTAAAGGTGAGGTCAGAGAGACTGCTGTTGCAAAAAAAAAGCATCTTACAGGAAATGGAAAAAAGAGCCAAAGGATGAAAACAGGAAACAGCACAAGAACAGGCAAGTTAAACACAAGCCACTGATAAGGCAGGCAAAGAAAGAATTTGAGAAGAAACTTGCTGTGGAAGCAAAAACGCGTAATAAAGACTTTTTCAAGTACATTTGTAGCAAAAAAAACGTGAGAGTCAGTAGGACCATTAGATGATAGAAGAGTAAAAGGGGCACTAAGCGGGGAGAAGGCCATAGCTGAGAGACTGAATAAAGTCTTTGCTTCGGTCTTTACTGAGGAAGATGTAGGGATGTTACCCATGACGGAAGTGGTATTTAAAGATGATACTGCAGAAGAATTGAAAGAAATATCGATACACCGGGAAGATGTATTACAACTATTTGATAAAATGAAGAGTAGCAAATCACCTAGACTGGATGGTATACATCCAAGGGTGTTGAAAGAACTGAAATATGAGATTGCAGACTTACTATTAGTAATCTGTGAACTATCATTAAAATCATCTGTAATACCTGAAGATTGGAGGATGGTGAACATAACACCAACTTTTAAAAAGGGTTCCAGGGGTGATCCAGAAAACTACAGACCGGTGAGCCTGACGTAGGTACCGGGAAAAATGGTAGAAACCATCAAAGAATAAAATTACTCAGCATGTAGATAGTCATGGCTTAATGAGAGACAGCCAGCATGGCTTTAGCCAAGGAAGGTCTTGTCTTACTAATCTGTTATGTTTTTTGGAAGATGTGAATAAAGAGGTAGACAAAGGTGAGTCGGTTGATATAGTGTATCTGGACTTTCAGAAAGCCTTTGACAAGGTCCCTTATCAGAGACTTTTGGCAAAACTAAAAAGTCATGGGATCGGAGGCAGTGTACTATTGTGGATCAGGAATTGGTTAAAAGATAGAAAGCAGAGGGTAGGGCTAAATGACCAATTTTCCCAATAGAAAAAGGTGAATAGTGGAGTATCCCAGGGATCTGTGCTGGGTCCGCTGCTTTTTGACATATTCAAAAATGACCTGGAAAAGGGAATAACTAGTGAGATTATCAAATTTGCAGATGACACAAAACTATTTAAAGTTGTTAAAACCCAAGAGGATTGTGGAAAATTGCAAGAGGATCTTGATAAATTGGAAGACTGGGCATCCAATTGGCAGATGAAATTTAATGTTGACAAGTGTAAAGTTATGCACCTAGGAAAGAACAATCCAAACTATGGTTATAAGATGCAAGATTCCACATTGGTTACCACCACCCTGGAAAAAGATTTAGGCGTCATCGTGGATAACATGTTAAACCCTCTGCCCAGTATGCAGCGGCGGCCAAGAGAGCAAATAGAATGCTAGGTATCATAAGGATAGAAATTGAAAATAAAACAAAGGATATTATAATGCCTCTGTATCGTTCCATGGTGTGACCGCACCTTGAATATTGTGTGAAATTCTGGTCGCTATATCTTAAAAAGGATATAATATTATTAGAGAAGGTACAGAGAAGAGCCACCAAAATGGTAAAGGGGATGGAAGGATACTCCTTTGAAGAGAGGCAAAAAAGGTTAGGGCTCTTCTACCTGGAAAAGAGACGGCTGAGGGGAGATATGATAGAAGCCTATAAATTAATGAATGGAATGGAGCGGGTAAACGTAGATTGATTGTTTATGTCATCAGAATATAAAAAGACTAGGGGACATGCAATGAAGCTACAGGGTAACCTATTTAAGGTTAATAAGAGAAAATATTTTTTCACTCAACATGTAATCAAACTCTGGAATTTGTTACTGGAGGATGTAGTAAAAGCTGTTAGTGTAGCTGGGTTTAAAAAAGGTTTGCACAAGCTCCTAGAGGAAAAGTCCATAATCCATCATTAAAAGGGACCTGGGATATCACTGCTTGACCCGATACAAGCATTGAGGAACCTGTGTCTTTTGGGGAAACTGCTAGGTACTTATGATCTAGATTGGCCACTGTTGGAAACAGAATACTGGGCTTGATGGACCTTGGTCTGACCCAGTATGGCATATCTTATGTTCTTATATTCATATAACGTTATTGAAAATTCTATGGCATGGAAAGTCAAATCTTTGTACACAGAGATACAACTTTGCACTTGAAGACTCATAACCATTCTGCCAAGAGCAATGCATTGCCAGATTTCTTGACTACTTGCCATTTCATTATTGATTATTGATCCAAGCAGGTTGAACTTGTCTATTATTTCTATTTCTTGCCCATCAGGGATGAAAGTGTTGATTTTGCTAGTTGTTAGGATCTTTTTCATGTTCCTTGATCTTGCTAACCAGATGTTTCAGATAGTCTTCACTGTTAGCCAATAACATGGTATCACTAGCATAGTGAAGGTCAGGGCCATACCAAATCATAAAAGCGCCCTGTGCAACTTGCAAACCTGACGACACTCCCCCCCCCCGACATCACATGTTTGTCAGTTGCCCATCCCCCCATGCCCAGAATCTCTCCATCTTACCCCACGTCTTTTCATGCCTTGCCTTGCCGCCGCTTTTTCTGTTCTCATGGCAGTGGTAGCAGACCTCCAATTTAAAAAAACAAACAAACACACATTTACACAACTCTGCATTTACATGGCTGGTCTAATCCCTCCTTCCTCTGTCTCGGAGGAGGGAAGGATCAGACCAACCATGCAAGCGTTGAGTCGGAAAGACCCGCGTGTTGGTTTTTTAATTGGAGGTCCGCTCCGCTGCCGCCAAGGAAACAGGAAAAGCGGTGGTGGGGCAAGGGCAGGCAGCGGTGGTCAGCAACTCTAAATGCGCCCCTATTTTTCTGCGCCGTGTGCAGCTGCATCACTTGCACAGGGCTTGACATAGTGCTAGCGCTTGTTGATGAGTCTTCATGCCTCCGTTTTCTTCATACAGTCCGACTTCTCTGATGATCTGTTCTGCTTATAAATTGAACAGGTATGGGGAAAATATGCAGCCTTGTTGTACACCTTTGATGATTTTAAACCATTCTGTTTCTTTTTCCATTAAAATTCTTGTTTCTTGGTCAATGTAAAGAATATGCATAAGGTAGTGCTCTGGTATACTAATGCTTCTTAATGTGGACCAAAGTTGTTCATGATTTATACATCAACGGCCTTGCTGTAGTCAGTGAAACACATGTAGATATCCTTTTGAATTCTTTTGTCTTTTCATGGATCCATCTCTCATCCACAATGACGAGTCTTGTTCCTTGCCCTTTCGTGAACTCTGCTTGCATTTTGGGCAGTTCTTTTTCCAGGTATGGCTGTAGTTGTGCTGCGAGGGCTTGCATACATCAATAATGTTGAGAGCTATGTCATCGGAAAATTAAGTACTAGCAGGGTCTCCCAAGATGGACAGGTCTCAACTAAGCTGCTAGAGAAGAGCTGAAGATTCTTCAGAGTAAAGCCAGCTTTTATGATGCGGTCGGAACAAAGCCCTTGGAACATCTGACTCTTGATGCAGATGTGCTTGAAATGAGAGTCAGAAGCTGCAAAGGCAAGGAGCATATGAAGCGTGAACCAAGGAAAGCTGAAGGCGGTTATGAATGAAATGGAACATGTACAACTCAATCTTTTGGATCTCAATGAATTGAAACAGACAGGCATCAACCACAAATCTGACAATTCACATGGTATACTACACTGGAAATGAAAGACAAAGAAGTGGTAGAGTTGCATTCATAACTATGTAGAAGCTTGCAAGAACTGTAATAAAATACAATGCAATCAATTAATGCTTAATTTATATTCATCTATGAGGAACGCCCATCAACACAACTTTATTCAGGTATATGCCCCAACAACAGATACAAAAGAGGACAAGGTTGATCAGATCTATGGACAAGTACAAGCTGAAATCGAGAGAACATGCAAACATGGTCATGGGCAACTGGAATGAAAAAGTTGAGAGCAAAGGCAAAGTGGTGGGAAAATATGGGCTTTGCAACAGAAACAAAAAATGGAGAAAGCCTGATAGAAATCTGCAAGACCAACAATCTCGTCATCTCAAACACCTTATTCCAGCAGCATAAGTGGCAACTGTACACATGAACTTAGCTCAATGGACTGCACAAAATCAAATTGTCTACATCTGTGAAAGTCAATCGTGGAAAAGCTCAACATCAACAAAGACAATATCGGGAGCCATGGTACATACCGTATCACCAGCTACTAATCCGCCTACCAGACACCAGTACACCAAACCCAACTGGATGCTCACACCCATGGCCTTGGCCCTAGGTTCAAATGCCCACACATGTTGTGCACCAGCTCTTCTCATTCACATGGCCAGACCTTGGCTATAACTGCTCTTCCTCATTTGCTTGTTTCTCTTGCACATCAAGGCAGCACATACACACATGCTCTCTTGAAGCGGAGCAAGCCAGGAAGGAGTCATGGCCAAACGGGGAGCGCCACCCTTATTCCCTGTCCCCACCTCTCTCTCCCTACTTCACTCAGTGTGCTGTCCCACCTGTGGCTGCCTTCAGCATCCTTTTATTCCTGAGGAAGAGAAGGAGCCTGGTCTGCAGCTCTGCTTTGGCATGCCGGCATTCAGTGCCACTGCTAATGCAGCTTCATGACTGTGACTGCATTATGGATCTAGAGATGGCTTTGGCGGGAGGGGGAAGGTACAGAGGTGGAGCACAGTGAGCAGCAGGGCAAAATAGTGCAACTGCCCAAAGAAAAGAACTGAAGGCAACTTGAATTGACACCATCGGCAGTGTGAATCTATCAGCCACCAGTAGCTTGCACTCTGCATCAAGCTGACTATACCTATGGGTAGCTAGGGCCCCGTTATGAGGGGCCCAGGGCAGCTGCCTCTTTTGCCCATAAGTAAAAGTGACTCTGCTTGGAGGAGGTAACTTTAATTTTACTATGGGATCTCAACAACCGAAATCTGTCCCTCTTTTATTTACTACATTGGTAGTAACTCTAGCTAGTTAGGGCAAGTCCCAGAGCTGGTTCAGGGTGTTGACACCTTAGACAGACCTTAAGCCTTATGTCCCCCCTCCCCCTAAGCTGTTGGAATCAATTGTTTAGCTTTTAATGCTCTACTCTTTGCCACCCCTGTGAAAGCTGCTTTCTGAGGTGACAACCTAGTTTGCTTAATGGTTAGACCAGCCCCGACTCTAGTTATGGTTTATGCAAAAGAAAAAACCAATGCATTTCTTTTTAGTCCATCAGCCCCCACGGCCGTTTACGACAGCATTCTTCTGAAATGCTTGCATATTGTTTTTGCGAATTACTTTGAAAACAGAAAACGATGCCTCTTGACAGAGGGTACCTGCTTCCCAAGACATTACAGGCAACACTGTTTTAGGGACGTCACGCTCGCTTTGAGAGAAAACATTTCCACCTCAGCAACAACGCACGATTTTTAAACGGTGGGAAACAAAACAAGACCCAATAAAAAGCTGTTATTTTTTTCTGTTTTTCATGTAAGCCGCTAAGCGAAGATCCACCTACTAGCAATAAGGAGAAAGAAAAAGAGAGACAGGAGGAGGAATGCAGAGCGTTGCAGGGCAAACGAAAGATTAGAGACAGGAAGGAAGGAGTATCCCACATCCTTCAAGGAAATTCTCAAGCTGGGAGAGACGCATGAGTCTTGCATGACAAGCTCGGGCCGGCTCTCCTGGGAGTTCCCTGGGGCTGCTCTGCAGAGAGCGACCGCGGGAGGAGGAGGGGCGCGAGCGAGCTCTCCCGTGGTTAGGAGTGGCGGCGGCCGGCCCTGCCCCCTTCCCAGGCACCAGCCTCTCCCCGGGACGCTCTGGGGGATCCGATGACGTCACGGGCCGGGCTCGCTCTCTCCGCGCCGTGCAACTCATGTTCAGGGAAGTGGTGCCAGGAGTAACCCCGTCTGTCTGAAGCAGAGCAGAGGCTCCCCTCGCCTCACCCGCTAGAGAATTGCAGCCCGACCTTCTTCCCTTTTTTTTTCTGCTTCCGTTTTGTCACCTTTTTCTGCTTCTCCCATCGTATTATTAGACGCGCTTGATTTTATTTTTTTGTATTTGTGGTACGATACACTGCCTCAGCTGGGGCCCGGAATACAAGGAGAAACAACCAACCACAGCGAGCAAAAAAAAAAAAAAAAAAGCAGAAGCTGCAACGTTATCACTCTATGACAGGCTGACAGCAGCAGAAGGAAGAGCCCAAGACACGGCGAGGGCTATGCTCGATCAGTAATAATTATCTATATAGATTTAAACGGTTTTTTGCTGGTGGGACTTTGCAGGTGAGCGGCGGCTGCTGGGATTCCTCCTGCGTCCCTCAGGGACCCTTTCTCCCTGAGCCAAGGCACATCGATCATGTAAGAACTGACCCGGGCTGAGCCTCACTCCCGGCTTCCCTGCCTCCTCTGGCCGCAGACGCCTCGGTGCTCGCCCTCCCTTCATTCCCTTCCCCTGACTGTGTCTGTGGCAGAGGAAAAGTGCCAAGTGCCTGACAACTTGTTTTCTCTGGACGTCTCGGTGGGAGCGCAGCGTCAGAGGCGGCAGGCTATCGTGATTCTTATTTTGTTTTATTTTTGTCATTATTTATTGTTGCAAGTGGTTAACTCGGATCTGGGAGATCGGCAGCGGAGGATCCTGTTCTTTAGAGCTCAGCAGACCGGTGAGTCACCTGCCAGTGGAGCAGCCGCCTCCATTTCTATCCGTGAAACCTTATTGCCATTATTATTGTCGTCATCATCGCTGTTTTTTTTTTTGTTAATGATTAGCAGCGCTGGATTCAAAGGCTGACAGAAAACCAGCGAGAAAGGAAAGCCATGTAGCGGGAGGTAGCCGTCTTTGTTTATGCTGTATTGGGAAATGTGGGGAATACCCAGCATGGAAGTGTATGCAGATTAGGGAGAGGCTTGCGTAACATTCGCAACAATTTGCATGGGAGCTAATGACGGGCGTGGGGAAAAGGGGGTGGGGAGAGCTCGGTCTGTCAATGACTTAGGGGTCTGGGGAAGTTTGGCTGTGCTGGGGCTTCGGGAGCCTGGAAGGCAGACGTTTTGTTGAAATGGATGTTAATATTCACGTGTACGCTAGTGTTGGTATTTTGGTAGGTTTCACCCCCTATCCCGCAATAGTAGACATCTGGGGGCGACGTGGTCTAGAGTGAGCCTTATAGGCCGCCGCGGTTGGCTGGTTACGGCGTTTGCATATCCTGTTCTGCGCCGCACTCCTGCTTGTCTGGCTGGCTGCAGTCTCGTTCTCTCTTTTTCTTAGTTTCTTGCCCGTCTCTGCTTTCCCTTCGTGCGCGTCCCCCTCCCCCTTTTTTGGCTCCGTCGCTGCGTTTGTGTGTTGGCTGGAGTGGGTGGAACGTTGGCCCGTTCCGGGAATGTTCCATGACGCGCAAGAGCCACAGGAAGGGGGTTAACAAGGGGCTCTGCCTGCAGTCAGAGCAGATGTGCTCCTCTCCTTCGCTCGCTTTCTTGCTTGTCTTGCCAGTCTTGCCATTACCCTATGGGAAAGGAGAGAGAGAGAGGAGCAGTTGTAACATAGTCTTCCTTATTGTTAATATACTAGCTTTGGAGCCTGCTAATGGCTGTAGCGGGAAATGACCCTGGGGGAGGGCGACAGCTTGTTTGTGACAGAAAAGGGTGTCCCCAGTAACTACTCCTTCAGGGCTGCCCAGGCCGCAAATATTTATACTGTTGTTGTTGTTAAGTGCCGTCGAGTCGGTGTCGACTCATGGTGACCCTCTGGATAGCTATCCTAAATTGTGTTCGGTCTTGAGTCAGGCGGCTCATTGTTGACAGACTGGTACCCATAGCTGCTGTTATTGTATCGATCCATCTCATTGTTGGCCTTCCTCTTTTTCGTTGACCTTCTATCGTGCCAAGCTATTTATACTAGCAACCGATAAAGGGAACCACATCCCATCTTGATTATATTTAAAATGGAAAAGCCTGTTTTAATTCTTTAACTCTGCTTTAAAGAAAAGGTTGCCTTCCACTGACAGGCAGACCCCTCATACAGTTACTTAATAAGCCTAAATAGTATACAAAATGTGTTGCTTTTGTTCTTGCTAATGTGTGACAAAAAATTGAAAATGTTTCCTTGAATTTCTCCCCATCCCCTTTTTTTGGAGACCAAGTTATGCCTCTGTGCTCCCTGAACTTTATTTCAACTCTTGTAGGCATTGTTTCACAGGCCAAAATACAGAGAGGGCGAACATACTGTTTATCTTAAAACCACTGCATTTATATTCACTATTGGGTCACACAAGTAGAAAATTCAAGAGTACTAAACAAGACAGATCATAGTGTTTAAAGTGTAGGCATGAAAAAATATGCACAGGTACAGGTGTGCATAATGTAGGCACCATGTTTGTTTTTTACCTAGTGGGTTCTTTGGCTTCCTTATAGTTTTCAACAGTGTATCAAATTAAAAAGATTGAGGCCTAAGCGGCTGAAAACTCAGGGCTCCTTTTTTTATATTGTGGTAAGCAGTTACTGTGTGAATTAGCATGAGGTAGCTGTTAGCGCACAGTCGTGGTAACTTACTATTATCACTACCACACTTCATGACAGTTATTGTGCATTAACTCGCTCAGTAACTGCAAAGCCTTTTATGGGCAGGGGTGGCCCGTAGGGGGTGTGGAGTTATTTGTAGAGACTCATTTTCATAATTAAGCCCGTTTTTCAGTCCCTACTTATGTGCGAAACATCACAGTCACTGCTAGGACCGGGCCAGGTTAGGGAATGAACTCTGTCTTGCAGTTGGTGAATGGTACCTTACCATGTGCAGTCACTGATGTAGATTGTGTGCATATTCTCCTAAACAGGAGGTGGTAAGTGCATCCGCTGCTGCGCGTACTGAGTGGTCTGTTTTTTGTGTGGTAGCTAGCGTGTATGGGAACATTGCCCCCAAATTACTGTAAAGACTGCACCTACTATGCGGTAAATTGGGCATTTACCACATGGCAAGTGCAAAACTTTACCACATTTGTGAAAGGGCCTCTTAGAAATTGAGAAAATGATGGCAGATAAATATTGAATGTAATTACTGATCTTTCCAAAGCTGAAGGCGAGTTTACAGTTCAGGTACAATAAGATATTTCTCTGCCCTAGTGGACATATACTGTAAGGGTCACATCTACTAAAGTGTGCTACTGTGTTGGCATGCGCTATTAGAAATGGGTCCCAATGCATAAAGTGGAATCTGAGGTAACCAGTGCATGCTAATGTGATAGTGTCTTTTGTAAATCTAGTGCTAAATTTGTACCTGAGGCAATGGAGGGTACAGTTGTCTGAAGTCATAAGGAGCATCGGTGAGAGAATCACGATTTGAACCCTGGTTTCTGAGGCCACTGCTCTAATCACTAGGCCCAGGGCTGGCCCGGCCACTAGGCAATCTAGGCAGCTGCCTAGGATAGCAGCCTCTGGAGTGCAGCAAAAGCAGGCCATTCAAAGCTAAATAATAGATTTTGACAGCCAGAGGGAAGGTTAATCTTGAGGTTCGCCTAGGGCAGGGGTGGACAATTCCGGCCCTCATGCACCACAATCCAGCCTGGTTTTCATGATGTCTCAAATGAATATTCATGAGATCTATTTGCATCCCCTGCCTTCCATTGTATGGAAATAGGTCCATGAATATTCATTAGGGACATCATGAAACCCAGGCTGGATTGTAGTGCACGAGGGCAGGAACTGACCACCCTGGCCTAGGGTTCCAACACTTTGGACCAACTCTAGGGCTGGCCCTGACTAAGCCACACTTCACATCCAGTTTGCCTGTTTCCAATTCAACACCACCGAGCCTACCTGATCTCAGACTTTTCTCTCGCAGCCTTCCCTGTTTTTGTTCCATGCTTCTCAAATTATTCACCTTTTGGCCTGGTAGTTCTTTTTCCTCACTCTTCTAGTTAAATCAGAACCAGTGTTGCGATACCGGTACAATAATCCTTCATTTGCAACCAGCTGAGAATCCCCCTCCCCCCATTTTTATAGATCTCCTAGTCCTTAGTCATGGCAGCAATAGTCCTGAGGTCATAAGCCATGCCTCGGAGTTCCTTTCAGACACTCTATCATGGGCTTTAAATCTGTCATTCTTAATCGTAACGGGGGCTCCTTTCTGCCCCAGGAGCTGTAGCATCCTGTGCCCCCATCTGACCCATAGGTGTGGATGACTTGATCCAGGCATCAAACCAGCACTGCCACTGAGGTGGCCTCCTTGAAGTCTGTTACTTTTTTGGCCTGCGTTGGAAGCCTGTTCCATGTAACCACTGCCCTGTTTCTGAAGAAATGTTTTCCTCTTTTCAGCCTTATAGCCTGACCTTTTATTCTACAATTTTCCTCTGAAAAAAGGCTGCTTCTTGTGCATTATTAATGCAGTTTGAAGTACAGAAGAGAAGGGTGCATTAAGCACCCATTTAAACTATAACCGCATGCCAGGATCTTTTCTATGACATCACCCTCCATAATTATGTCAGATAATTTGAATCTATAATATCCAGTTTACAAATAGTACAATGTGAGTTACATCCTGTAAGTTTTTATGATGACTATGTGCTCCCTTTTGTAAAATGCTATATTTACATATTATGAGACTATACTAGTTTCACTTTCCAAAGAAGTATATTAAAATGATCTTCAAGATCCCTTCTATACTATTGTATGCACCTGACGTGCAATGATAAACAGTACACTAAGCACCTAATACTGAGACTGATTTAGTATTCTCCAAGCAGTAGGTTACTAATTATTCTTAATGAAGAGCCTAATGCATTTTCTGTATGCTTTCAAACTGATTAACATTTCAAGTGTTAGTGTACAGTGTTGTGATCCAATATACAAAATATGATGAGCTAGATACATGTAGTGTAAGGATTCAGTAACTTAACAAAGGGAGTTTAATGGATGTTATAGGTTAGTAAATAGAACCTCTAGCTGCTTCCTGTGTTTGGACATGCGAGATGTGAAAGTCAAAAATGTGCTCTTGAAATTGCTGGCATCTCAGCCAAACAAGAAGTAATTAGCCAGCATTTAAATGCACAAAGCCACTGCTTCCATTATAGTTGCCTTAATTGAAGATGGACACGTCACTGATTTTTTTTTTTTCTTGCGCTGAAAACAATCTAGCTAATTTTGTATAGGAAAAAAGAAATAGTGACGACACTATGCAGTGGCCAGAACTCCATTCAGATTAATTCACAAAATTAACTCTATATTAACTGTGAACAGAATGCTATGCACTGTACAAATGTGAATTAGCTAGATTTTTTTTTGATTAACTTGATGGGCTTGTTGAATGATTTGTTTGCAAATGTTCATGCTAGTATGAAAACAAACACTTAGCAACCATATGTATGCAGAGTCTTGGGTGAAAGATGATACTCTCATGTATGTATGTATCGACTTGAGTGTAAAGCAGTGAATTGAAATCACCTGGTGGCATCTTAGTTTGCTATATTAGTTTTAATACTTATTTTGTGGTAAGGTTCTAGCTTGAATATGTTATTCTAACCTTGGTATTTGTAAGCTGAGTCAAACAAATGCACCATCTACTTTACTCCTTTTTTTTTTTTTTTTTTTTTACAACCTTTTTACCATTATGAACAATAACAGTATGCATGAGTGTGTGGGCTTTTTTTTAAATTTTCTTGTTCCTCCAAGATCAGTTTCTGGTTACTTTAGCTTGCACTATATTTGTTCTTTGGACATGTGGTGGTGTTAGCAGCTCACGTTTGTTAAGACCGATAGAGCAGTGGTGCCCCCCTTGACTTGCCTTCAGATAACGACAGGAGTTGTTTCAGAATTGTTTTAAGTTAGGGTTGGAATTTATACCAGCAGAAGAGGGTCTTTTGATGGATTTTGTTATTTCTATGCAGTCTGGATTACCCAGAGTAACATTTTGTCAGTTCCTGCTGTTTTGAAAATCCAGGAGGCCTTTCCGGATGAGGCACAAAGCTTACAAGTCAATTATTTGGCGAGACCTGTACAAAAGTGAAACTGACAAGTAAAAATGAGAAACGAGGTTAAATATGAAAACGAGTTTTGCTTCTCTGCTTTGTTTGCTTCCTTGGTTGCTAATGTGGACGGTTGCAAACATTTTGTTTTGAATTCTTGTAATTTTGGAATGCCAGTTTGAGAGATCCATGCCCGTTTGTGGCAGAGCTGTTGATTTAAATAATATCTATTCGTCAAATGTAAAAGCAGCTTGGTTCTACTGTCTTCTTTGTGCTGATATGGTGGGAGGTAGATAAGAACAGCTATCTGTCTAGGAAAGTTTTTTGTTCACCAAGACAAGCCATCTGTCATCTGGAAAACCTTAGCAAATGGAACGTCTGGGTGCAAATAGTAGGACATTAGTGGGATATGTGGGGGGGGGAGGGGATAAATAGGGTTCCAAGTTTTCCCAGCTCAACCCAAAGAGGCTACTGTCTCATTGCATGCATGGAGATGCAGTTTTGATTTCTCTGACAAGTTGTCCTGGGTGACTTAGAAATTCGAATGAGAAAGCAGAGTTCAGACCTGCTACTGGGGATATTTAATGGACGGATATGATGTGCTTATGAGAGGGAAAAGAAGAATGTTTCACTTCAGTCTGTGTCGGTTTTTAGCCTCTGATCTGTAGGTTCTTCTAAGGCCTTCTTCTACATCTGTGTGTGTGCAGTTTGTATGGATATGTGCTCTCCTCCCCTTTATAACGTCGGAAGCACTGGACCTGGCTGTAATGCATGTTTTGTGGTTAGGTTGTTCAGGAGGGGGATCAGACATTTCTACTTCTGAAAGCTGGGAAGCAAGGAGCAGGAAGATGACCATTTTGGCATGTTTGCCATTGCCTTGGTTTAACCCTCGGGCATTTTTTAAAATCTAGAGCGTCACTCCTGCTACTGGTTCAATATTAACACCCTACTTTTCAGACAGTTTATTTCAGGTTTAAATCACCCACATTCTTCTTGGTCTCTGGATTAAGAACAGAGTCCATATCCCAAAAAGCAACTCTAGTATGAACAGATATTTAGGAGACAGGAGAAAACATTTTAGCTTCCAAAAAAGATATATGATGTGTATAGGAGGAGTTGCCAGATGTTCCCTTAACCTCTTCTGTTCCTCCACTGACCCAAATATTTGTGCACATTCTTTTGTTTATTAATTTTTGCCTCAGGTTGAATTCTGAAGGCCACCAATCTACTCACGTGGCAGGGTAGTAGTATAGGTCTGGGATAAAGAGATGTTGCAGCTGCTCAACTCCCATTGCTTCTGACATGTTTGTTTTTTATTTTTTTACAACTTGACAAATTTTTAATTGTGGGGAAAATTAAGTGGATCAGCTTTTATTTTAACTCCATTTGTTGACATCACAAAAAATTGAGACCCTTCCTCTTGAAAGTTTTCAATGCACAAAAAATGTTTTTAAAGGTCCACTATGCTTGTGTTCTCAGTGAGAAGAACATAAAAAGCACAGTTTTGCATGTGGTATCTAAGGAAAAAATAAGAATGTCCAACTCGGAGCATTTACAATTAGCAAGGTCTTTTTACAGAGAATGTAGCTGATATGTTGGTTAACTTGAATTTCAACATATCCAAGTGCACTAACAAGTTGTATGTAATGCATTAAATCAGTCCATTATTAGAGGTATCTGACAAGCTTTCAAGAGTTATCCTGTCTTTATCATGTCAACGAAGAGGTAATGCAGTTAGACTGGGTTTAAATAGTACAAACTAATCTAAGTCTTGGGATCTCTGCATATGTCTTTACAGTTCAACGAAAGGGGGTGATGAGACGGTGACGTTTCACAACACAGAGGGCCTGTATCTGATCTTAGGTTATCTGCATCTTTCATGACAGTTTGAACTGTAATGTTTCCTGTCTCATCACTTCTGTCTACCCTCCGCTCTTTCATTTCTCAAAGATACCTTTTTATTGCACTGACTTAACCCTTTCAAGGCCTACTTTAAATTTTTAATCCACATTCTGCAGCCGGGTTAATTTTTGCATATTTCAGAAAAATTGTACCTGTCTTATTCAATATGTTCTAATAGTGATTTTCCTTCTGCTATGGCCATGTATTATATACCATTTGATAGGAATATTTAGTCAGAATTTTGGATCCCGAGAGTTTTGGGCTCGGCCTGGAAAGGGTTAAGGATCAGTGATACATTATTTCCACAAATTAATTTACGAGATCTATAAAGTTACAGGAAATATATCTTTGTGGCCAACATTATTGCCTTTTAGGTATGTTGTGCAAAATATCTTGAAAAATAATTGGAAATATTTCAACTGTATGTCATCGTAATATTTTATTAGTATGCTCATAGGTATACAAGCAATAAAAAAGATGTCTGTGCAACTTAGATGTAATTTCTGAGAAAAAAACCCCAAAATATGACCTGGACAGGATTAATGGCACCCTTCATTTAATATTTGGTTGCACAACCCTTGGCAGTGATGGTAGTCTCCTAACCATTTCTTGTTGCCATCTATAAGCTTCTTATATCTGTCTGCTGGTAATTTCTCCAACTGCGATTTGTTCCAGCTAAGGAATGTTTCCAGGATTTTACCAATGGCAGATTTCATCTCTTTCCAAAGGCTCTTGATTGGATTGAAGACTCATTGCTGGCCAGTTTAGAACAGTCCATTTTGTCCTCCTTAACAATTCTTTTGTACTTTTTGGATGTTTGTTTTGGGTCATTGAGGACCCATAACCTTCGACCTAGCTTTCTGACACTGACATTTTGCTTCAAAATACCTTGGTAGTCCTCTGACTTCATGATTACTTTAATACGTTCCAAGCCTACTGTTCCTGAGGAGGCAAAACAGACCCACAACATTATGGAACCTCTACCATATTTAATTGTCGGAAGGGTGGGGTTTTTTTCCTTTATAAGCTTCATTTCTTCACCTGTAAATGTATTGTTGGTCTGCATTGCCAAAGAACTCAAGCTTGGTTTCATCTGTCCACAGAACATTTTCCCAGAAGGACTGCGATTTCTCAAGGTGGGTTTGGGCAAAGATCAGGCACGCCTTTTTATGTCTGTGTTTGAGCAGTGAGGTCCTCCTTGGTCTTCACCCATGAAGTCCTTTTTTGTTTAGTGTGTGGCATAGGGTGGGGGTTGAAATTACCGCTCCAGATTGCTTCAGGTCAGCCTTAAGCTCTTTGGATGTTGTACGTGATATTTTTCCAAAAGTTCATACTAACCTTCAAAGACTTCTTGGATTCATGTTTCTCTTCCTACTATATCCTGGGAGGGTCTTGATCGTTCCATGAGCAGAAAGCTTCTTAACCTGCTTTGGACCAGCGTATGTTTTACATACATAAGGTTTCCATACTTACTACTCAACTGTTTACTAATTAATGGTTATAAATTTAATGGAACTATGTTTAGCTATTATCGTTATGTCAAAAAGCGTTATATACAGATTTTTTTATCTGAGATCTAGTTAGTTTAATAGGTATTCGAAGTTTGCTGATTTTGACGGTACTGGCGGTTCAACATAAAAAGATCACAAAAAATAATAAGTAGCTTATAATGCTGTAATAGCTACTGTTTTGCAAATAAAAGTATTTGTAGACTTTTTAGAAAATAGGTTTAGATAACCGTAAGTTCCTTAGTGTCAGAGTTATTGGTGCATATATCGGCCTTGTATGTTTTTCATACGCTGGGCTAATATGTTGTCAAAACTAATTGCTGTCAAGCATTCTGTTCTAGCTGTTTCAATTGTGAAATATCGACACACTGCATCAGAAGTGTTTTCACGTGTATCATATTCCGCCGTCAGAATGGACTGTTGACAAACTATATTATATCATAATAAAGTGTTGTAAATGAAAACTGCAGTTTCAATAGTATCATACAGTATGTTTATGTCAATGAATATTGGAATTGAATCCTATCTTTTCTGAAGACGGACAATATACTATATTGGACCAGTGTATGAAAAACATACACTATGTGAAACTTCTATTTTCTGCAAAGTTTTAATATTTTTTATTATTGCCGGTATTTCATAGTTGTTTTGAGTGTAACAAATCGAATAAATCATCCAGAAAAGAGAGAGAATATGCGAGCTGTCCAAAACAGGTTAATAACATTTCAAACTGTAGATACAGGAATCTCAAGGTCTATGGAAATGGCCTTGTTACCCCCTCCCCTTTGAAGTTTGATGTTTGGTGATAATGGCTTTTCTGATGGTCTCAGGCAGTTCTCTTGTTTTTAACATTGTGAAACTGGAACAGGGAATGAATATGGCCATTTTAAACATTAGAGCCATCATTCATTGGTTGATTCAAGTCATGTAAGTACTGATTGATCATTAAGGGGTTATAGAAACATGACGGCAGAAAAAGACCACATGGCTTATGTAGTCTGCCCTTCAATATCAACTACATTAGTTTCCTTTTTACCTTTAGAGATCCTATGCTTTTTTGAACTCGGATACTGTCCTCGTGTCCACCACCTCCACTGGGAGACTATTCCATGCATCTACCACTCTTTACGTAAAGAAGTATTTCCGCATATTACTCTTGAACCTATCCCCTTTCACTCTCATCCTATGTCCCCTTGTAGCAGAGCTTGCCTTCAGTTGAAAGAGACTTCTGTGCATATGCCACCGAGGTATTTAAATGTCTCTATCATATCGCCCCTATCCCGCCTTTCCTCCAAAGTACACATATTAAGATCTTTAAGTCTGTCCTCATATGCTTCATAACAAAAACCACTAACCATTTTAGTAGCTACCCTCTGCACTGACTGCAGCCTGCCTATACCCTTCTGAAGTTCTGGGTTGAACTTCAAGGGTGCCAATAATTTTGACCACAACTGTTTGTGTATTTGGCAGTATGCATAGCAGGAACAACTATTTTACAAAGAGCCACTTTAGTAAAAAGAATGACATCACCTGGAGTTCGGCATATACAAGTGTAGATTTCATAAAACTGGTTGTCCAGAAAGAGAGCCATTTTAGGAACCAAGTGCAAAAGCTTTTTTAAAAATTTTTTTAATGAACGTTTGACGTTTTTAACACCAAAGTGGTAAGCACAGTTGCCCTTGCAATCACTGATACGAACCCCAGGCTCACATGAGCCATTAGCTGACACTTCTGAGCAGGTTTAAATGCCGGTGTCCAGGTAGTTTAAAGTGTGCCTGCTTTGCTACTGTAAAATTGGCAATGTGTGTGTCTTTTCTGGCTCACCAGATGACAAGCATAACCCACCCGCTTCTAAATGATGTATGCTGCAGATCTAAAGGTGTAAATAGCATCTTTCTAAAAATTCTTTTTACATGGCTAGAGAATTACATGTGCAAAAGGCTTCTAGCATGACGTTCACGATGTGCAATGTTAGGTCAGATCAGCGGTATTCCCAGTCTAGTATTCTGACTCCAACAGAGGACAGTCTGGATCTCGGGGATCTACTAGGTACATCCTAATGGGATGATACCCCCCTTTTGCTCTCTGGTCAACAGTTATTAATGGATTTGTCTTCCTGAAACATATCCACATCTTTTTGTTAAACCCTGCTGTACAGTTAGCCTTGACCATATTTTCTAACAAAAATAATTTCAGAGCTTAATGGAGTGGAGGAGCAGCCTACTGGTGGTAACTCAACAGCTAACTGAAAGAGATGGGTTTCGAACAGGGATTTGAACTTATTGTAGGAGGATTCTCAGCGGAGATCAGGGGGTAGTGCATTCCATAGTGATGGGCCAAGGAAACAGAAAGCAGAGGAGTTGCGGGTGGACTCTAGTCTGTCTCTGGAAGCGGAGGCAATTGGCATGGATGGAATGAAGAACCCATGCGGAAAGTGCACATGGAGGATATCAGAAAGGCAGAGAGGGGTGCCAATGTGCAGAGCTTTGTGAACCAGAGTGAGAAGTTTGAATTGTATATGGTATTTGAGCTGAAGCCAGTGGTAATGGATGAGAAGTGGGGTGACCTGATCGAAGCAAGATGCGTGGATGAGAATCAGAGCAGCCGCGTTTTGAATGAACTGCATGCAGTGAAGTTGATATTGTGGGAGACCTGCGAAAACGACGTTGCAGTAGTTGAGCCAAGACATGATAAGCATTAGAAGAAGGGTGGTCAGAGAGAAGAGGATGAGAAAAGGCTGAACACCACGAATCTGGCAGAGGGAGCGAAATGAGTGACAGATAATGGCAAAAAGGTAGATGTGGAAAGTTAAGGAGGAATAGAGAGCGACAACCAGGTAGTGGAGAGAGGGGACTAGGGGGACGGTGACGTCCTGAAGTGTTGGAGCAAGGGAGGGATAGGGACCCCCAACTGTGAGCCAGATAGCAGAGGTTTTTGCAGGATTCAAGTGAAGATGTGATGGGTCTTCTGCAAGATGCCTGCCTTCTGCAGCACTGTGTACGTCTTGTAGCGCTATACAAATGCATAGTAGTAGTAGTAGTAAGACCAGCTTCGAACTGTGAGGAAAAAAAAAACAGTTAGGTTTTTTGGGTATGTCTAAGAATAGCCTAATGGTTAGAATAGTGGGCTAGGAGCAGGGAAGCCAGGGTTCAAATCCCACGTCTGCTTCTTGGAAGTTGCGTTGGAGGAGGACAGGAGTGGCAGACCATGCGTGCACTAGCACGGGCACTTTAATGCCCGACGCAGTGGAGGCTTAGCCATGCTGCCTTCCACCCCCATATGAGAAGATGGATGCCGGGAGGGGGAGCCACATGGTGGGCCAGGCGACTATGAACTGCTGCTTTGCTGGGACAAGGGGGGCCAACGCTGCCCACTGGAGTCTACGCCCTAGGCAACTGCCTAGTTGGCGGGCCAGCCACGTCTCCTCGATGCATGCATGCACGTATATTTGTCTACATCACAGTTCTACCCAAATTAAGCCCCTAGGAAGGCCTACATATACAGGTTGTTGTGTACCAGCTTTTTATACAGTACATACATACCTCTGCACAATTACAGCCATTTTTTGCAAGTAAAACATACCTTTTATGTGTAAAATGATTTAGAAAATTACTCTTTATACATAAACAAAACAATGCTGGAGTTCCATAAAAGGAATTACCATTCAAGAAATGATGGAATCCTTGTGGAAAATACCTTGAAAGTTTATTGCTGTATGCGGCAACAAAAGTCGAAGCAGCAAACAGAATGTCAGAGGCCAACATTCAGAGTTAATGCTCCTAACCTTTAGAGCTAATCTCTCAAACTGGCCTCTGAAAATTTACTAGGCTTATGAACATATGCTAAGTTGTTGCACCTAATGTGTGAATAGCGCTGAAACGGTGGCATGTTATATACAACGCCCCCGCATTTACTATCAGAGGCACGGAAAACATTTCCACGGCATTTAACGCAGAGCCTTGTCCCATAGTTTGTTTGTTTATTACATTTGATATACCGCTCAGGACGAAGCATCAGAGTGGTTTACAATATTGCATAAATGATACTGAAAATATGAAAAGAACGCCATTTATAAGATGGGACAGAATAAGAGATACAGTGATAGTCAAAGAAAAAGAAGAGATAAGAGGAAAGGCTCATTATAACATCCAGAGAGGCAGAATATCGTGCCACCACAGCTCAGTCCTTCCAGGCAGACTTGACTATGTTCTTTTCTCATCGCAATTCAAGCCAGGCAGGAATACGCCGCAGAAATGGCTGCTTATAAACCATTGCTGCCTGGGTGTAATTGACAGAAGCAGGTAATGGGGCAGAGCTCTCACTCATAACTTACGACGCCGGCTTCATCCCTCCACCGCCCCGATCGCCGCGGCAAGCAAAACCAATACAGCAGCAAATTTACACGGTCCCACACGGTCCTATGCCTAAGGGCCACGCTAATATAATTAGCATGCAGTGTGCCCATTCTCTGCCACTACCTCGCTCACTTGCGCCTTTAAGGTGGACTGCGCAGTCAGCATGTGAATGGGCCTGTGCTACCTAGCAATGCATGTCCCAAAGCACCTTCAGCACATGCCAGAACATACACTGTCAGGCAGCACCCGCTAGTAAAAGGCCTTCTAAACATATGCTCAGAAGTGGCAACAGGGACGGCTTTAGGATGGGGGGAAAAGTTTCAAGTTTGGCATCAATTTTCAGCACTGGGCACCTAAATTTGGTTCCTTAATCTAGGCAAATAGATAAATTTATAAGCTCATAAATTGAAATGAATTTTAAGCACAAAAAAAGGAGTAGGTTCCTATACTTACTGATAATAGGGGACAAATTTAGGGACTTAGGAGTCCCCAGTTTTGTGATGCAATGTTTTGTCATCTTGATTAGACTGTAAGCTCTGATGAGCAGGGACTGTGTTTTACATCTCTAGTGCTATAGAAACTAATAGTAGTAGTAGAGTCTATATTTAGGAGCTCAGTCTTTTTTGAGTCTCAGGCTCTTAGATTTTATTTTGAAAGGTATAGAACACAAAACTGGGAATATCATAAGGCCTCGGTATAAATCCATGGTGTGATCACACTTTGATTACTGTGTGTTGTTTTGGTCATCCCATCTCAAAAAGGATATGAAAGAACTAGAAAAGGTTCAGAGGAGGGCAACAAAGTCATAAAAGGGGATCAAACCGGTCCCCTATGGGAAAAAAACCCCATTTCAGATTAAGGTTCTTAATCATGGAGAAGAGATGATTGAGAGCAGAAATTACAGCGAACAAATTAAGAAAACAGTACAAGGACTAGGAGATACCCTATGGAACTAACTGGTAACAAATTAAACACCAATTTAAGAAAGTATTTTTCAATTGACACACTTTTCATTTTTCAGTATTTAGCTCATGCCTTTCCAATAGTTATTCAAGGCGAATTACAATAAGGTACAGTAGGGCTGTCCATGGAGGGCTTATAATCGAAGTTTGTAGCCGAGGCAATATGGGGCAAGTGACTTGGCCAAGGCTATAAGGAGTGCTAGCTGAATTCAAACTCTGGTCTCTCTGGCCTCTCCATGCCAATTGCCTTCGCTTCCAGAGCCAGACTAGAGTCCACCTGCAACTCCTCTGCTTTCTGTTTCCTTGGCCCATCACTATGGAATGCACTACCCCCTGATCTCCGCCTAGAATCCTCCTACAATAAGTTCAAATCCCTGCTCGAAACCCATCTCTTTCAGTTAGCTGTTGAGTTACCACCCTGACCTTTCTCTCCTCTGACCCCGCCCTCCCTCCCTCTGTATGATTGCAATTTCTTTCCTATCAAGTTATGGCGTTCCTTTTCTGTTTCCCAGTTTTGCTTTTAATGTACACTGCCCTGGTGCAACTTGTGAAGGGAGGTATCTAAAATGCATAAACTATAACTCTGCAGAATTTTAGCCTTTTTATAAAGACACAGAGGTGCCTAGGCGGTATGTTTTTACTAAAGAGAGGTAGGCCTTTGCAGCTAGTGCTAGGAGCTAGTGGCAAAAATGCCATGGTAATGCGCAACATTTGCAGCTATCTGTTGAGGGCGTACCTGGCATTTCCTCAGCAGGTACTGCGGTGAAGATGCAGGGATTGCAGCGAGACGGTATCTAGTGCAGGTGGCACTAGATGCATCTGCGATGTCTACGAAATGTGCAGCTACCTGTGGTACCTGCATAGTACAGGCATGCCCACTCTTGCCACGAACCCGCCAAATAAAGCTATCATGAAAAATTGCCCGTGGTAGCTGAATTTGTCTTTCATTAGCATCTTGATGACAGCTAGCGCCCTTTCGTGGATATACCCATCCTATGTGTCTTTCTGATATACTAACGAAAATTATGCAGAAATAGTGCCTAGATTGTGGATGTTGACATTTATGTCTGCTTGGGAGCAGGTATAAATATTAGCAAGTAAAGTACATGTCAATGTGTATATTTTAGAAAATACACATGTAAATCAGACCTCTCCTCTGAGCATGTCTGCTTGCATCATGCATACTTTTAGGCGTGACATAATTTTATAAGAAGCCTTGTATGTAGATAGATTTATGTGTGTTGAAATTTTATAAAGTTACCTCCAAGAAGCTTATATTTGGCAATTTGTGTTGGTGCGTTGTTATGAAATTACCCCACGTAAGGATTATTTTTCCCTATCCGCTATTATATGCGGATAGAGCCTGCTGCTTGAAAACTGCTTTCATCTGCCCTAGCCCTTTTGTTAGCTGATATAACATTCATACTGTCCCTATTATCCAATTCCAAGGTTGTTTTTTTTTTCCCCCCCTGCAATCACAACTTTACACTCCTCTCTCTTATTCAGTCACACCTCCTACTCTCACAGTTTAACTCCAAACGCTTTCTGCATGCAAGTCATTTTTCACCTCTCATTTTATCTAACACAAAGCACACATCCCGGTACTATAGATTTCCAGGAATGCAGGGAGGTCAGCAGACACAGATTATATTGTCGAACATTGGTGCAACAGTAACCCGCATGATTTATTGATGTGGACTACTTACCATACTACATTGTGTGGCTTCATACAACCAATACTTTATCAAACAAGCTAGAACTCACACCTCTTGCTCCACATCAGATACACAGTCATCAGCTTGCAGTTGATTAGTCATCTGCCCCACACCGTGTCAGAACAAGTGGTATACATAAAGTAACAGCACACACAGGAAATATACATTTAGGAGAACCCATAATCCGATAAAGGTCACGTAAAAGGACACAATTGATGGTGTGTTATAGGTATGAATTTAAAAAAAATGGGTTATCTCTATTAATTGTGCTTTTTAAAACTTTAAAGTATGCTGCAAAAATATGTCTTATTAACCATTAAAACCGTAAGCTGATAGAATTAAAAAATGACCCGTGCTGGCAAAGTTTAGATAGTATGTGGAGCTCGGAACTGAAATGTCAGGGTCAGGATGTGCATAATTCTGGCAATAGTTTAGAAAAGATTCTCTCAAACCTGGAACCTTTCCTAAGATACATATAAGAAGAATGTTGCCGAGTTGTGCAGCACATACATGTATAAGCTTGCATTGTGCAGATCTGTACATATAAATGCTGTCAATTTAACAACAGAGGGCAGGTTTCTGTTTTGAGGGGAAATAAACAATGCGGAAGATAAACCCCTTAATCCCTCCTGTAATGACTGGCTGTAGCAAGCACTTTTTTAAAAACCTAGACGTGCCAGGAAGGATCTGTAAAATCCAACATGGACAATTTTGGTCATGCATGTGCATGCATGCATTCCCTATATGAAATAGGGACTGTACAATGTAAACTTTTGATTCCCACCCCCAGGCCAAACACTAATCATGCCCCTGGAGCCCCATTGCAATTCCTACAGATGGGCAGCCATGTATAAATTTAGCCCTTTCTAAAATCTCCATTTACACGTGAATGCCATTTCCATGTGTAAATGCCAGGTTTTCTATGTGAATAATGCGGATGGAGCCTGCTGTTTGAAGTAACCTGCATAGGCACCCCATACTTAGTATTGTCTAAGATCCAGTAAGACAATAGAAAAGCATTTTCTGGATGTCCTGCTGCAACCCCTGCTGAACCAAATCAATAACATAGAAACTCCTGACTCGAGAATGAATAATCAGAATTAAAAGAAAACATTCTTGAGTGTTTTAAGCCAGCCTAAGATAAGAAATGCCATTCTGGGTCAGACCAAGGTCCATCAAGTCCAGTATCCTGTTTCCAACAGTGGCCAATACAGGTCACAAGTACCTGGCAGGTTCCCAAAAAGGCACACAGGTTCCACAATGCTTGTCCCGGGGTAAGCAGTGGATTTCCTGTGTCCTCTTTAATAATGGTTTATGGACCTTTCCTCCAAGAACTTGTCCAAAACACTAACAGCTTTTACTACATCCTCCTTTAACAAATTCTAGAGTTTGACTAGGCGTTGAGTGAAAAAATATATTTTTTTATTAGTCTTAAATAGGTTGCATTGTAGCTTTGTTGCATGTTCCCAAGTCCTACTTTTTGATGGAGTAAACAATCAATCTACATTTACCTGTTCCACTCCATTCATTAATTTATAGACCTCTATCATATCTCCCCTCAGCCGTCTCTTTTCCAAGTTGAAGAGCCCTAACCTTGTAAGCCTCTCCTCATAGGGGTATCCTTCCATCCCCTTTACCATTTTGATGGCTCTTCTCTACCTTTTCTGCTATATCCTTTTTAAGATATGGCAGCCAGAATGACATACAATATTCAAGGTGTGGTCGCATCATGGAACAATACAGAGGTATTATAATATCTTTGGTTTTATTTTCCATTCCTTTCTTTATGATTCTTAGCATTATATTTGCTTTCTTGGCCGCTGCTGCACACTGGACAGAGGGTTTCAATATATTATTCACGATAACGCCTAAATCGTTTTCCTGTGTGGTGGTTCCTAATGAGGAACCTTGCATCATGTAACCATAGTTTGGGTTGTTCTTTCCTAGGTACATAACTTTGCACTTCTCCACATTAAATTTCATTGGCCATTTGGACATCCAGTCTTGCAATTTTAACAACTTTGAATAATTTTGTGTCATCTGTAGATTTGATCACCTCACTCGTTATTTCCATTTCCAGTTCATTTATGAATATGTTAAAAAGTAGCAGGCCTAGCACAGAACCCTGGGGTACTCCATTAATCACCTTTCTCCATTGAGAAAATTGGCCATTTAGCCCTGCTCTCTGCTTTCTATATTTATTTATTTAACAGTTTTTTTATACTGCTTTATCATTTCAGTCAAAGCAGTTTACATTGTAACTTGGTAAATGTACAATAAACAGAGACATTGATAACCTTCCACTGCCTCAGAAAAATCCAGGTTAAGTGACTTGCCCAAGGCCACAAGGAGTGCTTTTTGGGAATTAAACCCTGGAATCCTGCTTCCCAAGCCAGTGCTATTATCATTAGGCTACTCCTCCACTCCACTTTCTATATTTAAACCAGTTCTTAATACACAATAGTACAGTCTCCTATCCCATGACTTTTTAATTTTGCCAAGAGTTTCTCATGAGGGACCTTGTCAAAGACTTTCTGAAAATCCAGTTGCACTATATCAACCTGCTCACTTTATGTATCTGTTTATTCACACCTTCATAAAATAACAGAGATTTAACCAAGGATAGTCTTGTCTTACTAATCTATGTTAGCTTCCCCCCCTACAAGGTCTGCCCAAGAAAACCATCCAACAACTGCAGGTAGTGCAAAATCTAGCAGTGCACATTATTCATAAGGCACATTACTTGGACCATATCACACCCTTTCTCTACAACTTGCACTGGTTACCAATTACATCCAGAATAAAATATAAATTCATAATGATAGTGTTCAAATTACACAACAAATTATCTTCATCACACCTTAATTCCCTCATCAGCTTACCCGAAAATATGAGAACCAGATGAAACCATTCACAAAATACATACACTATACCTACACACATTCGGAACACCAATCACACCACCAGCATTAGAGCCTTTACATACATTGCTCCAACACTCTGGAATGAACTTCCACAAAATTTAAGAGCAATTAAAGACTTAAAATCATTCCGTAAGGAACTCAAAACCCATCTATTGATCAGAAATTATGGTACCTCCTCCCATAGTCAACAACACCATATTACATAAATAACTAATCCTATTTATATTAATATGCAGACAAGCATGACCTCTTTCCTTCCTCTCCCACCCCAACCCCCCCCTTTACTCACCCAAACTGTACATAATTAATGTATTATAGTTTTTCTATCAACTTTATTAGTTATGTAAGTTGATTATTGTTCAATGTAAAGTTCATTGTTATATGTAAACCACTACTGATATCTGAAAGTGGCGGTATATAAAAGCTATTATATAAATAAAACAAAATAAATTAAACCATGACTATCTACAGCATTCAGCAATTTTTTTCTTTATAATGGTTCCTACCATTTTTCCTGGTACTGACATCAGGCACACTGGTGTGTAGTTTCTCGGATCACACCTGGAACCCATTTTAAAAATTGACGTTCCATTGGCCATTCTCCAATCGTCCGGTACTACACATGATTTTAATGATAGTTCACAGATTACTAATAGTAGGTCTGCTATCTCATATTTCAGTTCTTTCAAAACCCTCGGATGTATGTCATCCGGTCCAGGTGATTTGCTACTCTTCAGTATCAAATAATTGTAATACACCTTCTCAGTTTATTGATATTTCTTTCGATTCTTATGATACATCACCTTTAAATACCATTTTAGGCATGGGTAACTTCCCTATATCTGCTTTGGTCTTTACTGAAGAAAATAATTCATTCAGTCTTTCTTCTGTAGTCTTGTCCTCCCTTAGTGCCCCTTTTACCCCAATATCATGTAATGGTCCAACTGACTCTCATAGGTTTGTTGTTGTGAATGTACTTGAAAAAATTTTTATTATACATTTTTGCTTCCATGGCAAGTTTTTTTTTTTTCTCAAATTCTCTCCTTGCCTGCCTTATTAATGCCTTGCCTTTAACTTGGCAGTGCTTATGTTTCCTGTTTTCATAATTTGGCTCCTTTTTTCAATTTCTGAAAGATGGTTTTTTTTTTTTTTTGGATACAACATCCTCTCTGAACTCACCTTTAAACCATGCTGGCAGTTTTTTGGCTTTCCTTCCATTTTTCTTAAAGGTGGACTACATCTGGTCTGGGCTTCCATGATAGTATTTTTAAACAACACTCTTGCTTGATGTAAATCTTTAACTTTGCAGCTGCTCCTTTTAGTTTTTTCTTAACTGTTTTCCTCATTTTATCATAGTCTCTCTTTTGAAAGTTTAAAGGTAGTACTATGGATTTCCTTGCCATCCTTTCTTCCATTTATTAAATCCAATGTGATCATGCTAGGATCACTTTTGCCAAGTTGCCTCAATACCCTTATCTCTTGCACCAGATCCTGTGTTCTACTAAGGACTAGGCCCAGATAGCTTCCCCTCTTGTCGGTTCATGAACCAGTTGCTCCAAGAAGCAGTCATTTATTTCATTTAAAAACTTTATCTCTTTAGCATGTCCTGTTGTAACACCGACCCACTCTGTATCGGGGTAATTGAAATCACTCATTTATTTGGCAGAGTTTATATACCGCTTTTCACCAGATCAAAGCTGTGTACATAAAACAAAAGAACAGTAGTTACATAGAAAAATTAACTATGTACAGTAACATATTGCAGGCAGCGAGCTGCAGGCAATTAACTATGTATGGTAACACTTAACTATGTACAGCAAATTTAATTATATATGGTGGCTTAGGGGAGTGGCGTGGTGAGTGTAATGGGGGTTGGGTAGTTCTTAGTGGGGTGGGAAGTGAATACATTAGGTAGTGCTTTAACCATATCAAACACTTTTGCTGAACCAAATCCATGTCCTCTTCCTGTGACCTGACCTAATAAGGGTTGGAGGAAACAGGAAGGAGAAACGGTGGGAGAGAGAGGGAGGATTTGGAAGAACAAGTGAAGGATGCGTGTAAAGAGGGGAGCTGTTGGGGGCAGGAGGGTGTGTGAGATTGAAAGAGTTGAGTACGGGAAGGACATAAGAAAGAGTTGAGTTTCTGGGAGACATGAGAGCAAGCTTTTGGGGGGGAGGGTTGGGGTAGTACGAGAAGCTAAGCTGAGAGGGCTGAGGTGGAGATTGTTGTACTGGGAGAGGTGAGAGATGGATAGAATTGGGATGGTAGTCTTCACCTATTCCTAACCTCTGCATCATGGGCATAGTTTGGGGGATGTGTGAGGGGTAGTGCCTTCCTTCCCTTCCCTTCTCCTCCCCAAATGCTGCGAGAGCATGTTCTGAAGAGCAAAGGCTGATAGCACATCCCACAGATAGACAAAGCAGGGGCTCTGGAGACCAGTGGTACTGTGCCTGCTTCAAGTCTCCATGGATGGCAGGGGAAAGGCGAGAGAGTGAGACAAAATTGGAGACAGAAAGGAGGATAAGAGATGGAGGGAAGGGAAAAGTAGGGATAACATAAGAACATAAGATATGCCATACTGGGTCATACCAAGATCCATCAAGCCCAGTATCCTGTTTCCAACAGTGGCCAATCTAGATCACAAGTGCCTAGCAGTTTCCCCAAAAGACACAGGTTCCACAATGCTTGTATTGGGGCAAGCAGTGGATATTCTGGGTCCACTTTAATAATGGTATATGGATCTTTCCTCCAGGAACTTGTCCAAACCTTTTATAAACCCAGTTACACTAACAGCTTTTACTACATCCTCCGGTAGCAAATTCCAGAATTTGATTACACGTTGAGGTGGAGATTGAGTTGGAGGTTGGTGGGGAGAGATAGGAGGGTATAAAGAGAGGGAAGTTGAAGGTGGAGGGAACAGAGATAGATAGGGGAGAGGAAGAGTGAGGAAGAAGGAAAGGAGAGAGATGGGAGAAGGGTGGGGAGATGTTTGCGAAGGGCAAGAAGTGGAGAGAGCAAAGGAAGGAGAAGGTAGTATGGAGGACAGTGATGGGAGGAGAGATGAAGGAAGTAGGTGAGAGAGGGGGAGGATGAATGTGTGGAGAGGAAAGGAGTAAGTGTTTGGAGGGAGAGGCCAAGTTCTGCCTTGACTCCGCCCCAGCTCCCCGTGGCCTTCACCTCCTGTTCCTCCCATGGGGATCCCATCTCCCGCTTGCAGAACAGGAGGGAATGGTTGTGATCGCGGCAGACTCCTTCTGTCTTTCTGCCCATGGGAGATTGGATCTCTGCAGGCAGGAGGGAAGGCCATTGCGATCGTGGCTAAGACTCCTGTCATTGAGGATCTGATTTCCCGCAGGCAGACAGGAAGAGTCTTTGCTGCGATCATGGTGGCCTTCCACCCCTGCCCGTGGGGATCTGACCTCCTGCAGGCAGACATAAGGAGTTTGCTATGATCGCAGCTGCGCTCTTCTCTTTGCCATGGGGTGGATCACATGGGCTGTTTGCCAGAGCCCATGTGATCCACCCCATTCTGACACCTTAGGTTGGATAAAGAGAAATACAGGGAAAATGGAAAAATTTTAAAAAAGACCTAGAAGATTTGGAACCTAAGAATGACAAAAGCAAAGTAAAGATGGCGAGAGGGTGGAAAAGTGTAGAAGAAATGCTGAGAATATAAAATGGGTAACAGAAGAAGGAAACTTAGAAATCAGAGGGAAGAGGAAATGTGGAAATAAAGGAAAAATTAGAGAAATTAAACTTTAAAATAATGAATAAAGGAAATGGGAAAGAAATTGCAGAAGGCTGAAAAAAGAAACGTAAAATGAAAGTAGAAGTTCAAGAGATACAGAGGTTAGAAAATATATTATTTTATTACCCTACTAAAGCTGCAGCTGAACAGGTAGTAGGGTTAAGATGTAGTGGTTTCAGTCCTGTGAGGTGAGAGTATTGGGAAACGATGATAAAGTGTGTATGAAAAAGGGGATGGGGAGGAAGGTGGCAGGGCTGGCCCGTCGGCTAGGAGGCTGCGTATGGGGCAGACCTCTTTGAGCCGCACAGTGCATGTGGCAGACCATGTGCTTCGGCACACATGGCCTGCTGCTGATGATTTTGGCTGCAGGGTCGGGGGGGGGGTGGGGGGGACGACAGCTAGGCTTAGTGGCAGTGGCCCATGGCAAGCCATGTGTTTCGGAACACATAGCCTGCCGCTTCTGACCCCCCCCCCACCCCAGTTGTGTCAGAGGGAATCAGAAATGGCAGGCTAAATGTGCCGAAGCACTTGGCCTACCGCCAAGCCGCCCCCAACACTGTCACCGTAATAAATGGCAGCAGGGGACGGCAAGGCAGCTCAACACAGGTGGGGGAAGGCAGTATGGCTCGGCGTTGGGGAGGGGGTGGCACAGCCTGGGGCAACAGAAACCCTTGGGCCGGCCTTGGAAGTTGGCAAGCTACTCCATGCCAATCTGGGGAAAGGGGAGAAAGTCACCCTCACCTTTAGTCTTATCATGTTCCCTCAGCAATCAACCTCCCTACTATTCCTTCCTCCCGCTCCCCGCCCAACTAAGCTGGCAAACTATGCCTATGCCCTGCATGCCATATGGTCATCTGCCATGAAGTGGTGATTGGTCAGTAATAGTGTCCCTCCTTGGCAACTTAGGTTTACTTGGCCACCATTCTTCTACCCCTGTGTTGACTGTTCCTGCACTAGCTTTGCCTACAGAGAGAGATGGGCTGTTGGTGATGTGATTTGGCCTAGGCTGTCAGATGACCTGGGCCTGGTAGCAACTACAGTATGTCTGCCACTGCATTTTGCCCCCATCATATATTATGAGCAGTACTGGAACATTTTTTTTTTAATACCTAGGTACCGGTCACAATTTTTGGAAGCCAATGGAAAAATTCTTTATACTTTTTTCCTTTTTATATTTCTTTTATTCTAAGTGTTTTTTTTTTTAATTTTTATTTTGTGCAATTCCTTTCCCCTTCCCATCCAACCTCTTTCCTTGTTCCTACCTCACTTCTAAAGCCTGGTAGCAGCTCCAACCAGTCCAATTTGATCCCCAGTGCAGGTCTACTGGTTACTATCAGAATCTGAATTGTAGGGGTGTTCTATTTACTAGGACTGGAAAAACTCCAGGTGACATATCTGCTAGATGCTTAAAATTCATCATTGCACCTGGACCTGACATTGGGCAAGAAGGAGGAACCAAGGGTCAGGCTGCAGAAGAGAGGCAGTGGTGTAGCAAAAATATGTATATTGTACTTAATTTTCCTTATCATTTTCTTTGATAAGATGAAAAACAAATTTAAAAAAAGCAAATCAACAGATTACTGTAAAAACATTTTTCCCAGGCTCTTAAAAATTTTAGTTGGTGCCTAGTTTTTCTAAAACATTTTCCGCCCCTGCCCTACATCATTGATAAGAAGTGATTCTTTGATATTTGTTGATTTGGGAAAATAAGGGCCCCCTTTTACTAAAATGTGCTAAGTGGTAAGTAATTATTGTGCTTTTTTGCATGCATGAGCTGTTATCTGTGCTGATTGAGTAGGGCAAGACTGATTGCTCCACTACACACAGCTGGTGACTGTTTTTAAAAGTAAGCAACATCGAGCACGCCCGCGCCTGAGGGCCTCACTAGAGGGCCCTTTGGCTTAGTCCTTAGGCGCAGGACGATTTGGCGCGATATCGGAAGCTCTAACTGACTTGAATAACCCTCTGGAAACCTTAGGACGTTTACAGCTGATCTCTAGCAAGCATAATTACGGGGCCGGAACAATGGATAAAACCGCCGCTACAGGAGTGCGCCTCAGAGAGGGGAGAGCAGCGGGAGCAGTTTCCACTGTCGGGAGACCTGTTCGGAAGCTCCGCCTTGCCATCTAAGCCTGCCAATTACAGGGCCGTAACAACGGATAAAACCGCTGCTACAGGAGCGCGCCCACACCTGAGGGCCTTGCCAGAGGGACCTTTGGCGTGGCCCTTAGGCGTAGGGCCGTGGCAGAACATGAAGAACAACAAATATGTATAAGACCTGACAATATGAGTAGTTGTTCAGATATTAATTAACAATATACGTTTCTGAGGTAAAACAACTTCCTCTGTTTGATGCTCCCTTTGGCTGCTCTCTTCTATTTAGAGGTATGTCTGTATTACATGTTAACCTGATGTAGTCTTGTCATTCCCTGTTATATATGGATCCACTGCTTATCACTTTGATGTATTGATAAGGTGGTATAAAACTGGATGCATTGTATTGTCTTTGTAGTGTGATGTAACCGCTTTGATTGAAGGAAAAGGCGGCATAAAAAACTTGTTAAATAAATAAATAAATAAATAAAATAAATAAATGATCTGGTAACTGTGGTCATAAAGGCATGACAGTTACCAGATGCTAATTCACATGCGAATGCCCGTTGCATGCTGGGATGATGAATGAACAGTTTAGGGTGGAAAGTGGGCACAGAGAGCACATTGCAGTTGGCGTGGGAGGATATATCACACTATCAATTGGTGGCATTAGGTGCACCCGCAGTAATTGCACCATATTAGTGAATTCAATGGTGCTGCAGCTCCATTATCGATCGGAAGCTGCTACCGCTACTTAGTAAACAGGCCCCTTAATTTGCTTTGCGATTCAGTGTCTAGTCCTAGATGAAAATATCTGATCCCTTACCATTGGTGCTCTAAAACCCTATGAAAACTTATGGGGGCATGGTAATAGGATTGCCAACTGTCTCCAGATGCACCCGACAAACTTGATCCAGCCCTGGGTTCACTCCATTGCATATAGGGATATGTAGTTCTGATTTCTGTATTGTACTTCATAAGAAATGCAAAACTACAAGTCCCTTAATGCAATGGGGTAAACATAGGACTGGATTCAAGCCTGTTGGGTGTATCTGGAGCCAGTTGGCAACCCTACATGGTAAGCTTTGCAGCAACTTTCTGATAAACTGATACTGTTCATTGTAAACCGCACTTGATACTTGGGAAAGAGCGGTATAGAAATAAGTGTTAAATAAATAAATAAATAAATAAACCTAGGCAGGGATTAAAATAGATCTGGGTGTATAGCGTTCAACACTTGGCACTGGAAAAATACGGGGGTCATTTCAGACATTTTTTTTTAATCTTGCTGAAGAGGATGAGGGTAACCTCGCAGGCACTGCAGAAAATAAAAGTGCTCTGGCCTGAGATAAACAAGGGGAAAAACACACCAAAATCGCCAGTGCACATAATATAAATGGACCTGGTGGATCTGGACAAGCAAAACATCAAGGCCTAAGCTGAAGCGGATAAAAATACAAAGCTCTCAAAAAGGCACATGGACACCAAAGGTATCTTAGCATAAGATTTCTATATTGGTGATCCCCCAGAATTTAAGTATTTGCCATACAAAATAGGGTAAAAAAAAAATGAAAATCAAAAAGGTAAAGACAAAGGCCTAAAAATTTGAACAGTTGAGATTCAGAGATATGAGTAGATCCACTAATATTTCTCCTCTTGTGGGCCCCAGGCTGGGTACCTCAGACTCCTTCAGATGTATCTGCAGATTAGACGGACCAAAATACCCTTTTGTATCTTAAGCGGGTACAGCCATTGCCACATCCTTTGGATAATTATACATGCTCCAACACTCCTTCTGCACTGTCTCTCCTAACTAGTGATACATCATTGAGGAACTTTATAAAAAATTCAAAACTTCAGTAATTGCAGAACTCTCCTTGAACAGGGTGTTTAGGATGTACCGAGGTGACCGGTTCCTGGCACTTCATACTCTTTGTCTCCGTGGTAGAGATGGGAGGCAATGTGCTGGTTCTACCTGTCTTACTGTGGAAAACACGACTCCTAAGCTGAGTCCTTGTTGCCTTCTGCTCTTGAGGTTACTCACAGCTGGTCTCAGCCCAGTCTCTCTGAGTCTCTTCCACCTTTTCATGTTCACCTCTTTTACTTCAGCGCTGGCTGTAGTTAAGCCTAGTTGGCTTCGGGATTAGGCACTCCATGGCTAGTATGACCTAGATGGCCATCAGTAAGGATGCCTGCCAGCCTGAGCTTCCCTTGGGGTCCAGCGGCCTCTCCCTCTTCCCTTGACTACTGTGAAAGCCACAAGAAGGTGACTGGCCTCTAGATAAAAAGCTCTAGATACATGGCCTTTTATCCTTACTTTTAAAAGCAATGATGGAGACACTCCCTGACCAGTCCATCCTGCTTTACCTCAGACTGCAAGCAGGGTCAGATTAGAAGCATAGCCTCCAGAATCGGGGAACAGCTTTAAGATTTTGGCATCCATAGGCAGGATGAGAGTGTGAGGCAATAGGTTCTCCATTGTCGCTTGGGGCGGTTGCCTGGAGTAGGGTTGTTGCAAAAGTCATACTGTATCTCTTTGAAATTGCACTAACGAGTGCCCTAAAGTTAAGTGACTGGAGCTCCTTATTGACCTGGGTACTTGATGCTTTCAACATTTGCTGTCCTAGGCAGCTGACTAGCCAGAATATTCCTCTGAACATGGAAAGCACATACATCCTGCTACATTTCTAAAGTTACAGAGACATAGAAAATTACAGCAGATAAGGACCATACAACCTATCCAGTCTGCTCATCCACAAGTTCTGCAATCCATTCCTCTCCCTCAGGGATCCTCTGTGCTCTTCTCCTGCTTTCAGATACAGTTCTCGTCTCCACCACCTCTACTGGGACACTGTTCCACACATCCATCACCTTTTCTGTAAAGAAATATTTCCTTGGATTACTCCTGAGTCTGTCCCCTTTCATCTTCATCCCATGTCCCCTCGTTCCAGAGCTTCCTTCCAGTTGGAAGAGGGCCACCTCTTGTGCAGTTATATCATGGAAGTATTTAAATGTCTCTAGCATATCTCCCCTCTCCTGCCTTTCCTCCAATTCCATCCTATTTATATCCTTTTGAAGACACCATCTCCAGAATTGTATACAGTACTCCAAATGAAGTCTCACTAGAGACTTATACAGAGGCGCTATCATCTCCTTTTCCCCCACTTGCCGTTCTCTCTCTATGCAACTAAGCATCCTTCTGGCGTTTACTGTCACCTTTAATTACCGTTATGGCCACTTTAAGATTATCCACTATGATCACTCCCAGGTCCTGCTCTTCTATTGTGCATTGAGGTACCTCACCCCTTCCCTTTTTGCAGCCCAAAGGCATGAACTTGCATTTTTTAGCATTAAATCATATCTGCTCAATTCTCAACCATGTTTCAAGCTTTGCTAGATCACTCCTCGTGTTATCCACACCTTCCTGGGTGTCTACTTTGTAGATTTTGGTATCATCCACAAAGAGGCATACCTTTCCTTACAGACCTTATGCAATATTTCTTACGAATATTTTGAAAAGAACAGGACCAAGGACCGATCCCTGTGGGGCACCACTAGTAATGCCCCTATCTTCAGAGAGAATTCCATTTGCTACTACCTTCTGGCGCCTCCCACTCAACCAGTTTCTTACCCAGTCAGTCACTTTAGAGGCCATCCCAAGAACATTCAGTTTATTTATAAGATGCCACATGGACCAGTGCCAAATGCCTTGCTGAAATATAAGTATACCTTTTTTGGCGAGGGGTCGGTTCCAATGTACCTTGAAATGCCACTGTAGAGGTTGACTGCAAAGAGGCATAACACAATCTGCAGCCAACATGCGCCTCAGCGACCAGAGGACAACATGCACTGTCCATAGTATTATATATTACTACTATGTAGATGTACATTGCATTTCATCTTCAGCATTTTTAATTTGCTAGTTTTCAAATTTCTCTTTGGCAATCTTTAATAACCCCTTTTCACGTGCCTGTCCTTACATAGCTACTCTGGTATGAGTTATGAAGTATAAGGGAAGAGCAGGTTTACGTTTCATGGGAAGTATTTAATTTTGTTAAGAGATTGCAGTAATATGTCATAGACAAAGCTTTTAAAAAGGAAAAACAGTGTTTTATCTATATTTAAAGATACATTTGGATAAAAAGATGAAAAGGAAATTGAAAGGGAGGAGTTATGTTGCACTTGGCTTATGAGCAAAAATAGCTTAGTGGTGCAAGCGCCGTACCATATTTAGATCTGTTAATTGGCAAAAGCAGTTTTTAATTCAGAATGGACATTTTCGAGGCTTTTGTGAACGTGATTGCCATTAATGTAAACCTATTGGGCTGTTCTGTCCGTTTGAACCATGCTCCTCTTGTTGCTGTCCGATTGCATGAATCTAAAATGAGGAATAACCCCTGAAAACTGTGACTTCTTCAGCATCCTCCTGGTAGATGTTTGGCGTTCCCACCTTGCAAGAGAATAACAAAAAATGTAAGGCTGATGTCATCCAGCCAGTGAGCCCCACAGCCCTTTTGTTGTTTTCAGTCCACAGCATGTGAAAACTGCACCTCGATTTGTCTAAACATTATTTTCCCATTACGCCATCCAGTTTCTTGATCTCCTGCCTGTCCCCTGGGGCAAGAGTTGCTGCTTTGGAATTTCTCAAGTGATGCAGGGAGGCAAGTTTGGTCCCAGTGTACCTTGGATAACATCTGTTTTTATAGTTTCCTTTCCGTCTCTATTTGTTGCCAGCGACTGATCATATCCATCTATCCAGACTCTTTTAGGGGAACTTTAAGAAACCCAAAGCCAGAACCTACTAAGAATTCCTGCCTCCCACCCTCGCCCTAAAAAAAAGACAAACTGCATTAGACGTGGTTGGTTGCCTTCTTCTTGACTTCCACTTTCTTTGACTAGCGATCGATCGTGGTGATTAAACAAAACAAAACTTGTTTTGTGCTGCTTTGTTTTTGAGTATAACAAGACACTAGTTCCTCCTCCTCTCTCTGCTGACGCTCTAATTTTGGCACTGTGTGACGGAGGATGGGCAGCACCTGTAACGTGCCAAAGCAATTTCAGCACTCTGCATTTCCTGAACGATCAGACTCATGCCAACATTTTTAAATTGTGGTTTTTTTTTTGTAATGTCTATATGAGGGCTTATATACTAAGCCGTATAAACTTAGCCTGTTTGATGGCCTACGTTTTATACAGTGTGATCTGAATTTTAGAACGAAACCGGTGACATTCTACTTGATTCACTTTAGGAACTGCACACAGTCCGAATCTTTCACACCATTTTACATCTGACCTATCCAGAATTTCTGGGACGGATACGATAACAAACGCTGACAAATGCTTAGTACAGGTGCTAAGGGATTTTAGCATACAAGCATATCTGGAAGGTCAGAGGTACTAACCTTTTCCACTAGTGGCAGCAGAAATTTCAAACCTGAAATGAGTGTTTGGTTACAGCACCCCACAAGAATCAGACTGATGCATCAACCTGTGTTTTTATCAATCTCTGTACAGGATTCTTCAGATTTCGTTATTTCGAGGGAAATATAATGTAATTCTAAAGTAATGGTTGGGTGGATCAAACTTCCTTTAACCGTGTTTTAAGCTTTTCCACAGCTTTATAATTTAGTGGTCTGCATATCGTGATCGTTGCTTTAAGGAGGTAAGTGTGCCAACGGGGATTTTATTCCATGTGGTTTTCTAGTACATCTGGGTCAAATAGCCAAAGGAAAAGCTGGGATGAAGATATTCCTGTGCAATCTTATCAGATAATGGAAATGGTTTTGTTTAGAGCTTCCAAGTTAAACTAGTCTGAATATTATTAAATTATCTCAGCTGGTGTCGGTAATGCAAAGAATGGAGAAATGAGTAGAGCAAACATATATTTTTCAGTTATTTCTATGTACAGCAATCCTTCAGCATTGCAGACTCAAAAAAACTAGCTAGCTTGGGATATTATCTGCATGTGTTAGTGCTACAATATAATCCTATGGGGTGTGTTTACTAAAGATTAACGCGTGTTAAAAAACGTTAACACGCATGTAAGTGCCACTGTGACCCTTTTATTTCTATGGGGATAGCAGCGCTTATTGTGCTTTAATGTTTAATGTGTGTTGACCATTAGTAAACATATCTTTATAGGTTATTATGGGGGAAAAGTGTACTTTTTGAGTGGTGTTGTCAGTGCGTTGAATTTGACTGCCCTCTGAACCCCTTGTCTGGCTTTTTGGAGTGGAGGGTAATTTTGCTGGGAGAGTGTAAAGCTCCTAGTAGACTCTGTGGGTTGCACTCTGTGAGGGTAATTGCTATTTCATAAGGCAGGTTTTTCTTTTTCTTTATAAAATGCTAGAGCAAGTGGTCAAAAACGCATATTAAGGCACAATCATTTACAGCAGTCCTAGAGCTGGTGTAAATGCCACACCTAGAATTCTAAAACACGCATGTAAATTTATAGTATAGTATTTTATAATTTACACGTGCAACTTAGTACCCTGCCCAAATTCTACCCCTGTGCATGCCCACAGTGAAAGTATATGCATTTACACAATACCCCTATTTGCATGTCTTCTTGCAGCATAAATCTAGGCAGCTCCTTATAAAAGTTTCCCTATGGGGCTAATTTTCTCAGTGACTGGATTGTGTGGTCCAGCATTTTATACACTCAGGGAGGAGCTTCTAAAATTCTCCAGAGGTGCAAGGGCCTAAACATTGAAGCTCAGAAAGCATAGCACCTACTTGTATGTAACATATTCATAGGCGATCACGGAGGTGCATAACGGGCAGATAGGGGTGGGATTGGTACCTATGCATGTAGTGGCAGCAGGACCAGTCCAACCATCAGGCAAACTAGGCTGTCGCCGAGGGTGGCAAAGAGCAGGGCATTCAAAGCTAAACCAGAGATTTTGACAGTCTGGAGGTGTAAAGCTTAAGGTTTGCGTAGGGCGCCAACACCTTGAACCAACCCTGGGGCTGGCCCTGAATGGCAGATACACAAACATCTCCAAGCAGATATAACTGTGAGGAAACATTACAAAACAAGTACAACATATACACTTAAGTGTCCTCCATGGTAGGAGTAGCAAGTTCTAGCTCCAAGTCATCAGTGCATTTGTTACATCAAAATGGTAGGTACTACATAAGATATGCCATACTGGGTCAGACCAAGGTCCATCAAGCCCAGTATCCTGTTTCCAACAGTGGCCAATCTAGGTCGTACGTACCTAGCAGTTTCCCCAAAAGACACAGGTTCCACATTGCTTGTACTGGGTCAAGCATCGATATCCTGGGTCCCTTCTTAATAATGGTTTATGGACCTTTCCTCCAGGAGCTTGTCCAAACCTTTTTTAAACCCAGCTACACTAACAGCCTTTACTACATGCTCCGGTAACAAATTCCAGAGTTTGATTACACGTTGAGTGAAAAAATATTTTCTTTTATTAGTCTTAAATAGGTTACCCTGTAGCTTCATTGCATGTCCCCTAGTCTTTCTATATTCTGATAACGTAAACAATCGATCTACGTTTATCCGTTCCACTCCTTTCATTAATTTATAGACTTCTATCATATCTCCCCTCAGCCGTCTCTTTTCCAGGTTAAAGAGCCCTAACCTTTTTAGCCTTTCTTCATAGGAGCATCCTTCCATCCCCTTTACCATTTTGGTGGCTCTTCTCTGAACCTTTCCTAATAACGCTATATCCTTTTTAAGATACAGCGACCAGAATTGCACACAATATTCAAGGTGCAGTCTCACCATGGAATGATATAGAGGCATTATAATATCCTTTATTTTATTTTCCATTCCTTTCCATATGATACCTAGCATTCTATTTGCTCTCTTGGCCGCCGCTGCACACTGGGCCGAGGGCTTTAACATGTTATCCACAATGACGCCTAAATCTTTTTCCTGAGTGGTGGTTCCTAATGTGGAACCTTGCATCGTGTAACCATAGTTTGGGTTGTTCTTCTCTAGGTGCATAACTGTGCACTTGTCCACATTAAATTTCATCTGCCATTTTGATGCCCAGTCTTCCAGTATATCAAGATCCTCTTGGAATTGTCCACAATCCTCTTGGGTTTTAACAACTTTAAATAGTTTTGTGTCATCTGCAAATTTGATAACCTCACTCGTTATTCCACTTTCCAGGTCATTTATGAATATGTCAAAAAGCAGCAGACCCAGCACAGATCCCTGGGGTACACCACTATTCACCTTTCTCCATTGGGAAAATTGTCCATTTAGCCCTACCCTCTGCTTTCTATCTTTTAAGCAGTTCCTGATCCACAATAGTACACTGCAAAGAGCTCCTTGCACCAAGTGCACACGTAAGATCTCTCACCAACTGGGAGAAAATCATACATGTGACACTCAATGCAAAAGACTGGAAAGCCCCCATCTTGCTGCTGGACTGTTGTCTGCATCTTAGTTTTAAGCTTGTGTTTAGATCTTTAAGTTCTTTACTTACTAAGGGTTGCTATGGATATTTATACTAATAAAACTGTACCTAATACGTTTAATATACCTTGTTCACCTGAAGCTTAATTAATCTCAGGTCCTTTGTGTATGACTGATTTGGATAACAAGCTTCACCTGAGAGCACCTCCTTTCCTTTAAGATGTATAAGTACCTATAAAGCTATGATTATCTCAGGGGTGGGTGGGTGTTGGGGAGGGAGGGAGGAAAATAAGACTTTTTAAAAGAGGGCTGCTACACAGTACCCTGTCCTGTGCTATTGAGGTAAGCTGTGACCAACTTCCTGGTTGATTAGCAGTCCTTGCTTGGATAGAAGGAGTCTTTCAAAATGGCCTTTTGACCTGCCACCTGGTGTTAACACCTATTGAAAAGGTTTCACAGGTCTCTTGCCCCCTAGGTAGAAGACCTCTTTGTAAAGGTCTCTAGAAGACTTTATTTGTTGCTCAAAGAGTACTGGCCCTGTTTTGCCTTTTATACTAAGTTATATTCTGGTTTGATTTAAATTTCAGCTCTTTGCTGCTGCTAGGCTCTGACTTATTATGAAATTTAAACTACAAGCTCTCTGCTGGGTTCCAAATTTAACCAGAAAGCTCTCTTCTGTGGGCAACTTAGTTGGTAGCCTTCCTAGAAAGGCCAAAAGTTCACACAAGTGAATTTATTGGGCACAGGGCTGGGGCAACGACCATCATCCAGCAAGACTAGGAAGTTGCCTCGGATGGCAGCTTCTATGGGGCAATAAAGAACAGTGGTAGTCTAAGCTAAACAACAGTTCTTGACAGTAAAAAACAAAACAAAACATCAGTATATTATTTTACCTGCAGGAAGACTAGGCACACACACACACACATACATACTAAGCAAAGCTTACTATTTAAAAGTATGATGTCCAGTTATATATTTTTCCAGGATTGTTGTGGAAGGATTGACATTGAGATGATTATGATCGTTGAGTTTTAATTATCAAAATTACTGGGGGGAGGGGAACGTTAAAGGCTGCAGGTTTGCCTAGGCTGCTCATCTTTTGCACTGGCCTTGATTGAGCAAATGTATTGGAATGGAGCCATTTTATCATTCCAAGATATGTTTATTTAGTTAGTTATTGATTTAACTGGTTTTGATATAGTGTTTTTCTACCGGTCAAAACAGTGTACATTAAACAGGGTGTGGGGAATCGAAACCAGACGGCAGTTGTGATTATCACTTCTGTTTTAATATTATTTAATTAATTTGTTTGCACTTGATTCCATGCTTTCTCTAATGAAGATCAAGGCGACTTATATTTCATAGATTTGGATTTAGATTTTTCTTTTTAACTCGCCTTTTCCAAATCCAAGCTGAAGGTACACTATGTGTTCAGGCAAATGAGTTATTTCCCTGCTCAGACTGGTTTACATTCTACTCCCTTATTATTCTACCATGGAGATGGCAAGAGGGAGAACGGTCGTTCCTGCTCTGTCAGCCTCTGCTGGTCAATGCACGGTACTGCCAGGAAGAGTTCCTAGAACTACCCATGCATTTTGTTTGGGCAGGAGAGACGGATCATAGGGCAATAAAAGGTAAAAAGGCAAAAAATAAAAGAGAGTAGTCGTTGGTTTATGTGGATAAAAGATCCCTTATTAAATTAGGTCACGACTAAAAATCTGCAAATAGGCGTGCTCACTGGAGGAGTTTGGATGGAGTATGGGAGGAATCGCAGTTTGCGCCCCTCCTTTACATGCTAACATTCATGTCTGCTGCACTCATAATCTAGGTGCTACTTCTGCAGAATTTGTGCTAGTATTTTATAAAGCCATACGGGCATCTATAAAACAGGCAAAAAATAGTTATGTTCTCCACCTCAAAACCCGGGCACCCTGTATAAAATTACCCTCCCATAGACCTTGACACAAATTTCTTTGTAGAATAATGCAGCGCCATATAGACAATTACAAGGGAAAACGCTATGACTTTTTCCTTCTAAATTGTCATAGAATTTTTTTTTTTGTTTATTTTTCCAGTCTTCTCCTTATTCTGGTGAAATGCTGTAACGATCGCATATGGCAGCTTGAAAGTCAATTCAGAGCCCGTCTTAAAGTCTGGCTACTCGGCCATCAGCAAGGGGGTCTGCCTTCCTGAGGCAGCTGGTGCTGTTCCTTTGCTGCACTACGTACCCCCTCCCCCTTATAATTTGTCAGTGCATGCTGCAGAGATGGGGCATACGCATATTTACATGGAAGATTACTGGAGCTCACAACTGGTACAATCGCATCAAATTCTGACACGGCCTTTTGTTTTTAAGCATTTGAAGAGAAAAAAAATATGCATGAAAAGTCATTCTGATGACAATGTATAATTAAATTTTCTTTGTTTCTCACATGTTAACTTTCACAGTAGAACCATTATAGAGATTTTGCCAGATTTGTTTTACTTTAATATTTCTTATTAACCTCATGACCAAAAAAGGTTAGTTACAGCTATGTTGTTTGTAGGTCTGGTGCAACCATCAGGCAAACTAGGCAGCTGCCTAGGGCGGCAAAGAGAAGGGCTTTTAAAGATAAAAAATAGATTCTGAAAGCCAGGGGAATATAAACCTTAAGATTTGCCTAGGGCACAATACCTTGAACCAACTCTGGGGCTGCCCCTTGTTGTTTGGCCCAGCTGGATTACATGCTTGGTCCTGATGTGTAGCCTGAGGCTTGCATCATTGCTTTAATGATCTGGGGCATGACCCATTAACGAAGACACAGGTGCTAGGAAGCTAAGCCTCCTCAACAAGTGCCCAAAGAGGAAGCCCTGATGGTCTTAAGTGGATCCTTATCTTAGACAGTGTGCAGACAGACAGGGTCATCGACAGGGTCATCAACAGGGGCAGACATGCGGCTGGCAGAGCCCAAGAAAGAGGCAGTAAGGCAAGGCAATGGGGTCAGCTGGCAGAGACTGTTGGAGAACATCTCATGCCCGTCCGGCTGGCTGGCCCAAAGGAGGGGGGTGTTAAACATTTTGTGGGCCAGTATTGTTGATTTTGAACATCATGAGATTAACACAGCAGGGGAAACCTAACTGAAAATCTAAACAACACTTGCTCCAAGGTAGTTACAAGCACTGTTCCCTCTAAGCTGTGTGCGTGTGCGCGTGCACACACCTCGCCGAGCGAGCGCACATACTTTACAACAGAGCGCACAAACATTATGGTTCTGATTCTGATAGAAAACAACACAGACATCTTAAAATTTAAAAGTTGTTGTGTATTTACGGTTTTCACAAGTTCTACAATATTTTCTAGTGCAATCAATGTGGTGTACATACTGTATTCTGACGTGTAGTCAAATTTTAAAGTATATAACTCTGAGGGTCGTTATGTGGCGCACAAAAATTTAACCTTCCTTCAAAAGCTGCACAGCTGATATTTTATGCACACACAGCCTACAGAAAATTAGAGGGAACATTGGTTACAAGGGAGGTCCAGTATTGATACTGCCAGCGGAGCTCATCCCATCACTCCCCAAAGAGAGAGAAAGAAGTGGGTGACTTGGGGCAGTAGATAGAGGTGGCGAGGAGGGCACAGGGCAGCTCATCCATGCAGGGGCCAATGATATCAGCAGGACCCCCATGCTTGGTTTTACAGATTTGCACCTTTGTTTTTGTTCTTTCAAGGTTTTGTAACAAAACAGGCTTTTAACATCTTTGGGGTCTAATAATTAAGAACTTTGTCATACATCTATGTAAATGTCTACGTTTTAATGAGTGCCTGTTTCCCATTCATAAATAAATAGCACATCTGTACATTTTCTGTGTTTTGACAACTTTCTTTCCTGGTGGCTTTCTTAAATATGCACAGTTGAGACTCCTGCATAGCCTCTCTATGGAGAAAATTTAGTTAGATTTGTAAAAGTATGGTTTGCGAGGTTTCAGGTGTTGCAGTAGATAGTTGCAGGGAAGTCTAATCTCTCTGGCTCATATTTTCCTTTGTTCACAGTGCTCATGACACAGGATGGGTGGTACTGTGGGGTTTTAGCTCAGTATTTACCATTCTGCTGTATTATTCAGTCAGGATTTTCTGACATTGCATGTGTCTGACAACATCTACCCCCCCCCCCCAAACATTCATTTTTATTAAATTTGGATTCTTATAAGGGTGATCAATGGAGCTAAGTCCTTGAATGAAAAGACAGTTCCATTGATTATCCCAAAATAGCTAGAGTTCCATAATTTTTACTCCCTCTTAATTAAATCTAACTGGACCATTAAGGCAAATTTCCTATACTTTTACTGAAAACATCAATTTTTTAAAACAATCTTTATGTCCATTTGTGTGTGTGTGTGTTTTTTAGTGCCATCAAGTGAGTGTTGACTCATAGCGACCCAGCTACTTCTGGGTTTTCTTGGCAATGTATCACTGGAAGTAGATTGCCAGCCTTTTCTTCCGAGGCAATGGAGGGTAAAGTGACTTGCCTAAAGTCACAAGGAGTGCCAGTGGGAATTGAACCCTGATCTCATGACTGTTGCTGTAACCACTAGGCTACTCCTCCACTCCAATTGCCCATTTGTTATTGGTGATCAAAAAACAGGGCAGGGTGCTAATCCTGCTAGTGTGGGGGCATTTTGGAGCAGGAGGGACTTACAATAACTACATCACACTGTCTCCATCTCGGAGGTTTTTTTATTTTTATATTTAAGTATTTAGCTCACACTTTTTCCAGTAGATGAACAAGGCGAGTTACATTCAGGCACATTCGTTCTTTCCCCGTCTCCAGAGGGCTTACAATCTAAGTTTGTACCTGAGGCAATGGAGGGTTATGTGACTTGCCTGAGATCTTCCACAAGGAGTGCCAGTGGGATTTGAACCCTGGTCTTTCCAGTTCGAGGCTGCTACCTTAACCACTAGGCTTTTCCTCTACTTACCTGATGCTGTTGCATGCAGGCACTGTTGTTGAGTTGCTCCCTGGTAGGTAGAATCAAGACAGGTCTCCACTTGCGCTTTTCTTAAGTGGAATTAATTGGTAGGCCACGACATTTACCTGCTGTGGGCATTCTCGCCCATAAGAACCCAGCTACACTTTTACTACATCCTCTGGTATCGAATTCCAAAGATGGATTATACGTTTAGTGAAAAAATATGTTCTCTTATTGCTCTTATATAGGTTACATTGTAGCGTCATTGCATGTTCCCCTAGTCTTTCTACTATTTGAGGGTGTACACAATCGATCTACGTTTACCCATTCCACTCCATTCATTAATTTATAGACCTCTATCGTATCTCCCCTCAACCGTCTCTTCCAAGTTGAAGAGCCCTAACCTTTTAAGCCTTTCCTCATAAGGGTATCCTTCCATCCTTTTTACCATTTTGATGGCCCTTCTCTGTACCTTTTCTAATTCTGCTCTATCCTTTTTAAAAATACATGGATCAGAATTGCACACAATATTTAAAGGTACGGTCGCACCATGAAACGATACAGAGGCATTATAATATCCTTTGTTTATTCTTCATTCTTTTCCTTATGATTCTTAGCATTCTATTTTCTTTCTTGGCTGCCACTGCACACTGGGCGGAGGGTTTCAACATGTTATCTACGATGATGCCTGAATCTTTTTCTTGGATGGTGGTTCCTAGTGTGGAACATTGCATTGTGCAACCATAGTTTGGTTGTTCTTTCCTAGGTGCATAATTTTGCACTTGTCCACGTTAAATTTAATCTGTCATTGGATGTCCAGTCTTCCAATTTATCAAGGTCCTCCTGAAAGTTTTCGCAATGCTCTTGTGTTTTAATAACTTTGAATAATTTTGTGTCACCTGCAAATTTGATCAACTCTCTTGTTATTCTATTTCCAGTTCATTTATAAATATGTTAAAAAGCAGCAGGCCCAGCACAGATCCCTGGGGTACTCTGCTTTTCCCCTTTCTCCATTGAGAAAATTGGCTATTTAGCCCTACTCTCTGCTTTCTAACTTTTAACCAGTCCTTGATCCACAATAGTACACTGTCTCCTATTCCATGACTTCTTAATTTTGCCAAGAGTCTCTCATAGAGGACCTTGTCAAAGGCTTTCTGAAAATCCAGATACACTATATTGACTGGCTCACCTTTGTTTACCTGTTTATTCACACCTTCAAAAAATAATATAACAGATTATTAAGACAAGACTTGGCTAAATCCATGTTGGCTTTCTCCCATGAAACCATGACTATCTACATGTTCAGTAATTTTATTCTTTATAATGGTTTCTGCCATTTTGCCTGGTACTGACATCTGGCTCGGTGGTCTGTAGTTTCCCGGATCACCCCTGGAACCCTTTTTAAAAACTGGTGTTACATTGGCAATCCTCCAATCTTCAGGTTCTACGGATAATTTTAATGATAGTTCACAGATTATATTGATAGTAGGTCTGTGATCTCATACCATCCGGTCTAGGGGATTTGCTACTCTTCAGTTTATCAAATAGTTGAGATACATCTTCCTGGTTTATTGATATTTCTTTCAATTCTTCCCATACATCTCCTCTAAATACCATTTCAGGCATGGATAACTTCCCTACATCATTTTCAGTAAAGACTGAAGCAGAGAATTCATTCAGTCTCTCTGCTATGTCCTTGTCCTCCCTTAGTGCCCCTTTTATCCTTCTATCATGAAATGGTCCAACTGACTCTCTCACAGGTTTTTGCTATGAATGTACTTGAAAAAGGTTTTATTATGCATTTTTGCTTCCATGGCAAGGTTCCTCTCTCGCGCTTGCCATCCTAAATTCTCTCTGTTACTACTTTTCATCTTCATTACTTGGTCAGTAGTAATGGTGAAACATTTTAAGAGGATAGGTCTTGTTGAGCTGATTGTAAAAACATGGTAGCTTTCTGTCTGCATGAAATCAGTTTCCTTTAGATGATGGCCTTTTTTTGTCTGATGTAGGGTTTTTAGTTATAGCCCCACCATTTCATCTTGCAGAGTTTATTGTATTTTTCTCATTGATAATTAGCCTATTTTATTAGTGGCTTTCTGCAGAGACACATCATTAAACTAGTAGCAGATGCCCGTGGCCAAGGGGTACAACTGGCAGGACTTTACTGTGGTGGGAAGAGTTTGAAAAACTCTAGAAGAAAATGAATAGAGGAAAAAATTATATCGGAAGATACCATTCATATTTCATTTTTTGATGCCTGTAACCCTTCTCCAGTGCAGAACATATAACTTCAACTTTGTTGCATTACCTTTATTTTGCCTCTGTTTGTTTATTTTGGGCAGCAGTGCACATTCAAAATAGCCGTCCCCTTCTCAAACAATAGTATTGCATGGATTTGGATGTAGCTCACATTTTTGTCAGTAGTATTAAACTAGGAATTATCATTTATTTTCACTAAATTCATCCTAAGGCCCTATGTACTGCTAAAGCTATGCAGTACAATAATGGGCATCTTAAAACCGTAAAAATATGTGGAGAGGGAGATAGATAATCTTGGATAAAGTGGTGTCCAGCAACATTTCTGTATGCTTAAGCAAGCTAATTTGGATGGATGTGATATCAGGCATCGTCAACATTTATGTTTGCAACCCTTCTAGTTATATTTATTAGCTGATTTCTAATCAGCCGCATGCACTTGTGCATATTTAAGTAAACAAGCATGAAAGAAAGAATTGTCAAAATACAGAAAATTTACCTATGTGCCGTTTATTAATATATGGGAAATGGGCACTCATTATATGCAGGCAACATTCATTAAAATGTAAGATTTGAGTTTATTGCATTCAAAGAAGTTGCAAATACCAGTTTTTTTCCAAAACCTTGCAGGAATCAAAACCAAACCAAACAAAGCCAAAATAGTGTAAAATGAGAGACCCCAAAAAGAAAAAGACAGGTTACATATGAAAACTGCACCCCAAACTCCAGCATGACCGTGCCTTTCTCAAGGGCATGGAAAAATGAAAAGAGAGAAAAAAGAGCTACTGTGAAGTCAAATTTTCCTTCAGTAATACCAAATGAATTCTTATTGGCCGATTAACCTGAGGCAGTGTATGTGTTCATCCACAGAGCATGCTTAGCTTCTAGTTATCCAAAATCCTCTTCAGCTTGTGATACAATCTATCCAGGCTTGCTACTTGCATTGCTGAATCTCATCTTAAGGTAAATGTAACAATGTCAGATTAGCACTAAGATCATCAAATCACTGCAAGAGAGCGAAGGATAAGGAGGAACATTCTATATTCACAGGTTCTACATTTTTGAAGAGTGAAATCTGCCAAGAAAAACAGACTGTATAATATTTGGCAAACTGATATCAAACATTTCGAATGCACCAAGTTAATCCTGGGCAGGTTACATTAGTGGAGGGAGGGGGGTCCTTTTTATAAAGCTCTTCTGCGCGTAGAGCTCCTCTTATAAAATGAAGTCCTGCTAAATCTGTGTTGCGGAAGCCAGCGCATGCTTGTGCAGTAGGCAAGCACAGTGGCGGTGTTTGGACAGACGAAAGGAAGAGTTGAGCTTTACGTGCACATCTGCGTGTAAAGTATGCTGTAACGTTTATACCTGCTCAAAATCAGGCGAGTGTCTCTGCTTGGATTCCAGGTGTGATTTCCTAAAATACTAGCACAAATCCTGCAGCAGTCACATAGGCGCCTATGGAGCAGGATTGTTAAAGTGCCATATGTGTTTGTTTGCACTCGCCATGCGTTATGTGCAAAATGTATTAATGCAAGATAAGTGTGAAGCCTCCATGGTAAGTGCAGGGGGCGTGTCCAGCGTCTGCCCTGCCTTTACTGCACAGGACAGACACCACACGGGTTCACCATAGGCAGTACAGGAGCAGAAGGGAACCACCCCTGCCCTTTTTACTGAGGACACTGGGGAGTCCCCCCCCTTGTTAAGACCCGGGGGGGTGGGGTGGAGGATGGGCCCTTTGGGGGGCCTGCTGTTTGGCCCCATGCTTTGAGAGGGTGACCCTGTTAGTTTGGCAGTCAGGAGGCTTTGGGTTAAAGGGCAGATGTGATGCAAAACTGGTGCTGTCTAGGAGATGGGTGCCCGGGGGTGGCCTGTGTGTGTTGGGGGGAATGACTCTGGGGGGTGGATTGATAGGAAATGGGATTTGTCCATGGACCTTTTAAAAAAAAAAAAAAATTAAAGGCATTTTGGCAGCAGGTGCGCTCCTGGGCCGCCCGCAGTGCAACTAACTGCACTTGATGCTGCTTCTTAGGTGCAGCCATGCTGTCGGCAGTTGTGACCACTAACGTGCACTACCGTACCACACGCCCGGCTGTCACCGGCTACCATGCCCCCACTCTGCCCCACCGTGCACTAAACACCGCTTTTAGCATGTGGCAGTGATTATCGTGGGCTCATGCTATTGATAAGTGTGTGCTAGAGATGCATACAAATGGTTAGCACACTCTAGTAAAAATGTCCCTATGTGCCTTGATAAAATAGGCTTAAAATAAGGGCCTTCTCCATCCCTGAACCTAGACGCTGCATTTATAAAATTTTCCTCTACGATTTTAAAAGCCAGTTCCGTAGACAAAGCAGCAGTTTACATGCTTTCGAAATTGGCTTAAGCTCATGTTCATACACCTGGTCTACACATGGTGGGTTTGCATTTATGCACATAGTGCACACAATTTTTGTATAAATTAAGTGACAGGTATAAATGCATGCATATAGTTTCCATGAGGTAATTTTCAAAATGAAAATAAACACAGATTTTCTCCTTGAAGAATGGTGTAACATGTATATCTGCTGTACAATTTAAAAAATGCACTATAAAATCACTCCCAAAGAATGCCAGAATAACATATCCCTCTTGCACAATCTACCCGCAACAGTAGTGCTCATGCAGAGGTGAAGAAAAACATTATTGTAATTCTGCCCTCTATGAATACTCTGGTGTGTATAATTTAAACAATACAAAAACGAACAACATTCTGTTGTACCCGATGGCCTTACCGTTGCCATTGTATTCTGCTTTATGCAATTGGAGTGCTCCCAGTGAAGTCGTCTGCACTCAGCCATTATGATTGGGGTGTTGGTGCTGTATTGGAAAAACAATGATGCCATTGCCTCTCCTTCAGTTTCACTGATCTAAGTGAACTGTCATTAATGACCTTGATTATGAAGACGGCCTCTTGATTAAGGACATTAAGATGACCTGCTGATCATGTGGAGGGTAAACGGTTACCTACTTGGACTTCCAATTTTATAAGGACACACAGGCACTTGTTTACTAAAGTACAGTAAAATTTTGCACTTTACTGTACTTTAACTGCACCTTAACTGCAAAAGTTCAGATACGGATAAATGCAAGGGATGTGTCCAGCACCCACACAAGCCAGACCCTTTTACTCTCCCCCTGCACAGAATTCCCCACCCCTCCCCCTTCAGCACCACCTGCCTGGATAGCCACAATCCTCTTTCGAGTAGGGTCCTTTATGGTTCCTTTCTCCCCCCACTCCAGTCCAAAGCTGTTGCCCACCAAAGCAAATCCATTCCTTCACAAAGAACCCCCCCCCCCCCAGAACCCCTGTCCCCAAACATTAGCCAGCTCAAAGATTTGACCCCCCTCTGGGGCAGGATCTCTGGCGGTCTTTGTGAATGGAGCAAGAATAGCCCCCTCTGCTTCTACCCCATTGCTGCAGAATTCCAAAATGACAGTGGTAACTACTAGTGGTGGTCTTGGAAGAACAACCAAAATCACATCAGAAAGGCAGCTATGTACACTTTCACCTGCTTGAGAGCTACTGTGAATGTATGCTGGGTGTCTCTTTAATAAAGCTATGGGCCTGATGCAGAGACACAAATAGCGGTGATGTATGTCTGCGTTGGACGTCCAGCCCCTCTATTCGCCTGGACAGTATGCTGCCTTACCTGCTCCCTGCACGCATAGAGCCGCTGGTTGGGGGAGGGCCGGAGGTGGGCAGAAGGCAGAGTGGGGGCAGGCCGAAGCATCCGGACGTACAGGGCCGAATCAGGTCATGGCCCTGTATATCTGGTGGGTGGATGGTGGACATGCTACTTATTCCACCTCGGAGGTTGAATAAGCAAGAGCAATGGTGGTGATCGGGCCCAGCAGACCCCCACCAGCAAAGGAGCCATGGCAGGTGAGGCCTCTCCACCTGATCATGGCCATGGCAGATCCTGCCAAGGGTCAGGTGCGGGGAAAAGACATGATGACACTCTGGTGAGCTTTTGGTGCTCCTGCTGGGTGTCCACTGCCATGGCGACAGGATGCCACAGCAGCGGCACACCAGCAGGAGCATTAGACGGGTTGATGGGTGGACATCTCACGCTGAAGAATTGGGGCAACGCTGGGCCATCTAAGTGCCTGATTTGGTAGCCACGGGCACATCTGGCTCCCATGGTTGCAGAATCGGGTACAATATGGAGCTGTCCATTTCTCGGCCATCCAGATAGCCTGGACATGCCCCTCGCGGAATCGGGTTCTATGTGTGTACTTCTGACTCCACCCAGACTATGCTCCTGAACACACCTACATGCAGATTGTTTAAAAGTACGTGTTTTTCCTGTCATCACACATATGTTCACATGCAGAACCAAAGGGGGTAGTTTTTAAGATGCCGTTTATGCGCAAAAAAATCCTTTAATCATGAATTTAGATGGCTGAATTTTATGGATAGGTTGATTTACTTAGTATTAAACAATATTTTTTGAATGAAACAATTTGCTACATGGCATCACTGCTAACATAGAAACATGTAAAATGATGGCATATACTGTAAATCATATGGCCTATCGAGTCCGCCCATCCGATGTAAACCTTTCCTAGTGTTATTGCAAACACTATGCTTTGCTGTAAAGAAAGGTAACCTGCAAGGAACAAATGTAAAGAAAACGGAAAATTTTGGATATATGTACAGGGCTAGATATCTGCCATGCAAACCAACATTTATATAATGCAGCCCCTGTGTATTAAAATAATTTATAATTATTTCCAAGAATATAGGGGAGAAAAGGAGAGTTCATGGCCATTGAAACTTCTGCACAAAAGCTTCAGCTCTACTTTTAGAAGCATAGTTAAAGATTTTTGTATTGAAAGCATGCGATTTATTAAAAGGTTGTTATGGGACATGTTTACTAAGCCCTGTGCTAGCAACGTGGGTTTGGGCCACATTACTGGAATATAGTTACAGGCATTTCCACCTGGCCCTCACGTGAATGTACCAGCACATTTTGTATCCATCTGCGTGCATTTTGTAACATGGAAAGGACCTCCAGCAATATAAGCCATCTGCACGTCCTTTTTCCTGCCTTTATCTCTGACCGTTCTATTAAAGCTGATTTCTGTGTGTGAAATGCTGTTTCAGCTATAGAAACGCCTTATAAAATTACTCCTTAGGTGTCATTTTAAAAGCCATTTCCATGGATAAGATAACATTTTCCATGGCCTGGAGTATATGCACTTAAAACAATTATGTTTCTTCCTCTTTGCATGTACCCTGTTGTTGCAGGTATAGGAGAAACATGTTACTCTTGCATGCTTTGGGAACGATTTTATAGTGAGCTGGGCTGAACCTGTACAGCAGATACAATACGCAGATTAAGAACATAAGATATGCCATACTGGGTCAGACCAAGGTCCATCAAGCCCAGTATTCTGTTTCCAACAGTGGCCAATCTAGGTCATACGTACCTAGCAGTTTCCCCAAAAGACACAGGTTCCGCAATGTTTGTACTGGGTCAAGCATTGATATCTTCGGTCACTTCTTAATAATGGTTTATGGACCTTTCCTCCAGGAACTTTTCCAAACCTTTTTTAAACCCAGCTACACTAACAGCCTTTACTACATCCTCCGGTAACAAATTCCAGAGTTTGATTACACGTTGAGTGAAAAAATATTCTTTTATTAGTCTTAAATAGTTTTCCCTGTAGCTTCATTGCATGTCCCCTAGTCTTTCTATATTCTGATAACGTAAACAATCGGTCTACGTTTACCCGTTCCACTCCGTTCATTAATTTATAGACTTCTATCATATCTCCCCTCAGCCGTCTCTTTTCCAGGTTAAAGAGCCTAGTTACGCTATTTTTCAAGGAGAAAGTCGGGGCCTATTTTCACTTTGAAAATTACCTCAAGGAAAATATATACATGCACACACCTTACGCCTGCCATTTAGTAAACACTGCACAATCACCATGCGCTTTTGATGTAGCTTAAACCCCAAAGTGAGCTAACGGAGCTGCCATCTTGTGCACTTATTGGGTAACGATGCCGCGATAAGACTCTGCTTCTTTGACAAAAATGGGCTCCAGAATGACTTGCTTACTAATAACACTGTTCCACATGCCTGTCTTGCCTTTCCAGCAGTAGCCCAAGATGAGTTACATTCAGGTACAGTAGGTGTATCACTGTTCCATGGAGGTTTGCAGTTTGTTTGACACAATGGGAGGGTTAAGTGACTTTCCCAAGGCTACAGTGTTTCAAAGAAGTTGATATACCACGTCGTGTCTGGACAGACATTTAATGTGGGTTGCAGTATAAAAACTATAAATGGGAGAAACCACAAAAAACAAACACTTAACCTTTTGTTTGGGATTTCATTTATTTGTTATCTTACTGGGGTCTAATAGACCTAATTCTGTTCAAGGAGTGGCAGTGGAATTCAAACCCTGGTCTCTTCTCTAAATCACTAGGCGACTCCTCCATCTCTGTGCCTATTTCTGGCACTGTACTGCTTTTCCGGTGATTCATTTCCACTTTTAACAGTGAATATTAAACTCATCCTGCTGACATAATCCAGTGGCTTAACAAGAGGAGAAATGTTCAGGTCTGATATAAATTATGATATTGCAACATCTATAAAAACAAAATATGTTATTAAGACCCGTGAGAGTCATTTCGTCTGACTCCTAGATACAATCTAGCTCTTCTTGCAACGGTGTATGAACCGGGTTCCCTCCTTGCCATGCTTTAGGAACTGTTTGTAACACAAAATTGGAGGCCTGTGAAATTAGGCTCTAACAAGTGTTCCATTAGTGCTGCATCAATAATCTTGTTCCTGGTAAACCTACGATATTTTATAAACCTTGCCTTTGAAGCACTTTTTTTTTCTGACATACAGCAGTGAACGTGGACATCGCTTTATACATGTAACATGAGGAAATCTGCAATTCAGAAAATGTCGCACTTTAAAAGTCTCTAACCTTAGATCAACACACAAGAACATGGGGGTGTTGCAGAGTAAACAATATTAATGTAACCGGCTCTGGACAGGCCTCTACCATGCCCCCATGTACCACTGGTGTTACCAGGGCAAACACGTGTAAAATGTGGCCTTTGACTTTGCTAAATTGGCTGCTGAGTGTCATCCATTGCTGAATTTTTTATTTATATAATATCCCTTTGGCCACAAGAAAAAATTTGTTGAAGCATTTGTGACCAGTGTGTGAAGAAATTTGGTGGGCCTCTGCACAGTACCTTCCCTTAATAACCATGTTTCATGGTTCTTTTATTTCTTCACACCATGGAATGAACAGAATTTGCAAAATGAAAGAAAGAAAGTCTCTTTAAAGAGTTGGACCAGCAAGCAAGGCAAAGCAAGTGGAAAATGAACAAAGTATAAAGAGTTACCTCAGCAATTATATGTAGACCATCCCTGCCACAGAAAGGATTAAAGAGAAATGCATTTAAATGCAATGAAGCTACAATGTAACCCATTTAAAACTAGTAAGAGAGAATATTTTTTCACTCAACGAATGGAATTCGTTACCGGAGGATGTGGTGAAAGCTGTTAGTGCAGCTGAGTTTAAAAAAGGTTTGGACAAGTTCCTAGAGGAAAGGTCCATAAACCATTATTAAAGAGGACCTGGGAAATCCACTGCTTGCCCCTGGACGAGCATTGTGGAACCTGCTAGGTACTTGTGACCTGGATTGGCCACCGTTGGAAACAGGATACTGGGCTTGATGGACCTTGGTCTGACCCAGTACGGCATTTCTTATGTTCTAAACCTAAACAAGAGTGATTGATGCAGCACAGGACAGTGGACTATGGATATGATGGTTCACCACCAGAACACAGAAAAACTGACAAAATGGACAAATGGAGTTGGGAATGGTTACACATTTTCTGGGTGTTGCATGCTGATGTCAGAAAGTTTCTATATAAAAAGACGTAATAAGGGAGTATGATTCATGTATGACAGAATTAACGCATGAAGAAGCTGTGATTACATGAGACGTTCCCATGCCAACTGGCAGATCTCTCTCGGCTCAAAGAGCAGACCTTATGGCAAAGGAGAAAAACACAAGAATTCCCAGGGCTTCTTTCATGCCAGTATGCAACAGTATGGTGTGCCGGCTCATTTTTCTGATGGGGGGAGAGGCACCTTAAAAACCCAAACCTCAGCAATTCGTGCACCTTCCTCGTGTCTGCAGCAGTGACAGGCATCGGACTTTAAACAGTGAAAATAAAAAGCCATGGGTCTTCAACACTCCACGTTTGGAACGCCTGCAAATGCCGGCCTCCTCTGATGCGATACGTCCAAAAGGGCATGCTTGCGGGCCTTCCAAGCTTGGAGTTGCAAAGACCCAAGACCTCTTATTTTTTTTCCTGTTTAAAGTCCAATGCCTGCTGCAGATGCAGAAATTGCGGGATGGTGGTGGTGGTGGTGGTGGTGGGGGGGGGGGGGGTTATGGCTGGTTTTAAGGGATGTGGCACCTGTGAGGGTCTGGCTATATGGGGTGGAGCCATGGATAATCACCTGCCTCCTAAAGTGGCCAAGTATGTGAGTACCAGCACCTATTTTTACTTTTTATTCTTTTTTTTATTTTAAACAAAAGAAGCACTGAGAATACCATTGCTGATAGAAGGATCGGTACCAATCAACTATTCTGTACTATGGCTGGCGAGAGAGAGGTTCCTCAAGTACCGAGAAATGCAGTCAGATACTGAGAGGTTGTAGCAGAAAGATGTAGAAATAACCCCAGTTGTATTGGGTGCCACTAGCTTGATGGAAAAGACCGTCCGAGCTTTCCTTGATACGAGTTCCAGAAGGAAGCTCTCGTGGCTCGGTGCACTGGCAGTAAATCTCTGAAAAAACTCAAACGTGAGGTTCATTCCTGTCATGATTTGTGCAAGCTAAACCCATTTGGAAACCTTGCCCAGTGGAAGTAAGATATGGAAATCCTGGAACTGATTAAAATGATTTTTGCAGTTAAATTCAGAGTATAACTGCATTCATCTTTTTTATGTTTCTGAGATTTCAAGGTAGCCAATGTATACCTAACATTTAGCCAGACATCGACATATCCAGCCAAAAGTTATCCTTTCAGGAGGAGGTGGGCAAGGAAGTATTTTGGCCTTGCTCCCAAGAAGTTAGGTGGATTGCGCTGATAAAATTCATTTAGTTGGTGCACACAAATTGTCATCCTGACTTGAATGGATAGCTTGTCGTTTTAAGTTTAGGGCCCACATTTAGTGATTTTACCTAAATGGAAATAGATGGGACTGCTGAATTTCCAGCATAAAGATAAGCAGATAATTTATCCACTTTATATAATAGCCAGACAGTTGAATATTGTTCCCTCTATGCCTGAAATCACTATCATAATTTTCTGTGTGTCTAGTGTTGTGACTTACAAAATACCAATAATGGGGGTAATTTTATAGACACTTTGAGTATTTTACATGCTGAAGCAGGCACTTATAACATTGTGCTGGCGGTACAGACTCAGAAAATATGGTTCCTAATTTTATGTGAAATACACAGAGGTATTCCCAGGGGCAGACAATAGGTGGAGTGGAGACGGGGGGTGTCAGCATTTAGAAAATATAGGCATATATAGTGATTTCTACCCAGGGACAGTGCAAAGGTATTGGGTGCCCTGGGCAAAATTTCAGCCTTGCACCCCTTGCAGTTAACTTTTAGACCTCCCACCCCAACCAAGATTTTGATTATTAAACTCAATTGTAATTATCTTAACACTGTCCCTCCCGGAGCAGTTCTATAAAAATTAATATTTGGACATCACACTTTTAAATAGTAACCTTTATTTTATAAATTTAAAAAAAAATATATATATATACACACACACACACACACACACACACACACACACACACACACACACACACACACACACGCATATACATATACATAATGAGGGAGATTTCAGACAGCCTCTTACAAGGGTCCTTGGACTATTTGTATATTTTGCATTCTTCCTGCAGGACTCTGGGTTTGTGTGGCCACCAGGACTCATTGCTTTGTTTTGACAGTAGCTGCACTTGCTGCCCTCCCAGAAGCAGCTGTCCTAGGTGACTGCCTATTTTGCCTGGTGGTTGTGTCAGCCTTGTTTCTACCAACGTTTGCATGCACAAAGTTACTCCTGTCTCAGAGTAGATGTTGCCTTTATTAAATAGGTGCAAGGTATGCCTGTGTGTCTTTCCTGCTTAGGAACTCTGTTCTGAAATTACCCTTTCCAGAAAAGCACCTAGTTTATAAAGCAAACACCAGCACTTTTGTGCCTTTATAAAATAAGCACACACTCCGCCCGTTCCCTGCCCTATCCCTCGATTGCCCATTAACATCGATTTTTAGTATGCGGGGGCAAACATGCGCGTGCGTTAGTGTTCCCACTGCCAGTTGCTGCGTGTTAACGTGCATTTTTACGTAACTGGTTAATGGGCTTCAGCAAAAGGGGCCCTTAGTTTGGATGGAGGCACAGTGAGGTTGTGATGTAGGCATGTATTTTATAAAATATGTATGGGGGTAAATTGATAAGGGCACACATACTTTTAGGCACTGTGTATATGCCACATGGGGGTTACTTTAGTCATTAGCTTGCATAAAAGGCCATGAACGTGTGTTAATGACCTCCTAGAATACTGACCAGCTTAAAAGTTGCTGCGTTGCATGATGGCTTATACTTTGCCAGTGTGCGTGCAGATGGGGGCTGTTTGGGCGGAGCTGGTGAATTAACTCTTGGCGCGATTTTGACCACTTAGGGCAAGTAGACACCTACTTGCTGTTATAAAATAAGCTTAACATAGGTGCCTTAAATAGTGCTTTAATTAGAAGCCCCTTCAATCTGTCCTCTGAGTATACACACACATTTACACTTCCTTCAGAGCAGGTATAAATCTGGGCATGAGGACTTGTGCGTTATTGGGGTTTGTCCCTCATAGGTATGAGCCTGTTTTGAACCTTCCACATAGGGTCCCTTTTATAAAGCTTCCCCCTCACACTTCTGCACAATCTCCTACTGTACCTATGAGGGTAGTTTTAGGAAAAGGGTCTTAAATCCTAAAGGGCCGCAATGGTTCTAAAATGTATGTCTATCTTGTTTATCCATTTAAAAACATTTGACGTCCACAAATCTAGAGTTCTAGGTTGTTTCCAATAACACATAGGAAACAGATGCAGTCATATAATATATTAGAAGTGCATTTATAAACAAATACTGTACATATATAAATAAAACTTAAGACAAAATAAAATCACTTTAAAAGCTTGACTAAAATAGAAGGCCTTACCTTTCTCCTAAAACTGACAAAATCATTTATGGACCTCGTCTCAAGAGGTAGGACATTTCAAAGAAGCAATGGAAATCATCCTTTTTCTCATCCTGTCTAAATGCACGTAGTTCAGTGAAAGGACCAGCAATAATGACTGATTCTGGGTCCGCAGTAAGGACCGCAAAGACATATAAAAACTGGTAATGAAAGAGGAAATGTTCTGGTCAAACTTAGAACCGTATACCAGCATAATTATTATAAACTCTGCTATTGGAAGTCAGTGTGAAGCCAGAGACATACGCTCAAACGTCTTTTTGCCTCTCAGTTGCCTCACAGCAGCATTGTGAATTGCCTGTAGAGCTCTTACTAAGCCTGCAGGGAGCCCCAGGAAAATAACATTACACTACTCTGATGGATCCATTGAGTGAAACGATCAATCTGCTAGTGTATTCTCCTAGCATTTATCAGCGGAGGACTTAGCTTAATGGTTAGAGTCGTGGGCTAGAACTAGGGTTCAGATCCCACTGCTGCTACTTGTAGTCTTGGACAAGTCACTTAAGCTTCCGGTGCTTCACGTACAAATTAGATTGTAAGCCCTCTGGAAATAGGGAAATATATACTGTACCTGAATATAACTCGCCTTGAAGTATTATTGGAAAGGTGTGAGCTAAATAGGATAAAATGTATTTTGGGGAAAGTACATATTGCCATAAACTAGGAAAGCATATGCCTTACTGGTGAGAAATACGTAAAAGTATAATTTTTCTTATGTAAAAAGATAATTGTCCCTCCGAAAAGGATTTCCGTTATATTAAGTGCCCAATGCTAATAAAGCCTTATATTTAGGGAATTGCTATTGAGAATGAGCACATGCAGTTTCTAGAAAAATTTAAGTTTAGTGAAAAAAGGAACATTATTTACTCTCACAGTGTTTTGCTTACTGTTAAAATATAAATGCATATCTTTTACATACATTTTCACTTAAAGCAGTACACAGCTTTATAGAGATTGCAGCAATACTGTAATGGCTGTTTGATGCTTCTAAAAGCCTTACCATGTAGGAATAAATTTGTATAGTATGAAGGAAAGCCTTTGTACATAGGTGGGATGATGCGTGTGAAGAGAGGTGTAGTATAATAAAAAAACAACAACACACAATGAATAGTAAAAAAGGACTCTGATGGACAATAAACTGATTCTGGACAGTTCAAAAGTGTCAAGGAGAAGCCAGAAGTGACTGAAGATAACTTAATGATGTGGAATGACGTCTTGGCCTACTAAATGTGCATAGAAAAAAATCACCAGGGATCAAACTGTGCTTGCCCAAAGACTGAGTGCATTTTCAATGGCCATCTTAAGAGGAGCTAATGCGGTGAAACTTCAATGAACGTATAATGGCTAATGAATGGGCATGGAATTCAGAGTGTTGAAAGATTTTCTATGTCTATGCTAAAAGCTTATAGCAGAAAGTATAAAGGTTTTATGGATTTTTGCTGCGTAGTTGGCCAGAGCTTCCTAGTTCTTTGTCCCCTCAGTGCTGTTGAATAGTTACCTTCAGTCTGATCTCAATGAATTTGCATGTTTCTTCAACGAATTGTTGGGACACCATGACTTGAAGTAAATTGCGGATGTGACTTTTTATAACGCATATATGGTGTTCTACAGTGTGTTGTTGTCTGTCGTCTTTAGGTGTATTTAGTGTGGTCCATAATGAGTGAGTAAATTAATGGAAATGCTGCTAAAACAGATGATGATGCAGTTCTGGAGTCCAAGAGATTACAGGATTGGAGGGAGCTGGCTTTAGGAAAGGTAGGTCTTGTCAGATAAATCTGATTTCTTTAACTGGGTGACTGGAGATTTGAATTGAGTGAGAGTGTTAAATGTGATGTACTTAGATTTCAGCTAGGTTTTTGACACTGTTCTGTATCTGCGACATAAATAAACTGAGTACCCTTGGGATGGACTCTACAGTGACTGACAGGTTTAGAAACTGGTTGAGTGGGAAGAGACAGAGGGTAGTAGTGAATAGAGCTCACACTGAAGATAGGGGCATTACCAGTGGCAAGTTGCAGCGATTGACCCTTGGTCCTAATTTTTTCTTTTTAATAGATTTTTGCAAGTGATATTGTGGAAAGTCTGTTGGGCAAGGTATGTCTCTTTGTGGATGATACTAAAACTTGCAACAGGGTAGACACTCTGGAAGGTATGGATAACATGAGGAGAGATCTAGTGAAGCTTGAAGAATGGTCTGGTCTGAAATTTTGGCAGCTAAGATTTAATGCTAAAAAATGCAAGATCATGCATTTGGGCTGCAGCCAAGGGAGCAGTACAGTATAGGGGTGAAGTATTTCGATACATGAAAGAAGAGTGCAACCTGGGGATGATCGTATCAGATGATCTTAAAGTGGCCAAACAGGTAGAAAAGGCAACAGCAAAAGCCAGAAGGATGCTTGGGCTCATAGGAGGGGAATGTCCAGCAGGAGGTGATAGTGCCTTTAAGTCTCTAGAGAGCTCTCATTTGGAGTACTGCATATAATTATGGAGACCACATCTTCAAAAAGATATAAATAGGATGGAGTCAGTCCAGAGGGCAGCTTCTAAATGGTCAGTGGCCTTCATCTTAAGGTATGTGGGGACAGGCTTAAAGATCTCAATATATACTCTGGAGGAAAGAGGAGTTATGAAAACAGCCTTTAAAATACGTCTGTGGTATAAATGCACAGAAGGTAGCCATCTTCCAGTTGAAAGAAAGCTCTGGAATGAGGGATCATAGGTTGAAGGTGAAAGGGGATAGACTCGGGAGTAATCTGAGGAAATAGTACAATCCCTATGGATTGAAATTCCATGTAAAAAGGGGAAGGGGAAGGCAATGGCATTGTGGGTGTACTATCGCCCGCCTGGCCAGAATGAACAAATGAATGATGAAATGCTCAAAGAAATTAGGGAAGCTAACAAAAGTTACAACACAGTAATAATAGTAGGTGATTACAGTTACCTCGGTATCGACTGGGTCAGTGTCGTGGCAGGACATGCTAGGGAGATAAAGTTTCTAGATGAAATAAATGACTACATATTGGAGCAGCTAGTTCATGAACCAACCGGAGGGAAAGCCATTTTGGTCCTAGTCCTTAGTAGAACACAAGATCTGGTGCAATAGATAAGGGTGTTGGGGCCACTTGGCAATAGTGATCATAGCATGATCACGTTTGATTTAATAAATGAAGGAAGGATGGTAAGTAAATCCACAGTACTACCTTTTAACTTTCAAAAGGGAGACTATGATAAAATGAGGAAAATAGTTAAGAAAAAACTAAAAGGAGCAGTTGCAAAGGTTAAAGATTTACTTCAAGCTTGGGTGTTATTAAAAAAAATGCTATCTTGGAACCAGGCCAGCATGGTTTAAAGGTGAGGTTAGAGAGGCTGTTGCCAAAAAAGCATCTTTCTGGAAATGGGAAAAGGAGCCAAATGACGAAAACTGGAAACAACACAAGCATGGGCAAGTTATATGCAAGGAATTGATAAGGCTGTCAGAGAATTTGAGAAGAAGCTTGCTGTGGAAGCAAAAATGCATAACGAAAACTTTTTCAAGTACATTCGTAGCAAAAAACCCATGAGAGAGTCAGTTGGACCATTAGATGATGGAAGGGTAAAACGGGTACTAAGAGGGGACAAGGCCATAGCGGAGAGACCGATTAAATTCTTTGCTTCTGTCTTTACTGAGGAAGATGTAGGGATGTTAGCCATGACTGAAGTGCTATTTAAAGATGATACTGTGGAAGAAATGAAAAAAAAAAATATCGATACACCGGGAAGATGTATTACAACTATTTGATAAACTGAAGAGTAGCAAATCAACTGGACCAGATGATATATATCCAAGGGTGTTGAAAGAACTGAAATATGAGATTGCAGATTAGTAATCTGAGAACTATCATTAAAATCATCTGTAATACCTGAAGATTGGAGGATGGCCAATGTAATGGCAATTTTTAAAAATGGTTCCAGGGATGATCCGGGAAACTACAGACTGGTGAGCCTGACATCAGTATCAGGAAAAATGGTGGCAACCATCATAAAGAACAAAATTACTCAACATGTAGATAGTCATGGCTTAAGGGAGCCAGCCAACATGGCTTTAGCCAAGGAAGGTCTTGTCTACGAGGGGACATGGGATGAGGGTGAAAGGGGATAGATTCAGGAGTGATATGCGGAAATATTTCTTTACGGAAAGAGTGGTGGATCCGTGGAATAGTCTTCCAGTAAAGGTGGTAGAGATGAGGACAGTTTCTGAATTCAAAGAAGCATGGGACAAACACAGAGGATCTCTAAAGGAAAAAAGGGGAATGTTGTAGTGGTTGATATGGAGGGACAGACTAGATAGGCCATGTGGTCTTTTTCTGTTGTCGTGTTTCTATGTTAATCTGTTATGTTTTTTTGAATGTGTGAATAAACAGGTAGACAAAGGTGAGTCGGTTGATATAGTGTATCTGGACTTTCAGAAAGCCTTTGACAAGCTCCCTCATGAGAGACTTTTGGCAACATTTAAAAGTCATGTGATAGGAGGCAGTGTACTATTGTAGATCAGGAACTAGTTAAAAGATAGAAAGCAGAAGGAAGGGCTGAATGGACAATTTTCCCAGTGGAGAAAGGTGAATAGTGGAGTACCGCAGGAATCTGTGCTGGGTCTGCTGCTTTTTAACATATTCATAAATGACCTGGAAATGGGAATAACGAGTGAGGTTATCAAATTTGCAGATGACACAAAACTATTCAAAGTTAAAACCCATGAGGATTGTGGAAAATTGCAAGAGGATCTTGATAAATTGGAAGACACTGCATCCAAATGACAAATTAAATTTAATGTGGACAAGTGCAAAGTTATGCACCTAGGAAAGAAAAACCCAAACTATGGTTACACAATGCAAAGTTCCACATTAGGAACCACCACCCAGGAAAAAGATTTAGATGTTGTCTTGGTTAACATGTTGAAACCCTCTGCCCGGTATGCAGCGATGGCCAAGAGAGCAAATACAATGCTAGGTATCATAAGGAAAGGAATGGAGAATAAAACAAAGGATATTATATTGCCTCTATATTGTTCCATGGTGCGACCGCACCTTGAATATTGTGTGCAGTTCTGGTCACCATATCTTAAAAAGGATATAGCTTATTAGAAAAGGTACAGAGAAGAGCCACCAAAATGGTAAAGGGGATGGAAGGATACCCCTATGAAGAAAGGCTGAAAAGGTTAGGGCTCTTCAACCTTGAAAAGAGGCGGTTGAGGGGAGGTATGATGGAGGTCTACAAATTAATGAATGGAGTGGAACAGGTAAACGTAAATCGATTGTTTACGCCATCAAAATATAGAAAGACTAGGGGGCATGCTACAAAGCTACAGAGTAACCTATTTAAGACTAGTAAGCGAAAATATTTTTTCACTCAATGTGTAATCAAACTCTGGAATTTGTTACCGGAGGATGTAGTAAAAGCTGTTAGTGTAGCTGGGTTTAAAAAAGGTTTGGAGAAGTTCCTGGAGGAAATGTCCATAAACCATTATTAAAAGGGACCCGGGATATCACTGCTTGACCCACTACAAGCATTGTGGAACCTGTGTCTTTTGGGGAAACTGCTAGGTATGTATGACCTAAATTGGCCACTGTTGGAAATGGGATACTAGGCTTGATGGACCTTGGTCTGATCCATTATGGCATATCTTATGTTCTCTCATTTTCTATGGAGGGATATTCGCCAATCTTACTCAGCTAGCTGCCACTGCTGAACTCTAAACCCCGATATTCAATGCCAGTGCCATATGTGGGCCCTGGCATTGACTATCTAGATTGGCTGGATTGCCAGGAAGCCAAGCTGATAGGGGCGATATTCAGCCGCTGCCTGGTTAGTGTCAGTCATGAGGAGGGATCTAGTGACTCTTGAAGCATGGTCTGGAATTTTGGCAGCTAAGATTGCGTTTGGGCTACAACCAAGGGAGCAGTCCAGTAGATGTTCTTCAATACGTGAAAGAAGAGTGGACCCTGGGGGTGAAAGTTAGGCCAGCCTTTACTGCAGCTGCATTTTGCTGCATGTCGGGCAACTGGTTAGCATCGGGGCATGCAGCGGCAGCAGCTGCGAATATTCAGCATCGCTGTCCTGCAAATCACATACATGCCTTTGAAGATCCTGCCCTACTTCTGTGATGGTCGTGCCCTCCTTATCTGCTGGTTTGTTAACCAATTTACAGTTTGCCAGAGATCTAATGGCTTAGGAATGGTTTCTAGTGGTATTAAAGAAGATCACTATTTGGAGTTCTTGGGAGTAATTTATAACAGTCTGCCTAGGTTCTGTGAGTAGGAAGGCATCTGTGTTGGTGCTGTGTTATGAAGGCACATACTAGTGCAAATCCAGCAGCAGTAGTGAACATGGCACCTGCTCGAGAAGAGGTGTAAATGTTAGTGCATTCTTTGCATGCGTATTTTATAGAATACATGTGTAAATCATTACTTTGCTCACGCTCCACACAAATTCCTCCCCTGTGCAAGTCCATCCTGCCTTTCACTGCATGTGCTGTTAGGCATGGCTTAATTTTAAAAGAGCTAATTTATGCGCAAAAATGATTTATATTATTACCCTTATGGTGGACTGCACAAGAATCACCTTTAATGTATGCATGAATTTACAGATGCTGATTCTGGGTTGGAAAGCATCATGGAAGTGCCTTTTTACTCTCTAATCTATCCCCATTTGTGCTAAAGTCAGATTTTTACTGGAAATATTGAATACCATTGAATCCTTGGAGAAGTGGACCTTGCAAATGACAGGAGTTCTTTACTGATCCTAGCCATTCTTTCTTGATCTTCTCCCCCCCCCTTGCCCCTCCTTTGGTGATCTGTCTGCTTCAGGGAACTGCGCCCTACCTGAGATTTTAAAAAAAAAATGTGACGGGCCACAGAATTAGTGTTGTGTGCTCTTAGTGAATGTCAACAGTTCTTAAGGTCACGTTGTGGAGTGTAAATAGCAATATAACACAAAACTCACTCCAATTAAAACAAAACTTGTTTCATGATGTCAAAACCACAAATATGATTGTTTCCCAAAATGAAAATGAAAAATTAACAGCAATAGTGGAATGAAACACGCAAATGTGGCCAGCAAGGTCTCAGCTTTCCATGGGCAATGGCAAATATTATCAAGACGAAGTCTAGATATTGCCACTTAACTTAAGCCCGATAACATCAAGGACCTGCTGCCACCACCTTCCACATATGCAAAACTCTTCAACAAAATGAACAATAGACAAGCGACCGCATCAGCCCCCAACAAGTTGCAAGTTGCAAGTTGCAAGTTGTGGTACTTATTGGACCAGTGTAAGAATCCAGAGAATGATCTGACTATCAAGAATCTTGTTTTTTTCTGGAGGCTATGGGGTCTATCCCGAGCCACGAATAGTGGGTATGTACGCATTGCCTGGACATACATCCCTGCTGTTCATCCCCCTTGCCGTCCCCGTGCAAGGCTCCTTGAATAAACAACGGAGTTGTACAGGGAGCCTTATATGGGGGCAGGAGGGGACAGGCTGTCACCCTGGACGTACAGGGCTGATTCTGAGGTTGGCCTTATGCATCCAAGCTGGTTTGATGGGTGTAGCGGTGGCAGCCAATGAGGACAGAGCAGGGAGGTGTGCAAGATGTTCTCCGCAATTGGACCCTGGCCATGGGAGGCCGGATCGGAGATCTGGCTGCGGGGAAAGGACAATCTCAGTGGCAGGCGGCGTTTGCAGCTCTGCAATGGAGCCATGGTGCCATGGCAATGAGACGCCATGGCACTGTGGCTCTATTACAGGGCCAGGCTGAGTTAGCCAGGTAAGCGGTTGGGTGTGCGGCTGATCAGAATCAGGGCCGGTCTGCATGTTCAGGCTTGTAGACGTGTTTCTGATCCCATGGAGGTGTCTTACAGAATCGGGTTTACTGCTGTACGCCCCGATTCTGCCTGGCCGCACAAGGGTGTGGACGTCCAGATGTGAATAGGCCTCCGCATGATATAGCTACCAGAATAACTCTTGATTAAATGCCACTATTTTTCAGTAGATTAAATATTCATACTCTTTTATTAACTCTATCAAATATGTCTACATTTTAGATTTGGTGTAAACCCCATTGTGCCATATGAACTACTATTTTTTTGTCATAACCTTTAATTCATATTGATTTTCATTTGATATCAGCAAGCTTTAATGATAACGCATATTGCTTGTGTATTTAGAGTAAAGGGTAGACTTTTTTCCAGACTGCAAAGATAATCAGTTCATCTGAATACACTACAGTGATGCATGCCAATTTCTTAGTTCTCTAAAAGAACTTTCTCAAACTCTGAAAGCGTGCAGAACTTATGAAGAACATTCATGAAATATCCTGGGAGATTTCCACCCTCGCCTTATCTGGAACCTTTGGAATTTAAACTTTTCTAACTCTGGCTGCAGGCCAGGGAATCTGCTGCTGAGTTACTCTCTCTCCTTCAGTTGGATGTTCATCTCCTTTTCCTTATCACGGCACTGACACACATGCTTAGGACAGCAGATTTATTATAATGGCTGACTTCTGCTTCTCGTGCACAGAAAGCATAATATGCCATTTCAGTTTTAAGCTGGCAATTCGTAGTCACACGTGTACCCAGCATCGACTCGATTTTTCGTTAGATAACAGTGCTACTAGTTTACCAAAGTGCAGGCAAAATGTATAGCCAAGGAGAATCACAAGCTACTTACTTGCCACATAAATATGTTGTATCTTATGAGACCTTTGGGCCCTTTTACTAAATCCCATTAAGGTTGTGCACACTTAACATGCGTTTTTAATGCATGGTGAGCGCAAAGCCTCTAGGATAACTGTTGGGAGCGTGACCAACATATTCCGTGCAGTTAACGTGAGTGCATGTAACGATGCCCATAAAGCAGGGATTCCCAAACCTGCCTCTCAACCAGTCGGGTTTTCAGGATATCCACAATGAACGCGCATATGCGAGATTTGCATGCACTGACTCCATTGTATGCAAATTTCTCTCATGCATATTCATTGTGGATAACTTAAAGGGACCCCTTCTTTCCTCCTCTGCAGTGTTTAGGCTGCTCCTCCATGTGAAAGTTACTGCTGGGATTTTCCCCTGCAAGAAATAAAGAAGTCCTCCGTGACTGAACTTTGCCGGCCTATGCAACCTGCTGACACCCTGAGGGAGTGTGACTATAATGACGTCTTTGCTTGTTTCAGCTGCACAACAGGAAACGCTCAGGGCTTCCTCTCCTTCCTGCCTTGAGAAAGTATTGATTTTTTTACCCCCTGCTTCTTCCTTTCCCCTGCAGTAGAGCTTGCTGAGACCTAGTTTCAGGCCGGCAATCTGCAGCCAGCCTGTGATAGCACAACACTGTGATCGATGTCTCCATATAATGGTGCTGGGCTTCACTAATGATGCCAGAAATATATTGTTTTTGTCAGAGAAGAAAATAGTTATGTTGTAATGCCTCACTCTGCAGAACATGACAGTGGATACAGCTCAGTCCAGAAGACCAGGATGGTTAGATGACTATTTGCCGTGGGGAGTGTGCAACCCTTGCATAATGGAGATGAGACACTGTCAGGTGGGAATAAAGCAGTCAAGACCTTCTGAAAGCGACTCTCACAGGTGCGAATAGAGATAATGGGGCAGTGCAATAAGAGGAGGCTATCGCTCCTCCACCCCCTTCTTGTTTAACTCTCCCTAGATAACAGTAATTTTGTTTTATTTTCAGAAACGGAGATATTAATAAGGAAGCTGAAAAATTCTAAGTATCGTGTGAAATCTCAGATCATTAAGGCAGAGCTTGTTATTTTAAATGAAAATGATCACATTCTACTCAAGGGTTTTCGTTAGCGAATATTATAAATATTAGTGATATCATCAAAAATAAAATAAGGCAAAAATATTTAGGCTTCCTCTCTTATGGGATCTAATTCAGTATAGTGTAGCAGGAAGAAACCCCAGGATACACTGAATAGCAAACTGAAAAGGCTTAACTGGTAGAAAATCACTGACGCAATAGCATTTTGCAACAATGCTGTGGCCAATTGAGCTTTAACCTGGGCGGCCTAATTCCTCATAGCAGTTCTGAGCCCGCACCTGGGGTAAATTCGCTGCACCAATCTACGGTGGTGTAACTGGGTCTTATCTATCAGCTCAGTGGCTGTCAGGAGGACATAGGGTCAGGAGAGCTGGGTTTATGTGGACGTTCGATGCAAGTTGCCTGGATTTGGGAATGATTGGCCCTTCTGTCATCTTATTTCAAGACCCCTAAAGCTGAAAACCTTTGAGCCTTAATGCTCTTGGTATTACTTTGCATGTTTTTATTTTCTTGAAGGGAAAACACTGAAGACAGCAAAGTCTAAGGAGCTCTGTCTAATTCTTATAGTCTGCTACTGCTATTGCTAGCATTTGTTATATTAAAAATACATACCCAGCCCTTGGGTGTGGGCATATTTAACACTCTACTGTTTTCTCCCTTGAGAAATTTCACAGCCAGAATGCGTGACAGGAAAAGAGGAAGACTAGCAGAGTGCAATGCAAGAGCTGTGGATTGTAAAGTGAAATCTTAGCGTTCTCGTTCTTTTTCATTGACAAAATGCACCATCTCTCCAATCCTTCACTGTCAGAGCCTCAGCCCAAGTGGTGAAGACCGGAATACCCTTGGCTATTGTGTTAACAGTGACCTACCTAGCAGAGGCAATGGGAATTGTAAACGGTCTTTAAAAACAATGTAATTGTGTCTTAATACTTGTCCATTGCCTGCTCATGAACACATTTTTCGAATTTGCTTGAACACTGGAGCAAGTGATCTGAGATGGTATCTCCATCGACATGTTCTGCAGTCATTCTGCATGGATTATAAAGTGTATTGGCTTACTGAATGACGATCCCTAGCAGAGGCAGTGAAATGGAGTGGCTATAGCCCCACCGATGTTTTGACCTGCCGCACAGCTTTGGCCATACTTGCTACTCCCCCAACCAAATCATAAAGATATTCCATTGCCCGCTGTTGTATATGTTGCAGGCCCTGGCTCCAGCCTTTCAGTCTCCTGCTCTAGATTGTGCTTCTACAGTGTTCCAGTGTTCACCAGTATCATAACTTCCTACTATGATGGCAGACAAGTGGGTAGCTGATTCCGCTAGCCCAACAGTACATTTAAGTAACTTCAGGCTGAAAGGTCTTGGGATTTTTTGATTTTCTGCTCCATCAACAGTCAAGTCATATGCATGGGAGCGAAGTCTTTCTAAACTGGAACCTTACCTGTAGGAGTTCAGAAGATGAGGAAGGGTTTTATGTCTTAAAATCAATACCGCTAATTGTACATTACAATTGTATGAGGTATTACAGTGGCAGAAATGGACATTATTATTGGTGTACAGATAGCAAATGTTTTACTGCAAAATTGGTGTATTGTCTTTTCTTTGTTTTTAATAGTGACTTTATTCAAATTGGATATGCAAAATATTATTTATTTATTTAATAGGCTTACATACTGCTTTTCCAAGGATCAAGGAAGTACTTTAACATTATAGTAAACATTGTAACACATAATTTAACAACTATAACATTTCGGATAACATCTTAATAAATTGAACTATGCATATGTTGTAACAGGATTTCATTATAAGAACATAAGATATGCCATACTGGGTCAGACCAAGGTCCATCAAGCCCAGTATTCTGTTTCCAACAGTGGCCAATCTAGGTCATATGTACCTAGCAGTTTCCCAAGAGACACAAGTTCCACAATGCTTGTACTGGGTCAAGCATTGATATCTTCGGTCACTTCTTAATAATGGTTTATGGACCTTTCCTCCAGGAACTTGTCAAACCTTTTTAAACCCAGCTACACTAACAGCCTTTACTACATCCTCCGGTAACAAATTCCAGAGTTTGATTACACGTTGAGTGAAAAAATATTTTCTTTTATTAGTCTTAAATAGTTTACCCTGTAGCTTCATTGCATGTCCTCTAGTCTTTCTATATTCTGATAAGGTAAACAATCGATCTACGTTTACCCGTTCCACTCCGTTCATTAATTTATAGACTTCTATCATATCTCCCCTCAGCCGTCTCTTTTCCAGGTTAAAGAGCCCTAACCTTTTTAGCCTTTCTTCATAGGAGTAGCCTTCCATCCCCTTTACCATTTTGGTGGCTCTTCTCTGTACCTTTTCTAAAATCGCTATATCCTTTTTAAGATACGGCGACCAGAATTGCACACAATATTCAAGGTGCGGTCTCACCATGGAACGATATAGAGGCATTATAATATCTTTTGTTTTATTTTCCATTCCTTTCCTCATCATACCTAGCATTCTATTTGCTCTCTTGGCTGCCGCTGCACACTGGGCCGAGGGTTTTAACATGGTATCCACAATGACGCCTAAATCTTTTTCCTGGGTGGTGGTTCCTAATGTGGAACCTTGCATCGTGTAACCATAGTTTGGGTTGTTCTTCCCTAGGTGCATAACCTTGCACTTGTCCACATTAAATTTCATCTGCCATTTTGATGCCCAGTCTTCCAATTTATCAAGATCCTCTTGCAATTTTTCACAATCCTCTTGGGTTTTAACAACTTTAAATAGTTTTGTGTCATCTGCAAATTTGATAACCTCACTCGTTATTCCATTTTCCAGGTCATTTATGAATATGTCAAAAAGCAGCGGACCCAGCACAGATCCCTGGGGTACACCACTATTCATCTTTCTCCATTGGGAAAATTGGCCATTTAGCCCTACCCTCTGCTTTCTATCTTTTAACCAGTTCCTGATCCACAATAGTACACTGCCTCCTATCCCGTGACTCTTTAGTTTTGCCAAAAGTCTCTGATGAGGGACCTTGTCAAAGGCTTTCTGAAAGTCCAGATACACAATGTCAACCGACTCACCTTTGTCCACCTGTTTATTCACTCCTTCAAAAAAATATAACAGATTAGTAAGACAAGATCTTCCTTGTCTAAAGCCATGTTGGCTGTCTCCCATTAGGTTGTGACTATCTACATGCTTAGTAATTTTATTCTTTATGATGGTTTCTACCATTTTTCCCGGTACTGACGTCAGGCTCACCGGTCTGTAGTTTCCCGGATCACCCTGGAACCCTTTTTAAAAATTGGTGTTACATTGGCGATCCTCCAATCTTCAGGTATTAGAGATGATTTTAATGATAGTTCACAGATTACTGATAGCAGGTCTGCAATCTCATATTTCAGTTCTTTCAACACCCTTGGATGTATACCATCTGCCCCAGGTGATTTGCTACTCTTCAGTTTATCTAATAGTTGTAAGACATCTTCCTGATGTATCGATATTTCCTTCAATTCTTCTGCACCTTTAAATACCACTTCAGTCATGGGTAACATCCCTACATCTTCCTCAGTAAAGACCGAAGCAAAGAATTCATTCAGTCTCTCCGCTATCGCCTTGTCGCCTCTTAGTGCTCCTTTAAACCCCTTTATCATCTAATGGACCAACTGACTCTCTCACAGGTTTTTTGCTACGAATGTACTTGAAAAGGTCTTTATTTCGCGTTTTTGCTTCCGCAGCAAGCTTCTTCTCAAATTCTCTCTTTGCCTGTCTTATCAATGCCTTGCATTTAACTTGCCAGTGCTTGTGCTGTTTCCAGGTTTCGTCGTTTGGCTCTTTTTTCCATTTCCTGAAAGATGCTTTTTGGCAACAACAGCCTCTCTGACCTCACCTTTAAACCATGCTGGCAGTTTTTTGGACTTCCTTCCACTTTTCTTAAAGCGTAGAATACAGCTGGTCTGGGCTTCCAAGATAGTATTTTTCAACAACACCCAAGCTTGATGTACGTCTTTAACCTTCGCAACTGCTCCTTTTAGTTTTTTCTTAAATGTTTTCCTCATTTTATCATAGTCTCCCTTTCAAAAGTTAAAAGGTAGTACTGTGGATTTCCTTACTATCCCTCCTCTACTAATTAAATCAAAGGCGATCATGCTATGATCACTATTGCCAAGTGGCCCCAACACCCTTATCTCTTGCACTAGATCTGGTGTTCCACTAAGGACTAGGTCTAATATGGCTTCCCCTCTGGTCGGTTCATGAACCAGCTGCTCCAAGAAGCAGTCATTTATTTCATCTAGGAACTTTATCTCCCTAGCATGTCCTGACATCACACTGACCCAGTCGATACCGGGGTAATTGAAATCACCCATTATTATTACTGCGTTGTAACGTTTGTTAGCTTCCTTGATTTCTTTGAGCATTTCATCATCCATTTGGTCATTCTGGCCAGGTGCTCGATAGTACACCCCCACTGCCATCGCCTTCCCTCTTTTATATGGAATTTCAATCCATATAGATTCTACAGCAGATTTTGTTTCCTGCAAAACTTTAATAGTTAACAATAGAGTATCGTGACAGGGACAAGGAGAGGGGGAGAAACGGCTCTATCAATCAAGTGAGCATAACTGGATTTAAAACATGGCGGATTTTTGGCAGTTGCAATGGTGGTTTAGGTTTAGGATATATCTTCAAAGTACTCCTTGAACAGGAAGGTTTTTAGTAATTTTCAAAATGTTACGAGTTCAATGATGGCTCTGATATGTTTAGATAAAGCAGTCCAGAGGCTGGGTGCATGTAAATAAAATGCACAGGTTGTTTGGTTGTGTTTGGTTCATTCGGGGGGAAGGCAAGTAGATTTTGTGAAGAGCTTCTTCTGTGTCTGCTGTCTGGGTTTTTTTTTTTAGAATAGATTGTCAGTACTGTGGGGTTGCGTGATGGTAGATTGTGAATGTGATTATGAGTGTTTTGTAGTTAATCCGACTGTACCAGAGGTAACCGGTGAAGCTCCTTTAGAATGGGAGTGATGTGATGTGCTCTGGGTGCACCCAGGCGGATTCATGCAGCTGCGTGTTGAGTGAGTTGTAGAGGGTGTTGAGAACTTTAAAGTATTCCTTGGAGGATGGCATTACAGTGGTCAAAGTGTGGAAGTATCGTGTCTTGGAAAACAGTTCAGAAATCATGTGTTTCGAGGAGAGGCCATAGGTGTCGAAGGACTCTTATTGAAACTGTGTTACTTTGTTTATGTGAGATTGCAGTGTGAGGTGTTGGTCAATGGTGACATCAAGGTAGCGAATCTCTAGTTTTACTGCTATGTCTGGAATATATGCATGTGTGTGTGTATGTGTATATAAAATATGCATGAACAAAGAGTTTTTGAAAAATGTAGAGAAATATGCCTTTTCTGATGCACTTCCACTGGTTCCTTTGTTTGTTTTTTTATTTTAAATAAAGACAAAATACTGTAGAAGCAACCAGTTTCACCATTTTCTGTATTTTGAATGGAAATACTTGTAAAGACTATGGTGAAGGACATGAAAATTTTGTTTTCAAACATTTTTAGTGCTCGTTGATGGTGCAGAAGAACTAGTGCTTGTGATATACTGGTTCACTTATCCCTTTTACCTATATTATAATCCATATAAACATAACTGGGATAGTCTTCAGCTGGCCCGGTCACTAGTGTTTAACTTAATCTATATATTCTGTGCCACAGTCTGAATCTAGGGATAGCGCAGTGATCGTATTGGCACTGTCGGTTTTAAGTTTTGGCTTGCTATTTGGAAGGCCTAAACTAAATAGCAGTATTATCTGGATAGGTTTCTGGCCTGCCATTGTTTCTCCCCTAACCTGGTCCACAAATGTATGTAAAATATCTTGCCCTTCAGTGATTTATATGGTCTGATATTATCTGTATGTATTTTGAAATACCCAGATAAGGCAATGATGTGTTCTCCGGCTGCTAGCAAATAAGAACATAAGATATGCCATACTGGGTCAGACCAAGGTCATCAAGCCCAGTATCCCATTTCCAACAGTGGCCAATTCAGATCACGAGTACCTGTCAAGATCCCAAAAAGGCACACACGCTCCACAACAAGGGGATCCAGGAAATCCACTGCTTGCCTCAATACAAGCTTTATGGAACCTGTGTGTCTTTTGGGAAACTGCTAGGTACTTGTGACCTGGATTGGCCACTGTTGGAAACAGGATACTGGGCTTGATGGACCTTGCTCTGACCCAGTATGGCATATATTATGTTTTTAATGCTTATCCCAGGGCCAAGCAGTGGATTTCCCAGGTTCTCTTTAATAATGGTTTATAGACCTTTCCTCCAGGTACTTGACCAAACCTTATTTTAAACTCAGCTACACTAACAGCTTTTATTACATCCTCTGGGAATGAATTCTAGAGTTTGATTACTCATTGAGTGAAAAAAACATTTTCCCTTATTAGTCTTAAATGGGTTACATTGTAGTTTCATTGCATGTCCCCTAGTCTTTCTACTTTTTAATGGAGTAAACAATCCATGTACGTTTACCCGTTCAACTCCATTCATTAATTTATAGACCTCTATCATATCTCCCCTCAACTGTCTCTTTTCCAGGTTGAAGAGCTCTAACCTTTTAAACCTTTCCTCATAGGTGGTATCCTTCCGTCTCTTTACCATTTTGGTGGCTCTTCTCTGTACCTTTTCTAATTCTGCATTATCCTTTTTAAGATACGGTGACCAGAATTGCACACAATATTCAAGATGTGGTTGCACCATGGAACGATACAGAGGCATTATAATATCCTTTTGTTCTCCATTCCTTTCCTTATAATTCCTAGCATTCTATTTGCTCTCTAGGCTGCTGCTGCTCTTGGCGACGGGTTTCAACATGTTATCCATGATGATGCCTAAATCGTTTTCCTGGGTGGTGGTTCCTAATTTATTTATTTATTTAAAGTCTTTTCTATACCGCGCTTTTCAAATTCAGCTCGGTTTACAATAAACATTAACTTTGTCCAGTCGAGAGGCCCGTACTGGACTTACAGAGAACAGGGTTGGTAAACTTGGGTTGAACTGGGTAAACTATATACAGGTTTAAGCTAGATATTTATATTCTAGGTTATTACAAACATTCTTAGATACTATGTACATGGTCCTAGTCAGGTTCTGGTAGGGCTAACATGTTGTGCTGGTGTCATGTATAATGGGTGGCGTGGGATGGCTGTTTAGTTGATTGGAGATGACTGGTTGTTGTGTGGTGCCGTAGTGTTGCATGAAGAGGTGATGTTTCAGGGCCTTTCTGAAGGTGGTGAGGTCTGTAATGGATCGGATGTTAGGTGGGAGGGTGTTCCAGCACAAGGGAGCGTAGTACTCAAAAGCTCTCTTTTTTGTGGACTGCGAGCATTTTGTGATCTTGGTGGGGATACTCAGGGTGTTTACTGTAAATGATCTTCGGACTCTGTTTGTGGGAGTGGGGGTGATGAGGTCTGTGATAGAGGCGGAAGTGATTCTATTCCTAATGTGGAACCTTGCGTCGTGTAACCATAGTTTGGGTTGTTTTCCCTAATTGCATAACATTGCACTTGTCTGCATTAAATTTCATCTGCCATTTGGATGTCCAGTCTTCCAATTTATCAAGGTTGTCTTGCAATTTTTTGCAATTCTCTTGTGTTTTAACATCTTTGAATAATTTTGTGGCATCTGCAAATTTGAAGACCTCACTTGTTGTTCCTATTTCCAGGTCATTTTTGAACAGGTTAAAAAGCAGCAGGTCCAGCACAGATCCCTGGGGTACTCCACTATTCATCTTTCTCCATTGAGAAAATTGGCCATTTAGCTCTTCCCTCTGCTGTCTATCTTTTAACCAGTTCCTGATCCATGTTAGTACACTGCCTCCTATCCCATGACTCTTTAATTTTGCCAAGAGTCTCTTGTGAGGGACCTTGTCAAAGGCTTTCTGAAAATCCAGACATACTGTATCAATTCGCTCACCTTTATCTACCTATATATTCAAAAAAATAAAACAGATTAGTAAGACAAGACCTTCCTTGGCTAAATCCATGTTGGCTTTCTCCCATTAAACCCATGACTATCTACATGTTCAGTAATTTTATTCTTTATAATGGTTTCTACCATTTTGCCTGGTACTGACATCTGGCTCGCCGGTCGGTAGTTTCCCGGATCACCCGTGGAACATTTTTTAAAATTTGGCATTACATTGACCATTTTCCAATCTTCAGGTACTAAAGATGATTTTAATGATAGTTCACAGATTACTAATAGTAGGTCTTCAGTCTCATATTTCAGTTCTCTCAACACCCTCGGTTGTATACCATCCAGGCAATTTGTTGATTTTAGTTTATCAAATAGTTGCAATACATCTTCCCAGTTTATTGATATTTCTTTTAATTCTTCTGATACATCACCTTTATATACCGTTTCGGTCATGAGTAACTTCCCTACATCATTTACAGTAAAGACCGAAGCAAAGAATTCATTAAGTCTCTTCGCTATGGCCTTGACTTCCCTTAGTACCCCTTTTACCCCTCTTCAATCTAATGGTTCAACTGACTGTCTCACAGGTTTCTTGCTATGAATGTGCTTGAAAAAAGTTTTTCTTGCGCATTTTTGCTTCCCTGGCAAGTTTATTTTCACATTCTCTCTGCCTGCCTTATCAGTGGCTTGCATATAACTTGCCATTGCTTATGTTGTTTTCTGTTTTCATCATTTGGCTCCTTTTTCCATTTCATGAAAGATACCTTTTTGGCTACAGCAGCCTCTCTGACCTCACCTTTAAACCCTGCAGGCAGTTTTTTTACCTTCCTTCCACCTTTCTTAAAGCCTGGAATATAGCTGGTCTGGGCTTCCATGATAGTATTTTTAAACGACACCCATGCTTGATGTAAATCTTTAACCTTTGCAGCTGCTCCTTTTTAGTTTTTTCTTAATTATTTTCCTCATTTATAATAGTCTCCCTTTTGAAAGTTAAAAGGTAGTACTATAGATTTCCTTGCTGTCCTCCCTTCATTTATTAAATCAAATGCGATCATGCTATGATTACTATTGCCAAGTGGCCTCAACACCCTTATCTCTTGCACCTGATCCTGTATTCAATTAAGGGCTAGGCCTGAAACAGCTTTTCCTTTTGTCAGTTCATGAACCAGTTGCTCCAAGAAGCAGTCATTTAGTTCATCTAGAAACTTTATCTCCCTAGCATGGCCTGCTGTGACATTGGCCTAGTCAATACCAGAGAAATTGAAATTGCCCATTACTATGTTGTAACTTTTGTTAGCTTCCCTGATTTCTTTTAGCATTTCATCATCCATCTGTTCATTCTGGCCAGGCGGCCCACTGCTATCTCCTTCCCCTTTTTACATGAATTTGTATCCATGGAGATTCTACGGTGTATTTTGTTTTCTGCAGCACTCTTTTCCTGTGTGACTCAATGCCCTCTCTAACATAGAGTGCAACTCCTCCACTAATTTGATCTACCCTGTCATTGCACCATAGTTTGTACCCAGGTATCGTGGTGTACCATTGGTTGTCCTCCTTCCACCAGTTCTCTGAGATGCTAATTATATCTAACCTCATTTAGTGCTCTCATTTTATTTATTTATTTATTTAGCTGTATTTATATCCCGCTTTTCACTGGGTCAAAGCGGTCAATTGGGGGATACATTTAACACGAGGGGATATGAGACACATATGCTAATACTTACAGGGAACATGGGCAATGGAGGGTTAAGTGGCTTGCCCAAGACCACAAGGAGTGCCTATAGGACTAGAAATCCCAGTCCCTCCGGCCTGAGATTGCTGTCCCCAGGTGGGACTTGAACCCCCGGCCCTCCGGCCGGAGGTTCTGTTTATCATTTGGGGGTAATTTGGAATCTTTCAGCTCTGTACTTGAAGACATCTAGGCTATTAGCTTTATAGGAACTTCCCTATCAGGATTCCCTAACTTCCCTCTTTTGCTAGTATCCTTCAGGGATACTTCCTTCTGAACCATGCGCTCTTGGCATTCTCCTATTATCTAGTTTAAAAGCTGCTCTGTCTCCTTTTTAAAGGTTAATGCCAGCAGCCTGGTTCCACTCTGGTTAAGGTGAGCCCATCCTTTCAGAAAAGCCCCCCCCCCTTCCCCAGAATGTTGCCCAGTTCCTAACAAATCCAACAACCTCTTTATTGCACCATCATCTTATTCACACATTGAGACTCCAAAGCTCTGCCTGCCTTTTGGGTCCTGCATGTGGAACGAGAAGCATTTCTGAGAATGCTACCCAGGAGGTTCTGGATTTCAACTTCTAACCTAAAAGCCTAAATTTGGCTTCCAAAATCTCCCTCCCACATTTTCTTATCTCATTGGTACCAGCATGGGCCAAGACAGCAGACTCCTCTTCAGCACTATCTAAAATCTTGTCTAGGTGGAATGAGAGGTCTGTTACCGTTGCACCAGGCAGGTATGTTACCAGGTGATCCTCAGGTCCAGCTATCGACATGCCTAATGATCGAATTGCCAACTATAATGGCTGTCCTAACTATTCTCCTCAGTGTGAGAAGGCTTTACATCACCTGGAAGACAGGTCCTGGCTAGAGGATCTCTTCCTGCCACACCAAGGTGATGATCTCCTTTTACGTGACCTCTCTTCTCCATGGTATCAGAGAAGTGCCAAACTGAGGAGGGACTTCAGTGCTACTACGTCTCTGTAGGTTTCATTACAGACCGCTCTGTCTTAGCTTCTCCAAGTCTGCTGCTCTAGCCTCCAGAGATCAGACTCGTTCCCTGGGAGAAAAGTGCACCTTACATCTAGTGCACACATAAGACCCCCCACCAACCGGGATAAAATGCAAAAGACTGGATAGCTCCCATCTCACTGCTGGACTGCTGAATTTGTGTAAAAATTTAAGTTGTTTACTTACTTAAAGTTGCTAGGGTACTTGTACCAATCCAACTATGTATAATTTATTTATTTAATTAACTTACCCTTTTTTTAATACTGCTTTAATTGCTTTTGACTACCAGCCCATATAAAGCTTGTTCAGCACCCTTTTGGTACTTAACAACAATGTGTAGAGATAAGAAAACTGGGGAATTATGTGTGAGTATTTTATTAGTATAGTACTTCTTATCTAAATTGCTATAGCGAATGAAGCCTTTGGTCCTTTCTGAAAGCAGACTTCCTTAAGGCCAGATGGTAAAACCTGTGTTGGAATTTAGCCATAGCCAATGCAGAAAATGAAGACAGAATTGCAAGTTGCATCTAGTCTGCCTCTTCCCAGTGCAGTACTGCAGAGCCTGTCCGATCCCAGGCTTTGTCTTCATATGCCAAGATTCTGTGTGCTTTCCTCCAGTTTTCTTCAGATCTGTAACTGTTTTGGTCTCCACTGGCTCCGCTATTTCATGCGTCGGCTGCCTTTTCTCTGAAGAAATATTTCCTTAAATGGCTCCCAAGTCTTCTATCCTCTTCGAACCTTGTATCAAGACCTTTTCTTTTGGAATTTACTTCCCACTGAAAAATGCTTTTCATGCTCATTGTTTATTCTTTTGAGATATTTAAATGTATTTATTAGAATAGGACTTTTGTTTCCTCAGCAGGACTTGGCAAATCCTGTTCTAGGGACTCCACAAATAGCTGTTTTTCAGGATTTCCACAGTGAATATGCAGACAATTAGATTTGTATATAATGGGGCATGTTTACTAAAGGGCACTAAGGTTCAGCATCTTAGCACGCATTAAGAAGCAAAAATTAGCACAGGAGGTGAAACGGACCCGTGCTAACAGTTTTTAGGGCATACCCAGCATGTCCCCCTGCAGGTAACATGGTGAGAAGCATCTCGCCACATGGTGCACTTAACGTTACCCGTAACTGTACCCATGCAACAGTGACAGCGTGCGCTCTGCCCCTCCCCCCATGCTAACCGCAATGTGTGGTCAGCGACCAGTCCCTGGCCAGTGCTTTGGTGCCTGGCAGCAGTTCCTGCAGTCCTGCTTTCACCGTTCGGCGTGCACGTTAGCTCTTGGTAAACGTTAGCACGCTTTACTAAACGTGTGTCAATGAGTCTATAGTGCATGGAGTGGAGGAATAGCCTAATAGAGCAATGGACAGAGAACCAGGAAAGCCAGGGTTCAAACCTACTGAAGATCCTTAAGACCTTGGGAAAAGTCACTTAACCTTCCATTGCCTCAGATACAAATTTGGATCATAAACCCTCTGAGGAAAGGGAAATTCTGACTGTACCTGAATCTAACTCATCTTGAACTACAACTAGAAAGGTGTGCACTAAATTTGAAAATCCCCCCCCAAATAAATTCTCGTGTATTCATTGTGGATATCTTGAACCCCCAGGATACAAGCATTGCAGAACAGTACAAGCATTGCAGAACCTGTGTCTTTTGGGGAAACTACTAAGTACGTATGACCTAGATTGGCCACTTTTGGAAACAGGATACTGGGCTTGATGGACCTTGGTCTGACTATCTTATGTTCTTATGTTCAGGACATGGGTGGAAGCACTGCCCTACAGGACATGCAAGAGGCTGCATTACTCACACTGACACAAAGTGTCAGTATCTTCTTTTAGATTAATGGGCAGTTTTTGTCTGTCTTGAGCATACGTGTACACATACGAAGAGATGGGCCACAGGGCTCACATGTAGAGCTAGGTTGAAGCTTTGGGCTGCACAGATTGTTGTACCAAAACAGGCTGCATCAGAGGCAAGAACACCAATAATGTGCGGTAGGAAGCCGTAGTGAGGCTTTGGTACGCTCTTGTCGCTGGGGAGACAGGCTGCATCAGGTGTATTGGTAGTGGCTAGCAGCGGCGTTGTTAGGAAGCTGACAGGCTCAGAGAAACGAGAAGGAACAACACGTTGGCAGCATGAGAAATAATTACATTTGTGTGCTTTAAAAAGAACCCCCCCTGAAGAAACGTAACAAAGTGAAACGCAGAGAAGGCGCTGAGATACGGTGCTGGGGAAACTACACAGAGTATAAAAGCTAAGCACTTTTTCATGGTTAAAAACATTTTTGGATGTAAAGTTTGTGTTGAAGACTATAGCAAAGGACGGTCATTGATGCAAATGGCACACAACATATAGACAAGATAAAAGTCTGAAGCTTAGTGCCTAAATGAGTCTGAGACCTCCTTCTCTTTAAAAATGTGAATGTCAATTATACACCCAAAGAAGAAAGGTTTTAGAGAATTATCCAGTTTTATGATTTCTGAGATAAAAATAGAGTGTGGACCAATTAGAGTTAGATGGAGGGGGTTGTGCCAGGTGCCGTGGAAGCTGCTCAGTCCATAAGTGCAGGGCAGCAGAGGCAGGCATCATGGTGGCTGAGAGAGGAGACTGGCTATGGATCGGGTGCTATGAGAAAGGGGACTGTCTCTGGATTGACTGAGGAAGCTACGAGGTGAAAGAGGGAGAGAGAGGGGATAATAAACAATGTGTGCGCGCGCACGCATAAAAGAGAGGATTAGCCTCGGAATGAGTGTGTATTTGGAAGGTTACCAGGTATGAGGTGGGTGGGGGTGCGAGAAGGCATAAGGATGGGAATTGGAAAGAAGAGAGAGGGCTGGAGTTAGTGGGGGACGGGGTGACAAAACTAGAGTCAAAGAGGGGACATGTGCCTCTCCTCCCTGTCTCTGGTAAAAAACCAAACAAACCCCTAGAAATCCTGCAGTTACGGATGGATGCAGCACTTGTTAACTCACAACATCGTTTGGAAGCATTTCCGGGGTTTGGTTTCACGAAGAGCAGTAATCTGCCCCCTAATGGCTATACTGTAGTGGTGCAGGTAGCCTGTGTACAAGTGTAATTATGGGGTTGCGCTGTCCTGCTCTGTCTGTCTGTGTTAAGACACAACACTCAAAGATATAAGCTACTCTCTAATTGTATATAGTTATGGCTTTGTGTCATAAATAGTGTTATATATCTGTTCCATTTATAAGTGTTAACCGTTCTTGTACACCTGTTTCATGTAATGTTGAATCTTGTTACCTGTAAACCGCACTGATCCTGGCAAACGCAGTATATAAGAATAAATAATAAATAAATAACACTTTTGCTGGGAAAACACACATCAGGGAGATGGAAAGCAGTTAAAAGTAGTGTCCAGGAAGTGCAGATGCCTAAATATAAGGCCTTTAAAGATGATTAGTAATAAGGTTCAGCAACGTGTAGGCAATGCCGGTTCATTGGATTAACTTGGCACCTCTGTGCTGTGGTTTTGAGAGTTATCCTTTCTTCATCATGTCAGTGGAGAAACAGCACAGCCTCACTGCGTTTAAATATTACAGAATCGTTGGGGTGCGAGTCTGTTTGCATGTGCCGTTGCAGCTCAGTAACACAAAGGAGGGTAGGTTGACAGAATTTGCAAAACAGAGCTGTACAATTCTGCTGTTCTCATCACTTTTGCCTGTCTGAGAGGGGGCAGAAAGGTGAGGACCAGTGAATGATGTGCTATACTAGGAAATAGCATATAGTAGGTCAGGGACAGATGCTGTGTTCTGCCTTGTTTGACTCCTGAGTGCAGATTGGCTGGGGATACTGTGGAAGTGGTGGGGGGAGAATGCTTCTGCAATGCAATGCTCCTGCAAAGGAGTGGAGGAGTGGTCTAGTGTTTGTGGCAAGGTACTTCAGGCTGGAAGGTTGGGGGTTCAAATCCCATTAGAGGACAGCAACCTTGGGCCAGAAGGACTGGCGTTTCTAGTCCCACAGGTGCTCCTTGTGGTCTTGGGCAAGCCACTTAACCCTCCATAGCCCATGGTCCCTGTAAAATAGTTATCTCCAAGTTGCTTGTATAATGCCCTGTTCAATGTAATTTCAGTTTGTTCAATGTAAACCACACTGATGCAGAATAGCACGGTATATAAGAGAATGTAAATAAATAAAATGTATCTAGTGGTTAGAGCAGGATGCTGAGAATCCAGAGTTCAGATCCTGCTGATGTTTCCCCTGGCCATGGGCAAAGTCCTCCACTCTCTGTTGTCTCAGATACAAACGTAGGGGCTAGGTTTGCTAACCTGCATTAGTGTGGGTTATGGCTGTTTCTATGAGTTATTAGCAAAAGGGACCCTCTTGCAACTAGTGGCATCTGTTGTAAATAATGTGTGCTAGTTCAGGTTAGTAAATAAGGCCCTTAGATTGGAATCCCTGGGGGTAGGGGTTGGAGACAGGTAAACCTAAACATATCTCACCTTGAGCTGCCAGTGTAAAGACGTAAACTAAATCTAAATAAATGACCATTGCTAAAACGACACCACTGATGAGTGGATTCCAAGTCCAGAAGGAGCTCTGGTACCAGGGCAGGAATAAGGCACAGGCAAACTAGGTATGTGCTTAGGGCCCAAATGTTTAGGAGGGGCCTCTGAGGTATGTAATTCAATGGCTCTAGTATCTTTATCTTTATTTATTTCTTTATATACCACAGACGCCATAGACACCAGCGCGGTTTACAATAAGCATAAAACAGAGGTCAGATCAAGAACGCTGCAGGAAAAGGAGGGATAGAGGAAATAGAACTCCATTAATGTGATAGGAAAGGGATAGAGGTAGAGAAGGAGAGAGAATGTACGAGTAGGTCAAAGTCAGACAGACAAACAAACTGAGGAAGACGAGACAAACCTAAGGAGGAGCTGTGGGGATGGAGGTCGTAGGCCGTACAGAAGAGGTGGGTCTTTAGTCCAGTTTTAAATTTGCTGAAGGATAGTTCAAGACGGAGGGCAAGGGGGAGCGAGTTCCAGAGCCTGGGGCCAAGAAAGAAAAAGGCAGAGGAACGGGTGGATTCAAGATGGGCAGAGGCTGGAGGGGGAAGGAACATACGGTTGGCGTGAATAGAGCGCAGGGAACGTTGAGGAACATGGAGGCGAACCAGGTCAGAGAGGTAGTGCGGGACACCAGTGTGTAGTAAGTCAGCCCCTGGCAGAAAGAAGACTGGGGGAAGGGGAGGGGGACACAGAGAGGCCTCTCTCTCTCTAACGTGCACTGTTCTCCATTCAGCAGAAGGAATCCTTGAGCTTTGCCTCTACCTGCCGCTTGCCCCTCTGCCGTCTGAACCATGCAGTTTTAAAGTGGAGGAGCACTGGTCTGTGGCCAGAGAGAGCGGGATCAAATCCCACTGACACTTCTTGTGGTCTTGGGCAAGTCACTTCACCCTCCACTGTCTCAGGTACAAGCCCTCCGAGGACAGGGCAATAACTAATGTACTTGACTGAACTTGCCTTGAACTGCTACTGGAGAGGTGAGAGATAAATAAAATAAAATAAATAATGTATATTATGATGGGAGGGCCCAATGCACTTGGCTGCCTAGAGCCCATCAAAGGGTTAATCCTATCCTGTCTGCTAAATGATCCCAGCCTTGGTAAACATGGCTGCGATGACCAGTGGGATGGTTATTAACACAAGGGAAACATCGTGGGCTGCATGTGAATGAAAGCTCGTGACACCAGAGTCCAAAGAAAGTAGCGTTTAGTATACAGGGTTCAAAAGCTGGTACAAGAACTTCCTAGCCTACTGATATAATTGGTGGATATGTTCTATCGTGCTTCTTAATCATTTATATCCAGATGAAAAATATGCCCACCACATGTGCAGGCTCTGAAACCACTGCATACAAATTTGCAAGATGTGATCTAAATTTAACATTAGTATATTGTGTGAAATAACCTGATACTGCATTTACAGAGGTCACACTTTGGGAGTTGCTTAGCAACACAATATAATTTTCATTGTCTTCAGGCAGTTAACTGTAGAATTTGCATTGCTTCTTGAAAGATTTTGCTAAGCTGTGCATCTGAAAAGCCCTGATTTTTGCCATTCTTGCAAAGCATAAATTTGGTATAAATAGGATATGTAGTAAGAATGATGGAAGAATAACATTTTTTTAAAAAATTTTATTTGTTCCCAGCCTGTTTCTGGCTGGAGCATACCTGTAGCGCTTCGGAAATGCAGTGCTTTCAAACTCAGGAAAATACAAATTTAAGGGTGTGGGACGTTCTTGCGCATCAGGCCATAGCGTTTCACACGGTGGCTTTTAAGATACTGGATCCTGTTAAATGATTAAATAGGGCTTATCTAAATTCTAGTTCCTTTTCATTGTTTTTTTTTAATCAATTCATAGAGGGTTGGCTTAGGGGGGTGGGGGGTCAGTGACAGTGCCAAACGGAGGGATCAGCTTTTGTTTTCTGTTCTTTGTCCTTGAGGGAAAGGCAGTCATGGAGTATAGCACCTGGGTGGGTTTACTAAGTCGGGCTACTGGTTAACCTGTGCTATCTGCAACTAAGTTCCATGTTATTCAGTGGGACCGAGTTGCAGTTAGCAAAGGGTTGACTATTAGCCCGACTTTGTAAACCTACGCCCTGTGTCCAGATTCCAAGCAAATAATTTCAGGGTTCCAGAAAGAGCTCTGGTGGATGACTTTGAGCCGAGGAGAGTCATTACAATATATGGGCTAAATTAAGTTGGGAGGAGATGTAAAATAGAAGAAAAAAAATCCTTGGATAGCTATGCATGAAGGCTTCTGACACCAGGCTTCACCTCTGGTTCAGACTGAACTAGAAACCCAGAGAGGAGCAGGAGAAAGCTGGCAAGTCAAAGACATTTTGGTCAACCCATGGGAAATAAAATACAGATGGATGTGAATGTGTGGGCCAGTCAGTGAAATGGTACTGAAATTTAAGCCCGTCACCTTTAGAAGATTAAGGAGCATGTTTACAAAACTTTGTGCCGGCAGCGCGTGCTTGCAATGTGAAATCAGCCTGGAGGCTCGTGCTTGTTTTGGGGTGCTTACACATATGTCCATCCCCCTTCCATTAGCATGTCGCTAATGCTCTGCATTTTGCTAAATGGCACTTGGGTGCACCTCATGCTGTACAATGAGGTGGTGTGACATGGCCCCGTGCTAACATCAACAAGTGTGGTTAGCGCATACCTAAAACCTCCATGCAAACCACGATGTGCTTTTAACGTGACATTACCCCCCCTCACCTGCTCAGCCTGCGCCCAGTGATATACTAAGCAGTTATCATGGGACCCTGCTCTGTTACCGCAGTGCACTTAGCATGCAGCATACTCTGCACCAGTGGTTAGACGTTAGAAAACATGCCCTCGAGGGGGTAAGTTTATAACTGCAAAGGCATGTTAACACTTTCCCCTTTGCAGGCAAATTTCAGCCCAATCTGGCATCCGAGTCAGCACCCTAAAACTGTAAATATGTTTTAGCCATTGTAGTGTGGCACCGAGGGGCTTCAACTTGTAATCAAAGCAATCAAATATGCCGTGAGTTCAGTCCCCCGTCCACCGCTAGGGCCAGTCAAGCCTAGATCCACCCAGAGTTGGTGCACTCAGGCCTGGGGATGTAGGAAATGCCACTGCCACTATTGTGGCAAAATGCTAAAAATTACACATCGATCCTCCCATAAAGGATAGAAAAATAATCACCCTGGGATGCCTGCGGCCTCCTTTTCATAGCTTTCCCTTCTCTATTATATTTATTCAAGTGGTGTCCCTTTGAAAGCATTTCATAACCACTGGCTTGTTGCCGATATTTAGCATGTTGATATGATAGTTTGCTTTTCTTTTGGCTCTGCCCACCACAGTAGAGTACAGCATAGGCAGTAGTGGTGATTTCCATATTACTGTCTTGGGACATTTTTTGAGCTTGCTTTCTGTTCCCCATTGCAGCTGGCGTTGAAGAAGGAAGCTGCCTCTGATTCTAATCCACGGGGCATGTTTGCTAAAGGTTTTAGTACTCGCAGCCCTTTTATTTCTATGGGTGCAGTGGCACTTCAAACACGTTAACAGACTTTCTGTTGTTTACATGTGATAGCGTTTGTGAGTATTTGCAGAGCATTTGCAGCCACATTTAGGAGCTATATTTTTTTTTTGAGTCTTCAATGGATTGATATTTACAATTCTGCTTTGCAGTGCTTCACGTGTTTTAAGAGGTTTTTGACCGTTGATGTTTCGAGTCTAGCCAGATATTGTCACTTTAACAGGCTAGTTTGCCCTCATTTTGTTTGGGTGTGTTTAAGGCCCAAAGGGATGTTGAGATTTTTACCTCTTTGAAGCGTATATGTATTTTTGATGCTCTTTAGGATTTTGAGTTTGATCCATTTATTTCGCTTTTGGCCACAATAAGGAGCTTTTCATTCTCTTCTTATAGAGAAAGAAGTGACAGGTTTTAGCTATCTGTTGGAAGTGTGCTGGGAAAGACAAAGTGGAGTCAAAGATGACCCCAAGGTTGCGAGCTGAGGTCACAGGGAGGAGTGTAATGTTATCCACAGAAATAGAGAAAGGAGGTGGGTTTAGGGGGAAAGATAAGGACTTCAATTTTGGCCAGGTTCAGTTTCAAATGGCGGTGAGACATCCAGGCAGATAGATAGGCAGAGATCTGAGCCTGGATTGCCGGAGAGATTTCAGGTGTAGAGAGGTAGATCATAGAGTCATCAGCATAAAGATGGTACTGAAAACCATGGGAGGAGATGAGTGTACCAAGAGACGGGGTATAGAGGGAGAAAAGGAGAGGTCCCAAGACAGACTCTTGGGTACACCAACCGAGAGAGGGACAGCAGGGGAGGAAGACCCACCAGCACAAACATTGAAAGTGCGATGGGAGAGAGAAGAAGAGAACCAGGATAGTGCAGAGACCTTGAAACCAAGCAAGGACAAGGTACTGAGGAGAAGGTGGTGATCAACAGTGTCAAAAGCAGCAGAGGTCAAGAAAGATGAGGACTGAGTTAAAGGCCCTTGGATTTTGCCAGGAATAGGTCACTGGAGACTTTTGCAAGAGCTGTTTCAGTAGAATATAAAGGACACAAGCCAGATTGCAGTGGATCAAGAAGGGCTTGAGAAGAGAGAAAGTCAAGGCCATGGTGGTGAACCGCACGTTCAAATAGTTTAGAAACAAAGGGGAGGAGGGAGACGGGTCGGTAATTAGGACAGATAGGGTCAAGTGAGTGTTTTTTGAGGAGAGGCGTGACCAGAGCATGCTTGAAGGCTGCAGGAATAGTTGCAGTGAAAAGCGAGAGGTTGAGAATGTGAGAGATGGAAGGGATGACAGTGGAGGAGATGGGGGTTAGGAGATGGGTGGTGTGTTTCTCTCTGAGACTTTAGTGACCCAGACAAATCCATACAGTTCAGTTTAACTATAGCTCCTGGTGGCAGGCCTGGATTTAAGTATAGGCAACTGCTTAAGGGTCAAATTTTGAAGGCGCCAAATAGCAGGTCAAAAAGGAGACTGCTGCCTCTTACATTAAGGCTGTATGCATGTGCTTTTTCAAAGGGATATCTCTGTGGCACTATAGACCTCCTCTAGCGCTCTAGTCTTTTTATGGATCCCTGGCAGCCCTTTCCCCTCACTCTCTGTGGTCTGCTATCTAGTCTTGCCAATGATTGCCAAAATCTTAAATCTGACCCTGCTTGGAGGTTGTGTTTATATTTATCAGATGTGATGAAGAGAGGATAATCTTGAAAAATTAGTCACGGGTATAGTATATGAATACAGTATAAAAGTATCACCTACAATGTATTTGTTGATATTATGGCAACCACAAATCTTTGCTAAAAACAAGTCAAAATTCTGATTAAAAAATAAATGAGATTACTTAAGAAAGCCATAGATTTATTAAAACATGTTATCCTTTGCACTAGTTAACCTGCTGAGAAGTGTTTGATTTTAAGGTAATCCATTGTATTTTCAAGCAAATAACACAAATGTTATACTTTTTTTTGCAAACTGCGCAACCCCCTGCGCGTTATTTCCATGAGCACACTATACCAGTTCATTTTTACATGTTTTTTTTTCTCGTTGCCTCCTACTCACTTAAATAGTAACAGGAGAGACCAGTCCAGGCACATGTCAGCACAGTCCGCCTCTTACGGATACCTGAATCAGGGACCCAAAATGGCCACCTTTGGCGCAGAAATATTCTCGGGCCCAACAGAGTTTGGCTCGCCCCCTTGAGCAGTCATGCACCTTAGGATAGGCACTAATTGGGCAATGCACAGTTTCGATGACCTCTGCATGCAATCCAGCCGGGCTTCGCTAATTAACACCGCCAAGCCTTTTAGAGAACGGAGGTTGCGAGATGAGGCATGCCGCCTTCCTTCACTAACCTGCACCTCCATTTGAGGGCCGGGCCCTGAATCACCGCCCCCCCCCCCCGGCATGTTATCAGACATGTGAGGACGTGTTGTATCAGTAATGTTTTACATAATTTCACCATTTCTGTGTGTTGTTTGCATGGATGTGTTATTTGCATGAAAATACGGTATATACTTATGATTTGGGGGACAATTGTAAACAGTGCATTTTTAAATATCAGGAGATTATATATTTATAATGCACAGCCCATGAAAAAATGTGCATGAAGAAGGAAAAAAACCCTCAGCTCCTTGAAAAAGAGCTGTTAAGCAGCTTAATACCAATCCTAAACATCATTGGTCAGGGAAAAAACCTTCAGAAGCGGAGACATGATTGGGGAACTGTCACAGACACGATAACTGACTCTTTCTGACACAGCTGATGCGAAATGTTGACTGCATCGAGAACAGTATATTGTGATCATTAAGTGAAGACAGGAAGTCGAATACTGAAACTATAGTTTGGATTGAAGATTGCCCGCATCAAGGAGCATGCTTATTAAAAGGTGCACCAATAGTATGTGTTTGATGATCCAAATTAACGCAGAGGCCTATGCTAACTTCAGAGAGCATGTATGTCCATCCCCCTTCCATTAGTGTATTGCTAACGTGCAACACCGCACTAGCCAGCACATGGGTGCACTTAACGCCACCCATTAGGCTGCCTCCAGCTACATGGCCTCTAAGATCCGGAACAATCTCCTTTGGATATATGCACACTAACTTCTTTTATGTCTTAGCCAAGCTTTCAATTTCTTTCTATTTCTCCAGGCTTATTCTATTGGGTAGTGACATCAGTTTTTTTAATTTGCATTTTTCGGAGTTAATTTTGTAACAGGTCTCCTGGTTGAGCGTTCAAGAAGGTGCCTATTTCTAGTCTATTTTATAAAGACGCGTAGGCTCCTGTAGGTAAACTGGCAGAAATCATTGGCTAGATTAAATCTGAGGATATTTACATCAACCCACAGGTTGTGTACACGTGTGTGGGTGCAGTCTGTTTGACTGCACATATTTAGTTCAAAGAAGGCATGTAAGAACATAAGAACATAAGAACATAAGAAATGCCATACTGGGTCAGACCGAGGTCCATCAAGCCCAGTATCCTGTTTCCAACAGTGGCCAATCTAGGTCATACGTACCTAGCAGTTTCCCCAAAAGACACAGGTTCTGCAGTGCTTGTACTAGGCCAAGCATTGATATCCTGGGTCCCTTTTTAATAGTGGTTTATGGACCTTTCCTCCAGAACTTGTTCCAAACCTTTTTTAAACCCAGCTATACTAACAGCCTTACTACATCCTCCGGTAACAGATTCCAGAGTTGATTACACGTTGAGAGAAGAAATATTTTCTCCTATTTGTCTTAAATAGTTTACCCTGTAGCTTCATTACATGCCCCCTAGTCCTTCTATATTCTGATAGCGTAACAATTTATCCACGTTTATCCGTTCCACTCCATTCATTAATTTATACACCTCTATCATATCTCCCCTCAGCCGCCTCTTTTCTAGGTTAAAAGAGCCCTACCTTTTTTAGCCTCTCTTCATAGGAGTAGCCTTCCATCCCCTGTACTTTTTCTAATAACTCTATGTCCTTTTTAAGATACGGTGACCAGAATTGCACACAATATTCAAGGTGCGGTCGTACCATGGAGCGATACAGAGGCATTATAATATCCTTTGTTTTATTCTCCATCCCTTTCCTTAGGATACCTAGCATTCTAGTTGCGTTCTTGGCCGCCGCTGCGCACTGGGGTTTTAACATGTTATCCACGATGACTCCTAAATCTTTTTCCTGGGTGGTGGTTTCTAATGTGGAGCCTTGCATCTTGTAACTATAGTGTGGGTTGTTCTTTCCTAGGTGCATAACTTTGCACTTGTCCACATTAAATTCATCTGCCATTTGGATGCCCAGTCTTCCAATTTATCCAGATCCTCCTGCAGTTTTCCACAATCCTCTTGGGTTTTAACAACTTTAAAACAGTTTGTGTCATCTGCAAATTTGATTACCTCACTAGTTATTCCCTTTTCCAGGTCATTTATGAATATGTCAAAAAGTAGCGGACCCAGTACAGATCCCTGGGGTACTCCACTATTCACCTTTTTCCATTGGGAATATTGGCCATTTAGCCCTACCCTCTGCTTTCTATCTTTTAACCAGTTCCCGATCCACAATAGTACACTGCCTCCTATCCCATGACTTTTTAGCTTCGCCAAAAGTCTCTGATGGGGGACCTTGTCAAAAGCTTTCTGAAAGTCCAGATACACTATATCACCGACTCACCTTTGTCTACCTGTTTATGCACACCTTCAAAAAAACAGATCAGATTAGTAAGACAAGATCTGCCTTGTCTAAAGCCATGTTGGCTGTCTCCCATTAGGCCATGACTATCTACATGCTGTGTAATTTTGTTCTTTATGATGGCTTCTACCATTTTCCCTGGTACTGACGTCAGGCTCACCGGTCTGTAATTTCCCGGGTCACCCCTGGAACCCTTTTTAAAAATTGGTGTTACGTTGGCGACCCTCCAATCTTCAGGTATTACAGATGATTTTAATGAAAGTTCACAGATTACCAATAACAGGTCTGCAATCTCATATTTCAGTTCTTTCAACACTCTGGGATGTATACCATCCGGTCCAGGTGATTTGCTACTATTCAGTTTATCAAATGTAATATATCTTCCCGTGTGTAGCGATATTTCTCTCAATTCCTCTGCAGTATCACCTTTAAATACCACTTCAGTCTTGGGTAACACCCCTACATCTTCCTCAGTAAAGACCGAAGCAAAGAATTCATTCAGTCTCTCTGCTATAGCCTTGTCTCCTCTTACTGCCCCTTTTCCCCTCTATCATCTAATGGTCCAATTGACTCTCTCACAGGCCTTTTGCTACGAATGTACTTGAAAAAGTCTTTATTTCGTGTTTTTGCTTCCGTAGCAAGTTTCTTCTCAATTCCCGCTTGCCTGCCTTATCAATGCTTTGCATTTAACTTGCCAGTGCTTGTGCTGTTTCCAGTTTTCATCATTTGGCTCTTTTTTCCATTTTCTGAAGGTTGCTCTTTTGGCAGCAACAGCCTCTCTGACCTTGTGACTGTCCCCCCCCTGCCTAAGCTCCTCCTCAGAACACACCTAAACTCATGTTGTGTAAAAAGCATGCACCACCTTGTCATTGTGCGTACTTTTACTTTATAACATCTGGGGTAATTTTATAAAAACCTTTTACATGCATAAAGCAGGATTTCCTGCACAGGAAGTTTTTTTTTTATTAAAAATACTCTGATGACATGCTTAAAATATTGATGTGATTTAGTATTATCTTTATATTGTGATCTGCTCCGTCGTCTTTGGAGAACCACATTTTAATAAGCAGAAACCAATGGAAAGTGGTAGAGATGCTCTGCGGGGATCACTTCATATAGAACGATTCTGCAAGTATTTCATTGCTGTTCAGCACCACTGTCTGGACAGCTCCTTGACTGACAGACGGACCGATGTCCGTGTCAGAATTGTTAATAGCACTTTTTGAGGGTAATTTTATAAGGAGATGCCTACTTAGGCACTATTTTATATAGAAAAATAAGCACCTACGTTTATCTACAAAAGAGTGAAATAAGTGGCAGAGATTGCTGTAGGGTTTGGTGCAAATGTCCACGCCTATATTTTTTTTAATGCATGCATCTAAATTATCACACACACAGGAGAGGTTTCCAAAACCACTTCAAAGGTCACTTGAAAAAGCTCCAATCAAAAATACTCTACTCAATTTTTTAATTTTTTAGAGACCCTCAGAGTGGACTAACTGAATGTAAGACGACTCTTCAACAACAGCCCTAAGCACCGGTGCATCTAAATTATAGCATTTTATAATATCCCTACATACGTTGTTTTCTTCCTAGCAAGAAAGGTGCTGGTGCTCATATGCAGGGCTCCTTCATTAATATACAAGGACAATGGACAGTTTTAAGCAGACAATGCCGGTACTCAGTCCCATCGAGTACCCCCCCCCTCAAAAACATGCTCTGCCCACTGTGTCCCCATTTATTCCCACTACTGGGTGCTAGTTCATAAGAGGTCATTGATGTGGCATGTGGCCACTTACACGCACAATTGACTAAAATAATACCTTTTAGGTATGTGCTTGGCTCCTAGAAACCACTTGCTCCCTTATAAAATGATCCCTTTACATCTTCTAAATGTATTAAAAAGATATATTAGATGGCCACCTGAAGCACTCTGAGAAATATATTCAATAGCATTACACTGAGACAAGAAGTCTTCCCATTCTCACATTCCTTGAATTAGTGTGACCGTCCTTCTTCTAGACCTGAACATAAAACTGAGTGCTGCTGGCATTTTTGTATGTTGATTTCAGTAATTGAAATTATCCATAGAAAGTCAACGCTCTTCGAGGATTTAAGCCCAAAATTGAACTGATTTGCTGGGAATGCTTCTTTCTTTATGCATCTTTTGAGGTGGTCCAATTTAATATAAAAGAATCAAAAATAAAAACAGACATAATTACAAAGTACAGCGTATTTTATCCATAGACAAGATAAAAACTGGCCAAAACTTTAGTCTTTTTTGTCTGCTTAGGTATTTTGGTTGGACCTTTAGGGGACTGTGCTGTTTAAGATGTTCTATTTATTTATTTAGCTATTTTAGGGTGTATGGAGCTCATGGTTATGGCTTTACTTTCTCCAGAGCTTACAATCTGTTATGAGGCCTAGTTGCTAATCTGCAGTGTGCTTTGTGCTATCTTACTGTGTGAAAATTTGCCACGGGTTTCATTATGGTTATGGTTTATTCAGACTTAATATACTGCCCTTAGTATCTAATCATACACTAGCCTGCAGTACCTCAAGTTTATGACTCCTGCAGTAAATTTACTTTTGCGTCAGTCAGGCCTGCTAGCTTTTGAAAGGCCAGATCATTTTTATTTATTTATTTTATTTATTTAACAAGTTTTTTTATACCGCCTTATCATAAAAAAGCAAAGGGGTTTACAGTGGAACTCAGCAATTTTACAAAGAACTCATGGAATAAGTAGAGGTGGCATGAGGGACATGCTCTGAAGCATAACTTAGATCATTTTATTTATTATTTTATTTATTTATTTTATTTAACATTTCTTCTATACCGCGCTATTAAAATCAGTGCGGTGTACATCGAACAAAAGTACTGCAATGCATACAAGCAACATTGAGTTTACAAAGAACAGGGAATTGAACATGGGATCGAAACCGGGGAAACTAAATACATATCAACTTGAAACTATGTACAAAAATCTAATGTAAGTGGGTGTTGCATTGAATTTGTGGAGAAGAAGATTAGTGGTTGGTTGGGCTTGAGTGGGGACTACCTATTGTCTGTGGTGTTGATGTGCAGGGGCGACTGGGGTATGAGGGAAGCTTGCTGGTTGCGCTTCTATCACCAGAAGTTTCTGGGTAGCATTTTGTGAACAGGTGGAGTTTTAAGGCTTTTCTGAATAGGATGAGGCTTTTAATTCCACGGATTTCGTGGGGGAGTGCATTCCAGTTTAAAGGGGCGAATATGGAGATGGCTCTGTTAGAGGTAGCCTTTGTGCATGTAGTCATTAGCTTGGGGACTACTAATGTGTTCAGTGCAGTAGACCTTCTGTTTCTATTTTCCAGGGTACTATGGACTAGCTTGCTGATTGGCGTAGGGGGGTAGTTATTTAGGGCTTTGAAGGTGAGGACCAATGACTTATATTGGAGCCTGGCATGTAAAGGTAGCCAATGCAAATCCTTCATGATGGGCGTTATGTGATCGAATCTTGACGATCCGGAGAGGACTCTTGCAGCTGCATTCAAAGCTAAGCGGAGCGGATTTAAGGTTGATTGTGGGAGGCCATGGAGGATGATGTTTGCGAAATCAAAATGTGGAAGGACTAATGCCTGGAAGGTTGTTCGGTAGTCTGTGAAGTCCAGTAGATGTCGGAGGTGACGTAGAGTTCTGATTTTATGGTATATTGCCTTTGTGGTTTTCACATGCGTTGTCATATCCAGGTGCTGGTCCAGGGTGATGCCGAGGTAACGGATTGTGGATTTGGACTTCAACTCTACATTGTTGACAAGTAGTGATGAGGGAGGTGTGAATTTGTGGTTCCTCGTGACAAATAGGACATCTGTCTTGCCGTGATTGATCCGTAGGTTTTGTGACAGCAGCCAGTCGGCTACTGCTTCGAAGCAACTAATTATTGGGGAGTGCACTGGTTGGTCTGTCAAGAACGGCATGTAAAGGAGGATGTCATCAGCTTAAGCAAGGCATTTTACATTGAAGGATCGGATTAAGTCACATATCGACTGCATATAAATGTTGAACATTAGTGATGATAAGGACGATCCTTGGGGAACACCCTGTGTTTGCAGAAATGGTTCGGAGGATGAGTGGCCAGCCTTGACTTGTTGCCACCTATTGGATAGGTAGGATTCACACCATTTTAGAGCTGTGCTTTGGATCCCCTTTTCTCTCAAGCGTTGTAGAAGTATGTCATGACTCACCGAATCGAAGGCAGCGGAGATGTCCAGGAAAATAAGGACAAAGCCTTGTTTGATACTGTTGATTCCTGTGACCAGATCGTTGAACAGGGTTGTAAGGACAGTGTCGACTCCATGTGCTTCTCTGAATCTGTGTTGGGCGGGATCCAACGGTGCTTCGGTGTCTATATGTTGCTGGATTTGTTGTTGAGCAGCTTTTTCGATGATCTTGGCAAGCTGGGGGATGCTGGAGATTGGTCTGAAGGATTCTACTTTAGATGGGTCTAGTCTGCTGTTTTTTAGTAAGGGCTTAATAGAGGTGTGTTTGAGGCTTTGCGGGAATGATCCTGTGATAAAGGACTGGTTCAGTATTTTGCACAGGATGTGGCTTATGTCATGTTGCAGTTCTTTGATCCAGCTGGCTGGGCAGGGATCGTTGGGTGCCGTGCTGGGGTTAACAGAAGCAATGATGTCTTCAACCTCTTTATTGGATACTGTGGTGAAATTGCATAGAGGAGTTGCTTGAAACGCTTTAGGCGATGTGGAGGGGTTATTAATGTCTATGTTTGCGTTGGTCTTGACCATCTTCGATTGTAAGTAGTCTGCGTAATCCTGTGGTTGAGGCATTGGATGGTGGACTGAGACTGGCTCTCCTGTTATGGACTTTACTATATTGAACAAGGCATGTGATTTGTTGATGGAGCGTTTTAATATATCGGTGTGGTAGAATTTCCTATTCTGCGTTAACTTCGCACGGTGGGTCAGTAAATATGAGTTGTAAGCAGTGTGCGCTTCAGAGGAGTGGGTTCGGCGCCACTGTCTCTCGAGTTTGCGTAGATGGTGTAGAGATGTTCGTAGGTCTGTGGAGAACCAGATCATGCTTTAAAATCAAGACACTAAGGCACCTAAGACCTATGTTGGCTCCCGATGATTTCTGAACAATATTCCAGGCGCTGGTAATACCACATTTCGAACGTCATTTTGCATGGCCTCCCCAAGAGCACCCTCAACCCGTTACAACTCGCCATGAACGCTGCTGCCCGCGTTCTCTGTGGAGTATCCAGAAGAAACCACATCACTCCCATCCTTAAGGACCTTCACTGGCTACCGATAAACTGCAGGCTCACATACAAGGCCATCAACAAGATATCCCCCTCGTCCCTCACGGTCCTCCTTACCCCCACCCCGAACAACAGGTCGAGAAGGACAGTAGCCACCAACACACTGATTATCCCCATGGAATCTACAAAATGTACGCAAGCTACTAGGAATAGAGCCTTCGCTTTCTATGCCCCAAAGTGCTGGAACAACCTCCCACCTAGTATCAGATCGATTAGAGACCTTACACAATTCAGGAAAGCCCTCAAGCATCACCTATTCCTTCTACACTTCTCGCAACCAAACAAGACTTCTCCACCTCCCACACCCCAATCCACTCAAGCAGCGCCCAACACATCACAAACAAACTAGGACAAACCTAATCACCGACCCATCCATTTGATTTCAATAAATCTAACGTGTATATAACAGATCGGTGATAGTAACACTATGAATACTACCAATACCTAAACTGTAACAATGAATATGTGTTGATACATATGCTATAATGCTTACTGTAAACAACTGATAACACCCTGTCCTAACCATGAGGATTAGGTCTAACATCTAACATGTAAATAGTCACCTCGCCACATCTTTTGATGGTCCAATGTAAATAGTCCACCCAGTAAATAGTAAATAGTTCACCCAGTTACAAATCCAAGTTACCGCTCCTGTTCAATGTAAGCACAAGGCAGTTCTGCCTTGACTGTTCGAGAATTGTTAATTGTAAACTGCACTGATAAAAGGATATAGCGTTATTCGAAAAGGTTCAGAGAAGAGCCACCAAAATGGTAAAGGGGGATGGAAGGATACTCCTATGAAGAAAGGCTAAAAAGGTTAGGGCTCTTTAACCTGGAAAAGAGATGGCTGAGGGGAGATATGATAGAAGTCTATAAATTAATGAATGGAGTGGAACGGGTAAACGTAGATCGATTGTTTACGTTATCAGAATATAGAAAGACCAGGGGACATGCAATGAAGCTACAGGGTAAACTATTTAAGACTAATAAAAGAAAATATTTTTTCACTCAACGTGTAATCAAATTCTGGAATTTGTTACCGGAGGATGTAGTAAAGGCTTTTAGTGTAGCTGGATTTAAAAAAGGTTTGTACAAGTTCCTGGAGGAAAGGTCCATAAACCATTATTAAGAAGGGACCCAGGATATCAATGCTTGAGCCAGTACAAGCACTGTGGAACCTGTGTCTTTTGGGGAAACTGCTAAGTACGTATGACCTAGATTGGTCACTGTTGGAAACAGGATACTGGGCTTGATGGACCTTGGTCTGACCCAGTATGGCATATCTTATGTTCTTATGTTCTAAAGAGCTTTTGTGATACAGCGGACCCTCTTCTGGAGAGAAAAATAGTTTTGAAGTCTGAAAGAAAAAGAAATTGCCTGCAATTTCCAGAGGATTCACCTAGAGGGAGCAGGAGAGTTAGGACAGAGACCACAGAACCACGCCCTAGTGGGCAGGACTCATGTTCCAAAAGCTCACATTTAAGAGGAAGCAAACAAGAGTCAGGAGGAAGCTTATCTGCTAGGAGCTTACCTGCAAGAAGCTCAGGTGCTAAAACCTCGTCTGCTTGGAGAGCTACTACTCAGGGAGCTGTGGAAAGATCACCCTCACCAGTTGGGAGAGACCAAGCGAATGCGTGTTCCAGAGAAGGACCAAAGAGATGCTATGAAGGTACTAGCCCAAGAGTGGGATATAGGCCGCAAGCAAGCCTGAGAAAAAGGACAGGCTGGGAAAGGAGAACCAGTCCTGTAAGAGAGAGGACAGGCCGAGAAGGCCGAAGCCAAGCCAGACCGGGCCCTGAAGCCCACAAGAGAACAGGCCTCAAAGGCCAGAGGAGGAAAGACTGGGAGAGCAGGAGGAATATACCTGAGAGCACTGATACTGAAGGCAGCAGCCAAGGTAGGCCTCCAGCCTCACCCCAGAGAACCAAACGGAAACCTAAAGGTAAAGCTTTTAACCTTTGTTATTGTGTGCCTGAAGTCAAGCTAAGAGAAGAATCCTGGGAAGGTGGTTCTCCTTATCTAAAACAAGAGCCAAAGCAAAAGTTAAAAGATACTTTGAGCAAGAAAAGAACTTTTAGAGGAAAACCTTATAGAGAGAATGTTTTTAAACCTCTAGAGCAAGAAATGCCATTTTGGTATTCCACCAAGCTGAACCGTGGGCCCAAACAAACTGCCAAGCCTTGGGAAGCAGTGAGACGAACTCACATGAAGGACACTTACCTTGATCCCTCAGAGCAGTCAGAGGAGGCCATGCAGGTGGAATCTGTGCAGGAGGACATTGATAGTCCTATGGAATGTATATACTGTGCTGGAAGTGATATAGAAGCGTTCCAGAGCTCATTGAGTGAATGAAGTAATTTGCTATTGGATGTTTTTGACACTGTGAAGTTAACAACAGTTTTTGGTTATTCCATCTCTTACTTTCAAAATCTGCTGTAAAGACTTGTTTTGCTACGTACCGGAGTGTTTATCCTATGTTATGAACCCTTAGTGCTAAAAGGGGAAAATAAAGCCTTTTCTTTTCCCTCCACTTTCGTGCAAGACTGTAGTCTCTTTGGGAGTTGGCAACGAGGCTGGCACAAGGCTCTGGCCCTTGACCCTCGCACCCGGCCAACCCTGATCACAAACATCTTGGTGACCCCCGGGCCCAGCCCTTCGGTGGAACCACTACGCCGCCACCAGGGGGTGCTGTGCGACCGGGGCGCGTCACACTTTTAAATAAATAAATAAATAAAATGTCCATCCGCCTGATCCCTTTACTGATTTATTTTTGTGTAGAATCACTAACACACTCCAATCCTGATCCATTTAAAAATAAAGGGCACCATCAACTGGGTGCGCTCTCGCCTCTCGCCCCTCAATCCCCTTGAAGACAAAGATGATATGTACACCATGCACCAGACCTCTGTTTAAAATTCTTTTTAAAAACAATGTGATCTCCCCAAAGATATACCCACTCCGTCCCCCCTCCCCCCTTCACCTACTGGGGCTCCATGGAGCCCCTTCCCCAGAAGTTATTGCTCCAAAAATGGCAATGCCAGCCCTGAGCCGTAATATTACAGTACAGACTCTAGCCCCCTAGCAGTAATACTGCAGTAGGATGCTACTGTTTTGCAGCGATGTGTTATTTTTGAAGCAGCAGCTACTGGGGTAGGAACAGCTCATTATTTTTTAAGATGCATTGGGTCAGATTTTCACACATTATGGCTAAATATCACACAGGTGCAATTGATGCACGCTATCTGGTTTAAATGTGCTTTGATTGGTCTTGACAGTGTGTTACTGCTATGACACAGTTTTGTAAATAGACCTCTATATTTGGGCAGAGAGGCTGGATGGCTTGCTCAGGATCACAGAACTAATTGGTGGATGGGGGATTATGCCTGGTTCATAATACTGTGCTGTAATCAGTCCTAGACAGCTGTTCGGATGAAACAGGCACAGAGAGGCATATCTTGGTTGCAACTCCATCAGTGAGGACCATATGGTCAAAAGTGTTAGAAATATTTAATAGTTGCCAAGAATCTGTGTCAGCTGATATATAAATGGGGCCCTTGGTCTTTTGCATAAGCCATCTCATACTTCACTAAACAGTAGCTGAGCCGATTCCTTTACCTTGTCTTAATGAATTGTTCATAATATACTACTGAAATCTCGCTTGTACTGTTCAGTTTCTGCTCTCTGTATTTAGCTGGAGAAAATAAATAAATCAGCAGTCCCCAGCCAGGCACTCTGCACTCTTTCTTGAGCCCTAGAGCCCCTTCACAGTGCATTATGCCTGATTGAATTGCAAATAGGTCTCTTGATCCTACTGTGAGTGAAGAAACGGGAAAGCCTGGCTGGATTCTATTTATCCTGCCTTTTTATCCCTTTGTGTGTGTGTACATGTGTGCGTACATCTGTATTTTATAAACAGCTTTGGAAGATGAAATAGATTTTATCTGAATATGTATGCAAAATAGAGAAGAAAACTAGATTAGTTTGGAGATGCTTCTAAAGTAGTATTGACTTTTTGATGGAATTTTTAAGGGTTTGATGCTCAAAAAAGAAAAAAGCTGAGCTCTTAAATTTTTCCTGAATATGTTGCTTGTTTTCAGCCAGACCTGGGAGCCTAAGTGTGCATCTGAAAATTCACCTACGTTTAGGAGCTTAACAGGTATGGTCCTGTATTTAGGATAACTAATTTAGGAGCCTTGTGCTGAAAATCAGTGCTAAGATCCTAACTTTTTCCCTGCTATAAATCTGCCTCTGTTGTCACTCACTTTTTAGGATCCTAAATTTAGGTGTGAAAGTAGAATCAAATTTTAGGCACTCGATCCTAGTAAATTTTCAGAGGCCAATTTATCCTAAACTTTTTGTCTTTAATTCCAATCCCCCCCCCCCAATAGCTACTGTGTGACACTCCCTCCATCTTGAGGCATCTCTCTAGACAGAAGTGATATGCAGGGAGCAAGCCAGGTATAGGGGGTAAAACCAAAGTGACATTTCTGCACACCACAAGTCCCCCTTCCTTTCCCCACATTGAAATTAGCTATAGAAGATAATATATAAAAGTTCCAACAGTCTTTTATGCATAAAGAACCCCCCGGGTCAGTTTCAGCCACCCAGCAAAACTACCATGCTAATTACTGGATAGTATCATTCGATGAATTCTTCTACTTGGGAGTGAGGTTTGGAGTCAATACAGAGAATTTCCTTCAATATTTTGCAAGATACAAAAAAAGATGCACATTTCCCTAAGCTGACAAGTTCCATTCCTTAGAAATTGCAAATACATTTTGTCAAGGCTTTTTTTAATGAGGGAATACGTGGTGATACAGAGTACCGGCCCCTTTTTCATTGCCTGCTAAAATTAACCCCTGGTCCTCGAGGATTAATGAAAGAGCCTTACATATTTATTTATTTATTTTATTTAGACAGATTTGTATAACACCTTATCCTACAATCAAAGCAGTTACATCACATTGGAGGGTACATTTAACATGAGGGTATTTAACAACATTTAGACAGCACAATTTGGGTTGGTGGGTTACAATTAGCATGAGGGTACTTAACAACATTATGGAGGGTTACATTTAGCATGAGGGTACTTAACAACATTATACAATGAACTCCTAAGTCTAGTTGGGATAATTGGGTGTTGAGTTGGCTGGGGTAGTTGCAATATCGTTTGGGTGAGGACTGTTATCTGCCTGCTCATATGTTTCTGTAAAGAGCAGTGTTTTAAGGGTCTTGCAGAAGTCTGTGATGTCTTCCAATGCCCTCAGGCTCGTTGGGAGGGAGTTCCATAGTGTGGATGCCAGTAGTGATGGAGCTCTTCTTGAGGTATTTTGTTTAGTCATGTGGTATCCTGCAGGTGTGCCGATCATGTTGTCATTATTAGACCTTCTTAGTCTGTTACTGTTATCCCTTTTTATGATATCTTGGAGTGCATCTGCCGAGAGATGGTGAATGATTTTAAAGATGATCAGTATTGTTATAAATTTTGCTCTGGCCGTCATTGGGAGCCAGTGTAGTCGCTATAAGACGGGGGTGATGTGCTCAGTTCTTGGAGCGTCTGTAATGATGCGTGCTGCAGTGTTTTGTGCCATTTGGAGTGGGTGTAAGGTCTGCTGAGGGAGGCCTTGATATAACAATAGAACTGGCACCTGCATTTTGTTCTTTTTTACCTTAAGGCATTTTGTTTTTCGAATTGTGTTGGTCCCACGAGCTCTCTCTCCAGCTTTGCTGGTGTTTGCCTTTCCATTTCTTCTTTCCTCCTCTCTTCTCTACCTTTATCTAAGATTGATCTTTCCTGTGCAGTGTGGTTTTTTCCTCTCTTTTTCCATTCATATCTAGATTTTATCTACTATTCTCCCTTTTTCTCACCTTCCAATCCTCAGTCTCCTTTTCACCTACCAGCTTTTCTCATCTCTTTCCCACTCCCATGTTCCCCCATCTCCCCCCTTCGGTGCTCAATGCTTCAGCCTTTATTGACCTTCCTCTGCTTCTCATCCCCTGTCCCAGCTACATCTCTGTCTGTCATTCTTCTATTTCTCGCCCTCTATCTAGTCTTCTGTTGCCCATCATTTGCCATCTTTTCAGCTCCATCTCCACCCTCATTTACCCCCTTCTGAGACCCATTCTTCCCTTCTCTCAAACCCTTCCCCTGCCTCTCATCCTCCAGGACATCTACACCATTCCTCAGACTCTCGCACCCTTCATCCCCTTTCTCATGCCACCTTCTCACACCTCACTTATACTGACAACCTATCTGATACACCCTACTTATTCATACCTACTGATGTCGTCCTTGCTGCCTCCTCTAGTTTCCCACTCGCACCCCCTTTCTGCTCTCCCACTCAGTCACCAAGTCCCTGTTCTTTGGCTCATTCTTCTTCTGCTCTGCCCCCTGTCCCATCTTTCTGCTCTGACTCCCCCGTCCCCAAATGCCATCCTTTTGCTCTCTCTCTCTCTTCTTCCATGAGTCCCATCCATCTTCTGCTCTTCCTCCCCCCCCACCAATCCCCAATCCCATTCATCTGCTGCTCTGATCCTCCAAGTCCCTATTCTTCCTTAGCCCAGCACCTGTAGGCTGCTGGTGCTGACTGGGGCGGCAACTTCAGTCCCGGCCACCATACACCGCCACTACATCCTTCCTCTCGCCCTCCTTCCTGTGGCTGAGTGATTGAAGCACATTCTGTTTGAACCACGGGCTCTGTATCTATGGAGCCCTGCATAGCTCAATCATTTTCAGTTTGAACCATGCAGGCCCCTCTGGGGACAGTAAAATACTGACTGTAACTGAAAGTAACAGATCTTGAGTGCCTACTGAAAAAAGGCCATGAACTAAATCCAAAATCTATCCCTTCCTCCCTCTCCTATTGACTTCCTGGAGCTGCTGCCACCGCTTACTCCTTTTTGACCTGCATGGGCTGCTGATGCTGCATTTCCTTTTCCATTTTGCCCACTGGGCGCCAATTATATTCAAACCCCATGTTAGCAAATTTTCATTTTCTAGACTGTCACCTGTTATGCGTTCAGCAGTTTCAGCAGTAGTTGGAGTGAACAGAGGAGAGACTCTTTCAGCAATTGCTATTATAATTCAGCATTTAGGAAGTAGCTTTATAAAGTTATTCCTGCATGTATGTGGCCATATATGTGCGGAAATGACCTCTTATAAGATACCTACTGGAATGAAGGTCTGTACTTTACTGGTAGGGGTGTGGACAGATTGCGGGCAGGGTTTTCATGTAGGCGGGTAGATTATAAAATGCCTTCATCTATGTGTGTAAAGTACTCATGAACATTTACACCTGCTCACAAACAGGTATAAGTAAATTTACCTATGTTCAAAGCGTGCTCTCTGTCACCACCCTACTATTTTATAAAAACAAGTAGGTGGTTGCTTGCTTTTCTAAAATAGTGCCTGTTGATGGTACTTTGCTGCAGAAGTACCCTCCTATTACTTTACAATTAATGTTAATACGTACTGGTCAAGGGACCTGCTGCCTTGAAGTGGGCGAAAGTCTCTTCTTTGTGCCCCCTACTCTTACTCCCCCCTTCCCTATTTGTACCATAGTACCCTCATTAGTTCCAGTGCCTAACTTCAGTGAGGGGGATGGGATACAAAGTCAACATTAAACCGAGATTTAGGGTAATTGTTCAGAGACAGGACTGGCATGAAACTTGGGGCAGTCCTAACATTTAGCTTTCTTTTGAGCCTACAAAAGTGTCATAAGTGGGATTTCTCTAATCATACCCCATTGGGAAAGCAAGGGATAGACTTTCCCCATACTGATGAAGGTAATATCTGAAATAAACATCCTTCTACCAGTTTCTAAGTGGAATAATCAAAACGGGATGCCGCCTCCTAGCTGCTTGTGCAGGCTCAGTCATGGCCCTTACTTGTGACCATGTATGATTGTGTTTTGCAACAGGTGCAAAGTTTGTACCATGAAGCACATGCAGGAATTTTGAGAAAACAGTTTTGTGTGGCTTACTGGCCTTTCCCCTTCCCTCAAGCCCCCTCTTTGGGGTAGACATGCTTTTATCAGTTTTTTTTTGGGGGGGGGGGGAGATTCCCCTTTAGGAGTCACCACTGAAGAATACAATCTAGGCGTCATCATGGACAATACATTGAAATCCTCTGCTCAGTATGCAACAGCAGCAGCAACCAACACAGCTTATAAAATTGCTAGGAATTATAAAGAAAGGAATGGAGAATAGACCCAAGGATATCATAGTACCACTGCATCACCCCATGGTACGACTAAACCTTGAATATTGAATGCAGTTGTGATCACCACATCTAAAAAAAAATATTGTAGAATTGAAAAAGATACAGAGAAAGGCAATCAAAATGATAAAGGGGAAAGAAGGATACCCCTTTGAAGAATTTAAAATGACAAGGCTCTTCAGCTTGGAGAAGAAATGGCTAAGGGGGCATATGAAGTGCAATGTGTGCCCTTGAGTCAATGCTGACTCCTGGTGACCCAGCAGCTCCTGGTTTATAGAAGTCAATAAAATAATGTGTGGAGTGGAATGAGTAAATGTGAATCCGTTTACTCCTTCAAAAAGTATAAGGACTAGGGGACACCCAATGAAGCTACAAAGTAGTATATTTAAGACTAATTGGAGGAACTTATTTTCACTTGATGCGTAATTAAGCTCTGGAATTTGTTGCCACAGGATGTAACAAAATCTGTTAGTGTAGCTGGGTTTAAAAAAGGTTTGGACAAATTTCTGGAGGAAAAGTGCATAAACCATTATTAAAGTGGATTGGGGAAATCCACTGCTTACTCCTGGGATAAGCAGCATGGAATCCTTATACCTTTTGGGATTCTGCAGGGTACTTATGACTTGGATTGGCCACTGATGGAAACAGGGATAGTGGACTTGGTGGACCATTGGTCTGATTCAGTATGGCGCATCTTGTGTTCCTATGTTGAGAGATGCTGAAGACTGAGGGGTGGAGAGATGCTGAAGACTGAGGGGTGGAGAGATGCTGAAGACTGAGGGGTGGAGAGATGCTGAAGATGGAGGGGTGGAGAGATGCTGAAGACGGAGGGGTGGAGAGATACTGGAGACCTGCGAGGGGGCATTGAGAAAGGAAGAAGAGATGCTGGACTGGGGGTGAGGTGGAGTGCAGAGCTGATGGTTTTAACCCCCAAGAGTAGGTTGTATGATTGTTCCTGAAATACAAAAACAACATTAAAAGCACATTGTGGTGATGTCTGGATAAAAAATGCAATATTTTATACATGAATATATTATTATTAATGCAAATGATATCTGCATAATGGCAGAGAGAAGTGTAGCATTGCTGTTTTATTTTTCTGCCTGCATTATCACTGATAATAGTTATTCCTAATCCGCCTTCTCTTTCTTTTGAAAATCTAGCCAGAATTTTAGTAACTATCTTGGCCATGTAGAAAACTGCATCTTTTGCAGGTTGTGATTAGGTTTTATTGATCTGATATATTAATTATCCAGTGATCATGGTTCTGAGTTTTGAGGCATCATAAATCTCTGCTTCAGATGTTTCTGTAGTCATTAAGGGCCTAATTCTCAAAACTGTGCAAGAATTTCCTTATGAAAGGCTTCCAGATATCTCCAGGCAACCGTGCACGTTGGGGGAGAGGGGCGGACAGAGAGACGGCGCTTCTTGGCACCTCACTCGACTTCATCCTTTTAAAGGCCATCATTTTCTGACTCTGTAATAGGAACCCAGTCATCACGACTCTATGAATGCAGAAGTGCGCATAATACTAGTCTCTTGGTCCTGCCAGCCTTTAAGTAAATGGAGATGGCTGATGTTAACAAACACTGTCAATTTTGGCAGATGGTGCTCCATCCTAGCTCCTTCTGCAAAGAGCTTTCTGCTTCCAGAATCTGAAGCCTGATCCCTGCTGCTAATGGTTGAGTTGAGAACTGAAACAAGTGTGAACTGTAGTAGTGTGTTGTTTTTTTTTTAAAAGCTCTCTGTGGCAAAGGAGTCTGCCATTTATCTGACTCCTTTTGGGGGGGGGAGGGGGAAAGAGAAGGACTCTCTGCCACCAGCCTCGGGACTGTAACGTGCATAGCAGGGGGAGTGCAGGCGCCGGTGGTAGCGTTGCCATGTGCATCTGGGAAACTGCAGCTTGTGATACAGAAATTGATGGCGAAAGGCACAACAGGCAGGAAAAAAAACTGGTTTGCAAGCAAACCTGATGAAGATCAACATCGAGACGACCTATATGGAGGAGAAAATAAGAGTAAAACTGGTGTTTTTTACAATTTATATCTCATAATTTCTTCCCTTATAGATATCTTAGATTGCATTTCCCCTTGTAGTGCGAGTACACGCTTTAATAGTTTGAGACTCAGACTTCATAACTCTTTTCCTTTACGTTTTGGGATGTCCTCTTATCTGCCGACTTATGCTAATGTGATCTCATTGTCTTCTGGCTAAATTTCCCTGACTCTGTTTCATATGAATGGAGGGCGAAGAAGGTTTTAAGACCGTTCCCTTCCTCCCCTTGGATTTTGGGTTGGATGCCGACATGCTCGCAGGCTGAGGTGTGACACTGGCAGAACGTATTGAAATGTGAAGCTGGCAGGGAGCAACCCGCTGGCTCCGTGGTAGTGCTGCGCACGGCTATGCAGGAAAGCTGGGTTCAGGTCGCACATCGGGCTTCTGCCGCCAGTTCATTCGGGACGGGTAATGTGGGAAGCGAGAGAGGAGGCTCTGTCCCTTTGTCTGCTGCTTCTTGCCCTCAGCCGGATTTGTCTAAGCAGGAATGGAAGTGCGGAGGAATGAGATAGAGAAGCCAGAGTGGCATGTCAGTGCACGCCAGCTTATACGATGTGATGTAGGCCGCAACGGCCATGGAGAAAATCCTCCTCTCTCCTGTTCTGAGCAGAAAAGAGCCTGACAACTGGTACCACAGATGGCTGGCTTGGCACCTAAAACGGAGACGTGCCAGGGATACAAGGGACTCTTCTGACATCATTCCGAATTCAGATTAAAACAAAAATGTACCTGACACCAGAAGGGCCAGCAGCACAGTTTCTGCCAGTAGCCTCTTGGGAAATCAGGGAGCTCTTTGGCAGCGCAGTCACTCCTCACCTCATTTGCATCAACTGGGCCTGATAAGGGGACATACTGAAAAGTATAATATAAGGATTGTGCATTGCTGTGATTAAAGCTTAAATTCCTTATTTGTAACTCCATGAGCACTGTTTCTTAAAACATCAGTCCGTGGATTAAAAATAATAATAAATATTTTCTACCGCAGTCTCTTCTAGTAATGAAAGAAAATGGAAATGACATCTACTTCCTGGTTTAGCCGTACCCCAATCCAGGTGCAGATGACATGGTGTGTTTATATCTCTCGCTCTCTGTCTATAGTTTTATGACTGTGCGCATGGATAAGAAATAAGTGCATGCTTTTTCTTTATTTAAACTTGGATGGATTTTCAAAAAACAAGGTATCCGCATACTTCTGCTTTGAAAGTTTCCTCAGAGATTTTCTGGGTTAATTTACACTTAATATGTGTGAATTCGCACACATATGGATGCAGGTGAAAACCCTGCTCTAATCCCACCCTGGGAACATCTCTGCTCACAGTGATTAGAAGAATACATGTATTTTTATCCACATATTAGGTAGGCAGTTTCCAAAAAGCCCATTTATTCCTTGGAAAACGGCTCTGAATGTTACCCTCTATAAAACCAGGTTCATGAGTACCTTTATTAATTAACACCACTTTTGCAGCTGTCTGAATTTTTTACTGAGTGTCAGTATGAAATGTAACCTTATTCCTGTATCTAGTATTCTGAAAGTTATTGCTCAAAAATATATATATAAAACAATTATTGCCCTAGAAAAGCATTCTGGTTTTTATCCTCTTTGGAGAATTTACTCATTGTCTTTTTCAGTGTTCCTGATTGTTTAAAAAACGTTTTCTCTCACATGCTCTTTAATTTATGACCCAAATGAGTCCATTCAAGAGTCAACATTTTTTGAAAGCTTCTGAAAGACAGCCAGGTCTGCTTTCTCTTTTAGCACGGGAGGTTCTGATCCAGGTCGAAGGTCACGCAGTGGAACATAATTGCAGAGTACAGATATCGTTCTTTTGCTGTTTTACTGGTGGATGGAGGGCTGTATATAGGTTGATGGAACAATTGCCGAAAATCCCAGCATAAGATCAGTTGACATCTTCAACAATGTGGGAACGATTTTATAAGGCATTTTTATATGTTAACCAGCATTTTAAAAAATTGCCTGAGGTACAGGCCCCTAAACGCACTTTAAATGAGCATATGTGTTTCTGACTGATTGGAGGCTCTGCACTTACTGTACTGTATACGTGTACGCACATGAGCATGTAAAATAAACCGATAGATTTTTGTGTGCCCGAGAGCAGGTGTAAACATGTGGGTAATGTTAAAAATAGAAGCTATGTCCATACTTTCTGTATTTAAATTGGCGTAATTTGTGCTCATTTGTGCTGCATGAGCTTGGTAGTCTCCTACAAAGCTATCCTGCCTATGTATGTTATAATGCCCGGATGATGTGACCATGAATGAGTTGTGGCTGCTGTATTCAAGGAGTCGTGAAAGATTAGAGCAGCTTCAAACTGAATTTTGCGGAGACTAATTATTTTGTTCTTATCCATAAACCTAAAATGAGTTTGTCATACCATGCCCCGCAGCAATTAGCTGATATCAAGATTCCAGGTAGTGAAATCGAGGTACATTATTTTTACAAGATAGTCAGGACCTTTATGGTGCTACCTCCTTCAAAACTTAGGAACATGGACAGCAGATAAGGATCAGAAGGTTCATCTAGATGTCCGGTTTCATTCCTGGTCCAATGTCGCAGACCTTATTTGTTCTCTGGTTTTGCCCTCACTGCTTTGCAATTGCGAATCCTCTCTGCTTATTTATCAAAGCCTGGGATGTACTCATAGTATCCTCTGGTGAACAGACCACTGTAAATATGTTCACATTCGCTGAAATAGATCTACACATACCACTTGGGACTGGGTGGCTGGGGGAATTAGAATGTATTTTTATAGTTTTACAGTATATATATATATATGTATATATATATATATATATATATCCATATATATACACAGACAGAACTTGAGTTTAAGATTCAGATAACTTTATTGGCATGAGAGGTTTTTACATATGGTGCCAGGTCAGGGTCAGTGGTGGGGCTCTGTACTTCACAACAGCTACAAGGAAAAGGAAGCAAGTTCCAAAAGGTTCAAGGTTGGTGATCTGGCAGAAAATCACCACTGGATATTTGTCTCTCCCTCTCTCCCTATCCTATCCCGATCTAGACAGATAGATCTAGCGAGACAGAGAAGAGAGCAAGAGAGAGATTCAGCTAACGTTATTGGCATGACAATTTTTACAGGTACTGCGTATACATATAAAAATGTCATGCCAATAACGTTATCTGAATCTCTCACTCTCTTCTCTGCCCCTCTAGATCTGTCTGTCTGGATCGGGAGGGGGTGGGGAGAGAGAAACATCCAATGGTGAGGGGGGGGGGGTAGGAGAGAGAGAGTGAGAGATACATGCACACACACATCCAATGGTGATTTTCGGCCAGGTCATGCCAGATCAGTGACCTGGAACTTGTAGCTGGTGTGAAAGGTAGAGCCCCACCACACATCCCATCGGTAATCCTTCAACGTTGAATGACTGCTTCTGTATTTGTTGATGTAAGATGGCTAAGGAAGCCAGTCGAGGATCAGGAGACTGTTACAGCCTGGGCCCATGTTTCCGGGTAGAATTAGTGGCCATTCTTTGTTGATTTTGCAGGGCTGTATTTAGTTACCAAGTTATAATTGTACCAGAGGCCTAAAGATGGTCCTATTGCATGGGCTGGTGGCATAAAGGGGGAGCTGGGTCAGGTGTAAAGGCCGCACCTCTCCTACAGCTGAGGCAAGCTCTTGGTGCCATTTGAAAGCCTGGCTGCTAAAAGTCTGCATTGGCAGCAGCTTATGAGTGTGGCTGCATGATAGCCACAGGCCCTACTCCGGCATAAAGAGAGCTCTGGAGTCAGTCTGGAGCACGTTCTTCCTACCAGCCATGATATTTCTTTCAAAGCAGATGAACTGCCCTTGTATTGCATTTGTGAAAATGTGTGGCTCTATCAGCGATTATTGTTTGCAGTACGACATCCTTAGACATTCTGTATAGCTCTCAAGTTTTCAATTAAATTTATAGAGTGACCTTACATAACACACTTGTGTCTGTGTGACTGGGACTGTGGAGCTACCTGTAACATGACTTTTCCATCTGCTTTTCCATCTCCTATTACTTATTCCGTCCAAGTTCCCATATATTACCAAGCCCAATTAACTTCCACCTGCGTCCTTGGCCACCTTGCTGAATAAGAACCCGAGCCTTTATTGCCACACTGTGTTTTTCCCCTCTGTGTATTATCCCCTGCCACCTTCCTATAGCTGCTCGCTGCAGTGACAGTGCTTGGCCTGGGGGGCTGGGGCTCACACCAGGGCTCCTTCCAGAACCTTGGTATCATGGGTCCTGCCTCTGTAACCTCCCCAGCTCCTGCCTGATCTAGTAAGTGAATTGAGACTTATCACAGAAGCAGTCCATTTGAAAGAAACATGGCTTGGACTACAGCACTTCTTGTTAAGTGTTAGCCTTCCAGGAGCCCTGCCTGCTGCTCTCTTTCCCGAACATTGGCATTTCGGTTTTAGAAAACCATTGCGTCTCTTAGAGCCACTCTTAGCTCCGCTGTACTGAAAATATTAAACACAGTACCTAATGTGCTTTCCTTAGTATTACTCCAAAGTTTATGTTTAAGGTTTTTTATTTAATCGGGCATCTGAATGCTTTAACAGCTACGTGACATTGCCAAGCACCTCCGTTATTGCATTTAGCAGTGTCGTGACTAAGTAGTCATTTTCACATCCCATTCCAGGATGGATTCAGCAACCTCTTTGTTTTCACCGATTTTATGTTAAATGTCATAAACCAGATTTTTTTTTCTGTTTTAACTCATGTACTAGAAAGCTGCACAGTGTACACTCGGTTTTATAAGGGATGACATCCTAGCAATAATTTATTTATTTATTTAACATTTCTTCTATACCGCGCTATTATAATCAGCGCGGTGTACATCGAACATAAAACATACTACAATGCATACAGGCAACATTGAGTTTACAGTGAAACACCAAGCTAGCATCCTCGTCTTTTGGCATTTTGACATTGCCTGTGACGGCTGTCTGCTTTTACCTCCGTCCTGTTCTTCTCTTTCTTTTTCTCCTATTGGCTCTTCCCTGCCCTTGAACTCTCTCCATCCCTTAGTAATGCTTGGCATCATTTCACAGCAGTGCTGCGAGATGGGTTTCTGTACTCACTCGGAGCTTATTCTTTCAGCAGCCAGTGCTCACTTACTAAACTTTAGACCTCGCGTTCTATATTCACTACACACAGAACACTAGGTATAAAATGTATTAGTATTTCAGGGGAGAAAGATACACGGCACATTTTTTGTTGAGAACCATAATGTAATGAGCAGGGGTTGTGTGTAAATGTACAGTCTGCAGCTGTAAGATAGGAACCGCTCGTACCCTGAGTTACGATGGATATAAAATATTTCAATTTAGAAGCGAAGCAGGGTATTTCAATTTTGTGATTTTTTTTTTGTTTTTTTGAAGGTGGCTATCCAATTTCAAAGTATATTTTAGAGCAAGGCTATGGTAATCGTGAACATATTTGCAGTTAACATATTCTGGAAATTCTTAAAGATGCATGTCTGGCCTACCTCCCCCCATAAACAAAGATGTTAAGCAGAGAAAAATGCCCCATCACTATTTTTTTTTAAATTTGATTTTTTTTGTATTGCACTATTTTGAAATCAGCACGGTTTACATTGAACAGGCATCACAGAACGATATGTTCAATATGCAGCAGTTACTTTCCTTTAGCTTAATAAGCTAGTTTCATCGCTGATTTCTTTCTTTAATATCTTTAGGTAGCAGCTTGTCAAGAAGAGAAGCCGATAGGTTATTGCAGTGCAATATTCATTAGAAGCGGTAGGGTCGCAATATGACAGAAATCCTTGCAGCTGGAAGTGGTGCTCGCAGGTTTCACTAGACTTCACCAGCCAGGCGGTTTGCGTGTTGTTACCGGCCAGCCATGGACTCTCCTTGCCATTGAACTAATGCAGCAGACACTGCAAAGCCGTTCACTTCCTTTATCTATTTCAGCAAGAACCTTAATTGTTGTGTCTTAGTTTTGTAAGTGAGGGTAAGGGAGTGACTTAGTTCAGTGCTTCGCAGCCAGTGTGCCAGAGGGAAGTCCTTGGTGTGCCCTGGTGCTGACAGCCAGAGATGTGGCTAGGCAGTGACTTAAGAGGCTCTTGACGACCCCCCCCCCCCCGTCTCACACCGTGCCCCTGAAAATAGCCATCTGCTTTCTGCTCCAGCCCCTTTCTTTTCTATCCTAGATGTAGGAAAACAACTTTTATTTTCAGGCTAGCAGTCATAATCTGGGATCTAATAGCTGTAAGCTTCCTGGAGTAAACTGGAACCTCTCGCCTACACAGAATTTACATGTTGGAAATACTTGGATTGTGTTAGCTAATCTGCTTTTTCTCTGGTATGCAACTAATTCTCTTGTAGGCAGGACATGCACACTATCTTTGAGGAGTCTATATTGAACCCAAAAAATATTTTGTAGTAGCAAAACTGAAAGAATATGCTTTTAGGTATAGTTTGGGAGTAGATTTACTACATTTTTTCATGGAGAGAGGCCATTGGACTCCCTTCATCCTCTCCACTAAATTGAACTGATGACTTACTAGTAGCAGTCTCCTAGTAGCACTCCTTAGGGGACAATTTATCTAAATGGGTTAGTTTTTATTTATTTATTTACATTCTCTTATATACCACGCTATTCTGCATCAGTGCGGTTTACATTGAACAAACTGAAATTACATTGAACAGGGCATTATAACTTGGAGATAACTATTTTACAGGGAACATGGGCTATGGAGGGTTAAGTGGCTTGCCCAAGACCACAAGGAGCACCTGTGGGACTAAAAACCCCAGTACTTCCGGCCCAAGGTTGCTGTCCTCTAGTGGGATTTGAACTCCCGACCTGAAGTACCTTGCCCCAACCACTAGACCACTCCTCCACAGTTTTGCACAGGCCATGACAAAAATGATGTCACTCCTAAGCCAGGATATAGGGAGGGGGGTCTTTCTGTTGGCCTCCTCTGCTGGCTTCAGTCTGAACGCATGGAGTCCTCTCATCTCATATGACCTGTTGGTCTCATATGTCCAGACGTCAGAGTGAATCCGGTAAAATGAGGCACACTTGGATTAAAAATTTTGCTCTTTTTCTGCTTGTGGGATGGACCAAACAGTGAAATTTCCTTCAAGTTTAATATTTAAAAGCGGGATGTCCAAATATACGTTTTTCTAGGATTGTTCTGAGACATATGGTGTTGAGATGATTCCAATTTCATCTTTTATAATCAAAATCTTAGGGGGGTGGTGATAGGAGTCTACAAGCTAATTGCGAGGGGATGCCTTGGGTGCTTAATATCCGTTCACCGGAACTGCATGCAAAATTTGGTTTGTGTGCCCTGAAGACTGAACAGACTCAAAAATGTGCCACAAATTAAAAAAGGTTGAGAAACACTGAGCTGGTGGATAGAGAAATGGAGTGGGAGCTACAGTATGAGGGAAGATTTCAAACCATATTTTGCCTTCCTAGCTAGATCCTATGGTGTAACGATTAGAGTTCCGGGCTTCAAACCTAAATCTCCTGAGTACATCCCAGCTTTGGTGATTTGGGTTATTCAACCCAGTCCAGTAGCTCAATGTGAAAGTCACTAACTTAGGGGCCCTTCTATACAATTGCCGTCTAGTATGAGAAGTCCAGAAAGGTCATTATCTAAATATCTGGGACAGGCAAATGATACTGAGGATTAGATGTATAATATTGAAATAGTGTGTTGGACCGATGCTGAAAGTTATGGAGAGTTTATGTTTGCTGGCTTTCCATGAGCTTTGATGGTCCTTTTGCTATCTTTATAGGAGGGGCCAGGAAACCTATACGGTATTCTATGAAGGCAACATAGGCGCTGTGCACCTTTATAAAACAGGCTTCCATAACAAGCCCTGGTAGCACACAGATTGCCGTGCACAAGCGTACGTACACCTGCTATGAAAAAGGTTTAAGTATGTACATGTATTTGATGCACATACCCATGTCTTTGTTTTGGTTTATAGATTACAATTCTACCTCTGTTCATACTGTGCGCCTGGGAATACCTAAAATCAGGCATAGTCTTTCCATGCACCTACCTTTTACACATATATATGGTTGTGGAATTCTAGAAAAGCCTTTTTCTGAACGTAAAACAGGCTTGATGTGCAGAAAAAGCTTTCTAAAATGACCCCCTCAAAGCCCAGGATTTGGTGGTTTGAATCCTGGGACAGATCCTCTGTAAATGAACATAAAAGGTTGGTGCCAGTGAACTTTTTAAGAGGTTATAAAATAAGGCTTAAAGGAAGGCAGACACAGAATTAACATTAACAAAATAATTTCTTAATGAGAACAAGACGCAGCGGTGGATACCATTGTTTCTTCCAAGCCAGGGATTTGCAAGCTATCCTGTGGAATTTGCAGCCAATCAGATTTTTACGATATGCACAAAGAGAATATGTGTGATATATATCTGCATGCACTGCCTCCATTGTTATACACATTTATCTCATGCATATTCATTGTGGATATCTGAAAACTAGACTTACTGTGGGCAGTATCCCCTCTAAGCTGGGCAGGAGTTCAGCCCTGTGTAGTAAATAATTTCACCGCTCACAAATTCTTAAGAGCCAGCTCCATCACTGCTGACTTCTGACTGCCAACGTCAGCAGCGATTCAGCTTTTGTTATCAGACTCTCACTCTGTCAGGACAACTTGACGGAGGGAAGATATTGCTGGGCAAGTTCACAGTGGGGGATGTCAGAATTCATAATTTTTTTTTTAAACGTTGGACAGTCAAGAGGATGAAGGCTGTAGGAGCCGCACATGAGAGTGTGTTAGTGATCAGTAAGAGACAGAAAGGAAGTGAGCGGAGGTGGGGGGATCTTTGCCACAGTCGGAACGCTGTATATGGTGATATCTGTTTTACTTGGTGCATTTTATTTGCTGGAAAAGCACTGCACATGCTTGATCACTTTTAATGTTGTTTGTTTTCTCTTAATCAGTAAATATTTGTTTTTGGATACTTAGGGGCATGTTTACTAAGTGCAATTAAGCGCTTAGCATGGGTTTGAACTCACACTAAGTGCTGAGCATGGATTTGGGTGGGATCGAGTTGGTGAATGGATGTAGTGGGAGATGACGGCATAAGAGAAAGTATTGCATGCTGGCTGTTGCAACTGCCCATAAATGTGGCTGCTGATCATGTTTGAAAAGCAAAAGAATCTGTGGCAGCACAGCAACCCCCCCCCCCAATCCACCAACTCCCCCACCAGTCAAGGCCCCCAACATCCAGATCCTCTCACTAGAAGGCCACAGGCACCAGAAGCCCTCACTCCAAGAACATCTCCCTGCCCCAAAGAATGACCCCTAGCAGTAGTAGCACAAAACTGCTGTGAGGGGTCATGGCCTTCATTTTGATCTCTGGCAGCTCTGTGGCAGGTGCAGAAGGAAACTACCCTTGCCTCACTCCACTAGGCATCAGGGAAAGCCCAGAGGAGGTTGGAAGATGCCCAAGGGTCGGAGTGGGTTTTGGAGTGGATGTGCTCTTGGGAGGGGGTTCTCGTGCCTGTGGCCTTCTGAGGTGGGGGGTCGGGACATTAGGGGCCATGGATATTGGGGGTTTGGAGGGTCAGGGAGGTGGCTGTTTGTGCAGGGAGAACCAGGATGGGGGTTGGAAGGGGCAGTTTTTTGCTGCCACAGTTGCTGTTTGTGTAAATATTTATTTATTTTATGCCGGGGCTGTGTTACTTGCATTTGTGTTTGTTACCAAGGCATGTAATGCAATAAATGCAGGGTAGATGCTGGGCATGTCCTTACATTTACTGCCCAACCATTGCAAACCTTACCATGCTTTAGTAACCAGGCCTGTTAATGAGCTACTAAATTCTCTTTTCTGGAAGGGGGCAGAGGATGATATAACTTTTGTTGTGTTGATTTTATTATTGTCTTGTGTCGCCTGCTTGACAGAAAAGATTTAGAATCAGATGCACTAAGGGGTTTTGCCCATTTTTTTCTTAGGGAAATATGCTTAGAACATCTGACCCATATCAGTGAATCATATCTAATAAACTGGTAATTTTTTAATGTCAAAATCTCTCCATATTCTTTAGATTCATAGTGCTAAAATAATGGGGCGGGTTTACTAAAGAGCATGTTATTTATATTTATTTATTTTATTATTATTTAATTTTATTTTTTTTTATACTGCGCTCTTTAGAATCAGTGCGGTTTACTAACAAAAATGCAATGTGTGCTGTCGAGTCAGTCCTGACTCCTGGCGACCCAGAAGCTCCTGGGTTTTCTTGGCAGTGTGACTGTGACTGGAAGTAGATTGCCAGGCCTTTCTTCCAAGGCAATGGAGGGTTAAGTGACTTGCCCAAGGCCACAAGGAGTGCTACTGGGAATTGAACCCTGGTTGCTTAGTTACCAAGCCAGTGTTCTAACCACTAGGCTACTCCTCCACTCATGTATACTAACAGGTATTTTTATTCCCTTGTCCCCAAAGGGCTCACAATCTAAGTGTACCTGAGGCAATGGAGGGTTAAGTGGCTTGCCCAAGACCACAAGGAGTGGCCATGGGACTAGAGACCCCAGCCCTCTGGCCTGAGGTTGCTTGTCCCCATGTGGGAATGGAACCCCTGGCCCTCCGGCCTGAGGTAACCTGTCCCAACCACTGAGCCACTCCTCCCAACATTTTGAAAAAAATGTTATTAGTTTTAGTTTCTTTTCTGATTCTCTCTTTGCCTACCTTATCCAGTGCTTTGTATCTAACTTGTCAGCACTTATGCTGCTTCCTGTTTTCTTCATTCAGATTCTTTTTCCATTTCTTGAACGTTTTTTTTTATTTTTTTGTGCTAGAATAGCTTCTTTCACTGTTTTGGCCTTTCGCCTTCCTTTTTTAAAGTGTGGAATATGCCTGGTCTGAGTATCTAAGATGATATTGTTAAACAATGCTCAGGACCTCTTTTACTAAAGGTTTTAATGTGCCTTAATTGCATTAACATGTGTCAAATGCCCACTGCCCTTTTATTTTTATGGGTGCAATGGCACTTAATGCATATTAACCTTTAGTAAAAGAGACTATTAACCTTTGCAACAGCTCCTTTTAATTTTTCCCTAACCATTTTCCTCATTTTATCATAGTCGCCCCTTTTGAAAGTTAAATGCTAACACTGTGCATTTCCTTGCTTTCCACCCTCCATTTATTAAATCAAATGTGATCCTGTTATGATCACTGTTGCCCAGTGGCCCCAACAATGTTGTCTCACATCAGATCCTGTGTTCCACTAAAGGGCTAAGTCTAAAATAGTTTCCCATCTTGTCGGTTCTTGAGCCAACTGCTCCATGAAGCAGTCATTTATTTAATTTACAAACTTTATCTCCTTAGCATGTCCTGATGTGACACAGACCCAGTCATTACCGGTAAAATTGAAATCACGCATCATTATTGTGTTGCCATTTTTGACAGAAAGAAGCTGGATGTTGAACACGTGTATATCTGGAATTCATAGCCTCACCTGTGATTTAGTGTTTGTGAAAAAAACATAATGCTTCATGCCGTCCAGCAGCGAAAGACTTCATCAGTTCCATGGCAATGTGAATAACTCTAGTGTCTATCAGTGGATTCTGCAAAAGGGCCTCGGAAGCTTCTTCCTTGCTGCGTCTTTGCAAATCCTGCTCGCACTGTTTTTTGTATTACACTGGACCAAAGCTTAGTAAAGATGAATGATGTCATCAGTTTTCAATATGACAGGGTTGAAATATCTCCAGGGCACATAAGCATAAATGTTCAACACTTCTATGTAGAACGTCTACTCTCATTCAGCAAAAGGACCTTATTCATAGTTGCAGTAGTAATAATACAGTCCAGGCTAGTACAGCAAAGCATGGATTCTTTATCATAAGTAATGCAACAAAATAGTAATTTTTTTTTCAGACTTCCTCTTCAATCCGAGGTAGAATCACTAGAGGTCAGTGTTCTATCTTCATGTTCGTCAGCCCTCTTTCCCCATGCCACTGAATTAAAAAAGCAGATGGTCCACCTGACATATTTCCAGGCATGAACAGTAGACAGGAATCAAACAAACGTGCTGTTCCCCCCTCCAAAATTCTCTCCAGCTCAGATGGTTGTTTCCTTCAAAGGGGGCTGCTCTTTGTGATCACTGGTAAACTCTAGGACCTCCTTCTTCAACCCAGAACAGTATTAAAATAGGCTTTTGGAAATACTTCCCCATGCTTTTCTTACTGAATTAAGACAGGTCACTGGTGAGACAACTTAACTGCATAGTTGAGAACTTGCAGCCTCCAGCACCATGGACAGTCTCCTATGCTTCCCTCTCAGATAAGAGTTTTTTTTTCTTTCAAAACTTTGGTATGAATTCCCTTTCCTTTTAAAAAAAACAACACCTTTTCCTCTCCAGAAAATCAACTCTATAAAGCGTAGTTATTCACCTGTAGCAGATGTTCTCCATGAACAGCAGGAATAAGTTCTCACATATGGGTGACATCATTGACGGAGCCGTATATGGCAACGCTCCCCAGCTTCCAAAGGAAGCTTTTGGGAGGTACACTGTGTATGCACTCCTGCCTGCTGTGGCAACATATTCTCCAGTAAAATATCACAGCAGGAGCCAAAAAGGCAACTCTCCGGGAAGGTGGAAGGGTTGTGAAGACTTAGTCTTGCTCTTCATGGAGAACACCTGCTGCAGGTGAGTAGCTACGCTTTCTCTGTGAACAAGCAGGAAATAAGTCCTCACATATGGGATTCCCAAGCTACAGGCTACCAGAACCCAAGGAGATGAGCAGCCTAACCAGGCAACAAGAAGTCAGGAAGACCAGAGAGGAGGTTCTACTGGTAGACTCATCTGATTCAGTATCCTCAGCCGATATTGACTCGAGGGGAGGTAGCCTGGATGGACAGAAGGGCTGGTTGGTAGGAATTGACTCTAAGAGATGCTGGAGCATGGCCTGGCCAAAATTGCTATCCTGTCGGGCATCCTCATCCAGATAGTAGTGTGCTGCGAAGATAAGACCGTCGCAGCCCTGCAGATTTTCTCTGCAGACACCGAGTGGAGATTGGCTACTGATAGAGCCATCACATGGACATTGTGAGTCGTGACATGACCCTCAAGGCTCAGCCCAACCAGAAAGTATGCATGAGCGATGTAGTCCTCTAGCCAGAGAAATAGCATATGCTTCAAGACGGTGACACACAGCCTATTGGGGTCAAAGGAGACAACACAGCTGCGTGGATTGATGGTGCGCCTTCATGCACGCCAGGTAGAAGGCCAACGCATGCTTACAGTTCAGTGTATGCAAGGCCGCCTCGCCACAGTTCGCATGAGGCCTGGGAAAGAACATCAGAAGGACAATGGATTGGAATGCTGAGACCACTTTCAGCAGAAAGTGAGGTTGTGTTTGAAAAACCACCCAGTTCTGATGAAACCTGATATATGAAGGGTGAGCAACCAGAGCTTGGAGCTCACTGATGTGTCATGCTGACATGATGGCCACCAGGAAGAGAAGCTTCCAGATCAAGAACTTCAGTGAGCACAAGCCTAGGGGCTCGAAGGGAGCCCACATCAGCTGTTTGAGGATCATATTGAGGTCCCAAGTGACTCTAGGGGGCCTGAGTGGAGGCTTCAAGAGGAGCAAGCCACTCATGAACCAGGCCCCCAGTGGCTGTATCGAAACAGGCTTTTCCCTACAGCCTCGATGGGTAAGCCCTAGTTGTGCTAAGGTGGACTCGCACCGAGTTAGACTTCAGCCCGGAGTTGAAGAGGTACAGGATGTACTCCAGTAGCTGCTCCACTGGACAGGAGAAGGGGTCCAGGGCCCTACTCACACACCAGATGGCGAACTGCCATCACTTGAGCACATAGGGCTTGCACTTCGAGTCCTAGCAGGTTGCCAGCAAGAAGTCGGTGATGCCCTCGGGGAGATCAGGCTTCACAAGGGCTATGCTCTCAGCAACCATGCTGTGAGCGCCAGGGAGTAGAAATTGGGGTGCAGCAGGGAGCTGCCCTCCTGTGAGATGAGGTCTGGGGTGGAGCCCAGGTGAAAAAGCTCCCTCGGTTTTGAGCTGCAGCAGCAGTGGGAACCAGGGTTGTCAAGGCCAATATGGTGCAACAAGAATCAGGGAACTGCCTTCGGCTTGAAGCTGCTGGAGAGTTTTTGCGAAAAGCAGTATCAGAGGGTAGGCATACAGGAAGGCTCTCTTCCCCCCCCCCTAGTGGAGGAGAAAGGTATCCACAGCCAGGCAATCACTGGCTGGCCTCCGAGAGCAGAACTGAGCTACTGGTGAAGAGTCCACTAATGAGGCTGGCGATCCACCAGACCATTGAGCTTGCCGGCTAGATAAGTTGCCTTGAGGTTCATGCCATGGAGCAGAGTGAACTTCCAGTGGTAAACAGCCTCCCATCACAGGAGGGATGATCCTGTGCCTCCCTGCTTGTTCATGTAAAACATCACCACTTGGTTGTCTGTTTGAATCAGGACCACCTGATTCTCCAGGTGCACATGCAAAGTGCAGAGGATGTTCGCAATGGCCCGAAGCTTGAGGAAGTTGATTTGATGAATATTCTCCTGCATAGACCACAGCCCTTGTGTGCTGAGACCATCCAGGTGTGCACCCCAGCCAAGCTTTGTTGCGTCCATCAGAAGCCGCTTGCAGGGGGCCGCTGGCTGAAACGAAAGGTCCCACAGCAGATTGTCCAGCTTGAACCACCACGTCAGGGACTGCACCAGCAAAATGGTGACCACTATTCTGTCTTGCAGATGGCCAGACACTTGCTTCCATTGTGTGGACAGTATTGACTGGGCCTGCTGCATCGAAAAGCGGGCCTGAAGCCTGGCATGCACTGTAGTGGCCATGTGTCTAAGGACCTTCAACAGCCCATGGGCCATGGTATGGTGCTAGCATTGTAGTGTGCCCACCATATCGACAAGGCACTGTAGGCGGTCTGCTGGCAGAAAGGCTTGCACCTCAGAGGTATTGAGGAGGTTCCCGATGAACTCTAGCTGCTGCCTTGGATAGAGGTGGGATTTCGGGTAGTTAACGATGAAGCACTTGAATTGTGAGTGCAGCAGACTGCTGGATGCTGGCAAGTGTGGTAGCCTTGATCAGCCAGTTCAGATACAGAAAGACCAAGACACCCCCAGGTCCAGAGTAAAGTGGCCACGATCACCAGACACTTCGTGAAGACCTGAGGGACCAAGTCAGCCCGAAGGGAAGCACATGGTACTAGTAATTCTGGCTGCCTGGCACAAATTGAAGGTATTGTCTGTGATGCAGGTGGATCAGAATATGTGTGTACGCATCCTTCAGATCCAAGGAGCATAGTCAATTGTCCTATATGAGATACAGGAATAGTGTCCCTAAAGAAACCATTTTGAACTTTTCGCACACCAGGAACTGGTTGAGGTTTCACAGATCTAGAATCGGACGGAACTTGCCGGTCTTCTTGGGTACCAGGAAGTACCTTTAGAAGCCCTGCCCAATCTGGGCTGGGGGAACTGACTAGATGACAAGGTCGGAGAGGAGAGCCTCGACCTTGGTCTGCAAGAGGCTCTGGTGCGTCAATCCCTGGGATTGTACGGATGTGGCAGCTGGATGAAGTGCAGCTGAAATATGCTTTGGACGATCTGCAGTACCCAGCTGTCCGAAGGTGGGCAAGTGTATGAGTTTCACTTCCGACCTGCAGGGGCACCTCGATGGGCAATGGGTGATTGGCTATCCTCTTGAGGAACCCATCAAAATCCCGCACCTGGCTTGTGCTGAGGGATGGTTTGGGCCTTCAGGGTCTTCAGGGTCTTCTCCCTCCACTGGGCTTAGGGGGTCTGCACCTTACTCTGCACCTGCAGCTGGGCCATGAAATATCGGCATGGGCACGGATAGAAGCCTTCTTGGCATGGTGTTTCTTCCATGCTGGGTCCGCGGTCTTCCTGAAAAGCCAGATGAGAGTCAGCTGCTCTTTCTCCAGCTCCTCGGCTTTCTCCTCCACAAGCCTGCTAAAGAGGTTCTCGCCCCAGCAAGGGATGTTAGCAATCTTGTCCTGGATCTATTGCTCCAGGTTGGAGGACTATAACCATGCCATTTGGTGGGCAGCAATGCCCTCGATGCCAGTGGAAACAAAGGTGTCATAGGAACCATGCACCATGAACTTCGAGCAATCCTTCCCATGAGCCACTAAGCTCTGAAAGGACTTCCCATCTGTTAGCCATCATTGTCCCCTGACTGCTCTCTGTTTCTATCCCTTTCTTCTTTGATTTTATGGCGTTCTTTTTCTGGCTCTTTTTTGCAGCCCTCTCCTTTTAAACAATTTTCTGTATTGTGAACCGCCCAGATACTAACTGTATTGGGTGGTATATAAAGTTTTAATAAACATAAACATAATAAACATAAACCATGCACCATGAACTTCGAGCAGTCCTTCCCATGAGCCACTAAGCTCTGAAAGGACTCGCGGCAGTCCTCAGGAACAAGGGCGGCAAAGGGCGGCTTTCAGATCCAGCATGACATCTTGGAGGAACGTGCTCCTATAGGCCTGGTAGGGCAGGATCTGGGTAATCAGCATGGACCCCTGGAAACACTTCCCTCCTGAAGGAGTCCAGGGTCCAAGTCTTGTGACTTGGTGGGAACGAGGAATTCATTTTAGCACTCTTCATACATTTCAGGGCTAACTCAACCATGATGGAATTGTGGGGTAACTGCGGCTTTTCAAACCCTGGGGCCTTCTGGACCGAATATGGGGAATTGAGCCAATTTATTTATTTATTTATTTAGCTGTATTTATAACCCGCTTTTCACCGGGTCATAGCGGCGTTACATATAAAAGGGTGGGGGGAATTTAAGTTTAGGGCGGGGCCATCACCAGGGAGACAACATTGATGATTTCAACATAGGATAGACTTTGGACATGGGACAGAGTTTGGACATGGACAGGTTAGTACAGGTTTGCGTTGGGGGGTCATGATGGGTGAGATCAAAGGTTAGTGCGCTTTTTTGGTGGGGGTCGTGTTAAAGTATTCCTGGAACAGGATAGTTTTCAGCTGTTTTCTGAAAGATAGTAGATTGGCATTATTTCGGAGACAACTCGGTAGAGAGTTCCATATGGATGGAGCATAGAGTTCAAAGGCTCGGTTGCAGATCCGTTGTGAGCATTTGGTTCTTTTGTGAGGGACGGTGAGGGAATTGCTGGAGGCTTGTCTTGTAGTTCTGCCGTGGGCTGGTCGAGACAGTAGGGTGTGAAGTTGGGAGTCCTGTGTTTGATGGATGGCTTTGTGGGTGAGTAGGATGGCTTTGTATTTAGTCCTTGCTTCGAGGGGGAGTATGTGTAGGTCTTTCAGAATTGGGGTGATGTGGTCGGATTTCTTTGCTCTCTGGATGATTCTTGCTGTGGTGTTCAGAGCTGTTCGGAGGGGGTTGGTCTGCGTGGCTGGAAGACCATGGTATATTATGTTACAGTAGTCTAGATGTGGGAGCGTCATGGCTTGCATCACATTTCGGAAGTCTTGATGTTCTAGGAGGGGTCTGAGACGTTGCACTGTTCTTGCCTTGTGGAATATAGTTCCGGAGGTTTTGGTAATTTGCTGCTTTAGTGTGAGGGCTTGGTCAATAATAATGCCCAGGTATCTTATTTGTGGTTGTATTTGGATGCTTGTGGTACCTATGTTGAGGTGTGTAGGTGGAGTGAAGTCCGGGTCTTTTGTGACTATGAGGGCTTCTGTTTTCTTTATGTTGATGGATAGGTTGTTTGCTTGAAGCCAGTTGGATACCTCGGTGAAGCATGATGATAGATGGGTGTTTGTTGGGTTCGTGGTTGTGATGGGAGCATACAGCATGATATCATCAGCGTATATGTGGAAGCTGATGTTGTGAGTGCGTATGACTGAGCAGAGTGGTTGAAGGTAAATGTTGAAGAGCATGGCTGACAGTGTGGATCCTTGGGGAACTCCTTGGTGTTGCTGGAACGGGGGGATGTCAAAGTGCTGGTGCGGATTAGTTGCTCTCTGTTAGTTAGGTATGATTGGAACCACTTTAGTACAGTGTCTTTGATCCCGATTGTCCGTAGTCTGTGTATGAGGATGTTGTGGGAGATGGTGTCGAAAGCTGCAGATATGTCAAGGAAGATCATGGCATATCCGGAGTGTATTTCTTGCGTTCCTATGAGGAGAGTGTTCATCAGCGTGGTCATGAGGGTCTCAACTCCATGTAGAGGGCGGAAGCCGTGCTGTTGTGGGTCAAGTATGTTGTTGAGATCCAGGTGTTTTTGCAGTTGCTGCTGGACGATCTTCTCGATTATCTTGGCAGTGAAGGGTAGGCTTGCTATGGGTCTGTAGGATGCCGGGTCTAGGGGGTCTAGGTTTTGCTTTTTTAATGATGGTCGGATAATTGTAATTTTGAGGGCATCTGGCATGTGTCCTTGGGAGAAGGATTCCTTGACAATATGGGCTAATGGCGTGCTCAGTTCGTTCTTGGATTTCTTTATCCAGTCAGTGGGGCAGGGGTCTAGCGGGGAGGTGGTAGTGTTGAGGCAGGAGATGGTGGTTGATATTTCATCTGGTAAAGTTTCTTTGAATGTGGTCCAGTCACTGTGTAGGTTAGGGTGGAGGTCTGATGTAGTTGTTACTGCATTTGGTTGCGGGTTCTGCGGACATTGTAGTTGTTTGTATTGACGGGCCAGTAGCTCTGGTGGGATCTTCGGTAGTTGGTCCGAGTTCTGGGGAGCTTTTGTTAGTTGTTTGACAATCCGAAAGAGTTCACGAGGTTTGTTTATAGAGGTACTTATGATTTTCATGTGGTAGATTTTCTTTGTTTTGTCGGTCTCCTAGTGATATGCATTGAGTTCATTTAAGTATTTTGTTTTGTCATTTTCGTCTTTGGTTTTTCTCCATTTTCTTTCGGTTCTTCTGAGTTTTGTTTTTAGTTTTCGGAGACTGGGAGTAAACCATCTGGCTTTTGTGGAAGGAGGTCTGGTGTTGGCTTTGTTTATTGGTGCTTTGGCTGCTGCGGAGATCGTGGTATTCCAGTTGTGTACTAGTTCATTGATGTTACTGGAGTTTGTTTGTAGATTGTGTAGAGTTTGTGCTAAGAAGTCCTCTTTGTTAAATGTTTTAAATCTTCTTATTTGGTTTCCATCTTCCTTGTTGGTCTTATTTTGGAGAGTGTAGGATATGGTGATGAGGTGGTGGTCAGACCAGGGTACTGGCGAGATTTGTGGGTTCTTTCCTGAGGCAGCGGTTGTGGAGCTTAGGAATACGAGGTCTAGAGTGTTGCCTTTTTCATGGGTGGGTTCCTGTATGATCTGTATCAGATTCATCGCAGTCATGGCGTTGTGGAAGGTTGCTGCTTGTTCTTCTTGCAGTGATGGGAGGTTGAAGTCTCCTAGGATGATTTGTTCCTTTGCTGAACAGGTGCTCTCTGATATGAATTGCAGTATCCTTGGTAGGTTAGTTGTCTTGGTAGGTGCCCAGTAGATTAGGCATACTGAGAGGTGTTTATTGGTGAGGGTGAGGAGGTCAGCTTCATTCGTGGATTCTGCAGAAAGGATCCTGAGGTGGAGGTCAGTTTTCGCGATGACGGCGACACCTCCTCCTTTGGTGTGTGCCCGTGAACAGTGATGGAGGGTATAACCTTCTGGAGTTAGTTGGTTCATTAGCACCGTGTCGGTGTCTGTCAGCCAGGTTTCTGTCACACAAAGAAGGTCTATCTGCTCATCTGTGATGAGGTCTCGGAGCATGTGGTATTTGTTTCTAACAGAGCGGGCATTGATAAGTGAAATGGTAATGTGGTAGTGGGTCGGGGGGTTGGGGACATGGGTTTGTGTGTGCTGTCTGTGGGAGTGGTTTTGTTTTGGTTTGAAGGTGTGTGCGGGTTGTGCTGCTGGGAAGACTGGCCAAGGCAGGTGATTGAGTGTGCTTGGAGGGGGGGGGGGTAATGGGTCAGGAGGGGGGTAAGGAGGTAGATGCGGGCAAAGAAAGGTGGCATAGTTTGTGTGAGTACCTGGTGTTTGTGGACCAAGCGGGTACGGTGAAGTTTCCCGGAGTGGTGAGGTCTTTGGTTGCTTTTGTTGTATCGTTGCTGCTGTTGCAGGTCTTAGTGTCTGCCTGCCATTAGACCAATGGCTAATGGCAGGCAGCATGAGTGGCGCCTCCCAGAGCTGCAGCAGCAGCCACTGCAGGAGATGGTGGATGGGAACTGTCACCGTGTCCCAGGGGGCCAAGGGGTACTGAAGGAGTTCCAGTTCCTCTGCTTTCTGTTCCTCCTCCAACTCCAGGGAGAATGGAATGGCCTTGGCCATGTCTCGAAAGGAGTCCTGGAAGAACATATCTTCCGGGGATGACTTGCGCCACGCAAACAGGGGCAGTGGATTGGATTGAAGGTCAGGGGACTGAATATCCAATGCCGTCGATTCCGCCTCGGTCTCCCACTCTGAGAAGAAGTCAAAATAGTGTTGAGTTTCCTCGTCCCACTGGTTCTGTGGCTTGGGAGAGGGAGGGCGTTGATGATTCTTGCACCGCCCAGAATTCCGATGGTGATGCCCTCGGGCATCTGACTCCGACACACTGGAGAGGGAGATGGCTTCAGCGACCGGGTTCGATATCAATCTCCCACCTGATGTCCCAGCCTCAGCAGGCAGGGCAGGGGTCTCCAGGATAGGCTGGAAGGAGTGTGGTGATGATGCATTCCATGGCATGAACCCTGCATTTCGCAAGGCTTCCACCACTGCCAAGTGAGCTCCCAAGGCTCGAAGGCGTCCTTCCAGAACCACCACCTGCGATGGGGCTGATGCCACAGCTGTGGACATTGGCGATGCCACTTCGGATGGGAACTCCATGATGATAGGTGCATCGGGAGACATCTGACTGCCCTCCTGGGCACTGGGAGTGGACTCTGCCATTCTGGTTGAGTCCTCCCACTGGAGAAGCTTGGCCAGCAGCTCCTGGTCACCATTGTTCACATCTCGTCGAGAAGGGCTGCAGGTGCACTGCATGCAGAACTTTTCCCAGTGCTCACCCTTTGACATTGATGGTGTCTCTGCAGGGAGCCTCCCCTCTCCCCTTTGACCCTTCATCTCCATCTGAGCATGCTGCTCCTTCCCCTTGGCTATCTCTGAACCTTTTGCAGGTATAGATGAGGGGGTCGGGGCTGAGGATGCTGAATCAGATGAGCCAAAGAGGGACTTCTTCTGATTTTCCTGACCTTTTAGCCCTCTGCATGTCATCTGCAAGCACCTCTGTGTGTCATCTTCTAGTAGAGTTTGCAAGATGCTGACTTGTGGTCAGGACCAAGGTATTGCAAGTACCAATTATGACGGTCTGTGACAGAGGTAGTTTTGCCACACTTGGTGCATTTCTTAAAGCCACCAGCTGGCTTAGACACGCTGAAAAAGACCACCTTGGCAAAGTCAAACTGGGAAACCACCCCAAAGGGGGACAAAAACACGCAAAAGCATTGAAAAACACAAAAATAAACCCTAGACGGGAAAGAAAAAAATAACTAACCGATGACAGGCGGGAAAATAAATGAAAAATCTTGGCCACGAGTGCTAGAAAGAGAGAACTTTTTTTCGGACTGCAGGAACACTTCCTAGGGGCTCCGTGGAAAGAAGAAGACTGAAGAATATGGTGCCATGGTGGGCGAGAAGGCAGGCATGCACGGTGTATCTCCCAAAAGCTTCCTTTGGAAGCTGGGTAGCATTCCTTGCGGGGCTCCGTCAGTGACATCACCCATGCGTGAGGACTTATTTCCTGCTTGTTCAAGGAGAAGCAACCTTTCTTTTTATTCCGTCAACTCCCAATTACAATGCTGGGTGGACTAGAATGTCCCACTCCTGCTTTAGGTTTAAAAATCTGATTCAACCACTCAATTTTAATCATACTGAGGTCCAAAAGCAATGTCGGGAAATATTTTTCCCTGGAGTGCCCTCCTGAAAGAGTGGGCAAGCATAGTAGAATTCTAAAGGGCATCTATGAAGGTCATATCTTTCACATTCATACATATGTCTTAGTCTCCTTGGAGCAGATTCATTCATCACTGGATCTAGCACACATGAAGGTTTAAGTCTGATATCACCTATTCACTATCAAAGGACTTGAAAGATCATCCTACTGTGATAAAAAAATTAAAGATCAGACGTGTTGGGATCATATACATTGCATAAGGACATTTTTTCTCCATAAAATGACCCAAGGAAAGCAAAAATGATCAGTGTCCTTGGCTTCTTTGAGTTGGTAAAAACCTTCACTGAAAAGGATAAACACCCTCCCTTTCTAAGACAGAGATGATGCTGCAAACACTTGCCCTATCCACCATCTGCATAACTTGGTATGTTCAGCATCATCCATTTGTGTCTCTTGTAAATTGCTATATCTGCCCCCTGGTTGCAGCGTGCTCAAAAAATCGTATGTCTTTTTAAAGGTGAGCCCAAACTGTACACATTCCAGACACACACTTTAATTGCAAATCACCCTTGCATAATTCTTCCTCCCAACTTCTCTCCTGTAACTTGAAATGGGGCCCCTGTCCAACACCCACTCTCATTTTCCACACACCCCTCTCCTTCAGCTCAACTATGTGTATCTTTCCCCTCTCCCCACACGCCTCAAATGTCTTACCATCAACTCGGTGGTCACTTAGTATCCCTCCTCCCACCCACCCTACAGGCTTCAGTATCTTTCCCCCTGACATTCTTCTGCCCACATATTCCTCTGAGTCACACACCCACGCACTACCCTTGCCCTCCTATGCCTCCTCCCCTGCCCAACCCACTGCTACACTTCCACTCCAACCCACCCTTCCTACCACACACTCCACTGCCACATCATCACATCCCTCCCCACAGTGCAATTACCCTTCAGTAATCTCCTTCAAGCAAACAGATACAGTCCCACTTTGTAATCAAAAACAAACTATAGCATCTTTCACAAAATTCCTGTGAAGCATTGCAACCCTACTTGAGTAGTCCTGAAAAACCATGACTCTTTCCCTCATAAATGAGCTGGTGCCTGCCCACAGCTCTCACAATCTTCTCCTTATGCACAAAGTTCAGGAAATGCGTAAGCACAGCTTGAGGCCCTCCGACTGCCTAACGCCAAGGCCTCACATTGTGGGCTCTCTCAGTGGTGATGGAGCACAGGCTTTCTTTCAGTTTCAGTTCTGGCATGAGCCATGTTTGAAGAAAGCACCACAGTTTTGCCTCAGCCACAATTTCAGAACTGCCAATAAAGCAGAGATTCTTGTAGTGTGATAGGTTTCCTGCTTGTCCAGCTTCTGCTTGCATTGTACCAGGGCATCCTTTAAAGTAGCAGTCTTCGGTATCATCTTCTGCACCAAGTCTTCCACCTCTAACACTCTGCTCAAACTCCCTCAGCCTATGATTATAAGAATCAAGGGTGCTTGGGGGGGGGGGGAGCCATCTATTTTCACAGAGATCTCCTCAATCTTTATCTCTGCACAGACTACCACACCACTCGCCTTTGGTTCTGTGCCTTGCGCCAAGGATTGTGGCTCCATAATATGATACGCCAACTTAGGTTCAGTGGGGCATAGCTTGTCGCACTTTTTCTTTGAGCCTTTAGCGGCCATCATGATTCCTTATATTTGCCTTCTCTGCGCTATACTCTTACATAGCCTCAATGTATTTAGAAAGTTTCTGGGAGGATAAAATTCAACAAAATGCCAGTGGGTAAAGGAGCAGGCCCTGGATCCTGAGGAAATTGCATTCATTCCAGCTTGCCACACCACAGGACCTCAGCAGTGTGTGATTTAAAAGTCCTTGCAGTGCACTATGTCTTTTAACATGCCAGACTTCAAACACATAGAAATGCTTCATCAAGAAATAGGTTGTGGACTGTAGTTTCCTGATTGTTTATAAGCCACATGGCCTATTCCCTTAATGACGTATCCCAATGGGAGAACCAGGCAAGTAAACTCATAAATATTTCCTCTCTCTTTTATTTTTTTAAATTAAAATGCCAAAAATGGTTTCACAAAGTAAATTTTAAAAAAACTGGAATTTAAAGTACAATAAACACACACAGAAAAGAAACAATTGAAATTTATTATGATTAACACAATAAGCTTTACTGTTAGGGCACCTTGACTTTCTAAATGAAAATATTCAGAATAGTCTGACCTCTGCATTGTGTGCGGAGAACTTGGAGCCTTGATAGGTCAGGTCTCAGCAGCAGGCAGATGTAATAAAATATTCAGCTTGATAGATTTGCACTTCAGATTTGACATTTGATATTTTCTTTATGTTGACCAGGAAACATCGATGATAGAAGAGTATCACCATGTCTTTTGCCTTTTGTACTTCTGGGGCGTGCTGCCGGTGATGTGGTTGAAAGCAGCAATGCTGCACAAACAATTTGGTTAGCGGTTAAAACAAACAAAATGTTTACCTTTATGATTTTTTAATTTTAAAATGTTGCTTAATTCTTGAGGAGGTGCTGGTGCTCAAATTTTTTTTATTTGATCCAGTGGTTCTCTTTTGCTCTTTTCTCTCCAGTTCATTCAGAACCAGGCCAAAATGACGCTGTGATCGGTCTCTGTAGTACCTTGAGACTTTTTAGTGTATTTTATTTTCACAATTTCCTTCCCCCTTACAAAGAAAATTTAAAAAAATGTAAAAATCCTTTTTTTTTTAAAAGACTATGGGGTTATGGGGTCATTTTGGAAGCTCTATTTGTGTGTTGGACATCCGAAAACAGACACATGAGATGTTCAAAGCACAGAGATGTCTCCTGAGCCATTTTAGAAGCTTACTCTTGGGATGTCTGCAGCATAAAGATTTGCATGTTCTGCCTTCATTGTATGCAAATCTATCTTATGCATATTCATTGTGGGAATCCTGAAAACCTGACTGGCCTGGGGTTCCCCGAGGACTGGGTTGAAAACTAAGGACATCCAAGTCTGAACAGAGGCATCACCAAAGCGATCCCTGGAACCTGGGCATCCCTGCCTGATCTCAGAAACATCATGGATGTCTGGCGTCACATCTAAGTTTAAACCTGCTCCTGGCAGGAACAAGTATCTGAAAAGTGCTTGTTTTAGTTGAAGAACATCCAGAGGATCTAGAGAACATAGCACACCCATCATCCCCGGTATTCGGCACAATAGCAGCAGTGGGATTTGAACCCTAGCTGCCCTGTCCCTAGCCCATTACTCTAGGCTATCCTAGATGTTTGGGTTCAGGAATACGATTCTGGGGATGCCTGTGTAGGCACCCCTGCAGATATCTGTATTGGGCACGCCCGCATTTGTGAAACTGTGTGTGCATCTGCAGGTGCCTGTTTTTTTTTTTCTTCAAATGTTCTGGCTTAGATGTCTCAGATTGCACTTGGACGTCCCTTCTAAAATTCCCTCTAAATAGTTAGTTGAGTCATTGCAATAAGCATCCTTTGGAACCTGTCAAAAAAAGAGGTATTAGTTACTAGTATGAACACAAGAATAAAATCAGCAAAGAGAAAAAGAGCGTACGCCCCCAAAAAAGTTGAAAAAAAGTTGAAAAAGAAATAGTTGATTAAAAATAATATAAATTCAGTATGCTATTGCATAAAATACATAAAAACCAAACATGGCCATTTTCAGCATGCAGCCTGCTTCAGGGGTAATATCAAAATGAGCTTTTGAAAAGTTCCAGTCTAGAATAATATCTCATTCAAGTATAAAAGTACATCCTACTCATCATCAAATCACTTCAAAATTCCATAAATCAATACTTGGGTATTTGTTTACAGAGATAATTTCATTAGAAATCACACATAGAATTTGCATTTGGAACCTTACAGCCATAGACCCAGATTCAGACCATCTTGGTGTCATGCTGACATATTAACTGCAACTCCTTCCTTCCTCCCCACCCCCACTGGGAGCTGTGAATGTTGTCTTAGCAACAAACCCAGGCCCAGCCAACCCAAGACAGGAAGCCCTGGGACATGAACGGGAGGCCTTCCACATGGTAGTACACAGTATTCTCACCTGAGCCATTGGGCCTGTCCAGTGTTCATCATTTTAAAATATATCTCTTGATTGGTCACTCCGTATTTCCTGAATAGAGCCCCCACACAGCTATGGTATTGATATGTGTAAACTATGGGCCCGATATTCAAAGGCATTTACATGATTTACAGACCTGTAAACCATGTAAATGCTGCTGAACGGGATATTCCCTACTAATGCCGCTACACACCTAACTGCTTAGCATCAGGGCGTGTTGTGGACCGTAACAGTCGCTGACCAGGTTGCAGCGATATTGCACCACTACCCATTTAGCAGCACATGGGTAAAACTAGGAGCAGCAAAAGCTGAACTAGCTTTACCCGTAGGAGCTAACCGGGCAGGGGCTCAATATTGCCGTTGACCAGTTAGCTTCTGCAGCTGCAAAGGCTGTGCGGTGACCCCGCATATTCAATGCCGGGGCCACATATGACCCTGGCATTGAATATCTAGAGTTATGCGCTGTAGCAGGGCATAACCGTCCCAGATCAATATCGAGCCTTATGAATCTACTATAGTATATGAGAGTGAGTATTTGGAAAAGAAGATAGTTAAAAGCTGATATTGTGGCTGCAATATGTGAAAAATTTTGTTCTAAGGAAATGCATGTATATGTGTGTGTGTTTATGTGTATATATGTATACACATATACTTGCACATATGTAACAGAGAGAAAAGATAGGATGGGTAGGGGGAAGACAGTAAATACTGACTTGGGTAAGGCATGATATCCAAACTCAACCTTCTGTGACTGGCAGCTGGGATATTTTCTTATCAGTATAAACAAAAAGATAACTGGGAAGATTGGATGGGCAGTTAGCCCTTAGGTGCCATCATCTACTATGTTACAAAGTAGAAGATATTCAGGAGATCTGGTCACTTAAGGAGACAGGTATAAATGAACATTTCCTTCTTCTGAGCAGTTAAAGAGTAGGCAGGATGGTGTCAGGGGACGTTAAGTTGAGCACTCAGTGTTGATATCCGGCATGAGGCACCTAAATATAAGCAAAGATTTAGGAGATCTAAATTTAGCTATTTCAGTCTCAACAGAGTTTTAGGAGATCCAGGTCCAGATCCTCTGGTTCTCTGTAGTGGAGGGAGGAAAAAAATGAGTCAATACTGCAGCTGGTAAAGCCTCAGGTGGTGGTAGTGTGCAGAACCAGCGAGGTGTCTATTCCAACAGTGAAAAGATCATGTTAGATTGGGGGGATCCAGCTCAGGATCCAGTGGATCTAACTTCAAGAGACTGTCACTGCTGGCATATTGCACACTAGTGCTAAGACATGGTTCAATCCCGCCGCTAAGAAGGTAAAAGCTGGATCCTCTGTGGATAAGATTTAAGGTGGTATTGCCTAGATCTGGAGGATCCAATCTTTAACCCAGTTCTGTCTTGAGATGTTTTCTGAATAACAGTTGTTAGTATTTTTCAGTTTTTGAGGCAACAAATTCCAGAGAATTGATACATATTATAAGAAGGCACAATACTGTACTAAAGTTAAATGGATCTCGCACAAGGCAAACGAGGCAGCGTGTTTTTGAGAGTTGAGCAGGAACATGCTCCTCTAAACATTGAATTAGATATTTAGTTTAACCCTTGTAGAAAACTCTAAAATTCTTCATAAGACTTTGAACTTCGACCCGGCTTCATTTGGAAGCTGATGTAAATTATGTAGTTCTGTCTCCTTCTGCCAGTTAATAGTTGTGCAACAGAGGTTTCTACGAATTATAGTCTTTTAAGACTATCTCTGTTTGAGAGAGGCAGGTGAAGGGCCTGGTTCTTCTCCCAAACCTTTATTGATTATGACGACTAACTATCCAGTCACTCACATGGTTTGATTAGCTTGGGCATATCCACTGAGACCAACTCCACATACCTTATTCAACTGTGCATATAATTTATCCTCAGTCTAGCCTCCCACTTTTATGTATCCCTATGGATTTGTCATATCCATCTTGTCTGTCTGTATGTCTCATTTGCACATTCCTTCTGCTGCCTCTTAAGATTTTTCACTGCATTGTGTACTGTCAATGCAACTCACGGACTTATACCAGTATCTTACACTTAAAGGAGCTGATTTTCTAAGGGCCGTGCACAACGTGATGTGCTGCTTACGCATGTTAAGTTCCTGCTTTCAAGGACATACACACATGAATGGGCACTTCTATGCCTTTTGTCCAGTCACTGTTCTGAAAGTGTACCCAGAATTTCCGGGTATGCAGAGGTTTGTTGGGGTGGAACTTGAGCAGAGCATAGACACGGCTTCCATTGATGCATGCAAGTTAGAGAATACTATGAGTTACGTGCGTAAATGCACTGATCTAGCCGCCGCCAGCTATGCCTGCTCCGGGGCAGGCGTAACTGCAGTGCCTAGGTTCCAACGCTTCCATGCTCACCTGTTTTTAAGACGCAAAGCACGCACGTGCTTCACTTTATAAATAGGCTCCGACTATACATGCAGCAAAGCTCTATGCCTGGGTGGGAGTTTATACAATTACCCTCCATGTGTCATAATATTATTAATATCCAGTTCACAAAAAACCTCCTGGAGCCTGTGAGATAACTGACATTTCTAAAGTGTAATATGAAAGAGCCTCAGAACACCAGCTGTAAAAAGTAGCTAACCCTGCTCGCTGAATGGACTATTTGGTTAGCTGCTTCGTACTGCTGGTATTCTGAGGATCTTTCATATTACACTTTAGAAACTTCAGTATCTCTCTGCCTCCGAGAGATTTTTTTTTTTAAAATTGGATATTAAGAATATTATGACAATTTAAGTGTATAACACTGGTATATAAACCCTTGTGTTTGAGGTGGTTTGCATTTACAGTGCATTGCGACTTAATACTGTATCTTTAGGGTAAACATCCTTAGCTCATTGTATTGTGTGATACATGATACCCATATTATATCTGTGCTATAGGAATGTTATATTGTGTTACCTATTAAGGTGTTGCATTTGTATTCTGCTGATATTGTATCATACTTCTATTATATGAATGTTTTAATGTGTATGTTACTGATACTTTATCATATTATTCCTGTTACTAAGATTTAATTAGCCTGGTAGATAAAGGTGAGCCAGTCGATATATTGTATCTGAATTTTCAGAAAGCCTTTGACAAGGTCCGTCATGAGAGACTCTTGGCAAAATTAAAAAGTCATGGGATAGGAGGCAGTGTACTATTGTGGATCAAGAACTGGTTATAAGATAGAAAGTAGAGGGTAGGGCTGAATGGGCAATTTTCCAAATAGAAAAGGGTGAATAGTAGAGTACCCCAGGGATCTGTGCTGGGTCTGCTGCTTTTTAACATACCTGGAAATGGGAATAACGAGTGAGATAATCAAATAATTGTACATCTTAAAGCCTTCCATTTCTCCACCATGTAAGCAATGATGTTGCACCTTAAAACAGCTTTAGCTGTTTTGAATGCAGAAATGGTCAGAATTTCATGTCCTTCCATTATTCCTAGAAAACTCCTCTCACTTCTGTAATGGATATGTTAAAAAATGAAAGACATAATAAAGGGGAAGCGTCTGCTGTCCACAAAGGGGAATAATCAGACTCAACCAAGGGACTAATTTCTCATCTCCCCCCAACAAACACCAAGCCTGCGATATGAAAATATAGTCTTAACCTTGATGCCAAATTATGGACCCTAGAAAGATGTATGAATCCCTTTTTCAGTGGGTTAAGTGCCCTCCATTCATCAATCAAATTCAAATTGATTACAAAATGGGACAAGCTCTTATTCCTCCCTTGACCACTTTCATTAGTATTAATCTCTCCATTTCTTGATCCATAATGAGATTGAACTATCCAGCTAATATCATACTGGCCAATATTATAATTACCCACAACACACCCATAACACATATTAACCTTTCATTCAAACAAACATACAATATGTTGGGCCAGTAATTTAAGTAAACATGAGGAAAGAATTACAATAACTTGAAGGGGCCTCAGTCATCTTACACCTAAGTGATAATATTTTACATAGCTATTACTTATCTCAGCTTTTCCACTGAGAACCAACTGCAGAAAATCACTAGTTTCCAAGTGAAAAAAAATCTGAAGTGTTTTCTTTGTTGTTCCCTAATTTTTAAGGACCTTGGCCCAGTTCTTTTTTTGTCTTTCATCCGATTTTTTAACAGTTTTGTTAGTGATATTGCAGGAGGGCGGAAGGTTTGTCTCTTTGCAGATGATACCAAAATCTTCAAGAGAATAGACACCTAGGAAGGGGTAGATAACATGAGGAAGGATCTAGTGAAGCTTTAAGAATGGTCTAGAATTTGGCAGCTGAGATTTAATGGTAAAAAAATGGAGGGTCATGCATTTGGGCTACAAAATTCCAAGGGAGAGGTACAGTATAGGCGGTGAAGTACTTCTGTCCACGAAAGAAGAGCGGGACATGGGTGTGATTGTTTCTGATTACCTTAAAAGTAGCTAAACAGGTAATAAAGGCAATGGCGAAAGACAGAAGGATGCTTGGATGCATAGGGAGAGGAATGGCCAGCAGAAAAAAGTAGGTAGTGGAGGAGTGGCCTAGTGGTTGGGGCAAGGTACTTCAGGCCGGAAGGTCGGAGGTTCAAATCCCACTAGAGGACAGCAACCTTGGGCCGGAAGGACTGGGGTTTCTAGTCCCACAGGTGCTCCTTGTGGTCTTGGGCAAGCCACTTAACCCTCCATAGCCCATGTTCCCTGTAAAATAGTTCTCTGTGTGCTGTGCTTTCCTGTCTAATCAATGTGTTTATACCTCAAAAAAAAAAAAAATTTCCTGTCATGATTTGACAATTTCCAATCTGTAATCAAACCGCTGCTGATCGCTGGAAGTAGCGGTATACAAATGTATACTAAATAAATAAATAAATAAATAGGTGATAATGCCTCTGTATAAATCCTTAGTGAGACCTCATTTGGAGTACTGTGTGCAATTCTGGAGACTGCACACAGAATATATAAACAGAATGGAGTTGATGTAGAGGGTGCTTACTAAAAGAGGTAGTGGGCTTCATCATAAGTCATATGAGGACAGACTTAAAGATCTTAATATATATACTTTGGAGGGAGGAAAAGCAGGAGATAAGAGATATTTAGAGATGTTTACCTCCTTGGCATAAATGCACAGGAGGAGAGCCTCATTCAATTGAAAGAAAACTCTGCTATGAGGAGACATAGGATGAAGGCCTCTGTCAATTGAAAGCAAGTTCTGCTACGAGGGGACATGGGATGAGGGTGAAGGGAGATAGATTCAGGAGTAATATGCGGAAATATTTCTTTACGGAAAGAGTGGTAGATGCATGGAATAGTCTCCCAGTGAAGATAGTAGAGACAAGGACTGTATTTGAATTCAAGAAAGCACAGACCAACACAGAAGATCTCTAAAGGATAAAAAGGGATTGTAGTAGTTGGTATAGAAGGGCAGACTTGATAGGCTATATGCTTTATCTGCCATCATGTTTCTTTATTTCTGTACAGGAGCTCTCCAGCTGTATGGTAAGCTTTCGTCCTGGCCACAGTATGGAAACCATCCCGACCGCTTTACTTAGTGACATCCACAATATTCTTGCTCAAGGCAATATCACTCTTGTGATTTCTCTAGACCTCTCTTCTGCTTTCAGTCTGGTGGATCATTCTATCCTCTGCTCTTGCTTCCATGACCTGGGTGTTCGAGGATCTGTTCTCTCCTGGTTTTGTTCATTCTTTGCAATCATTCCTTCTCAGTATCCTTTGGTTCTTTGGAACTCCTCTGCTCTGACTATTTCTCTAACTCTGGATGGTGTTCCTCTTCTGCTTTCTTCTTCCTTTAGATATTTGTGTGTGGTGCTCAATTCTGGCCTCACATGTCATGAACAAATCAGCTCTGTTGTTCAAAGTTCTTTCTATTTTCTGTGTCAAATTCGTTCCCTGTGCACTTTCCTTAATTCCTCCTCCCTGACCACATTCATTCTTAGCCTTGCTATTTCTAAACTGGATTATTGCAACGTCGTCTATGCCGGCCTTCCCAACTACCAGCTCAAAAGATTACAGATGGTTCAAAATACTGTTCTCAGACTACTTGAACATGCCTCCAGGTTTGATCACATCACCCTTTTGTTATTTCAGTACCGCTGGCTTCCAATCACTTTTCGTATTCATTATAAAATTCTGACCATCATATAGAGGGCCCTACCCACTGGTGTTTCCTCCTGTTTGTCCTCCCTTATTATCCTACACTCTGCTAGCCGGTCTCCGCTCTATTTATACTAACCAACTTCATCTCCCTCCAGTTTCCAAAGCTCGCTATGACTCAAACAGGCAATCCACTTTTTACTACTGTGCCCCACTCTCTGGAACTCCTTCCCATCTGACCTCCACCATGAACTTTCTTTCTGTCAGTTTAAGGTCAACTTGAAAACCCACCTTTTCCGACAGGCCTTTAATACTGAATCCTAGTTATTCCCGTACTGTGTTCCCTGGAGTATATTTGTGTTTCTCTGTGTTTTGTCTAATCTTGTTCTCTATCTGCTTTGCCTTTTTATTTGGAGTTCTTTTCTCCCTTTTTATGACTTTTATTTTTTTTTGTAAACCACTCGGATGTTTGAAGGGTGGTACAGAAAGTCCTAATAAACTATAAATGATAACCCATAACTGCAACTTTATGAGTATAATTAAGAATTTGGGCAACCACAATGTGCAGCTGCTTCTCACTGTCTCTTCTTGGGCCTAGTCTCTGTGCACGTTCTGCATGAAGCTCGCTCCAGCACTGATCCCAAGGCAGGTCCGTAATAAGCCAGTGCACTGAAAAGCCAACTAGTTCTGCCTCTGCCAATGACTCTAGGAGTCCACAAAACATAAATTGCTTCATCTTGACCTATTTTCCAAATCACCAAGTTAAGCCTCATATTGTTTGACTTTATGTTGAATAGTCTTCAACTAGGCCTGTGGTGCTTCAAGCATGTCTTCCATGTCAGAGATCTGCTGCTCTACCTGTGAAATCTGTGAAGTATAATCAGTAGGAGTTTGAACGATATTTTGATTCTGTCCAGACAGTTGCTCAGACTTACTTTCCATTGCTTGTATTACTGCTGTAGTCAGAGAAGCAACTCCGGGATTCACTCGAGGACGCCTCCATGTTGGGATGTGTCTGCATGTCATGCTCCTTCTCCTTTTTTTGCATTTTAGCTGACATTTTGGGGCTCTTCCTTTCTATACACCGCGGTATTCACGTTTAGTTCTCTCTGCAAGCAATTCCAATCAGTAGAGGAGAGGATCTCCAGAGAGGCAGAACCCCAGACACTCACGTCTGCCTGTGATTTCCTGTAGCTTTGGCAAAACTTGTAACTGATGATTGCATCTAGATCATCGACGGACAGCAAATTTCTCACAGTTATAATCTAGAACAGAACGACCAATTCGCAGTGGCAATAAGACAATTATGCTGCTTTAGAGATTATCATCAGTGGCTTTCTGGTTTTCTGAAACAGACTACTATCTGAATATCATCAGCAAACAAATACAGGTCTAAGAATAGGTCCTTCCTATTGCAACTGTTCGTACCCTTGCTTATCAGAAAATATTGGCTATGGAACGGTATTGCATATCCTCTTTCTTATATGTAGTGTGATGGTATTCAGTGTTATCCTTATAAAGTGTCATAGGGAAATACAGTCATGTCAGGCATTCAGCTGTAAAAGAGCTAGATGCTTTCAGTGTGATTTAGCAGAGGTGTTCAATCCTTTTTATAGGGATTATATATTGTATATTCAATGAATGGAAAATGAAGGGCAGATCCTATGAGTCTTTTGACAGAATGTGGTATTACTTTCTAGATCATTTAGCATCCTTTTGTTGCATGTTGATTATGTAGCTCTCCATGCAGCAGTGTTAAGTTTTGAAATTGTTCATATTTACGCTGCATGTCTCTTACTAGATCCTTTGCAGATGAATAAAATTGTTAGAAATGCACGCGTAGAGGCTAAACAAGACAGACTACAGTTGGGGATGGTTGCACTATTTTCGTTAAAGAAAACAATTCCACAGTAAACTTAGTTTAACCGAGGTCAATATAATTTAAATACATCTGTTGAGGATTTGAGGCACCATAGTGCTTAAAAATGTCTTGAAAGCTTAGTCCAAGGAATCTTGCAACACTTAACAGTTACAACCATTGCAGCATTTAAAACTAGCAAAGAAGAGGATCTGGTCAAAGAAAGACAGAGGTATCTTAATTCCCCACTGGGATGTATACAGTCAGGGAGCTCCTAGAAAACTAGTACCTTGTTTAATCAAACAAGAGGAAAGCCCCAATCCTAAATGGGGAGAGCTAGCAAGAATAAACCTGCAAAGCTAGGTGCTAGAGGTAAAACGTTTTGAGCAGGGTTGAATAGGAGATCTTCAGTCGCAGTGGGACTCACAAAGCCAGCATGTTCACGGCCAACTTTTCTCACTGCGGTGCGATACTTGTGCATTCCATGTGATAGATTTTTTTTTTGTCTGTATTGTTTGGCTTGCAATCATCTATCGTAATGGTTGGTATATAGGTAGGGTGAAATAGTATATTGAGAGACCGGAAATGCAAATACAGTAGGTAATGAAGAAGAATGATGGCAGGGACTGTGGAGGAGGAAGGTAAGGGGAGGGTTACCATGTGATGATGAAGGGAGGGAAGTCAAAAAGAGACTGAGTTAGGGAGACAACAGTGCTAGTCCCGCCAATTTTTGACACCCTGGGTTTGAGCTCAGACTCAAGGCCTAACATCTGAATTCAAAGTAATCACTTGTGCATGTACTGTGGTGTTTTACAGTAGTACATACTCTTTTTAGGTAGAAATAACTTTTAAGAGCAGGTTTCTTTCATGTGCTTTAAGTAATACAGTATAGGCCTAGAGCTCATGGTCCTGTCCTTGCAGCATTTTAGCCTCCTAGGCTTGTTGGTGGACAGTACTGTAAACTATAAGATAGTCTGCTGCAGCAGCAGTCCCTGTACCTTTTTCTTTTTTTTGTTTTTGAAACCCTTTTAAATACTAGGAAAATAATATCACTTCAAAATCGGTTTCAGAAGTGATGTTTTTCACAGCTTTAATGCTGTGAATGTGGCGCTGTATGAAATAATTTACACACCGCAGCCTTTCTGCCCTGCTTTGTAGTTTTCATTTCTTATTCTGAGTGGTCCCAATGAGACTTTGCAGTAGTTAGGGCGTGGTGGCGGCTGCAGGGCCATAGTTCAGAAAGCTTGGTTATGTCATCTGCTTAACCAGCTTTCCTGGTTGGCATCTTTTGAAATTCTGCCTTTGTGAGGCTGGCTGAGTTTCACACAGCAAGTGGCAGACAAAAGACTGAAACTCTCTCTCCAGCTTTGAGCTGAAACTACAGGACCCCATAATGTTAACTTGAATACTATAGGCCCAGTTCAGACCATTTGAACAGCTGCACGCTGGGCTGATATTGGCTCTTTATTTGACAAAAGTCTAAAATGGATTGATCAGTTCGAGATTTCTGGCCAACAGAATTCCTGTTAGAAACATAGA